>JARHVA010000083.1:7130000-8610531 GCA_037957365.1 Torreya grandis
ATTTCCTAGTTATTTTTTCAAGTATGTCAGATAGGAATAGGGATTTTGAAGGTGGCCCTTATATATTTAACTAGGTTAGGCTCTTCATCAAGCCTTGGCATATGGGCTTCAACTCTACTGAAGAGATCCCTTCGTGGGTGCCTATGTGGGTTCGTTTGCTAAGGCTTGCATTGGAATTATAGAGGGAAGATATCCTCCAATTAATCTCTTTACTTCTTGGGAAACCTGTTGGATTGGCTTCACAGACTCAAGAGCATAAGGTAATTTATTTTTCTCTTATTTGTGTTGAAGTTGATTTGAATAATCCTTTACTTGACTCTATGGAAATTTGCATGGGTTCTTCCACCTAGATCCAATAGCTAGATTATGAAACCCTTCCATTCAGATGTAGAATTTGACATGAATATGGTCATCTACACTGTAGCTATCCCAGACTAAAATCTTCCCCCTTGTCTACCTCTGGACCTCCTAAGATGGACAAGGGGAAAGCTCTGGTGTCTGATGGCCCTATTGATAAGGAGGGATTTATCCCTATTAAATCTTGTAATAAAGGCAAAGGCAAGAAGAGATCCTAGAGTGATAGATAGAATGATGGCACATTTAATAGGTTTGAGGTTCTGAATATCATAGTCCAAGAAGAAGGTATCCCAGTTGAGCTTTCTTCTGGGGTTAAGGGTCAGGTAGAGATTTAGGAGGTGGAAGCAATGAAGGAGTAGCTGATTTTATTGTCAGGGGTTTAACAAGTCTGTCAGCTAGCTTTGGACTTGTCTTCTCAAGTTTAGAATATTGGTGTCATCCAAGAGTCATATATTATGGTGGGTACTACTAGGTTGGCTCATTGTCCCCAAGTTACGAAGGGATCTGAGGATCCTGTAAAGGGTGCTAAGGCTCCTCTTGCCTTAGGCTTGCAACAAAATTCTTTTAAAAAGGGGCCCCTAGATAAATAGTCAAGGAGCAGAAGGAAGACTGATCAAGAGAAGGTTAATATTATGGGTGATACTTTGGTTGAGTCTGGGTCTGTGAAACCTATTGATTCCCACTTCTCCCACCCCCCTAAATGATTTTTTTATCATGAAATGTAAGGGGGTTGAACAACATCCCTAGACAAAAGGCTATTCATAGATTAATCGAGTCTCAGGCTCCAGATGTGGTCTTTATGCAGGAAACCAAGCTTACAGTGGATGGTTTGAATAATTATGTTTTGTGTATCTAGCCCCAAGGCTAATGGTAGGGGGTGGGGGTGCTGGGTAGTTTTGGGGGTGGCTTGCATCTGGAACCCGAGGAAAGTCTCCCCCTTATGGTGGGTTTCTAGTTGGTCTTCCATCTCTATGGTTGCCTCCAATTTTGAAACTGGAAAAAGATGTCTTTTCTCTAATATTTATGCTCCTACTAATCTTCCAGGTAAGACACATCTATGGGATCATATCAATTTTGTCCATTCTCTAGACCCATTTCTCCCATGGATTTTGGCTGGTGACGTTAATGTTGTTATTAGTATGGATGAAAAATGAGGAGGGGTAGCTAGGCTTGATCCTTCTTCTCTTTTGCTCGGAGATAATATTGGTTTCCTTAACCTTGTTGACGTGAAGCCAAGTAATGGAGTCTTTACTTGGAATAATAGGAGGTGTGGTGATGAGGCTATCTCAGAATGGCTCAATAGATTTTTGGTTTCCTATTATTGGATGAGCAGCAGGTGGACTACCAATTCTAAAATCCTAGATTAGAGGGGATTTGACCACTGGCCTATCAAACTCTATGTCTCCTCTTATGGGGTCACTAAAAATCCTTCTTTAAAATTTTAATTGATGTGGTTATGGGATCAATCTCTTCAAGATCTTATGATGCATTGGTGGTACGAAGGGCTTCCTGCCCATGGGAGGGCCATGTACACTTTTAGTAAATAGCTTTAACATGTGAAGTATAGGCTTAAGTGGTGGAATAAAAAATATTCTGGGAACCTGCATGCTCAGAAGCTTGTTGCTCAGTCCAAGCTGGATAGTGTCACTCATTAGATTTGAGACCATGGGTTATCCTTTGACCTTCTAAATGCTGAATCCTTTGCCCTTAGGGGCTTAGAAGAGTGGGAGCTTCAGGAGGAGATTTTTTGGAATCAAAAATCTCGTATTGATTGGCTTTAGGAGGGGGATAGGAACATGGCTTTTTTTCATAACTCGGTTAATGCCCGTAGGTATGGGAACTCTATTTCCACTCTTGTCTCGAGTGATGGGACTCAACTCTCATCTTGTGGTGAAATTTCTAGGGAAGTTGTCAACTATTTTTCTAATCTTTTTACTAGGGAGGATATTGCTGCTAGATCTGAGGAGGGCTATTTTGGATTGTATTCCTTGCTTGGTCTCAAATGAGATGAACGGGGCTCTTTTGAATCTAATCTTATTACTTGAATTGGAGAAAGTTGTGTTTATTATGAAAAAAGGTAAAGCTCATGGCCCAGATGGGTTTTTGATTGAGTTCTTCCAGGAATTTTGGGAAATAATAAATTTTGATCTCCTTGAGGTGGTTCAAGAATCTCTTAGGAATAAACAAATTCTTAAGTCTTTGAATTCTACTTTTCTATCTCTCATACCTAAGAAAGAGGGGGCTAATCAGATGGATCATTTTAGGCCTATTGCTTTATGCAATGTTTTCTATAAGATCATCTCTAAGTTGATTGCTGAGAGACTCAAACCTCTCCTTGGTGCTTTGATTTTTGTTGAGCAGGGAGGTTTTGTGGAAGGGAGACAAATTTTGGATGGTGTCATGATTGCTATGGAGATTATTCACTCTATGGCTTCCTCTAAGGAGAAGGTGATGTTCTTTAAGCTTGACATGGTTAAAGCTTATGATCGGGTGAGTTGGGAGTTCCTTCAGAATATCCTCTTGGCCTTTGGCTTTAAAGAGGAATGGGTGAGTTGGGTTCTCAGTTGTGTAACCTCATCCTCCTTCTCTGTTCTCATCAATGGGGAATCTTCATATTGGTTTAGTGTTTCTCGGGGACTTTGGCAAGGGGACCCTCTATCCCCTTATATTTTCATTATCATGGTGGAGGGTCTTGGTAGATTTATTAAATCTCAAGTGTGGAAGGGTCTTATTCATGGCAAGAGCTGGAACAATGATCTCCCTCCTTGTTCTCATCTTCAATTTGTGGATAATACTGGACTGATGGGCTTGGCTAAAATTAGTGAGGTAGTGAATTTCAGGAGAAATTTAGACCTCTACTTGAAAGCTTTTGGTCAGAGTATTAATGATGATAAATCTTCCATTTATTTCTTTAATACTCCTTGACTCATCCAGAATAGGATTTCCAAGATTCTTAGATTCCAAATTGGCACTCTTCCCCTGATGTACCTGGGGATTCCTTTGGCTCTGGGACCTCAACATAGAGATTATTGGTAGGGAATTTTGGATAAGTTTCAGAGTAAGGTTAGTCATTGGAATTACATATGGCTCTCTTCTGTTGGTAGAGTGATCCTCCTAAAAGTTGTGGTGCAGTCTCTCCCTATTTATAGGTGTTGTGTGCAGATTCCTCCTGCCTCTTTTGTGAGGGATTTTGATGCTCTTTCTTGGAAATTCCTTTGGTCAAGTAACCTCCTTTCCTTGAAGTGGAGTTTATTCAAGTGGGAGTCTGTCTGTAGGTTGAATCATGTTAGGGGCCTTGGCATTAGGTCTATGGCTCTTGTGGTTATAGCTTTGGTGGCTAAGCTGTACTAGAGATGGTGCAACAACCAAGATTAGGATTGGGCCAAGATTCTTACTTTTAAGTATGTTCTTGGGGTTGAGAGCTAGGATGTGCCATGGATTGCTTTGTTGGGCAAAGGTTCTTACATTTGGGATACTCTTAAGAAGGGAGCTCAGCTTGTTTAGAAGGGGCTCTTATGGATATGTAATAAGGGCTCTAATGCTCTTTTTTAGCTAGACTCTTGGGATGGTCACCCTCCCATTCTTTGTAGTCTCCCTCAGCTTTTGCCTCTTTTCCAGATGTTCTCTGATGCTAGTTGGATTAAGGTGGAGCATTTTAAAATAGTTAAGTACATTGGTCAACTGGAGGTGTTTTGTTGGAAGGATCCGTAGGAGTGGCTTGTGGGTGGTTCTGATGAGGATCATGATGCTTTGTGTAAGGTCTTGGAGGGTAGGCTTCGTAGCTCTTTGAATGAGAGGGACAAGTTGGCTTGGAGTCCTAGCCCAAAAGGTAATTATATTTTTGGTCAAGGTTATGTTGTGCTTGATAGGAATTTACATGGTCCTGTTGAGGTGCCCTAGTGGAGGAAGGTTTGGAACAATTTTTCTTGGCCCAAGTGTAACTTATTTTTATGGTTAGTTACCCAAAGGAAATGTCTCACTTGGGTGAATCTTTGAAAACAGGGGTTTTAGGGACCTTCCATTTGTTTTCTTTGTTTGTGTAGTGAAGAATGTTCTTCCCACTTATTATTTCACTACCCCTTTTCTCGTGAGATTTGATAGATGGTGGGAGGCTTGGCATCATGGTTGCATTCATGCTTCCTCTCTTATTGAGTTTTGGGAGAGCCTAGGTAGGCCTCCTACGAAGATGCCTTTTCTCTAGGTGGCCTAGAGCATTGGGCCTACTTTCATTCTTTAGAACCTCTGGATAGAATAGAACTACAGAGTTTTTTATGATTCTAGATTAGATAGTGGTCAACTATGGACAAAGATTATCAGTAGAATTTAGGAGATTATTTCTAATAAATGTGATATGTTTGAAAGTATTAATCCTAGGGATGTTGCGGTTGTGTGGGATCTGAGCCTGGGTGTAAATAGTAGGGGTTGCATTGTTGGTAGTATGCTCCATCATGTCAAGAAATGGGTCTGTCGTGATGGGAAGTGGGTGCCTCCTCTAGATGGGGTCCTAAAGATTAATACTGATGGATCTTCTCATGGAAATCTTGGGCATGCTGGTATTGGGAGTATTGGTAGAAGTAAATATGGGGATGTTGTTTTTTGCTTCTCTATCTACAAAGGGCACTACTCTAATAACCTGATGGAGGCCCTTGCTATTAAGATTGATATTGAGCAGGGTTTCTCTCTTGGCTAAAGGAGGATTATATGTGAGTCTGACTCTCAAATTGTTGTGGATATGTTAAACAACCAAAGATTGGATGGTGTTAGTTGGAATTTAGATTTGATGGTCAGATAGATTTTAAGTGTTTATAGCTCCTTAGAATCTGTCTCTTTTTGTCACATCCCTAGAGAATGGAATAGCATGGCTGATTGCTTGGTGAAGTGGGCCTCAAAGAAAGGGGATGGTTGGGATATCAGTGATAGGAATGAGTTACCTTCTAATTATCTAGAGATTTTGGAGAGAGTTTTATTGGAAGACAGAACTATGTAGTGTTGTTTTTTGGTTTGTTGGCAGTTCTCTTTTTTTTTTTTGAGCTTGTGGCTCTTGCCTTGTATCTCATTTTGGATTGAATAATTTTCCCCCTTTTTCAAAAAAAAAAAAACCTCATTGACCATTACCTCTATGAGAACTGAGATCATGTATTAGACTATGCTATATAAATAGGGGGCACCTTACCTTCCACTTTTTATCACACCCTCTTGCATAACCTAATCCTCCCATCAATACCAAAAACACCTCATTAAAATGTTAACCATATTCCTAAAGAATAAAAATGTGTAGACCATGGGTTCATCAAAGAAGAAGAACACTCACAATGCCTTCTTAATAACTATAATGAAGCTAATAGGAGAGAGGATATCATTAAGGATTGCCTAGATTAGTTAACTCAACAAATTAACCTATTACTTTGAAACCAATGCCCACCATCACCTAGGCATAATAATACTAATAATAACACCCATAATAATACCATTGATAATCCCAACAATAAAAATAACACTCATAATACCCATAGCACCCACATCCCCCAAGGAAGTCAAAACTAAGATACTAACCCTCTTGGGGATCCCTCTTTTGCCCAAGAATGGAAAATGATGAAAGAGACTCTCCAAAAAATAGATCCTAGTTCACAAGCCCACAAGTATAACTATGAAGACTTTTTTTCATCACCATTGGACATGAGCATCATGAAAATACCATTTCCCTTGCACTTCCAAGTACCCAAGTTTGAAAACTATAAGGGAAAGGGCAATCCTAAAGACCACATCTAAGAATTCTATGTGGCTTGTCATGAAGTAGCTTACAAAGATGCATATTTGTTGAAACTCTTTCCAAAAAGTCTCACATTCCCTACTTTAGAATGGTTCATGCACGTACCTAAAGGTTCAATTTATAGTTTTAGAAAACTACTGGAGCAGTTTGTTCAACATTTCTCATAAAACATAGAGAATGATATCTCCATCATTGACCTTTATAATACTAAACAATGGAGTGGGGAAAGTTTGGCTTATTTTTTTCAAAGGTGGCATAATTTGGCAAGCCGTTTAAGGTGTACCATACCTGAGAAATAATTATCCAAGATATTTGTGGAAAATTTCAATATATAACTTAAATATCACTTGAAATTACAATGTGCCAAGACCTACAATGATATCATAGAAAAGATCATGTAAATAGAAAAAACCTCTCATCAAAAAAGGAACCATCAAGTTATATTCTCATAAAGCACAATTCAAATTAGGACAATTCTTTTTCAGGCAAGTCTAAAGTCTTTAATAAGAATAAAAATGTCATGGGTGATGGGGTAATAGATTCTAAAACACAACATATATAGATAATCTAAAAGAAAGGCCCTATATAGTAGCCCAATGTATCTACCATCAAGGTTCTTTGAGGCAAACCAAAAGCTTGAATAGGAAAAACAAGCTTGGGAGACCTGATAGAAATAGTCTTGGATCAACTCATTTCTACTACTATGATTACCTTTCCTAAAATTTGACCTATGGATGATCAACAACTGAAACTGGATTGGTATCATGAGGATGAGTTTTATAAATATCACAGGGTAAAGGGTCATGATACAGAGTGGTGCATGAAACTAAAACATTATATCCAAGATTTAATTGAATGAGTTTATATAGATATAAAAGGAGAAGTGCCATAAAATTAATTAACCAATCAACAATTTGGTATTTACAAAGATTCACTCCTAAAGAATGATCAAAAGAATCAGAGATCCCAAAGAAACTAGGGTCAAGCATCTTCATCTAATAGCACTGATTATCATAATGTCCCCTATCACTACATCAAAACCATTAAAATTCATAACATATAATATCCCCCTTCATCTTCATGTTCCCTCATAAAAATAAATTAGACCATAACAAATTGCATAAGAAACACCCAACGTAATAAGATCGTAGTTCCCATAGCACCTTCTCAAGGTCCCTGTACCTCATCTACTACCCAAAATGGGAATGTTTACAAGAAGACTTCAATAGCTTCAAACACACCTTATGATATCATCCAATAATTGGAAAAAACTCCTTCCAAAATTTCCTTGATGGAGCTTCTTAAGACATCAGCCTTACATCAAGAAATATTAAATCAAGTGTTGAATGACCTAAAAGTTCCTAGTGACTTGGACACTAATTAGTTTCAAGAACTAGTAGCACACTTTTCCCCTCATATTAGATCACTTTTAGTGCCTAAGGCATGCAAAACATTAGCCTAAATCATTATTATCCCTTATACATCAAAGTCACAATCTCCCACCATACAGCTTCTAAAGTTCTCATAAACAGAGGATTGACACTCAACTTGTGTAATCAAGACTTTCTAAATAAATTGGGATACTTTGAGACATCACTTAGGCCCACTTTAATAATGATTAAAGATTATGATGATAATAAGAGACCATAAATCATGACTATTTATCTTCCTATTATTGTGGAACCTATAGTTCATCAAAATTTGGTTCATGTTGTGTATGTGGAATTACCATATAACATGTTTCTTAGAAGACCATGGATTCATGAAATACAAGCTATGCCATCCACTCTCCATCAAGTCTTAAATTTGTCCCATTAAAGAATGGAGGTCACCATTTTTGGAGTCATAAACCATATCCATATCTATTAGATGGATCAGTCACTATTTTCATCACCTTACCTTGGCACTGACAACATTGTCCTGATCCCAACAACTGCTAAGTATATCTCTCCAAATCAATTAGAATCCACCTCTCAATCAAAGCCTAAAGTTACATGACTAAATATCACATCCATAAGGTGTGGATAATATGAGTATAAAATATTTTATATTATAAATCTAACCTTAACTCCAAATAGTTATGGGTCCCCACCAATGAGGAAGAATAATCCCATTAAATATCAATTTGCACCAATATCTTTTTCAAGTGCTAGATTTTTATCTAATTAGTATGTTGAAGATGAAGATTATTCTTGGATCATTCTAGATGATGAGTCCCTCATCTCTCCCAAGAAACATTATCCCAGAGTCTAGATAATGATGGAAATCATGTAGTACAAAGGAAAGGGATTGGGAAAACAAGAGCAAGGTCAACTTGAACCTATAGTGGTTCAATAACATCCAAAATATTTTGGATTAAGATATAAACAATATGATGATGACCCAATTAGTTGTTGACCAAATTTTAATTTTAGTCAAATTGGGTCAACCCCTACATATTGAAAATTTTCAAAGTTTCCCATATGTTTGATAGGGTCTCATGTGTGTCTAAACATCTCACCTATCCTGACTCTCACCTTGGTGTAAGCCTAGCTTCATTGTACTTATCTAGTCAACTTTAGTCAACTTTGGTCAAACATGGTCAAAGGATAAAATTATTATATAAATGTCCTAATATGGTCATTTAAGTGTTTTAAAGAGTTATTAAGTCATAAATTTGTCATTTTCCATGCTTCATATGCAAAAAATACCTTTTGGTCACATTTTTAGCTCATTAAATGACTTGTATAGATCATATTTGTCAACAAACAATATTATAACATGGATGAAGTTATAATATGTTAAGAAGTGGTTAGAGGTAGTCAAAAATTAGTTTCATGCACAAAAATAAGGAGTTTTCCTTAAAAATATACCCTTAATGGTACTTTTACGGACTTGGGAAGTCCATATTTAGATAAAAACATGGGCCTAGTGTTTATTAATCTCTATAAGGTCTTCATTATGCTTGGTGTGAAGATAAAATGTCAGATAAATCAAATTTTGCTTATGCTTCTCCTTTCTTGCCTTAAAAAGCCAAGAAGGGTCAAATTTAAATACTTGGTACAGTCTATACAGATGGAGTTGGAGGGAGTGATATTGGGATTTTAAAGGGGTATTAGTTTTCTTCAAATATATGTAAATAAGTTTGATTTTCATGTCTCCTCCCTTATGAACCATTTTGAATAAACTAGGTAGCTTTTTATGCTCTTGTACCCATGAGGGGTCCCTATATGAGCTTGTTTTAGAATATTCTACTTTGGTTTGATATATTTTATTATTTAATTTGTTTCTTAGAGCCTCTACATAGGTTTTAAAATTGTATTTTGTCTTTTTAATATCTCAATAACTCAATAATCCTCTTTTAGACTTGTTAGTACTTGTAGATTGGTTCATTCTTTATGGTGAATCTCATTGTTGAAAAGAGCTTACTGAAGCTTTTTTCAAGATGATTTTAGTGTTTGTCATGAATTTGGAAGGCAAATAAAAAGTTTTAATTGATTTAAATCCTTTTGTTAATAAACATATTACTTCAATTCTTTACTGCCTATATATGCAAATAACCATCTATAAGTGGTCTTGATAGAGGTTGGAATGGTCATTTTGGAACATTGAATCATAATATTAACCCAATTAGAGGTTTTAAAATAGGTTTAATGCATTAAAAAAACATTGAGGGAGTAGATTAACAAGATAAATGGTGGAAACATGTTTGAAGGCAAATGACTGGATTCTGGGAAGCAGTCCCTAAATGTGTAAAATAGAGGCATAAACACTTTTTATAGACCCTATTCAACATGCATATGAATTCTTCCAAACCATCTAATAGAATAATATTTTATCCTTTGGTATGTACAAGCACTATGACAAATTTTAAAGAGGAAGGAATAGTTTAAGATGGTGTTTGAGGGCCTTAAATATACCCATAAACACACTAAATTATTTCAATGTTGTCTATAGGTCTAATCCTAAAAGTGGTTTTTGTTGATGATTTAAAATTGTGCTTGATCTTAATCAATCAACAATGGGAAGTTTTAAGCTATGGGACATTGCGGCTTGAAACAACCTCCAGATTTTAGAGAAGTTGGTCTCTTCTTTTTGTATCCAGTGTTGGGGAAAATGGATAAGAGATTAAACAAAAATGCAAATGTAGGAACTGAAACCTAACTATGGCAATGCACCTGAGTGTAATCCTAATCCTAAATTGAGCATAGTGAGACTATTATAGGATTTAATTACATTTAAGAGCAGACAAGTGCATGATCAATGTAAAAGATTAGAATAATAGAAATAGAGGCTTACAATAGGGAATTCTTTTGCTGAGATACAGAGAATGTCAACAAAGGCATAGTGTTCAATCTTCTTAATAGAATCTTCCAATCACATAAGAGGCACAAAAATCACGTACAGCTATGTATAACTTCCGACTCAAGAAAATGAGATAAAAGCAAATGATATTCTTAATCACAACTACAGAGAATCTACAGTATAAACTACCTTTGCAAATGACATAGATAACACCAACCAAGGCATGGATTTCAATATTCTTAATTCATTTAGCCACATAAAAGGCACAGAAACATGCACAGTTACATCAACTTTACAACTCAATAAAATTGAGACAAGAGCAAATGATATTACTGGTCAAAACTCCAGAAAGTCTAAAACTATAGAATTTTCCCCCCTCTCTTTTACAATTCTCCTCCTTTTATAGCCTTAGATGTCTCCTTCCATCACTCCCCTTCCCGTGTAATTTTGCTCCATCCTTAACTCATAGAGGAAAAACAAATGGCACTTTTAATGCCTTGGGGGCTCCAAAAATCTACCCGGTGAACTGTTCCATCTACTCAAATTAACTCCAACTGATTTTCCCTCCATTTCACTTTTCGACAATAGATACACGGAACACTCTATTATGTTGAAATAGGAGAGGACACTTAGTCAATTTTCTAAAAATCCTCTTATTATTTAGAAGGCACCAGAAAATGACACTTGGCACTTTTTGCCTAATTCATTGAAGACATGCGGCTCTTTGGCTATGTTGTAGTATCATTCAAGACACATATCAGACTCTTATGGATGGTGACACTTGGCAACTTCCATAGACTTTTGACATCACACTCGAGGCCCACCACAATATTTATTTAGTAATGAGGCTTGGAGATGGTCTCTCAAAAGTTGACACATGGTGACCTCTGCTACTTTTGGGAAGGTACGTGGCATCTTCCATTTTTTCTAGGGATGGAGTAAGGAGGCGCTAAGAGAGTGACACTTGGTAGCATCTGTTGCTTTATGGCACTTAAGCAAAATAAAATGATGCCTTTCTACATTGAACTAAAGTATTAAACCTAGGTGTTGAACCAAATTTTCTCGGGTGTTGACACGTGGTGACTTTCGCTTACTTTTGAAAAGTAGTCCAGAGCCTTCTACAACTGCCACTTGGCACCTTTCATTGCATCTTGCTCCTTAGCCTTTTGAAAACCTTTGCAAAAAAGAAGAAATGTGGGTACCAATATGAGACATGAATGCTGACACATGGAAGATTCCTCTTAGCCACTATTAGGTATGTGGCACGATCTGTGGTTCTCTAGAAAGTTATAAAAAGAGTCTCAGACGATGCCAGTTGGTTGACCCCATGTTTCAGAATGTGACACTTGGTAGTTTTTACTTGAATTCAAACATTTAGGCAAAATGAAATGAAAGAAACAAAAGAGGAGAAAGAAGACTCATGCTCAGACAGTGACACTTGGCAGCCTCCACTACACTTGACACTTAGATGGAAAATGAACTCATGCTCTGCCCCAGTTTTGCCACTATGACCAAGGTATACGGAAACCAAAACTATAGTGCTCGACTAAAAATTTGAATGCAACATAGAGTAAACATTTACTCTATAGTTATTGATGACCCTCAATACTTTTGAGCCTACTCAAAAAGAAAACTCCACCTCCCGCTAGATCAAAATTGCAAAAATTACAGCCTCAAAAGAGCCGTTGACACATGTTTAAAATACTTATCTAAAAAAAAGTGAGAAAACAACCAAAAAAATGATGCGAGAAAGGGGAATTATTTAACTATAATACATGAGAGACCCAAATCAATTGAAATGTTTTAAATAGATTCCATTTATAGGAATCTCTTCAGGTTCTCCTTCCATCGACTCTAGCTCAAAAGAATTCTTCTGCTTGCACACGTGGATTTTATACGAGCCAGTCCATAGTGCTTCAAATTTGGTATGCTGACCCAGCTTGGCAGCCCTTGCATCCCATTTTAACACAATCAAGCCTAATTCAAAATTAGGATTCAAAGTCCTTTTATCAAAATAGTTCTTAACGATTCCCTGATGCTTGATTAATGAATCATAGGCCATTTCCCTCTTTTCTTGAACTTCCAAAAGTTCTATGAGTATGACCTGCATGGGGCCATTTTCTTTGATTTAAATCTATTTGATCAACTGGAGATCAGGGATTTCCAAACTTAGGGGGATCACAGTAGACTTTCCATATACCAATTCATACAGGGGCATTTTGATCACTTGCTTAGGCATGATTCAATCAGCCCATAATGCCAGATTAAGCACTTTATGCCACTCTTTGTGATGATCAGCCCCTGCTCTTTTGATGAGTCTTATCAGGTTCTTATTGGTTGATTCTACCAGACCATTACCTTGAGGGTAATAGTTAGATGAAGTTTTCAGATATATTCCACGTCTCAAGGCAAAGTCAGATACCTTAGACCCCAAGAATGCTTTAGCATTATCTGAAATGATGGTGCGAGGAGCCCCAAAGCGAGTAGTGATACCCCCTAGAAAATCTAGGATCACATTCTCTATCACTTCTTTAAGTGGGACTGCTTTGGTCCATTTGGTGAAATAGTCTGTGGCAGTTAATATCCATTTATGACCCATGCTGGACACTGGATTTATCATTCCAATGAAGTCAAGATCCCATTGAGTGAAAGGTTCATCCACAACTATAGGACTAAGGGGCATGGTTGCATTCCTCCTCATCCCCATATAATATTGGTAAGATTGACATTTTCTAACCAGCTGATAACAATCTACAAATAAGGTAGGCCAAAAATATCCTACCTCACTTATCTTTATGGATGTGGTCTTTGTAGAAAAATGCTCCCCTGATGTTCCATGATGCATTTCATGTAGTATCCTCTTAGCTTTAGCTTGTTCTACACATCTTAACAATTTTCCATCAGAATTTCTTTTAAAAAGGACTTGTTCAATTAAAAAAAATGAACCCCCTGTATCCTATAATATCTCCTCTTGTTTTGAGGGAGTTCTCTTGGATAAACCCCATTTTTCATAAATTGAATCCTACTTGTGACCCAGGATTCTTGATCAACCTCTTGTAATTTTATCACCGTCTCCATCTCTCCTTCTGAATCTGCTCCCTTAGGTAACATCTTTTCAAGCTCTTGGGTTATATATTGGCACAACCCCCTACTTCTAACCAGTTTGGTGGGTCTGACCTCTAAATCATATTCAAGGATCTTAGTGATCCAATTGGCCCTTTTATCAGTAATCTCCCCCTCCATGATGTATTCCCTAACACTTGGGTGAGCTACAAGTATCAAAATTTTATTCCCTGATATCAGATGCCTAAATGTCTTGAGGGCTTTTACCATGGCATAGGCTTGTGTTTCCAAAAAATTGTACCTGGTCTCATAATCTCTGAGAGTTCTTGAGAAAAAGGCTATTGGGTGCTCCCCCTCTAGCTTGTCATTATTTTGAGTCAGGACAGCAGCAATACTTGACTCCCCTCCATAGACATACATTACAAAGGGCATGGAAAAATCTAGGTTCTTGAGCACTGGGGCTGCTGAGATAGCCTTCTTGACCCCCTCAAAAGCTTGCCTTCCTTTTGTAGTCCACTTGAAGACCAAGTCCTTTTTTAGCAAGAGTGTCATTGGTCTAACCAAGCTTGCAAAATTAGATATGAATTTACTGACAAAATTGATCTTCCCTAAAAAGGACTGGACTGCCTTTTTATTTGTTGGAAGAGGTAGGTCCATTATAGCCGTGATTCTCTTGGGATCTATAGAAACCCCTTTCTTAGATACTATGTGCCCCAATATTTTACCCTGAGGTACAGCAAAAATACATTTCTTTGGATTCAATGATATCCCAAAATCCTGACATTTCTTGAAGATAGATTCCAAATGATCAAAATGATCATTAGCAATTTTTTGAGAAAATAGTGAGTTCATCTAGATAGACCAGGATGGCATTATTTATGAGTTCACCAAAGGCTATATCCATAGCTCATTGAAAGGTGGCTCCTGCATTTGATAAGCTGAATGGCATCTTCGTGTAGGCAAATGTCCCCCATTTGGTAGTGAAAGTAGTTTTGTACCAGTCTTCCTCAACTAGCCAAATTTGATTATACCTAGAGAAACCATCAAGTAACGAAAACCTCTCTGATCCAACCATAGTTTTCAGAATTTTTTCCATGGAGGGCAAGGTATAGTGGTCTTTTAGAGATGCTCTATTTAGATCTCTGAAATCTACACACAGTCTTACATCTCCATTATTTTTCCTAACTAGGACTAGATTTGATACCCAGGTTGAGTGTTTGATTGGAAATATTATTTTTGAATCTAAAAATTTCTGCAACTCATCTACCATTAGAGGCTCAATCCTTGGATTTACTAGCCTCTATTTCTATCTTATGGGTTTGGACCCTTCAGTCAACTCTATTGTGTGCTGGATAATGTCTCTGTTGTATCCATGAAGGTCTTCATAGCTCCAAGCTATGACTCTGTCATACTTTTGGCACAACTCAATTAATTTTTTCTTCTCTTCCTGAGTTGTGGAATTCCCAACTTTTAGCCTCTTCCTATCACTCACCTCTACCTCAGAATACTCTACTTTATCTACCTGGAACCTTTTCTTTTCTAGGCTTACATCCTCTGGGTCAAATAAAATTTTTAAGGTGATTAATCCCTTAGGGAGCTTATTAGTCCTCAATTGTATAATCTAATCACCATATGCCTCTTCAATTTTTGTTTACAACTGATCCGTAAACTCATATGATTGTTGTAAGAAAGAGACTACCTGAGCATCATTTTCAAATACTTGCCAATTTTCATCATTGTCTAGGATGGTTGGCCTCACTATAACTTTTACTAACTCATTGTTAACCAATAGGCCAATTGCTAGGTTAAACTATGAGCCAATCTGAGCCATCCTATCATCCTCAGAGTTTTGACTTCTATGGATTATCTCAATATTAAAAGCTTCAAAATCTTCTATTAAATCCCAAATCCTATGCTTGTAGGATCTCATTCTCACATTTTTGGCTGCTGCCTTTTCCCTAATTTGATTTACTACTAATTCTAAATCTCCTTTTACTTTTAGGTTCTTTATTCCATTTTTCTTGGCTAACAGGAGCCCATGTACTAAATATTCATATTTTGCATTATTATTAGTGCAAGTAAATTAGAATCAGATAACCCTTAAAATTTTATCACCATTTGGAGCAGTAAGACAAATTACTACTCCAACACCATGTTTACTTCTAGCCCCATCAAAATTCAAAGTCCAGAGCTCTAAATCTTGTGCAATAGGTACCTCTTCCCTTACAACATTTGGGATCTCTTGATCTTCATAAAAAATGACATATGTGCCTAGACCAGTAGAGTCATGGTTCCCATATGGGTCGCTATGCATCATAGCCAACAACTGGCTATTTTCTTCTTCTTGATCATGCTCAGTCCAGTCTCCTAATTCTTCAACAAAAATTCTTTCTTCTTTATTTATCATGGCATGATCTGCTTCTAATCTTGTTGTTGGTTCATTTGTGATATGGTCCTTGGATAGTGGTTCAGATAGAATTTTCATTTTTGAACTGTATCTGGTTCTCAGGATGAGGTGAGAGCAGTCAAGAGACATAAACCCTCCTATTTTTGCTATAAAGTCTCTAGATAAAATAAACCAAAGACATGAGGGATATCTATGACAACTATATCTTGGTTGACAATTATGTTGGGACATGTGTATAACTGCAAGGGGAGTTGTTTAATTCTCCCTATGGTTTACACTATTTTGCCATCTAGCTGCATAACTCCCTGTGTAAGGGGTTCATATTTTATTTTCAAAGCATCAACTGTTTGCTTGGGCATCACAGTTGTACTAGTTCCCAAATTTATCAATGCATTATGCAAGAATTTCTTTCCAACTATCAGAGTTAATTAGAAAGGCTCAGGCTTGGATTTACTTACTTGTGTTGCATTGTTCACAAAGGCTATTGTCATTGGAAGAACCATATCTTTGATTTTTTCCTTTCCAGCAGGTCCTTCCTTGGTAACAACACCTTTAGGCACTGCTTGCCCTTGCAGATCTTCTTGTAGTAGTGTCTTTTTTTCAAAAATAGCCAAGATATCCCATATAGATACTTGCACTGGAGTCTTCTTTAATTGGTCCACTATATTGATTGGTCCCAAAGACTGAGTTTTTTGGTAATAAGGATACCTTGTTTTTTCTTAAAAAAGGGTAGGAATCTCTTGATCTCGTATTAGTTGAGGCACTTCTTTTTTAATAGCAGCGTTCCTTTGCCCCTAAGATGGAGGATTATTCTTGACTTGACCACTTACAATCTCAGGCTGTTCCACCATCCTCCTCTTTGATCTGGTATAATAATCGGATCGCACTACTAGCCTTTGGGAGGTAAATGCTTCATTTAAGAAGACTAATTCTTCATCTTTGATCAATGAGAACAAAGCATGTTCTGGGGCTATTTCTTCCTCTTGTTACAAGGACATTCCTTGCATCTGAGCTACTAGAACTAAATTTTGCATGTCGAGAGATTGGTAGGCTTTATTGTTACTGGTACTGGCAAACTGACCATACATTCTTCTCTGCTCAGCCACCCTTTGTTGTAGATTACCTCTAGGATAATCTCTAGGGGTGTAAGCATCATTGCAAGGAAAACACCAAGCATTAGTATCATCCACATAATTATTTTGACCTAGAACCATCTCCCTATTTGAGTTGGGAGGAATGGTTTGTGAGGGTGTGGGAACTGCAACTAATTGATTTACTGGTTGATGGTTGGTTTGCTTTGGAGGGCCTTGATATTGGTTTGGTTGGGATGAAAACATATTTCTTGGATAGCCTTGATAAGGAGGCTTATGGAAAGTATTATATTGCCTCTTTATATTAATCAACTCATTGGAGAATGTCCTTAGCATACTCTTGATATCATCCATCTCAAATGACTGAGCAGGGACTAGTTGCTTCACAGATGATGGAGGGTAAGTATACATAGACACAGGTGGGCTTATAGCTTTAGGAACTTCTTGAGGTAAGGGCAAGGTAATTTCTGGAAATACATGCATGGGAGGCCTTGGAGGTAACTTCCCAACATCAATTAAATGATTCTCAGCTCTGACCGCAAGGTCATAAGCTACTGGTAAAGTGTGTCCTCTCAGTGACTAAATCATAACAGATATATCTAAATTTAAAGCCTTGAGATAGAATACTATGGCCATACCAGGTGGTGGTTTAGCTGCAATGGGAATTATGTCCCAAGTTTTCTAGAATCTAGTGTTGAAGTTAGTCATGTCCTCTTGTGGTCCCCTTTGAATGGTGATTAACTGCTATAACAAAGAAGACTTATCACCTTTCTCTGCAAATATTTCAAAGAATTGATCTCTGAGCTGGTCCCATGTAGATATGGTATTTGGGGTCAAAGACCGATACCATTCTAAAGCCTTCCCTTTGAATGAGGCTGCTAACAACCTTAGGGCCACATTTTGTTGTGTGACACCATGTTGGCACAAACATCTGATACATCTTGAAGATGTTCCATGGGTGTTTTTGAGTCTTTCCCATTAAATTTGGGTAGATATTTTAGAGCATTTATTGGGATAGGATCCCAAATAGCTAGTGTTGGGAGGATTAAGGGGCTACCAGTGTTCTAGCTTGCATAATTTCTTGGGGGTATAGGGGCTCCCATATTTAGTACTAGTACAAACTGGTTAGATCTTCTTCTTGGAAGAATTACTAGAGGTGGCAAAAGAATACCTAGATTTGTAGCAGATTGCGATCTGGTGACTGGTCCATAGCTTTGACTCTTTTTAGCTCTCTGGTTCATATGGACTTTGAAAGAAACTTCAAGACGGGTCCCACCGAGCATGCCAAAAATTGTTGATGATTTAAAATTGCACTTGATCTTAATCAATCAACAATGGGAAGTCTTAAGCTATGGGACATTATGGCTTGAAACAACCTCCAGATTTTTGAGAAGCTGGTCTCTTATTTTTCTATCCAGTGTTGGGGAAAAGGGATAAGAGATTAAAAAAAATGCAAATGTAGGAACTAAAACTTAACTATGGTGATGCGCCTAAGTGTAATCCTAATCCTAACCTAAGCATAGTGAGACTATTATAAGATTCAATTACATTTAAGAGCAGACAAGTGCATGATCAATGTAAAAGATTAGAATAACAAAAATAGAGGCTTACAATAGGGAATTCTTTTACTGAGATACAAAGAATGTCAACAAAGGCATAGTGTTCAATCTTCTTAACAAAATCTTCCAATCACATAAGAGGTGCAGAAATCATGTACAATTATGTAGAACTTCCGACTCAAGAAAATGAGACAAAAGCAAATGACATTCTTAATCACAACTATAGAGCATCTACAATATAAACTACCTTTTCAAATGACACAAATAACACCAACCAAGGCATGGAGTTCAATTTTCTTAATTCATTCAGCCACATAAAAGGCATAGAAACATGCATAGTTACATCAAATTTACAACTCAAGAAAATTGAGACAAGAGCAAATGATATTACTGGTCAAAACTCCAAAAATTCTAAAACTATAGAATTTTCCCCCTCTCTTTTATAATTCTCCTCCTTTTATAGCCTCAGATGTCTCCTTCCATCACTCCCCTTCCCGCACAATTCCGCTCCATCCTTAACTCACAAGGGACAAATAGACGGCACTTTCAATGCCTTGGGTTCTCCAAAAATTTACCTGGTGAACTATTCCATCTACTCAAATTAAATCCAACTGATTTTCTCTCCATTTCACTTTTTGGCAACAGATACATGGAACACTCTGTTATGTTGAAATGAGAGAGGACACTTAGTCAATTTTCTAAAAATCCTCTTATTACTTAGAAGGCACCAAAAAATGACACTTGGCACTTTTTTCTTGATTCATTGAAGACACGCAGCTCTCTGGCTGTGTTGTAGTATCATTTAGGACACATATCAGACTCTTATAGATGGTGACACTTGGCAGCTTTCACAAAATTTTGAAGTCACACCTGAGGCCCACCACAATCTTTATTCAGCAATGAGGCTCGGAGATGGTCTCTCAAAAGTTGACACATGGTGACCTTCGCTACTTCTGGGAAGGTACGTGGCATCTTCCACTTTTTCTAGGGATGGAGTAAGGAGGGGCTAGGATAGTGACACTTGGTAGCATCCGCTGCTTTATGGCACTTAAGCAAAATAAAATGACACCTTTCTACGTTGAACCAAAGTATTGAACCCAGGCATTAAACCAAAGTCTCTCAGGTGCTGACATGTGGTGACTTCCACTTACTTTTGAAAAGTAGTCTAGAGCCTTCCACAACTGCCACTTGGTGCCTTCCACTGCATCTTGCTCCTTAGCCTTTTGAAAACCTTTGCTGAAAAGAAAAAATGTAGGTACCGATATGAGACATGGATGCTGACACGTGGAAGCTTCCTCTTAGCTGCTATTAGGTACATGGCATGATCCACGGTTCTCTAAAAATTTATAAAAAGAGTCTCGAATGATTCCAGTTGGTTATCCCCATGTTTTAGAAAGCGACACTTGGTAGTTTTTGCTTGAATTCAAACATTTAGGCAAAATGAAATGAAAGAAACAAAAGAGGAGAAAGAAGACTCATGCTCAGACAGTGACACTTGGTGGCCTCTGCTGCACTTGACACTTAGATGGAAAATGAACTCATGCTCTGCCCTAATTCTACTGCTATGACCAAGGTATATGGGAACCAAAATTGCAGTGCTCGACTGAAAATTTGAATGCAACGTAGAGTAAAAATTTACTCTATAGTTTCTTCTCCACTCAGGTTGAAAATTAGAACTTGATAATTCATGGAGATGATTCGTAATTTTTAAAATTATTTTTCATCTTCCAATGACCCTCTAAGGAGGATGGAACACTATTTTGACTCCCCAAGCTCATACCTTGTTTGTACATAGGGCAAAATGGTTACCTATAATAGGGTAAGTTGATAGTGACCTATAAATTAGATGCATAGTTGGTGTCTAGGGTTCTTATTATAGAAAAATAATCCAATCAAGACAATTTATACTAATAATATTTCATGAAAATATTAACACACCTAATACAAAGTCCAAAAGCAAGCAATCACACCTATAGGTCAGTAAAATAAAGTGTCTTAGTCCACCTACAACCAGGTAGGTAAATAGTGAGATTTTGATGTATTGATGGTGTTTTAAGGGAATTAAAGGTGTGAAATAAGTAAAATGAAGATATTTTTACCTCAATATATTTAGGTAGGATTCATACACACCATATATAAGTTTTCTTATAGCCACCTCCACCTATAGGCAGGAATCTATAGGGTTATCTCAGTCACCAAGGGCAAACTCATATTTGAAGCTAAAAGTGCATCAAAGGGAATAATAATGATGGTAAAATTGTATGATTCATGGATGTTTAGGCCTCAAATCATGTAATATACACCTACAAGTAGGGGAGAAAGATAAGTTGTCACTGTCATTTAGGTAGAGAGGACTCATTTTGCAAGCTTAGGGAGCATAAGAGAGGGTATATAGTAATACAAAGTGGTGAATGATTTATAAAAAATCTACACCATGATTATTTCACCCTAAAATCACTCTCACTAATTCAAATTCAATAAGGAAAGGAGCTCAAAAGCAAGCAAACACAATCCTTATTCCTTACCTACATAAAGTCTACCTTGGAAAACTTAGTCTTGGTTTTTGAGGTCTTTAGAGGCTCAAATGACTAATTTAGGATCTCAAAAGTGGTATAAATCACCATTGGGACTTTTATAATCCTATACAATTTTTTTTGTGTGTGTCAAATATGGGAAGTTCCTTCTATTTTATCTCAGATAGGGGGCACTTTTCCTTTACATGAACTCTACATTCTTGATAAATGAGGATGAAACATGAACCAAAAGCCATGGGATCACTTAAATAGAGTTTTTGGAGTTGTAACACACATATTAAAACATGTGAAACTAATATATAATGATTGAAACTAGACATGGTAGTCTAAGCTACAAGAGTTGTAGATGGGGTAGTTAGGTAAGGTGCAAACCTAATCCCAATTGAGAGATCACTTTCAGTTATAGCCTTCAAAAATCATTCTAATACTTTGGAGAAAAATAATGGAGGTAATATTGATGTTTTTAATAAATCTCATAAGTACATAGGGCCATCAAAGATGTCTAAACCACAAAGTTGTAGATAAGGTCTACTAGACCTAATATGAGGCCTAATGCCTGGACGTAAGTCATATTACTTTTAGGCTAAAATATACATTGAGATAATGTGTAACATATTTCTTGTGATCCAACAGAAGTGTTTGAACCATTAGTATGTATATAATTCCATCAAGAGTCCATTTCTTGACTTGAAGGCACTCAGACCCTACAGAATGTATAGAAGAGACTTGAGTGGCCAACTTAAGATGCTTGTATCTCCCATGATAATTTTTAGGGAGACTTAAGGTGTCTGGGGATG
This sequence comes from Torreya grandis, assembly GCA_037957365.1. Taxonomy (NCBI): domain Eukaryota; kingdom Viridiplantae; phylum Streptophyta; class Pinopsida; order Cupressales; family Taxaceae; genus Torreya; species Torreya grandis. The sequence continues at coordinate 7,151,863 of JARHVA010000083.1, forward strand.
TTATATAATGTTAATATTAATCCTTAAATAGAATTGGTTTATAAATTCAATGTGTAGTCTTTATGAACAAAGGATAAGACTTGAAATGACTCTAAACCCTCACAAAACCCCAGTTCAGACCCGATGGAGAAGATGAGACAAATGGAGCATCCAAATAGAGTGTAAAGGATAGGGAGATGATTTTAATAGTTATAATACTCTTTATTACTCTTCCCCATGCAATTTTTCTATACTACACTTGTAAGGATGGTGTACAATAGAGCTTTCTTTGACATATTTGTGTGTTTTATAGGTATGGAGAGGTTTCAAAAGATGAAATCACCTTTAGGAGAGATTTTGGAAAGTTATATAAGTCTCCATGATAATTTATTGATATATATAGTCTTCTATGTGTGTTTTTTATCTTCCTCATCTTAGCCAATCTAATGACTAAACAATGAACACTTAGTGAAAAAGATGAAAAATCCAATTGGGAAGCCTTTTAAGGCTTGATTGATGAACTTGATGACATGGAAAATATTGACATGTTTCATTCCTCCTTGTGTAAGGATTATATTGAATAATTGAAAGAATTTTGTGTGTCAAGTGTGAGAGGTGCATGAGAGGGAGTTATTCATAACTGCTAGGAGTGATTTATCATGGATAAAAAGATTTGAATGATTTGATACCGGTCCAATGAATGTGAAGGCTTGTAAATAACCCCTCCCAATTAGATCAATCATCATAACTAACCCTATTAAATTTTGAGGTAGTGTAATGAAGGCAAATCATGAGGGTAGTTTCATATGCATGATAGAGCATCTATACCACATATGGAGGAGTTAGACGAGTCTGAAAGACATTTGTACTTGTTTTCCTTTTAGGACCTATCTCATTATTTATTTTATGATATTTTTACTCTTTCTTTCTTGAAAATTTTCCTTGTGACTCTTGAGCTTCATCTTCTCTCTCTTCTCTCACATTTGCTATATATACTAGCCTTTTTGGTTGTTGTACAGATCTCTCCACCTAAGTATGGAGAAGCACTAATCAATTTTTTCCTTAAACTAATAAAGAATCTTAATTTTACCTCCATCATGATTTCATTAAGTACATGTTATGGTTTTTGGTCTTGTACAAGTGTATTTTGATTACCTTGACATGTTTTCCTTCCGAGTGCCTTATGTAGTTTCAAAGCTCTCTTTTATAGGTCAGCAAAAAGTGTCTAATATAGATTGTAGGTATAGATAGTAGCTTATTCATTAGTGTTTCTATAATACCTATTTTTTAAGTCCTAACCTAGACTCTCTTTAATACCCCATGCTTGAAATATTGATGTAGAAGAAGAGATTTCAGTTTGATGGATGAAGTGTATGTGAGTTTTTCATTTTGGTTCCAAGTGCATTGCAAGTGGTGTGAGTAGACAATCTATTTGGTGTATCACCTCCTTAGCTAGGTTATTTTTAGGATTATTAACCCTTTTCCTCAAAATTATAATTGTGGTTTTAGTGTGTGGAAGTGGTACATCAAGGAGAACTAGCCCTAATCTAGAGACTCACCTCAAATTTGGGTCATCCACAACCCTGAGGTGTTTACATTGTGCCACTTGAATGAGGAGAGTTGAATCATCTCTTCAAGGGGTGAAATTTCAAGTGAAAATAGTTTTTTCATGCCCAATGGGATTAAAAATTCCATCCCTTGATGAGTTTTGGTATTCTCCTCAAGATATCAACCTTTAGAGGTAATTCCACTAATCACAAATGGTGACTCCATGTACAAATCTATGAGTCAATCAGTCCAAGTACTCTATTTGAGATTGTTTCTTGTTCTATACATGTCTCATGAATGGTTTATTTCTAATCTTGATTTTTAATTTATTCTTACACAAGTTGGTGAGACATATCCATCATTGCCCATTTTGTATTCATATGAACAAGTCTTTGGTCAATATGTTCATGATCCTTATCAATACTATCAGCCTTGTTGTGAGTTGCATCAATATAATCAGCATTCTCAAGATTATGCTTCACCTAGTCCACCTAGTTCCTTTGCAAATCAATCCATTACAAGTTTCAAGAAAACTCTCATTGGCTATAAAGACTATATGTCAGATCTTGATACTAGAAATGGTTGTGGTCAAGTCATCCCTAATGATTATATCAAGAGTGTGAGGGATGATTTAGAGATACTTAAGGGAGAATGGATTCCCATTGAGAGAGATAATTTGAAAGGTTGTACTAGTGAAATTATTGATGTTTATGGTCTGATTTTTTATATAAAAGAGAGGTTGAGAGCTCATAAACCAACTCAATATTATCAACTCTAATAAACTCCATATCAACCTTCATGTGTGTCAACATTACCCATTCAAAATGCTAATCCAATCATGTTTTAAAATTATACAAGTCCTTCATGCATTCCCCAAAGTTTTACTTCTTGTAATTCCATCCAAGATAGAAACCAAAGGAAAGATGACACCATCATTGAGCAAGATGATCTATCTCACAACTAAATTAGATAAGATTTTGAGAAAAGGAGACTGGTGTTGGAGGCTCATCTTGACAAGGAGATTGATAAGGCAAACTATAATTTAATGTAATCCATCATGTTATAAAAAATGAGGGTTATAAACCTACCTACCCAAGGAAACCCTAGATTATTTAATCCTGTCATTTACCCCTCTATTTGCATCTCATCCCCATGAAGAACTCTCTAAGCGTAACTTCCCAAGATGGAAATAAATAGTGGAAGCTTGTGGAAAGAAGGAAAAATAATGTCTAAGTGGATAAATTGGAAGTGAATATAAACTTGAACCTAATAAACTCCCTCCCATCCCTCCTAAATAATCCTTTTTCCCTTCATCTCAACTTCTTTTTACTTCTTTTCCCAATGAAGATCTTATTTCCCCCCAACAGAAGATATTTCAAGAAAATCATGCCAAAAGAATTAAGGAGTTGGAATTCAAAATGCAAAATCTCTCATCTATTCAAGGGAAGCTTGAAGCCATTTAGGTCATTGAACCTAATTTGGATCAATTGATTGACAAGAAATCAGATTCTAATGGTGAGGATGGAATTGCTCCTTGGAAGCCTTCTTGGTTCAAAGTTCCTAGTTATAAAATACCTAATATTGGTACCACCATGAGAGAGAAGGAAATGGATATTTAAAATTGGGTTGAGGATGAGGAAAAGATAACTTCTTGTGAGGAAACATCAAATTGTGATGATAATGAAGATGGCATTCCTTGTGTTGAATAAGAGGCCTTGGAATAGATTATTTTGGATTCCAAAGAAGAAGAGGAAAAAGTTTCTCTTATTTTTCCCCTTCATGATGCTTACAAAAAAGAGGATGATGACTTATGGCAAATATTTGAATATATTTATAATGAAGTTGAAAGCCTCAAGGGGCCTACAATTCCTTTGGAGCTGACTACAAGAAATGGTAAGTAAGATGATATGTTTCAAGAATAAGACATGTGTCATACTTAAATGCAAATTTTTAAAGAATATGAATATAGTGATAAGGTAAGGATTCTAAGAAAAAAAGCCCAAGATGTTGAGGAGCAAGTAGGTGTTGATAGGTATCACCATCAAGAGAGTCTAAATCATGATGGAGTAATCCATGATTACTATAAAAATTTTAAAAATGGTTTGAAGATTGATTTTAGAACCACATATGAAGCTGCTCCTAAATACATCAAGAAGGATTTTGAACAAGAAACACTCCTATAATTCCATGATACAAGACTTCTTAAAGGGTTTGAAGAGGTTGTAACAAAAGAGAAGAGCAATGAAACCTTTCAAGAGAACAAAGACATTCGAGAAGTTGTTCCATTCATGGAAATATAAATCTACCATGATGATACAAAGGAATAGTAGTATGAGTATCTTTCCAATGTAAAAAATGGTTCATTTACCTTGTAGACTTGTTTTATATGACTCCATAAAAGGACATACCAAGCTAAGGAACAAGAAAGAAGCATGAGTCATCTAATACAACATCTAAAAAGAAGCATGCTTGACATCCTCATTCATTTCTTGAGGAAAGAAATTTAAGATACTTTCCTTTTAATCCAGGAAGGGAGTTATGTTTGATTATATGTAAATAATTAGTTTGATTTATGTTGTGTCTTGTTTTCTTTAAGTGCTTAGTAGCACAATTGTGCTTTTGTTTTGTGTGTTTGCTTGGTCTTGGTGTGTGTTATCTTTCCTTTGTGTGTTTTTAGGTCAATTAGTTATCTTGTTAGTCAAGTCAAGCTCTGATCCTACTATTTTTAGAGTGAATTTGACTCCCTTTTACTAATGGATAGGATAAGGCTACTGATATTTAACATAGGCAAATATGTTACCCCTATGAATTACCAAAAGTGTTGACCAAATTTGAGTTTTAGTTTGCTACGCCCCTAACCTATCACATGTATTAGGATAAGAATAGCTGAATTATGGCTTACTTATCCCTCTTTGATGCTATATCACATTTACCTATGCATTAATTTGGTTATTAGGTCATCATATGGAGTAACCATGGCCTAGATAGACAATATATAGGAGGTAGTGGGTAATTGTTTATCATCATACTATGAATTCTGTTCTTATTGAAACTTGTGGAGGTTGGCCCCTCAAAGTGGCTTGTCTATTATCATAAATTATGATATATTTGATTCATGTTTGGATCTATTTCTTCTATTATACTTTATTATTGAATTAATTTCATTACAAGTGGTATCAGAGCTATGATTTGGGAAATCCTGTGGGTGAAACCCTAATTTTTTAAATTTGGATATATATAAAAAATGGTGCTAATTTATTGTCAATGTTTTTACTAGAGGTGAAAAATCATTAAATTAATTTTCCATTAAAATTTCAACTCTCATTTGGATCTATTTTACAAAAGTTATCACCATTTTATGTTTTTTTATTAAATTTCTCTATAGTGCACAATTCAAATAATTTTTGAGTTATTTACATTTTTGGAAAGATTAGAAAAAATTGGATAGGGTATGTTCTTTGTATGTTTTGATTTTAGGATGAAATAAGTCCAAAATCTCTTGGTCAAAGTTGGGTCAAAAGTGCCAATCAGGGTCGACATCACAAATCCCTTTTATGGCAAGTTCACAAACTTAGGGCCGAGGAAAGGGTACCAAAAATCCAGGTAAAACTCCTAACAAGGAAGAGATGGAGTTAGAAGGGGGATGTACTAGATCCTTTGTACCAGGTTCTCTGACATAGATCACAAAGTGAGCCAACTTGACTATAGTGTGCAAGGCATTCAAAGTGAGGTGCAAGGCATAAAATCTAATATGAAATCCATACAAGATAGTTTCATAGATATCATGATGTCTTTGAAAAATAATCAGTCAAATCATCTAGTTATCACTATTGCACAACCCCACTAGGGTGGTTCTCCCAACCAGTCTGCTTTAAATCCAACTACATTGCCACAGAGGAACTTGTTACCATAGGTGGATATGCACAAATTTGATGGAAAAGATCCTCTCAATTGGATCAACCAAATGGAGACTTTTTTATATCTACATTAGATCCCAAGTGGATAGAAGATTACCATGGCATCCTTATATCTTGAACCTGATCAATTCATTTGGTATCGATGGTTGTGTGATCAAAAGAAAAAGATGACTCTCAATGTCACCTGGTCAATTTTTATAGAGGAACTACAATTACACTAAGGCAATAGTGTGATAGAGAATTAATTTAACCAACTAGAAAATTTTCAATAGACTGGCTCTGTCAAGGATTATATTCATCATTTTTAGAACTTATCCTTACATGTGGAGTCAATTTTTGAGAACTTGAATGACCTATTTTTGGGTGGACTCAAGGACCACATTCAACATGAGGTACGCATGTTTAATCCACTTAAGATTTTTGATTCTATTATCATGGCACGTAGAGTTGAGGAAAAATTCATAGCCAAAAATAAGCATCCATTCACTCACTTCAAAGATCATAGCATATCAACACCAACATTCCTCCACCTACCAGATTGACCCCTCAAGAAATTGAAGAGAAGTGTTCAAAAGGATTATGTTTTAGTTGTGATAGCAAGTGGAGCAAAGGATATAGATGTGCTGAGAAGAAGTTATTCTACATTGAGGGATCCAATGAAGATGAAGAAGAAGATGATACCTCTAATGATGATGAGGAAGAGATAGAGGAGGTACCTAAAGATTACCAACCTATAATCTCTTGTCATGAACTTACAGGTATTAGCACTCCATAAACTCTTAAGGTGGTGGGTTTCCTCAAGAAACAGAAGGTGACAATGTTGATTGATTTAGGGAGCACACATAACTTCATCAACCATAAGTTGGCCACTCGATTGAACTATTTCATCTACCTAGCACTAAAATTTTAGGTCATGATTGTATATGGTGGTGTAATTAATTGTTTAGGAAAATACCATAGTATTAAGCTTGTTATGGGTGAGTACAATCTTGATTATCCTATGTTTGTTATTCCCATGGGTAGCACAGAGATTATTTTGGGAGTCCAATGGCTCACAGGCTTGGGTACGATTGAGATGAACTTCAAAGAACTATTCATGCACTTTCATTTTGAAAGTAGGAAAATTGAACTATGTGGATTGTAGGCAAAATATCCATAATTGATTAGTTCACATCAGATGACCAAGATGCTAAAAATGGGGTAGAGGGAATTATTGCACAATTATGTTCTATAAAAGTTCAACCCACACAGGCATTTACACGTCTTGATCTATAGATGATTCTTGATGACCACCCATCTATTTTTATGGCCATGCCAAAAGGACTACTACCAAAAAGAGAACATGATCATGCCATTCAACTACTTCTAGGGAGTCAACCACCAAATATTAGACCATATAGATATCCATATGCATAAAAGAGTGAAATGAAAAAGATGGTCCATGAGATGCTAGAGGTAGGGATCATCAAGTGTAACCAAAGTGCATATTCATCACCAGTGGTCATGGTGTGGAAGAAGGATGACTCATGGAGGATGTGCCCAGATTATAGGGAACTCAATAAGTACACCATCAAAGATAAGTTTCCTATTACAATAATTTATGATTTACTTGATGAGTTGCATGGTGCTAATATTTCACAAAATTGGATCTTGACTCAGGGTACCATCAAATTAGAATCAAGGATGAGATGTTCATAAAACTAATTTTAGAACACATGAGGGCCATTATGAGTTTTTGGTAATGCCCTTTGTTCTTAAAAATGTACCATCTACATTTTAGAGCTTGATGAACACTATTTTTAGGCCTTTCTTAAGGAAGTTTATGCTGGTTTTCTTTGATGACATATTGATTTATAGTCAGACATGGGAAGCACATCTACAACATGTGAAATAGGTGTTGATAGTTTTGGAGAAGCATCAAATTTATGTAAAACCATCGAAATGTGATTTTAGAGTATAAGAGGTAGAGTACCTAGGTCACATTTTTTCCCATGAAGGTGTCAAATCTGATCCCCATAAGATAAAATCTATGATGGAATGGCCCATGCCAAAAACTCTGAAAAACCTCTAAGGGTTCATAGGACTAATAGGTTACTACTAAAGATTTGTGAAAGGTTATGGTAGCATAGCAATTCCACTCAATGCATTACTAAAGAAGGATGCCTTCCATTGTAATGATGCCGCCACCAAAGCATTTGAAAAACTAAAAGTATCTATATGCACCACTCTATTTTTGGATACTCCAAACTTCTCAAAGACATTCACTATTGAATGTGATGCTTTTGGATTCGGGTTGGGAGTAGTAATAATGTAGGAAAGAAGACCCATTACATTTAAGAGTCATTAATTCAAAGGTAAGAATCTAAAAAAACCTATCTATGAGAAATAAATGATGGCTATTCTTCATGCAATTAAAAAATGGAGGCCCTATCTGATGGGTAGACACTTTAAGGTGAAAATGGATCATGATAGTCTGAAATACTTTTTGGAGCAAAGATTATCATCTGAGGAACAAAAAAAGTGGGTAACCAAAATGTTGGGTTATGATTTTGAAATCATCTACAAGAAGGGTAAAGATAATGTAGTAGCAGATGCACTATCCAGATGGGATACATCCACATAAGCATTACTTTGTGCAATGTCCATATTGCAAGCAGATTGGGTGGATGAAGCCAGGTTAGAATGGGAGCATGACAAGGATACACAGGTTATGATTCAAAATCTCTATCAAGGTACTTTAGCCTCTGACAAATTTGAATGGAAAGGTAATGTCCTATGGTATAAGGGTAGGTTATACTTGTGCAAAGATTTAGAACTTAAGCATAAGATTCTTGTGGAGTTGCATGCATCTCCAATTGGGGGACACTCAGGGTTCTTAAAAAATTATCAAAAAATTAAGAAAGAATTATTTTGGGAAGGACTCAAGGGATATGTACAAAATTTTGTAGTAGAATTCTTGATATGCCAATAGAATAAAGGTGAGACAGTTAAGACCCTGAGTTTGTTACAACTGTTACCAATTCCTAGTCAAAGGTGGGAGGAGGTTTCTCTGGATTTCATCATAGGTTTACCTTATTTTGAAGGTAAGAATGTTATCTTGGTCATTTTGGATAGGATTACAAAATATGCCCATTTTTTTTCTCTCTCACACCCATTTTCAGCAAGTACAGTAGCAACTATTTTTCTAGAGGCAGTTCTAAAATTACATGGAACCCCAAAAATAATTGTAAGTGATCATGATCCTATTTTCACTAGTAATTTCTAAATTGAACTATTTTCCTATTTAGGTACTCATCTAGCTCATATCTCATCTTACCACCCCCAATATAATAGACAAATAGAAGTGGTTAACAAATGTTTAGAGGGGTATCTCCATTATTTTGTATTAGATAAATAGGAATGTTGGGTTAAATGGCTACCACTTGTAGAATGGTGGTATAACACATATTTCCATACCTCTTCTAAAATGTCTCCCTTTCTAGCACTATATGGTTACCATCCACCTTCCATCACTTCTTCATTAAAGGTGCAAACCAAGGTTTGAGAAGTGGAGGAGCACATTCAACATCAATAAGAGATTCAGGCTAGTTTGAGAGAGAATTTAGCCTTGGCACAAAATAGGATGAATCAACAAGCAGATCAACACCATAGTGAGCAAAATTTTGAGGTGGGTGACTGGGTATTTGTACATTTTCAGCCTTATAAGCAAATGTCCTTAAATTAATAGAAAAAGGACAAAAAACTTGCTCCTAAGTATTATGGCCCTTATCAGGTTCTATAGAAAATTGGAATTGTGGCTTACAAGCTCGAGTTACCTCATTCATCACACATACACTCAGTATTTCATGTTTCTTGTTTGAAGAAGGTCATTGGACAAAAAGTTTCAACCCAGACAGAGATCCCAAAACTAGATGAACAAGGATGAGTCATTTTATAACCAGAGAAGATCCTCCAAACATGTACTAAGAGGTTGAGAACCAGAGAGATTAGGGAATATTTGATCAAGTGGAAGAACCTAAGCAGTGAAGATGCAACTTGGGAAGGTGAATATTTTTTGCAAAAACATCGAGAGTTGTTAAAAATTGAGGACAACATTGGTTTGAAGGGGAAGGGCATGCTACACCCCTAACCTATCACATGTATTAGGATAGGAATAGCTGACTTGTGGATTACTTATCCTTCTTTGATATTATATCACATTTCTCTATGCATTCATTTGGTTAATTATTTATAGCTCAGCCTATGGAGTAGCCATGGACTAGATAGATTATATATAGGAGGTATTGGGTAATTGTTTATCATCATACTATGAATTCTTCTCTTATTTAAACTTGTGGAGGTTTCCCCCTCAAAGTGGCTTGTCTATTATCAAATATTCTGACAAATTTTAGTCATATTTGGATCTATTTCTAATATTCTACTTTATTATTGAAGTAATTTCATTACATAGTTAAATTGGGTGAATGCATACATATTGAAATTTTTCAAAGTTTCGCATATGTTTGATAGGGTCTCATGTGTGTCTAAACATCTCACCTATCCTGACTCTAGCCTTGGTGTAAGCCTAGCTTCCTTGTACTTATCTAGTCAACCCTGGTCAACTCTATAAAAACATGGTAAAAGGCTCAAATTAATCTATAAATGTCCTAATATGGTCATTTAAGTGTTTTAAAGTGTTCCTAAGTCATAAATGTGTCCTTTGCCATGCTTCATATGTAAGAAATGCCTTTTGGTCACATTTCTGGCTCATTAAATGACTTGTACAGATTTGTCAAAGATGAATATTTATCAAAAATAAAAATTATAACATGGATGAGGTTAGAATATGTCATTAAGTGGTCATAGGTAGTCAATAATTGGTTTCATACACAAAAATAGGGAGTTTTCTTTAAAAATAGACCCTTAATAGCACTTGTATGGACTTGGGAAGTCCATCTTCAGATAAAATGATGGGCCTAGTGTCTATTGATCTCCATAATGTATTAAATATGATTGGTGTGTATATAAAAGGTCAAATAAATCAAATTTTTCTTCTGCTCTTTCTTTCTTACTTTCACAAGCCAAGAAGGGTCAACTTTAATTGTTTGGTACAGTTCATACAGATGGATTTGGAGGGAGTGATATTGGTAGTTGAAAGGGGTATTATTTTTCTTCAAATATATGTCAATAAGTTTAATTTTCATGTCTTCTCCCTTATGAACCATTACTAAGAAACTAGGTATATTTTTATGCTCTTGCACCCATGAGGGGTCCTCGTATGATCCTATTTCAAAATATTCTACTTTGGTTTGATAGATTTGATTATTTCATGTGTTTCTAAAAGCCTCTCCTTATGTTTTTCCATTGTATTTTATATTTTGGAGATCTAAATAACTCAAGAATCCTCATCTAGGATTGTTAGTACTTGCAGATTAGTTCATTCTTCATGGTGAATCTCATTGTCGAAAGGAGATTTTTAAAGCTTATTTCAAGATGCTTTTAGTTTTTACTATGCATTTTTAAGGTTCATAACAATTTTTAATGACTTTTAATCCTATTTTTAATAAAGATATTACTTCAATTCTTCTTTACTACCTATATACACAAATAACCATCTATAGGTGGTCTTGATAGAGGTTGGAATGGTTATTTTAGAACTTTGAATCATAAGATGAACCACATTTGAGGTCTTAAAATAGGGTGAATGCACGAAATAAATTTTTGAGGTATTATATTGACAAGATAAAAGGTGGAAACATGTTTGAAGGTAAATGACTGGATTCTGGGAAATAGTCCCTAAATGTGCAAAATAGAGGCCTAAACACTTTTTTTAGACCCTATTTAACATGCCTATGAAGTATTATAAACCATATAATAGAATATTATTTCATCCTTTTTTATGTACAAGCACTATTCCAAATTTTAAAGAGGAAATAATAGTGGAAGATGGTGTTTGAGGGCCTTAAATATGCCCATAAACACAGTGAATTATTTCAATGTTGTCTACAAGTCTGAGCCTAAAAGTGGTCTATTCTCCACTTAGGTTTTAAATGAGACCTTGTCAATGTATGGAAATGATTCATAACGTTTAAAATGAGTTTTCATCTTCCAATTACCCTCTAATGAGGATGGAAAACTATTTTGACTCCCTAAGCTCATACATTATTCGTACATAGGGCAAAATGCTTACCTACAGTAGGGTAAGTTGACAGTGACCTATAAATTAGATGCATAGTTGGTATCTATGGTTCTTATTAGAGAAATATAATACAATAAATCAAATTTATACCAATATTAGTTCATAAAAACCTTAACACACCTAATACAATGTCCAAGATCATACAATTACACCAACAGGTTAGTAAAACAAAGTGTCTCAATCCACTTACAACTAGGCAAGTACATAGTGAGCTTTTGATGTCTTAATGGTGTTTGAATGGAATTAAAAGTGTGAACTAATTAAAATTTATATATTTTTACCTCAATATATTTATGGAGGATTCATACACACCATATATAAGTTTTCTTATAGATACCTCTACCTACAGGCAAGAATCTATAGGGTTGTTTCAATCACCAAGGGTAAACTCATATTTGAAGCTCAAAGTGCATCAAAGGGCATACACATGATGGTAAAATTTTATCATGCATGGATCACCATATAATATTTAAAATAGAGTCTTTGAACACTATGTTTAGGCCTCAAATCATGTAATATACAGCTATAGGCAGGGGAGGAAGAGAAGTTGTCACAGTCAGTTAGGTAGAGAGGACTCATTTTGTAGGCTTAGGGAGCATAGGAGAGGGTTTATAGTGACAAAAATTAGTAAATTATTTATAAACATCTAAAACATGATTATTTCACCCTGAAATCACTTTCACTAGTTCAAATTCACCAATGAAAGGAGCCCAAAATCAAGCAAACATGATCTTTATGCCCTGCCTACATACAATCTACCTTGAAAAACATAGTTTTGGTTTTTGAGGTATTTAGAGGGTTAAATGACTAATTTAGGAGATAAAAATTGGTAAAAATAACCCTTGAAACTTTTATAATCCTATAAAATGGTTTTTTTTGTGATTTAAATATGGGAAGTTCCCCCTATTTTGTCTCAGATAGGAGGCACTTTTCCTTTGCATAAACCCTATATTCTTGATAAATGAGGATGAAACATGAACCATAAGAGAAAATAGAAATTTATGAGAGTTTTTGGAGTTGTTAAAAACATATTAAAACATGTGAAACCAACCTAGAAGGATTTAAACTAGATAGGGTAGTCCAAGCTACAAGAGTTGCAGATGGGGTAGTTAGGCAAGGTGCAAACCTAATCCCAAATGAGAGATCACTCTCAGTTCTAGCCTTGGGAAAGAATTTTAATGATTTAGAGAACATTAATAGAGGTAATAATGATGTTTTTAATCCATATTATAATTATAGAGTGTCATCAAAGAGGTATGAACCAAAAAGTTATAGGTAAGGTCTACTAGACCTAATATGAGGCCTAATGCCTAGAAGTAAGTCCTAACAATTTTGGGCTAAAATAGACATTGAGACCATGTGGAACATGTTTATTGGGATATAATACATTTTTTTAACCATCATTATGTATATAATTCCATCAAGAGTCCATTTATTGACTTGAAGTAACTCAGACCCTACAGAATATATAAAAGAGACCTGAGTGGTCAACTTAGGATGCTTGTATCTCCCATGATACTTTGTATGGAGACTCAAGGTATTTAGGTATGTTAGATAATGTTCCTAATAATAATTTAGTGGAATTGGTTTAGAAATATAATGTGTAGTATTTATGAACAAAGGCTAAGACCTAAAATGACTCTAAACCCTCACAAAATCCCAACTCAGACCTGATGGAGAAGATGAGACAAATGGAGAATCCAAATGGAGTTTAAAGAATAGGGAGATTATTTGAAGCTATAGAGTAATCTTTATGGCTCCTCCCCATACAATTTATTTATACTACACTTATATGGATGGTGTATAATAAAATTTTATTTGATAAATTTGTGTGTTTTGCAAGTATGGAGAGGTTTCAAAAGATGCAATCACCTTTAAGAGAGAGATTAGGACTTGTTATAAATCTTAATTATAATTTATTAGGATATCTAGTATCTTAAGTGTGTCATCTATCTTCCTCATCTAAACCAATCTAATGAGTAGATAATAAGCACTTAGTGAAAAGATGAAATCTCTAATTGGAAAGCCTTTAAGGCTTGATTAATGAACCTAATAACATGGACACTCTTAAAATGTTTCATTACTCCTTGTGAATAGACTATATTGAATAATTTAAAGCATTTTTTGTGCCAAGTGTGAGAGGTGCATGAGAGGGAGTTATTTGTAACTGCTAGGAGTGATTGCTCATGGATAAAAGGATATGAATGATTTGAGACCACTCCAATACATGTGAAGGATTTTTAGTAACCCCTTCCCCTTCGATTAATCATAAAAATTGACCCTATTCAATGGTGAGATAGTCTAAAGGAAAATCATGAGGGAAGTTTAATATGCATGAGAGAGCATCTACACCACATATGGAGGAGTTATATGAGTCTGAGAGAAATTTGTACTTATTTTCCTTATAGGACCTATCTCATTCTTGATTTGATGTTTTTGTAACTCCTTATTTCTTGACAATTGTCTTTATTATTCTTGAGCTTTAATTTCTCTCTCTTCTCTCACATTTGCTATATATACCAACCTTTTTGGCTATTATATAGATCTCTCCTCCTGAGTATGATAAAGCATTACTCAATTAATGTCTTGAACTAATAAAAAATCTTATTTTTACCTCATTCATGATTTCATTAAGTGAATGTTATGGTTATTGGTCTTGTATAAGTGTATTTTTCTTACCTTGACATTTTATCCTTCTTAGTGCCTTGTGTAGTTTAAAAGATCTCTTTTATAAGTTTTCAAGAAGTGTCTAATATGGATTGTAGGTATAGTGATTAGCTTATTCATTAGTGTTTCTAGAAGACCTATTGTTTGAATCTTCTTAACCTAGACTCTCTTCAAGACCCCAAACTTGAAACATTAATGTAGAAGAAGAGATTTTAGTTTGATGGATATAGTGTATGTGTAGTTTTCCTTTTTGTTTCAAGTGCATTGAAAGTGGTGTGAGTAAAAAATATATTTGGTGCATCACCTCATTAACTAGGTTAGTTTTAGTCTTTTTAACCCTTTTCCTCACAAGTGTAAGTGTGGTTGTAGTGTGTGGAAGTGGTACATCAATGGTAACTATCCCTAATCTAGAGACTCACCTCAAATTTGGGTCACCCATAGCCCTAAGGTGTTGCCATTATACCACTTGAATGAGGAGATTTGAATCATCTCATGAAGGGGTGAAAGTTCAAGTGACAACACTAGTATCATTATGGATTATCTTTTCACTAATGAGTCATCTCTCCATGATGAGGACATTAAAATAGGTTCTATCTATAATCACTTCAAGGAGCTCACTACCACCAACCTCTTCCCTGATACCACCATATCCACCATCAATGTTTTTATCTATTATCCATCCCTCATAGACTAGGAATAAAAATAGGAGCCTACCTTTGACATGTTTCAAAATGATGAATCCATTTTGGAATACATGGGAGTAAGAGACTTCATGCTATCTGGTGATCATAAAAAGGGATTTTCTATCAATCTTTGTCAATATTCATATTTTGGGGAACAACAAACATCCCATAATCAAAGTGAGGATGAACACTCTAAAAAAGAATGATATCCTTCTAAATAATTAGATAAACACTCATATAGATCCTTCGCATCAGAAGATTATTTTGATATTGATACTAAACTACCATATTACTTCATTTTTTATATTCAAAAAATATCACTACCCCCTTATTTACACTATTAATCACCCTCAATTTTTAAGGATGTGATAGATGTTAATATTAGAACTAACAAACATCCCAAAATAGTGAAACTAGGGGAATCTTTCACAATAAAGGAACACAAAGTCATTATTAAGCTACTAAAAAAATTATCAACATATTCGCATGGAGTTATGCTGACATACTAGGGTTAGACCCCTCATTGGTGGTACAACACCTAGTGTGCATCCAAATGTAAAACCTATCAATCAAAAATTATGTAAAATGCATCCCAAGGTGGCATTACTAGTCAAAGAAGAATTACAAAAATTCTTAGAAGCTATATTCATCCACTCAATAGATTACTCATATTACATCTCTAATATTTTTCCTATAACAAAACCATAAGGTAGAATCTGAATAGGTATAAAATTTCAAGATATTAATAAGGCATGTCCTAAAGATGACTTCTCACTCCCTAATATTAACATGATCATAGATTCAATAGCCAGGTATGAAATATTTTCTCTCATAGATGGCTTCTTAGGGTATAATGAGATCAAAATATCCCTTTAGGGTAAACATAAAAAAACAGTTTATCACTCCATGGGGGATGTTTTATTAGCAAATCATGCCATTCAGTCTCAAGAATGCAAGGGCAACTTATCAATGGGATATGACCTATATATTTCATGACATGATGCATGAAATTGTAGAATATTATGTTGATGATATTTTGAGGAAGTCATATTTAAGGTCCAATAACCATGTGGTCCCTAGAAGAAATGTTAAAATATTAAGAGAATATAAAGTAAGGTTGAATCCCAAAAAGTGTTTCTTTGGTGTAACCTCAAGAAAATTGTTAGGATTCATAGTTTCAAGAAGAGACATAGAGGTGGATCCAAAAAAAGTCAAAGAATTCATAGAGATGCCTCCCCCTCATAATCTTAGTAGATATAAAGTATTCAAGGGAATCTCTAGGCTATAAGATGTTTTATTTCATAGATTTTTGATAAATGTCACCCATTTACTCATCTATTAAAGAAGGGCAATACCTTTCATTAGAATTCAAAATGCCAATAAGCCTTTGAAAGTTTAAAACAATACTTGGCTAATCTACCTATTTTATCCCCAACATTATTTGGAAGAGTTTTGCTCCTATACATTTCAATAATGCCATGTGTCATTGGTGCTCTCATAGCAAAACACAATGATCAGGGTAAGGAACAAGCTATTTACTATCTCAATCACACATTGATATTTTATGAGATGAATTATACTCCCATTGAAAAGGCATATTTATCCATAGTTTTTGATTCATTAAGCTTTGACATTGCATGATTAATACTCAAGTATATCTCATTACCAAGGTTGACCCCTTTAAATACTTACTATCCAAGTCAACACTTACAAGTCAAGTAGAAAAAAGGATAATGCTACTCAGTGAATTTGACATTGAGTATGTTAGTCAACAATCTATAAAAGTATAGGTCATAACAGATCAACTAGTAGAGTCACCTTTAGAATTATCTAAGCTAATTTCAACCAATTTCCTAGATGAGTCTATAATGAATACTCCACAATCTAATAGCTAGAAATTATACTATGATGGCTCATTTACCACACATGGGTTTGGGGTAGGCATCCTCTTAATCACTCTACAAGGTGACCTTATTCCAAAAAGTATTTGCCTTGTTTTCCCATATATCAATAACATATCATAATATGAAGCATTAATAGCTAGACTTCATCTAGATATTCCATGGAACATACAATAATTACAAATATTTGGTGACTCTCAATTGATTGTCAAATAGGTCAATGGGGAACTCCAAACAAAGGATGAAAAAATACTTACTTATAAACAATTAATAAATCAATTAAAGACCAATTTTTAGTTTATAATATTTGAATAGGTTCAATGATGAAGTAACAAATTAGTTTATTTTATGGCTACTATTGGCTCGCTCATTGACCTCCCTAAAGATGTTTTGGAAGGTAATTTTTTGATTGAGCACATGATTATCCCATCCTATCAATTAGTTGCTCTATTTCAAATTTGTGTAATCAATGACCCTAGTCTCCTATGATACCATGCTATTTATAAGTACCTTCATGACAACATCCTTCCCCCTAACCTGAAATATGACCAATGCAAAGCCATTATCTATTGTACCACCTGATACATAATCCTTGGTAGCATGTTTTATCGATGAGGCTACGATGGAACCTTGTTGAGGTATTTAACATCAAAGGAGGCATCTCAGGTAATCAAAGAATTTCATGATGGTATCCATGGAGGGCACATCAGTGGAATGGCCCTAGCCAAAAAGCTCCTCTAAATTGGTTATTACTAGCCAACAATGGAATAATACTCTTGTAAATATGTGCATAAATGTGTGGCCTATCAAACACATGGGTATCTTATTCATGATCTAGCACAATAATTGTAACCTATTATGAGTCCATGGCCATTCTCTATATGGGGCCTTGATCTAATTGGTAAGATTAATCCTACTTCCTCAAATGGTCATAAATTTATTATCATGACTATTGAGTATTTTACCAAATGGGTAGAAGAAATGCCACTTACTTATACAATAGGCCTCTAGATTTCCTTGTTTATTCTTAATCATATTATTTGTCATTTTGGCATACTGGCTAATATAATTTTAGATAATGATAAATCATTCAAGAATCAAAAAGTTGAGTCCCTATGTCAAAAATATCATATCACATAGCATTTCTCCTCCCTATATTATCCCAAGGCAATGGACAAGTAGAATTGACTACTAATACCTTCATCAAGATCCTAAAGAAAAGTGTCAATCAAGCTAGAAGAAATTAGCACACTCAATTATATCAAGCACTATGGTCTTATCGAACAAGTGTCTACACACCTATTTGGACAACTATATATACTTTAGTCTATGGGACTAATTCCATATTACCAATGGAAGTAGAAATCCCCTCTCTTTGAATCTCACTAAGAGGCATCATTATTGATCATAATATTAGACAAGAATAGATGTAAGAACTAGAACTCCTTGACAAAAAGTGATAGAAGGCCTTGAATCACCTCTGACTATATAAAAATAAATTGAAAATCTAATAACACAAGAAGACTCAAGATAAGGAGTTTAAAATCAGTGACTTAGTCTTAAAGGAGAATAAAAAAAAACACCAATGCAGAATGAGATAAGAAGGGGAAGTTTGAATCCAATTGGTTATGTCCTTATGTCATTATTTCCAAATTTGGATTAGGAGTGTATAAATTATCCACACTTGATAGAGAAGAGCTAGATGATCCCATGAACATTATGAATCTCAAACACTTCTATACCTAACATAGGCATCACTATCCTCCATCTATGTGACTCCCCATATCCAACCCATGCACCCATCACCTCTCCTCATCAGTCCAAAAAAATTTAAAAAAAATCCATCCAATGGTGAAACTAGTTTGATGGTGCCTTGGGAAAATACCATGATGAAAAAAATTTCCTAATGTCATGGTAAAATAACCTTGACCTTGGTCTA
Source organism: Torreya grandis (assembly GCA_037957365.1). Taxonomy (NCBI): domain Eukaryota; kingdom Viridiplantae; phylum Streptophyta; class Pinopsida; order Cupressales; family Taxaceae; genus Torreya; species Torreya grandis. The sequence continues at coordinate 7,170,675 of JARHVA010000083.1, forward strand.
AATAGTAGGTATCTATCATTTAGTTTTTTTTTAAAAATGTATGAAAACTACTTTAGCAAGGGAAAAGGACATGACTTGTCAAATAATATTTGTTTGAGGGTTCTTTGAAATTAGTTATCCAAACTTGAGAAATATTTCCCTAAGTCCAATCGTATCCTTATCATCCTCAACCTCCTAAATATTATTTGATGTGTGTGTCTCCCTTTTATCCTCAAAGTAACATCCCATCCCCACTCACATATTGTTTTCACTTAGCCTCGAGTCTACACCTTCCCACTAATAATCATCATTTATGGAGGATCATCACATACAAAGTTTTCCTTCCTAGATTTTTTAGCATACATTATTTTATCGATTTTTGATGGGTCACCATGACCCTTATTTTTTATCTTGATATGGACAAAATTTTGAGTACCACTTATCCTATAAATAGCCTCTTCATCATCACTAAATCCCTTGTCTATCATCATCCTTAATCATTTTATCAATAATGTAAATATCTATATCACCATCATATTTTGATTATCTTATGTGATTTGTGTGTTTTGTTTAAAATATGTATGTATGTACATGTTAATGTGTTTTTTTTGTTAGATCAATTTGTATATTTTTTATATTATTTACTTTCATGGGAATGAGGATTGTATATATGACCTCTAAACATATGTTTGGATAAGTAATCTCTTAAATAAAGTTCCCACACATCCAAATTCATGTACCATATACATGTCATGTCTTTGGCACCCATCTAAAATGATGTAATATTAAAAAGGATTGAAAATATTATCAATGGCTTCCAAATTACCACCCATCTCACTAATCTTGTCAATTTTCTTGTCTCGTTTATCATCATCCTACCTAAACCTAATTATTGCCCCCAACCCATCACCCCTTTACTTCCAAAACCCATTATCACATCTAAACCCTATCAACATTACTCATTCACCTCCATTTCATACAATTATCCTCCTTCACTCACCTAGGGCATCATCTTTACCCAACATCTAATAGCATCCAAAATCATAACTACATCATCCCAAGGTCTTTTTTGATTATGTAGGTAGTACCTGGTCCTAATATTTGTTCCCAAAGATAGCCTAACCACCCCTTATCCCTTGTCACCATCTTATTTCTAGATTCATCACTCACCAATCACATATCATTTTTCAGCCCAAAATTTTATGAATAGTGGTTCTTTATCACTAATCAATGGTATTTTTCCTTTTCTAAACTTCCCCTTTCATGTATCCTTGCTACAAGACTTATCCTCTACTTAAACCCATCACATTCTAATCACTATCATCTCATCTAATACTAAAATTTATAGACAGTCATCATTTATCTATAACCCATAACTTGAGATACTCAATAATCACTTTTGGGGCATCTATTTGGTCAATTAGGGCTTCCCAACCTCATTAAGATCCTAGTCTTATCCCACCCTAGGATTATTGTTAGAGTAACCATATAGGTCAATTTTGTCCTTGTATTATACCTTGAGGAGGAATCATATCCTACTAAAATTTGAAATCATATAACATTATATTTTATTTGAAATACTATTACTCCTTTCACTCCACCTCAGTCACAATAGCCTTTTAAAGAGGGCAAAAATGTATGCGTTAAAATATGCTCACCCTGATAATTATTTTAATTCCTACTAATATATCCTAATTCCCATCTTTCTTATATATATTAATTATTGGCCTAATACCCATGTCCCATTACTACATCCTTAAAACTTTAACTCATCCCAAAACTAATTAATCCCTTCATTAAACCCCTAACAAAGCCTATTTACCCATTAGCCTACCCCCTAATCCACTAGGAAATTTAAAATTCAAAAATAATTTACCTACCCACTAACCAACCTATACTAGCCTTTCTTAAAACCCTATGGGGATATTTATAGAATTGGAGGATTCTATAAATCTTCCCCAATCTATCCCCCTTCTCTAGAATTCTCTAATTCTAGAGATTTCCATGAAATTAAAAATTACATGGAAATATCCTAGCCCTTGATATCAATTAGACCATTTATCTCTACCCACTTTGTGTATAAACTAAACTCTCCCTCCACACTAAAGGATAATGAAAAAATAATCTATCAAGCCATCAAGCTCTCATATTAAATCCTAGCTCTCAAAAAAGGCATCATCCACATACATAAGCATCTGGAAGCCATTGTCAAGGTATGATAAAGCAATCCAAAAACTCAAGATTTGACACCAAATCATATGAATTCGATTCCTAAAATGGAGGCATGAGAAGGTAAAGGTGATGGTAAGAATGATCCTTTTCTTATAATTTACCTTCCCTATCCATTTATATTGGTGTTATCAATTTTTAGGTTTATATTGCTAATTTTAGTAATATTGCATAGAGCTAAAATTTGGTACATAGATGAAATTAAAATATACAATAGACATCATGAACTCCCTCCAAGTCATACACTTCACACACCATGTTTGTACGCTATCATCAATTCGTACATAGTCTCGTGACCATTTATAGTAGTCAAAATGAAGATTCTTCAAAGGAGGTCATCTTGAACAACGTTCTTATATAAGAAATTTAAAGATTGAATGGAGGTTGAGGGTAAAATACTTAAAAATAAAATTTTATTTAATATTTTTTCTCAATTAAATATTCACTTTACATACTCCAACATAAATGTCTCAATCCGTACAATAGGGTTTGACAAGCCTCATAAATGACTGAGTTTTGAAAGTGAGCATGAAGGCCTTGGTATTGGGGAAGATGAATGATGAAAAGGCTTCAAGGTGATTGGTGAAATATAAAATCTGAATAAATTTAAAATTAACCTCATATCCTTCATCAAACTAGTATTTTTACAGTGGCCCAAATGCACACCTACAACCATCATGGTGATGTGAAATTTTCAATGAGGTAGGTGAGCTCAAAGTGACCTTAACCTTGATATATGTTTCATGTATCAATAAAATGATAATTTAATATCATTTTTGATATAATAATCATGTTAAATGGTTATATATAATGTTAAAGTGTCCTATATAGTCAAAAAGTGAACTACAGGCCCTAGCCTGAAGGTCCTCCTTTTGATCAAACCTATATCAAATCAAGGCGGTCTACAAGTGTAACATAATGAAGTAGAGAGTGGTGAGAAAGTTATAAGTGTACCTAATAAAATTTATAATCATACTCATTCCATCAATTCATATTCAAGAAACTCAGTCAAGAACTCATGTTAAGGCAGAATTTGAGTTAAGAATAGAAGATGGTGGAATCATATGTGTCTAAAGGTGTAATATGGTGAAGAGTGAGAGTTGTTTAAAGTTTCTAAGAGATTGATGAAGATTTAAATAGTTTAAAAAGTTTTAAAGTTTGATTATATATTTTATAAGTATACAATACCTCAAACATACATAACCAACTTACATCTACACAGTCATATACACAGTTAATGCCCAAAAACTAGTTTTGGAGAAATTTTTGATTTTGGAACATCTACATGTGGAGTTAGACTATAATTTTTTGTAAAATTGTATTTTTAGGTATTTTTAACTATGAATCCTATTATTTTGGTTAAATATTTTATGATTATATTATTTTTTCTATGTCAGAGCTCCTATAGTCATGAACAATCATAAAAGAGACAAAGACACTTAAATTGAAGGTTTCAAGAATAGATAGGGGTATTTGAACTTCATGAAAAGTTATTTAAGTAATGAGAGATGATATTAAGTGTAATAATATTCTATTTTAGGTATTGAAAATTTAGTTTTTCAAGTTAAATGCCCTTGAGGGTTGGCATATGCAAACAATCATATGTATTGTACTAGTAGTGATGGCATTTATGTGGGTTGAGAGGTGCTTCATGACATCAAATAGATATTGGAAGATAAATGGAGGGTGATAATGGTATTGAAACATATCATGAATTATAAATATTAGGATAAGTAGAGAAACATCACCAAAATTAGTTACTAAGGGTTACATAGGTTTAATTGCCAAGAAACCCTAGGTAACATATGAATGAATAAGAGGAAAAATTGATAGAATAGATTAGAATAAGGATATTGTTTAATTTGGGAGTAGGTTTAAAAATTAATTAAACATGTCTTAGAATTAAAAATAACCTTTTTATACCTCAAAACCCTAAACACATAGTCTTTATAGTGTAACCCTATTGGTAGTCTTAAGAGACCATAGAGACAAAGTGAAGCTTTGGAAGCAAAAGGAAGTCATAGGGGATGGAAAAAATTATAAAAAATATATTATTCACCCCATATCATCTTACAGGTACCTCATACCTCAATACTATTATTAGGCTAATTAGGCATAAAACCATGTTTAAGGCCTAGAAGGCCTATACCACCATGAAGACACTTGTTGACCGTCATAAAAAAAATGAGACCATGATAAGGTGTAAGGGGATGATAAAAGATTAATAAAGGTTATTTAAATTATATATAAACAAAATAAATGTCCGTTTGGTCCTTAAAGAGCTAATTTGAACTATGTAGTCTAGATAGTCATTTGAACCACCTATTTCAAGAGCTCATATCTTTCACCACAAGGAGACTTTGACCAAATTATATTAATATTATTTGAGGACCAATATTTAATTTAAATAAATTATATATTTAGGTTTTTTTATGATCTAAGGTTTATGAACCATTGCTAAGACTATAAGTAGGTCTAGAATGCATACAAAACCCTATAAGCAAACTTCTCTATGTAAGTATTTTTACACACCGTTTGTATGAGAACCCAATATTATCAATAAATTTGAATGGTTATATGGAATAAACATAAATTTAAATAATTTATAGTTTGGAGGTCTGCACTTTATGAACCATCATTAAGATGGACCTCCAAAACCCTCCCTAAACCCTACTACAAACCAGTTTTGTTGAAAGTGAAGTTTCTTACATAAAAACACCCATGAATCACCTAATAATCATTTTAAAAAATAATTAAGTTCAAATATGGTGCTAACCATGGTAATTTTTTGTATGTAACTATACATACCTATCAAAAATAGTTTTTTTTTGGGGGAAAAGTGTAAAAAGAGAGGTATAAGGTAGTTTAAGAAGATGAAAAGCATTAGAGAGTGAAGTTTGAAAATTTTTATACCTCATAAAATCATCATATTCCCACAAATATTCTTTTAAATACCTCTAAGAGTCTCTTCAAATTAGCTAGTCTATAGGAAGTGAAGGACAAGGTGACCTAGTCACCCAATTTGATATGTTTGTAGGTGTTTCTTGACAAAAAATACCAATGTTATGATATGGGATGTTTATTGAGGTATAAAAATAACTATTTCATATTTATATAAGGTTTTATATAATTTCATGGCCTTTAAGTACTAAGAGTTAAGCTACTAGGCCTAATTGGCCTAGTAGACCTACTTGGTGAATCAAGTAAAGTGGAAAGTGGCATAAAAGGTTGTTGATGAGAGTTAATTTAGAGTAAATCCATGCCACATAAATGATATTAAGTGTAAATCACATGATATAACTATTATTTAAGTGGTATTTCCATGCCCAACTAGTCTTCAACTGTCAATCACATGCATAGTTGGTCCTTATCATGAGTTAGCTAATCTTAAGTGGAAATCAATGCATGTTCCATGATCTTAATACAATAAGGATTTTATCTTGAATAAGTGTTATAATAAAATAATGAGAAGTATATATACACCTATGATGTCCCACCACATTATTTTTAATTCCAAACAACTCATTTAAGAGTCATACAAGATAATCAAACATGGAGAGATTCTTAGAGGATTATTTACAACTAGTTGTAATTGAAGTTGTATTTGAGTTAATTATTAGATGAACATGCCTTCTCTCCTCTACCCCATTTATCAAGATTATTATCTCTCCTCATGTCCTACATATTTATCCTTTTAGGCCTTATTTTAGGATCCCTCTCTTGCGAATGAGGAAAATCTACCAAGATTGAACTTTGTAACCTCTTGGATTAATAAAATGGATTGTTGTAGCTTCTCTATGATTTTATTATAGTGTGTATATGATTGTTTAGATGTGTAAAAGTGGTATGAATATTCACTTGACATGTCTTTATCACACCTATATCTTTATTAGTTATCTTATGTAGGTTGTATGAATTGTCAAACCTTGATGATCATGCTTTAAGTGTTATCTAGTTGAAAGTGTTTCAAGAAAAGCCTCTCACCCTTCACCTATAAGTTATAGTCATCCAAAAATACCTTCATATGAAACATTATTGCATAATAATCCTTCAAGATAGTATTTTAGTCCATTTTTTTTCATTAGTGTTGTTAAGAGTACAAATTTGAGTGGATGAATGATTACATTAGGTGCATCACCATCATTAGCATAGGTTTCCCTTTCAGTTATCTTTCTAACTCTTTTTACCCCAAAATCAAGTAGTTTTTAGTAACTAATTCAAATTAGATACATCAAAGGAGCTATAATCATAATTTATAGGTATCTTATATCTTGTAGACCAATCCAATATTAATCTAGGTTTGAAGGAGATCTAAACAATCTAAACAATACAATTAGGAATGCAAAACCATAACTGACTTTGCAATAATTTGAAATAATGCAACTAACTTTGTAATAATGCAATTAAATTTGTAATAATGCAATTAGGAGTTGTAATAATGCAACTACATAGAGCAAAAGCATAATTTTCTATGTAATATCTGTGAGCTTCAATTTGTCACTTTTTGGTCATCAAGTTAAGATTTTGACATGAAAAATGTTTTAAAAAGGTCCTAAAATGACATGGGATAACTTTGTCGGGTGCAGGTCCCACCAAACATTCCATTTGTGTATATTATGAGTTTGAAGATGAAACAAACATGTAAATTAGTATCTTGTTAGTTCAACATAAGAAAACATAATAACAACAATGCACTAAGACTAAACCCTCTTGCATAAACACTAAGGGGGAGCATAACACAATAATAAAAAGTAAAAAAAAAAAAAAAAGAGATGAACATAATACAAATTCTTACCTCCCTTGTCACACATGTGGTGCTTACTTATTGGCATATCAATGGTAACATGCTTTGCTTATGATGATTGTAATATCTTAACAATGCTCATCCATGGAGGTATCATCTCTCTAATGTCACTTTTGACTTGGTTTTAAAGTATGTCACAATTTTGGCATAATAAATTTAATCTTAAAGACTTCAAGAAGGTATTCTTGTAGAAGAACCTTACACACAAAAACTTATGGATTAATGGTATGGGCACTTGTAATTATAGCTTAGAGAACTAACTCTAACCATGGGTAGGTTAGTTGAAATTATAAATTAGGTTGAGTAAAAATTAACATTTGGTTAGGTAAGTCTAACTCTAGGATGGTTAAAATCACTCAAAAAATCTTGAAAACGTATTTTTGATATTTGTGAGGCATGACAACTCATTTTAGATATTTGTGAGATGTGAATCATATTTTTGAATATTTATGAGATAAAAAATTACTTTATTAGCTCATTTGACTCTTTGGCATTATTTTTGGCACGAATTCATTTTTAGTAAATGAAATTCACTAATTTGATATGTATCTTATGCTTAGGCACGTTAATTAGGATTTTCAATATAATTAATCTTGCTTAGTGCTTTTTATCTTTTTTCAATTGATTTAAATGTCATGAATTAATACATTAACATGCCAAGAGTGATAAATTACTAGGTCATAATTTGACTAAGGTTAGAACCAAACTAGGTTAGTGATGCATATGGGGTAATACACCATTTAAGCTAGCCCTGTCATGTTTATGGGGAATTAAATCCATTATGTGGATGAATTTGGGTAATTCAGATGATTTTTAAGCTTAAAATATGTCATTTTCTATAAATTGTATTGAATACCAATTTAGGCATGGAGGTGGCCAAAATTAGGTGTCTACAGTATCCAAATTTCAACATTAAGGTCCTATGAGGATTCTACCTAAGACTTTTAGAGATCTTGTGGGAGGTTTTCAATAACCTATAGGTGAGTTTTGAGCTTCTGATTGTTCATCTGCATCACTATTTTTCCAAATCTTCTCCAAACCCTAATTAACACTTTAACACATGAAATAATAAACAAATGAAATGCAAAAGGGTGAGAAAACCTTGGTTATAGGATGTTACAATCACATGATATAGAACCCCACTATCCTAATTATTTCCTACATTAAACCCAATGATAGGGGTCTTAGATCACATGTAGTTTTCCCTTAGGGAATATACATAATCAGTGTTCATGGTATGCTATAATGACTTTTTATTAGGCCCTTCTTTGATCAAGAATGCAAGTCTATGTGTGATTTATAATTAATATGTAGCATGATGAGTTGTATTACTGATTGATTTTATGAAATTATGTGCCAAAGTATTAAATACTAGATGTAAAATGCCTTTTGAGGCTCTTTATATAGAGGGAACTTTGATTTGAATGTAAAATTCTTATTCATTAGCTGATAAGATGCAAAAAAAAAGATGAAATAGTAAGAGAAGGCTCAAGGAAGGGTTAATACCCAAAACATGTATAAAAAGTGACCATTGAACATTAGTGCTAAACTAGTACTAACACACTGTGTTAGTGTCCTGGACCATTCTAGTGTCTTAGGATCACAAAATCAAGCAAATTTTGTGTAAAACAGGCTAATAAAACCCTAGGATTGAGACGGGATGACATAAGACCACTAATGAGGTATAAACTTGAATAAAATTTTTGTAAGGAAGATCAAAAGACCCCAAGTGACCATGCGAACAAGACTCACATTCATCACTAAGACATTCCAATGAAATAACAACAAAAGACATATTACTTATGGTTACTTGACCAAATTAGGGTGTGTACTTACCTTCCTTTTATTCTAGTAATGAAATGAAATGGAAATGCTAGAGTAAAAGGAAAAGGAAAATGCATACCTACACTTACCTATGTAATTAATCTATGTGGTGGATGGATGTGCTCTAGGCCTAGCCCATTTATTAGTCGATAAGTGGATATGAGATGGAACATTATATGTGAAGAGGAAATCCACAATGTGGATGCCCCCTATACTAAATTTTAATGATGAAATTAATTGTGAGAAATAAAACCCTATTTTCTCCCAACCAAAATATATGAACTAAGTCATGACAAGTATATGAAAATTTGGATAAATAAACCCTACTTACCCCCACTCTAGTATGTATACTGAATCTAAGAAGTATCTGTAAATGTGGAGAAAAATCCCTATTTTCCCCCACTTTGGTGTGTAAACTAAATTTGAGAAGTATCTATAAATGGTGGAGAAAGAAGCCCTTATTTCCCCCACTCTAGTGTGTAAAATAAATCTAAGAATTAATCTGCTCGAAGATCAAGATAGTCACTCAGCCTCCATAATCTAGGTGCGGTGACAAATTATGGATAAACCATTGTAGTTGACTATATGATATAGCCTAGTGAAATCCTAGGGACATCCTAGTGATAATTTGAGTGTAGATCTAATAATCTACATGTAGAGGATGGTATAATTTTCCATCTCATCTATATAACCTAGTGAAATCCTATGAAATCAAGGAAACGTACACTACACCATGTTCCCAAACTTGATATATGAGTAATGTAATTATGTGCCCTATGTGTAAAATTGTATTTGTATAGGAATGGTGTATCATGTGTGTTCCCCCATAGTCATAATATAAGTCTAGAACTATGTCAAAAACCTATGTAAAATATGATAATTTGAACTAATATCTGACAAGATCTTAGAACCCTGTAAATTTGAGTCAAACAATGTGTCTAAATATCTGAGCAAGTATATGTATTTGAATATTTGAGTTAATTTGAAGTAGTCTAAGTCAATCTATATGTTTGAATTAATCTATGTATCTGAAGCAATAGGTGTATCTAAATCAATTTGAGTCGATCTATGTATCTAAACCAATCTATATATCTAGGTATCTAAATAATTATATATATGGGTATTTGAATCACTATATATCTGGGTATTTGAATCATTATATATTTGGGTATTTGAATCACTATATATCTGGGTGTCTGAATCACTATATATTAGGGTGTTATAATCACTATATATTTGGGTATTTGAATCACTATATATCTAGGTGTTTGAATCAATTTGAATAGTATAAGTATGTCCCCCTTTTAGTGAGAAAGCCAAGACTATGGTAAGGGTGGTTAACTAAAATTGATGGTGGTAATCATGCTAGTAATAGTTAGGGTTGCTAATATGAAAATAAGATGGATTATTTTGATGTTTTTAGGAAAATTATTTTTGGAAACTATGACAGGTATAGGCTTATGGTCTATAGTGGGTTATTAAGGAAACATAGGTTTTGTTATTTTGTGGAAATCAATTTAATTTGACTAGTAGAGTAAGAAGGATGGTGTGGTAGATAGTGTGATCAAGTCTCATGCACAAGAAAAAGATTGAAATTTTGGGCTATGATTTCTGAGATATCATGTTTGGAAGAATCTAGTATTAGTAAGAGAAATTGGCATGCAAGGTTAACCTTGAGTAGGTGGAATTTTTAAAATATAGCCTAAATAGCTTTATTAATTGGTTTGAAAAATCATTTGAATCATTTTAAATTGAGATAAATTATTTTTATAATCTTAGAAACATGATGAGGAGTGATTTTGACCCACTATGAGGAGTTGGAGGCACTTATCTAGGATGGGGAGGAGGTTGCCTTGGTAAGGAACCTATATTTTTCCATATTTTTGACATATTTATTGAAGTTTTCATCATTTTAGTGAAAATTTGGTAGTTTAGGGCCTTATTATAGAGAATTGTGCTAGTGTCTTCACTTTTGCACTAGTTTCTTGGGATTCAATGATATTATCCTTAGTACAACACTACTATCTAGTGTTATTATCTAGGGTATAGTGATAATGTCCACTAGTGATAATTTCACCAATTTTACTTGTATTTTTTGTTTAATGATTATTATTGCATGTTTGTTTGTCATTCAAAGTGTTAATGCCAGACTTTACAGTGTTTTACAAGTGGATACACATATGAGGAAGTTTTAGAGTGACCAAATGATGGAATGTTTATGTAGACTACCCTTAACAGATGATGATAGGGAAATTATTGATAGAGCTAGCCTTGGCCATGTGGCATCACTTACTTTGATGCCTTAGGATAACCATATGATGATGACATTATGTGAGAGGTGAAATGTTGATACTTGTACATTATGGTTTCCTATTGGGGAGATGATTGTGAAGTTAGAAGACATATATAGGATATTGATATTGCCCATTCCTATTTATAGGATAATATTATAGGAGACTACTAGGGATAGAGATATGGATCATTTTTTTAGGTACTTTGCATCTATGCCCATGGGTACCCATTGGCTAAGGTGTAGAAATGATGTGTTTTTATCATTTATTGTCATGGATAATGTTTTGTGGTTGCTATTAGAGTTGTTGCCAGAATCTGGATAATGCAAATGTAATGGAGACATGATCACATGAGATAAATCTAGTTTAACCAGCAGACCAAGCACATAGAGATTAACATGCATTTCATTCGAGAGCTTATTCATAGTCAGGTCATTGACTTGATATGTTGTCAGTCTTTAGAGTAGGTTGCAGACATCTTCACCAAACCTTTCACTAAGAGCAAGTTCATTCATCTATCATCTCTTCTTGGGGTGTGGTCCACATTTGCAGCAACATCATCTTCAATAAATGATACCATATTTTAAACCTTTCATTGATACCATATCAGAGTTGTTTCTAGAATCTAGATAATACAAATGCAATGGAGATGTGATCACATGATATGAATCAAGTGCACACCACATAGATGCTAAAGCAATTTGAAATTATATAAGAAGCTAAATTACACAAGAAAAAATGGAGAAAACCAAAATCTGATTGCAAAGATCTATCTTTTCCTGTAGAATGACCAAAAGAAAAGGAATTCTACTACCTTTGCTAAAGCCACAACAGATCTAGACAAGATGTCTTGAAAAATTCTAACTCAAAAGCAATTTTTTTTAACAAGTTTCTGTATAGATTTGCATGAATTTTCAAAAAAAATTACCACAACAATGGAGTTAAGCAACAAAAAAAACTACTAAGAAAGCAAAGTAAGAATTTCAGAATAGCATAACTAGACACATGATTACCAGAGTGGCTCTGATACCATATCAGAGTTGTTTCTAGAATCCAGATAATGTGAATGCAATGGAGACGTGATCACATGAGATGAAGCAAGTGCACACCACATAGATGCTAAAGCAATTTGAAATTATACAAGAAGCTAAATTACACAAGACAAAATGGAGAAAACCAAAATATAATTAACATGAGATGGCCAAAGTGAGGAATACATATAGGAGAGTACGTAAGTAACTCCTCCAAAAAAGGTGGACAAGGCACCCCAAGAATAGACTATAAATCCTCCATGAAAGGTGGTGACAAGGTGCTAAGAATAGAGAGGTAACTCCCATCAAGGGAGTTACTTATGACATTCTTATGACACCTATGACACATCTATGACACACACCTCCACATAAGCTAGCCTATCCCACAAATGTAGGAAAACTCCATGTATGCACACAAATATAATTTCCCTAATTAAAAAATAGGGAAAAATAAAGACCTACACTAATAGTTACAAAAGGTTTTGGAGGTGTTACTATATTCCTTCATTATTATGGATGGTAGTGGGGTATATATCTCATATAGGATACATGGTATAGTGTAGGATATAGAGGAGCACAAAACTATATACTCATGGGTTCATACGATGCTATCCCACTTGTATCAAAATTTATATCATTTCACTCAAGATTTATATATGGGTGGCATTAGATCTTTGACATTATTTCACTATTAGGCTTATGATCATATTGTAGTAGCTAGAACAAAGGGATTTATTTAGATGGCTTAGGCTCACCCACAAATGTTTATGGAGAGATATATTGATATGATGTGCATGTACTTGAGGATCATGATGCATTTCCAATAGATATTAGATTAGTTGATAGCTGGAAACATTATTTGGAGACCCTATAGGGGCTTTCAAGAGTGGCTTGAGAATGGTGTGAAACTAAGGCAACTTCAAGTGAGTTAGTGGTTACATGACCATTAGGTCAATGTATTCAATAGATTTTGGTATGATTTGTGATATGATAGTTTTGTTTTATCCAAGATGTGCCACCTACACCATGGGTATAGTTGAGGAGTTCTCAAGTACTAGTGAAGCTTGGTAGTAGGTCAAGACCCATAGATGCTGAGTTGGTTTTAATTTTGGTGATAGAGAAAGATTCAATGCTAGATGCACCTATTGTATATAATATAGGAGTGATAAATGCCAACATAGTATGGTAGAGGCAACATATATGGGTACCACTATTTTTAGGAAATGGGGTTATCATACAAGAGGTATTAGATCTAGATCCCATTAGGGTAGTTGAGGGTGTGTTGTCATTATGTATTTATATGTTTTATTTAGTTTAGTGTTTAACTAATCAAATAAAATATCTAATGCATTGTGTTAGTATGTATAGGTCTAGGAGATGATGAGTAATGGGAAACCATTATTGAGGATGACCTATGAGTGTTTACATAACATGTCCTTAATGGTGTTGTGGATGATGTACTAGTGGATAAGGACACATGAGTCATAGGCATTCATGTGCATTTATTTGATTGAGTGTCCATTACCACTACAACATATAGGCAAGTAATTTATAATAAATATGAGGAACATACTGAGTTGTAGAGGTGATCTATGCACACACCTAATATTCTAGGTGGGGCAGGTGGTAGGATCATGGATGACTACATCCATCTACAATGAGAACATGTAGATTTGGTGGTTGAGTTGGTAGTATTTTGAGATAGATTCAAGAGTTGTAGGTCTTGATCAAGATCTATAGGGGATGTGAGGGCATATATTTATAGTGTTTATGTATTTGAGAGTGAGAGTAAGGAGGGTGGTCATGGTGACTGAACTTCAATTATTGAGTGATCATGTATTATTTTATTAAAACTTGTTTCAAATAATTCACACACACACACACACACACACACACACATATATATGAACTTTTTCTTACATAGGTATTATGTTATCTTGACATGTTAACTTATCAAATTTTTTACTTGAGGAGGTTTTTTGGTTATATTTATCTAGCTAGGAAATTGTAATTAATTTCTCATATGTGTATGAGTGTTGGAGTAGATATGTATATTAGATTAGGAATGTTATTTTTTAGTTGTATCATTATATAACTAAGTGTGGATCATGTGACTATGGCCTGCACTATCTAAATCCATATGGCATGGTAAACAAGTGACCATAGTGCTCATGTTGTATAGTCATAGAAGTAGACTCAAGAATTGATATTTCTCTTAATGTATTGGTTGTAGTTAGATGTGTGGACTTTGTAGTAGATAGGTTACTTAGCTATCATATTGTTCTCTTATGTTTGTGATTATTTCCAAATATCTTAATTGGTAGTCTAACTAAAAATATGCTCTAATATTTGTGATTATTACCAAATATGTTAATCAATAATTGATATGGAGTTTTGATTTGATTCTATGATTGTTTCCAAATATCTTAATCTATAATTATACTAGATCTGTGCTTTGATTCTATGATTATTACCAAATATCTTAATTAGTAGTTGAATTGGAGTTGTGTTTTAATTTCTATAGTTGTTGCCAAATATCATAATTGGTAGTTTAACTAGATTTGTGCTTTGATTTTTATGATTATTGCCAAATAACTTAATCAGTAGTTAAAATGGAATTATGCTTTGATTTTTATGATTATTGCCAAATATATATATGGGTATTTGAATTAAATCTATTGGTGGGATTGGTTTCAATTTTTTTACCATGTGACTATAAGTAGGTTGATATCTGTAAATTAGATACCATCTCTATTGAATCTTTGGTGCATGAGATATCACATAAGGGTCCTAGAAACCACATGGCCCATAAGATGAGTAATCAATGGTTCCTTAAAATTAATATCCAAGGAAAATTCACTCGTAGAGGAGTGTGATCTAGGAGAGTGTGAAGAGGGAGATCTCGATGCTCCTATGTGAATGTTATCATGCCTTTATCAACATAATGGTCAATGTGATTTATGAATGTATAACCATTATTATCCCAATATCCATTGATTCTATGATAATTATAATATGGTTTATTTCTCAGTCCCAGTAAATGATGTGATGGATGATGTTGATTATAAGGGTAGGTGATCATTCCTCTATCTAATAATGTAAGTAATATATCATGAGGTATATCTCTATTTAAAAATTATATGGTCCCACTATTGGTGTCCTATGTTATAATAACTATAGTAAATGTTATGTAAAGTGGTTGTTTGAATTTATTAAGTATATTTATTGGTGGTTTATGTTCCACTTTTGCCTTAATTGTAGGTATATTAAGTACTTATACCATATTGAATGATTGTGGTTGTGGGAGATCTAATCCAACTCTACCTCTGAATCTATCTCAAATAGTCCTAACTTCTTATCTAATGCCATAGTTATGTTATAGAGATGATAGAATGATTTGGATGTCTCATATAGTAATTTATCCTTGATGGGGGGGGATGAGACCTCTAGAAAAAATGTATTTCACCTCTAAATCTATTAAATAATAAATCAACTATTTTATTCATGATTTGAATCATAGGATGTAATCACTCACTATTTTTTACTTACCCTAGTGTAGTGAAGGCAACATATCATATATGACTCAAGGTCCCTTATTTTATATGTAGTGCATGATAAAGACTTATTCTAACTCATCATACATATGTAGTGAACCACTAGGGATTGAATGATGAAACTAATTTAGTGCCTCACCCTCTAGAGACTATGGAAATAATTGTAGTAGAGTTAAATTGCTAGTAGCATGTGTCATGGATTTACCATAAGCTTTAAGGTGAAGGTATGAGTCTCCATTTCCATTGATCTTAGGTGATATTGGTATCTAAAACTAATTTGGTAAATTTGTAGTGAAAATTATAAATGGGATAAGATTGTCATAGATCACATTGAAATCAAGTTGAGTGTGGTATGTTTTATTTTCCAATGTGAGTTGGTGTACTTATTGTTTTAAATCACCCACAACATGCATTAAGGAGATTACCTATTGTGAATATATATTAAAATCATCAAGGGGTTCATTTAATTCTTGAATCTTGTTTCAATATTAATTTTAACCATTAGTACACTACATCAGGGACCTTTTTTAGGGAGAAATGGTTTTATCTTTGTAACCTTTGGAAGAGTGATAGTTTGGACCTAGTGAGAGGGAAATGGGTTATCACCCTTGTGGAGGTTAGGATGAGAAATGAGTTATACTATAGTGAGTCGGGTTGAGGGAGATACATTGGTATCTCTTATTTTTTTAGTTTGTAAATAAGCATGACATGTTAATGGACTAGAATATATATTATTATCATGAAAATATAAATTATGTAAACTATGAATATAAGTATAATTTAATTTGTGTTTATCTTATTAGAGTATGTATTTCTCATGTTTTTAGTCTATTAGCTATGTGTTTTATCTATTTCCTATTTTTTCTTATGTGAATATTTATTCGACATTGCTTAGTTAGGCTAGTTCTTTATTTTTCCTTGCCTACTTATGTAAGGGCTTCCTAATATACTAGCATCTCATTATAAATAATCATTTGACTTAGCTTCTTTTTCATCTCATTTTTTTTCAACTATATATGTGATGTTCTTATTGATAATTATTTAGATCTTGGCTTCTTGGAATGTTTTTATCATTCCTAACATGGTACCAGAGCTTTGATAGTTACAACCATCCATTAGCTTGCAATTTTTAGATAATTTTCTTCTACTTCCCTTGTCATACATCCTCAGCCCTTTATTCCACTTTCATTGAATTTTTGAAGAAATTGAGTTTTATTTCTTATTTTAAGGATTCTCTCACTAGGCATTAGAGCATAAAAGTAAGGCATCATTCACCATTGGAAGGAGGTCAATGTGGATTTTTTTTGTGGAGAGATTTCCATTTGCATAGGAGGTAGTGTAATTTTTTTATCAACTAAACTATTGTAGATCTAAGTTGGCATTATAAGGACTCTTGGAATCATCCTTTTTCTACATGTGAAGGAGTCATTAAAGATTTTTTCTTTGATCAACATGGTGGTAATGAAGGGAGGAGACATTGGGGTTTGATCCATATAACTAAAAATTAAGAGTAGTCTTAAAAGGCACTAAATTTTTATAAGGACTGCACTATACCCTTTCTAGCTTGTCATTGGAAATTCCTTTTGGTCTATGATTCCTATTTGGACTGCACCTTTATTTCCCAAACCTACATTTTTTGGAAATTTTGAAGATAAGGAATTACATTGAATTGGAGAGAGTTTCTAGCTTTTATGTTGTATTAGACTCTACACTTTGATATTACATTAGACTCTAAACTTTGGTGTTGCATTGGAACTCAGTGAGCTATGTGTTTTTTTGGTGTTGAAGGATATCAGAAGTGCTAAGGCATCATTTGTTATTGGAAAAGGAGGAAATGATAGAGCTACTATGTGGCATATTGCACTATGTTTTAGGTAGCATAGAAATGAAGGTGGAATTAAAATTTTCTTGTTTCGAATCCTCTGAAATGTGAGTCAGATCTATGTAAAAAGAGGTATGTGTTTGGCATCAATAAGTGCATTGGAGGTGCATGGAGTTGCCTTTGCAAGTCTGAAATTAGCCCTTGGAAACATTCTCCCTCTTATTAGCCTCCCAATTTACTTGTTCAGCCACTTTCAAGGTGAAAAAAAATATAAATCAACTTCTTTTCTCCTCTTAACACAATTTCTATTTCATTATTTTCTTTTATAAGTTGTATTTTTACCTCAAGAGGAAGTCCAATTCACTTATGCAAGCATATAGGTCATCGTCAAGATTGTTTTTCACATTGGTTGGGTTTTCTAAGTATGTGGTGTTATTATGATTCCAATGAGTGGTTGGAATCTTACCTTTAATTCATTTTGGTCACTAAAATATGTTTCTAATGTAATTTTTATTATTTTCGATCCATTTATGAGAATTCGTAAAGCCTATAACTTTTGAACCGTAACTCAGATTTGAGTTTTATTTTTTTTAAGTGTATGGTTTTGAATTACCTATTTATTTATATCATTAATTTATAAAAAAATAACTAATTTTATAAAGTGATAAAACTGGGGGGGGTCCTTAATATAATATTTTGGGAGGGTTATCTCGATGTCAATTTTTGCACCTTTTTGCATTCTTTCTTCTCTTTGGTGATTCACTAACATGGTTTATACTTTTTGTATTGATCATTGTGATCCTTTGACTACACACAATTAATATACATGGAGACCTATAATGGAAACAATCATAAAACACAAAGCATTATGATCCCTGATGAATGAAATCAACCATAGTTCACAAGAGAGTTTGAAAATTTCTAGCAACAATATAAGTTTGAAGAGTGTGTGGGTTTGATAGGGACTTATGTGAGTGATAATTTTTTGTTTCATTTAGATGGGTATGATACTCCATTCAAAATATGGGCTAAGATAAAGGGTTTATTTGGGAAAGTAGATCACATGAGAGCCATGAAACTTGAGGTAGAGCTTACTTCACTCAATCGAAATGATTTTGCCTCTATTTTTGAATACCTCACTAAGTTTAAACATTTTTTAACATAGTTTAAGGGGAATGGATGAGATAAGAAATATGAAGAGTGTGTGTACATGATTTTGTCTATGTTGAGTAGTCCATTTCAAATTTTTGCTTATACATTTTTATCTAGAATGGATGCCTTAGGTACCACATTAAAAATGTCTAATTTAGAGTTTTTTTATGAGAGAATTACTAGGGAAGAATCCAAATTATTTCACCTTGAGTCTTCCACCTCTCAAAAATAATTAGTAGCATCACATCCTAAGAACAAGGGAAAAACAAAAATTAAGAATAATAACACTCCTCCTATATCTCAAAATACACCTAACCCAAACACCAATACATCTAAACCCAAATCATCTTCCAAATATAAGAACAAGTCGAACATGTCATGCTCTTATTGTGGGGGGACTAGTCATGAAGAGTCTAAGTGTTTTAAGATAATGCAATCCCTAAAAGATGTCATTAAGAAACATAATATTTATATCTCCACTCCTTTTCCATCTCATAAGCATGGAAAAGCACTTAATGTTATTGGGAGATCATAGTCACCTATTTTAGATAGTTGGGTTCTAAATTATGGTGCTTCACACCATATGAATTCTTCCAAGGATTCCATTGTATCTCTTGGTTTGAGTTCTACTTCCAACATTGAGGTTGGAGATTCTTCCTTTATTTCTATTAAGGGAAAGGGTGACACACACACACACACACACACACACACACACACACACACACACACACACACACACACACACACACACACACACACACACACACACACACACACAAACACACACATATGGTGGCTACATCAATAATACATTATATGTTTTAGATATCACCACCAATCTACTTTTAGTTAATCATATTTATCATTCTGGTTAGGGTAAGACAATGACTTTCACACCACAGGGTGCTAAAGTTCAAGATTTGTTAGAAACACACACACTTATTGCATAGGGTATTATTGATCATAGTTATTAAATCTATTATTTTGAGGATTTTGATGATACTCCTCCTCTAGGGACATGTTTGGTTTCTCATTCAAATTATAAGAGTAGACTTTGCCATGAGATATTCAAGTATCTCAATTATAGATATTTGAAAGAGTTGAGCACTCATAGTATGGTAGAGGGTCTTTGTATAGTTTCACATCTTGATGGAGTTTGTCCTAGATGTGCATTAGGGAAACAATACCAGGATCCATTTCCTAAGGGTATGTCCATGAGCGCTTCTTCACCACTTGAGATTGTGCATAGTGATTTGATGGTATTTATTACTCCTTTCAACAGAACTAAGTATGCACTTAATTTCATTGATAATTTATTGAGGCATACATGGGTTTATTTTCTCAAGTACAAAATTAATATCTTTGCTCACTTCAAAGTCTTTAGGGCTTTGGTCAATTAATAGTCTTCTAGTTGAATCAAGAATCTTCATATAGATAATAAGGGGGAGTACTTTAATTGAGAGTTATTTAATTTTTTGGTTGCTTATGGTATTATTCACCATCATTCTATTGCACATAATCCATAAGAGAATGGCTTAGTAAAATGGAAGAATCAAACTTTGAAGGAGATGGTTAACTACATGATGCATTCATAGGATTTACCTCCTATCTATTAGGAAGAAATAGTTAATTGTGTGAACTAAATTTACAACCACACACCATATAGAGAACTTGAACATTTGACTCCAGAGGAGGCTTGGTCTAAACCCAACCCTGATGTCTCATTTTTCTAAGTCTTTGGGAGCCTTACTTGGGAATTCATACCAAAGAAGAAAATGAAAGCATTGGATAAGAAGATAAAACCTTTGATTTTTACAGGGTATTATGAGGACATTATCATCTTTTAAATCTTGATACTCATGATATTCATTTTTACACACATGTATAGTTTCATTATCACTTTACATCTCATGATTCCTCATATTTTTCCATGCTTCTTCTTTTGATGATTCATCACATCCTCTTAAGGATTCATTATTTGAAGATCTAATTTAGGATATTCTTGAGGAGGTTATAGAGGTTTAGGAACCCACTCACTCTAATGTTACCACTATGCCTAGGTGGGATTGTACTACAATTTTTGAGGTAGCACCTTTAATACAGGATATTCCACCCACTTGACATCATCATGAAAATTCTACATGTATTTTACTTTTATGTCAAGAATTTCTCTAGGGATACATAGTATTTTTCATAGGCTCATAGGATATAGGAGTGGGATGATGTGATGACATATGATTATTATCCTTTGATCAAGAATCATACTTGAGATTTGGTATCTCTTCCTAGGGTAATAAAGTTGGTTAGGTGTAAGTGTATTTACCTCACTGAGTATGCATCCAATAGGTCCATTGATAAGTATAAAGCATGTCTTATTAAAAAGGGGTTATCATATGTCAAAGGTGTTTCTCTTAATTTATTCTCATTTCTTAATTTGGAAGCAAATAAGAGACTAATAAAATGGTGTGAGTAAAGGAATACCTAATAAAAGTGTATGCATGATCTACATAATGATGAGAAACTCCTCTTTATCTTGGAAGGAATAACCTATAGATAAGAAAGACACTAGAAAATAGGTTGTTAGTAAGATAGGTTGAGTGGACTACCTAATGTGAGCTAAATCAAAGAAGCGTATTTTTGTTAGGATGTTTTCAGTCCATTGTTGATAACAATTAAGTTGATACAGATGAAAGAAAAAAATACTTTCATTTAATAACATGAAATTAAATGCATGCAAGAAGAATAAATTAAAATTATTTTTCAAATAAAATGACTAAATACAATAAAAGCATCTCAATACTCATGCTAATATAGTTGGGGTCAGGTCTAAAGAACTAGGAAAGGATTTGTGAATAGGAAGGAACATAAAAAGTAGGGTTTGGTTGGGGTTAAGTGGTTGAAAATAACTTGTTATTTTCTATGATAGTGACCATTAATGGTTGGGTGAATAATTGATGGTTAAAGTGACCATTGGTAATTGGGCTAACTGTTGGTGGTTACTTGTGTGTTTTTGGAAATGATCAAAAAAAGAATTATAGATTGGATAAATAGTTAGGTAGGGATTTGAATATGGGTATGGTCAGAGATGGGAAGCTAAGAGATAATTATGATTAGGTCAAGAGGATTATAAATGAAATAAAATAAAGAAATAAGTACAAAGTTACCTGTAACTTGCTAGATTACTAATGGTGGAAAGCTAGAGCAATTTGGCTAGAGTGACAGTACTTTGGCCTTAAGATCAATTTGGATAGAGGTTCAAATATTCATTATTGTTGCTTGATTACTGAAGTAATTTTGGATACCTATATGCAATAATATTTAATAGCATAGATATGGATCCTTATTCACCTCCTACTCATCTCCTTTTATAGGATGAAGTTGCTAATTAGATAGGAAGAAGTTGATAATTAGATAAGAGGATAAAGTTGCTATTTATGATGCTTTATAGTTGGTTGGCATCACATAAGGTGGGCATACTAAATTATGCCATGATTATCTCATACATAGTTAGTAATTATTTTTAGAAAGGTTTGAAGACCTAACCATTGATGGGAAGCCTAACCATCAATGGTTAGCCTAACCATTGATGATAAAGTACCTAGAGAAAAATGGGTAAAGATAGGTTTAAAAAGGGGTTGATTAAATGGGTGTTCAAATGTTTAAGTTAGTGAGTTTATTTAACTAGGTGGTCAACTAGCTTCAGGGTCAAGATAGGGGTCCAAATCATTTCATCATCTAAAACTATCATGTGTAGTTTTTGAGTGTCTACATTTTGCCCCTTTTTGTTATGTAGCTTTGAATTAACAAGCTGTAAAATAAAAATAGATTGTTGGTCAAGGTTAGATTGCCTTGAGTATGGGAGGAGGTATTCCCCTCAAATCAAGAGTTGATGAAGTGAAAATTAAATTAGGTTGGGGTTTGATAAGTAGTAGATGGTGAGTTATAAGGTGTGTGAAAAAAGGGTTGGGAATTTAAAATTCAAACACACACATTAAATGAGACTAAGTATGATAGTCAAGATCATGCAAAGACTAAATTCACCAATGTTGGTAAAAATAAGGTTAGTTCTAGAGGAATGTATGATAGGGGTAACTGGTCCACAACATTGACCATAGCTAATCGAGTCATTCCTATCAAGCCATCTAGATAGGGTTGATGTTGTTTGAAGGTGTCCAAGGTAGGAAGTGATCCCTTAAAAAACACAAATGGTCTAGTCATGCATGAGGTGGTGTAAATGTGCAGAAGTTCAACATGGCAAGGTTGGTCAGTGTAGTCAAAATGGCTAAGGAAGGTCATCACAAAATATGTGAATAGTTTGGGTCAAAATGGCTAATGTCAAGGTGGACATGGTCAAATGGGTGGTCAAAGAAGGGTAATATCCAAAAGTTCAAGTTATGTCAGGGTGGAGATTAGGTGATCTCCAAAAGTGAGTACCTAGGTGAGGTACTTAAATTTTTCAAAATGTGGGGGACCTTGACCATCGATAGTCAGGGGTTCCCAGGGTCAACCATCAATGGTTAGGGAAGAACCCAAAAAATACAAAACATAAAAATTGAAAAGGAAAAGTCAATTTCAATTTTGAATTTGGCAATTTCTACTCTAGTATTTTTATGTATTTTGACATTTTACATTTGAGTTTATTGGTAGAGTTTTGTGAGTGGTTGAGTGCATGTGTTCAAATTTGAGCGAGTATTGATTGAGATGGAGGGTAGATGAGGGTGTAGTTGAGTAGCTAGATGCTAGTTCCAACCTCATCACCAATCATAGATTAAAGTAGGGGGAGTTTTGAATCTGATATGTAGTTGAATTAATTTGTGTTAAAGTTGTATTGATCAGGTTTGAGTGAGTTGGATAGGGTTTTATGAGTGTCCTAGGCCAAGATGCCCTAGTTTTGGGTTTTTGGAGAAATTAGGCAAGTTTAGGGGTGAAATTTAGATTATAAGGGTGTTACAGTATGGTAATGGGTTTTAAGAGGCTGTTAGGTAGTTTAAATTTGGGATGTAGGTGTATGTTGAGGTCTTGGGGTGGGAAATGGTCAAGGGTTTCATCACTTAAGGTCACACATAGTGACTATCGATAGTTTAACCTAACCATTGATGACTGAACATGGGGGTAAAAGGATCCAGATGGACCATCAATAATTCAATTAACCATTGGTGGATGAAGGATTTGGGGATTGGGTAGTTAAAAATTGATAGAAAAGATTGTAATTGGGTTAAAGTTTCTAAGGTTTTGAAAGTTTGTAAAGTGTTGTTAAATTTTTTGAAAGTTTTTAAAATGTTAAATGTTAAAGCTTTGAAATTGGTTAAAGGGTTTGTTAAAGTTGGGAAAGTTTTAATGTTAGTAAGTTATTTTGAAAGATATTAAGGTGTTGGAAATTGTTAAAAGTTTTTAAAGGTTTTTAAAGTGTTGTAAAGTTTGTAAAGGTTTTAAGAGATGTGTCTATTTTTTTTAAATGTCAAATGTAGGTTTGATAGGATGTCATGTTAAAAAAGAGCGATGTGTATAGTTAGGTGGGAGAAATGTTAGGTTTTGAAAATAGTGTGTTATTGTTGGTTTTTAATAGTTGGAGTGAAAGGTATGTGGAATAAGGAAATGGAATGTGGTAGAAGCATGATGTAAAAATGTGTGGATATAGGTAGAGGTTTATTTTAAGTGTTGGAGGTAACATGGTAGATGTGATGGGTTATATTGGAAGAGGTTGAAAAAGGTAGGTGTAGGTTGGTAGTGATCTTGATTTGGAAAACTAAATGTGCATGAGAATGTGATTTTTTTACATGCACATGACTAGATTTAGATGAGGGACTGAGTCCCTAAGATATTTGTAGAGGTTTGTGATGGGATGACTGATGATGAGTGCAGACACAAGGAAAAGGTGGCTTTTGGGGCCATGAGATACTATCAATACCTATCATAGGATGTAGCTATGATCATAACCCTCATTGAGAGATGGGATCTAGCCACAATCACATTTTATTACCAACTGGGGAGATGAGCATCCTACTAGAGGATATGCATAGGATTATATAGTTACCCATTTACGGGGGAGTTGATTTATCACATAGAGAGTGAGGAAAGGGACTGCCACATGGATCTTATATATGGAGCAAATCAAGTCCATATTAGGTATCATGTAGGTGGTATTTGTTATGGGATACTATACTAGAGGGCTCTAAGGTATGGATGTTTGATGATGATGATGATGATGATGATGGTTGTGTCCTATTTCATGTTGCTTGATTTGAGTAATAGTCTAATTTCTATATCTGTTACTAGGGGTGTTAATGGAGATGCTATTATTAAAGACTATGTTTGGGTGGGCCCCAATGTTATTGGTCCATATCTATAGGGAGTTCTAGGAATTTAGAGCACATACGTGATATGGGATCAGTGTTAGGTTTATGCTTCATTATTGGGTGTATGATCATATTTATATGTTGAGACCTTTGGGGCTACCATGGGATGGTTATGCACTGACAGACTATAAAGTGGGTTTCTTGAGATGGAAAGGAGATTATGCACTGATAGGGGTTGGTGGTGGTATAAGGGACATTAACTATTTTTGAGATGCTTTGGAGGGTTTGGTGGTGGGTGAATTAGTGTGGAGGTTGTATGTGGGCTAGCCTAGATGGGCCTAGTATAGTTATCACACTTTATCACATCAAAGCTAGAGATGGATATATGGGAGATAGGATGGTGAGATCTAGTTGATCCCATTTGATTGAGTTCAGAGGTAGTTTGGCCTCATGTAAGGGATTCCACTAGATTTCTCAAGATACAGGAGGGAGGATGTAGAGTTCTTACTCCTAGAGTTGTAGCCATAGGACATTATTTTGGACCATAAGGAGATACTAGTGAGAGCCACCATAAATGATTCTAGGGTTGTGGATGGTTATGTAATGTGGTACTAGGCCAAATATGTAGTGACTAATTTTAGATGGGATGATGGGGGCTGACAGGCCATGGATGTAAATCTAATGAGGGTATAGGCTTAAGATAGATAGGCAACAATAGTACTAGTAGTGGAATAGGCCTAGATTATAGGGATATATGGATAGTTAGCCACTTTGTAGGGTCAGATTGTCACTTTATAGGGTCAAGTTACCTCTTTGATAGGAGAGTGAGATTAGGCAAAGATCTCTCTTTGTTTAGTGACCCAAGAGAGAGATAGCTTGAGACAGAGGGTAGGGGAAGTGGTAGCACCAATAAGAGGACCACCTAAATATGGTTCCTATGACATGGTACTTAGCTATAGTTGAAGAGTTGAGATATTATGAGGTGATAGTACTAGCATAATGTCTATTAAAGCTAAGGTATGGAGAGTATAGGGCTAGTTTAGTAGGTGGACCAGCTATAAGTACTCCAAGATAATGGGCCTCTATAGTGAGTTAGGTAGGTAGATCAGGGGGACTAGCACTAAATGGTAGTGTAGGTGAAAGTATAGGTGGGGCCAGTAGTAGTGGTGTCCTAAGGGCTTGATATATATGAATATATTATGTATATGTTTTTTATTTTGACACTAGCCTATGTGTCGATGACGTGAGATGTATATGAGAGAGAGATTTATACATTGGTACATGTATTTATTGTGGAGTATTGTATACTCATTGACATGGATTACTTTTATGATGAGGTTTTATGATGATTATATATGTTTATCAATGTTGATGGTTTTTATCTTTATTTGATGTTTTGAGATATTTATGGAAGATGCTTATGAAATTTATGGTTCATTAGTTTAGGTATGTGGTAATGTTTATGGATGTTCATGATGTATGTTTTGTTATGATGAAATCATAGGTTACTCATGCCCCATACTCTATGAGATGATATGTGGACTCGTAGTTTAGGCATGTGATGTTGATGATGAATGATATGTGTTGTTCATTTATGGGTGTGATGTTGATGATCATGGATGATCTGATTATGTTATATGATGATGTGATGAGGGAATTGAAACATTATTATTATGATATGTTCGATCTTATGATTAATATTTTAATATGTGTATAGTTTAGGTGATGTTTGGGTTTATACATAGTGGATGATGTGTTTATGCATAGATATAATCATGGACATGTGATTGATGGTTTTGATTATGGTTTTTATGATAATGTTTGTTTATATGATGATGTGGTTCATATAGAGGATTTTATATGATGATGTGTTTCATAGATAGGAGTATGGATATGTGATAAATGATTTAGTCATGGTTGTTTAAGATGTGATGTGTTGATGTTTTGAATTATTATTATGTTTATAGGGAAGTAGTGATATGACATAGTCTATGATATTTATTGATATGATGTGGGTTATGTTGTTTATGTTATGATAAATGATTATTTCTCTGATGATAATGATGTGGCAATGTGATTTTTGATGTTTTATGGTATTGATGATTTATTCATAGATAGGATATAGTTTATGGGCATGGTTCATAATGTTATAATGCATATGGATTATTGTATTGATGAGAATGATGTTTATAATGTTTTGATATGATATTTGATATGGGGATATAATGAAAGTACATAAAGTAGGTTTAGATAACACACTAAATGTGGAAAAGAGAAAAGAATCATGAGACATATGTCCACATGAACTAATGAATAGAGGGTAAGAAAAAGGTATGATGTGTTCATTGGTAAGGGCCTAAAAAAACCAAATTTGTATTAATTTAATAAAAATAAGCCTTTTGAATGCTTCACATGAGCATGCTTTGATTGAAAAATAAGGCATCTTGATCACTTTGTGTCAAGTAAGCTCATAGTTCCTTGATTTTAGAGAGGGTATGAAGGAAAAGTAGGTGATAGGTAGATGATTGAATGGGAAACGGGTGATATGGTAACCTGATGTGGGTAAGCTTGCCCCTTATATAGGTGACCAAAAAACCTTAATAGACAAGTCCATGTCTTAATATAAGGTGTAGACTGATTAATGCAAGAAGTCTAAAAATGCCATATATAAGAACCAATTATGGTTTTCTTGAGATAGTGTATGTTGAAGTTGCCATAGGGTTTATTATTGCTTTTGTTATATTGATAAGTTTGGTGAAGTTGATTGATGTGAGAGGCTCCAAATGATTGCTTTGAAAAGCTTGACTTAACCATCCTTTAATAGAGTGGTCTAAATTTAGATTTTTTTACTTTGTAGTTATCCTTTAAGGGAATAGTCTATCTTTAAGCAATTCAGTTGTTGGGTAGATATCCTTCAAGGGGGTAGTTTTCAATGCTAGAGATATGGACCCAAGTGATATTTTGGTATCCCAATTTGATTTTGAATGCTAGGTTTAGAGATGGACAAGTCTATTTAGGCTTAAAGGTCTATCTTTATGAAGGCAAGAATTTCATCACAAATATTAATGATAGGTGAAGGAAGGTGGTTTGAAATACAACTAATCATAGGATTCCATCTGATGAGAGATGAAAAGTATTCATGAAAACCATGCCATGGGTAGAGCCATGGTATCGATGCTTAATATTAGGCTATAACTATGATGGATAATCACATGGTCCTATGCTATAATAATTTGTCCCCAAGAGGGATAGGGTGAACATGTAAGGAAATTGAAAATCTTGTAAACCAAGGGATGAGCTTAAGTTAGACATAAGGGTGAATGTGATCTTTCTTTAACAAAAGAAAGTACATAGATGCGAAGCATTGAGAGGCTCAATTTTTGGTTTTCCTTCAAGAGAGGATAAATGATAAGCTCTTGATCCATATTTATGGGTTATGATGTAGGTTCTAAGCCAATTAAAAGAAAACTTTCCACATTTTCTTTTCTCCATATTAGTTACATGTTGGTTTTCCTTAAGGATGAGGTCTTTAATATTGAACTCTCACTCTTTTAGGATTTTATTTTAAGTTTGCTTGATTCATATTTAATAGATACAAAGTTGGTTAAGCACTACGAGGAGATGTTCATCAAGGAGTTCAATTCATGCGAGATCTTTTTGATAATAATCACTTTCAGAGAGGATCTCATGCAAAGATATGCAAAGAGAAGGGATCTAGAATTTGAGAGGCAAGAATACCTCTACTCTGAAGACTAGAGAGAAAGGGGTAGCATCTGTAGAGGTTTGAATGCTAGTGTGATAGGCCAATAAAGTGAAAGGGATGTGCAGGTGCCAATCTTGACCTGAAAAAATTACTACTTTGATTAGCATTTTGTTGAGGGTTTTGCTAGAGGATTTTGCCTATCCATTTTCTTGTAGATGATAGGGTGAGGAAAATATTAACTTGATGCCAAAAGTGTCGCAAATACCTTGGAATTTCTTATTTTTAAAGGATTTACCATTGTTAGTAATGACTTTATGGGGAACATTAAAGTGACAGATGATATGATGAATGATTAAGTTGATAATCTTTTTGGCTTTGGTCAAGATAAAAGGAATGGATTCCACCCACTTGGTGAAATATTTGGTGGTGATAATGATAGATTGGTGTCATTATGAAGAATGAGGATTAATTTCCCCAATAAGGTCTAGACCCCATTGCAAGAAGGGACAATATTCTTTGGATACTCGAAGGTCATAAACAGGTGCATGATGTAAGTTAGCATACTGTTAATCACACTTTTGAATTTTGACACACTTTTTAACATAATAATAATAATCCTAATTAAGGGTGGCCAAATAATAGACAAGGTGAAGGATACATTTAGTGACAACTAGGCCACTAAATTGTCCCCCATAGATTCTACCATGTGTTTCCTTAATAGCATGGGAAGCTTCATGACTACGTAGACAATGGAGAAGGAGGCTATCAAATCCATATTTTTAAATGATTACCCATCGTACAGTGTAACAAAAGGTACTACAAACAAAGGCTCTTTGGGCATTCCTCAAAAGGTTGGGAAGAATAATGTTGAAGTTAAGGTAGTTAAAAGTTTGTTCATACCAAATATCAGAAGTAGAAGCTTCCACGCTATAAATGGTAGGAAGGTTAGAATTGATATATGATGGTGTGATAAAATGATGGATGGTGACAAATAGTTTAGAATTGATAAGTTGAGATAGAATTTGGGAAGTGAGGGAAGCTATTGTATCCACAAGTTTGTTGGTAGATCATGAAACTGATTGGATAAGGTAATGCTTAAATGATGTTATAAGCACATTGACTAAGAGTTTCTACTTTTATAATACATCATTTTTACATTGATAGGATTTTTTGAGCTGGTTGACCACAAGTTGGGAGTCACCAAATACATTGATGGTCTTAACTCCTAAGGCTAGAGTGGTTTGGAGACCTATGACTAGGGCTTCATACTGAGCCATGTTGTGAGTACACTTTAAGTTAAGTTTGAAGGAAAGGAGAAGAGGTTGACCATTAAAGGAGATGAGAATAACTTTGACACCCCCACCACATTGGCATTTGGATCCATAGGAAAACATCGTCATTTGATAGGTGGGTTCCTCCTATAAAAGAGTTATGTTAGACTCATCCATAAATGTTAGAGGAACTGGTTAATTATCTGGTAGAAGAGTTTTAGCCAATTAATTAGTGATGACTTGCCCTTTAATGGACTTTTATTGAAGTAGCTCAAGATCAAACTCAACTAGGAGCATGATCCACTTAGCCATACACTGATTTTGGTATGGTTTAGAGTCTACGTACTTGAGTGGGTTGATGTTAGTGATTGCATAGGTTTTGTAAATAAGAAGGTAGTCATGGAGTTTGGAGGCCACAAAGACTAAGGAAAGGCAATGTTTCTTGGGATGGGTATATTTAGTCTCATATTTTATAAGTGTGTGGCTAATGTAGTAGATGGCTTGCTCTTTATTTTGTTTATCATGATGAGCAAGAATTACCCTTAAGGAATGGTCTATGGTGGATATATAAAGATAGAAGGGTTGGTCTTCCCTAGGAGGGATGAGGATAGGTAGAGAGAGAAGGTACTCTTTGAGTGATTTAAAGGCATGTTAACAATATTTGGTCCACTTAAAATAGGTGTCTTTTTATGAGATGGTGAAAGGGTTGACATATATCTGATAACTAAGAGATGAAGTGATGGATGGATTAAATTTTACCTTGTAGGATATAGAGTTGCTTAAAGTTAGTAGGAGGAGGAATTTATAATATTTCTCTAACTTTGGTAATGTCTACTTTGATTCCTTGAAGAGAGAAAATAAATCCAAGAAGATTTCTAGATAAAACCCCAAAAATGCATTTCTTGGGGTTGAGCCTGACATGAAAATGGATTAGTCAGTTGAAGATGATTATGAGAACAACTAGGTGATCCTTATGGTGTTTTGATTTCCCAACGAGATCATCCACATAGTCCTCTATAATTTTATGGATGAGATCATGAAAAATATAGGTCATGACATGTTGATAGGTTGATTCAACATTCTTCAGACCAAAAGGCATGACCTTGTATTAGAAGGTTCCCCATGGGGTGATAAAGGAAGTTCAATGTTGTTTTTTTGGTGCAATCAATATCTTATTATATCTTGAGCAACCATCCATGAGAGATAACATCTCATGGCTAGTTGTAAGATCAACAAGTTGGTTAATGTTAAATAAAGGAAAGTCATCCTTTGGGAAAGTGAGGTTGAGGTAAAAAAAGTTGATGTAGAGGCAAAGTCCCCTTATGGGTTTTGCAATGGGAATGATGTTAGAAACCCATTGTGGATAGTCGATGGGCTGAATAAAGTTGATGGATAAGAGACACTAAATTTATTTGACAAGAGTTGCTATGTGAGGATGCATCTTGCAAATATTTTGTTGAATTGGCTTAACTTTAAGATGTGTGATAATGTTGTGGAGGGAAATAGAAGGGTTGATTCTAGGCATATCCTGATAGGACCAAGAAAACTCTATGCTACAGTCATGAAGGAAAGAAGATTAATCTTTTCTCTCCATGGAATTTAAATATTGTTTGATCTTCATGATATGAGGGTTATCTTGATTACCCAAATTGACATCAATAATGGATTCATTCAGCATGGTTTGGTTCTCAGGAGGGAGAGATTTATGAATAGAATAATTCCCTACACTGAGGTAAGTGAGAATGGAATCATTATCCTGATGTTGGATGGTTTTTATGGTAGGAGAATAATTTTATACCTTTTTAAGATGGATGAGAGGAAGGATTTTAGTTCAACCACCTTTTTGGTAGGTGAGAGGGCCTAAAATAATAGTATTGACTAAAAAAAGGTTAGGAGGAATGATGTCAAAATATTTAGACTTCAAAGGAGGTTGGGTTAGTGAGGAAGGGATGTCTTCCTTAATAGTGGTGATGGGTTTGGGTGAATCGATGGGCTCTTTAGGTGGTATAAACCCAAGGCCAAATATCTCCCAAGGTTTTTAATTTTTGATTCTAGGTAAATAATGAGGTCCTTATTCATAAAGGCCAAGACCAAACCCCTTCCAAGCACACCTATAAAGGTAAGCTTTGGCAAACGCTAGTTTGTTGAGATCAGAGAAGTCAGAGGTGAATAGTTAGATGGATGAGGTAGTGGTGGAAGTGAGAAGTGGTTGATGAATTCCCCCATAGATAAATTTAATTTTATGGTTGAGGAGCCTAAAGGTGATGTGGTTCTAATGTTAGGATCATAGGAAGGGTCATGTTTGAGGTTCCCATACTCTTACAGAGTAGGGAAAGCATCCAAGGCTAAAAATTGATATTCCCCAAGGGAGATATGTTGGAACGTGGGCTCCAAGGGGTCTTCTATAGGAATCTAGGAAGAAGGGATAGATGAGCTAGTTGAAGCTTCATCACTATTATAAGTGGGAGTGTTATGGGTCTTGGTTGGAAGTGAGGTAGTGTTGTTAGTAGTTGATGATGAGGTGGATGAGGGAGGAAGTAAAACATCATTATGTAGATATGTCATATTGAAAGAGGCAAAAAGACTAGGGTTAGCCTTGATAGTAATAGCTTGACCTTCATGCTCAAATTTGACACATCAATTTAAGGTAGACGGGACACAACTTATGACATAGACTCAACATGATACACTAGATGGATTCAGAAGGGTTAGAGGGAAAGGATCCCAAAATGGACACTTTAGGTTTTGATGGTTGTGAAGGTGAGGATAAAGGTGTTTGGTTTTGGTTGGAGGGATGAGGATTTGAAGGGTATGTCCATGAAATAGACACTTTGGCTTTTCCCTTATCTTTTTATTGGGATCAAGATTAGGTAACCATATGAATAGTGTGGATGAGGGGATTTACTGGGTTAGATGGTTTCTTTAGTTCTTCATCCTCACTCTTGAGTGAGAGTGAGGGAGTAGGTAAATGTTGGATGGGTTGAGTTGGTGGTGGTATTGGTAATGGGGGTAAAAGAGGTTCATCTAATAGCAGATCATCCTCATCATATAGGCTATGAATAAGTGCTTGGAGAGCTTTGTAGTTCTCCATGTTATGTCCAAGTGCCTTATGGTATGAAAAAATCAAGTTATCATTTAATCAAGAGGGTTTGGTATTGGAAAGGTAGAATGGTTTTATAGGTGGTAAGCTAAAGTAATAAGTTTGTAACAACCTTTATAGGATGGTTGAATAAGATTCAATCAAAGGTGTTAGAGATGATGGGTTTATAGTTTTAGCGGTGGGAGTCTTCTTAGAAGTAGTCTTCACCCTAGAAGTTGTAGGTGGTGGAATGGTTTTAGTTGGTGGTTGGGATTGCTTAGTTATGGTTAGTTTTGGGGTGAATGATTTGAAAGTGGAAGATTTGGATGATGAGGGGTTGAACATAGGTGGGAAAGTAGAGGTCGATAGGTTAGTTAAGATTGATGGATAACTAGATGGTTTGATGGGTGTAGGTGTAGGTAGAAAAAAGGGGGATGGTTTACTAGAGGAAGAATGGGTAGTTGGGATGGTACAAGGATGGGGTCCTGAGATAAAAGGTAAGTGAGAAGGAGGTGGTATGGGTCTAGTTCAAGGTAGAGGTTTGGGTAACTCTACCTTCTTGATTGGTTTAGTTGGGGTTTTTTTTGGTGGACTAGATGGGATTAAATCCAACTTCAAAGAAGGGTGAGTACAACTAGGTGTGGGAAGAATTCCTAGATCCTTGACTGGTTTGGTAAGAGAGGCATAAGGTGATTTCTCAATGTTAAAGGGAGGTGGTTAGGATGGTTCACTTATGGTTTTGGAAGAAGAGGTGTTTGATAAAGAGGTAATAATGGGTTTTAGGGTGGATGCAAGGGAGGTTAATGATTTATATTTGTTTTGGTAAGGGAGCTAAAGATATGCCAAAATGTGGCTCTATCAAGGTTGGGTTGGGAAGTAAACTCTAAAATTTTGACTAGTCTAGAAAAAGGCTTATAGATGGGTTTGGTTCCTTGGTCATTAGTTTCGAAGGTTAAGTCCCTAGGTGGAGGAGAGGGAATGGTTCCTTCATATTTGTGTTTAATGGACGGTTCTAAAATTAGTGGTTAGGTAGATGAGGTAATCTCTTCTTTTAAGATGGTTTCCAAAGGGAGAATGGATGGTTCTATAATGGGGGAGGTAGGTATAGTGTCCTTAAGTGAAGGAATGGACATAGTTACTTCCTTTGTTTAAGTGTCAAAAGTAATGGTGGGAAATTATACCACTTCAATGGGTGGAGAGGATGAAGGAGAAATGGTTAAATCAAAGGTTGTCTCCTTCGGGCATTTCTATCAAAGGAGAGGTGGTTAAAGCTAAGGTCTCATCAAGTGAAGAAAGAGGGGTAGTTGATTCATCCATTTGGGTATCCAAAGGAATAAGAGGCGAGTTCACAATTTCCATAAGTGAAATAGAGGAAGAGGTGGATGAGGTAATTGTTTCCTAAAAAATTAGCTCAATAATAATAACATTGAGTGTATGTGCCTTATGAGAGTGAGATGATTTTGGTTTGATGTCATGATGATGGGTAGAAGGAGCATGATTGGGAAAAGGTTTGTGGAAGATGTCAAGGGATTGATTAGGAGGTGCATTGGGATTATTAAATAAAAAATTTCCACTATCAATTAAGCTTTGGACAAGACTTTTGAAGGTATCACACCTATGAACATCATGTCTAATAACTCGATGAAAGGCACAATGGTCATTCTCATTGTACCAACTAGGCACGGGGCAAGAAACATCAAATTATTGGGTTGGTTTGGTAGGTGGAAGTTGGATGATTTTATATTTGAGAAATTTATCCAAAACTAAAGCATAAAACTCCCCTATGGGAGTATATTATTTTGGAGGAACTCAGGTTTGGTTTTGAATTTGTTGGTAGGATGGGTTGGAAGAATTGGTTTGATGGGGTTGGTTGATAGTTGGTGGTGGAACAATTTTTAGGACCACTACATTTGCAGATGATTTTGATTTTTTATTAGGATTGTTGGGTTGGTTAGTGGTTTTTGTGGAGGAAGGGTCATTAGATTTAAATCTAAAATTCTTATTTCGTAGTTTTAATTTTCCTTCATCAATGGCTCAGTTTTCAAGTTTATGTTCCATGGTGAATGCCTCATCAAAAGTCATAAACATTTGACCTTGAAGAGTGGGGGCAATATGCTTAGCACAACCCCAAGAGAAGAGTTTGATTAGTTGAGGTTGGGGTAAGGATAAATAAATTTGGTTGATGAGACCTCTCCATCTAGCTATAAAATTGACAATTGATTCATCATCAAATTACTTAATAGAATAGAGGTCGATAATAGAAACATTTTTAGATATATTTACTAAGAAATTCTCTAAAAATATTTGGGCCAATTGGGATAAGGAAAATATTGAGTGCTTGGTGAGAGAACTATACCAATCAAGGGTTGGTCTTGATAAATACATAGGAAAGGTATGAAAGAGGAGAGCATCATCATATGTAATAAAGTAGAAAGAATGATGAAATGCTCTCAAATGTTATTTGGGGTCTTCCTTGCCTTGAAATTGTTAAAACTTGGGTGGTTCTTATTAAGGAGGATAAAAATGGAAAGGAATGAATGGATGGATGGATGGGTTCATTATA
The DNA here is from genome assembly GCA_037957365.1 of Torreya grandis. Taxonomy (NCBI): domain Eukaryota; kingdom Viridiplantae; phylum Streptophyta; class Pinopsida; order Cupressales; family Taxaceae; genus Torreya; species Torreya grandis. The sequence continues at coordinate 7,206,273 of JARHVA010000083.1, forward strand.
GATTTTATCATAGGATTAAGGTTATGAGACATAGAGATAAATGAATCCAAGTTGGTCATTTTTTACATTAACATCTTAACCAAATATATTTTAGGTTGGGAAGATGCATAATTATGTGGTAAATTTTTTTGAGGTTGGGTGGCAAAAATTTATGGATAAGTGGTATAAGGTGCTAATGAATCCATATATTGGTAAGTGGTCATAGGAGGTTGAGATAGTGCCACATAAGGGTTAATTGGCACAAACGGTTTGATGAAAGGTGATATGTATCCTTATGGGTTAGAAACATATTGGTAGGATGTCATGGGTACTTGTTGGGGGGTTGATATGGTTTGATTTAGAGGTATGTTTGGGTTGGTGAATGGTGGTATGTATGTATATTGGGTGGTAGGTGTGAAAGTGCTAGTTGGTTGTTGGTGGGTAGTAACTCTAGTGATAATAGGTGGAAGTGTTTGAGGTATAGAAAGTACCAAAATATGAAGTGGGGTAGAAATTGGTGGGTTGTTTAAACTAAAGGGAATGGTAAAAATAGGGGTGGAAGATACCCCATAGTAGGAGTATAGGTGAAAAGAGGTAAGTTGATCCAATGTTGGCGGTATTGGCTAGGGTAGTAGATTTTTGGTTATTGGTTGGGATGTTGGATGGAGTTTGGGGAGTGGTAATAGATGGGATATTGGAAGAAGAAGAGACTTGGGTGAGCATGGGTTGGGTTGAGGTGGCACCCACCAAAATATGGGGAGGCATACCATAAGGTGGATCCATAGAAAGAACCGTAGCAAGAGGGGTCTAGATAGATAAGGTGTTAAGGTAATGCTAAAGAGCTATGGGGTTTTATCAATGAAGGTAGCAAAATCTGCATCACCCTCAAAAATAATCTAAGGCTTGGTAGGAAGGGGAGAAAATGAGGGGAACCCTCCACATATGAAGTATATTCCATGGAGGATTAAAATAAGGTGGTAGTTGGTTGGTTCTATTCCTCAACTATTGTCTAGTAAATACCATGAGAGGATTAGAAAATAAATAACAAAACTCACAACTCAAACACAAAACAAGAAAAAGGAAAAGATCTCAAGGAAATCAAACATACACTAAAGTGTGTTTAATAACTTAGGATTATTTTTAAATCACTTTTGGCTTATGATTTAAAACGTTTGAAGAAGAAATTTGGTTTGTAGATCAGGTACTAAAGAGGAAATATAAGGTTGGTTCAGGTTGTGTTTAGGTGGTCAAGAGAGAAATCTATATTAATCTTTAGTACATGGCTTGATATTAGGGCCGAGACCCTCACTTCACACACCACAATGATAAGGGTGTTAGGTGATTAAATAAGATATACTAAATTTTAGAGTTTATACTCAACCAAAAATCTAAGTTGGTTCTCCCCTTGGTAATTACCTCGAAGTAGGATTGCTAGGAAAGGGTAAGGTTTATCGCTAGGTGATGAAATTATAGTCAAGCCTTGTCTCAAGTTTGTTTTGATGTATTGATTAGTTATGTGGTTTGGGAAATGTGTATGATACAAGAGTGAAAGCTACAATTAATTACTTTTCTTTTAAGTTACTAGACAAACTAAATCAACCAATCAATCAATGTATGAAAAAAAAACTATTGTAAGCCCAAAAGAGATTTTAGATTTTGTTGGATGAGCATAGAATAAAGGAAGAAAAAGGATACTATGTCCCACCAGGTGTGCCAAAAATTTTCTCTTAATTTTTTTTCATTTATTAATTTCGAAGCAAGTAAGAAACTAGTAAAAGGGGTGTGTAAAGGAATACCTGATAAAAGTGCATGCATGATCTAGAAGATGATGGGAACTCCTCTTTGTCTTGGAAGTAATAACTTGTAGATACGAAATACACTATAAAATGGGTTGTTATCAAGATAGTTGAGTGGACTGCCTAGTTGGATCTAGATCTAAGAATTGTATGCTTGCTGAGACGTTGTCAATCAACTATTGATAACAATTAAGTTGATATAGATGAAAAGAAATAATATTTGAATTCAATAACATGAAATTAAATGTATGAAAGAAGAAGAAATTAAAATTCTTATTCAAATAAAATGATTAAATATAACTAAATTAGGTCAATACTCATGCTAAAATAGTTGGGCTCAGGTCTAGAAAATCAAGGAAGGCTTTGTGAATATGTAGGAACATATAAAATAGGGTTTGATTGGGGTTAAGGGGCTAAAAATAACTTGATATTATTTTCTACCATAGTTATCATCAGTAGTTGGGTGAACCATCAATAGTTGGTCTAACCATCGATGGTTGGGTAACCATCGATAGTTAAGGTGATTGTTGATAGTTAGGCTAACTGTTGATGGTTGCCTGTGTGTTTCTAGAAATTATCAAAAAAATAATTATAGATTAGATAAATGGTAAAGTAGGGATTTGAATATGGGTCTAGTCAGAGATGGGAAGCTGGGAGATAAGTCTAATCAAGTCAAGAGGGTTATAAATAAAATAAAATAAAGAAATAAGTACAAAGTTACTTGTAACTTGCTAGATTATTGATGGTGGAAGGCTAGAGCAATTTGTCTAGTGTTAGTACTTTGTCCTCAAGCGTAGTTAAAATAGAGGTTTAGATATCCATTGTTGCTACTTGATTGATAAAGGAAATTTGGATAATTATGTGCAAGAAGATTTGATATCTTGGATGTGGATCCTTATTCACCTCCTACCCTTCTCCTTTTATAGGATGAAGTTGTTAATTAGATAGAATGAAGTTGCTAATTAGATAGGAGGATAAAATTACTATTTATGATACTTTTTACTTGGTTGGAATTACATAAGGTGAACATACTAAGTTGTGTCATGCTTATCTCATACATAGTAATTTTGTTTAGGAAAGATTAAAGACCTGACCATCGATGGTCAGCCTAACCATCAATGGTTAGCCTGACCATTGATGATTGAGTGCCTAAAGAAAAATGGGTGAAGATAGGTTTGAAAAGGGTTGATTAAAGGGATGTTCAAAGGTTTAAGTTAGTGAGTTTAGTTAACTAGGTGTTCAACTAGCTTTAGGGTCGGGTAGGGGTCCAAGGTGGTTCGTCATCTAAAATTGTCATGTGTAGTTTTTGAGTGTCTATAAAAGGTATTGACTACTCTAATAATTTTATACCCATTTCCAAGATGGATTTTATTCACCTTTTAATTTCTCTTGTTGCATTAGAGGGTTGGCAAATGTGTCAAATGGATGTTAAGAGTCCCTTATTACATGGATATTTGCAAGAGGAAATCTATATGGAGTATCCTGCTAGGTTTGTTCATGATTATTCTCTTATTTATTAACTTAAAATTTCTCCTTATGGTATCAAATAGGCCCCTAAGACTTGGTATGATAAGATGAATTTTTTTCTCTACTATCTTTATTTACTTCCATGTTGATCTCATGTTGTATATTTAACACATTGGGGAGGTCATTGTTATATTAGTCTTGTATGTTGATGATCTACTTCTCACAGGTAGCTCCTTTTCTCTAATTTAACATATTCATTAAGTAATTTAAACATAGTTTGACATGATATATCTTGGTCTTTTACATTTTTTCCTTGGTTTATATATTCCAAAATCAGATACAAGGATTTATTTGAGTCAATAGAACTACACCCTTGATCTTATTTAGAATTTTGTCATGGTTGATTGCATACCAAGTCTTTCATTTTAGTTTGGAGTGGCTCTCATTACCACTTGTACTACTCCACTTTGTGATCCTAAATTATATAGGAAAATGGTTAGGAGTCTTATGTATTTGACCATACTGACCCTAAAATTTTATTTATAGTCAAGATTATATCTAGGTTTGCAAATGCCCCTCATGAAATTCATTGGCAGGCTACCAAGAATATTGTATGATATTTACAAGGCATTAATCATTTTAGATTAAACTACACCAAGGTTTCTACTCAATTGGTTGGGTAGAGTGATTTGTATTGGGTGGGTTCTCTTCAGGATAGGGATTCCACTTATGTTTACATATTTTGTCTTGGTTATTCACCTCTTTCTTGGCTATACAAGAAGCATCAATCTATTACACTTTCATCTATAGAGGTTGAGTACAAGTTAGTACTTACAATGAGTCAAAAGGTTCTTTAGCTTTGTCAGTTATTGACAAAGTTTGAGGATTCACCTAATGTACTTTAGTTTGACAACTAGAGTGCAATTAACATATCTCATAACCCATTTGAGCAACATCAGACCAAGCACATTGAGGTATATATGCACTTCATTTTTTTAGCATATTTAAGATGGATTTCTTAGCTTGGATTAAATTTTGACTTTGTGTTAGGTTTCAGACATCTTCATAAAGCCTTTTGCATCACCTTGTTTCCTTGCAATGTGTGGTATGCTTTGGGTTTCAAAAGTTGTCTTTAAGGGTTGTTTGTGAGGACATATTTCTTCTTCATTTCATGGATATATATTGTACATGAGTAGCTTATCATCCCTATTTATTGATACTCATACTATGGATATCCCACTATTTATTTTTTATCTATTGTTAGTCCCTAGATTCACTTGAGGCGGGGTGTTAGAATATGTATTTCTCATGTTTGCTAGTCTATTAACTAGGTATTTCATCTTTTTTCTAGTTTTACCTATGTGAGGATTTATTACACATTGACTAGTTAGGCTAGTTAGTTTTTCTTGCCTACTTATGCAATGGATTCATATTGTACTAGCATCTCATTATGAATAATCATTTAACTCACCTTGTTTTACATCTCATTTATTTGCAACTTCATGTGTGATGTTATTTTTTATAACTCTTCAGATCTTGAATTCTTGGAATGTTTTTATAATTCCTAACATATATGAAGGAATATTATCATTTTAAATATCATTTGATAAGTAATCAATTTTAAAATGAGATATGGGTGAAGTAAGGAGAGAACTAGAAGGACTAGACTCAATGTCTTCTTCATCAAAATCATAGTAATCATTATTCCTCCAAGGTTCATTAAAGGGTAAGTGCAAGGAATTTAGGGGTCATATGGGGGTCTTAAGTGGAAATGTTTCTCTTGAAAAATAAGAAACCTCAACTTGTACTAATTATTTGAGATATTTACACTCATAATTTGAAGATGTCATAGGAAGACAAATTGTATCATTTCAAGTCTAGTTTCTAAACTAATAATTTTTTTTTAAATTATTAAGTATAATTAGGTAAAACATCAAAAAATTGAAGATTTGGTAATGTTTTTATAAAAATAACAATAGATAGTTGTCTGTGTACCCCACCATTTTTTTTAGCATCCTTTGATTTTTACTTAAATACCTTGGTATAAAGTTAGGTAAGATCATCTAGTTTATAACCTATATTTTTTAAAAATTAATTAATGATTATTTTTACTTATTTCATAATTCAATATACCCTAAAATATTATAAAAAATTTATAACCAACCATGTGCCTACCCCTTAACTACCTCCAAAAATGTCAAAAATTAGATTTTTTTTAATGTGTATAGAATTAGGTCTAGTTCACAACCATGTGTTTTTTTCTAGTTTGGATCAAGTAATCAAAAGATACATAAAAAAATATGAACATGAATATTCATGGCATATAGTGTTACAAAATATAGTCAATAAATATAAATAACAACCTTAAAGCAATAAAAATATAAAAATATCATTTATATAGAAAGAGGATAATTAGTCGATGTTGTATTACTATATTCAAGGAAAAATTTGATAAAATGGATAATGTCTAACATGGATGAAGTTGAATTTTATTATTTTTGGTAGAAAACATGTATTGGCTCTGTGTGTTTCAAGTCCATACTTGAGGCTCAAGAATCCAAGCCATTCTTGATCCTTAAGGCATGTGTTTCAAACTTCAAACATAAGAACTACATATGTAGTATGTACTGTGTACGTAAAATATTTTACTAATAGTATGTAAAACCACGTACATGGTTTTAGTATTTAGAAACATGTACACGATATTGTTTTTATAAAACCATGTACACAGAATAATTTAGTATTAGATTGACATGCATGGTATATAAATAAAATAAACATTTATGTAAATGTCCATATCTAAAGGTAAAATTTAAGTTATATTTGATTTATATACTTTTAGGATATTTAAGATTGGTTTTAGACCTCTAGGATATATAATGAAAATTCTAGGTTTTAGAGGATCCTATCATATTTCAAACTTAGTTAGATTTTAGGGTTTTAAAGTTTTAGACTTAGCCATATTTTAGGGATTTAAGATTTCAAGGAGACATCATAGGAGGTATGAAGGTTGCATGAAGGGATGTATGTATGATAGAATAGTATGAGAACATCTCTCATAAAGTGTCATAATTCAATCCCTCTCCATTACCTATGCACCCCTTAAGGTATACACTCTAGGATAAATGCATTAGTGAACCCCTAATGTATACATGAACCATCTAATGCACAAAGACATGCACAACATGATTTCCAATTATGGGGTACATATCTAAAAATAATCCCATAAAGAAAACACATGCATCACTTATTTAAATTTATATATCATGGATATTTTATCTATATTTTGATAAATTTAAGTATTAGTCAATTACAGAAATTAGTGATGTGATTTGGGCCAAATTGAGCCCTATGAACCTAATTATTAGTCTAAATGATGTTAATTGGGGCTAAATAAATTAGTTTAGGGTTTAAATATTTTATGATTTAGGGTATATGGTCTAGTTATGAAGGCAATTGAGGCCAATTTGAGCTCGTTGAAACTACTTATGACTATAAAATGTGATTTTGGACACAATTAGCCTCAATGTCATATGTAGTCATATAAAATGTGAAAATTGGTAAATTAAGCGTGGCTAATGACACCCAACCCATAGGTCCCTCTTGCCTGCTCTCATGACCCTCATAGAAATCTTTTCACTGATTCCCAATCATCCATATCCTTCTAAACTTGATCCTAGCTGAGCTAGACCCCTTTTTTCATGACTAATATACCCCCTAGGTCCCTTCTACTCAATAAAATAACACCACACTTGTATTATAACATCAATGCCTCTCATATCCACTTTCAGCCCTCCTATCCATGTCCATTTATGGACCCAATGATCAATATATTCTAGATCCCATCCTTCTCTTTATCATCCTGAAGTGAGCACATTCAACCCATGACCAATAGATCCCTATAAAATCACATTCAAAGATCATTTGGAAAGGGTTGAAAATTATCACTAAATAAATAAGAATACAAGAAAAACTACTCAAGAAATCTTCCCTATTCTCTATATATAACTAGATTACATAATTACAATTTTATTCAAATCCTTACACTAGTATTTAGCCACCTCAAGTACATATAGTTTATAATTGTTCACCTTCATACACACTATTTCACAAAACACATCAAGTGAGAGAACTGCATATGGATTGATCCCTCTTTAGAGTATTGGTATGTAGGCAACATGCCCACACAAAAGTTGTGGATACACATTCAGTGAATCTTACACACACTAAACCCCCTCTTTCTTAAAATTGGTCAAATCATAATGGAATATAGGGTTTGAAGAGAGAATATACTCTACAAGGAGCTCCACAAACTTCTAGCTATCAAAACTTCACAAATAAGGTCACACAGACCTGATGAATAAAACCCATAAAGCTAAAATCCTTAGGACAATAATGGTATATGTGGAATATAGTGTTGATGCCTATTTTATCCACTTTTAGTGCTCCTATCCAATCATCAGAGGTTAGATCTTAGTTTGTGATAGTGTTCCAGTCTTTCATAGTGAATCGCATACCCTATCTTAATCATATTAGTCAGTTTCTAGCTAAGTCTTATTTTCTCCCTCTTATTACTATTTTTAGAAAGGTAAGAATTAAAATCTAATTTACACCAATCAGTAGCTTAATTATTTAATATTTATTCATTGATTTTACTACTTAGACCCTTTAACTAAATTAGGAATAATATACCCATATTCTCAAAATTATTAAATCATTTGATGAACCCGACTTATTTTATTTGCAAATAAAACCCCTAAAAACCCTAGGGTAAATTTACTATTAATTTTTCCTTTTTTGATTTTTTACCTGTATAATAAAATCATAAAATAACATTAAATTTTAAAATTACATAGTATTTTTAAAATAATTTTCCTTCAAACCCTAGTTTCCCATACTAGGTCCCATTATTTTCCTAGTAATTTTCCAATCATTTTCTAAATTTTTACTAGCATAATTAAATTAGAAAATCCATTCAAATTTCAAAATTCATTAGTAATTATCAAAAACATTATTTTTCCAAACCCTAGTTGCATCTTCTAGGTCTCATTAAATCATAAATTTTTGAATAAAATTTTTATTTTTTTTACTTGCATATTTCACTCAGAAATTCACTTTAAATTTTAAATTTTCATAGTAATTTTCAAAATAATCATTTTTCAAAACCTATTTTCATATACTCGCTCCCATTGCTTCTTGAGGTATCACCTTACATGTTTTTAAGCTCCGTATCCTTTTTATGTACATTCCAGATCCTTGTTTAGATTATATATATTTAATCTTCTCTATTATTATCCAAGTTTTTTTCCTTATGCCACCTAAATCTCTTACATCTCTTCCTTTGAGATGGAGTGCAATACTAAGTGGTAATCCTCCTAAATTCACATATATTCTTGAAACTTGACCATATACAATAGATAAATAACCTACTCATGTTCCTTTTATAGATTTTACACATCTAGATTACACCAATTTCAATGAGGATAATTTTAGTAAAGATAAATATGAGAATAAAAATGACAATAAAACTGATGTTCATGATCTACCACATCAGACTCTTGATCAACTTCCACCAATTGTTAATAATGAAGTTGTCCTCAACAAAGATTTGAGCCTACAAAGTTTTTGAGAAAAACTCTGAGATCAACCCTGAGATCTTAATTTTATTTTTCAATCTATCAAGGAAATAAAAAAGGCTAAACAAGTTGATTCTTCCATTCCTTCAAATAAAATAGTTATAAATGACACTACAAGGGCAACTATATCTCAACAACCCCTTATAACATCCCAGCCTACCTCTATGCCACTAGCTACAACTAGTACATCTTTATCTCCTGATGTGGCACCCCTTATGTAAGAGATAAAATCTCTTCAAATCAAGGTGTTACATCTTGAGCAAGGTACCTCTAGACCTATGCAAGCTTTGGATTCTTTTGCTCTACTTCATACACCATCGGCACATCACATTACTTCTACACCCTTTCCATAAGGTTTTTTTCAACCCAAGCTTACTTTATATGATGGCAAGGATGATCCAAAGACATATTTGAGAGCTTTTTATGTACCACACTTGGATTATGTACCAAATGACTAGCTACTTACCAAGTTATTTCAATGGATTTTAAAGGATTATGCTTTAAAAAGGTTGTACAGTCTACTGAATTAGTTGATCAATAAATTCAATCCTTTAGCCAACATGTTCTTATCTCATTTCAACATTAACATTGGTGATAAGGTTTCATATGCCCAACTTGCACAATAGAAACAAAGGTCAAATGAGCATCTCATAGAATATGATATTTGATATAAGACTATTTTTGCTAAGATGACTAGCCCCATGGTCGATCAAGAGTTACAAGATATATTAAAATAGAGTCTTCTACCAGCTTTACATGAATCAATTATGTTCAAAATATTCTCTTCCTTCACTAAATTATGTCACACACTAAAGGAAAGAGAATTCAAGTTAATTTCAATGGGCAAACTCTAGTACACAAGTATCTTAAACACAAGAAACAAGAGTAATAGAAAAGTCTTATACAAAGTCAAGGTTAATGATAACAAGAGTCAAAATCAATCAACAATTAATTTAGCTTCTGATTCCCCTTAGCATGTGGTTTTATCAACACCTCCTTGATGAACCTTCACAAATCTACCAATTTCTTCAACTAGACTTTTACAATAGCTATTGGAATGTAACATCATATCTCTCCCTCCTATTCAGGAAGTTAACCCAGTAAAGCCTCTTCCATGGGGATATGATTAGCATGCATTTTTTAATTTTCATAGGGCACTAGGCCATACAACAAATAGATGCATCAATTTGAGACACAAGATATAGGATTTAATAGATGGAATTCATATTGATCTTGGCACTTTAGTTGAGCCTCCTCAAGTTAAACCAACATAATATAAAACATTGAAAATATTCTCTAATCCTTTTCCACATCATTCCAAATAGGAGATAGGTGACACATCATGGGTTCACCATGCATATCATGCGCATCTTCCACTATATACATATAGGTCACCTTTAGTTGAGACACATCATTTGAGAAACATGATTGGTATATACAATTCTAGAGTTCCAGCTAGACCTTCCATCTCCTTCTCAGAGTAGGAGATCATTGAGGATAATTCAGATTATCATGAACTCTTTATCAAATCTTACATTCATAATCATCTTATTCATAATGTTTTCATAGATAATGGATCTAGTGTGAACATGTGCACTATGACATTACTACAGCATTTGGGATTTTTAGAGCAGGATATTACCATGATGGACATAGTTATTAGTAGATTTAGTGGGCACATATAGCATTGATTGGGTGAGATTATACTTTCTCTATAGGTTGGTCCAACACATGTGGCCACACCATTCACTATCATTCCCAGTGTAGGAGTTTTCAATATGTTACTTAGTCGACCATAGATTCAAAAACTCTGAGCATTACCTTCTATAGTTCATAGATACATGAAATTCATTCATGCTAATTAGGTTGTTACAATTGGTAGAGTTCCATATGATTTACCACTCCACATTTTAGAGCCTTATTCTACTTTATAGTCACTAGTTTTAGTCCTACCACCAATTTTAGATTCTCTACCAGTTCTAGTTCTTCCTCTAGTTTAGATTCAAACATAGTTGAGGCATCCATCATCAGCATAGAGAGTTAATACACATCTACATAGGTTTATTTCAGAGTAACCATGGTTTCAATATTTTAGATAGATTTTATTTATATTATTCACATCTATGGTAGTATCATTCAGATCTCATGCATCTACACATAGAGCACATGTTCAGAGAGCTTCTCCTACCACCTGATGGGTCCCTAAGGGCCCTACAATTTCATCCACTTATTAGAGTTATACGGGGATCCCATAATTGATTTCTAGTTCAGGGATTTCAAATCATTTATAACATATATGACTTTTAAATCCATAGTCTTAGCCCTTCCATTGTGTTTCATGATCATGCATGATTCCTCTCTTTGATATAAGACACCATGATAGGGAGTCTCCCATGAGACTCATTGGTTAGTATCATTTCTCCTTAATTTTGCTTGTACATAGTTCATTTTTTCTTACTTGTACATATTTTCTTAGTATTATTTGTACATAGTCTTTTTTATGATTGATTGTACATAGCTCAAATCTCAAAAATTTAAAAACAATTCAAAATCTCAAAAATCCATAAATAATATAACATTTCAAAATACAAAAACATTCAAATATGTTAAAATATCAAAAATATTTTGATTGTATGCATCATCCATGATTTACACTTTTTCTATTATGATAGACTTACATTTGTTGTTTTATTTTATTATTTGTTTATTTATTTATGTTACCATGATTCACTTGATCTTCTTTGAGTGTGTACAGTGACATCCAACTCTCTGATTGCTTCACTCTACCCATTAAGGGGGCATCCTACTTCTACATCAACATACATACCCACTGAGGGCATCTTCTACATGACTACACCATCTAGATTATGTCATTCCTACACCACACACTCTAGTTATCAAGTTTATGCACATTACTTGCTAGCCTACACATATTACTCTATTGATGCTCACTAGTTTATAGAACTTGTGTATTTATTATCATATACCTAGTTGTGTACTAACATGTCTTGCATAGTTTCCATCTTACTTTTATTAGTTAGATGTGATTGTATTTCTGGTTATTACATGCTTTACTTTCTTACTTAGCATAGCTAGATCATTTGTATTTCTTATTTCTTGTTGTCTTCTATATGTGCCTTAGGACATTTACTAATGTCCTTTGCTTCTATGTCTTGTGTGTGCCTTAGGACATTTACCAATGTCCTTTGATTTTATTCATGTGTGTGCCTTATGACATTTACCAATGTCCTTTATCTGTACTCTTCTATGTGATTATGTCACTCATACCAACCCTTTCTTGTTTCAATTATATGTGTATATGGAATTTGAACATGCCTTGTATGCTTGCTTTCTACTTTGAGTGACATGTGCCCATGTCCATTATTTGCTTGGCCCCTTGGCCACCCTTATATGCTTCTTTATTCTTGCCTTTTCTACTTGTTGCTTGATTTATTCTCATTATTTTGTAATGTCATGATCCACATCATGCATTATCTTTCTTTTTCAGATGCCATGATGGATATCATGTTCCATTCCTCTATGACAACTAACAACTAACCAAACTTATAGTTCCAAGTTAGTAAATTTCCCATGCTATTTATTGTTAGATCTGTCTAGGCATACCCTTATTGATCTAAAAATCTCTCAATACAAACCATATTATATCTTGAGATATCTTGTTGATTATCAATTATATATCATGTATCTTTACAACATAACACACTTGTAGGATTGTTTCTTCTAAGGCTATTCATTAAAATTTATTCATTCCTACCTTCAAAAGAGGGAAAAATAAATAAGAGTTTTTTCACAAAGATTGGAGCTCCTAATAGTAAAAAATATAGCATTCAGAACACCCAGAATAACAACCAAACATCAAACTAGTCAGAATAGACTAGGTAGATGGTGAAAATGTCAGAACAGTTACCAGATTTGGCCTAAGACAATAGTGCCAAGATTGGACTACATTTTTAGTGCCACTATTATCTATTTTTGGTGTTCTTATCCAAATAGTAGAAAAACCAAACTTTCTAAAATCATGCAAAAAATAAGGTTTAGCTACAATTTTACATAATCAGACCAATTCAAAATCAGCAATTTTTAATACACTTTTGATTAGAGAATCTAGATATAGGGGGCATCATGCACAACATGATGGATCTCACTTCTAGTTTTAGATACAATAGCTGATATAGCTTCTAGATCAAAATTCATGTTCTAGACACCAGTGATTGGGGGAATGTGCATGACACATTTGTTTTCTTTTCTTTTTGATTTTAATATTACCCAGGAATTCTTATAAGTTACATGCCTTATTCCATCTACAAGTGGTTAGCATCATTTTAGAGTTATCTTTCATACAATCCTAACTTCTACATTCAGAGTGGATTTCATATAAGCCTAGTGCACCAGTCTTAGAGTGGCTTTCATACAAGCCTGATCTCCATCTTTCAGAGTGGCCAAGAGTAGCCTAGTTTCTAGCATATATTTGGCTATCCATGCCATCATTCTTAGACTATATATAATTCATGAGCTTCAATATCCATCTCATATGACATACATTTCATATTTGTATCAGTTCATAGCTTCACTTCATGGGGCAATGATGGATCCAAAGGACTAGTTAGCCTTTGTTTCTTGAGCCACCTATCTTAGATGGATTAGAAACATAGTCCAAAAATTGATCAACACATGTAGAACCACCTATCTTCACTTAGTGGGAAATGATGAAGCTAAAGGGATAACCTTTGTATTCTTGATCCACTCTCAGGGAATTGAGTACTCAGCTCCATTTGCAATATTACCCTTGGTAAAACATCATCCAGGATTACTCACCATCATCTATCATCACTCAACATTATAATAGGTTTTATATTGTTTCACATACTCAATGAGGTGTATTCATTCCTTTCTCTTCCTCTCTCTCTCTTACCCAAATTTGTATGCTCTTATTTTAGATATAGTGTATCTAATAAGAACTGATCTAATATTTATTTTCTCTTATAGATTTACACTTTATATCATGCCCTCTCTATGCACACCCAACATCACACAGCTTCATGAGCTTCATCCTTTATAGGTAAGTTTAGGTACACTTTTTATTTTTTCCTTTATCTTAGTATTTCATTTTGTTTTATCACTAAAATAAATGGGGGGAAAATTTAGTCATATAAAATGTGAAAATTGGTAACTTGAGTGTGTCTAATGACACCTAACCCATAGGTCCCTATTTTTTTCTCTCATGACACTCATAGGCATCTTTTCATTGATTCCTAATCATCCATAGCCTTCCAGACTTGATCTTAGCTGAGCTAGACCCATTTTCCATGACTAATCTATCCCCTTAGGTCCCATGTACTTAGGGCAATATCACCATACTTGGATTATAACATCAGTGCCACTCATGTCCACTTTCAATGCTCCTATCTAAGTCCATTTCTAGCCCCAATAGTCAATTTATTTTAGTTCCCCATAATTTTCCTTGTCAGCCTAAAGTGAGAAAATTTAACCCATGACTAATAGATCCTTATAAAATCCCATTAAAAGATCATTTAGAAAGGGTTGGTAATTATCACTAAGCAAGCAAGACTACTCAAGAAATCTTCTCTATTATCTGCATACAGCCAACCAAAATACTTACAAACTTATTCAAATTCTTAAACCAATCCATATCCACCTCAAGTGCATTTAGTTTAGCATTTTTCATCTTCATACACACTATTGCATAAAGTACATCAAGTGGGAGAACTACATATGGCTTGATCTCTCTTTGGAGTATTGGTATATAGGTAGCATGCCCACACAAGGGGTATAGATACACAATAAGTGAATCTTACACTCACTAACCCCACCTTATTTCTTTAATTTCATCAAATTATAATGGATTATAGGGTTTGAATAGATAATATACTCCACAGGGAGCTCCATAGACTTCTAGATGCTGAAACTTCATGGACAGGGTCACATAGACATAACAAATAAAACCTAAAAATCTCATATCCTTAAGAAAAAAATGGTAGATGTGGACTAAAATGTCGATGCCACTCTTTTCCACTTTTATTTCTCCTATATAATCATAAAATGAAGGTTAGATCTCAGTTTTTAGTAGTGTTCCAATCTTGCACAGTGAATCTCTGACCTTGTCTTAGCCATATCAACTAATTTCTAGCTAAGTCTTATTTTCTCCCTCTTACTAAAATGTTTAGAAAGGTCAAAATTTCAATATAATTTACATAATTCATTAGATTAATTATTACATATTTATTCACTAATTTCACTACTTAGACCCTTTAACTAAATGAGGAATAATACACTAATATTCCCAAAATTGTTAAATCATCATCATAGCTTGAGATAATTAGTCAATTAGGGAAATAAGTGATGTGATTTTAGAAAAAATTGATCCCTATGAAAATAATTATTACTTTAAAGGATGTTAATTAGGGATTAATCAATTGATTTAAGGTTTAGGGCTTAAGGATTAGGGTATAACATATAAAATTTATGTTTTAGGGTATATGGCCCAATCATGAAGGTAATTGGGGATAATTTAATATTTATGAACCTATTTATAACTATAGAATCTGATTTTGGGATCAATTATCCCTAATATCATCACAGATTAAACTAATTAGTTAATTGGGGCAATCAATAGTGTAATTTGGGCCAAATTGAACCTCATGAACCTAATTTTTACCCTAAAGGATGTTAATCTAGGCTAAATTGAATAGTTTAGGGTTTAAGTATTAGTTTCTAAGATATGGGGTTTAGGGTATAGGTTACAATTTCAAAGATAATTGGGGATAATTTAAGCTTATTCAACATATTTATAAATACAGTTAGCCTCCATGTCATCATAGATTTAGCCAATTAGTTAATTAGGGAAATTAGTGATGTTATTTTGGCTAGATTGAGTCTTATGAACCTAATTATCAGTCTAAATGATGATAATTAGGGCTAAAAAAAATGGCTTAAGGATTAAAGAGTTTACAATTAAGGTTTTAGGGCTTAGGGCTTAGGTTTTAAGGTATATGGTTTATGGTTTAAGGTATAGGGTCTCATCATGAAGATAATTGGGACTAATTTGAGCTTCTTGAACCTAATTATGACTATAAAATGTGATTTTATGAATAATTATCCCTAATGTCACCATAAGTTGAGCCAATTAGTTAATTGGGTCAATAAGTGATATAACTTGGGCTAAATTTAGTCTTATGAAAATGATTATTAATATAAAGGATCATAATTGGGGACAAATAAATTTATTTAGGGTTTAGGGTTTAAGATTTAGGGTTTGGAATTTAATGCTTAGGGTATAGGGTATAAGGTTTAGGTTTAGGGTATAAGATTCAATCATGAAGGAAATTGGGCCCAATTTGAGCTCATTAAACCTATTTGTGTCTATATAATGTGAGATTGGGTTCAATTATCTCTAATGTCATCAAAAATTGAGTTAATTAGTCAATTGGGGTAATTAGTGATGTGATTTTCACTAAATTGGGCTTTGATAACTTAATTTTTACTCTAAAGGATGTTAATTTGGGATAAATTGATTGTTTTAGGGTTTATGATTTAGGGTTTAAGGTTTATAACATACTATTTAAGTTTTAGGGTATAGGGTTTAACATCTAATTGCAAAGGTAATTAGGGATACTTTGAGATTATTCAACTTATTTATGACTAAATAATGTGATTTTGGGCTCAATTATCCTTGATGTCATCATAGATTGAGCTAATTAGTCAATTAGCAAAATTAATGATGTAATTTAGGCTAAATTAATCCATGTGAACTTAATTCTTCATTTAAATGATATTAATTAAGGCTAACATGATTAGTTTAGGGTTTAAAGATTGTATAATTTAGGGCTTAGGGTTTAAGGTATATGGTTTAGGTTTTAGGGTATAGGGTCTAATCATAAAGGCAATTGGGGCAAATTTTAGCTCATTAAACCTATTTATTACTATAGAATATGATTTTGAGCATAATTAGCCCCAATGTCATCAAAGGTTTTTCTAATTAGTCAATTAGGGAAATAAGTGATATGATTTAGGCCAAATTGAGCATTATGAAATTAATTATTACTCTAAAGGATGTTAATTAGTGATAAATCAATTGATTTAGGGTTTAGGGTTTATGATTTAGGGTTTAGTTCTTAGGGTATAAGGTATAAGGTTTAGGTTTTAGGGTATAGGGTTAAATCACAAAGTAAATTGGAGACAATTTGAACTTGTTGAACCTATTTTTGACTTTAGAATGTGATTTTGGGCTCAATTATCCCTAATTTCATCATAGATTGATCTAATTAGTAAATTAAGGCAATCAGTGATGTGATTTAGGCTAAATTAAGCCTTATGAACCTAATTCTTACTCTAAAGGATGTTAATTTGGGATAAATTTATTGGTTTAGGGTTTAAGGTTTACTATTTAGTTTTTAAGATTTAGGGTATAGGGTTTGAGATACAAGGTTTAGAGTTTAGGGTATAAGGTATAATCACAATGGTAAGGACTTTTTAAGTAGATATTAATTATAGGGGTCATTAATTTATTGAGAATAACTGACAAAGTAAAAAAAAATACTTAAATTTATCAAAATATGGTATGTTTAACATGTTCATTCATGTCTTAGGTTGTCATGATGTCAATAAGATCATGAGGTACTAGTGAATTAGTGACAAAGAAGTTTTGTTTGATAGCTTGGAGAGTATATAGCATATGTGTAGGTCATTAAGGACAAATAAGAGGTTGTGAGGCATCTATAGATGTTTTGGTGAAGTTTTGGTCCTTCATATTAATATTTTAAGAGAGAGAAATTCATAATTATATCTTAAGAGAAGCTATATGATCACTGAACATCATGTAAATATGAATAACCCAAAAAATTTATGTATTTATTATAGGTAATCAAAAAGTCAACCTTATTCAAAGGTTTTCATGGTGATGTTTCCCATTGTGCTAATAAATTACCCTATAAATTTGGTGTCTTGAAATGTTTCCTAGGTAAATTTATAATCCTCCAAAGTTTATCTATCAGACTATGATGTGCCATAGACTGTCACGTTTAAGCATCGAGAAATAGCTATTAAAATTCAAAAAATGAACATTGGATTTCAAATGACTATGAGACCAATGAGAAAATAAATGCTTGTATAAGGTAAGATATTGGTCAAACCAGGTTTGATTAAAAGCAAAATTTTTATTAGACTTAATTAATGTGATCCTCCATGTTGTGTCATGTTTTAAATCTTCTTAAAAGTGCATTTATTATAGGTCAAAGTCAAAGGTTCTAACTGTGGTAAAAACCCAAAAAAATAATGAGCAAAGAAATGCATATAAAGACAAAAATATTAAGAATTTTAGCATGGTATAAACATAAAATTTGTATTATAATCCTTAATTAAAAATATCCAAGTATAATTTTTTCATTTAAATTCATATACATGAACTTATTTCCTATAAAATTTGACTATATTTTTACAGTTTCTAGCAGATTTGAGCGAGCTTCTTGTAGAGATGATTTCAAGTTGATTTGGATAGATATGAATGATATAATGAACATGAAGTTGTTTATTATTATCATTATAAACTCCTATGAAGGTATGAAAAGTCAAACACTCTTGACTAGGTTTTTGGAGCTTGTGTACAATCTTGTGTAAGTTTGTGAGAATAGTGAGTTGGAGGATATCTAAACTTATATGGTGAATATAATGAATATTTTTTTAATAAAAAAATTAATTATTAATTATTTATGTAATATGGAGAGATATATTTAAGTTTTGGATATGTGAAATCCAAAATGGCTTATTTGGCTGAGTATACACTATGTAAGAAAGTCCTAAGAAATTGGTATATAAGACCAATAGTTGACACATATATATATATATATATATATATATATATATATATATATATATATATATATATATATATATATATATATATATATATATATATAATGATATATAAGTATATATATATATACACACACACACACACACACACACACACACACATCTCATATAAAATATTAATGTGTACTATAAGTCATTAAATTTTCCTTTCAAGTGCTAAATACAAACTTCTAAATGACTATGTTTTTGGAGCTACAGGTAGCTTTTTGTGTACTAATGAGTTTGATGTTCTTGAGTCATTATTATTAGTTTAGAAGTAAAAAAATAAATTTTTTATGTTATATAGGTTTAAAAATATATTATTAATTAATTTATAGTTTTTTAAATTGAATATTCATACGTTGTTAGTCAAAAGATCTTGACTATGTTTTGACAGTTTTTGGTAGAACAAAGTAAGCTTTTTGAAAGAGTGTTTTTGAGTGTTTGGAGCCTGAGTGATGATGTATAGTGGATTTAATGATTAACCTAAGGTCATAAATTTTATATCCATATGTTTATTATTTCTTTAATGTGTTTTTATAGGCTTTTTGATCTTGATCTTTGAAGACTGTGTTTTTAGGGCAATTAGGCCTAATAGGTATTTAAGGCCTAATGGAGCTCTCATGAGGTGAACAAATGAAGTGAAAATTATTGAGAATGTATGAGGTTATTTTAGGTTTCCAATTATTTTTTTATAATATTTAATTACTTTGGTTAGGTCCATATTATCCATAGTTATTCCAAATATAATGTGTTTCTTAAGATAGACCTAATTGCATTAGGTCTCTATTAAGCCTAATGGAGATTTTGGTCTAAAGAAGTATTGGATGACCTATATGATTATTATTTCACATATTAAACATGTTTTTTGACCTATTTCAAGGGTAATTTTTTTTAAGTTTATTTTCCAACCAAGATGGGTGAGACCAAGTGTTTGGTATAAATACAAGGCAAAATTGGCCTATTTGAGCTAGTTAAGAAGGTGTGAGCATAAGTGATTAAAAGAGATATTTGAGTATAATATGTAGGTAATTTAGACCATAAATAAGTATCATAGGATAAAATATGATCATATAATAAATTTTATTCATGTGGATGACATGGTCAAGTTGACTTAATGAGCCTAGAAGAGGCATATTGAGCAAGGAAGCATAAGAGGTAGTTTGAGAGGAGTAAAAGCTCAAGGATAGATGTATGAGTTTATTGATATTTATATACCATAATATATGTATTATAGGTGTATTATATATTTTTTAAATCAGAGATAGAAGAGAGAGAGAGTTGAATAATATGTCACCATTTATTGATTGAGAAACAAGGTGTTGTGAAGGTAATCAAGCTTATCTTGGATAGGCTAGTACGTGGAAAAGGAGGGATTTTTAGATTCCATTAAGGTTGGATATTGAATAATTTTCCTTGAATTTTTTGTTTTGGTGACAATTTATTTATGGGGTTGTATCCTCCTTACAAAATTTGGCTAAATACTAGTTGAGTGGGTGCTTGACTAGGTAGGGGTTGGAGCTCCTTATGATATTGGTGTCTCACTAAATGGTGTTTCATTTCTTATAATATATTAATTAAAGTGGTTTTATAGTGTTTTTTATGCCTCATGAGGGTTTTACACATAGTTATGGTGTTCATATGTTGATAACTTACTTCATTTTTATGTGATTAATATTCTATGCATTATTATATGTCTATGCTAGTTTGAATGGTTAAAGAATGATGAATGGAATTGAATGAAATGTTTTCACACTAATTTACCCCCCCCCCCCCCCAATCTCATTTTTTATTCTTATAACATGGTATAAATATCCATAATCCTTGGAATGAAATAAGTGATGTGTGTGTGTTTTTTCTGTGGAATTATTGTTAAAAATGTATACTAGAACTATAAATCATGTTATGTATAATTTTGTGAATTAGATGATTCATGTATGAATTAAGGGCTCATCTATTCATTTAACCAAGAGAGTATACCTTAAGGTGTGCATAGGTAATGGGGTGGGATTGACTTGTGGCACTTTTTAAGAGATATTCTCATATTATTCTATCATACCTACATACCTTCATGCAACCATCATACCTCTTATTATGTCTCCATGAAATCTTGAAACCCTAAAATATGGCTAAGTTTAAAACCCTAAAACTCTAGAATCTAACTGAGTCTAAAATATGATAGGATCTTCCAAAACCTAGAATTGGCATTATAGCTCTTAGAGGTTAGAAACCACTCTCAAACATCCTAAAAGTATATAAATAAAGTATAACTTAAAATTAAATATATATATATATATATATATATACATAAATGTAAACTTATACTTGAATGTTTATTTTATTTATATACCATGCTTGCTAACCTAATACTTAATTATTCCATGTACATTATTTTATAACATCAATAACACATATGTAGTTCTAAAGACTAAAACTGTGTATGTGGTTCTAAAGACTAAAATTGTGTACTCATTTCTAAAGACTAAAAATGCTTATGCACCTCTAAATACTAAAATCGCATATGTAATTCTAAATACTAAAACTATGTATGCACTTTTTAAAACTCTATATGTAGAAATGTTGAAATTCATTTGAATGTAAAATGTGTCTACTTTTTTACCCCACAAATATATGCACTTACCCAAAAATCAGATATTAATTCAATAATAGAGGTAAGAGTAGAATAATTTTCATTTGTTTGAGTACTAAGTGAGAGAGAGTAGAATAAAATTTTAACCTTTTAATATTATTCAATATATCATCATGTGTAAGTGTAATGCAATGTATGTTTCCTCTAGTTATGAGTTGAGTGCATGTATGATCATTATTTTAAATCTTGGAGTCAAGGGTAGAATAAGTACCAATCATATTTTAATTTGTCATAGTATGAAATGTGGGAGAAGATTTAGCGATAGTTGAATTATCAACATTTTGAAAATAATCATTTTATTGAGTTAAGAATGTAAAAAAAGGTGATATATAATTTCATCCATTCTAGTTGGTGTATTGATAAAAGGTGCAATATCATTTGTACATGTTTAAAATTTAACTAAGAAGGGTAAAGAATATTCATTTCTATTTTATATATTTCTTGAATTATTCAAAAGTATATTTCATTTATTTCACTTACATTATTTTAATTTGAATAAGGAGGTATTAAAAGTGGTTAAAAATCTAGGATCGCATTAGAATAAAGCATTACCAATAAGAGGTTCTTTTGGTATTATATTGTTAGTTTGACTTTCAAAATTAGGATGAGAGAGAGATGAAAGAGAATAAGATGCATCTAATATATCCTCATCAACACTTTCTTTATCATGCTCATAGTAATCATCATATCCATCATTACAATAATAGTTATCATCATCATTTTAAATGTGAGTTAATAAATTGATTAATGGTATGCAATTATATTAAAAATACTCAAAATACCAATCTACCATTAAAATATTGAGACATTAGGATAAAAATTAAAATACATGAACATTAATAACATAATTAGATCCTAAATCTAAGTGTTATAGATCAAGATCAAAACAATAAAAAAATTAGATGATATGGATAATGGATTGCTTACAAATAGACTTAGAACTTCAACATGATATTAGCTTGATCAAAAGAATAATTTATCATGATATAGAGGACTAATGGATTTGGTTATAATATTGGCATGAAGGTTCATGAAATTTATATTTGGATTCTCATAAAGGATTGGTTGGATTTAAATAGAGAGAAAGGAGGAAGATTTATGGAATTTAAAATTCCATGGAATTCTCGAGAGAGAGAGAACTCTCTAAAGAGTTTGAGAATGATTGGATCATTCTAGACTCCAGTAGAGGATCTTAATGGGGTTTATTTGGGGTTTAATTAGGTTTATATGATAATTAGGTGGAGAATAGTTCCTATTCATGTAGGAGAGGCTACTCATAGGCTACGATAGTTGGAAGGGAATTTTAAATGCCCAAATATTGGACAAGTGGGATTAGTTAATAGATAATGAGGACTTTGGTGGATTAAGTGGTTTTTGGGGTAGTAATAAGGTTAATAGATGAAAAATAAAGGAAAAACTATGTTAGATAAAAGACTAAGAGGATTAATAAAGATGAATTAGATGAAATTAGATGGGATTAATGTCAAATCAAATAATCTAGTGAAGGCAACCAAATTTAGATGCATATATTTTGCCCCTCTTTTAAAGGGCATTGCAAGTGAATGAAGTGGAAGGAGTAATGATATTCAAATAATAAATAAACTCATGGATTAAGGTTATTAAATTAATTTAGTGGATTTTATGCCCCCTTGAGGGGATATGTGAAGAATAATGAGATAGATGGACACTCAAAAAGAAGAAATGAGGGGTGGGATGTGACAGGTAGACAAGGGGATGAGGTGATATATGTGAGGTAAATTATGAATAAAATGATCTCAAAATGAGAAATGAGCTAAAAAGAGATGATTACCCTAGAAAATATCTATGCACAGGGAGTGGAAATGACTATGTCATGGTTATCGACACATCCCAAGGGGAATCAATCATAAGATGATGATAAAATGTCATAAAATTTGACATATCCAAGGAAAGGACATATGCCAAGGAGATTTTTAGAATAGGATAATAGGGGTTTCAATATTTAAACTTATCCTATGAAAGGACACATTCTAAGGAGAGCTCCAGACCAATATGATTGATAGAAAAGGCCACACGATATTGACATATCCCAAGAAAGGACACATGCATGGGAGATAATTAGGCCAAAATAAGATAATGATTTTAAAATATTAATTGATGATTTTAGCTCAAAGCTAATGTCAAGAAATATAATAAGTGATATTATCAAGTGACCAAAAGACAAAGGGGAAGAATTAGACTGCAATGCATTGAATCAATCAGCCATAATAAATAATATCAATGATACCACATGCAAGGGAGTGAGAGATGATAATAAAGTTATGGTCCTAGTCATTCCCCAATCAAGGGAGGAAACTATAAAATTTAAATTTTAAATTGATCACTCAGTGATACTGGATGATTGATGGAAGAAAAGATGGAATTTAGGACTTGTCAGGCCTAATTGACAGGTGTGGGAGATTGACAAAAAGATTAGGGAGATGATTGTGGGGATGGTGATTGATAAATAGATTGGTTCATTAAGGATTAATATTATAGCTCAAGGATTTTACTAATGTAATACTTGAGTATTATAAGGGACACAAGAGATGTGATGATGAATGATGGTGAAAGAGGAGAGAGTGGTTAAGCTAACCTCAGGCACACTATGTGATTAAGTGTTGCCTATATAGTCTAAAAATACCTCAAGCCAATGTATTTTAGACTAGATGATAAATGACAAGGTAGACTAGAGGAGGAAAATGATAATGGCTATTAGACATGTTAGTTTCTAGATAGATGATGAGACTTAAATGTTAATCATAAAGATATAAGACTAAGAGAAATAATGGGAGATGAGATGTTATATTTTGAGATGTTGATTACTAGAGAAGTGGTAGATGATTGACTAGAGGATACATATGGAATGATAAATGGATTGGATATTAGATGAGTGGATTGGGATGATCTATTTGATGATGGGATTAAGATGATTATATGTGTAGACACATGAGAGAGGATAGAATAATTGATGAGTGCAATCCATTGTCAATCCATCATTGTTGCAACATGTCTCATCATAGTCTAAGCAATTCAATGTAAATATAGAAGTAAGAAATATGCCCCATGATATAAGTATGACTAAGAGGACTTTATGACAAAGTGGATGATTATAAAAAGGGAAAATGATGAACTCTGCATATGGGACCAAAAATTAATATTATAGCTTTTTTGGCTTCATCATAGCATCCTTGTTCATTGCACCCTTGATTAAATATAGATGATGTGAGACTAAAATAGACAATCAAAAAATATATGCATAAATATACATGATAAAAGACATGCAAATAAGTGAAAAAAAATGTAGCATACAAGTAACATACACAAGTAACTACATATATATGCATTATGATTAGTGTCTTATTTATTTTCCTGATGAGAGTTGATGGGATCAGTGATCAGGTGATGATTTGGACCAAGTTATTTATGATGATCATGATGTGAATATGTATTAAGGATATGAATTTGGGCAAGGGTACATATATTTTGTGTATATTAAGTACTATAATTAATATAAGGTTATATAATACATAAGATAAGATGATTAGGATGTTTAGACAAGTCCGGATGATAAAATGATAAGACCACTATGTCATAAGACAAGGTAGGATGATAATGAAATGGATAACTTACGACATAGGATAGGATGATTGGGATACATAGGACATATGATAAAATGACATAAGATAAGATAACTTATATGTTTTAGGTTTTTTTGGATTTTATAATTTTTAGGGTTTTTTGGAATATTTCAATGTTTAGGTCTTTTTGGATATGTATGTACACTGTACATAGGGGTAACTAGGAAAGGGAATACCAAACCTAGAAACTAGGATAAGTACATTTGAAATATTGAATGGGATGACAAAAAGGGTGAGGATGATGATAAAAAATGAGATGAGGATCAAGGAAGAATAGGATACTGATTACCAATGACCACAACATGAAGGAACCAGATATCTAATTACTTGAGTGTCCATTGGAAGATATGCCAGATGATTCTAGAATCTTTTCTCAAGATATTTTCATTTATTTATGAATTTCAAGACTATAAGAAAGTATATACATAATAGGATGCAATATATGATGGGTAGGAGCAATGGAACTAGGGATAAGGGTGGCATGGATGGGAATGACAAGGGATAGATTTTGTCCCAAAGTGTTGAGGTACTTGTGGATAAGATATTATTTTACCATGATGTCAGAAATTATTTTTTATCATGGTACTTACCCAAGGCACTATAATACTAGTTTTCATCATTGAACAAATAATTTTTTTAAAAATTTTTGACTTTATTGATGGCATCTTGATTTATTGGATGTGTGTGTGAGATGCAAGAATGCAAACACTTTCTTGATCTTTAGCCAACACCTGTTCTAGGTAGATGTGTTGTTAGGACCATGTTATTGATGTTAGATTCATTAATGTCCTTATGAACTTCAGTGACTATTGATTAATACCCCTTTAGACATTTAGACCATGTTTATTTTTAACAACCCCATTGGGTTTTACTAGAATAGAGTAAATTTATAAAAAAAATTACACATATTCATCTAACAGATTTCACCATAAAAACTATAAGTGATATTTAAATAAATGTATTATTTTAGTTAACCCTAAAGGGTTTATAGATAATACATTTAGCTAATGATCACCAAGATAATGATATAATAAATCATGAAAAATGTTGAATAAACAATAAATATTGCATTTATTTCATTAAAGTTATAATACAATTTTAGCCATGGATGATACAATATTATAGCCATTACTATAGATGTATAAATAAATAAATAAATATAATAATTTTATAAATAAAAAATGTCTCAAATAATAATAATACAATGATACAAAGCTTTATAGAACATGAGTCTTCATGAATCAAGTGTCTCCATGACTCAAATATCAATCTATAATCTCAAGTGTAGTGTAATACTCCTGTGGGAAGGGAGAGCATCATTCGAGTGATGTTACACACTAATCATGGACCATACATTACCTATAATATCTCACAACAAGGTAATGGCCCTCCCTTCATGGATGGGTAGATAATGATAGTGCAGGAATCCAGACTAACAAACTAGAACCCATGTGATATAAGATATTTAATACATGATGTGTATCATAAAGAAATATGTTCTACCATGATATCACACAAACATAAAAACTATATCAACACATGAAATTAAAATGTTAAACTATAAATATTACTTTTTCAAAAGTTTTCAATAGTTAATGATCTTCAATATCAATTAATTTCATACACACTAGTCAATCAGATTATACCTCATCTTACATTGATGGCACTAATTAAGTGGGTAAAATCCATCCACTACTTATTTAATGTCATTGTCATGTCCCCTTTTTCATGGACATTGACAGACTTGATGGTTAGCCTATTATACGACCTTCGTAGGCTAATATGATGGATAGAGGGTCATAATGGAGCTTGGCTTGACTTTGATTCACAGAATTTCTACATTTGATTTTCATTCAGGTTATTTCAGATGCATTGGGCCTGAGCTCCTACTTTTTAGGGATATTTGATATGCAGTGGAGCACCTTTATTTTGGTATGGTCATGTGCAGAATCACTCCCTGATTCACCTGCTTCGATCGGTTTGAGGATCCGACGTATATTGAGGGAAATATTAATATTTGATTGATTTAATCAAATATTAATTATTTGGTCTCATTAATAATTAATTATTAATTATTAATTATTTGGTCTAATTTTAAATTAGAAACCCTAATGCTAATTTAGAAACCCTAATTAGGGCAAGCATATCTTTTGAGGGTATAAGGGTTTCACATGGAGGCCATTAATGATTATGTATGAATTGATTATTGAAATTGGAGAAATTCTTCTGTGAAGACTGAGCCAAGGGTTCCAGGATTCCATTTGCAGTGGATAACGTCAACTCTTCATTGTGTGCGATTCAGAGGTTGTGAAAGATCAGCCGATCTATTGCCAAATTGAGAGATAGCTTCATCCAGAAGTTATCACAGAGGTACAAATTTGAGAGATAGCTTCATCCAGAAGTTATCACAGAATTTCAGGGTTGAGAGATAACTTCACACAGAAGTTATTACAGATATTTCAGGTATTTATCTTTATTTAGTTTTGATCCAATAAATTATACAGATAGAAATATTTTGTATTAGAATAGTATATCTTCAGATCAGGTTGTTCAGCAATCAGGGGTTAAGAACAGACCAGTTGGCAGCCGTACTAAATCTGTACAGGTCTGTTCAGATCAGCTCAGGCACCGACCTCGACAGACAGAGGGCTACAGTGACCGACATCGGTCGATTGAAGACTGACGTCGGCAATATATCGACTGATGACGGCGTCTGTGTGTCGACACAGAAAGGCTGAGACCTTCCAGAATCCAGTTTTCACTTCCAGTTTTGCTAAGCCAAAGTTTTTAAGACTGTATTTCATTTTTATATGCATAAGGATGGACTGCAATTGTAATAGTTTAGAAGGATATCTTTTGTAATCATCTGAATGAATGATAAGATCTGTAATTTGTTTATGCATACTTGAATCTACTCTGCAGTTTGTATCTGTGATCAAAGCTATTTATGAGTTTATATATTCCTTGTTTGAAGAGGACATTACAGTGGTATCAGAGCTTCTTGTGTTTGCATATCCCTACTGGTTGGGGATATCACAGTGGTATCAGAGCTTTTGTGCAGATAAGAGAGCCCCTAAGTAAGGGACATCACAGTGGTATCAGAGCTTTATTTGCTATATATCAGAGCTTTTGTAGGAGAAAAAAGAGGCCCTAAGTAAGGGACATCACAGTAGTATCAGAGCTTTTGTCTTTGGTATCAGAGTTTTGTGTCTTCCATATATCCCTATTATAAGGGGATATCACAGTGGTATCAGAGCTTAAAGAGTATATATATTCCCAATTGGTTGGGGATATCAAAGTGGTATCAGAGCTTATTGTGCAGATAAAGGAGCCCCTGAGTAAGGGACATCACAGTGGTATCAGAGCTTTTGTCTTTGGTATCAGAGTTTTGTGTCTTCCATATATCCCTATTAGAAGGGGATATCACAGTCATAAATGTGAGATTTAGTTAAAATTTATAATAATATAAAACCAATCGATTTAATCAAAATATTCCCTATTAGTAGATATAAATATGATAAGTACAAAAATATCAAACACATACATTTAATCCATCAAATTTAATGCAATGAATCTAAAATCATCTAATTTATTACAAAATAATAAATATAATTATAAAAAGTCCTCAATATAAACATATAATTTGAGTAATAATCATATCTAGACTATAAGTTACTCAATATCACAAGTAAATTGAAATGTTATTTCATCCACAAAATAGAACATCAATTACAGCTTATATTTTGTTCATATTCCACATATATAACAAAAGATAGTCATAAAACAACTTAATAATATCTATATTTAAATAATTAGATGCCTTATTTTAATGATTCACCTAAGCATTAAATATATAACAAAGTAGCCATGTTACCCTCTTATAATAATAATTTTTATAAGCATATCATAGTTGTGTGTGTGTGTGTGTGTGTGTATATATATATATATATATATATATATATATATATATATATATATATGTATATGTATATATATATATATATGTATATGTGTATATGTATATGTATATGTATGTATATATATATATGTATATGTATATATATATATGTATATGTATATATATATATATATGTATATGTTATATATATATATGTATGTATATATATATATATGTATATATATATATGTATATATATATATATAATATATATATGTATATATATATATGTATATATATATATATGATATAATCATTTTTAGATTTATAACACTGTCAAAAATCATATGTTTTATATTATGTGTATATAAATACTTTTTTAAAACTCTCACATAAATTTCTATACAATCAAAAATATGGTAATGTATATGTTATGCTTTAAGTATATATTCATTGTCTATGATCTTATATATTCTCAGTATACATTCAGGCTACAATAAAATTATCCCAATACTTTTAATATATTAGATAATTCCCAATTTATTTATTTGACTAAAATGCATAAAATTTGTGTGATTAATAATTTTAACACAACCAATCAATGTTATACCAATTTATATTAATTAAAAATACATAAATCACTCAATTTGTAATTCCATTTGAATTATTAGCATATAAAAATGATCAAAGATATACACTCAACTGAGTATGTCTAAAACTTGAGAATTCTATGTTAATATATCTCAGTCCTTGACCACCTATATACACCTCAAACAATATAATATTTAAATCAATTACCCAAATCTTTTATAATCAATGAGAGGGTCTTATTCATAATTTTAAAGACCAATATGAATATATAAAATATGCAAACATAACAAAATGCTAAATCTGAGTGTTTATAATACACATACATAACTAGATAATCATTCTAGTAATAACTTGGCCTTAACATTTACACAGTCCATATATAATAGGCTCAATTGATAATTATATAAATCAACCAAATCAATATATTATCCACTCAACTAATTATCTATTATTGGTGTCCTTACAAGTTTTAAGGCTTTATATGTTTATGACTTAACCAAAAATAAACCCTAATTTTCTATACATATAATTATGTATGCTACATG
Organism: Torreya grandis; assembly: GCA_037957365.1. Classification (NCBI taxonomy): domain Eukaryota; kingdom Viridiplantae; phylum Streptophyta; class Pinopsida; order Cupressales; family Taxaceae; genus Torreya; species Torreya grandis. Next base: position 7,236,382 of record JARHVA010000083.1, read on the forward strand.
ATTTTAAAATAGAGACAAGTACATATATCCCATACCCATAATTTATAAATCTGTTAAAATCAAAACACATAAAACTTTCTCAAAAAACATAACCTTTGAATATATTTATACATATACTATAAATTGGTTATAAACTAATACACACAGATTCCATTCAAAAATCCTAAACCTTAAGATGTGTGTGTGTGTGTGTGTGTGTGTGTGTGTGTGTGTGTGTGTGTGTGTGTGTCATTATGCCATTGTCTATATATAAATCATCAGGCCATTAATTTGAGTATATACATATACATGTGTGTGTGTGTGTGGCTATTTTCATACACAGTCAAATTTGTTATAAAAACATCTAACATATTTACCCAAATTCCTAGTTAGGTTTAACACAATCAAATCCCCCATAACCCATACATAATTTTATCTAAATTTAAGCATTAATACTTATATCCCCAACTAGTTTGATAATTAAAACTGACTTGAATACCCTACCCTAAAATACCCTTTAAATGAAAAAACCATATAGTGAATTCACAAGGTTTTACAAATTTAAAAAGGAATTAATATAGAGTTTTTATAAAGCTAATATAACCATAGTGAAATCCTACAGCTTTACCCATTCCACTAGGTTTATTCTATGTTGGATGTAGGGTTTTATGGATGGCCGAGCCATCCACAGGCCCTACATTCATCCCTTAATTTATTTTATAATTTCAAAAACAATTGAAACCAAAAAACCCTTTATCAATTCCTTTCCAAAAATCCATCAAACACACCACACATGAATTTAAAGTGCATCACCAACCTATAAAGATAATTATAATGCCAAGAAGATTGAATTTATCTTTCCTTCTTCACTCAAATATTCTTTTATATAATTCTACTTTCTAAACCCACATATGGCATCCCCTCATAGGCCTCCTTCCCTTTTCTTTTATCCTTTTGCATGCTCTTACTTGCCATTTGTTTCTCCCCTTTACTCAATATATCATTAATGACTAAAACAATGCATGCCAAGAATAACTCAATATAACTCAACTAAGATATAGTCCACCACAATTTTATCATGTAGCTAACCTTCCAAACTCACATAATGGTTTTTATAAGAATGATTTTAACTCGAGTCAATGAATATATTAGGAACCCTAATCATCTCAAATGTTTGAGCGATTAGTTTCATAATAATTTTATACATGTAGTTTGACTTTACTAATTTTAACATCGACTTCCCATAGTGTCCATGCCAATCAAATTTATACAAAGTTTTTAAACATTACAATCTCATACAATGTTGACTAAATGACAAGTCTTTATGGCATAATAACCATATGATAAGGTAATATCTAAACATGACTTTAAAAGACCATCGACAATGTTACCAAGTTATCTAAAAATCAATGGATTTGATTACAAACTATAAGTTAACTTCCTAGGTTAAAAAAATAACCATAGACTTTATAAAATATTTGACAAACACAATGATGTCTATATAATCATTAAACAATCCACTTATATTTATTACTTTGCATAGTATTTTGTTTATTTCCTAAGCACTACTCATAAGTCAATAACATTAATTTCATTTTATCATGTCAACTTAGGGTCTTTTGTTAATGCATGCAAGGAATTATAAATCATTAATTTCTTACTACATGTTCATGCAACTATTGTAACTGATATTAGTATCCTTATAAACATATGTAGTCATTTAGAAAACTAACTCAACTAAGTAATAAAATATGCCTATTACTATGACAAATAATCCAAACAAAGCACTATTTATACAACCATTCAGTTATTATCAAAATATTGGTAAGTCACATTAACATGAATAAATTAATTCAATGAACTAAGCAATAACATCAATAGCTATTTAATGCAAAACACAACTAGATTAGTGAAATTACACAATCAAGCAACATGATTCTAAAATAGAAAAATATCATAACAAACATAAATAATAGAAAACAAAACATAATACAACTATCTAACTCATAATAATAATCAAAAAATATGTTATTCTATTGTGGTGTGTGCATGGGTTTCCAATTTTTCTCTCTATGTCATCCCCTAATGTCTCCATCTACACCATCCTCTCTAATGATGCTCTCCCTCTATCATACTTTGAGGGATGGATCTATTTTGCATTAACCTCAAAATAATGAAGGTAGTTATCCAAAAAACTTATGAAATACATAAAATACTTCTTTATAAACTAACAAGCATGATCATAATATATAGAATATAAAAGTGAAGCTATATCATAACAAATCAATCATATAAATTAAGCAACATATAACTATCCTATAATCAGCATATGACATAAAGCTTAATGAAACAGTCCTTAATCATATAACAACAATAATAATCCATGGATCAAAGAGGTTATTCATCTTAGAGAGAAATAAGGATGTGACATCCTTCTCCTCAAAATTGGTCATCATCCTAATGACATTTATTTAAACATAAGTTATGAATTTAAAACATTATTTAGCAAAAAATAATATAATATGTAGTAACAAATCAAACAAATAAATGTGGAAAAAAACTATAAAACTCATCATAGTCCTCTAAAGTGTCACTATCTTATAAATATTGGTTCCATTATACCTTGCACTATGACACTTATCTATTACACAAACTAAGTTTATGAGTGTCAATTATTCTAATTGGTTCTACCATGACCAGCCCAGGATCTAAAACCTAAGAAGCATTCTAATCTAACATGTGTGAAGGATCAGCAACATAATTTTTAAGATAAGACACATGGAATAAATTATGTAAAATATCTAGAGATAGTGTCAATGTAAGCCTATACACTATAATACTGACCGTTTCCAAAACCTCTAAGGGTCCCACATATCTTGGTGAAAGTTTTGTTGACTTTCAAAATTTAATCAAGATTTTTTTAGGCTTAACCCATAGAAACACTTTATCACCAATAGAAAACTACCTTATTATTCTCTTTATATCATCATAATTTTTTTGTCTACGTTGTCCTTGACCAAACTCTACTTGATTGTCCTTACTTGTTCTTCTATTTTAAAAAGCATCTCAAGTCCAAAGACTACCCTGTCTTCTAACATGTCCCAACCAATTGGTGTTCTACACCTCCTTCCGTATAATGCCTCAAATGGATCCATATTCAATATTTATTGGTATGAATTATTGTAAGCAAACTCAACCAATGGAAGGTAATCCTACCACTTGTATTGTTAATCCATGCAATATATATGAAGAAGATATTCTAAAATGTGATTAACTCGCTCTATTTGTCCATCAATTTTTGGGTGATAAGTAGTGATAAAATTTAACTATGGATCTAGAGCTGAATTTAAAGTCAGCCAAAATCTAGAAGTCATCCTTGGATATCAATCTAAAATGATATCTTTGGAAAACCATGCAATTGATACACCTCTTTCATGATTCTCTTCACAAGCATAGGTGCATCATTCATCAAGTTGCTTGGTATGAAGTGGGATACCTTGGTTAGTTTTTTAACTATAACCAAGATCATATCATGATATTTCTATGATAATGTAACCCTTGGACAATGTCCATGCTAATCACCTATCACTTCCATTCTAGTATCTCATGTAGATATAACAATCCATCCAAATTCACATGTTTAGCTTTCACATGCTAACATTCCAAACAATGAGACACAAAGTCCACTGCATCTTTATTATTCCTTTTTATAAGTAGAGTGGTCTCAGCTCAGCCATGAACTTGGTTACTCCTATATGTATTGAATATGGGGCATTGTGTAGTTACTTTACAACTGTGATCCTTAAATTTTCTCTATGAAGTGCATACATCCTACCATTGTACTATAAAATACCATCACTCTCTATCTTGAATCCTTTATACCTAGGATTATGAGCATTCTTAGATAATGGTTTCTTAACCTGATCATATAATTCATCTCTTGATGAGAATTTGATTACCTAAACTTGAAAATTACTCTTAATAGTAGTTGTGGTTACTATGTACCTTCTACATCTTAGAGCATTAGCTACTTTATTCTTTTTTCCTTTGATATAATTAATATCAAAATCATAATTAAATAAAAAATCTTATCATCTCTAAAAAACATTCAAGTTTAGTTGGGTGAATATGTACTTGAGTCCTAAGTTATTAGTCTTGAGATCAAATGATTTTCCCAATAGATAATGCCTCTAAATTTGTAAGGCATGAATAATTTCCATAAGTTAGAGGTCATTAGGGTTATAATTCACCTCATATGGCTTTAGTTTCTTGGACTTATAGGCTATAACCAATCCATCCTATAGAATAACTCCTCCAAGTCCATCCCTAAATGCATCAGTGATCACTGAGAATTAACCATTAGGATAAAAAACTCTTAGCACTAGTGTTAAAGTAAGTCTCTTTTTTAGCTCTTAAAGGTCTATTTCACACTTTTTTTACTAGACAAAACTTAGATTCTTACACTAAAGAGAGGTAATTGGATTAGCTATCTTAGATAAATTTATAATGAATTTCCTATAATAGTCTATTAATCTCATGAAACCCCATACCTCATACACATTACTTAGCATTGGCCACTACATTATGGCTCATATCTTCATTGGATATATTGAGATGCCATCTATGAAGATAATATGTCCAAACACTACACTTTTTTTGATAAAAATCATACTTAGATAGCTTTACATATAACCTGTGATTTCACAAATGCTACAAAACTAGTTCTAGTGTTGTAGATGCTTTTATTCATCCTTTGAATAAATGAGGATGTCATCTAGAAATTTTAAAAAAATGATCCATATAATATTTGAACACATTTTTCATAAGATTCATAAATGCTTCAGGTGTATTCGTCAACCCAAATGGTAACACTATGAACTCATAGTGCCCATATTGAGTTCTGAATGTTATTTTTGGAATATCCTCATCATAGATTCTTAACTAATGATACCTTGCTCTAAAATAAATCTTTAAAAATACTTTTACCCCTTGCACTTGATCAAAGAGATAATCAATGCATGGAAAGGGATGTTTTTTCTTGATCATAACTTTATTCAACATCTTATAATCTATACACAGATGAAGAGTACCATCCTTCTTCTCGATGACAAAAATTGGTGTACCCCATGGTGACACACTTGGCTAAATCATCCCTTTTGACAAATAATCCTAAATTTGTGCCTTTAACTCAACAAATTTTGTGGTCATCATTTTTATGGTGCCTTAGACTACAATTATAATCTAGGTACGATATCAATAATGAAATCAAACTCATGCTTAAGTGGAAATCTCGGTAATTCTTCTAAAAACATGTCTTGAAAGTTCCTTAGAAAAATATAATCATCAATAGATGGTTCTTTATATTCTTCCATATCATTAATCTTAATGATAAATTATTGGCATCCCTTCTTCTGAGCTTTCTTAAGTTGAATTATATAAATCTACCTTAGCTTCAAATCCCTTTTCTCACTCTGAAGTTGTGTCTAATTTCTGACATCATCTTAACACTTAACCTTCTTTAGATAACAATCAACCTTATCTTTATGCTTTCCAAGACAATTGACTCATAGGACCACGTCATATGACCCTAATAGTGTAACATAAATATCCACTACTGTAGTTAATTCAAGCAACCTAATCTCCACTTTAACTAAACATTTGTCAACTTTAACTTTAGACTCAATCCCATACTATAATGACCATGTATTTTTCATAAATCTAGATTTTTTAGATAATTTACTAAGAATTCTAGGAGAAATGAAACATTTTGTATCTCTCATGTAAATTAAAATAAAAATATGATCATCAAAATCTAATAAGAGAGGTTAATAACATGTTAGTTTAAGCAACACAAACTCAAATAAACACACTAACACTAAAACTTACAAGCCTAGATCTTAGGGGTGAGCTTAGTTAACAAAATACAAATAAAAGAACAACTAATATGTAAAATAAAATTAATCCCTTACCTTCTTTGGGAGCTCCAAATGCATTTTTGAGTGGCTTACTTAGTTTTTGCATCAAAGAGTCTTTGGCATTGGAGGTTGTGTAGCTCCTTCTCTCCTTAGCACCAATGGCTTTGATATGGCTTGGTGTAGCTTAGATCAAGATTTTCACATTATAACACTACTTTTAAGGTAATTTTTTCATTATATCACTACTCTTCTCAAAGCTTTGAAGTCATTTTTTCATGATAAATTTATTCCAAAATAGCTTAGAATTTAATATACAAGGCATTATATTTATAGGAAATTAATTTAACTCTTACCCAAGGTGAGTTAGGGAAGAGTTAAGGCTTGGAATGGGTTTAAACCTAACATAAGTGAGTCAAATATAACCCTATTAGAGTTAATAGTTGTCAATTAATCATTATTTTCAATGAATAGGCATGGGTATCCAAAATGAGATATTTTAGGATATTTACAAAGAGCTTGACAACTCACACAGGTCATCATGAAAGGCTAGGATAATTGTATTTTTGAAAATTTTTATTATATTAATTAATTGCATATGGATAATTCAAATAAGCATTTAATTTGGTTTATCTTGATAATTAATTTTGATTATCCATTTAGCTCTTTCAAGATTTTATATTTGTTCATATGCCCCGCTTAATAAGTTCATAGGTCAATTTCACTATTGTGATGCTATAGGATGATTAGGAATGAATCCATGATAGGTTATTATTAAATATGATAGGATAACCAAATTAGGGATTTATCAACATGATTTTGAGATTTGATGAATCATGCATAAGCAAATTTGGGATGTTCAATGATTTCTAGGCTTAATTTATAATGGTTGGTAGGAATTGTTCTAAAGTTCAATCAAAAGCCAATTGTGGCTAGTTTTGGGTGTCTATAATTTACCCCTATTTGGGAATATGTTTCAAGATATAGGCATAGTAATGTCTTCTCAAATAATTAAATAGGCCAAAAATATGATTTTAGCATTATAACACTACTTGCAAAGTATTTTTTACATTATAACACTACTCTTTTCAAAGATTTGAATTCATTTGTGCATGATAACTTTACACCAAAATAGATTAAAATTCAATAGGCAAAGAATTGTATTTATATAAAATGTATTTAATCCCAACCCTTAGAGAGTTAAGGTAGAGTTAAGGCTTAGAATGGGTTCAAACCTAACCTAGGTGAGTCAAAAATAACCCCGATAGAGTTAATAGTTGTCAATTAATTGTGATTTACAATGAATAGGCTTGGGTCTCCAAATTGAGATATTTTAGGATATTTATAAAGATATTGACAAATCACAAAGGTCATCATGAAAGGCTAGGATATTTGAATTTTTTAATTTATTTTTTATGATATTAATTAATTACACATGGATAATTCAACTAGGCATTTAATTTAGTTTATCTTGTTAATTAATTTTGATTAACGATTTATCTCTTTAAATATTGGATATTTGTTCATATGCCCCACTTAATAGGTCCATAGGTCAAATTGACTGTTGTGATGTTGTAGGATGATTAGGAATGAATTCCTAAGAGGTTATTGTTGCATATGATAGGATACCCTAATTAGGGATGTATCAATGTGATTGTAAGATTTGATGAATGATGTGAAAGTAAATTTGGGACATTCAGTGATTCTTATGCTTATTTTTTAATGGTTGGTAGGAATTGGTCTGAAGTCTAGTCGAAAGCTAGTTGTGGCTAGTTTTATGTGTCTACAGTTTGACCCTATTTGGAAAGATGTTGTAATCTATAGGAATAGTAATGTATTCTCAAATAATAAAATAGGCCAAAAAGAAGATAATGATTGAATATAAATCTCTAAATAATGTTTATAAATATTATAATGATGCTCCCTCGAGGGAGTGGTTGACAAATATGGTTGATGGAAGGTCCTTTGAAAATAAGCAAGAAGGATAATTAAATTAACCCATGAGTGAAATTAATCCAAATGAGAGAATACTTGCATGAATTGATTAAAAAAGTAATAATTTACCCAAAGGTGTTTATAATCAATAATAAAGGTTGAGACATTGATTTACCCAAAGGTGGTTATAATCAGTGGCAACAATATATGCCCCAGTTAAGGCTGTTGAGTTAAAATAATTATTTGCCCATAGGAAATTATAATAATTAATATGACTTAGAATAAAAAATGATTATTGATTATGCCCTAGTAGGTTAGATTGGTCAATCATAACTCAAGGATATAACCTATTATATATATTAAATATGAGAGGGCACAAATGTAAATGAGATGGTCTAATGATTGAAGAAACCATAAACAACTAGGAATATGAGGATGTGCAAAGTGATGAAAGAGATAATTGGAAGAAGAAGAGGTATTGATCAATGTGAATGATTTATTTATACCTGCCAATTTAGAGATGCTTTTCATTATTAGTATTGATATAATAAGACTAGTCAATAGGTTGATTTGATCAAGGAGGATGGGAGGATTTTCCAAGTTTACCAAGGAGAAACTTTTGTGGATCCATTACTTGTAAGACTTCCTGAGATAATTTTTGTTGTAACAGATGATGGTATGCTTCATCTTAGAACACCATGAGAATTTTTCCAAGATATGCATAAGGACTGGCTCCTAATCCAATAAATAATTGAAAATAATGCACCAATGATAAAAACCATGATGACAATGTTGACGTATGAATACGTATTGACTCAATAATAATACACAAGGAATCACCTAGTCAACACATAAACTAATTCAAGGCACAAAAATGAAAACAAACAAGAAATCAAATAAACAAATAACTAAGTAAACAAACACATAAAAATCCTGAAGATAAAATCAAAGTAAAGCATCCTAACAATGGATTTTCCCTGGTAGGGTGGATCAAGGATGACTGACTAGGATTAAATAAGACAAATGTTTTTGGATTTTGAAAATTTTAAATGTTTTTTGAATTTTTAGATATCTTAACTCGTTAGAGATTGAAAAGATACCACTTTTAAAATAGAAAGAGTGTTGTCTTAGGTTACTCACAAAATGGTAAGAGCATATGGAAAAGAGGGACTGAGCTAACCTTAATGTTAATCAATCATGACCTACATAGTCCCATTAGGACCTTAAGTCATAGTAGTTTTACCAAATGAAAGGTGGTGAGAACTAACTAAGTCATAAAAATTTATAAAATTAAGGTAAATGGCCAAGAAAATGATAATAGTAATGACAAAGTGATGCAACAATACAAGGTAAAATGTGTTGTTCCTAATTTTCCCATAGGAGGTTATAATTAGGAAATAATGGAATAGGTTTATACTACTAGTTTGCCCATAGGTAGTTATAATTAGTAATACAAGGTGGAACATAGATTTACCCATAGGTAGTTATAAACCATGGCACCAGTCAATTGTAAATGAAAGATAACTTACCAAATACACTATCACACTACTTTCATAAACTATCATTTAAACATAGAATTCTAAAACTAGATCAAAATCTCCTCATGAAAGGTTTAAGAAAAACCAAAGGAACCAAGATCAAAATAGGCTTGAATAGGATAGCTAAAAATAGGATGTTGTCTAATAGGGATGGCATGGTAAAATGGCATATGGTATGGAGATTAGATGTAGTGGTAAAAGGGTTTCCCCCAAGTGATGAGGTAAATGGTAGGCTATGAAGCAATGACATGGTAAATGAAAAAATGAAAATGGTAAGGTAAATTCTTTTGGCAAAGGTATGGTTTTGTTATTCTTGTTGATGTGGAGATGCACATCTTGATCAACATATGATATAACCAAAATAATAAATCATGTAAATTTCTATCCTATACCTCATTTGAATAGTTAATTTATCAAGAATATACTACATATTTGGACTCCAAGAATGTCATTGTGATCTTCATTAGTTGTTGATTCTATTTCCTTCAGACATCGAGACAAGATATCTTTATAGCCTCTATGAAGGAAAGTGTGACCAAGGATGGTAGATAGGGATACATTTTCAATGATAGGTATGTTTTGGTGATGTAAAGGTGGATGATAATGGAATGTATAATGTATGGGAAACAAATAAAGATTGGGATTTTCAGGCACACACAATGTTCTTGATTCTAGATTTGACATAATTTTGGTTGTGATGAGGGTTAATAATTTAAAATATGATCTTGAGAGGACCATCATGTTTTTCTATTATTTGGGCCTAAGAGTAGCTACCATATAATTATGTTGTAGATTAGAAGTTATACTTATTTGATATTTGATAATGTCTTCATCAAGAAGTGAAGGACTATTGTGCCCAGCTATAGGCACCTCAATGAGGTTTTCACCAATGAAGTTGTCTTGATTGTCCCATAACACATCTAAGAAGGTTTCACTAAGGAATGTTGACTTTCTCTAAAAAGGTTTCACTAGAAGATGATGAGTTTAAACTTTGATTGTCCCTTAGTACCTCCAAAAAGGTTTTACTAGGAGATTGTTCTTCTTTTACATGAATATGGTATTGGTCCCCTAATATTATATAATTAATATGTCACCATGGATGCAATTCAATAAGGTGTGATTTTGTCAATCCCAATCAGAACTTGTGGGAGGTGGAATGTCAATAAAATGTATAGGTTGGTTGGTGGTAATGGCATGTGGAATGGTAATGGAATATGGGAAGATGCCACACAATCCTCATAGAATATACTAGGAGAACTAGTGTCAAAGTTGAAGTAATCATCATCAAAAACCATGGAAGGATCACAAATATATTCAAATTAATCTATGAGGCATGCATAACCAATTTTATAATATCCATAAACATATTTTGATTCTAAAACTGAGTCTAACTCAAGGGACTCTGAATCTAAGGCTGGGACTGATGTTGATTTTAATTTTGATGTTAAATATGATGTTGGTTGAAAAATTAAACTTAACTCTAATTCTAATTATTTATCTAGTGTGTATGATATTACAATGGTTTTGTTGAACATTTAGTATTGGACAAGTAATGGCATGTGATGTCATAATGGGCTCCACAGAGACTAGTTTGTCAAAGTGAGACTCCTCAATGATAGGAAAAAGGTCAAGAGTTAACTCCACAAAGACTAGCCTGGTAAAGAGAGGCTATTAAAAGATAGGCATATGTTTAAGGTAATGATTTTACCAAAGGTAGTTATAATCATTATGAAATGACTTAGTAAAGACTGCCTTATCAAAGTGAGACTCCTCGATAAAAGGCATAGGATTAAAAGATGATTCACCATAGGTTAACTTATCAAAAATGTTTGGTTCAACAAAAACATATTGAATTGGTTAGTTCTCTTAGCCTTCGTTTACAATCAATTATAAAATACTAGTTTTGAATACATCTTGGTCTTCAAATGATTGGCTCAGTTGGAAAGGTACTGATTGTCTTGGTTTTGGCTTGATAATTGGCATGAGTTTTTTAAAGTGGGAAATAGTTGGTAATGAATGAATAAGGGTTGGTGGTTAGATAAGGATAGGCTTAAAAATGGATTTTTTATGGCCTAGGATAGTAACTATGACTCATCTAGTCATGATTTCATAGCTTTGTTGGGACGATTTACCATACATGCAATGGCTTGGGATAGTAATGGTAGGGCATTGCAAAGCTGGCTAGCTCACACAACCCAAAGGTTGAGGTCATAGTATAGAAATGGTAGGTCATTATAAATCTTGGTTACTTTTATGAGCCAAAGGATGTGGTCTTATAATGGTAATGGTAAGGCATTATGAATTTTGGTTGTTATCATGAGCCAAAGGACATGGTCCTGGTATAAAAATGGTAGGGCATTATCGATCTTGATTACTCACACAAGCCAAAGGATGAGGTCTTGGTATATAAATAGTAGGGAGTTATGGAGCTTGATTACTCACATAATCCAAATGATGAGGTCCTATTATAGAAATTGTAGGGCATTATAGAGCTTTATTGTTTACACAAGCCAAAGGATGAGGTCCTGGGATGGTAATCCTTGGATGTTGTGAGCTTGATGGCTCATGCAGTCTAAAGGAGGGTTAATGGTATAGGTGAGGGATCAGATTTCATGATTGGTGAGATGGTGAACATTATACATCAATAATCCCAAATAATGCACCACTAAACATGGTGTGTGGCTTTATTCCATAGATTGGGGATTATAAGGAGGATATGGATCTATGTCACAAACCGCTTTTTCACCATAGGGGTTTCAAACAAAGTCAATTTATATAACCATTCCATCATAACTTGTATTTTACATGAATCCAATGTAATTTTAGTAAGACATATCCACATCAATGATAAATTCTCTAAAAAAGGCCTAGAGTTCTACAAACTTTTAAAAAAATAATGTCCAAAGAATAAATGGTCCAAACATAGTCTAACTTGGTTGAAATGTGGAGTTGTATCTCCAAAAAAGGTTTTTACTAAAACTTTGTATAAAATAGTCTAACATCAAATTACTAACTTTAAATGTCTTACACAAAAGTTCAAGTGGTTGAATAAAACATGACATGTCAAACTCTAGGTCTAAAGTGCTTCAAACAAGTCTAATATAAGAAAACAAAAGTTGTTAGGTCTTTTAACCAAATGTGACATCAAAATATAAGATAAAAATAGGCATGTTCTAAGAGTTTTAGCCAAATGTTGCACAAAATATAGACTTAAAAACAAGATGATATTTAATCTAACAAATCTAAAACACTTTGGCATAGAATAGACATTTGAATTTAGACATGAACTTGGTCAATTGATATAAGTCATGAAACAAAAGGCATATAGAAGATAGGTTGTTTCTCTCAAATAAATGCTCAAACAATATTTTTCAAATTGGGTAAATAATTAACCTAAGTTGAATAACCCAAAATAAAAAGATCAATGTATAGGCCCAAATTACATAAGGCATAAACAAAAATTAATCAATGTTTGGATTTGAAATTTTTAAGTTAATTAAAAACTCAACTTAGGAAAACTAGGCTTATTTGATCAAACACCAAGCTAGGTAAAGGTAAATGGCATTACGATACTAAACAAAGGTCCAAAAGACACACGTGGTTTGGTTTCAAAAATTAGCGTTTAGCACAAGGAAAATAAGTCTACAAAATAATTTGAGTAGTGTAATGACATTATCATGATCTAAAGATGTAATCAATGGTTTATTTCAATACTCCAAGACATAAAACTTGAAATGGATTGAGCAATGTAAATTTACCCTTTCTAATCAAGTGACACACACACAAATATTTGTCAAAAGACTAAGTCAAATGTATGGTGTCAAATGGATAGTATAATGCCTCCTCAAACAATGGAGTGATGTGTACACAAGACTCATTTTGATGTGGCATAACAAAAAAATGGATAGTTTAGACTCAAAAACCATGCAATAAAAGATAAAATGACACAATACCTAAGTGTAACATCCTAGATCCTAATTTTGACAAGGTTGATTAGTAATATCGAATTCCATCTATATACATGATCTTGGGAGGATTTTAAGTGTTAATATAAAAATAAAAGAACATAAATTATTATGTTTTTTACACTCCCTTCTCCCAATAGATTGTATGATGCCATGGAATTTCGATCTACTCATCTTGCATCAATAGTATTTTCATATCAAGGGGGGTTATTCTAAAACTACAAGTTTTGCATGTCTAGATGGTCCCAAGTGTGGTTAACACTAGAGATACAATCACATCAATTAATTTAATACTAGATAACTTAATATGTAAGGGTCTATTCCATATTGTATATCTATTCCATGGGCAGTATAGGCGATAATTTGGGTTTTTAGTGGAATTCCCTACACCGTAGCTCCAATTGACTTTTCGTTTGAATTGTTGGAAAGATAAGAATGAGGATAACACCATGATCTTCTATTGGGAAAACTCAATGGAATTGCCCCAAATTTTAATTTTAGTGGTGCAGTCTAAAAATAGTAAGTTTCTAAAAATAGTAATTCCTCAAATTATGTATTGTTTTTAGTGCCGTTGATATTTGTGACCTTCCACATCCCCCTACTTTTGGTATAAATAAATATGTATTAGACATCTCTTCCCAGAGATAAGCATTGCGATATTTAATAATATCTCTTCTCAGATAATTCCTATGTTATTTATTTGTTCTTGAAATATTTATCAACTATAACTTTTGAGTTTTAGATCACCCTGGTTGCCAAACCTGACTTGGTTTTTTTTAATGATTAGAGAGGTTAGCCACTCATCCCCCTAGAAATCATAGTATACATTCCATGATTTATATACCTCACCATGGAGTAGGGTTGATACAATGTTGGGCGATGCAACCCCAGGTAAATACACCCCTAAATAAATCATGAGGAGGATATTAACTCTCTCTCACAATCCAAGTTGCATAAAAATAAATGACAAAGTGAAAAGACTTTAAGGTTGTGTTTAGATCACCCAAACCATATGGATTTGGGGAGAGACTTAAAAAAATTATTTTCATGCCTTTGGAAGAGGCAAAAATTCAAATAAAGAGCACTTTTGGTCACCTAAATTACCTAAATGGGATGGGGGAGAGCATACACACATCAATCATCTTGTAAAATTAAACAACTTCAAAAGAACAAGCATAAACTAAAACACTATTAAGTGTATGCAATCTAAGTGTGAGTGTTTATTTTAATGCACCAAAGTGAAATGTTTATGAAATTTGGCCCCTTGGCATTTGTTTTTGACATCTTGAAACAAAATAAAAATGATTTAAACAAAAATATTCTTAAAACACCAATTTGAAATGTGAAAATTGTAAGTTAGAAGTGTTTTAAATGTCTCCTTGTGGCCTTTGGGTCTTGAAAAAAGTGTTATATGGTTTTTGAGTTTTTTTGAAACATTTATTCAAATTGAAGTTAAACTAATAGCATATTATAAAAATGTAGGAAAAAACATATGTTTTAAAAAAAATCAAAAAAGGAGTTTGGATGACCCCAAATAAATCTCCAAAAGATGGCCTATCAATCATTATTCTACATAGAGATCAACATCAGTTTTGGGTGATGCACATAGAGTTTGATGTCAATTTTGGGTGAATCAATGCTAGTCAGGTAGAATCAGCATTGGTTCTATTATAACCAATTTTGGTCTCTATGTAATATATGTATCACTAAAAAATAAAATACATGAAAAATTTTAATTTTCAAGCACTCAATAGAAAAACTAAGATCAACATTTTCATTTCCTTTATATATGGGATGCTTGAAGATCCCATCATGCATGCCATTTGAGATCATAGGAATCTAATAAGGAAGGTTAGTAACATGTTAGTTCAAGTAACAAAAAATTTAATAAACATACTAACACTTACACTCCAAGCTTGGATCTGAGGAGTGAGCTTGGTTAACAAAATACAAATGAAATCACACCTAATATTTAAAAGACAATGAATCCTTTACCTTCTTTGGGATTTCCAAATGCATTGTTGCAGTGGCTTGTTTGGCTTGTGCTTGAAATAATCTTTGGCAATGGAGGTTGTGTATCTCCTTCTCTCCTCGGCACCATGGCATGTTTTGTGGCTTGGATCAAGATTTTATCATTATAACACTATTTACAAAGCAATTTTTTGCATTATAACACTACTTTTTAAAATCTTTGAATTCATTTGTGTAAGATAATTTTGCATCAAAATAGCTTAAAATTCAATAGGCAAGGCATTGTATTTATAGAAAATGGATTTAATCCCAACACTGAGGAGACTTAAGGTGGATTTAAGACTTGGAATGAGTTTAAACTAACTTAGGTGAGTCAAATATAACTCTAATAGATTTAATAGTTATCAATTAATCATGATTTGTAATGAATAGGCATGGGTCTCTAAAATTAGATATTTTAGGTATTTACAAAGAGCTTAACAACTCAAAAAGGTCATCATAAAAGGCTAGGATATTTGTATTTTTGAATTTCCTTTTTATGATATTAATTAATTGCATATGGATAATTCAACTAGGCATTTAATTTGTTTTAGCTTGTTAATTAATTTTAATTAGCCATTTAACTCTTTCAAGATTTGATATTTGTTTATGTGCCCCACTTAATAGGTCCATATGCCAAATTGAGTGTTGTGATGTTGTAAAATGATTAGGAATGAATCTATGAGATATTATCGATACAATATGATACCAAAATCAGGGATGTCTCAATGTGATTCTAAACTTTGACACATGATGCACAAGCAAATTTGGAATTTTTAGTGATTCTTAGGCTTATTTTGTAATGGTTGGTAGGAATTGTGTTGAAGTCTAGTTGAAATCCAGTTGTGTCCAAGTTTAGGTGTCTACAAAAACTAGATGATTAAACAAAATACTGATAGTTCTATGGGTGAAGCTTGATACTCAACTTGATAATTATCAACAACTATATGAATTTGTTATTGAAAATTACCCTATTGAGGATCAAAACCCTTATTCTTTGACTTGTCTTGAGTACATTATTGAGCATAATGGTCACCTCCACAAATGAAGAAACCTCCATCTAGTATTTTATTATCAGACTATTTATTTCCCTTGAAATCATTACCAAGTTTCATGTTCCCTAAACTACTATTGGACTTGTCATTCTGATTATTGAATTGACTCTTGGATTTTCCACTTCTCTACTTCCAGTTCTTCTTTTTGAAAGTTTGTTTAGAACTTCTAAAATTCTTTTTGAATTATCTCTAACTTGGGAAAGATATTTTTGTTTTACTTCCTACTTGACCTCCTTCCTAAAAACATGATCCATGGTAGATGGCCAATGTATACATCTACTTCACAACCAATTTGGGGTTTTAATCTCATGATGAATTTCTTGATCCTAAACCTATCATCTACTTGATACTAAGGTACATACATAAGCAGCTTGGTGAATTGTTCCCAATATTTATTCACCAATAGGTCTCCTTGCTTAATATCTTAAAAATTTGTAAGCTTTTGATAGAAGTACAGTTATGGAAGCCATCATGATCTAAATAGTGTCATAAACTATTCTTAAGTGGTGGTGGTAGATTTAAGGTTCATCTTGAGCTTCTTGTTTTCCCACCAAGTTTTTGTTTCACCATCAATTTGATAAGTTCCCAAAAATACTTTCATGACTTCATAATAATATCAAATATCAAAATATTTATCCATATCTATTAGCCATGCTTCATCTCCATCTCCCAATACAGTTCCATTGAACTTGGGTTGATCTATCTTTTTCATGTCTTGTGACAACTCTATAGCTACTCAAGCTCTTGCATCCTATGGTACTTCTTCATGCCTCTACTATTGAGGATGTTCCTACTTATAAAGATGCTCTTCATGTTTCTCCTCAACATTCTCCTCCTCATGGCCATGCACTTCTTATTCTATATCCATGATTTGATCCCTAATCTCTTGTATGGTTACAAGGATTTGATCTAACTTCATAGTTTTCTCAATGGTAAATTGATTTGTATCTATCAGGTGATTGGTATTTGAATTACCCTCACCTCCTAGTCTAACATGCATCATTATTTTTCATATTTAATAGGGGGAATAAGTTTGTGTTAACAGACACATTATGTTTTAGAGTTTGAGCCTCAGCTTTGATACTACAATGTAACAACCCCACTAAGTTTTACTAGAATATAGTAATTTTTTAAAAAATAATTACACATATTCATCTAATAGATTCCACCATGAGAAATTTAACTAAGTGATTTTTAACTAAAATGTATTATTTTAGTAAACCCCACAGGGTTTATAATTTATCCATTTATCTAATGATCACTAAAATAATGATATAACAAATCATGAACAATGCTAAATAAACAATAAAGATTGAATTTATTTACATTAAAGTTATAATACAATTGCAGTCATGGCTAATACAACATTATAGCCATTTTTGTAGATGTACAAATTAATAAATATAACAATTTTAGCAATAAAAAATGTCTCAAATAATAATAATAATATAATGATACAAAGATCCATGGAGCATGATTCTCCACAACTCAAGTATCAATTTGTAATCTCAAGTGTAGTACTCTTACAGGGGAAAAAAGCATCATCTGCCATAGACCATAGATCCCATACACTATCTCCCAATAAGGGAATGGCCCTCACTTCATGGATGGGTAAATAATGATGGTGTGATAATTCAAAGTGACAAATTAGAACTTGTGTGTTGTAAGATATCTAATACATGATGTGTACCATAAACAAATTTGTTTTAATATGATATCACACAAACATGAAAACTATATAAACACATGAAATGAATATGTTTAACTATAAAAATTACTTTAGCCAAATTATTCAATAGTTAATGATCTCTAGGATCAGTCAATTTCATACGCATTACTCAATTATATTACACCTCATTTTGTATTGATGGTGCTAATTAAGCTAGTAGAATCTCTCCACTACTTATTTAATGTCATAAATGTGATAATTAGTTAAAATATATAATAATATAAAATCAATAAATTCAATCGTAATATTTCTTATTACCAAATATAAATATGCTAAGTATGAAAATATCAATACATACATTTATTCCATCAAATGCATTGCAATGAATCTAACATCATCTAGTTTATTATAGAATAATAAATAGAATTATAAAAAGTCTTCAATATAAAAATACCATCCAAGTAAGAACTACATCTAGAATATAAGTTACTCAAAATCACAATTAACTTTAAATGTTATTTCATCCACAAAATAATACATCAATCACAACTTATATATTTGTTCATATTCTACATATAGAAAAAAATCTATTAATAAAATAACTTAATAAGTTATGTATTTAAATAATTAAATGCCTTATTTTAATGCTTCACCTAAACATTAAATACATAAAAAAGTACCCATTTTACCATGTTATAATTTTTTTTATAAGCATATGATAGTTGTGTACATATATAT
The DNA here is from genome assembly GCA_037957365.1 of Torreya grandis. Classification (NCBI taxonomy): domain Eukaryota; kingdom Viridiplantae; phylum Streptophyta; class Pinopsida; order Cupressales; family Taxaceae; genus Torreya; species Torreya grandis. Next base: position 7,255,183 of record JARHVA010000083.1, read on the forward strand.
ATATATATATATATATATATATATATATATATATATATATATATATATATATATATATATATATGGTATAATCATTCTCAGATTTATAACACTGTCAACAATCATATGTTTTATACCATGTGTATATATATACTTTTTTTTAACTTTCACATAAATTTTTATATAGTCACAAATATGATAATGTCTACGTTATACTCAGTAGACATCCACTATCTATGGTCTTAGAGTATATCGTATACTCTCGATATACATTCAGGCTACAATAAATTTATCCCAATACCTTTAATATACCAGATAATTCTCAATTTATTTGTTTCACTAAAATGCATAGAATTTATGTGATTAACTATTCAAACATAACCAAACAATGATATACCAATTTCCATTAATTCAAAATACATAAATCACTCAATTTACAATACCATTTGAATTACTAGCATATAAAAATGATCAAAGATATACACTCAAATGAGTATGTCCAAAACTTGAGAATTATGTGTTAATATATCTTAGTCCTTGACCACTTGTATACACCTCAAATAGTATACTATTTAAATCGATTACCCAAAACTTTTATAATCAATGAGAGGGTCTTATTCATAATTTTAAAGACTAATCTGAATATATAAAATACATAGGCAAAATAAAATACTAAATCCTAGTGTTTATAATACACATACAAAAATAGATAATCATTCCATTAATAACTCAGCCTTAATGTTTACACATTCCATATATAATAGGTTCAATTGATAATCATATAACTCAACTAAATCAATATATTTTCCACTCAACTAATTATCTACTATTGGCATCCTTATGAGATTCAAGGTTTTCTATGTTTATGACTTGACCAGAAATAAATTGTAATTACATATATGTATAATTATGTATGATATAGGATTTAAAAATAGAGACAAGTATATATATCCCATACCCATAATTTATAAATTTGTTAAAACCAAAACACACAAAATTTATTCAAAAACCATAACCTTCAAATATATATTTGTATGTGTGTGTGTGTGTGTGTGTGTAAATCATCAGGAAATTAATTTTATTATATATATATATAGTCAAATTTTTTTTAAAAACATCTAACATCTTTACACAAATTCCCAATTAGGTTTAACACAATCGAATCCTACATAACCCATACATAATTTTATCTACGTTTAAGCATTAATGCTTATATCCCCAAATAGTTTTCCAATTAAAAATGAGTCCAATAATCTATCCCAAAATACCCTTTAAATTAAATAATCATACAGTGAATTCATAGGGCTTTACAAATTTAAAAAGGAATTAATATAGAGATTTTATAGAGCTAATATAACCATAGTGAAATCTCACAACTCTACCCATTCCACTAGGTTTACTCTAGGTTAGATGTAGGGTTTTGTAGATGGTCAAGCCATCCACAGGGCTCTACATTCAGCCCTTAATTTATTTTATAATTCAAAAATAATTAAAAATAGAAAACCTTTTATCAATTCCTTTCCAAAAAATCTATCAAACACAATACATAGGAATTTAAAGTACATCACCAACCTATACAGATAATTATAATATCAAAAAGACCAAATTTGTCTTTCCTTCTTCAGTCAAATATCCTTTACTATACTTTTGCTTGTTACACCCACGTATGTCATCCCCTCATGGGGCTCCTTCCCTTATCTTTTATCATTTTCCCTGCTCTTACTTGCCATTTGTTTTTCCTCCTTACTCAATAGACCATTAATTCTAAAACAATGCATGTCATGAATAAATCAATAAAACTCAACTAAACTACAGTCTGCCACCATTTTCTCATGCATCTAACCTTATAAACTCACATAATGGTTTTACTAAGAATGATTGTTAACTTAATTCAATGAACAGATTAGAAACCCTAATCATCTCAAAAGTTTAAGTGATTAGTTTAATAATAATTGTATGCATGTAGTTTGTTAGTGTAGGTTTTTATTTTTCCCTATTATTTAATTAGGGAATATTATATATTTGTGCATACATGGAGTTTTCCTACATTCATGGGATAGGCTAGCTTATGTGGAGATGTGTGTCATAGATGTGTCATAGGTGTCATAAGAATGTCATAAGTAACTCCTTTGACCGGCTATTGTGGGTATGGGAGTTACTTCTCTATTCTTAGCACCTTGTCACCACCTTTCATGGAGGAGTTACAGTCTATTGGGGTGCTTTGACCACCTTTTGTGGAGGAGTTACTTACGAGCTCTCCTATATGTATTCTTCATTATGGCCATCTCATGTTAATCGAATATTGGGTTTTCTCCTATTTGTCTTGTGAAATTTATCTCCTTGTATAATTTCAAATTGCTTTAGCATCTATGTGATGTACACTAGCTTCGTCTCGTGTGATCACATCTCCATTGCATTCGCATTATTCGGACCCTAGCAACAACTCTGATATGGTATCAGAGCCACCCCGGTAATCATGTGTTTGGTTATGCTATTATTTTATTTTGAAATTGTGAGGAGTGGAGTTCTATTTATGTTCTTTTTCTTATTTTCAGATTTGATCTGAAAAAGCCTTTCAATAGCATTTCTTGTGTTGCTTTTATCTTTCCTGTGAACTGCCTTTGTGGTATTTTTTTTGTTGGTTTGGTTGTGGTTCTCTTTATTTATCAAGACAAATCCATTTTTTGGTTACCAAGGAGGTTTCAACGGCTCATTTGCAGAGTTTCTCAGCTGTGTGAAGGATCTCCACGGCTCTTCCAACATCCTGCAGACCAATAGAAAAATTAGATCACATTTTTTTCTCTCTGGTGGAAGTTGGCACCCCATAATTTCTATTTCAGCCCTAAAATGGAGTAAAAAATCACTTTGACCAGTTGCAAACCCTTGGAAAGATTTTTTTTGGCCTCTGCATGCAGCCTCAGATCTATGAGAGGCATTTTTTAAGGCTCTGACTAAAAAAACGTCCCTTCAGCGACGTTTTTGTATTGGGGGTCATTAAAACCCTGCGTGTTCTCAATCTACAAGTCTCTGGAAGCTGCCCACAACCTTCCTCAACCTACCAGCAAACGTCCTAATTCATCTTAGCCTTGCATTTATCTTTTGGCAATGCCCAATATCAGAAAAACTGCCAACAAAAGAAGTTAGGGTTTGGGCGCTTCATTTTTGGCGCTTCTCTTTGGTGGGCCCGCTTCAAATCCAACGCAATTTGACTTTATGCTATTTATTTCTCATTTGAATTATGATTTTATGAATTAAGTTATTTTTGAGAAAATAACATTGAAGGCAATTTAAAGTTTTTTTAAAAACTTGTATCTTCGCTTGACAAAGATGAAGTTGAGGCCTAGATTGGCAGGGCATTGAATCCCCCTCAAAATACTAAACCACCTTATTCTTCACTTTGTTTCGAGTCTAACGAGTGGTTGGAAGGCCACTTTATCTCTCAAAACAGGCATTTTTTTAATGTTTTAGTGCTATTTTTTTGCAAAATTACTAGTTTACGAGAAATTAAAACTTTAAAATATTGCAAATGGTAGCTCAGATTCGAGTGCCATCTTTTGCAAAAGTGATTAGTTTTCAATTTTCCACAACTTAGGCTAGATAATTGTCAAAAATGCACTACTTTATAAAGTGCCAAAAATTTGGGTCTCCCGAGACGCATTTCGACTGGGTTCGATGTCCTATTTGCTTGGGTTATTAACTTGACTTGCATAAATTGCTCTAAGACACATTTTCAGCTGAGTCTAATGTCTTTTGAGCATGAACTTGCATATTTGGGGGGGGCTCAACATTTTGGGGGGGTGTGATTGCTTTTCAACACTTGCAATCTTTGCTTTCATTCTCCTTTCTACATAATTTTACAACTTGCAATCAACACAACTTCACCTAAATTCAGCTTAAAATGGATTCTTTTCAACATAAACTCCTAACACCCTTTAACTATCATGAATGGAAGGTTAAAATGTCAATCATTCTTAGAAGTAAAGGGTTGTATAGGATCACCATGGGTACTGAAGTAGAACCCATCACTAATGCTAAAAAGGTCAAGTGGTACAACTGTAGTGATGAAGCCTATAGATTACTGAGCTTGTCCATGTCTCTATAACTTCTCTTCCAATTAGAAACCTCCAAGACTCCCAAAGACATATGAGACACCCTAGAAACCTTATTTGGGAAGCTTGATGAGATGAGAGGTCATGAGCTCGAAAACGAACTCATAAGTCTAAGTCCTAGCAACTTTGACACCCTACAAGACTTCTTCACTAAGTTTAAGGCCCTTATATTGCAATTAAAAGAATGCGGAATAGAGAAGAAAGATGATCAACTCATCCTTTCTATTCTCACAAAGTTAGGTCCAAGCTATTCAGTCTTTGTCTCCACTTTCCATGCCACAAAAAGTGCCCTTGGCACTACATGGAAAATTATTTCTTTGGATTCATTCATTGCTGACCTGACTAGGGAGCAATATAAGCTAATTCAAATGGGCACAATGAAGTCTACTAAACCCCAAGATTTGATAGCTAGAAATGGTAAGGATAAGACTTCAACAAAGGAGAAGAAAAAAAACAAGGACCAGGAGAAGAAAAAAGAAACAACAATCTTGCCAAAAACAACACTGAGTCTTCCTCCTCAAATGCTAAACTGAAGAAGGAGAAGGTTAAGTGTGCCTATTGTAAAAAGACAGGGCATGATGAACACAAATGCATGAAGAAACAAATAGATCACCTAACTCATCTTCTAGATAAGCACAACATACGTGTTCCTGAGTCCATCAAGCAGAATTCATCTACCCAAGATTCTACTAAGGCAAAAAGCAAGGGTAAGGAGAAAGAAAAGGGCAAGGCCCTTGTAGCTATAGTAGTTTCTACATCTTCATGGGTCATTGACTCGGGTGCTTCTCACCACATGGGCTCTTCCCTAGTTGAGTTTTCATCTTTAGAGCCTTGTAGCATGAATTCAATTAGTTTGGGTGATGACACATCAGTTTCTATTGCAGGGAGAGGGTTAGTTGAAATGGAAGGAGGAAAATTCAATAATTTTCTAAGTGTTCCTTCTCTTTAAACTAATCTCCTATCAGTGTACCAAATCACTCACATTGGTTGGGACATGAGAGTTGAGTTTTCACCATATTCAGTGGCTATTAGGGAGTTGCATAGTGATACTACAGTGGCAGTGGGTAGGGCAGATCACCAAGAAAAATTATACACCTTCTCACATTTTGAACCTAATTCTTCTCCAATAGCATTGCTGACTCATTCAGATGGAGTTAGCAAATTATGGCATGAGTGGTTTGGCCTCCTTAACTACTACTACTTTGAGCAACTTTTCAAACATGACATGGTCATTGGCTTGCCTCGTGTCTAATTCTCAAAAGGACTTTGTGAGGGGTGCTCCCTTGAGAAGCATCCCAAAGAAAAATTTGACAAAGGCAAAGCTTGGAGGGCTTCACAACCTTTAGAGTTAGTCCACAGTGATGTATCGGGACCCTTTCCCAAATCATCTTCAACAAGGGCCAAGTACATCCTCACTTTCATTAATGATTTCTCTAGGTACACTTGGATATATTTTCTCAAACAAAAGTCTGAAGTGTTTAAAAAAAATTTAGACTTCAAGGCTCTTGTTGAGAAATAGAGTGAGAAATCCATCAAAATTATTCAAACTGATAATGGAGGAGAGTATGTCAGCAACAAGTTTGATTAGTTTTGCACCACAGAGGGGATTGATTTGCAGTGCATAGTCACTTACAGTCCTTCACAGAATGGGGTTATAGAATGCAAAAATAGGTTCTTGAAAGAGATGGGTAGCTATATGATTCACTCTAAATCCTTAACACCATAGTACTGGGCCAAAGCCATCTTTTTTCCTTGCTACATTCAAAATAGGGTTCCTCACAAAGCTTTAAAAGGGATAACACCCTTTAAAGCTTGGCATAAAAGGAAACCTAATGTTGAGCACCTTAGGGTTTTTGGATCCCCAGCCATGGCTTGCATATCAAAAAAGAAATGCAAAGCTATGGAATGTCAGTCTAAGCCTTGCATCTTTGTAGGATATCTAAATGGTGTTAAGGGGTATCGCCTTCTAGATCTAACCACTCATGAGTTGTTCATTGAGAGAAGTGTCCACTTTCAAGAGAGTCCTAGAGACTCAACACTTGGCACTTTTTCTCTCTCATCAGATCTACTTCTTCATGATTATTCCTCATATTCAGATCAGCCACAGCAGATTCCTGAGCCAAAGACATCTTCTTCTTCGAGTTTAGACAGTGAGGATAGTGATGTAGAGTCATCCACCTCTAGTCAGTCAGAGGATGAGGAGTTAGCACCTGACTCGCCCACTTTTGGGCCACTTTGGGCCAGACAGACACTTAAGAGTGTTGGCACTTGGGCAGGAGATCTTGTAAATGATAGATGCACTAGGGGGGATTATCAGAGAGATCCACATGCCTTCTTTGCTTCAATTTTGGATCCACAAACTTTTTGAGAGGCATCGAGGGTATCTAAGTAGGATAATGCTATGGAGGAATAATATTCTTCCTTAATCAAAAATCACACTTGGGACTTGACTTGACTTCCTAAGGGAAGGAAGATGGTTTGATGTAGGTGGATATATCAGACCAAGTTTCTAGCAAATGGGTTGATTGATAAGTACAAGGTGCGACTGGTTGCCAAGGGTTTCTCATAAGTGGCAGGCATTGACTACTCAGAGACCTTTACACCTGTTGCAAAGATAACTTCTATCCAACTCACCTTGGCTATTATGATAGCATATGGTTAGGATGTGCACCAGATAGATGTGAAGAGTGCCTTTCTTCATAGAGACCTAGAGGAGGAGATCTACATGGAGCAACCATCATGATTTGTTTAGGATTCTTCCTTAGTATGTAGACTTAAAAAATATATCTGTGGCCTCAAACAGGCCCCTTAGGCTTGGTATGCCAAGATGGATTCCTTCCTTCTCATAGCGGGTTTCACTAGGTGCCATTATGACCCCAATGTCTACTTCTTATGGTAGGATGATTCACTCCTAATTTTGGTTATATATGTTGATGACTTTTTGATCACCAGGAGTTCTTCATCAGCTATGGCAGTGGTAAAGGCATCTCTCTAAGATAGATTTGACATGACAGACTTGGGTTTGTTGTACTACTTCCTTGGCATCGAGATCTCATAGTCAAATTTAGGGATTTCTCTTGCACAACCTAAGTATGCTCTTGATTTATTATCTCAATTTCACATGGCTGATTGCAAGCCATCTCTGGCTCCCTTTCTATCAGGAGTCAAGCTTGAGGCTGACTATTCTTCACCATTAGTTGATGCCACTCGGTATCAACTTGTTGGAAGTCTCATCTACTTGACTCACACTAGGCCTGACATATCATATTTAGTGTGACTTATCTCTAGATTTATGCAAGAACCTCATGAGCTGCATTGGAAAGCAGCTAAGAAGATATTGCATTACATATAGGGTTCACATAGATATGGGATTCATTACAGATTTATCATAGAGGCTGACTTGATTGGGTATACAAATTCAGACTAGGCTAGCAATTCATAGACTCACAAGTCCACTTCTGGTTATAGTTTCTCTCTAGGTTCTAGTCCTATCAGTTGGTCTAGCAAGAAGCAAAATGTTATTGTTATATCATCCACAGAGGCAGAGTATAGGGGAGCTATTAATGTAGCTACTGAGGCTATTTGGCTTTAGGGGATACATTCTGAGTTTGGCATTCCTATCAGACAACCCACCATCATTTATTGTGACAACCAGAGTACCATTCAAATTTACAAGAATTTGGTTTAGCACTAGTGGACCAAGCACATAGAGATTCACATGCATTTCATTCAGGAGCTTATTCATAGTTAGGTCATTGACTTGATATTTTTCTAGTCTTCAAAGCAAGTTGCAGACATCTTCACCAAACCTTTCACTGAGAGCAAGTTCATTCATCTACGAGCTCTTCTTGGGGTGTGGTCCACATCTACAATAGCATCATCTTTGGGGGGGCCCACTAGCCTCTTCATTTATTTTATGTCTCTCTTTTGGGGGGGGGGAGTTTTTTCCTATGGGTTTTCTCCTTTTCTCTATCTTATGGGAGATTGCATTTGTACATGGGTACCTCATCAGGCCTAGTTGCTGGGACCCATTTTATATTTCCACACTACCCACCTAAGTTGCGCTTATGGGGGGTGTTAGTGTAGGTTTTTATTTTTCCCTATTATTTAATTAGGGAATATTATATATTTGTGCATACATGGAGTTTTCCTACATTCTTGGGACAGGATAGCTTATGTGGATATGTGTGTCATAGATGTGTCATAGGTGTCATAAGAATGTCATAAGTAACTCCTTTGACTAGCTATTCTAGGTATGGGAGTTACTTCTCTATTCTTAGCACCTTGTCACCACCTTTCATGGAGGAGTTACAATCTATTATTGGGGTGCTTTGACCACCTTTTATGTAGGAGTTACTTACGAGCTCTCCTATATATATTTTTCATTATAGCCATCTCATGTTAGTTGAATATTGGGTTTTCTCTTATTTGTCTTGTGCAATTTATCTCCTTGTATAATTTCAAATTGCTTTAGCATCTATGTGATGTGCACTAGCTTTGTCTCATGTGATCACGTCTCCATTGCATTCACATTATTCGAACCCTAGTAACAACTCCGATATAGTTTGCTTTTACCAATTTTAACATCAAATTCCTATAGTGTCCATGCTAATAGACTTTATACAAAGTCATTAATGTTGAGTGTGGATCCCTTTGGGGCTATCACATGACCATGGTGGCATGTTTTGGGGGCTTAAAGAGCTCCAAGGGTGTGGGGAACACATTTCTCATGTACTCCACATGTGAGTGAAACATTATCAAATGTTTTATTTAATAATTTCCATGTGACTTCCTCATTTATTATAATTGGGATTGATTTCATTATTTTTAGGGAATTAATTTTTGTAATTATTTATTTCTATGTCACTTCCTTTTTATTGGAAGTGACATTGATTTCTTTGATCTTAGAGAGTTAGTTGTTTATTGGAAAAGTGGGTGCCTTCCTTGTTTCAAAGAGTTGGTTTTGATCACATGATTATTGGAAAATGTGCATTAAAAGGTGGAGATTCAATCTTGGCATGTTCCTTCTTGGGTAATATTTTGGATGAGCTTGATGAGGTAGAACTGAGTTGTCCTTTGTAGATGATGTTTATCTTGGATAAGCATGGCACAATTTCTCCTCCTTTTGTGGATTTTTCTTCATTTACTATATATACAAGGTGTGGGGTGGCATTTAGAGGTTAATAGTTTATTTCCAAGGTTTGGCTTTGAAGATCAGAGTCAAAGTGTAGATATTTTTTCAAAGTGTAGGTGTTTATTTTAGGGTGTGGTATAACAACTTGTGAGATACAACATTGTGTAGGTGCAGGTGAAAGTACAATTTTTTATGCAACATTTTCTATAGGAGATTTTTTCTATCTCTATGAGAGTTAATTATAATCTTGTTTTAGATTACTATTTTATTCAAGAAATTTCTTGGTGGATATAGCCCACATTGGGTGAACCATGGTAGATTTGTGCTATGTGTGTTTGATTCTTGTTCTCTCCATTTTAATGCTTTCATTATATCTATGATTTGAGGAATTTTTTCATGATGAATGATATTGCATAAGTTAGATATGATTTATGGTTATATTAAATATGATTTAAAAGTTTTTTAATTCCTAACAACTAGTATCAAATCTATTGGTTGTGTGTTTTGTTGAAGTGGTAAATTATAGGAAGGCTATTAGCTTGAGTGGGAGCTATGGGAGAAGAGATCAGATTCAGATTTGATAACTTTGATGGTAAGCATTTTTCTTTGTGAAAAATGTAGATGGAAGATTACCTATATCATAAAGAACTTTAGATCCCTTTCTAAGGGAAAGGAGGATAACCTATAAGTATGAGTGATGTAGATTGGTCATTACTTGATAGGAAGGCATTTTGAGCCATTCAGTTATGCCTTACATATTCTATTGCATTTATTTAATATTTATGATGAGAAAATCATAAAATATCTCATGGATAAACTTGGAAATTTATATGAGAAACCATCAACTTCTAATAAAAAATTTCTTATGAAAATATTATTTAACATGAAAATGTCTGAGAATGGTTTAATTGCTAATCATATAAATGATTTTAATATAGTTTTAAGTATGCTAACTTCAGTTGGAATTAATTTTGATGATGAAGTTAGAGATTTGTTAATCTTATGTTGTTTTCCTGATAGTTGGGATAGTTTGGTTATGGCTATGAGTAATATTGTCCTTGCCAAGGGAAGCTTGAATTTTGAGGATGTTGTAGGTGTGATTCTTAGTGAGGAAATGCTAGATCTAGATAAAAGATGATATGCTGTAATTGTGGTAAGAGTGTACACTCAAAGAAGGATTGTTGGTTACTACAAGATAATAATTCCAACAAGGAGGAAATAAATGAGTTAAATGTGGAATCAGGTAAATCATGTCAAGATGCATTAATTATTTCTATGGATAGTTTTTTTTAGTCTTAGGTATTAGATTTAGGGGATTATTTTCATGCCACCCCACATAGGCATTATTTTACTGATTATGTTCAAGAGAATCCAGGACATGTTTATCTTGGTGATGATGAACCATGTGAGATAGTAGGGAAAGGTTGTGTTTAGGTTAAGATGCAGAATGGGAACACATGGCTACTCAAGGATGTAAGACACATGCTTATGTTGAGATAGAATTTGGTTTCAGTGGGGTAATTGGGTAGTGAGGGATGTTTAGTTATGTTTACTGTAAATTCTTGGAAAATTATAAAAGGTGTTATTTTGATTTCAAGAGGTAAGAAAGTTGGTACTTAATATTTAACTAGTAGTGTTGACTCTATTGATTTAGTTATTGCAAATGGAAATGTAACTATGTAGTACTAGAGGAACAATCATATGAGCCATAAGGGCATGGAGATCTTAAAATATGAGTTACCTAGATTGAAATATCTAGATCTAGACTTTTGTGAGAATTGTGTGTACGAGAAATATAAGCAGGTTAAGTTCTTGATGGTTAGAGCCACAAAAAAAAGCACAAATTAGAGTTGGTACACTTAAATGTATGGGGACTAGCTCAAGTCTCTTTTATTGGTGGATCCATTTACTATGTTACTTTTATTGATGATGCAACTAGGAAAGTTTGGGTTTATTGTATTAAAAATAAATCTTATGTATTTAACACTTTTAAGAAGTGGAAATCCTTGGTTGAGAATGAAACAGGTGTCAAATTGAAATGTCTCAAATTAGATAATGGAGGTGAGTATTGTAATAATTCCTTCTTTGATTATTGTTATAAGAATGGAATCCATAGGCAAAGGATGGTTCCAAAAAATCCACAATAGAATGGGGTATCTAAAAGGATGAACATAAAAATAATAGAACATGTTAGGAGCATGAAGCTACATGAAAAGTTTTCATTATAGTTTTGGGTAGAAGAAGTTAGCACAATAGTATATCTCATTAATAGAGGACCTTCTATGCCTTTAGATGGATGCATTCTTAAAGAATCTTGGCCTAGTAAGAATGTTGATTAGTCTTTTCTTAAATTTTTTGGATGTGAGGCTTTTTCTCTCATTAAAAAAGAGGATAGGACCAAGTTAGAGGCTAAATCAAAGAAATGCACTTTTGTTGGTTATGGTGAGGATGACTTTGGTTTCTATTTATGGAGCATTAAAGATAATAAAATATTTCATTCTAGAGATGTAGTCTTTAATGAAAAATTCATGTATAAATATCAGTTGCAAGAATAGGAATAGGAAAATAAAGAGTACATAATTTTGGATGACATTATGGATGGCAAAGTATCCAATGACTCAGTTTAGGAACCTTCTACATAAGGACCCTAAACTCCTATGGTAAGAAGGTATTATAGGGTAAGAAGAACACTAAACATTTTTCTCCTTCTTTGAATTATTTATTACTCAATGATAATGGAAAACTAGAGTGTTATGAGGAAGCAATGTAGGTAGATGCCAACTTGAAGTGGGAGACAGCCATGGATGAGGATCATAGATCTCTCATGGAGAACCAAATGTGGGATTTGGTAAGACTACCCAAGGGAAAGAGTGTATTGCCAAACAAGTGGATATTTAGGATAAAAGAATAGGATGTAGGGATAAAAAGGTATAAGGCTAGGATGGTGGTCAAGGGGTTTGTATAAAAATCAAGGATTTATTTTGATGAGATTTTCTCTCCTATTGTAAAAATGACTTCTATTAGGAATGTTCTTGGTTTATTTATAGTTGAGGATTTGCACTTAGAATAGTTAGATGTGAAAACTATTTTTATTCATGATGATTTAGATGAAGAGTTGTATATGAAGTAACCATAGGGTTATGAGGTCAAAGGGAAGGATAATTATGTGTGTAAACTAAAGAAAAGATTTTATGACCTAAAACAAGCCCCATTGTAATGGTATAATAAATTTGATTATTTTATGTTGGAATGATAATATCAAAGGTGTTATTATGACCATTGCATATATATCAAACATTTTGATGATATTTCCTTTATTATATTATTCTTGTATGTCAATGACATGTTAATTGTAGGAAAGAACATACATCATATTCATTTTGTCAAGAAATAACTTAGTGAATCATTTTTTATGAAGGATTTGGGTGCTACAAAGCAAATCCTTGGTATGAGGATTAATCATGATAGGAAGGAGAGGAAGATAATCTTATCCCAATCAGAGTATGTGAAAAAAGTCTTGGAAAGGCTTAGCATTTTGGATGTTAAATCTATTGGTACTCATTTGGTAAGCCACTTGAGATTATCAAAGGAGTAGTGTCCCAAGATGGAAGCTAAAAAGCTTAGGATGTCCAAGGTACCTTACTCATTGATAGTTGTCAACTTGATGTATGCCATGGTTTATACTAGGCTGGATATTGCCTAAGCAATGAGAGTTATGATCAAGTATATGAGTGATTTAGTTTATGAGCATTGGTAGGTAATTAATGGATTATTTATTATTTTAGATGAACCATGGATTTTTAATTATGTTATGGTGGATAAGATACCACTTTGCATGGTTATGTGGACGTGAATATGGTAGGGGATATTGATAGTAGAAGTATGATAGGTTATATATTTACTATTGGAGATACATCAGTTAGTTGGATTTCTAGGATACAAAAGGTTATGGCTTTGTCAACCATAAAGGCAGAGTATGTTACTACCACAGAGGCTAGTAAGGATATGATTTGGTTACAAGAGTTATTTTGAGAGTTAGGGCATGAATAGGAAGTTGGGAGACTACACAGTGATAGTCAGAGTTTTATTCATTTGGAAAAAAAATCTGATTTTCACTCAAGGATGAAACACATTTAGTTATGATATCACTTCATTAGGACAACTTTAGAGGAGAACTTGGTGAAGCTAGAGAAGATTCATACTAGCCAGAATCCTATGGATATGATAACCAAGATGGTCACATTAGACAAATTGAGACTATGTTTAGATTCAGTTGGCTTTAGTGGTTATGGAGCAGTGATAGATTTTGTTTAGGAGAAATAGTCTCTAAGTGGGAGATTATTGAGTGTGGAGCCCTATGGGGATAACACAAGACCATGGTGGCATGTTTATGGGGGCTTAAAGAGCTCTAAGGATGTGTGGAATGCATTTATCATGTACTCCACATGTGAGTGGAATATTATTAAATGTTTTATTTAATAATTTCCATGTGACTTCCTCATTTATTGGAAGTGGGATTGATTTCCTTATTTTTAGGTAATTAACTATTTTATTTATTTATTTCCATGTGACTTTTTATTAGTGTAAGTGGGATTAACTTCATTGATCTTAGGGAGCTAGTTGTTTATTGGAAAAGGGGATGCCTTCCTTGTTTCAAGGAGTTAGTTTTGATCACATGATTGTTGTAAAATGTGCCTTAAAATGTGGAGATTCCATCTTGGTGTCTTCCTTCTTAGGTAAGCTTTTAGATGAGCTTGATGAGGTGGAATTGAGTTTTCCTTTATGGATGATGCTTATCTTAGATAAGCATGGTGTAATTTGTCCTATTTTGTGGATTTTCCTTCATTTACTATATATATAGGGTGTGGTGTGGGCTTTAGAGGTTGATAGCTTATTTTCAGGGTGTGGCTTTGAAGAGCAGAGTCAAAGTGTAGATGTTTTTGTAAAGTGCAAGTGTTTATTATAGGGTGTGGTATATCAGCTTATGAGATATAACATTGCGTAGGTGTAGGTGAAAATGTATTTTTTTATGCAGTATTTTCTATAAGATATTTTTTCTATCTCTGTGAGAGTTTATTGTAATCTTGTTTTAGATCACTATTTTATTTGAGAACTTTCTGTGCGGATATAGCCCACATTGGGTGAACCATGGTAGATATGTGCTATGTGTGCTTGATTCTTGTTCTCTCCATTTTAATGCTTTCATTATATCTATGTGCCCACATAAGTTAGATCTAATTTATGGCTATATTAAATTTGATTTCAAAGTTTTTTAATTCCTAAAAATTAAAAATTATAATCTCATTAAATTTTGACTAAATGACAAGTCTAGATATAATAATGACCATATGACAAGGTAATATTTATATGAGCTTAAAATACCATCGATGATGTTACCAAGTCATCCAAAAATTAATGCATCTAACTTCAAACTAGAATTTAACTTCCTAGGTTAAAAAAATAACCATAGACTTTAGCAAAGATTTGACAAACATAATGATGTCTATATAATCATTAAATAATGCACTTATCTTTATTACTTTTCATAGTATTTTTTTATTGCCTAAGTACTACTCATAAGTCAATAACATTAATTTTGTTTTATCATGATAAATTATGGTCTTTTTTTAATGCTTACAAGTAATTTTAACTCATTAATGTCTTATTATAGGTTCATGCAACTATTATAAAAGATAATAGTATCCTTATAAACATATGTAGTTATTTAACAAATTGAATCAACTAAGTAATAGAATACATCTATTAATATAACAAAGAATTATTTATGTAGCCATTCAATTATTATCAAAACAATGGTAAGTCACATTAAAACATGAATAAACTCATTTAAAAAACTAAACAATAGCATCAATAGCTATTTAATGTAATACACAACTAGATTAGTGAAATTAAACAATCAAACAACATGATCATAGAACAATAAAAGATCACAACAAACATACATAATGGAAAATAAAACATAATACAACTATCTAACTCATAACAATAATCATAAAACATGTTATTCTATTATGGTGTGTGTGTGGGTTTCCAATTTTTCTCTCTCTATAATCCCCTAATGCCTCTACATACAACATCCTTTTTGATGATGATCTCCCTCCATCATACTCTAAGGGATGGATCTATCCTACATCCACCTCATAATAATAAAGATAGTTATCCTGAAACATTATGAAATCTATAAAATATTGATATATAAACTAACAAATATGATCATAAAGTATAAAATATAAAAGTATTTCTATCTCATAACAAATCACTCATGTAAATTAAATAACATATAACTATACCATAATTATCATATGACATAAAGCTTAATGAAAAAATAGTTAATCGACTAACAATCATAATAATCCATGGATCAAATAGGTTATTCAACTTAGAGAGAAATTGGGATGTGACAATATTTATCACCCTTATGAGACACAATGTTTCCTGGTATAGTGAGGTGTGGAATGGATAAATTTAGGATTTGGATTTGATGTCAATGTGTAGGACTTGAATGGATGATAGGATCATGATAGGGATGTGTGATGGGTTTTTGAGTATTAAGACTAGTAGTCACACACATCATTAGAGATTGTGGACATTATATATTTGATTGGTGTCATGTGATAAAAGACTTTAATAGATCTAAGATAGTTTGACTTGTGGTAATTCTTTGATCTAATTAGTTGAAGGATTATTGGCCATATTGATAGTTATTTTGACAAGGATTTGATCTTTATAATTGATTATATTTATATTGTCCCCTAGTGCTTTATATTGAGCTTCACTAGAGGAGATTGATCTTTGACTTGATAGATGATTATTATTTTGATTTTGATGGTCCCCTAGTGCCTTAAAGTGGGTTTCACTAGGGGAAGACATTTTTTTATTAGGTTAATGATTTAAATTTTCTTTATTTTGAATTTTTAGATCAAAGGTGACTTGAGCATCATGTATTCTTTTTTTAATATGGTCTTGGACCTTTATATTTGTAGCACATATTGTGTTTCTTGAGGAAGGGTCCAATAATGTATATTATTATTTGTACCTATGGAGAGAGTTGATTAAATGATCATTGACAAGAAGAAAATGGTCTATGATGGATGAAGGTGGAGGAGATGGTAGGATGAGTTCAATTAGTGGTGATGGGGTAGCATGGTCATCATAGGGCTTCCTAGGAGACCTAGTTTTGACATCAAAGACAATCTCCTCAAGATTCATAAAAGTATCACTAAGATTAGTTGTAGTACATACATTTGATGTAGGATCAAATTCAATGACTGAAAAACTTGTAATAATTTTGTTATGACTTCATCATCTGGGTTTAGAATAAAATATTTTCCTTATGATTGGTTGACACTTGAATTGGAGGTATCCTCAAAAAGGTAGGCATAATCACCATTTGTAACATTAATTAAGGATGATGATTTTGACAAAGAATTTGATTTATATACTAGTATTAGATATAATCTTGATGTAGATAAAACTTGTGTTGACTCTATTGGCTTTGTTGTTGCCTCTAATGTACATAATGTGATGATTCTAGTAGATTATTCCTTTTTCAGAAGTGACCTCTCCAAATTGGGTATTTTATATGATAGGTGGAAAGAAGATGATGGAGTGACAATGGATTTTGTAAATATAGGTCTATGGAAGGACTCATAAGAAAAGGGAGGACTAGGTTTATGAGAAATGGACTTATCTTTGATGGAGGATTTGTTAAATAAGGGGGGACCATGGAAGATGGATGGGGTGTCTTAACCTTGGCTTGGAAAGGGAATGGATTGATCATGATCAGGAATGAAATCTTGGCATTCCTCTTCTTATTCACCCTTAAATGTAGACCCATATGATTAATTCTCAATTTCTATGTCACCATGTCAATGAGGTCTTGGACATATTTTTGAAAATTATGACATTGATTAATGGTATGCCCCTATGTTTGGTGATATATATAGTAGTGGTTAGCTTTATACCAAGAGGTATTTGGCTTAGCGAGATCAAGATGTCATATGGGTGGATAGACCATCATGTTGGTGGAAATAAGTTGGTGGAAGAGGGATTATAAGGATATAGGAAGAGGAGTATAGGGTCTCTCTTCATTTCTTGACTTGGATGATGAAGCATTGGTATTTATATCATATGGTTGTTGATGTAATTACGTGGGTAGACTAGTAGTAGAAGATGTTTCCATGGTAGGATTCTTTTTACTAGTATAGGAAAGGGTAGATGTCTAGCTATGACTAGTAGATGGAAGATTTGAATGGGACTATATGGTATAGAGGCTAGGATTAGATTGATGATAATGGGTGTCAGACTAGAGGTAATGTTGGGTGGATGGATTCAAAGTTTTTAGGATGTGGAGTGGTCATCTCAAGGAGGAGATAAAGGAGTACATCCATATTGGCCATGAGGCATTTTTTAATTAAGGTGTCCAACTTTTATTTGAAATCCATAGATAAAGATCAGTGAAATTAAAAATGATGTGGTTTTTTATCTCTAATCGACAAGTGTGGTGAATTTAATAGAAAAGATGAGGGATGAAGATGGGATGTGTGGAAAAATTTTGTAAAAAGGCTTGTTTTAGTTTGATCTCAAGTTTGACTAGATGTGATGTGATGTGATGTGATGTTCAGTGAGGTAAGAAAAGATCAAGTATACCCAATTAGGACATGAGCTAGACTTTGATGATTTTGATTATATTTGATTATGTGAGCTATGACAAGATCTAATATTTGATAAGAGTCTAGATTGGCCTAAGAGATTGATTTCAACTAGGGGTTGATTAGATTAAGAATAGTTCAAGACTAATATGATTAACTCAAATATGATGAGTTGATATTATTAATAGGTTGATAGGCTTGTGATTATGACTCAAACTTGATTAGATATAAACAAGCTAAGAATCATGACCTTGATGTGGAAAGAGTTATTATGCCAACATATATGAATACTAACATATGACTACAGACTTGATGAGATGACTAGTATAGTCAAGAGGATGATAAAGAAAGGATAAATTGGACTATTACTAGGCCATAAGTTGCAAGGGACACATTTATGGATAAGGTGATCATGCTATACAAGGTCAAGACAAGTGATAAGGTGTCGACTAAGATGAGGTGGGTTTTATGATGCATAATATGGTTTGGACTAAGACTCTAAGGATAAGTAAGATAATACAAAGTGATGTGAGGATATGGTGATAAAAATGACAAGGATGTGATCAATATTGGTTATAGATAAGGTGGATGTAGTCTTAAAGATGACACTAGAGATGATTAATGCTAAGGCTAAGTGAATAATATGAAGTTAAACTATGATAAGTTGTGATGGAAGGATGGCAACACTTGATTAAGGTATGCAAGTGTTGAGGTTATGACTAGTGCTAAATAGATGAGAATATCTAAGATGTGATTAAGATTAGAGGAATGAACAGAGATAGGACAATACGCAAGATGAGACAATATTAAATGATGCACACACATATACAATGAAAATATGTACAAGAGGATATTGACAAGGAAGTATAAAATGATATAACGATGAGATAAGGATATACAAGATGATGATATGTGAAGGAAACCTAGATATGTGTGTATAGGCTTGGGTAAAAGGCTAACTTGGCTCACAAATATTATTTGTCTAGCACAATACTCACCAAATCAATCAAATCATAAACCTATCACTAGTAAATTGATTTAGGAGTATAATTCAATGATTATATTATCTAATGGCTTCACTGGTGAGGCTCTAGGTTGGTAAACCATTATAGATTCTCCTAAACCCTCTCAACCCCATTTTTACTTAATGGTCACTTAAGAGATGATACTAACTCTAACATTAAGTCACATGTTATGATTGATGTTCTTATTATAGGTTATATAGGCTCTTTATAGGCATCCTTGATATACACTAGGTACGTGTGGCCTAAATATATATAGGGTGATGTTTAATGCTTAGATTGGATAATTAACTCCTCACCTTCATGGGATCCTATACGGGGTCTCTCATTTGGCCTAACATATCTCACCTCAATCTTTATACTCTATGAGAACACGAGTGTGGTTGATGTGCGGTGATAAAATCTACATCATCAACCCTTAAGACTATGGAAAGTGCATGAGAATCACTGCAATGTCATGTTACCCCATAAAAAATAAAAATGGGAGGGTTTTTAGTTGTTTTTATCCTTTGAGACTTATTTTTTGGACATAGGGAGGAGAGTATACACCTTTTTAGCCCTTGGGTGACACTCAAGCAAGAAAAAATATGTATTACCTAATTAATTAAGTGTGATATATATAAAATATATACAAGATGATTTTCAAAATACCAAAATATTTACTAGGCATCCTAAAAAGTAAGTGATTAGTATTTTTAATTTGGAAATCTTGAGGTGAATCCTGCAACACAAGATGTTGGACAAGATGTCAAAAAATTTGACATGTAAGATAAATAGTTAGGTAAAATCAAGCAAGATAAAACTACCACCAAATTTGTCCCTATAAAAATTTAAACTAAATGTTAGTCTAATAAGCCTCAATAAAAATACTAAAAAAATTGTAGGTTTTAAACTATAATTTTTTTGAATGAGGGGACATGACATAGGGTTATAGAGGCAGCATCTCCCAATGGGGTCAAGGGGTAGTGTCCCTTACAGGGTTAAGGGGAAATTCCTCTTACAAGGTTTAGAGGAAACACCCCATGAACATTCCATGTCTTAGTATAGGGTAGGGTAGAGTGGCATGCCTCTGATGCCAAATGCAATTTGGGACTTGTGGAACCCTTGAAATGACTCAAAATTCACTAAAAATTACCTTTAAAAATACACTCAAAAGATATAATTTTTGAATAAAATAAAGAGAAAAATTGCTACTAGTTTAATCAAAACTATAGATACATATTTAATTACTAATTAAAATAGCTTCTAGAGAGTGAAAATCATAGATAACATGTCAAAAATGCAAATGTAGACAAGCAATTTTGCTAAAATGGTTAGGCAGACTGCTAGCAGTTAGGAACAAAATCATGACTATCAGAGGCAAAATCATAACTTGAAATCTAAATCATGACTGAGCATAAGCAATTTTATAGATTTAATAAAAATAGAGATATTTACATATTTTTATGGAAATTAAATGGACTTATGAGATATTATATTATGATTTTATTAGATCAAGGTATTTATAGGAGTTTATATGACTGAAACATGATTAAATCAAGGTTGTTTCAAAATCGTAACTAGTAGGTTATGGTTTTGCACCTCATCAATTTTTAGCCCAATCCTATAAAACAAAGGTTAAATTTAAGTGAAATTATCTACAAAAATTGTAAGAGATATGTACAGAGAAAAGATAGAATAATTTGTAGATTAGAAACTTTATAAATCTAGTACTAGTCAAAATTGCAATTGAATATGTCAAAATCGCAACTAAAAAATAAACTCTTAATTGTTAAAATCATAATTAAAAATCAAAATTGTAATTATAGTAGTCAAAATCATGATTTCTATGTTCAAAATCATATATAATAATCGATGTCATAGATTAAAATAAACGATTTTGAATAACAAGATAAAAATGACTAAGTTACCCTAATGACTAGCAGTTAGGTTGGTGATTTATGTCAAAATCACCACTATTGAGGGCAAAATCACAAGTGAAAAATAAAATTTTGTAGATAAATACCATAATTCACCTGGAAAATAAGATTTTTGAAATTTTGAGCCCAAACTCTTTCTAAACTTGACCTGTAAGCTGAATTCACACACTTTACAAACACCATGTCAGACCAAAATGAGGGCTCCCATTGTGGTCACCAAATGTGAGATGGTAAATTTGAAAAATTGATTAATTATATTAAATTACATCAAAAATACTCAAAATACCAATCTAACATTAAAATATAGAGCCATTAAGATAAAAATGCAAATAGATGAGAATTCATGATAACTTTAGATCCTGAAGCTAAGTACTCTAGATCAAGATCAAAACGTGAAAAAGATTATATGATATAGAATGTATTGCTTATAAATAGAATCAAAATTTTAGCATGATATTAGCTTTATCAGAAGACTAATTTGGCATGATAGATAGGACTAATGGATTTGGTTATAATATTGGCATGAAGGCTCATGAAATTTCTAGTTGGATTCTCATGGAGTGGTTGGATTTAAATATAGAGAAGGGAGGGAAATTTTATGGAATTTAAAATTCCATTGAATTCTCTATAGAGATAAATATTTAGAGGGTTTGAGGAGGATTGGATCATTATATACTCCACTATAAGACCTAATGGGGTTAAGTGGAGATTTAACTAGGTTTATAGGAGAATTAGGTAGAGACTAGGTACTAGGCATGTAGGGGAGGCTACTCAAAGGCTAAGGTAAGTAGAAGAGAATTTTAAATTCCCAAATATTATATAAGTGGGATTATTTGGTATATAATGGGGACTTAGGTGGATTAAGTGGTTTATGGGGTAGGAATAAGGTTAATAGATGAAAAATAATGAAAAAAGGTGTTAGACAAAAGATAGACAAAAGACTAGGAGAATTAGTAAAGATGAATTAGATGAAATTGGATGGGATTAATGTCAAAATTAGCAAAATAGTGAAGGTGATAAAATTTAGATGCATATAATAAACAAAATCATTGTCATGTGCTAATGTGCAATCTTAAAATTTTCTCCATTCATTCTTATAATTATGAAAAAGGATATAAATTCATCAACTGAGTGAGGGGCAAGAGGTTTTTTGGATGTCATTTTAAACTTGTGAAAGAAGAGAATAGTAAATAATGAATAAAAAACACACAATAAGTAGAATGTAATCTAACATATGTTATAAGTGCAAATATGGAAAATATTCAATGAAATGTATGGAAAAAACATAGAATTTTCTTTGAAACCCTAAGGGCTAGTATCTGGATGTATAGGGACCTAGTATGTGGATCTACGGTTTTTTAGGGTTTTGAAAACAAAATTTAAAGTGTATTAAATTAATTAAAACCTATGAGAGGATTTATTTGGATAAATTAGGTTATGCAATAATTAGAATTTTATAACTCTAATTTATTACAAAAAAATTTAGAAGGAAACCCTAGGATAGAACTAGGGTTTTAAGCAACATTTGATGTAAGTCGAGTTTACCAAATGTTTTAATTATTTATGACTTAGTAATGTAAATCCTAGGTTGTTAAAGGGGCTAGGTATAGGGGCAATTTTAGACAAATATTATGAATAAATATATCAAACTAATTAACATGAAATGTAATCACCATGAGAAAATTGACCTATCTAGAATGAAATAGGAGTTTACAGAGGTCAAGAGGCCTAGAACATGCTTTAATATCTGTCAAGAATATTTCATTCTATAACTAGTGTTGAAAATTGGATTTGAACAATAACGTATTTCAAAGGATAGTAGCATTGCAACACTACTATCCAAGTTTCAACGTTAATTCCCTTCTATGGGGATTCTACTTGAGACTTCTAAGGATGTTGCGGGAGGGTTTTAGTAACATGTAGGTGAGTTTTGATCTTCTGATTATCCATATGCATCATTATTTTACCAAATATTCTCCAACCCCTAATGAAAACCTACACACATGAAACAATAACCAAATCAAATTCAAAAGTGAGAGAAAATTCGGTTGTGGGATGTTATGATCACATGATAAAGAACCCCTATTGTCCTGACCGTTGGGTCATATAATCCAAAGTAACTTTATTTATTTATTTTTTATTTATAGGTTAATAATATTTTAATTAAATAATATTTTGATGTAGTTCACAAGAATCAGTTAAATCATGTAACCACCAGTAAAAGCTATAGGAACTTTTACCTTCATTGTAAATAACATCTAAGAATAATACATTTTCTACCTTTGAGCATACATTGTCAAAGTTACAATGTGATATTCTATTTGTATGTGCATTGTCCAATCCCAAAAGTGGTATCATATCTAAAGGATAAATAAATTTCACATGAAATCATGTTGGCAATCACAAATTAGCTTTTGGAAATAATAATAAAGAGAGGTATGTTGTTATGATCAAAACATTGGAAAATTAATCAAATATTTAATTTCTCAAATATTTTTGTTCTAATATATGAATGCATATGATTAAATAAACTTGAGAACTTATTATGTAAAAATATATACATGGAAAAAAAGTAATAAAATATCATCCACAGTCCATTCAGATGCCTATAGAACCTTGTTTATTACTTTTTTTAAAACCTCAAATTCTATCGAAAAAGGCCAAATCAGCCACTTGTATGGAATTTTAAAAGTTGAAAAACTTCTAAGCATAATATGGAATCATATATTTGACCAAGAGATTTATGGAATTTTAAAACGTCTTTTTAAGTTGTAAAAAACATAAAACTCCATTTAAAATGACTAGGAATAATTTTGAAACTACCTTGCATTTGTATGGCCTCCATGGCAACTAGACCATCCTAGAATTAATCTATATGTAATTTATCATCTAAATTTTTTGAAACTTATAAAATAAATTATTTGTATTTACATAATTTTCTAAGATCCAACTAATATAATTGAACACATAAACTGCAAATGCAAAGCAAATAAAAGCAAAACTCCATTATTGGGACTAAAACCAAAATAGAGTAGAATTATAATAATATTACATTCATAACTCATTAAAAATATCTTAGATGAGAGGTGTACTTATAGGTACAATGGAGGCATAGAGCCAAGACATTTATCAATGTGAACATAAGACTTTTGCCAAATGGTTTTTGTGTTCCATATGCCAATATTGGTGGGTAAAGGTATCTTTACCCACTAATTTGACTACAATTTTTCCATGTACATTTACACCTTAATTACCTCATTTATTAAACCTAAGTAACCTCAAAATAACACCTAAGTAAGCTAAATACAAGTGTAAGAATAATTCATAATAATAAATATAAGGAAAATAATATCCTACACTAACACCCCCCCTTAAGCATAGCTTAGGTGGGCAAACAAAATTGGGTCCCAAAAACATGGCCTGATGAGGTACCCAAGTACAAATCAACTATCATAAAGTAGAGGAAAATGAGAAAACCCATAGGAAAAAAACTCCCCCCAAAAAAGAGAGAAAATAAGAAGAGGACTAGAAAGCCCCCCTGAAGATGATGTTGATGTAGCTCGTACCCCAAGAAGAACACGTAAGTGAATATACTTACTCTTAATGAAGGGTTTGGTGAAGATATTAGTTATCTACTCCATATTTTGGAAAAATTTGAGATCAATGACCTATCCATGAATGAGCTCCTAAATGAAGTACATATGAATCTTGATTTGTTTGGTCTGTTGATGTTGGACTAGATTCTTATAGATCTGAATGGTGCTTTGGTTATCAAAAAATATGATTGTATGTCACTTGAATTATATACCAAACTCAATAAGAATCCCCTAAATCCAAATATATTTAGTAGCAACATTGATAGCCCCTCTGTATTTAGCCTTAGTAAATGATAAAGCAATATCATTCTACTTCTTGCTAGACCAACTAATTGGTCCTAAACCAAGTGAGAAACTATATCCTAAAGTGGACTTGCAATGTTGAATATCATCAACCCAATCTAAATCTGTGTATCCAATCAAGTCAATATCAATTCCTACTCTATAATGAATCCCAAAACTGTGAGTACCATGATTGTAGTGGAGAATCCATTTGGTCACTTTCTAATGTAACTCATGCAGTGTCTGCATAAACCTAGAGACCATTCCCACTACATATGAAATATCAGGTCTAGTGTGAGTCAAATAAATGAGGCTACCAACTAGTTGTCGATATAAGGTATCATCAACCAACAGAAAAGAACACTCAACCTCAAGTTTAACTCTAGAAATAAAGGGAGTCAAAGATGGCTTAAAACCATCTATGTGAAATCATGCAAGAAAATCAAGAACATACTTAGAATATACAATGGTAATCCCTGAGCTAGACTGTGAAATCTCAATACCAAGGAAATAATGTAACAAACCCAAGTTAGTCATAAAAAATCTATCATGCAGAGCAGTTTTCACTATTGTAATAGAGGATGAATAACTCCCTAGATCAATAGGACATCCACATATAGATTGAGAATCAAGAGTGAATTAACTTGCTATAAGATGTAGACATTCAAATCAAAATTACATCTAGTGAACCCAAATATGAGAATAAATGAATCCATCTTGGCATACCAAGCCTAAGGGGCCTATTTGAGGCCATAGATAGATTTCTAAAGTTTACACATTAAAGAAGAATATTCGATAAACCCTTTTGGTTGCTCCATATAAATCTCCTCCTCAAGGTCACCATGAAGAAAGGCATTTTTCAAATCCATTTGATGAACATCCCAATGATAAGTTGTGGCAATGGAAAGAGTGAGTTGAATAGAGATCATTTTAGTGACTGGAGAAAATGTTTCAATATAATCTATGCCAAGAACTTGTGAAAATCCTTTTTCTACCAATCATGCTTTGAACTTATCCACTGACCCATCTGTTACAAATTTTGTTTGATATATCCACCTACATCGAACAAGTTTCCTTCCCTTAGGAAGTGGTATTAGATCCCAAGTGTGGTTCCTAATTAAGGAACTATAATCTTCATGCATAGTTGTATCCCACTCAAGAATGCTAGA
The DNA here is from genome assembly GCA_037957365.1 of Torreya grandis. Taxonomy (NCBI): domain Eukaryota; kingdom Viridiplantae; phylum Streptophyta; class Pinopsida; order Cupressales; family Taxaceae; genus Torreya; species Torreya grandis. Next base: position 7,281,065 of record JARHVA010000083.1, read on the forward strand.
TGCATCATGAAATTATTATGGATCAGAAGCATAAGCAATGAAAACATGTGGAACACCCTAAAACTACGAATGAGTATGTCTGACATCTAATGGATTCTCGGCCCAATCACTTACACTCTGTAGAGTTTATCTAGCCCAAAGAGGACCTAAAATTGGAGAATCAGGGGGAGATTATTCAAATTTAGAAATGTGATTGTGAATGGAATGAGGTGAATCTCTATCACTATCCTCATCATCTAAACTAGAAGAAGAATCTTCATCAATAGGTATCTAATATGGATGATCTGAATCATCTAAACTATCATCATATCCTAGAGAGTCCAAAAAGAAGGGAGAAGTGTCATGTGTGGAGTCTTATAGACCCTCTTAAAAGTGTACACTCCTCTAAATGAACAACTCAGGTGTGGTAGGATGAAGAAGCCTATATCCCTTAACACCTTCTACATACCCAACAAATATGTAAGTCTTACTCTGATGTTCTATGACCTTACATTTCTTCTTAGGAATGAAAGCCATAACTGGAGATCTAAATACTCTAAAGTGGTTAACTTTTGGTGTTTGATTTCTCCAAGCTTCAAAAGGAGTGATTCATTTTAATTCTTTATGAGGAACATGATTTTGGATATAGTAAGCACAATTAATGGCTTTTACCCAATATTATGGTGTAAGTGATTTGGACTGTATCATATAGTTTGTCATTTCCTTTAAAGATTTGTTCTTACATTCTACAACACCATTCTACTAAGGACTATATGGAACTGTTCATTTTAGATCAATCCCTTTTGAAGTATAGAATTGCTCAAAGTAATGATTAACATACTCACCACCATTATTATTATAGAAACTTTTAATGGTTTTCCCTGACTATTTCTCAATAAGAGCCTTGAAATCCTTAAAATGGTCAAAGATCTCAAACTTTTGTTGAATAAAATACACCCAAGTATACCTATATAAGTCATCTATGAAGGTAAGCATGTACCTATCCTTGTTAAATGAAGGCTTTGTAAATGGTCTAGAAACATCACTATGAATTAGCTCCAAGATTTCATTAGCTCTCCATATTTACCTTTGTCATATTTCTCTTTAGGATGTTTACCAAGCATGCAAATTTCACAAACACCATCAAAAAATGAACACAAGGCAACCCTATTACCATATCTTGTTGACTGAGTTGTTCCAAGTAGTGATATTTTAGATGGCCAAATTGCTCATGCCATACTTTGCTCACTCAATCAAAATGAGTGAGTAATGTATTAAAAAGGTAATCAAGAGAAAAATTTGAGGTGTACAACCTTGATTGGTGATTTTTTCCCAATAGCCACTATAGTATTACTATGTAACTCCTTAATGACAGTAGAATTTGGAATAAACTCAACTTTTTTGCCTAATCCAATGTGGGTGATTTGATAAATAGATAGGAGATTAGTTGACAGTGATGGAACACATAAGACATTTTCAAATGTTTCATCATTAACTTCAATAGATCTTCTCCCACAAACTTCAACAAAAGCATCATCACCTATTATAATACATTGCATAGAACATGGCTCTAAGGATGAGAACAAGTCTCATGAAGAAGCCATGTGATATGAGGCACCAAAATCAATCACCCATGTGGATGGATAAGATTCTACTATAACAAGGGCCTTACCCTTAACTTTTCCCTTACTACTTTTTGCCTTAGAAGACTCATGTGCTAATGAGGTTGATTTGACTATATCAAGTACGTTGATGTTATTTTTCTCAAGCATCTTTATTAAATTATAAATCTATTTCTTACAATAGGCACATGTGATCCTCTCTTTCTTGGATTTCCCACATGAAGAGGAGGACTCATATGATACTTTTGGCTTAGTATCTAATTTTGTACCCTTTCATTGTTCTTGGTCCTTTTTATGTTTCTTCTCCTTATTTATTGAAGTCTTCAATTTTTCATGACTCAATAAAGCATGTGATTTTGAGGACTTCAATGTACCCATTTAGATGATTTTGTCTTGTTCCCTACTTAATTCTTTGGTAAAATCATCTAAGGATGACATACTGCATGGAGGTCCTAGGGCACGTTTCAAAGCATGAAAAGTAGAGAAAAAAACTAAATAGTTAGGACCTAACTTAGAAATAATAGAGATGACCAATTTTTCATAATTTTTATCTATACCACTTAATTTTAATTGCAACCTAGGTGATTTAAATTTGGTGAAAAAGTCTTCTATAGTGTCAAAATTTCTTGGACTCAAACTAATGAGCTCATTCTCTAGCTCATGACCCCTCATTACATCTTGCTTCCCAAAAAGTTGTTCTAAAGTTTTCCAAATCTCATGTGGTGATTTAACAAATTCAATGTGAAAGAGTAAGTTAGGAGAAACAAACAAACATAAAAGACCATATGCTTCATCACACCTATTATACCACTTAATTTTATCTACACCAAGTTCTAGTTTAGTTTCCATATTCATGGTTATCCTATGTAAACCTCTACTTCTTAAAAAAATTTGCACTTTAGATTTAAAGTCATGATAATTAAATGGAGTGAGAAGTGGAACTAAATTTTGATCCATGATGTAGTGCAAGTAGAAACTAAATGAGTAATAGAGAAGGCAAGGCACTCAACAACCCCCCTGAAACTATCAAAAAGAACCCCCCAATTTACAAAGGTTTCGCACTTTATTTTTTAGTGCATATACAATTAGCACGTTAATGTGCATATAATTGGTACTTTATGTTTTAGTGCATATACAATAAACACTTTAGTGCATATACAATGGGCACCAATTTTTTTTCACAATAAATCCCATCAAATCTTAAAATATCATGCAGGGCCAAAGACATCCATAAACATGAGTATAGATTTTAATCTTGAGGCTTCAACTCATGTACCAAGGATAGATGAGACATACACTACAAATAAGATACTACATAGTAGATCTACACTCAGATACAATGAATTGTAGCTGTAAATCCACATAATAAACCATAAAGATATACTCAATGTTGTCAAATTACATGATTTGGTATAGTATTCACCATTGTGCAATACACACAGCAACAAGGTGACTATCTGAGGTTGTTGAAGGCACAATATAGTGTAGTAGTTACTATTTCATAGTACACATAGCAACAAAGTGGATGGCATATAAATGAGTGAAATTTTTGCATCAAAGGCAAAAATAACAATGCACACTCATAAAAAATGGATGTCAAACTCAGCCAATAATGCATCCACAAATGAGTAATATGTGCAATGATTACATAAGTGACAGTGTAAGATCACAAAAAAATAGATGTAGGGCTCAACCAAAAAAATTTCCATGAGGAGAACAAGAGTGTTAAATTTTGAGTTAAGCAAAGGAGAATAAATTTTGTTTTGCTTGTAAGGGGGTTTGACCGCCTGCCAAAACCGGACCTCACGCTTCATATTCATGAAATAAAGTGTTGAAAAAAATGATAAATAACTCCTTAAAATATTATTTCTCACAACAATATTGTTTTTATATATATATAAAAATAATAATTTAAAAAAAACTCAAATTTTCTCCATCATCAAAATATTTTTTTCTGAATTGTATCATAGTTAGTAAAACTATGATAAATTTTGTAATTCTTAATTAAATTATGAATTTTAAAATTATCCAAAAAGAGGAAGTGAAGGCATAAAAAACCTAGAAAAGATTCCAAGTGATTATCTACCATTTTCACAGTTAGCAAAATAATAGTCATTTTTAATCCATAAAATAGATTTGCAAAAATAATTTGTAAATCTTGCCTCCTTATCAAAAAATGATTTAGTATTTTGTCTAACTATCTTGAATCTTCCTTTTATATCTATAAAATGTTACTTATATATCCAATACAATTTAAATAATTGTAAATACTGATGAAGTTCACCAATTAGAGAAGAAAAGACTGTAGATGATACACATAGATCTACAAGGTTCTTCTTTACAATCTTAGTTAGAGTACTAACTCAAAAAACTACTCAAGATTTCAATAAATTAACAAAAAAATGATGTTTATTACCAGAAAATAGATCTGATACCATGATGGAATTGTCCAAGATCTAACTGATAGAATCGAACACATGAACTACAAATACAAAGCAAATAGAAGTATAACTCCGTTGTTGAGACTAAAATCAAAATAGAGAAGAATTATAATAATATTGCATTCATAACTCATTAAAAAATATCTTAGATGAGAGGCATATATATAGGTACAATAAAGGCATAGAGACAAGTTATTTGGCAATGTGAACACAAGACTTTCACCAAATGGTTTGTGTGCTCTATATGTCAATATTGGTGGGTAAGGGAATCTTTACCCACCAATTTGACTACAATTTTCCCATGTGAATGTGCACCTTAATTACCTCATTTATGACACCTAAGTGACCTCAAAATAACACCTGAGCAAGCTAAATACCAGTGTAATAACAATCCATAATAATAAATACAAGGAAAATAATATCCTACACTAACATGTATAGACTTATAGACATCTGTACAGACTTGGAAGGATTTGTAAATATATCTAGGCAAACATGTCATGCTTGGTGTGAGTATGGTGCAAGAAAATCTTGGAAAAATATTATTTTCATGAAATATAATGCTATGAAATAGATTAGACAAATATTTGGGTTTCATGGGCCTCACAAAGATTTAAAAGAGCATCAAATTGTTTAATCTATAAAGCTTTCATGGATGGTAAAAAAAATTACATTGCAAAGTATTTTTTTTCTCCACATGAAACAATCAAGCTTAAATAGTAAATATTTTATTTATGAGTTATAAATGATTGCAGAGAAATTGGTGATAAGGATTTTGTAAGTCACTTATAATTAAAGAGGTCAAGATTTTGAGTCATTAAAGCATTTCATTTGTTCATGCTCATTATTGTGAACATTATATTACAATAATTTTTTTGACTAATTTTTATTTTGTGTAAAGGTGGTCATGTGACTAATCAATTTATAGGTTTTTAGTATTTCAGACATAATAGAATGATTTTGCTTTTGTTTTTAAGTTTATTTAAATGATTTTCACAACAAATTCAATGAAACTTATGTATAAAGGTGCATTTTTAGTAGAAGTTAACCCCTTCAAGATATAAATTTTCATAATGTAACTTTATGTTTGTGCTATTGAAGAACGTCAAGTTATTTATAGGTCCATTAGGATCCTTATGATTGATAAATTCTAAATGTCACACTAGAGGTTGGAGGATCCATTGGAGGCTAGAATAAATTTACCCTTCTCCAATTATCTATTCGCTCAGAGTTTGGGTTCAATGATCGAATGGAAATTTTGGTAGCAGTAGTTTACTTATTTCATTTCAATTTTTGCTTGTGTTATTGCTTTCAATTCCATTTTTTGCTTTCTATACCTAATATTCATGATGTATGGAGTAGATAATGTTAGTCTATTTTGATTCCCCTATTGCATGGTTTTTCACCTCTTTCTTAATAGGGGGAGAAGATATAACATTTGGTTGGTTTTTTATTAATCATCGATGATAGTATGAGTTGATAGGGGAGGTTACCACCTTTAGTGTTAAGCAAAGGCCATCAGTGTTTATTGGACTCAAAGAGATGTGTCATACATAGTATGGATTGGTCACTTTGATGGGATTCTAGGTGGAGCCTTATGTGGATTGATGTAGTTGGAAAAACATTAATTGTGTTATATTATAGTATGGTATGATGATCACAAGGGATGAGCAACCCTTGATCATGTTTAACAGGCTTTTATGCCATAACTCATAGGGTAGGCTTCTATATGGAGCAACATCAATTTTGGTTAGTACATAGATGTATAGTACCCTAGTTATAGTTACTTTAGAGTTTATTTGATGATTTCATAGTTGTTGCTCCGGTTCTTTCTTATTACATACCCATTTGGATTAAGGAAGAGTTTTTTGGGTCGTATAATCCAAAATAACTTTATTTATTTACTTTGTTATTTGTAGGTTAATAATGTTTTAATTAAATAACCTTGTGAATTAGTTCATAGGAATTAATTAGACCTTTTAACCATCATTAAAAGCTATATAAGCTTTTAATTTTATTTTAAATAACATCTAAGAATAATAAATTTTCTACCTTTGAGTATACATTATCAAAATCACAATGTAATATTCTATTTGCCTATGCATTATTTGATCCCAAACTGACTATTTCCTATATTAACCCCAATGATAGAGGCCTCAGATTGCATATAGTTCTCCATCAGGGAATATGTATAATCAATGTGTATGGTATGCTACAATGACTTTCACTTAGGCCCTTTTTTATCAAACATGTAAGTTTATGTGTGATCGTTTAGTAATATGCAGTGTGTTTAGCTGTACTATTGACTAATTTTATGTAATTTTGTACCAAAGTAGTAAGTACTTGATGTAAAATGACTTGTGAGGATTTTTATATAGATAAAACTTTGATTTAAATGTAAAACCCTTATTCATTAACTGAAAAGATGTAAAAAAAAAATAAAATCATAAGAGAAGGCTCAAGGAAGGGTTAGGACCTTAAACACACTAAAAAAGTGACCACTAGACACTAGTGTTGAACTAGAAACTAGCATACTACATTAGTGTCTTGGACCATTCTAGTGTCCTGGGATCACAAAACTAAGAAAAATTATGCACAATAGGTTAGGGGGCCTGGGACTAGGATGAAATGACATAAGTTCACTAAGGGTGTAAAAAATAAGGTAAACAAATCGTAATAAAGATCAAAAGACCCAAAGTGACCACATGAACAAGACTCACATTCATCACTAAGACATTCTCATGAAAGAGAAATAAAAGACATATTACTTGTGGTTACTTGACCAAATTAGGATTTATACACACATAATTCACATTTGTACAATTATTACTGAGGAGTATTATGTTGACTGCTTGAAGGAATTATGGATTAGTTATGGCATAATCATTCATTCAATGCATAATTTATTGAATAATTTGTGTAAGTAGTTTATGCTACATAGAATTCATTGAATGCATAATTCATTCAATGGTAGTTACTACATTAAAATAACTCACATTCCTATACTGTACCTCCCACAACAAAGCATTGAATGTATTGTTAACTAATTTCACCCCTAATGGCATGGTTATTTAGGAATTATTTTAGTATCTTAACTTGTTTTTTAATTTAAACATGGATCTATCAACTATTATTGTAACATCCCATTTTGATATGACCCTAATTTTGTGTACTTAATACCTTCTTGGTGATTTGAAGCTTCTTTATCAGCATAAGCTAATATAGTTTATCACCAGTAATGTGGGTAATTTAAGTCATAATTATATGATAAGTTTTGAAACTTTTTTTAAAAATCACTAAATAATAATTTATTATGTTAACCCTTACTTATGAGAGAACATATTAATATTTGGTTCTTTATTGATACTTCACAAATTTTATGACTTCATCTATGCATCTTTGTGTGTATTTGAATGAAATGAATATATTTATTATAAAAAACAAATTAAAATTAAATATAATAATAAACCAAAAAAACTTGAGTATATAAAATTTAAACAAATATATATTTTTTAAAATTCCATTTGCTATTGGCAATGGTGAGTGGGATTCCAAAATGATGTGAATTTAAAATTATTTAAACACTTGCACTAAATAAAGAGGAAGAATGGGGAATAGTGGGGTAAGCATAATAAGTATATAGTGGCAAACAAAATTAATGACACTATCATTTATATATTGTGCCACGTATAAGGAGGAAAGGAAATAAATGTGGCTTTAATTTAATTGTGGTAGTGGGTGATATATTGAGGGGATATTTATTTAATGGATGCCTTATAGCCCAAATATAGTGTTCAAAAAAAGGATAAATAATATTCCATGCTTTTGTGTATTGAATGAGTATGGTAGAAGGTTATACGTTGGAATATAGAGAGAAGGAAGTGGAGGATCCATGGGTACAGATGGACAAGCTATAAGAAGGAATAAGTTGTTGAAAGAGAGGGAGATCTAGGAAGAAGTGTCAGGAATAGTAAGAGAATCAATAGAGAGGAAGGTGAAATATCTTGATACCCAGGCAAGAGCAATACTGTTATCACACTTTTATTATATCTAGATAATCAATGAGCAAATGGATAAATAATAGTGTTTTTAGCTTGTGTGGAATCAATTGCTCATGTCTGTATATCAGTGTAGTGTCTGATATTTATTAGTTACTTTAATTTATTTGAGATATTTTTTCTTTCTATATTGTTTCCACTCCAAGATTTTAAATGTTTATCTAGATTAATTATTACCGATCTTGTTTGGATGTCTACCTGTATGGAGAATTTTTTGGTTGATTCTCTTCCATTTTGCCTTTACCTATTGTTGTGTTCTAATTTTTAGCTATAAATTAGTTTTTTCTCAACATGTACATAGTTCTAGGTCTTAATGCTAGAAATTAACATTTAATTTTTTGTGTATGTATTTATTTTCTGAACATGGTGCTACAGTGGTATAAGATAAGAGGTATTCCCTTATATTTACATATATAATAATATAGTGCTAATAGTTTGTAATTGGTTCAATAGTAAATAATTTAAAGTCATTATTCTTGGAATTGACTTGAAAATGGTGTAATACTTTAGGCAAAAAAGAAATAAATTCCATTTATTGGTTGTCAGGTTTGCGTATCAGTAGAATAGAGTGGGCATTAAAACACTTGGTAATGACCTAGAATGGCACAATGATAGTAGAAATATTAATTTAAATTATTTTGATATTATCTAGAAATGGCATAATTTTTATTAAATGTATATATATATATATATATATATATAAACATTTTTCCTTACTTCAAATTTAATGAATTTCAAAGGTAAAATGAAACCCAAATAGAAATGTTTTTGTCACTCATAACTCAAGTAGACCTTGTTCAAAATTTTTTTGGTTTTTGTTCCCCACTTTATTAGCTTTAAAACACATTTAGGAAGTATTTTTTTTTTTAAGTGATGAGGAATAAAATAAATTTCTAAGTCATGGGTTAGTGAAAGATGTGACTATTAACCATTTGGTTTTTTAATTTTATTTTGATTATAAATTGGAATAAGATAAAGTCATATTTATAATATTTTATTCAAATTCATAATATATTTAATTATGTTGAAGTGGGTTATGATAATTCTTGTTATTCTTGTGTCAAAAAGGACAAAAAATTGTAGTTTATATGGTTGCACCATGAGTTAACTAGGCATTGAGTTTAGTAAGGTTATTATATAGTTGGAATGCCACGCTACAGTAAATATTATTTACGATTCTGATAATTTATTTTTTAATATTGGTTAAACATTACCTTTACCTGACATGGGAAAGTGGTTGTATCACCATTAGTGTTTTGTATTGGAAAATTATCAATATATTATGTTAAGTCCTTAGTTGGTGTCATATTAGGCTAGGTGTATTTTTTAATATCTAGCATTATTTAATAATTGTTGACTACTTTCTATTCCTAAACTTAGAAACGGGTCAACCTAGTTCCTTGAGTCCTAGTCCATCATTAGTCCCATGATTGCATCTTGTCCTTGTGAGTTGTGAGGGTTGTTCAAATAATCCATGGTCTTGTAATGCTACAACTTTGCCTTGCCAGTCTTTTTATCTCCTTTCCATATTTATTCAAGTGTTTTCATGATGATCAAACATGTTATATGGTCTTTGATCACTTTTATGGGTCTCCAACATGTGAGAGATACCATGGTGAAGATGAATAAAGGAGGTAATTTGATACAGGCTCATGAACACATTGGTTTTGCCTGGTAAATGAGGTATGTTCATTTTCAATATTTCAAGGAACATAATGGAAGGTGCCTTAAGGTTCATTTGAGGTTTCTCATAGGTCATAAATGTTTTTTATAGGTATTGGAATGATAATTCAATTAACATACCTTTTTAAGGTCATATATGTGTGCAAAGTCAGCATTTTTTGTCATAAAAAGACCCAATCTATCCTTGACAGATAACTAAGTCACCTCAAATACCTCTAATAGACCTCATAAACCTCATTAATCCATCACTAGACTATTTCATACCTTATTTATTCTATTAGCACCATAGTCAATGCCTAATTCCTCTCAAATGGGCCCCACATGTTCTAAATAGTGGATTTTTAACTCCCTCAATTCATACAATTATGTTCAAAGTGTCATATGATGCCTATTTCCCTCCATAACACCTGATAATGATGTTTTAGGTCTAAAACAAGAAGAACTATAGATAAAATGGTAGGTTGCAAGGGTTTCTTAAGTAGTGTAGATCTGTATAATATAGACCAACTTAGGTGGAGTTATGATTTTGTAGAGGGAGGATAGAAATGTCAAATGGTGGAGAAATTAGTGTTTGATAGTTCTATGGGAACTCAAAAACTTCCCATCTCTCCCTTGAGCCCATTGGCTGACTCAAAGAACATCCTTAGGTTTATGCCTATACCATACAGAGGAGAGATAATGGGGGCCCAAGCTCATAACCAGAGAAACTACACTTAAGCAAATTCCACCCATGGGTATTTATTTGGAATTGGTATTATATTATTTATTAAAATTCCTTAAGTTAAGGAATTTGTATGCCTTTTTCACCTACACAAGCCAATTTAGACTAAATGGATTTCAAGGATTTTTAATCTGTCTACTCAAACCACTAATGGATATTATTTCCTTGGGTATTGAAGGATCCCTCCATATCATTTTTAGGACTTGAATCATATGTGCAAGCTCACATCACTAGTAGATGTTCATTACTGACTATTGTGTATGAGCTTCAAATAAGTCTGTGCAAAGGACAGAGGTTTGATGTCTTCATCAGAAGTTTTTAATTGGGTTAAATAGTTTTTATGAGTGTTTAAAGGTTTCCAATACCTTATTTCCTAGTTTAGAGGTCCAATTTCCTCTTGTAATCTTAGAAGATCCCAATGAGAAAATACTTGTTCATATTTGAAGACCACTATATGACAAATACTATGTGTATCTCAATCACATCTGCAGAGATTCAAATGTAACTCAAAAACATGGAAAGAGAAGTTGAGTTTATGGTGGATCATCCTTATTCCCTTGAGAAAAAACTTCTAAACCTTCATGGTGGCTTCATCAGGACTAGAAACCATCTCTCTTGTCTATAAACCCACATAGTCCTTTTTAGGAAAGTTTAATGTCTTTTGAAAAAGTTAAGGTTTTTCTAAATTTCTAAGGTTACAATTTAGGATTGTGTATACTTCATATCTACCTCCAAATTCCCATGCTTGCTTAAGTATGTGGATAAATGTCTTTAAGTTTAATTTAATTGGTATTATAAATGTTCTTACCCTCCATTGCACATCACTTTTATGTTAATGCCATTTCACTATGTTTCCATTCACACTATACTCTAACTTTATTGTCCATGTTTCACCTTCATTCACCCCACAATCATCTTTATTCACTCATCCACCCTTATTTCCAAGGTTATATCATGTAAAAAAATCTCCATACTTCATTTTAACCATCAAAATAAATGAAACCACCTGATGTTGGACCTATATAGTCATATAGTGAACTGAGAATGCAAATGTGCACCTATAACTAGCCCTTTTAGGGTTATTGTAGCAAGGTCTCCAAAAGACACTATGTAGGATATTCAAGGCATGAGGATTAGTGAGAGTATTAGGGGGTGTGCATATTAAATAATTAAATGATGATATGGACTTATAATATAGGATTTTTAATCACTATACAGACTACCTTTTTTTGTATAGTCCTGATGACCAAACCCCTGTAGATAGTCATACTAGCAGGTGGATACATTTGAAATTATTGAGGTACATTAATGTATTCATATTGCCTAAGAGAAAATGAAATTTTAATACAATAAATATCAAAGTTTATACTATTTAAAAGAGAAACATTTGATTGTATCACCATTAAGAACATAGAGTAACACCTAAACAGGCTTGAAACCACATAGACATCAGAATTGAGCCCTATGCATGTAGAGGGTAAGGTATACAAAGGAATAAACATTATAAAATCATTATTTGAGCATAATAATTTCCTTTAGCACATTATGTACACCTCCATGATCACAATTACCTTAGGGTATAATGTTGAAGGCCACACTCAGAGTGTTCATACTTAAATGCACGGTTTGTAGGTAATTTATAGCCAATTTGAGCCAAAATGGTGGTTTGGGACCTTTATGGGCATGGCAAAACCCCCAAAATTAGTATTATTTTTCATAATTCCCCATTAAAGGAACTCATGTATTCAATTATTCTAGATAAATAATGGGTATGCCCATTGTTTTATCTTGAAACAAGCCTTGTCTGTGATAGTTATATGTGGATTGAAAGGGTGCATTCATGCCATGAAGGGTTTTCAATAAATTTAGGACCCCCAAAAGTTTTTTTTTAATTAATTATGATTTTTAAGGGTTATCAAACATCTCCCAAAGGCCTAACACCTAGAACTATAGTCAAGAGCCTTGGAGATAGACCAACACAGTCAAGCATATAAGTTTGCTTATAGACCCTAATGCCATCTTGAGGTTCCTTCAATCCATAATAATAAGTTGAATGGATAATGTGACATGTATCAGTATGATTAAGACTTTTTAATGGGGTTTCAAGTGATAAGAGGTGATAAATTTGATCAAAGTGTCTTCAAACCGTTCTTGAGCCAATCAGCCTACACATAGGTAATTTGAAGACCATCTTCAAATGCTCACCCACTCCACCACATGCATTATTAGGTACAAATATATTAGGGACTTTTAAGTCTCCTTATGGACAAAAAATTCATGAAGTATTGGTTTTCATTTAGGGTTTAAACTCTATGAATGAACCTTAAGAAAATAAGCACTCAAAACTACCTACAAACAACCCTAATACCATCTTATAACATTCATATCTCTAAGTAACCTCTACTTTGGAAACCAACCCATTAATGGAAGATGAGGAGGTCAATGCCCTATATATTCTTCATATTTTTTCTTGGTTTATAATTTCATACTATATGAACCATCGTTAAGATGGTGGATGTCTCAAACCATGTAAAAACCCCAAAAATGACTTGATGGTGGATTTTGGCCTCAAAACCCATCCAAATGAGATAATTTGACCATAAAATGACCTCTAAGGTATCCTAAGGTACTCTGAGCATCATAATGACCCATTGGTTGGCACATGTAGGGGTCAAATTTATGGAACATGCATGGAAGTGTTAGTTTAAACTCAATAACAAGAATTTGGAGAGTGTTTGTGTGCACAATGAAGTCAAAGAGGGAGAATGAACCCTAGAACATCTTAACAAGCCCTATAGAAGCCTTCATGTTAACCTCCATGACCGGTTTAGTAGGTAGATAATTACATGTGTTTGAATACATGGACATATGCATCCAAGGGGGGTTAAATGATACAATCAACCTTGTGATGCTACTTCTTGAGGTATCTAAGGTAATTTTAAGGTTTTATGTGATCTAATAGTGCCTTGTAACCCATTATTTAGGTCAAGGTTCATGATTTATGTCTACAGACAAATCAATCCACAACCTATACTAAGATTATACCATAAAAATGTTAAGTAGGGGATCATTTGGTAAGTATGAATGTTTTTAACCCAAATTTTGACGGACATCATAGTGTTATAAATCCATTTGGATAATTTAGATCCCTACAAAAGCCATTACAATATACCATTCTACATATAGACACACCTAGTCACTCAAAAGGCATGTTCTTCTCAAAGGATCATCTTCAAATGCTCATCATAGATTGTATTATATGCATGGGTAGTCTAATGTTATGCATAATTTGGGGAGCTCCATTCACTTGAATTTGGTGTAATTAGTTTAAAGATCCAAGTTCTAATCTCTATGAACCACCCCATAGACCCCAAACACTCCTAAACATCCCTTAAACCCTAACAATGACTCAACTTGAGAGTTTTAATTAAATTTTCATTTAAATTCTTATAATTTACTTTTCCATCACTATGATCATGTTTCTAGATCAAGGGGCTCATGTCCATGGCTTTTGATGGTACAAAAACTATACAATCACTTCTTGAAAATGCAAGTTTGTAAGGTTTTAGGCATAAATTATGTTATAGGGCCTAAATATAAGTTATAAACTATGGAAATGGTAATATCAATACTTATTATACTCATTAAATGCCAATATGATCCATGAAACTAACTAAAATTGTCTTTGTTGGTTCTTTCTAAATTGCCAATTTGTGATGCAGTTTAGGTGGCCTAGTCATGTAGGTCTAATATGTTTACAGGTGAAAAACACTCAAGAGATCTCAATTCCAATGCATAATAGGTTAAAATAATAATTATATAAGTTTTTTCAAATTATTTGAGATCCTAATTCAGCTATTTAACCATTTAAGTAGTGAGTATGAGCATAAAGTTAGAGGATAAGCAAAATAGGCCTACTTATCTTACAAATAGAAGAGTCTAGTAGGAAAAAAATGGTGTGGTAGCATTGATGAACCATCTTCGATCATTGGTAACTATACTTTAAGTGATAATATCCCAAAATTAAGGTCATTATGATAGTTTAGGAGCAATTTCAAGGACTATTCTATATGCACATTGAAGGGAGGCTACCCAATGCCTCTTCGATGTCTATCCACACTCCATTTGCATTATGTAACTAATATTAGAGGGAATATTGGGATATTTTAATCATATTTAAGGAATTAATAAATTCAAATTTTTTATTTACAACTTCCATTCCTGATCTTAATGCCAAAATGGACTCATTGAAGGCATGTCAATGCTTGAGGATGAGGAGTAGGCCTGTTGTAACTGCCATATACCACCTTGGCCTCATTAAATTCCTATCCCATAACTATAATATTCTATCTTATCCTTCAAAATTTATATAAAAAAAAATCATTTATCTCTTTTTTTGGCATCCTTCGGCTGGGTGTAGCAAAGATCTACCAAAATTTCCTTGTATTCTTTTGAAGCAGTAGAAAACATTTATAGATTTCTTGTTGAATGCTAGTGTGCTCTATGAAAGTTTTATTTTTAGAATGTATGGATTATTTTTTCATATTTAGGTACCTTCATACACCTAATTTTAGGTTCTTTGTCTATTTTAGGATATATGAAGTGTTAACAAGTAGGAGTGTCCTTGAAGTGTCATAGGTCAATAGTATCTTGTACAGATCTAGGCCTTGGTCATTCTAGCTGAAAAATATTGCTCAAATTCCATATGAAATATTCATGATTATAAAACCATCAATAATTATGATCAGCCATGGTATACATCAGGTTCATTAGTGGATTTTAAAGGATGTCATTAAGAGTGGATCTTTAATCAATTGGTACATCACCACTTAAAGTAAGCTCTTTCATCAATTTTTATCTCATTTCCATTTTCATTGTGATAAGATTAGGTATTATAAAGAATTAAATTGAAAAAATATGGTAGCTATGCCCATAAAATATATAGGTTTGACTTGCATACTAGGCAACCCATAACCTATAGGTCACTCCAATGTTAGTCTAGGTTTGAGGTAGACATGAACAATTTTCTCCTCAATAAGGGTGCAACCTAGATTCCTAATAGTTTTGGCAAGCCCTATGGGACCAGATATCAAGGGAATTGAATACATGATTTAATAATTATTTATAATGTTGAAGGACATCTGGATGGCTAAGCACAATTAGTGGCAGATTGGAAGGTAGTTTTATGCACCAACTTTTCACTAGGTCAACTTCAAAAGGTAAGCAAATTGAGTTTGTTGAATTATCATTGGACATAGTAATGAGAAAGAGGGTCCCTAGAGTTTATCCAAATCCCATACCCCCAAATTACCCCAAGTATCCTAATTCTATCCATACACATATTGCTACAAGTAAACCAATCCCAATGGTAAGTCCTAGATTACAAGAATTTATACCCTTAAATGGTGGCATCTCTTTAAACCTTAATAAATTATATGATATCCCAATTTCTACCTTGAAAATATTTCCATACTTCATAGGGAAAAACTCCACCACTCCTATTGAACACATAGTTGATATAGTAAACCTATGTTTAATGCATAACATCACCTAAGAAAATGTAGCCATGAGATTGTTAGTAAATTCCTTGAGAGGAAAAGCTCTTTAGTGGTATATAGGTATTCCTACTACCTCCATAAACACTTGGGATGAATTTTGTGAGTGCCTTTTTAAACACTTTAAAGATATAATTGACCATGTGTCACTAGTTGAGCAACTCACCTAAATCAAGAGGGCACCCAAGGAATATATGGTTGATTGTAACTATAGATTTCAAAATACATGGTATAGGATACATATCATTATCAATCCTACACCCAATTATGCCTTTCTATATTACCCGAAGCCTTAAATTATGATGTTTTTGTAATGATACATTCCATGGGTGGGACCACATTACCAAAGGCATATGAAATCTCTATAAGAGCATAGAATTGCTTGATACAAATAGGAAAGTTTACTCTTAGACCCCTCATTCCCATATTTCTTGAGGTCCCAACTACTAGCCCCACCATTTATCTATTTCTAAATCCAAGTAATCAAGACCAATATGATGGCAACCAAGTAGATAGGCTTGGAAAAATTGAAGGTTTACTAAAATCCCAAAACAACAAGTTGGTATCCTTAGATGGGAAGCAACATACCTCTTACAAACCCTATCAATCCTCATATCAGGATTCATACCCATCTTATCCTTATGATAGACACCCTTATCCACCCAACTAACAAGCCCAAGGTCAGATCACATAGGTGAGATCCTATAATAGTTACAACCCCAATGCTACAAGTAACTCAAGGGAATTGGTGCTAACACAAAATAATATTGCATATGAGGGTCAATGGTTTGATCCATAGGGGAAATAAAATGAGATGTTGACATCTAAAATAGGGTAAACATATCATAATTATTGTTTGCAATAGGTTCTTACATTTCAAGCTCATGACACCATGCCTCCTCCACAATAAGATCCTCCAATGCCACATAGTTACATGCCTACCATGACACCAATAGAAGTTATAAACAAATAATAAGGGAATGCGATAAAATAACCTACTAACACCAAATTTATAAACTTATAATAAGGAGATCACACCTTTAAGCATGTGGAAACAAACTTGGGGTAGAATGTAGTAAAGTGAGATGATTCAGTTGCAGCCCACACAATGGCTAAAAGGAGAATTATTTATGATAAATTGGGGCATTCTAAGGCATCTCCAACACATCATCAAGTGACTCCTTAGCTTTCCACTCAAATTATAGTCAATAATACATATCTAACTTAGTAAACATCTCAAATAAATGGGTAGTAGCAGAAGATTCCATTTATTCCTTAAGTTACTAAAGTCACAAGTGATGCCTCCACTTCCAAGTTATATTCCAAGAGTTTTAATTCCCCATTAAACATTTTGGAATAAATGAATAAATCTAATGTTAACATTCCTATGTTGGATGCTTTATTCATTTTGGGGTATAAAGGTATTCTCTAACAAGATCTCTCTCATGAACAAGCAAGCTGATAAGGTGAGTGTAGTTTACACTAATTATAGTTAGCCTGGAGAAGTATAAGCTCCTAAGGTTGTTAAGCCACCTCTATTATACTTTTTAGTCATAATAAGATATTGTCTTGTCCATAATTGATTGATAAATAGGGGTGCCTCTATCTCAATCATGTCAAAGGCCATATCTCATAAACTAGAGCTCAAATATGAACCTAATGAGAAAGGGGTCTTGAAATTAGATGGATATTCCACTAAGATAATATGTATCCTAAAGGATCTAAAAAATTTGTTAGCAACCTACCCCAATTGTATTATCACACAAGATGTCATGGTTGTTGATCTACCTCCATACTTTTCCCTATGCCTATCTAGGGATTTCATTACAAATATTTGGTGATACCTTACATCTGATTGGTCATACATGGTCTTTAGGACTAAATATGAGACTAAGGTTACTACTAGGTCTAAACCTATTTCTAGGTTCCACTTAGAACCCTATATTATTAGAGGTATAAAACACTGAGAGAGGGGGTGAATCAGTGGTGGAAAATAATCCAATTAAATTTCTAAATCCTTCAAACACTTAAGAATTCAATACAACCATTCATGAATCATTCAATATGTTTATATAAATGAAAAATAGATAATGCAAGATCACACACATAACATAATATCTATGTGGGAAACCCTCTTGGGGAATAAAACCCACTCTCAAGCCTAAAAACACATGGGCTACTTGTCCTATAAGGTATTACAAACATTAGACTTTAGTGAAACATCCATTCCATAAAGAACACCTAACCTTAAGATTATCAAGTTCTACTAACCAAAATTTAGTGAAATGTCTGATCCATAAAGGAGCACCTGCCCCTAGGATAGTTAAGTCCTCTGACCAAAAATTAGTGAAACACCTATTTCATAAGGAGACCTACCCATAAGATGGTCAAGTCCTTCTAACCTAGATGTTGATCACCCTCCCAACACCTATGAAATGAAAATCTCTTAAACATTGATTACCTACCAATATGATGGAGCTATAATGTATATCATTCCCCTTCACTTCTTCACATACCCACAAACATCCAAACCCACCTTTTGGATCACTCTACACTTCTCAACAAAACCTCTATCACATCCTCAATAACATGACAAAATTTTCATACACATATTCCACACTCTAATCTACCTCTCAAATCTACCACCAAGCTTACACAGACATCATCTATCCTTCACTCACACTTAAGGCATCCAAAACATCTATTTGGATCACTCTAGACCTATTCGTTCATCCTCAATCTTCAAACCTACAAGAGTACTATCTTTGACATCAAAAATATAACCTATAGGTCATACACATAATCATCAACCTGATCTTGTCTACAACCTATCCAATGAGCACACACCCTTTTCTTCTTTCCTTCACTCTTCAAATCTCACATACAACTCTTCTCTCAAGTCTAGAAATCACCACATTTGATTTCACCTTTTATATAGCCTTCATGATTATTATCTTCTTAGTCAACATTTAGACTTGCATTAACCCTTAAGACTTCTATCATATGAAGTCATAACTTAATACCATTCTCATAGGTTAGCCATAGCATCCATGTGTCACCCTTAAGTAGTTACACCTTTCAATTAGGCCTTAGTAGTCTTTATAGGACTCATGGAGACATATTCACCCATTTATCACTCCAAAGATCAATTAAGAAACATAGGACCACTTCCAAATGTATAGGTACACTCCACATGACCTTTTAGACATCTCAAATGATTACAGTCTTCATTGCATATTTTTGTGTATGCTTAATCTACTCAAACATTAGTCATGTACACAAGAACACCACAAATGAACACACAGTCAACTTATAAACATTTTTTCATACAAAATATGGATTGGTCAAACCTCCAAAATGCATATAAATCATCCTTATGGAGTATACAATACTCTCCAATAGCTAAGTCCCCTTGAAACATCCAAATACCATCAGAATAACTCAAAATATCCTTCTCAGATCACTTACAAAATATGGTCAAACATACAATAAACTTTGGATATTAATAAATTTGACTATACAATCATTCAAACCTTATAAATAGATTCACTAGATGCACCTTGAATTACTCTATAACTTTTATTTTAACTACACCTTTGAATTCATCCTAGATCAAAAGTTTGTCTCAAATACTATAGACTAGTTTTTCCCTTTGCTAAATTCAAATGACAACAGTCACAGTTAAGCATCAAACACTTTTTTAACATCTCATGCCCTCTCACGGCTTAAACAAATATGAATCATCGATCTTCCTCAAAAGTATCCTAATCTTTAACTATGCTAAACATCTATCAATTTGACCTCATCTCATGCTCCCTAGTAACTTTGACCAAATACACAGTGTTGATCTCTATGGATTAGCCTAGTCTTTACCTTTGCTCACTATTAAACATCAAGAACTTATCATCATCTCACTGCTTGATGATGATTTGGAAAAAAATCACTCCATTGATCTCTTTGATATTACCCTATACTTTAACCTACTTAAACATAAGACACTTTGACCTCTTTGACTCCATATGCATCATTGATTTACATCTGTTTGAACACATTCTCACCATTAGATCCTTATCTAGTCTTGGTCTTTAACTTTGTGAAAATTTGGATAAGTATGGGAACTTTTTCAATCTACTTAGAAGGAAAACTTTGATCCTTAATAAAAAAATTGTGCTCAATTACATGTCTGAAAATATTAATGATATGATCTCCTCACATAGGTGAATCCATTCATGTAACAAACTGAATATATAACAAAAACACTCATTTTTATCTTGTAGACATTACATATACAACAAAAACACCTTATGACATCACTCTTACCTCATCAAAACACTTTCCCATCTTGACACACCAACTCTAACTAGAAACACTCATCTCTTGCCTTCTAGGACCTTCTGAATAAAACCATAGAAACACTTGCTTCTCCACTAAAAGGATTCTCTTAAGAATCATAGATAGAGACCTCCTCTACACCATAATGCTCTAAAATAAAGTGAAGCTAGGAGTGGCCCACATCTCGTCAATAACCACAAGAATCCTTTTATAGATATAAGACTTCTTGTTCTTGTTCTTGTTCTTGTTCTTGTTCTTGTTCTTGTTCTTGTTCTTGTTCTTGTTCTTGTTCTTGTTCTTGTTCTTGTTCTTGTTCTTGTTCTTCTTAGTCTGAAATTTGACAACTTGTTCCTTTTCTACATCACTCACTTTCTCTTCTATGATAGGATATACAACATTTGGAGAAACTATGGAATCTTGACATACCTTTATACTAAATTATCTTCTTTACATTGTAGAATATCACCTTTAGACCTTAAAACACATAGAAACCAAGATTAAAACTTGGTCACACATAACATGTTTCTCATTAGCATCTAAACACACCTTAGAATTAGCCTCAACTAGAAACTTAGTCTTCTCCTTGAACTTGGTCTCTTCATTCACAAAACAAGGAAAAAATGAGAGATCTTGGCACTCTCCAACTTCTATAGCATTATCCACCATAAAAAATAGATTACTTGGACCTATAGACTAATCATGACTCACACTTAGTACCTTTGGTTTCCATGAGTTAACTTGCCTTCTTTATTGCACTCTAGGAACCTAATTAAACCTATTCTATCTTGTATGGCCCTTTGCTTGCAGAATCTAGCAATGTGACTTCTCTATTGATAGTTAAAGCACACCATACCTTTTTCAAGAAATCTTGCATTTCCTGATTAGAATAAAATATTTCAATATGTCTATTCTTTTGACAAATGAAACAAACTAGTCATTTTGAAGAAGACTCACCTTTTGACTAATGACCCCCATCATAGTTCCACGCAAACTCATTTCTAATAGGTCTCTTGCATTCTCCAACTCTATGCACAAAATGATTACATGTGTAATACAAACCATTAAAGCTTGCACACCTCATGACATTTGGTTGTTTGATTTGATTTATCTTCATTTTTCGAGAATCTTCAATCCTTGACTGATTTTTGACCTTCTAGGTCTGATTTACATTAGTTTTCATCTTATTTTGAGTTTCATTTTCTGGTTCTTCTTTGTATCCAAGACCGGTCTGTCACTTGCATACTTTTGATCATTCAACATATTGTCTAGATCACTTGAGATATTTTCAAATATCAAAAATTACCTCATCTTACTAGATGTCTTCTCTAACTCATCTTTTCATTACTCATTTTCAATTACATACCTTAAACATTCATCTTCTTTAGCTTTCAAGGTTGTAGATAGGATTTCCAATTGACAACTAAGATGCTTGACTATATCTTCATGCTCCTTAGTTTCTTAATTCATTCTTGCCTCAAACACACAAAATTGATCTTCATAGTTATTGATTTGAGACTTCATCTTCTTGCTAATACTCTTCTCAATCTTTAGTTCTTCAAGATCATTCATCAATTAAATATCGTATTCCACCTCATCTTTATCATAATCTAAATCACTCCAAGTAGACTACTTTTGATATGATCAACTTCCTTCCTAAGCCATGAAGAGGGATTTATATTCAATAGGACCATCATCTTCATGATCTTACTATGAGTCATTGTCTTCACTCTCATCTGATGAGCTACAATCTTTATTGGTGTAGAGACTCTTCATGTTCTTGAATGATTTCTTCTTATTGTCATACTTTCTTAATCACTTTATTCCTTTTATAAAACTTGTATGAATTCTTGATTTCATCTTGGCCATCACCATGCTCTTCATCATCATTCTTCTTATGCTTGTGAGGTCACTTATTTTCAAAATTTTCTACCTCTCCACAATTGAAGAATTTGAAGGCTAGTTTAAATTTCTAATTTTCTTGTAAATAAAGCAATTAGTTCATCATCATCAATATTAGATATGTCATCCTCCTTGAGTTTCTTACCTTGGAACTTCTTTTCTGGCTTTAGTTTTTTCTTGAATGTTGTTTCCTTCTTTGGTGGTATATCACCATTTACTCTCATCTCATAGGTAGTAAGGATGTCATGCAATTCATCCATCTTCAACTGAGTAATATCATGACTTTATTCTACAATAGACACTTTTGAATCAAACTTAAGAGATAGAGACTTTAATACCTTTTGAACTACATTAGCTTATTTAACATTCTCTCCAAGACCTCTGATGATGTTCACAATCTCATCAACTTTCTACAAAAAAGATGGCCATAGAATCTTCTTCCTTCATCTTAAGACTCTCAAATTATCTTTGGTGAGTCTACAACTTTGTCAACTTAACCTTTGAATCTCCTTCATAAATAGTCTTCAATTTATCTGACATTTCCTTGGTAGATATGAAATGGATTACCTTGGGGTATTTAATCTCCAATAGACCACAAGTGATAGAATTCTTTACCTTAGAATTGTTCTCAAACAACTTTTTATCTACAACACTAGATGGAGGAATAGTAGGTGTAGAATAACCATTCACAATATATTGCCAAGTGTCAAACCCTAGGGACATGATGTATGGTCCTCATCCTTGTACTCAAAAAATCATAATTGGATCCATTGAACATTAGTTTTTTCTTAGTGGAAAACCCTCCTTACATTTTATGGCTACCCATATTGTATCTTAGATCTTCTTCAAGATATCAAGCCTTTACCAAAGGACCTTATCTGATACCAATTATTATAGGTACCAACCACTAAGAGGGGGGTGAATCATTGGTGCAAAACAATCTAATTTAATTTACAAATCCTTCAAACACTTAAGCATTTAATAAACCATTAATGAAGCATTCAATATTTTTATAGAAATGAACAATAGATAATACAAGATCACACACACAACACAACATCTATGTGTGAAACCCTCTAGGGGAGTAAAACACACTCCCAATCCTGTAAACACATGGACTAATTTTTCTATAAGATATTAAAAACATGAAACCTTAGTGTAACACCCATTAATAAGTACCTACCCCTAGGATGGTCAAGTCCTTCTAACCAAAATTTAGTGAAACACTTATTCCATAAGGAGTAGCTACCCCTAAGATGGTCAAGTCCTTTTGACCAAAATTTAGTGAAATACATGTTCCACAAGGAGCACATAGCCCTAGGATGGATAAGTCCTTCTGACCTAGATGTTGAGAACCCTCCTAACATCTATGAAATGAACATCTCTTAAACACTAATTTCCTGCCAATCTGATGGAGATATAATGCATATCATCCCCCTTCACATCTTCACATAGCCACAAATATCCAAACCCACTTTTTGGATCACTCTATACTTCTCAGCAATAACTCTATCATAACCTAAATAACATGACCAAATGGTCATACACATAGTCCACACTCTCATCTACCTCTCAAATCAACCAACAAGCTTACATAGACATCATCTATCCTTAATTCAATCTCAAGGCATCCAAAACATCCTTTTAGATCACTCTAGACCTCTTCGTTCATCCTCAATCTTAAAACCTACAAGAGCACTATCTTTGACATCAAAAATATAACCTACAATTCATACACATAGTCATTACCCTTCTCTAATTTATAACTCATCCACTTGGCACACACCCTTTCTTCTTTTCTTCCCTCTTCAACTCTCACATACACCCCTTCTCTCAAGTCAAGAAATCACCACATTTGATTTCACTTTTTATATAGCCTTCATGATTATTATCTTATTAGTCATACTTTAGACTTACCTTAACCCTTAAGACTTATATTATATGAATACATATCTTAATACCATTCTCATAGGTCAACCATAACATCCATGGGTCACCCTTAAGCAACTACACCTTTTAATTAGGCCTTAATAGCCCTTATAGGTCTTATGGAGACCTATTCACCCATTTAGCACTACATAGAGAAATTTAAAAACACATGACCACTTCCAAATTTATAGGTCAACTCCACATGATCATTTAGACATCCTCAAATGATTACAATCTTTATTACACATTTTTGTGTATGCTCAGTCTACTCAAACATTACCCATATACAAAAGAACACCATGAATGAGCACACAGTTAACTTTTAAGAATTTATTCATACCAAATATGGATTGGTCAAAGCTCCTAAAACCCATACAAATCATCCTTAGGGATTTTAAAATACTCTCCACTAGTTAAGTCCTCTTGAAACATCAAAATAGCCCAAAATATCCTTCTTGGGTCACTTACAGAACATGGTCAAACACACAGTCAACTTTGGATCTCAATAACTTTGTGGTGTCCCCAAAATTTCATACTTCAAATTTTAGGGTACCCCCATTGAAAACCTTGCATTCTTGCCTCATGTGAGTTAGTTGTACTTATTGAGCCAGTCCCCTAAATAGAGAACATGGAATCTATTAGTTGTAGTTTTTGATTTATTGTTTTCCCCAATTGTTCCTAGTGCTCTAGAGGATTCAAAACAATTACTTGAAGCCACCACTAAAATCCATTTTGTTCATTCCCTTTAGTAGATCGAATAAACTAAGGTGCCTTATACACATTTACAATGCAAATTAGATTATCTAAATTGCTTTACTTTATTAAAGAGGAGCAAAGTTGTCCTAAAAAACTTGATCCACTCTTCCTAATTCAAACCAGGTATCTCAAGTTGCTTTACTACGTTACCAAAATAAGCTAAGTAATCCCACAAAATTGAAGACCATAGAAAATACCAAAATGGGTTTTCAATATTTCTTACCTTATTAAATTTTATAAGCAAAAGTAACTCTATTTTACAAACTTGAGCTACTCATTAACCTAGACCTAATCAGAGTTTATGAGAAAACTTTACTTCAAAAGATAAAACAAGTAAAGTAATTCAAGAACCCAATTAAAAAGGGTAAAGGTTGACATGATTTTGTCACACTTTTCATTAATGCATTGCCATTTTGATATATATTGGAAAATTCCACCTCATTCCTACTTGGCAGCTAAGTCATCTAGTTAAGTAATTACACCTGTAAACCCTGAGCTGACACCATTCAAACCTCTAGAGACATTTTAAAGTAATTTATTTTACAACCCATTTGTCTTTAAGGTAATTAAATCATCTCTAGGTGATTTTTAATCCTTTTTGTTTGCTTCTTTCTTGGTTTTTTATATCTACATCTTTTCCTCATACCTCCATGATTATCTCTCTATTAGGTTTGATTTGCTTTATTTTATCTTTTATTTGTTTAGCATAAATGAGTGTTTTAAACCATTTACTTATAATTTCAATCATTTATCATGATTTAATTTTTATCAAAACCTCTAAGAATTCAAATCCTTTGTACAAACCCTAGCCATGAAAATTTATTACCCATTCAGGTTTTCCTCCCCTTCCTTCTTACCTTCAGGTTTTGGAGTCCAAGTAGCTTGATTAGGAAAACCTAAATTTGTCTGCATAATACTTAGTGACTTACCTGAGGTTCTGAGGTTCTATTACTTGAAAATAATTTGCTTAGTTTTTTAAGACTTCTCATTACTCAAAATTTGGAACTTGCTTAGAGGTGCTTTAAGAGAAATAAATTAACTCTTTTCTTCAAATTTGTAAACCAGTTGGAGGAGTCAGTAAGTGCTTTTAAACACTTATCAAGGTTTTTTAGAGTTCAAAAGAACTGATGTATGGATCAAAAGAGTCAAGGAAATTAGAGGAAGAGGAAGTTGAAGTAGAAGTGTAAGGAAAACTAATTGAAGAAGTTCTAGAATTGGCACTTGAAGAGGTTCCAGAACCAAGTAAAAAGGGAAAAGTAAAGGTCAAGAGAACCAAGTCTTAGAGATCCCAAAATGAAGTATGAATATAAGGGTTACCCCATTGATTCATGTATATCCTCAAAACTAATAGAAATAAGTGATACAAACATGGGACATCTGTCTTTGATCAAGATTTTAGAAAGATAAAAGGCCATAGTTAAGACTCCACTCCTGCATTCCATGACCAATAGTGGAATCCTTCAAGTTGTGACTTTCCCAAGCTCAACCCAACTTCTTAAATTTATTCTAACATGTGCCAAATATTATGACTCCCTAACCAAGACTTTAAGGGATGCTTTTGGGAATGTAGTAGAAGACTAGATGTTTAGTACCTCAATTACTTTTTGAAGATTCTAATGTCCCCAAAATTGATTGATATAACTATGGAGAAAGATAAAAACCAATGGGAGTCTAATTTAGTAGAATGCATTAATATAATGAATACTTACTACTTAAATAAATTGAAACATGCTTCTAGGTTCCCTAGTAAGATAGTAAGGTCAGATTTTGTTTAGGAAGTAGATAATATCATTCAATTACTATGTAGAATCAATGGTGAAAAACATTCCAAGTGGTTATTTCCATGGATGTATACATACATTAGGACCATTTATGTGACTATAAGTTCTTATAGGATTGACTGAGTGAGAATTATTAGTGATAATATGGATCAATAGTTAAAGAATGTGTTGCAGACTTATGATTTCAAGATGACTTCATATCTTCTATATACAGAAGCTTCAAGTGGGATTTTTTCAAGGATAAGGACTAAGGGCACATTTTCAACCATGCCTATATATGAATATTATCCTTTGTCCTTGTAGAATACTAAAAACATTACATTATAGTAACTGATGGTTTCTTTTATGAACTCATTTGTAAATTTGATACATCCCTAAAACATAGAAGAGTGTCAGATAAAGCATGGGATGCAGTTTCACTATATGGTTTTATTTTCATTCAATTTCTTAACTTCACCTATCTTATAATAGGAGGTTTCTCAAGTACACCTATCAATATACCTATATATCCTAGTGACAAGTGGATCCTCATGGAATTTTATAGACAACTTAGTGAACTACATGATTTACAGTCAAAGGCTCACAAAGCTGCCATCAATTTTCCCATTGTAATTGGTCACTACCATTTCCATACCATTTATAAATCTAGGAATATATAGAAGGAAATTTAACACCATTACACTTAAATACACTTTGACTCTAGATCCAATTTTGATTGTAGAGGTGTTGCTCAGAGTATGGTTTCTTTTGAGTACATGCATATCCTAGCACTTAAAGATTTTTGGAATGATTGCAAGGATGAGTTTGAATTAAGGAGGGATAACAGTAGGCTGACTATAGAATATATTTTTAAATTTTATTTATCTTATATTCCCAAAGATATGGAATATGATGGTGTTGTTATGAGTGATGTCTTTTATATGGCAAGAAGAGATAGTGTCCCACTTCTAGTAATCATTTTTGGGGATGATCATGATAAAAAAATTTCTAAGAGAACTTCAAACATTTTGTAAATGACTTCCAATTGGTTCCTTGACAAGGGTTACTACATGAAATAATTGATAAGTGAAACCACATATGTGGGATAGAAAAGAAAAGAGATAGTAGAAGGAGAAATTAGCCAAATAAAGAAGTTGAAGCTGAAGAAAAATGTTGATGATACTTTTTTAGTGGTAAAATATAAGGAACTAATCCAAACAATAGGTTACACTCCCCCATTGGTATCTTTTTCCCCCATTAATCCTAATATTCCCTCTATTCCCACTTTCACTCCTACTAATGTCATAGATCCATCAACACTGATGTCACCTCCAAAGTTCTATATCACTAAATCTTCTAAGAAATCCACCCAAAAAGAGGAAAGTCCTCATCCTCTTCCATCTTATCCACCTACTTCACCATCGCCACCTCCTTTAGAAGAGAAAGATACCATGGAAAGATAACTTGAAGAAGTAACTACTCAAGAAACAACCTCATCTCAAAAGATACAACAAGAAAAGTAAGCAATTGAGCCTAATAAAGAATCCCTAGGAGAATTATTATATAAAAAAGGTAATGGAGGCTAAAAAAGACTCGGATACATTAACAAAAGGTATTGTTGAAGACCCTAAGGAGAATATGGAGGTAGAAAAAAGAGAAGAAGCTGAGAAATAAAAAGAAATTGGGAAATAAATAGTTGAAGTTGAGTCAGTAAAATATGTTCAGAAAGAAACTTTGGCACAAGAAACTCCTTTACAAGAACTAATGATTGTAAATGACTAGAAAAAAATGGTTGTTTGCACAATCGCTTACACAAACACAAATTTATCATCTTGATTATCCATGTAGAACACCCAAGAATAAAAAGAAGTGATAAATCTTGATGAGATAGATTTACAATTGCTAAAGAGTCTAGATAAGAGAGGTAAGAAGCCCAAACCTACCAAAGTTACATCCAAATTGATAATTGAATATTCTAGGTATGAGTTTATAGATATAGTAGTTCCTCCATATGGAGCAAGTAAAGAAGAATTTATTGTTGAAAATTTGGCAATCACAAGGGTATCTCTTAGGGAAGTTACCATAGAAGGTCTTAAACAAGATACACATACTCTGATAAATAACCTCTTCCATAATCTTGATGAGGATAATTCTTCCAAGCCTAAATTGAATGATCAAAGTGATAAATTGTGTGAAATAATTTCCAAAGTAACAAAATCTACTCCTTAAAAGGCATTAGTTCTAGAAGTTTTGATTTCTCAATAAGTGGTTACTAAAGTAGAAGAGACTAGAGATAAGGAAAAATATATAGATAAATAGATGGATAAAATGAATAAAAAATCCCAAAGATTCTTCCTAAACATCCCAGATGATCATACTGATATTTTGAATAAGATAGTAGAAGTGAAGGCATCAAGGGTGGAGTTGGAAAATTAAAATGGCATCTCCAAGATTCAATAGGAAATTCTGCATGTAGTGTTTAATTTAGATGACAAAATTTTGATTGAGGAATATATTTCCCCATCTATAAAGAAGGAAAAACAAGAACAATATCTCATATCTTTTCACTTAATTATTCTGCCAGACATGGGAGAGGAGATGAAGAAATTAGAAGAAGATGCACACGATGCAAAGATAAATCTTGAAGACTCCCTTTTTGGTCTCACTGGTATTTGGTCTACTAATGTTCTAAGAACAACTTAAAAATTAAGAGAGCAATTTAAGCAATGGATGGATAAGGCCATAACTCCTTTTACATCCAAGTCCATCAAAGAGTTGATCAAGTGCCAAGGAGAGCTAAAAATAAATTGGCCAAGACTTGGGAAAATTAAATCTCATTATAGAATAATTGAAAGAGAGATGTTAAGATTGGAAATAGAGAAAAAGTCAATTTCTAAATTTGAAGATTCAAAAATCTAATTTAAGATATCCAAGCACATCAAGTACAAGGAAAAATGCAAATGTCAAGTCCATAAAGTGGATTAATTTTTCCCAAGTCTAGAATTTATCTCCTTTGTTATTTTCTCCTTTCTCTTCATGTATACACTATAAGTAATCTTATTTTAAATGATGACTTTGTAAAAGTAAAATAATTGAATGATATACTTATGAAGTAAAATTACTCTGTAAAATTCTAGAACTCAAGTAATTTGGCTAGATGCCATTACTTAAAGTTATTTTGTAAAATTAGTTTACTAGGGATACTTTTGTACAACATGCAAAGAATTAGTGTTTGATTCAAACAGGAGGATTAAACATTTCCATTTATCATCAATTATTGTGTGTCATAGAAGATAAATTCAAGGAAGACACTTCTCAATAACTTTCAATTTTCTATGCAACACATGAGAATTGGAGAATTTGAGTCCTATTTGTTTTAGATCTTTTTTTCTATATAAAATAGGTGTTGTCCTATGTGCCAAAGGATGAAAAGTTTTAGAAGCAAGCAAATTATTGTAATTGTACAAGAAGTTTAAGAAATCTAAAACTTTGTGTTTAAGATAATTAGATTATTTTGTATGAATTATTGTTGAAAGAGAATAATAAAAGTGATTTATTTTTGGAGAGCTTTGTGTGTATTGGAATATCTCTATGTGTTCAATTAAGGTGGAATGGTAAAATTTGTGCTACCTATTTTACATAAATTGAATTTGTCATTTTCTTAGTCATTTTGTTGAAAAGATTATCATAATTATATTTTTATCTATTTTACATGCATTGAATGAAATCTGTAAACTATTTATTGTGAAGATCATGTCTTATATTTCTTTTATTCCTAAATAATCTATTCCTTTTATTTATTCCCAAAAATAACTAAGATTCTGACCAAATTTTTAAAACCAGTTGTTTACTTGTTACAAAATCCCTTTGTTATGTCTCATGAATGAAGTGATTAAAGTAATACCACCAATCAAAACAATTCATGCATAATTTATATATTTAGTGAATAACTATAATCTATGAGTTATTAGGAATAGATAGACATAAAATCATGGGAGATTCACCATTTAAATGAAGGGGATTTAATCCCATGACTACTTAGGTAATTTTGGTTTCATGAAAAATATATAGCCAACACTTTGATCTTATAAACACTCAAACCTTATAACTAGATTTTATAGATGCACCTTGAATTCCTTTAAAACTTTTTTTTTTTTACATTACCTTTGAATTCATCCTAGATCAAAAGTTATGTTTTGTACACTGTAGTCTAGTTTTTCCCTTTGCTAAATTCAAATGCCAATGATCACAGTTAAATATCGAACACTTTGTTAACATCGCATGCCTATTAGCTATTTAGATAGCACCCTAATTGAAGGTTTGATAAATTTAACTCTAAAACCTTCACACTTGGACTAACATTGGAATGATCTGAGGTGTGGGACACCTGAACTCATACCAGACCTCTAGATTTTGTTGAGGCTAGCTCCTCTGATGTATCACTCTACACTACTTACTAAACTATTGATTTTTGGGATTAAAAGGGGAAGAAGGAAACTAAAAGGGAAATCATATTTTACTATTAGTGATACACCTATATTTCTAGTTCATCCACTCAAGTCGAGCTCCTAAAACACTAATCAGACAAGTAAAGACTGAATCTATAACTCCAAATATCTTATATGCATTAGTATTTCATGAAGATAATTTTTCTAGTGATCAAACCCTAAGGGAAATGATGTAATAGCCCTAATTGAAGGCACTAACTAGCCACTTATCTCTACTATAATCTCAACCAAAAGACATCAAACATAGAACATGACCTGCACAATCTGACAAACTAGTAACTAGGTAAGAATCAAGACTTGACAAGGGAGAAAACTCTACCAAATATGCAAATAAACTGACATAAATACACTATACTAGCATAATGAAATCTGAAATAGTAATTTTATTTATATGAAAAGGTTTCAAAACTCAATCTTGGCAGAGTTTGGTCATGCCAAGAAAGGGATGGATCCCAAAAATTGACTAAAAAGCCAACATATATAGTAAAATCATAGAAAATCCAAGAGATTAGTTTTGGAAATAGAAGAGGAGATCAACTGCATTTCACTTGAATTCTAACTCAATTATTATATTCATTCAAAATCCTTTAGACTTGTCTTCATCTTCTAAAACGTTGCATGAAGCTTCTTTTGGCATTGGAATAAGGATGGTGGGCCCATCTTCGAATTTTTTAATCTTCATGCATAAATTTTTTGCCAACTTTGGATGTTTTAACTTGACTTAAACTTATTTGGAAGTGTTTGAAAGCCTTCATTTACATGATCTTATCAATTAGTCAACTAAAGCTTAAGACTAGTTTACTTCACTAAGCTCCACCTTGCATGAAATGGGACTTTTAAGGCTGAAGATGTGCATTAAACTCTATGTTAATATTGTGCATTAAACTCTATGTTAATATTATAAATTCATCATGTAAACTCCATGTAATCTCCTTTTATATCCATCGAATGCCAAAGATCAAAATTGAAATGCGACCAATTAGGCCTACTAGGCCAAAAAGGCCTAATAGCCTATCTATACCTTTGGAATCCATGAAACCTATAACAAGACACCAAGAAACTTGAAAAAAAAATTATATTAGACCTATAACACTTTCTTCATCATAAGATATGTGATTTTGATGAGAAAACTCTCACCATTCAGCCAATAGGGTTGACTAGGCCCATTTTGCACCATTTTCCTACAGACTGGCCATTTTGATTGAGTTTTTAGGGTCACCTTAAGAAATATTTTTGACCAAATTAATATTTTAGGCTGAATAAAAATTCTTATTCTTCAAACTCCATTGATTGAATCCTATTGAACTACCCTATACTTCATTTTTTATGGTTTTTTCCACAGAAAACATGATTTTTTATCTAATCCATAAAGATACATACATAAAATTTACATTTATTTATTCATATAATATTTTAATTTATTCTTTAAAAGGTTTTATGTTGATCCATGGTGATTTTATGGCAATAAACTCAACTTTTTTAAAAACTAGTTTTTTGAAGGTTTGGGAGGGTTTTAAAGTTGAATCTTCAAAAAGATGATTCATGAAGTACAGACCTCAAAATCCAAAAATATATAAATTTATATGTATCAAATTTACCCCCTAAATCCTTGAAATATTGGGTTCCCATGCAAAATTTATGCAAAGTTAACACGTGGAGAAAATTTGCCTATGGAGATTTACCTGCATTCTAGGCTACCTATACTCTTAATGATTGTTCATAAATAAAATCAGATAAAATAACCTTAATTTTTCATTAATTATAATTTAATATTGTTCCTCAAAACATTTTAAATTTTTTTTGACAGACTCCTTATGTGGTGAAAGATACGAGCATCTGAATAGGAGGCTTGGAAGGGTGTCTAGAACTGCAAAAAGTGGAAAACTTCACCAGGATGAAAATGACTCTTCCCTTTCTTTAAAATTCCTAAAAACATCATTATTTGGTCTATACCATGCTATAAAAACACTATAAAATATTTTTGTTGTTTGAAAAGTCAAAAATACCTTTTTGGCCTATATGCCTATTTATTTGAAAAAGCTTGCATGAGCATGGTTTACATATGATTTGGAGTTTTGACACTCTTTAAATGTCCTATGATGAATAAAAAAAAATCATTCAATTATTTTTAAACTTTTACCTAGACCTAGAAACCTCTATGGCACTTCAAAACATGCCACTTGATCCAATGATGATCTCAAATGGACATATTGATGACTGTGACAAAATAGTGAGTAATTCCACTTTTCCAATGGCATTGAAATTTTTTTATATTATTATTCGACTCATTATGACCTTATTTACCAAATTTAAAGGAAAAATTCCACCTATGGATGCCATAATCCTTAAATCTCCTTCAAATTTACCCCTTGTGCATGGACTCTAACATACATGACTATGTTTTTGCATATTTGAAGGTGTTTTCATGAGTTTATATGTTTTCAAGTTCAAAATCATCTTTAAATGTCTCAATATTTATCCTAAGAGCTTGAAAACATCCTCTACTCCTATTTTTAGTATTCTTTGAGCTTGAAACAAGGTAATTAGGACTCTATACCAGCATAAGTTCATACAACATATGTATACACTTGTACTCATGTCAAGATAAAAAGTGTTTTAACTTACTTGATAATATTTTAAAATTTCATTTGGTTTTCTTGGTATGAATAATCACCTCATAATTCATTCCATGACATGAATGCTCTTCTCTATACACCTTGTAGCATATGACTGTGTCTAGGTATTTGATCATGGTGTTTGGATTCTTATAAAGCTTTATGATTTTGTATTAAGCCACAAAGAACCTTATATTTTGTCTTTCTTACTCTTTTTGACTCCTCATATCAAGGTATCTAGGCTTCTACCTATGCATAGTTCATATAATGGTTTTGCCTCAATCCATATTCATTGATGTCCTTATGACCCTAAACCATGCTTTGAGAATGTCACCTTCATCTACATCTGCCCAAGTAATTTCATAACCTACCTATAATTATTCTTTAGGTCTATCTATAGGTGCAAATTCTTGTAATTGACCTTGATTGTATACTTGGATACTTGGAGTTGATCTTTCATTGTCCTTTGTCTGAGCATATGTCACCTTATTTATCTACTAACACACTCTTGAAATTTTTAGGTATTTGAGAATAATCCACTCATCATGGCCTAACCCCATATACCTTATTCATGGCTTGGTCAAAATAAAACCTACAGGCTAAGGTCTATAGGTCACCCCCTTTTCCTTAGGATAGAAAAGTCACCTATAATCACACCATCCTCAATAACCTTAATGCTCTTATGGACCAAAAATCTTTAATTTCATTATTTTTTTATGATTCCTAAGACATGTATTAACTATATGATTATTTGAGAGACTATGTATCACTATTTCCCCTAGATGTAGGTGTGTTTAGTAGTGTATATGTATCATCTAGCTTCTTAAACCCTATCAAAATCTCTGACTAAATGCTAGACCAATGCCATAATAATCCTCAAGTCTCCATAAATTCATTGGGTCTTCCTCTAGTTTCAAAGGGTCTTAATACTTTTCAAAAGTCTCTATCTCATGTAGATGACCATATAGGCCTATAGGTAGCCTTTATTACCTGTAGGTCATCATGATAGACTCAACATCATCTTGAAAACCCTCTTTCTTGTAAATGAATATTCATTTAAAACCTATCAACATCCTTCTATTCATGTTTTAAAGGTTTGAAACCAATAATAACCCTCCATTGTTATTGTGTTCCTGCTTGACTATAGTCACCTCATGTGGTTGTAGGTAGCGTCTCTTGAGGTCTGTAGGGTGATAAAATGTGATGGTTGTAGGCTATCATACTTGAAGCTTGTCCATTCTTTCTCCTCATGATTATATGGGCTTAGGTAATCCTTCCTTAGATTTAATCCCTAAATCATGAGCTTTTAGAAACTCAAACATTTGAGAGGTATCCTTCATGAATAAAAACTCACTTGGTTGCAAGTGTGCATTCCTAAGCCTATTGTAGGTGTGCATTCCTCTTATCTAACCCTTTATTTAACTTTATTTATCTTTCCTAGTTAATTCATGAAACCAATCCCAAATTCTATTGATTTCTCCTTAAACCTCAAAAAGCTTCTTGAGCCTCGTTTTAGGATGAAAAACTTGAAGATTATAGAACTGCTTGTTGGTCTTGATTAGGCATACTATTGGTATTCACCACCTAGGTTTTGGATATGAAAAGTATAAGTATTTCCTTGAAACCTTACATTATTCCAACACTTCATTACACATTCCTAGCAAACCATACTTCACTTAAACCATACCCCTCATTTTGATCATAGACCTTGAATTAGGCTTGATTTTTCTTTTCATGATGGTACCAACTATATAGGGTTGTAGGTGCATTGAAGTGTATTTCATCATAAGAAGATGTTATTGAATTTCTCCTTGTATGACTCTTATTTTCAAACTCCTTGAAATAAATCTTCTCAATTGACCATGATCACCTCTTGAAATCCTTTATTGTTAGTTGGATTGGATTTGATATGGGGGTTGGATTGTAGGTACACTTGTGGCCTATTAGACCTATATAAGGCTTATTTGAACCTAATGTGCCTTTTCTTCCTTGTTCACTCATGTATAAATATCTTTCCATACCAATCATGTCTTTACTAATCAAAACCCCACTTCTTTAAGCCTCTAAGAGTCCTAACTTATTACCTAAAAAGGCCCCCTATAAGGCACAGGCTTGTAGGTCACTTTCATAGTGGTTGTAGGTTATGTGCATGAAGTGCAAGATATAAAAATTTACTTTGGTGGTTTCAATGCCATGATGACTCTTGTATACCTTAATGTCCCTATATAAAGGGTCAAACTCCTTGATGTTATTCTCAGTATGATATTTCATTGAAACCTACTATAGGTGAAGAAGGACTATATGTACGTATCATAGTTGAATGTGCCTTAGAGAGGTCATTAGACATGATTAATGTCCTCAGTCCTCATAAGACCTGCTTGATGAGATATCTACTTTCATTAAACCTTGAATAATGTCTCTTTCACTTTGACTCCTCATAACATCCATATGACCACACTACGACTATGTAACCTTGTTGTAGACCTCATTTTGGTTGTATCATGATGTTCTATAGGCCTACAAACTCTTTGATCATTATTGATGGTGTCTCTTATCAACCATTGGCTCTTTAATGATGTAATAGGTGATGAAGATGATGTGAAGGTGTATGACATGGATAAGGATGAATGAAACTCATGAAAGGAGTTTGAAAATGAAACAAGAACATAGTGGTAAGGTTGTGTATGACAAAAGTATGGAGATGAATAGCATGGAGGTGAGAAATAGCACAAGGAGAATGTCAAGACCACCTTAAATGAGTCCAATAGAAGCATTTACCACCCTATAACTGGTATACAAGTTTGGAGGCTATTGGGGAAGTGCAAGGAGGTGAAATTAAAACCTAATTTTTTGTAATTTAAAAAAAGAAAAAAAAACCTTAAAATTTGTAAAGAAACCTTAAAAAACACTAATCTAGCCTCTTTAGGCACTTTGAGATTATGGAGATGAATTATTGGCCATAAAACTTGGATAAATTCTAATAAATATGATTGGAAAACTTAAAAAACTTGATGGAAACCTTGAAAACACAAATTCAATAAAATTTGAGGCTACCTTCTTCTCCATGACCATATAATTTCTTCTTGAGATTATGCCTAACTACAAATTTGGACTAACTATCATTATGAGCTTTGTTGGACCTTTAATTGCATGAAGAACAACTGAAGGAAACCATGGACAAGTAGATAAAGTTCTCAAGATTTTGGAAAAACTTGATTTTTCATGAAACTCTACCCAGGTGAGGAGAAACTATAGAAAACTGATTGCCTTCCTGGTTGTAGGGCTGAAGAAATTAGCCTATATTCAACTAGTTGGTTCATAATCCTATATAATACAATTGAGAAACCACTTAATCCATTAGGAATCTCTTTGAGTCTAGTTTTTCACCCCAAATTTTAGACCTATACTCTCTTCCAGTATTCCATACCATTAGAAAACTTATAGGTATGTCTTTTTCTGCAAACTAAGAAAGCACCTAGAATGGAATGGTTTTGGTCTTTTATTTCTTCAAATAACTATAAAATTTCTAATAAAGCTACATCATGACCTGGTGAAGCTATCTCCTAACCTGGTTGTACAAAATCCATATGAAATCTGTACTTTGCTTGTAAAATGAAGGAAAATAGTCTAATTTTGCCCTTTAATAGAAAGATAAGTCTTCCACCACCACAAATATGAGACTTGAGAAGTATTACATGCCATATCATGTAAAAATAGATATTTTTCAATCTTTTTCATATTTTAAATGGGCTAATTGGCATGTGTGGGTGGAAAAAGGGATCTTTTGGCTTTGAAAGCATAGTAAATCACCTTTTCAAGATTTGGAACTTTGGACTTAAGCTAAAGTCATAATTTTAAACATTATTAAAGGTATTTGACTCTATTTATGACCCTATTTAACTTGAATTTTGACATTTGAAGATGGAAAATTGGATTTTTAGGCAAAATTTCTTAGTTTCAAACTGGTTTGAATGTGCTAAGTAGTACTGGGAAAAGTTTCAAACCATAAGGGTTGATATTTTGTCTTGACAAGCCAAAATACCAACATTTATAGTGACTCATATGGGTTAACCAGCCTACTGGTCAAAATAACTCATCATTTTTCATATGACAATGGCAAATTGAAGCATAATAAGTTTTATTAGATGACTTTCTTAACTAAGAAATAGACTCTTTTGAGCTTTGTAATACCTTTTTCGACTGAGCCACAATAAGACTGAAGAGAAATAATAACTAAACTATAAATTAAAGACATCTAATCTAAAGAAAATAGGGAAACAAAAAAAGGGAAGAAGATTTTTGGTTGTGCTACTCACTTATTAACATA
Source organism: Torreya grandis (assembly GCA_037957365.1). Lineage (NCBI taxonomy): Eukaryota > Viridiplantae > Streptophyta > Pinopsida > Cupressales > Taxaceae > Torreya > Torreya grandis. The sequence goes on from JARHVA010000083.1 coordinate 7,319,250, forward strand.
AAACAAACCTAAAACAACTAACATGAAGTAATAAGCTTTCCTCTAGGATCAAATGGAAAGTTATTTTGTGCACCATAGATCCTTGAAATGTATTTACCATCTCTTAATGGCATCTACTTGCTAGATGAATAGGAGAACCTGTATGTTCATGTCTTATAGATGATGTAGCTAGGCCTCCAACCTCCATTCTTAGGCACATGTATTGAAGATATGGATCTAAAATCCAATAATATTCAAAATGACTCCCATATTCAGATGATGCCTATTTCTCACATCAATAATGATAACTGTTTGATCTCTCCTCATTCATAGGTTGATTTATGATTTGCTCTAAAACACATTCTCATTCAATGAGTGTTTATATTGGCAATTCAACTAGTATACATGGATTGTTTAAAAAAAATATGTCTTCATTAGGCTCTATTTGAGGTAGGGGTATTTTGTCACAATATTTAGATTGTTGATATGTATTCAAAATTGTCTACAATTCATTAATTTATTCTTGATGAATAGATGAACCAAAACTTCAGCAATAGTAATTATTACAAACCGCAAAAAGCGTAAAAAGCTCTCAACGAGCTCTAGAACATTCTTCAGTCTACATAAAAGGTGGATATAGGACTATCTATTTGAGGTGGTAAACTTTACACAAAAACTCTCTAAGTCATCCCAAAAGGCCTCTTCATCATGATCGAATGAAAGGACATGAAATTAATTAGTATTATTACCATTTGAAACATGTTGATCACATATCTCTACCTTTTTAATGGAGTCATATGGAGGTTATTGATTTGTTTCACTTGCTTCATCTTCATCTTCTATAGAAAAAGGCATCTCATCTATCCACTCAAGCTCTATCTCATCTTGATTTGGGATCTCCATAATAGCATTGATTTTTTGAAGCTCTAGAACATTGGTGGAATCCTTAGATGAATTATCAACCTATTGTTATATCTCATCATCAAAATCTTCCATCTTAAGCTATTTTATTTCATTCAAGAAATCATGGTATAGTTGTTTCCAATGATCATCTTCTTCAAGAATATTTTCATCTCAGTAATGGCTCTATGTGATTTGTCTTCATGGCTACCTTATGAAGAAATATTTTTTTTTACTTCATCTATATTAGCTACTATAAGCTCTTGAGAAACCTCTTAAAACTCCTCTTCTTTGACATCATGAAATACTTAATCATTCTTATCCCTACTCAATGGTGTCCCAATTATGATTTCTTATTCTTTACCACTTAAGTGACCTTTATTTTCTATCTCTTTAACTACATCTTCTTCATTTGCATCACAAAGAAGAGGTTCTTGCTCCAAAAGTATAATGTTAGATCCCTAAAAGTATTCAATAAGATGAGAAAGGTCTACATAAGTTACAATAGATACATTATTTTTCTCATGTAGCTACTCTTCTTATATCACCTTCAGCTCTTCTTTCTGCTGCAATTTTTATTAAATGGCTTTCCATGAAGGAAAGGTATTTGGAATTTTGAGGAGGAAGTGATGAAGGCTGAATGATCTCTTTCTTGAATTCAACATCCTAAATGTTGCTTGATTGTTCCTTTTTTTCACTTGACTCTTGAATATGATTCCAAGTCATGAACTTGGAGTTTATGAACCTTTGCTTATGTACTTTTTGTATCCATGGGTGAGAAAGAAGGAATTTGCTTTTGTGTTGCCTCTATAGCTACCATTGAATATTGGAGATTCTGATTTACAAGCTGAATTTGCTTGGATAAATTAGCCTCAAAATCATGAATTGAATCACTAGAAATTTATTTTTGCAAACTTGAAGATGTGGGCTCCTATATGATCTCTATAATTTGAAAATTAGACTTCTCATAACAAACTCTTCAACTTTATGATACCTCTCCTGGATAGAACTTCTAGGTAGGAAAGCTAGGCAAGGTTTGGTTTGACTCTTGAGGGATGTGATAAATATTAGTTTGCTGATCATAAGGGGAAAAGTGTATCTCTATGGGAACATAATATTGACTATGATGACCTAAGGTTTATCATAAACAACTAACATCTCTTCAATGCTTACTATTAAACCTCTAATGTCTAAAATATCAAAACTAGATTTTGAGTGAGCTTGCCTTATAAAAGTTGCACATACCTCTTTAGCCTACTACAAATTTACTCTCATACTCTAAATTTCATACTTGGAAATCTACTCACTATATCTCTTTCTAATGTCTATACTTATCATCTCTTTTTCATAGCCAAATAGAGTTTTCTTGAAGCCTGAGATGGATTGATTTGGGAGCTAATTAAGCTGATCAAAAGGATAACAAGACTCATGAGAGTGGTTATAGGATTGGTATGATCTTTCATACTACTAATAATGCTTTGTATATTCATTATATGGCTGATATGGCTCATGATATGACTAATATGAGTCATTAGGATCATACTGGAATTATTGGTAAAGAGAAGAATGATAACATTCTTCTCTATAAGCTACCATGGCCTAGAAAATCATGAAGATAACTAAAATTATGAACAATAATTTACCTTTTACCTTGAGATAAGGGCCAAAGGAGTACTAGAAACTAGCTTTAAATATGAATGTGCTACAAACTTGTACTCCAATAGTTGAACTTGTGTCCCACTAGACATGCCATAACTATTATCTATCTAGATAGCACTCTGATTAAATATTTGATAGATTTGGATATGAAACCTTCACACTTGGAATAACATTGGAATAATTTGAGGTGTGAGACACTTGAACTCAAGAGTAGACCTCTATATTTTATTGAGGCTAGCTCCTCTAAAGTATCACTTTATACTGATTACGATACTATTGATCATTGGGATGAAAAGGGGAAGAAGGAAACTAAAATGGAAATCCTACTTTATTGGTGGTGATACACATATATTTTTGGTTTATCCACTCAATTTGAGATCTTAAAACACTGATTAGATAAGTAAAGACTGAATCTATAACTCCAAATATCTCTTATGCATCAGTATTTCATAAAGAGGTTTTTTTCTAGTGATCAAACCCTAAGGGAAATGATGGAATATCATTGATTCAATGCACTAACCAACCACTTATATCTACTATAAGCTCAACCAAAAGACATCAAACACAAAACATGACCTGCATAATCTAACAAACTAGTAACTAGGTAAGAATTAAAACTTGACAAGGGAGAAAAGTCTACCACATATGCAAATCAACTAACATAAATACACTATACAAACATAATTAAATGTGAAATAATAATTTTATTTATCTAAAAAGGTTATAAAACTCAATCTTGGCAAAGTCTGGTCATTCCAAGAGAGGGATGGATCCAAAAAAATGACTAAAAATCCAACATATATAGTAAAAGCATAGAAAATCCAAGAGATTGGCATTGGAAAGAGAAGAGGAGATCAACTCCATGTCACTTCAAGTCCAACTCAATTATTTTATTCATTATTAGTCCTTTAGACTTGTCTTCATCTTCTAAAACCTTGCATGAAGCTTATTTTGGCATTGGAATAAGGATGGTGGGCCCATCTTTGACTTTGTCAATCTTCATGCATAAATGCTATGCGAAATTTGGATGTTTTAACTCCACTTAAACTAGTTTATAAGTGTTTGAAATCCTTCATTTACATGAAAACAAAGGAATATGCATGATCTTGTCAATCAGTCAACTAAAGCTTGAGACCAATTTACTTCACTAAGTTTTACCTTGCATGAAATGGGACTTTGAAGGTTGAATATGTGAATAAAAATCTATGTTAATATCATAAATTAATCATGTAAACTCCATGTAATTTATTTTTATATACATCCAACACTAAAGATCAAAATTGAAATTTGACCAATTAGGCCTACTAGGCCAAAAAGGCCTAATAGCCTATTTGTGCCCTTGGATTGCATGAAACCTGCAAAAAGAAATCACAAAAACTAAAAAAACAATGAATTTATACTTGGAAAAAATTTCCTCATCGTAAGATATGTTATTTTGATGAAAAAACTCTCATCATTTAGCCAATAGGGTTGACTAGGCCCATTTTACACCATTTTCCTAAAGATCGACCATTTTGATTGAGCTAATAGGGGCACTTTTATAAATATTTATAACCAAATTAAGATTTTATGATGAATAAAAATTCTTAGGCTTCAAACTCCATTAACTAGATCCCATTAAATTACCTTGTACTTCAATTTTTATGCTTTTTTCCACATAAAACATGATTTATAACTTGATCCGTATAGATCCATACATAAAATTAGCATTTATGGATTCCTCTAAGAGTTTACCTAATTTTTTAAAAAAAAATATTTTTATCCATGGTTATTTTATGGCAATAAAATCAAAATTTTGTAAAATTAGTTTTTTGAAGGTTTGGGAGGGTTTTAAAGCTGAATCTTCAAAAAAATGATTCATGAATTACAGACCTAAAAATACAAAAATATTTCCATTTATTTGTATCACATTTACCCCCCTAACATCCCTAAAAATATCAGGTTCCCATGCAAAAGATATGCAAAGTTAACATGTGGAGGAAATTTGCTTGTGGGGTTTTGCCTACATTCCAAGCTACCTATGCTCTTAATAATTTTTCATAAAGAAAATCCCCTAAATTGGCCTCAAATTTTCATTAATTATAATTTCATATGGTTCCTAAAAACATACTAATATCATTCAGCCAAACTCCTTACGTGGTGAAAGATGCAAGCATCTGAACAGGAGGCTTGAAAGGGTGTCTAAAACTACAAAAAGTGAAAAACTTCACCAAGATGAAAATTAATCTTAATTTGATTCAAAATTCCTAAAAACATTATTATTGGGTCTTTACCATTCTATTAAAATACTCTAAAAGTATATTCTTGCTTGAAAAGTCAAAAATGTCATTTTCACCTATATGCATGTTTGCTTGAAAAAGCTTGCATGAGCATGGTTTACATATGATTTGGAGTTTTTAAAATCTTTAAATTTCATATGATGATGTAACAACATCATCCCATTATATTTGAACTTTCACCTAGACTTAAAAACATCTGTGACACTTCAAAATGATGCCTGCTCTAATGATGATCTCAAATGGACATGCTGATGATTGTGATAGAATAGTGAGTTCTTACACTTTTCCAATGGCCTTAAAACATTTATATATTATTATTCAACTCATTTTTACCTTATGTAAAAAAATTCAAGGCAAACTTTCACCTGTGGATGCTAGAATCTTTAAATCTCGTTCAAATTTACCACCTATGCATGGACTGTGACATGCATGACTATGGCATTGCATATTTTAAGGTTATTTCATGATTTTATATGTTTTAAAGGTCAAAATCATCTTAAAATGGCTCAATATTTCTCCTAATATCTTTAAAACATCCTCTACTCCTATTTTTAGTACACTTTGAGCTTGAAACAAGGCAATTAGGCCTATATACTAGCATAAGTTCATACAAAAGATATATACACTTGTAATCATGTCAAGATAAAAAGTGTGTTAACATAATTTATAATATTTTAAAATTCTTTTGGTTTTCTTGGTATGCATAATCACCTCATAAGTCATTCCATGACTTGATTGCTCTTCTCCATACACCTTGCAAGCATATGACTGTGTCTAGGTATTTGATCATGGTGTTTGGATTCTTATAAAGCTTTATGATCTTGTATTAATCCACAAAAAACCTCATATTTTTTCTTTCTTACTCCTTTTGACTCATCATATCAAGGTATCTAATCTTCTACCTATGCATAGTCCGTATAATGGTTGTGCCTTGATTCATATTCATTGATGTCCTTATGACCCTGAACCATGCTTTGAGAAAATCACCTTCATCTACATCTACCCAAGTCATTTCATAACCTACCTATAGCACATAACTTTGGTCTTTATCTTATTCATATTATGGCCTAGAACTATGTTTTAGGTCTAGTTATAAGTGTAAATGCTTGTAGTTGACCTTGATTGTATGCTCGGATACTTGGAGCTGATCTTTCATTGTCCTTTGTCTAAGAATATGTCACCTTATTTCTCTATTGACACACTCTTTAAATTTATAGGTATTTGAGAACAACCCACTCCTCATGGCCTAACCCCATAGACCTTATTCATGGCTTGGTTAAAAGAAAACCTACAGGTTGAGGTTGTAGGTCACCCCCTTTTCCTTAGGATAGAAAAGTCACCTGTAATCACACCATCATCAACTAACCTTGATGCTCTTATTGGTCCAAAAATATTTAATGTGACTATTTGTTGATGAATCATGAGACATGTATTAACCATATGATCATTTATGATCATGTGTATCACTATTTCCCTTGGTTTTAAGTGTGTTCTGCACTGAAGGTGTATCATCTAGCTTCTTAAACCCTATCAAAAGCTCTAACTAAATGCTAAACCAATGTCATAATAATCTACAAGTCACCATGAATGCATTATGTCTTCCTCTAGTTTCAAAGGGTCTTAAGACTTTTCAAAAGTCTCTATCTCATGTAGATGACCATATAGGCCTATAGGTAACCTTTACTACTTGCAGGTCATCATGATAGACTCAACGTCATCTTGAAAACCCTCTTTCTTGTTAATGAATCTTCATTTAAAACCTATCAACCTCTTTCAATGCATGTTTTAAAGGTTTGAAGCCAATAAGAACCCTCCATTGATATTGTGTTCTTGCTTGATTGTAGTGACCTTATGTGGTTATAGGTAGGGTCTCTTGAGGTCTATAGGGTGTTAAAATTTTATGGTTGTAGGCTATCATACTTTAATCTTGTCCATTTTTTGTCCTCATGATTCTATGGGCTTAGGTAAGCCTTCTTTAGCTTGAATGCCTAAACCATGAGCTTTTAGAAACTCAAACATTTGAGAGGTATCCTTCATGAACAAAAACTCACTTGGCTACAAGTGTGCATTCCTAAGCCTATTGTAGGTGTGCATTCCTCTTATCTAACCCTTTACTAAACTTGATTTCTATTTTCCTAGTTCAATCATGAAACCAATCCCAAATTCTACTGATTTCTCCTTGAACCTAAAAAAGCTTCTTGAGCCTCATTTTAGGATAAAGAACTTGAAGATTATAGAACTGCTTGTAGGTCTTCATTAGGCATCCTGTATGTATTCACCACCTAGGTTTTGGATATGAAAAGTATAAGTATTTCCTTTAAACCTTACATTAGTCCACCACTTCAATACACTTACCTAGGAAACCATACTTCACTTAAACCATACCCCTCCTTTTGATCATAGACCTTGAATTAGGCTTGACTATGCTTTTCATGATGGTACAAACTATATAGGGTTGTAGGTGCATTGAAGTATATTTCATCATAAGAAGATGTTATTTAATTTCTCCTTTTATGATTCTTATTTGCCAACTCCTTGCAAGAAATCTTCTCAATTGACCATGATCACCTCTTTAACTAATTTACTATTAGCTAGCTTGGACTTGATATGGGGGTTGGACTGTAGGTACACTTGTGGCCTATTATCCCTATATAAGGCCTATTTGACCCTTATGTGCCTTTTCTTCCTTGTTCACTCATGTATAAATATATTTCCATACCAAGCATGTCTTTACTAATCAAAACCCCACCTCTTTAAGCCTCTAAGAGTCCCAACTTATTACCAAAAAAGGGCTCCCTACAAGGCACAAGCCTTAGGTCACTTTCATAATGGCTAAAGGTTAATTTGAATGAAGTGCAAGCTATAAAAAGTTACTCTAGTTGGTTTCAATGACATGATGAATTTTATATACCCATAATGTCCCTATATAAAAGGTCAAACTCCTTGATGTTATTCTAAGTATGACCTTTCATTGAAACCTATTATAGGTGAAGAAGGACTATCTGTATGGATCACAACTAAATGTGCCTTGGAGAGGTCATTAGACATGAGTAAGGTCCTTGATCCTCATAAGACCTACTTGATGAGATATCTACTTTCATTAAATATTGAATAAGTTCTCTTTCACTTTGACTCCTCATGACATCCATATGACCAACTTTGACTATGTAATTTGGTTGTAGACCTCATTTTGGTTGTATCATGATGTTATATAAGCCTACAAACTCCTTGATCATGCTTGATGGTGTCTCTTGTCAACCATTAGATATTTAATGATGGAACATGTGATGGAGATGATGTGAATGTGTATGACATGGATAATAATGAATGAAACTCATGAAAGGAGTTTGAAAATGGAACAAGAACATAGTGGTAAGGTTGTGTATGATAGGAGTAGGAGATGAATAGCATGGAGGTGAGAAAGAGTACAAGGAGAATGCCAAGACCACCCTAACTGAATTCAATATAATAATTAACCACCCTTAACCTATTATACAAGTTTGGAGGCTATTGGTAAAGTGTGAGGAGGTGAAATTGAAACTTGGTTTTTAGTTAAAAAATCTTAAAATATGCAAAGAAACCTTAAAAATGATAATCTAGCCTCTTTAGGCACTCTAAGAGCATGGAGATAAATTCTTGGCCATGAAACTTAAATAAATTTTGAGAAATATTATTGGAAAACATTAAAAACTTAATGGAAACACTGAAAACACAAATGCAATAAAATTTGAGGTTGCCTTCTTCATCCATGGCCATACAATTTCTTCTTGAGAGTATGCAAAATTGCAAATTTGGATTGGCTTTCTTTATGATCTTTTTTTGACCCTACATTACATGAATAAAATCTGAAGGAGACCATGTATAGGTATATTAAGTTCTCAAGATTTTGTACAAACCTAAGTTTTCATGAAACTTTGCCCAAGTGAGGAAAAACTGAAGAAAATCAGTTGCCTTTTTATTTGCAAGCCTATATAAATTAGCTTGTCTTCAAATATATGGTTCATAATCCTAGATAATCCAATTGATAAACCACTTAATCCATTAGCAATCCCTCTGATTTTAGTTTTTTCACCCTAAATTTCATACTTTTAATATTCTCCAGTAGTTTGTACCATTAGAAAACCTACATGCATGTCCTTTTATGCAAACTAGGAAATCACCTAGAATGGAATGGTTTTGGGCTTGTAGCTCTCCAAATCACTATAAAACTCTTGATGAAGTTATGTCATGACCTAATGAAGCTATCCTTTGCCTTGGTTGTATGGAATCCCTATTTTGCTTGTAAAATTAAGGTAAACAGTCTAATTTTGCTCTTTAATATAAAGATAAGTCTTCCACCACCACAAATAGAAGACTTGAGAAGGATTACATGCTATATCATGAAAAAATAGACATTTTTCAATCTTTTTCATGTTTTAAATGGGCTAATTGGCATGTGTAGAGGGTAAAAGATATCTTTTGGCTTTGAAAGCATAATAAATCACTTTTTCAAGATTTGAAACTTTGGACTTAAGCTAAAGTCATAATTATGAACATCATTAAAGGTATTTAACTCTATTTATGACCCTCTTTAACTTGAATTTTGGCATTTGAAGATGGAAAATTAGCTTTTTAGCCAAAATTACTTAGTTTTAGACCAATTTGAATGGGCTGAAGTAGTACTGGGAAAATTTTTGAACTGTAGGAGTTAATATTTGGTCTTGACAAGCCAAAATACCAACAGTTCCCTCTCATGGATTGAAAAAATATACATTATTAATCTTCCTCAAAAGTATCTTGATATTTAACTATGTTAAACATCTATCAATTTGACCTCATCTCATGTTCCCTAGAAACTTTGACCAAACATGCACTATAGATATTCATGGATTATTCTAGTATTTACCTTTGCTCACTATTAAACATTGAGCACTTATCATCATCTCACTACTTCCTAAAAATTTGGAATATTTTCACTCCATTTATCTCTTTGAGAGTAGCCTAGACTTTAACCTACTTAAACATCAAACACTTTGACCTCTTTGACTTAATATGCATTATTGATCTACATCTGTACCAACACTTGCTCATCATTAGATCCTTATCAGGTCTTGGTCTTTAACTTTGTGAAAATTTGGATAAGTATGAGAACCTTTGAAATTTTCCTATAAGGCCAAACTTTAACCTTAATAAATTTTGTTTCACTCAATTACATATCCTAGAATTTGAGCCATATGATCTCTTCACATAGGGGAATTCATCCATGTAACAAATTGCTCCTTGAAATTACATGCATGTGAAATATAATTCCATAAAACTACTTAATTGGCTCTTCTTAAAATTATACATTAATCTCATATTCATTTCACATCATCGATCTTTGGTGTGATCAAACACACATCATTATATCTCCCTTACAAATTTGGTTAAGTATGGGAAAACATTATAAATTATCTGGGAAGCTAGGTTTACACAGTTATATCTTTTGATTTGTTCACCTGCATGAGCTAAAACTTGGACCATAACAACTTGGGACTAATTTTATCACATCCATGTGACCAACTCCCCTTGATGCATCTATATGTGGTAATGGTGATGTCAATAAACTGTCTACTTATATTTTTATGTCACAGAACCAACTATGCAAAGATGCACATAATGATGAATACCATGTACTTCCAAAATATCTCCAATCATCCTTGACCTCTGATAGGACCCTTTAAAAATGCTCAATACTTTAGAGCCATTTGTAATCATGCCAAAAATGAAGATCAACCAAGCCTACTTTAAGCATACTAGGACAAACACACTACACACTTTGTCATTGACACTTAGACTATCAAGACACTTTTTTCACTCACTTGGACACCTCCATGACATCACTAACAACTCTCCAACATATATACCCAACCTCTCTAATGTAAATTATACTATACTAGATGAGGATGAAAATGTTAATAAACAAGAGCCCAAGGATCATCTTAAAGGCATCTTAGATCTAATCTTTGATGCATATGTAATTGATAACCATGGATTTAACCCCTATAATACCATTGAGGAAGAAGGCCTAGGATTATACTGCATTCATGGAGTTGTTGTTCCTAGTCTCACAATCTCAACTCAATAGCATGATGGCATGTGGACCTTGTTCTTTGATGGATCAAGGTCAAAGAATGGCAGTGGGGCTAGGTTAATGCTTGTTTCCCCTTTAAATCAGAAGTACTACGAAGTAGTGAGGTTCTAATTTCATTGTACTTCAAACATAGCATATTATGACTCCCTTATACATGGGCTACAAGAGGCAAGGAGGAGAGGCATCAAACTTATACAAGTGAAAGGTAATAGTGGGCTTGTAGTATAGTAAGGGTTATTAGTGTAGTCAAGAATCATATGTTGAAGGGCTAAAATCACTGATTATGGGACTTCTTAGAGGATTTATTAGAATTTGATATCTATTCCATACCAAAGGAATCTAATCACCATGTAGATAGACTTACAGCTATTGGTGCCCAATATGACATTATAGATGGTTTTAAGGGAACTCAAAAACAATCACAAATCAAGGTCACAAGTAAGCCATCTATACTTGATAATGAGGTGAGTTGGTAGGTCTTTGATAGTGATGAGCATATTATTTGCTTTCTCATGAAAGAGGTAGAATTATGTCACAAGAATCATGCTAAATTATAGCATTAGTTTGATGATAAAATAGTACAGCTAAGGACCAAAAAGTTATACAAAGGATTAGTGACATTAGAGAGCATCTTCAATGAATATGATTAGCTAAGAAGGGATAAGGTGAGTATCTCAACTAAAGAAGAACATTATGATAAGATAGTCATCTTCAAAGACAAGCTACTTAAGTTGGAAAAAGTAAACATAGTAGAAGAGAGAGTTGCCTTCATTGTTTTATGCTAATAATATGTTGATGTGTTTTCATGGGAATACCATCACATAAAAGGATTTATCCCCAATCTTTCCTAACATGCCATAGAATTAGAAAACAATGTAAAACTTGTAAGGTAGAAGTAAAGGCCAATTAACCCTAAGGTGGAAGAACTCATGTGAAGAGAGTTATTTAAATTGATTGAATCTAAGATCATATTCCCCATTAAGCACTCCTCATGGGTATCAAATCTTGTGCTTTTGAGGAAGAATAATGGGGAGATATGCCTATGTGTTGACTTTAGACACATTAATAAGGTGTCTTTAAGGGACCATTACCCACTACCCTCCATGGATCAAATCATTAAAAAGGTTGCAGGCTCTCAAAGGTTTTCCTTGCTTGATTGTTACTCTGGCTACAATCAAATCTTATTTAATGAGGAGGATAGACATAAGACTACCTTCACTACAAAGTGGGGCACTTATACATACATGAAAATGCCCTTTGAACTATCTAATGTAGGGGAAACTTTCTAAAGGGTAATGGATGTTGAATTTGAGGGGTTGATTAATGAGATGGTGACCATGTATCTTGATGACATCATTGTTTTCTCAAAGGATCCAGTAGACCACATGACACATTTGAATTTGGTCTTTTATAGGTGGAAGTAGTTTGGAGTGTCCTTTAATCTGAAAAAATGCATATTTATTATTCATGAGGGAATAGTCTTGGGGCATGTGGTGTCAAAGGATGGTCTTTCTAAAGACCCTAAGAGGGTTGAATCAATCTTGTTCTTACCCCTTCTCAAGCACGAGAGAGGTTTTCAAAGCTTATTAGATAAGATCAACTTCATTAGGAGGTTTATCCTATTTTTTTAGAGATAGTCAAGCCTCTTACTCACATGATTATGAAGCACAAAGAGTTCACATAGATAAAGTATGGAAAGAGGATATTTGAGGCCATCAAATAAGCCATCTCTTAATCCCCTATGCTCTTTAACCCTGAATTTGATAAAGATTTTTTTTTGTATGCATTCTCTACATCAGATGCAATTTTTTCTATGTTTATTCAACATAATAAAGGATTGGAACAACCAATTTCCTTATTTAGTCAATCCTTAGAAGGATATGAGGAAATATATACCTTTTTGGAAAATCATGTGCTTACTTTTATGAGAGGATTGAATAATTTTAGACACATGGTGTCTAAAAACAAGGTTATAGTCATCATAGTACACCCAAGCATCAAAGAATTGATACTCAAAAAAGATCTAAGTGAGAAGAGATCTAGATGGTAACAAAGTACATGGAATATGACATTGAGGTGAGAATGACCAAGTTAACCAGAGTTAGAGGTTTATGTGAGTATAATGCAGTAGAGGTAAAAGAAGACAAATATAAAGTGTTGGTAGTCTATGGTAGTCAGTAGGTAGCTGCAAGTACCAATGATGTGGTCAAAATCCTTCAAATATGCTAATGTCCTATGGGTTTGAATAGGGTCAAAAGGAGGCACTTTAGACTATAGACCATACCCTCTATCTTGATAGATGGATTGATCTTGAATAAATGTATAAGAGGCATGATTTTGAGATGTGTTGAATCAAGCCAAGTTGACAAGCTACTTGAGTAATTTCATAATGGCCCTGCTAGTGGGCACTTTGTTGCCAAGACCATCACCTCCAAAATCATCAAATTTGGGTACTTTCGGCCTAAATTTTTTATAGATTCACATAATTGGGTCAAAAAGTGTTCAAAGAGTGCCTTGTTTATTGGAAAACATAAGTTAACTACCCTTCCCTTGTAATCAATCCAAGCTAAATAGCCATTCATTTAGTGGGGCCTAGATTTCAAAGGAATGATCTATCCCCCTTCCATTGCTAGACATAAGTGGGTCATCACAATCACTGACTAATTCACAAGGTGGGTGGAGGTATCTAAACTTAAAGAGGCAAATGATAACTCAATCTTGGAGTTTTATGATAATCTTGTAATCAGATTTGGTGTGCCTTTAACAATCAACTATGATAATGCCTTGGCCTTCAACAGTACCAAGGTATGTGCGTGGACCCTTAGCTATGTCATTTTCCTCAAGGCATCCTTTAAATAATACCCATAATTAAATGGACTACTAGATTCCATAAACAAAAATTTGATAAGGATCATCAAAATAACCATGGAGGATAGATCAAGAGAGTGGCATACAAGGTTGAGAACTGCCTTATGGGTAGATGGAGTTACACTTAAGAGGTCTACTAGACACTCTCCATACCTCCTTGTCTATGGTATAGAGGAAATATTTATTATTTCCCTTGAAATGTTAGCCTGATAATTTTCTCATCAACTTTATCTCTTAGAATATAATGCATTGAAAGTGAGGATGAATGAGTTGAGATAATTAGAGGAGACAAGGGATAGTGGCATCCATATCATGTTATCTAATCAACATCAAGTCAAGAAGTCATATAATAAAATGGATTCATTTAGGACATTATAACAAGGATATGTATTCCTAAATTGGGATGGGGACCATGCAAAGCAAGGAAAATGCTCCAAATTTGATAGCCTTTGGAGTGGACCTTACCTCATCACCAACCATAAGAAAAGTAATGCCTTTTAGCTTTCTAGATTGAATGGTGAGGAAATCCCAATCCCTGTCAATGGGAGGTGTTATCACTTGGATTTTCACCCTTTTAGGAGATTTAGATCACTCCTTATCCAATTTTCATAATGTAATTACCTCTAGTCTTGTGGGCAACCTAAGGAATGAGGTGAGTCTCTAGATAGGGATAGCTCCCTTGATGTACCACTTAGGATTGCAACTACTAATAACTTTGGGGAGTGAAAAGGAAGAAATATATCTGAAAACAAACTAATATAAGGGAGGTGATACATCAAATTTACTAATTAATTCCAACCATATGTATGCTACACTAGAGACCAAGAAACTAACCAAAGCATACACTTTTCCAATCTAAGTCTTCTTATAGCAATGTTACATTATGAGGTTATGGAAGAATGTCTTAGGATAGGAGGAATAAACAAGAGCACTTTAATGCCACTAATGAATATAATAACTCACTTAAAATTTGACATTTCTTGGAACACATCACATGCCCTATAAGAAGAAGCTACAAATAGGTGAGAGAATGTGACAACTTGCTAAGGAATCCATAGTCTTCACTAAGAAATTTCAACATTCAAGTAAATCACACTATAAAGAATCATGGAAAAGGTAACACTTATTAATTTTATTGATCAAAAATTATACAAATGAGTAGGGCTTTTCCATACTCAGGTGGAGCATCCAATACAATGCTAAAATGGCTAGTTCTTATAGAACTTGTGAGAGAGAGAAGAAGAGAGAATTACAAGGGTCACAATGACAATTTTAAAGCCAATAAAATCAGTTATCCATGAATTATAATAATTTGTGTTAAACCATGTCATATCAGGATCTCCAAGTGTTACTCCAGGTCACAAACCTCATGAAAAGTGGCAAGAAAACTCCTCAATTGGCTTAAAAAAAGTACCTTCATGATTGGAGTTGTTTGAAGGTCCTATAACTAATGAGGATCAGTAAAAATTATTTTAATGGAATGGGAGACTCTCAAACATGATATTACATGAATTTTTTGCATTCTTGGTCCTTTGGAAACCTTTGAAAGTGAGCCATCATCATCTACTATCCAAAAAATTAACCTTCTATGCACCCTGCCCACTTGGCATCCAAAATGAATTAAATTTATCAATAAAATACATATTATTAAGTGGATTAAAATTTTAAATACCTTTCATGGGCATAGAATCATCAGGGACACCTTAAAAAGATCTCATTTTAAGTTTTCCATCTTCTTCACTAGCTTGTCTAATATGCCATATTTGACTGGATGAGTTCAACCACCTAGTTGTGGTACTTATAATTTGTTTCATGGAATTAAATTAATGTTTTGATATATATTAATTATTATTCTTACATTCAAACTTTGTTTCATCTCTTCACTCTTCATGTAGCCTTCACAACACATAAAATAGTGATAAAATCCCTATTTTTGCCCCCATACATACAAGTCCGTACAACTCATCTTAGTGTGAATTATTATGAGGGATTCCTAGACAAAATCCAATAATCATTATGGACAAAATATTTAATTTTATTAACTATCCAACTTTATTTCCCAAAAATGGTATTTGGCAAGGGTTTAATAGGTTTTAGGCCCATTTTTGGTCTTAAGGTTGGTTCATAAATTTTGGACGTCCAAAATTCAAAAAAAAATCACAAAAATGGTGTTTATGGACCCTTCTAACATTTTAAAATTCCTTGGACTCCCATGGCAAACCTCAGGTGAGATATGAGTGATCAAATTTGCTAATTCAAGTTTGCTTCCCTCTTTTCTGCATGTTTGAGTGGGTTTTGGGATCAAGAATGGCTTCTCCAAGGTTTATTATTCATATTAAAGTCTTTTAAACCTTTAAATTATCCAATAAACCTGTTTAAAACAATTGGAGTGATCATCTTGTGTTAGAAATGCAATTGGCCTACCATTTGGCCTTAGGTTTGAACTTTGCCTAGTAAGCCTGACTATAGATTAGAACTCAAAATGAATTTTCATGTTTTTCCTTACCCATTTATATCTCAAAAAATTATTTAATTCCCCAATTTACATTTTAAAATAGGGTTTAGTACATATCTTAAGCTATGAAATGAAGTGATCCTCCTTTTGGCTTCTAGGCTTCAATCTTGCCTTTAGGCCTGACCACTCCTTATATGATTTGGACTATTCCATTTGGTTTCCTTGAATTTAATTGGTTCATAAACCTATTATATGACTCTCCACAAGATAAAATAAGTTATAATCCATGCTTAGGTCTATAAGTAGGAATGACTTTTCATTTGGGCAGTAAGCCTCAATTGCTTGATAGGTATGCCTACAAACCTAGACATCTATACCATCTTACTTTCTACCTTACTCTTGTGAGGTGTGGTATATGTTTTAATATGTTAATTATATCTTCTCATACCTTCCATCTAGGTTCCCCTTGTGCCAAATTCATCTTTGTTCCTCATTCAAAAAAATTGCCACTTTGTGTCCAAAGGGAAGTACCCCCTATCTGAGATAAAATAAGGGGTAGTTACCCTATTTTTCTAAGAAAAAAAATAATTATATTATCCTAACAAACTAATAAACATTATCTATACAAACTTTTATCCTTTTTTTACAGCATTTTTCCCTTCAACTCACCTAAAACTCAAGATAGACCTTTGGAAAAGATAGACTATCTACAAGGTTCCTTGGTGGATTACATGATGCATGGTTAGGGTTTCATTATTAATTTTTTCCATGTTCATAAGGATCCATAAATTTATATGTTATTAATGGATATGGTTCCATTTTATTATTTAACAACATAACCTTTCATGTACCCTTAATACCCTTTACAACTCACCATACTATGTCTCATCATTTCTGACTGTGTTGATCTTAAACCTAACTGTAGATGCAATTTGTCATGTTGGGCCTATAAAATATGGTATAAAAACCCTCATCTTGATTATATTAGGGTAATTTTAATTTCTTAGGTTCATATTATTTCATCTTCATGTCATATTTGTCTCAATGAGATCAACTTCTTTGCTCCATGTGCCTCTAACAAAGGCACCCAGCCTTAGGACCCTACCTGTAGGTTGTTATTTACATTTTTTTTCTTGAAAATTTATTAAATAATCTTATTTAAAATTAAATCATCATTTCATAATTATTATTACCCATTTATTCATCTTGTATAACATTATCATCATTGAAACTACTACCTCCTACTAACTGCCTGATTGAGACAGTCACTTGTAGTAGTTGTAGGTGTGCATTTGGGAAGGATGAAGAAATATATGGCCTTCACCTCATAATTTTCCTCACATTAATTAGACCTATTAAAACTTTATTTAAAATAAATAAACCACTAATTATCGATTTCCATTTAGCTCATTGTTCTTCTTAGTCAACCCCTAGTTGTAGGTGGCTAACCAGGCTGATGTACAGACTGTAAATGTATTTGGAGAGCCAAAACAAAAATATAATTCCTTATAATAATACTTTAGACCATATAAGTTTCTTGACTATTTTGAAACACTTTATCTTGATGGCATGGTCTAAATTTTTAACTTTTGGATGAAGAGATTTCTTATGGATCTTTCCATGTAGATTTCATTATCCAAGTTCAGTGTTTTTGGAGGCACCTTTAGGACCCCAAAAAACCATTCTCAATAAATTATCTTGACCCCATTCTTGGTATAATCCTTATATTTACCAAAGGATACAAGGTTTATCTATATATATACCTTAAACCTTCTTATTAAACTTACTATAAGACATCACAATAACCCTTAGGACCTCTATTTCCCTATTTTAGGGACAAAGGGCTTAAATTCTATCCTTTCATGTTTCATCCAAGTTTTCACTTATATCTTCCCACTTCATGTTATGGTTTGGAGGAGGATCTTACCATGTTTTAATCTCCCATACCATTACCTTCAAGGCTCTACCAATGTCACATGTAGGTGGGTTCTTTCACACATAGGGAATGAATACAAGAATGGGCAGTGTATATTACATTTGCCTTTCAAAAGGGTTATAGACCTATCTAAATGCCATAAAATGAATTATTAACACTTAAAAGAGGTTTATATCACCACTAATTCTTTCATTCTTATCATGGCATTACTTTGAATACCTGTATATGCATGTTAATGGTTGACTGAATGCAAAAGTTGTAAATGACTGCACACCTCCTCCTTTTGTATCAAATAAAAATTGGGTCACTACTTCATGATTTTAAAGGATACACCATTGATTTTAAATCTTCATAAGACTTATATAAAAGTGACACATAGGTTCTACACATGTGGTTAACCATGACTGACTGAGTATGATAGTCATAAGGCTAACTGGATTCATGATCTTTATGGCTTCACTCTTATGGAACATGCCTTAGAAGATGAGATTGTAAGATGAAATGAAACAAGATAACATTATTATTATGATAAAGGACATACCACAACTCTCTAAAACCATGAATAAAGTATGAATATGTTGTGAGTAGGAGAAAACTACCAACCACATAGAATGATGCTCCTCTTTGAACCTTGATGTACTTGACTCATAAAAATAACTCCAATTGTGAAACAAATCATAGAAAACATTTTATGGTAGAGTAAACATCCTCTGGGAACAATATTAGCAATTAAGTTGTATGGATTTGCCTAGACTAAAAGAAAACCTGAAGGGTGCATAGATTGATAAACAGATTTACACAATCAACTTCTTAGAGATGGTTCATAAACCTAAGACCACCATTCCTCTACAACCAAACATTAAATAGAATCTGACTAAGTTTAGAATATAACCTCAAGATAATTTTATTTTAAACCCCTTATGTTGACTGTACCAAGTAAAAACTTACAAGTCAATTCTGGTTGCCAAAAAAGGTGAAAAGAGAGTAAAATAGGTTTGAGTAATAAATGACATCTCTAGATCAAAATAAACATGGAATTGAGCTTGGGGAAGCTAAAAATTCACATTCATACCTTTACCAAGTGGCACACTTCCCAAGGAGGTTTTACAAGTGCCATTTTCTCCTTCTTTGCTAAGAAAACTACCTTTTCTCTCGACAACCTTCTATCTTTTTAGTAGTGTAAATTATCTAAGGATTTTAATGAGACATGGGACATGACATCATGTTTTGACACTTGCATGTTTCCCAATAAACCCATACAATGCATTAAATATACTATTTTGACCCCTCAAATGAACTAAAAATTATATAAGGACATAAAAACTAATTAACCAAAGTTAATATAACATTAGTTAACATCAAATGACCTATGTTAGACCTCATGACATGATATTATACCCCCTTATAGAACTAAAAATACAATTTTTTTAATAGGGGTGCCCCAATTTGACTTAAAAGTCAAATTTAGTCAAAAGGAGATTCTTCAAGTTATGTTATTAATATTCATCATAGTCCCCTTGTACATAAGTAGCTAGAGTTTGTCTTTTAACTCCAAGTGCTTATGCACATGTGTTATGCCTGTTTCATAGTCTTGTTTTTGGTGGTTGTGTGTTATCTTTTATTTTTCTTTGTTACTTTGTTGTGTCTCATTATTTCAAAGTATGAAAGGTATAAGGTAGATTCTATGTGCATTAATGTTTCATTTACTAAGCCATCAAGGGTAGGTTCAAAAAAATTGAATTATTTGATTAGTAGGCTAGTCAAGCTAGTTGAGTCACCATAAATGTTGACCACTTTCTAGTCCCAAACCTAGAAAGGGTTTAGCCTAATGCCTTGACTCCTGGTTCATCATTAGTCTTATGATTGCATCTTGTCCTTGTGATTTGTGAGGGTTGTTCAAATAGTCCATGTATTTATCATGCCATAACATTTCCTTATCAGTCTTTATATCTCCTTTCCATCTTGAGTTAAGTGTTGCCATGATGGGTTTTCAACATGTGAAAGATACCAAGGTGAAGGTACACTGAGGAGGCAGTTCAATAGAGGCTCATGAACACATTGGTTCTGCATGATAAATAAGGTACATTCATTTTCAATATTTTAATGAACATCTTGTAAGGTGTATTAATGTTCATTTAAGGTTTCTCATAGGCCATAAAGGTCTTTTATAGGTATTGGCATGATAATTTAATTGGCATACCCTTTTAAGGTCATATATATGTGTAAAGTCAACATTTATTGGTCATAATGAGACCCAATATATCCTTGATAGACCACTGAGTCACCCCACACACCTTTAATATACCTCATAAACCTCACTAAGCCATCACTAAATTATTTCATACCTCATTCAATCCATTAACACCATAGTCAGCACCTAATTCCTCCCAAATGGGACCCACACATGCTAAACAATGGCTTTTCAACTCCCTCAATTTGTACCATTAGGTTCAAAGTTCCATATTATGCCTATTTTCCCTCCACAACACCTCTTAATGATGTTTTAGGTCTGAAAAGAGAAGAATTATAGAGAAAATGGTAGGTTATAGAGGTTTCTTAAGTAGTACAGATCCATACAATATGGACCAGCTCAAGTGGAGTCATGATTTTGTAGAGGGAATTCAAATGGTGGAGAAAGTAGTCTATGATAGTGACTTGAAATATCAAAACCATCCCATCTCTCCCTTGAGCCCATTGGCAGACTTGGAGAGCTCCTCAGGTTTATGCTTGTACCATACAAAAGAGAAAGAATAGGGGCCCAAGCTCATAACCAAAGAAAGTATAGTTAGGTAGATTCCACCCATGGAAATTTGTTTGGATATTGGTCTTATAATATTTATGAATGTTCCTTAAGAATTTAATTAATTTGTATGCCCTTCTCACCTGCATAGGTGAACTTGGACTAAATAATTTTTAGGGATTTTTAATCTATCTACTCAAACTACTAATGGATGTTTTTGCCTTGGGTCTCAAAGGATAATTCCATAGCATTTTCAACACTTGAACCACATGTGTGAGCTCAAATAACTAGCATACATTCATGATTGGCTCCTATCTATGATCTTTTGACAAATTTGTGTAAAGGAAGAGGTTTGATGTCTACATTAGAAGTTGTTAACTAGGTTGAAGAGTTTGTAAGAGTGTTTTAAGGTTTATAATACCTTCTTGCACATGATGTAGTTCCAATGGTCTCTTTTCATCTTAAAATATCCCAAGGAGAAAATACTTGTGCATTTTTGAAGAGCACTATATTAAAAAGATTGTGTGTAGCTCAATAGCATCTGTAGATCTTCAAATATAACTCAAAAACATAGAAAGAGAAGTTTAATTTATGGTGGATCATCCTCATGCCCTTGAGAATAAACTTTTGAACCTTCATGGTGGTCTCATCAGGCCTAAAAACCATCTCTCTTATCTATAAACCCACACAGTCCCTTTTAGGAAAGTTTAAGGTTTTTTGAAAAAGTTAAGGTTTTTCTAAGTTCACAAGGTTTCAATTTAGGACTATGTATATGTTATATCTACCTCCAAGGTCCCATGTTTTCTTAGGTATGTGGATAAAGGTATGAAAGGTTCATGTGATTTGTCTTATAAAGGTTTTTACCCTCCATTTCACATCACCTATATGCTCCTATCATTTCACTATGTTTTCACTATCATTCACACTGTGCTCTAACTCGGTTGTCCATGTTTCACCTTCATTCACCCCACAATCATCTTAATTTACTCCTCCACCCTTCCTTATAAGGTTATATCATGTAAATAAATATCCATAAGTCCTTATAACTATTATAAGTAATTAAACAATAGTATTTTGGTCCTATGTGGTCATATAGTGAACTAAGAATGCAAATGTGCACCTACAACCAGCCCTTTTAATGTTACTATAGTAGGGTCTCCAAAAGACACTATGTAGGATATTTAAGGCATGAGGATTGGTGAGAGTATTAGGGAGTGTGGATCTTAAGTAATAAAATTATGATATGGACTTCTCACATAGGAGTTTCAATCACTATTTAGACCACCTTCTTCTCACACAGGCATGATGACTAAACCCCTATAGATAGTCATACTTGTAGGTGGATACATTTGACATTATTGAGGAAAATTAATGTCTTCATATTTCTTGAGATAAAATTCAATGTTCATACAATAAATATAAAATTTCATACTATTTAAGAGAGAAACATTTGATGATTATCACCACTAAGAAGGCATAGTAACACCTAAATAGGCTTGAAACCACACATACATATGCAGACTTGAGCACTAAGCATGCAGAGGGTAAGGTATACAAAGGAAAAAAAATTAGAAAACCATCATCTGATCATAATAATTTAATTGAGTACATAATACATAGTTTCATGATCACAAGTACCTTAGGGGATAATGTTGAAGGTCACACTCAAAGAATTCATACAAATGCACAATCTGTAGGTAATTTACAGCCAATCTAAGCTAAAATGGTGGTTTGGGACCTTTATGGGCATGTCTAAGCCCCAAAATTAGTATAAATGGTCATCATGACCCATTAAATACAATCATGTATTCATTTAGGATAGATAAAAAGTGGGTATACCCATTGTTTTATCTTAGAACAAGCCCTATCTGTGATAATTTTTTGTGGGTTGAAAGGGTGCATTCATCTCATGAAGGGTCTGCAAGCAATTTGGGATCCCTAAAATGTTTTGTTTTAATTATGAATGATTTTTAATGGTTCCCAAACCTCTTCCAAAGGTATAACACCCATAACTACAACCAATAGCCTTAGAGATAGACCAACACGCTCAAGCAAATAAGCTTGCTTATAGACCCTAGTGCCATCTTAAGGTTCCTTTAAGCCAACATAACAAGTTGAATGGCCAATGTGAGGTGTATGAGAATGATTAAGACTTTTTAATATGGTTTTAAGTTCTAAGAGGTGAGAAATTTGATCAAAATGTCGTCAAACCCTGCTCAAGCCAATCAACCTACACACAGGCAATTTAAAAACCATCTTCAAATGCTCACCCACTCCAATACATGCATGTTGGGGCCAAAGCTCCTATGGAAGTTTAAGTCTCCCTATGGACCAAAAATTAATAAAGTATTGGTCTATATTTAGGGTCTAACCTTTATGAATGAACCTTAAGAAAATAAGCACTCAAAACTACTTGTAAACAACCCTAATGCCACCTTCTAACATTCATATCTCTAAACACCCTTTACATGAGAACCTAGACCATTCATGGAAGATGAGGAGGTTAGTTCCCTATACATTCATGGAATTTATTATTGGGTTATACATTCATACTATATGAATAATCATTAATATGGTGGAAGTCTTAAACCCTATACAAACCCAAAAAGTGACCCAATGGTGGAGTTTGGCCTCAAAACCCATCTAGATGAGATAATTTGACCATGAAATGACATCTAAGGTCTCATACGGTCCTTTGAGCATCATATAAACCCATTAGTTAGCACGTATAGGGGTTAAACTATATGAAATAAGATTGGAAGTTCTAGTTTAAACTCAAGAATAAGAAGGTAGAGAGTGTCTATCTGCACAATGAGGTCAAAAAGGGAGAATAAACCCTAGAGAATCTCAACAAGCCCTCTAGTAGCCTCCATGTTTACCTCCATGATTGGTTCAGTAGATAAACAAGTATAGGTGTTGGAATGCATAGCTATTACATCCAAAGGGGGTCAAATGATACAATTAAGCCTATGATGCTACTTCCTAAGGTATCTAAGGTGATGTTTAGGTTATATGTGATGAAATAGTGCCTTGTAACCCAATATTTAGGTCAAGGTTCATGATTAAAGTCTATAGACAAATCAATCCACAACTTCCACTAAGACTATGCCATTAAAAGGTGAAGTAGAGTATAATTTGGGAAGTTTAAATATTTCTAACCCAAATGTTGAAGGACCTCATAGTGTTTTAAAGCTCTTTGTCTAATTTATATCCCTAGAGAAGCCATTACAGTAGACCATTCTTATTGTAGACACACAAAAGTCACTCAAAAGGCATGTTCTTCTCACAAGGAGCATCTTCAAATGACCCATCACATATTTTATGCTATGCATGTAGAGTCCAACATTTTAGAGAAGGTGGGGAGGTCCATTCACTTGAATTTTTCATAATTAGTTTAGAGATCCAAGATTTTATCTCTATAAACCACTCCCTAAACCCCCCAAACACTTTTAAAACTCCCTTAAACCCTAATAGTGACTCAACTAGAGAGGTTTAAATGAAAAGTGACATTTAAATACTCCAAATTTGCTTATCCAACACTTGGATCATATTGCCAGATTAGGTGGGCTCATGTCCATGGTTTCTAATGGATGGAAACTATAGGATCACTTCCTTAAAATTTATTTTTATAGGGTTTTAGGCTTAAATTATGTTAAAAATCCTAAACAAAATTTATAAACTATGGAAAGGGTGGTCTCATGACTTATTCTACCCATTCAATTCCAATATGATCAATAGAACTGACTTAATGTGTCTCTATTAGTTATTTCTAAATTACCTAGTCTGTGAAGTAGTTTAGGTGGCCTAGTCATACCAGGCTAATATGTTTATAGGTGAAGAACACTCAAGAGGTCTCAATTTTAATGCATAATAGGTTAACCTAAAAATGATCTAAGTCTTTTCAAATGATTTAATATCCTAGTTCTTCTATTTGACTTTTCAAGTAGTGAGTATTAATATAAAGTTAGAGGATAAATAAAATAGGCCTACTTATCTTGCAAGTAAAAGAGTCTAACAGGTAAAAAATGGCATGGTAGAATTGATGAACCATATTCAAGCAGTGATAACTATCATTCAATTGAGCATATCCCAAAATTAAGGCCAATATGATAGCTTAAGAGAAGTTCCAAGGACCATTATGCATGCACATTGAAGGGAGGTTGCCCAACACCTCTTGAAGGTCTATCTACACTCCATTTGCATTGTGTAATTGACCATTGGAGCGAATCTTAGGATATTTTAAGCATGGTTAAGTATTGAATAAATTCAAAATTTAGGATTTATAACATTCTATGCCTGATCTCAATGCAAAAATAGACTCATTAAAGGCATGTCAATGCTTGAGGATAAGGAGTAGGCTTGTTGTAACTGTCATATGCCACCTTTGGCTCATTCATGGCCTCTCCCATACTTTAAATCTTCTCTCTTCTTCAAACTTTATATTTAAGTAGGCATTTAGATATTTCTTTGACATCCCTTGGTTGGGTGTAGCAAATCTCTGCCAAAATTTTCTTGTATTCTTTTAAATCAATATAAAACATTTATAGATTTATTATTGAATGCTAGTGTGCTCTATGAAAGTTTGATTTACAAAATGTATGCATTATGTTGTCATATATATGTCTTTTCATGCACTTAATTTTATTTTTTTGGTCTATTTTAGGTTATATGAAGTGTTAGAAATTAGGAGTGTCCTTAAAGTGTCATAGGTCAATAATATCTTATGCAGATCTAGGCCTTGGTCCTTCAAATTGCATAATACTGCTTAACCTCCATATGACATATTCATGCTTAAAACACCATCAAGAAGTCTGATTAGTCATAGTATACATCAATTTCATTAGTGTATTTCAAAGGATGTCATTAAGAGTGGATCTCTAATCAATTGGTGCAACACTACTTAGAGTAGGTTCTTTCATTAGTTTTTATCTCTTTTCACTTTTCATTGTGATAAGATTAGATCCTAGAAAGAGTTGAATTGACAAACTAGGGGAGCTAGCCCCATAAAATCTAGAGGTTTGACCTACATATTAGGCAACCCAAAATCTATAGGTCACTTTATTTTTGGTCTAGGTTTGAGGTAGACATGAACAATCTTCTCCTCAGAAAGGGTGCAACCTAGATTCCTAAAAATTACTTAGGGTTAATATTCTTAAACTTGAGAGAATCTTAGGTGATAGGTGTATTTTTTGGTTTTAAATTCTGCCATTTATTTTAAATAGAGTAATTTGGATTGTTTGCATTATTTTGGAGGCATCTGATGATGGGATGGTATCCCTTTGTTCTTTTAGATTGTTGAATTTAGAATGTGTATTATTATATATATACTACTTGTATAGTTCCTTCATGCCATACGTTAATTACAAAAATAAGACTATCATTTATTCTAGTATTTATGTTGGACCAGTTGTTGGTTGAGATGTAGTGTAACAAGTGTAATTTTACTTATCCTAAAAGTTATTTATTTATATTTTATCTCTTGTTTGTATATCCATCTTTGGTTTGGAAGAGTGAATTGTTTCATCTCTAATATAATTGAATCAACGTTTAGATTTTATATAAATTCATACTTATGTGTGTTTATGCCTAGCCCAGTTATTAATCTTTAGTTTTAATGAGTTATTGATGTAGATGAGAGTGGTAATAATTATTTTTACATCTTATTTTATTTGTTCATTAAAATATTGTGATGGGTGTATACACTAAATTATAATTTCCTTAAATATTCTAATTTTTCCCCTTTATCCTAATCTTAGTCATTTATTTAATATCACCCCTCATCATTTATTCATTCACCAACCTTATTTATACCCCACTAATCAATTTATCTTCCTTAAGAATGTCTTATCCCATCCTAATATCTCTTATCCATTATTTGACAATTTAAAATTTCCATGACCCACCTATCCACCTACCCTAGCCTATTCTTAGGCTCTCCTACACCCCTATTCCCTAATCACCCACCCAATCCCTATATTAAATTCCTCACTAATCCTAATCAATCCCTAAAGAGATTCTAGAATTCTCCAATGCTATAACCTCCTGTAACTTGGCCCCTCCTCTCTAGAAGCCTCTATTTTAGAGGCTTCTAAAGAATTTTTAATTCCTTGAAAATTCCTTGACCCTTAATCCTCATGGCTTAACTTTGAATGTGATCCATAGATATTCCCTAGGATTATTTATACAAGCCTCTCCTCCATGGAAACTAACTAGAATCTCCATGATCTAATAACTAGAAACCATTCAATCCATAGAGTCTTCATGTCCACATGATCAACTAGTCCATCCAAGTCAATGAATTAAGCTATCATAATGTTGCAAATATGAGTCTAAGGTAATATCAATACAAATCCTTTTGTATTTTTATTGTTGAATTTTAGTTTGGATCAATTAGCTTTAGGATTATAGTGGTTTTTTGAATGTTCATTCATCTATTTGCATTTTATCCTAATGGCTCTAGATCTTAATTAATGAATTGACATTTTAGGTGTTTTTGATGTAAGTATACAATCAAATATATATAGCTCAAAATTTCATCTAATTTTTGGTTACCATGGTGGGGCATTCCCTCCCAATTTAACCCACTTGCATCCTAGATGTGTTTTGGAATCTTGTAGGGCTAATTGGATAAGACAAAATTCTAGACTTTGATCAAACTCACACGCAAAGGTTAACTGTGATATTTCCCGACAAGTCATGACATTGTAGTGGTAGATTTTGTTCTATGAGTCATGATTTTGTGTTAACCTTGATCGTTAATGTCTTATGATTTTGGCAGTTTCAGGCATCTTGTAAAATCACTACTCGACAACCATGGTTTTGCCTTGAAAGTGGTGATTTTGACATTTGACTCATGGTTTTTATTTACTTGTTTGACCTAATTACTAACATTTTTTATGACTTTGACATGTTTCCAGCATTTTGTAAAATCACAAATTTACAAGTTGTTGTATTGTCCAAAAATTCATGGTTTTGTCATCTAAGTTACAATTTTGTGTTTAATAGACATTTGGACTTACATTCAATTTTGCATTAATCTTGGTTTTTCTTGTGTTTGTGTCTATGTCATTTGGATTATAGGAAAGAAATAGGAGCATCCCAAAATAGATATTAAACGACTAGATCAAACAAAACCCTTTTTCCCCTCTTATTGCAATATCAGATATCATGAACTTATGGTTTTGTATTAGTTTAAGTGATTTTGCATAATTTTAGAAACATTATCTTGATCATATTTTAATAATCTAAGCACTAGTTTAAATACATATCAAATACATGTCTAATCTTTATACATACTATTATATATCATCACATATATTTGTTTAGTTTTAAGGCTAACTATAAAAATCTTATTAATTTTTCTCATGTTACAAAATCACTAATTGTGAAATTGTGATTTCACAATAAAAATTGCATTAGCACCAAAAATCTTGTGGTTTTGTAGAAAACTACAAAATAACTACTAGCGTTTAGCCACTTTCTATAAAATTGCAAGTTTACAGTCACGATATTACATAAAAGTTGTGATATTACACTTTTTGGTTGTGTTATTGCATTATTTTGACTGTGTATTTATGGTTTTGTCCTTTGAATTTGTGATTTTACTCTTCATTTTTGCCTTCAAAATTATTCTTTTTGAGTGCATTTTTAGTGTCATTTTTGATGAATTTTGAGTCATGTCAAGCCTCTCACAATGCCCAAATTATATTTGGAATCAAGGGCACTACCATTAGACCCCATAAGGGTCTCTACCCTTTAACCCCATAAGGGGAATTTCCTCTGAAGCCCATAAGGGGTGCTGTCCCTTGACCCCATTGGGGGTTTTCACCCCCAAACCCCTACATCATTCCCCCCATCACCCAAAGAAGTTATAGATCCAAATCATGATTATTTTAGTAGTTTATATTAAGTCTTATTAAACTAACATTTTGTTTCTTATAGGGGTGAATCTAGTATCCATTTTATCTTACCTTGTAGGTCATATTTTGGTTTAATGTCTTATCTTGTAGGATTCCCCTTAAGATTGTCAATCAAAACTACTAATCATTGTCTTGTGGTTTGCCTCTTTAAAAGTGTCGATCAAACTACTAATCATTTTCTTATAGGATGCATTTCAAAGATATTTTGGCATCATATGACTCATTTTTGTCTAAAATCATTTTAATCACTCAATCATGTTGTCTAAATTCTTATGTATATATCTTGTATTTTCTTGTATATATCTCACATATAAATAATTGGTTAATTAATCTTTTTTAGTCTACTTTTTGTCATTTGATGGCTATGGTGTTTTATGCTCTCCTTGTTACATCCTTACTTTGATTCCTAAAGGATCAAAAACCACTAATAGACCATCCCATTTTTATTTTCTAGGGGAAACATGATGTGTAATTGACACCCATGCACTTGCCATAGTTTTAGGGGGATAGTGACCATGGATTTCACCACCACATACTAAATCCACACTTCATGTTCTGGTAGAGTATGAATATTAGGGACAATTATCTTTAAGCTAAGCAGTTGACCCCATACAAGTAATCTATGAAGGGAAAGAGTAAATTCTCTAAACTAGGCATTAGACAACACCTTATATGAACTTGGTCCCCATCATACCTAGCATATATTAGGAATGCCCCTAAAGAGCTTGTTCAGCATAGCATAGGACCTTTCAATCATAATAGGTGATTTACTACCAGATTCAGTATCAGATCCCAAGTGACCATCATGTATATATGGGGTTGAGAGGGTTTGGAATATTCTATAATGAGTCACCAGCCTACAACCTCACCCATAAACCCATTATACAATGCAATCATCAAGTTACACACCCATCACTTTACTAATCTTAGGTTTATAGGCTTCTTTATTTGGTGAGTGCCTTGATAGACTCATGTTATTTGAGAGACAAGTTAGTCTTTTACCCAAATTTATACACCTATTTAGGCCTTTTCCTATATCATCATCTTGTATATCCTTATCTCATCATCATCATCATCATAAAATCCCCTTGTACATACTTTATTTTTACATTCTTTTAAACTTATTTTGTCTTGCATCCAATTCTATATTTAACCATCCTAGTCACATCTTATTCTAGTCCCACCCATCACTAAGCATGCCCCCATCAATTGTTTATCCTAATCAAGTCCTGCCATCCATCTATCACACATAGTCCAACTTCATATCCTCCACTTAGCCTTAACATTAATCATCCCTAACATCATCTTTATCACTTAGTCCACCTTGGCAATAACCAATCTTGATCACCTCCTAGTTTAGTCTCATCTATCCACATTACCTACATATCTTAATCACATATTGTCATCCACATCTTGTCCTAAGTCCACCTTATCCATAATTAATCATTTATTTTCATCTTGTCTATTCACCTTATCTACATTTTATCAACCTAGTCCTAATCATAATCTAATCCATATTTACCCAATTTACCCCATTGTCCATACCAATCCTCTCATCAAGTTTGTAGTCATACTTTGGTCTTCATCCACATTGGCAAAACATTCTTGTCATATCAGGGTCCTTATCATTATTTTGATTGTGTCTAATCAAGTTTGAATCATAATCACATATCCTACCAATATATTAATACAATCATCTCACCCTCTTTGAATCAATCATTTTAAGTTTTGATCTAGTCTTAATCTAATCAGTCCTTAGTTGATATTAGTCCCTTAGACCAATCTAGCCCCTCATCTAATCTTAGATCTTGTCATAGCTCACCTAATCAAATCTAATCAACATCATCAAGGTCTAGCTCATGACCTAAATTGGTCAACTTATAGATTGTCCTATCCCATCCAATATCTCATATCACCAAGTCAAACTTGGGATCAGACTAAAGTATGCCTTTGCCTAAATTTATTCCATACATCTCATTGTCATCCCTTAATATTTCCATTCAATCCCTCATATTACAAATTACGGATAGTGAATCACATCATCCATACTTTCTCCCATCCTTATCCATGGCATCCAAAACAAATTTGGTTAATACCCTAATTAAATAATATCTCATGGCCAACAGGGATATGCTCCTTCCTCACTTTGTCAAGATGAGCACAAAACATCCTATAGACTTTGACCCAATCTACCTAACATTACCTCTAATCCACATCCATACACATCAGTTAACTCATAGTCTTCATACCACCCATTCTCATTCAAATCCCTCATCCACTAGTCATATCTAGTCATCTACCCCTTCCTATACTAAAAAAGGGAATATGATCTTGTCTACCTCATTTAATAATAGTCCGCCCACCTAGTTGTATGAACAACAATTTGATCCAAAGTCTAATGTTTTTACATCTAAGTCACAGAGTGAAGATATCCCCTATACTCATCTTCTTATATCCCTAGAAGCCCTCTTTCACCAAACTATTTCCACTAACAAGATGGTCTATCCACCCATATGACATCTTAACCCCACCAATCCTAAGCCTTCTTGGTATAAATATAACCAATACTATGTATATCATAAAAATTGGAGGCATACCATTACTTGATGTCATAATTTCCAAAACGATGGCCAAGACCTCTTTCACTGTGGTGACATTTAAATTGAGAATGAATAAAATGAGTCTACATCCCTTGGTAAACAAGAAGAGGAATTTCAAAAACCCATTCCTAATCATGATCAAGCCCTTCCCTCTCCAATCCAAGTTCAAGACACCACATTCATTTTCCATGATCCCCCTCGTCTTTGATAAATCCTCCATCAAATATGAGTATATTCCTCCTAAACTTAGTCCTCTTGATTATTTGCATGGCCCTATATTTAGTAGATCCATTGTTCTTCCATCACCTCCCCCTCATCCACCATATCAAAAACCCCATGTTAAGAGGTCACTTTTGAATAATGAATCTTATACTAGTAGCATTACATCTTATACATTAGAGTCAACATCAGAGTCAATACAAGTGTTATCTATAATAAGATCATGTGTAATATCAACCTTTGAATGAGATTCCTCATCAGAAACATCATCCCTCATAGATATTATAATAGATGATGATTATGCCTACCTTTTTAAATATACCTCCAATTTGGATGATAATTAGTCACCAAGCATATCTTTTAATCCCAATCAAGATGATGAAGTCATAAGAGAATTCTTTAAAGCTTTATCTATTGAAGATTGTTATAGTGAATTTGATCATACTTTGGATGCATATACTACAGCTAGTCTTTGTAATCTTTTGTTTATCTTAAGGAGATTTTATTTGATGTTAAAATTAGATATCCTAGGAACCCATATGATGACCATCATGCCCCACCACCATTCATTAACCTCATCATGTCATCTCCCCCACCTCCATCCATAATTTATCATTTTCTTCCCTTCAATGATCATTAATCACCTTTCTTTATAATGATGAACATGAACATACATCATTAGACTCTTCCCTAAGTAATATAATATGTGTTTTAATATAAGGGTTTAATAACATATTCAAAATTCATTCATAATTATCAAATCATCTTTTGATCCCATAAGTCAAAATCAAGAAAATTCAAATCATCAACCTTGTCAAAAAGTGTCTTCCCCTAGTGAAGCCCAACATCAAGCACTAGGGGATAGTTAAAATAATCATTATCTATCAAGTCAAACATCAATCTCCTCTGGTATAACCCAAAATTAGGCACTAGGGGGAAATCAAGATGTAATCAAGTTTGAAAATGAAAATAATGTCAAAATCATGGCCAATAATCCTTCAAATAATCAGATCAAAGATAAATCACAAATTCTAAGTGTCTTAGATATCTTACTATCCTTTGTCAATTGGTACCAATAAAATGAGGAATATATAACATTTCCAATGATGTATATGTCTGTTAGTCCCACCTCCCAATGACCCATCACACTTACCCATCATGATCCTATCATCTATCAACATCAATATCTAGTCTAGTCCATATCTCTCATCACCCACCCAGGCAACATCATCTCTTACAGTTGTGATGAAGACACCTATCCTAGATGTTTTTAGGGGTCACAATTGATAATAAATAAAGGTCACATGAACATCAATACATCAAGTGGAAATAACATGATCCTGACATCACACATCTCTAGAATAGGTGTTGGATAAGGATTTAGTAAGTATCAACATTCCTGCATCTCATATCAATATCCAATAAATCGAGATGCAATCCAAAAACAAATAAAAAAATCATTCATCCAATGGTGAAAACCATTTTATTGGTTCTTTGGGAAAGTGTCATGATGAAAATTAGTTTTCAGCATCATGGTAAAATAATCTATTATCCAAATTTTACCTCAATACTTGGGGTCACAATCCATCCTACTTATCATATCCCTTATCAACTTTGTCTATATCACCCATCCATGTCATCCTTATCTATGTTATCCTTGATCTGCTATTCCTACCCATAGTTTTCCATCATATCATGCATCCTAATCTCTCATTCCTTCCTATCTTGACCTTCATATAGAAGTAAAAGATGTCTTAAGAAATGTTCTAGAATCATTTTGGCATATTCTCCAATAGACATTTAGGAAACTAAACATCTAATTCCTTCATGATGTGGTCATTGGTGATCCATAGTCCAATTCCCCCTTCGTCCTCATCCCCTTTTTAGAAACACCCTCATCTTTTGGTCATAACATCCATTATTCCATTCATCCTTATCTTGGTTTCTAGGCTTGGTATTCCTTTTTCTAGAAACCTCATTTATTTAGTTTATATACATATTACAAAAAGACCCCAAAAAATTGAAATGTGTCAAAAACACTAAAAATCATAAAATCCACAAAATCCAAAACCATTTAAATTTTCTTATCACATATTGTTTTGTCCTATGTCCTACATGTCCCAATCCTCCTATCAAAGGTCTTATCCATCTTATCCTCTCATCATTTTGTCTTGTCCCAACATCCTAGTCATTGTGTCCTCTTATATTCTACAGCCTTATCCTAATCCTAATCCTTTGTCTAGTCTAAGTCCATATCATTATCCTCATTCAAGTTACTAGTCTCATCTAAGTCCATACCTTATCCAACTTCTTATCCCTAACAAAATCCACATCGTCATGACCCACTTTGTCTAACTCCTCACCTGATCCATCATCTTATTGACTCTCATCAAGACACTTAAATAAGACACAATTATATTGCATGGAGGTACTTATAGAATCCTAAAATTGGTCACCAATGACTTCTAATCAATATTTAGACCAATTTCTATCAAACATTGTAATTTAGGCTAAAAACACTAAAACACGCTAAATGGTTTGAACTTGCCATATAAAATTTCTGATTTAGGATAAAATATCCTAAATGGGGTAATGAATTTTGTGATATCTAACTTTTATTAGATCATTTTGAATCAAAATGATGATTTTGCACCTAAGTACTCCGGATTGCTCTTTTTTACCAATTTTTTTGCATGAGACACATGTCTTTATTATTTTATGTTGGAAACATCCTAAATGGGATAACAGTTCCAATGCATCTAACATCATTTTATAATTATACTCCAATCAAATTTTGATTTAATAATATGACATTTTGACCAGTTTGATTAATTTGTGCATCAGTTTCTAAAGAATTTACACCAAAATTGATTAATCATGTTTAAAGCTAATTAATGTAAATCAAGATCTTAAGTGGATTTTCCATTGAGGTTATTGATTATTTCATTAATGTAAATTGATTGTGAATAATAAAATGACCTAAGACATCATCTATGGGGTAGCATACACAAGCTATAAGTGCCAAAAATATATTATTAAGCCCTCCCATGCCTCTTTAATGCCTCTCTATACCAAATATTTATGAGGGCATTTATTGATTTTAGCCTCCAAAATTAAATGTATTTTTAGTCACACATCATCTTGAGATGGATGATTTAGGTTAATTCTAATCAAATGGGAAAATATATAAATATAAGACCTCACACTCATAATTGAAAGCTCTTTTAAGCCAAATTTATCATGCTCAAATGCTTTCAAAATTGATTTTGATATAATTTTATTATGATAAATTATTGATTCAAGCTTCGCAAGCCAAAGAGACAAAGCCAATGATTCCAATACGAGGTGAAGAATAGCCTAAGATCCATTGATTAATTCCTTTGAATCATAAGCCGAGAAATCCAATGAATACATCCTTTAGAACAACTAAGGAAGATGACAAAAGTTTGTTATTTTCTTTTCATTCTAGTTGTGTCTTTATTTTGTTTATTCACCAAGATCCCCCTAAGATCTAGGATTAAGTTGTTAGTTCATTAATGTGTTTTTTGGATTTGATTTGTTCTACTTAAAAGATACTAATCTCCCCTTATCAAATTCATATGTTCACAAATGGCATGCTCGATGGGACCATACCTTACAAATTCGTTTAAATAGCACTTACAATCATAATACTAACCATTTTCATGTAGAATCTTGGAGTTTGAGGCCAAAGTGGGTGAAAATTATAAGCAAAAATATTTTTTATAGAAGTAATGATTGTGTCACTATGGACTTGTGTTTTTGTCCTCTAGACCACAAAACCACAACTGACATAGTCATAGTTTTGTATTTCATTTATGATTTTGTATTTTAGTTATTTTTATGGACTAATGAGTTCTCTATCTATAGTTCAAGTTGTGATATTGCAATATCATGACTCCCCAATCATGATATTGTAATACCATGATTTTACAAGTTACAATATTATTGGTTGTAGTTGTGGTTTTGTGGCTAAACTACTAGCGGTTAGCATTGCCATTGGGGGTTAAGTGATAAAATCATAACTCTCAAAATTATGGTTTTGCACTATGACTTATGGTTTTGTCTATTAAAGTAGTGATTATGTCATTTTTTCTATCTAACCTATGAATTGTGATATTATCTTAACCAATTATGGTTTTGTAGAGTTACGATTTTGGACTATGTATCTACAGTATTTCACTATGCAAATCTGAGAACACACTTTTCAAAGTTACTTGTCTCATTCATAAAAGAGCTTCAAAGTTAAATAAAATTTTGACAATTTTCTTGTAGTACCTATTTGGAAATTGATGAAATCAAGCTTAATTAAGTCTTTTTAAACCTCTTTTGGGTGATTAAAAATAATTAGGGATTTCCATTTGTTGCTTAAAGAGAAATTTGGATGTTTATTTGAATAATTATTTTGGTTCTTTTTCAAAAAAATTGTAACCTAAGGCCAAGGGGCCAAATAAAACCACCAAATCTTTCAATTTTAGTGCTTTTAAATTAAACTCACTTCAAAGTTAATTTTTGTTTTTGTTTAAATCATTTGCATAGTTGATTTTATTTGAGTAAAGAGGAAGTTGTGCATGTATGCTCTCCCCCCATCCCATATAGGAACTTGTGGGATCAAAAGTACCATATTCATTACAAATTGTGCCTTAGTCCAAAGGCATGAAAAGGATGTTTTAAATGTTCTCCCTAAGACCCACATGTCTTTGGTGATCTAGAAATAACCATAAATCCTTTTTACTTAGTTTTTTATTTTACGTATTTTGGCTTGTGAGGGGGACTTCATTACCTCCCATAAGTTCTATAGTGAATATTTGACTTAGGGATGCATCTCCTAACATCATATTAAATCCCTCTCTTTGGTGGGTATATAAATTAGGACACCCTTACTAGAATGGTGGTTTGAATGGTTAAAACACTTCTATTAGTAGAGGCTAAGCCTAGGATGTATGATCATTTTAGACATCACACTACATTAAATAAGTGATGGATGTAGTGGTTGTGAAAATGACTAGACATTTTCATAATAAGATATTTGATGTAGACCTAAATGATGTACTACTTTCATTGTGTGCTAATGTGAAAGTTGGTACACAAGGGATCTATCTAGATGGTAAAAAATTATTGAGTTTTAGACAAACCCCACTGGTCATAGAAATATTTTTGATGTGAGGTACACCCCAAGGTCC
Source organism: Torreya grandis (assembly GCA_037957365.1). Classification (NCBI taxonomy): domain Eukaryota; kingdom Viridiplantae; phylum Streptophyta; class Pinopsida; order Cupressales; family Taxaceae; genus Torreya; species Torreya grandis. The sequence goes on from JARHVA010000083.1 coordinate 7,356,117, forward strand.
ATGTCATCATATTATCACTTGAGAGAAGGGGGGTGTAAAATACCCTACCATATAATAAACTTTTATTTTTTATTAACATTTAATTTCCTCTCAAGTGCACGTATAAAGGCAGACTTTAACAATATCATGCAACCTTCTTAGTTTAGGGCTTAGGATGATTACTTAGTTGTTTTTGTATCTATCTTAGATTACTTGGTCTTGAGTCAACTTATTTTTTACATAACCAAACAGTAAACAAGGAGGTGTTAAAAGTTATTTGTTCAAAAAAATCTTAAACATATTTCATAACCAAACACTTTGTCCACATTGAAATTTATTAAAATTTCAATAAGAGGTGTTATGTTGTCACTAAGTGAAAATCATCTTTTTCCTTCATTGGTGAAAATCAATATCTTAAACATTATTTCATATACCATTCCTATCTAATTGGTGTCATGGTTATGCTACCCATTTGAGTCTAGGGTAAACATTACTGTTGACATTTTACACCCAAGGAATTTTATTAACTCCTTCTGTTGGATAATTTAAATTCAAAATTTCACCTTTATAAGTTCATTAGTTTTAATGAAAAGGGAGAAAGATTGTTAAGTGGGTTCACACTCCATTTGCACTAAACTTGAGGGAACTTGGGTTAGAAAATTTCCAATTTGAAAGGACACTTAAGTAATTTCTTCTATTTCTGGTCGTTTATAGACTCATTATCATTTTTCATTGGTGAACTTAATATCCACTTGTGCATTGCTTACACTCTAAGTTGACAAGCATGGAAGAGGAAGAAAAAATTTTATACTACCTGTGTCAACCACTTCCTATTACCAATTTTTTTGTGTCATGGTAAAGTAAGTCTTAAGTCCATTTGATAAAACACTTTTGCCTTGAAATTTTGTCAAAAGTTTGTGTGGTTTGTGTGTGTGTGTCATTTGAGTTGTGGAGGGTAAACATTATGCTACCCAAAAACATTTTAAATAAGTTTGCCTTAGATTCTTGAAACAAAAATTTGTCACACCTTTTGAGCATTTTAGCATTATTACTCTTCTCAAATTATTTCATATACTTATTTGTATAGAGTCTACGCTAACACTTTTTTTCCAAAACCAATTCGAGTGTACTTTGTGAGTCTTTACCTAGTGGAGTTATGTTGTTCGCTTTTATTTAGATTGTGTAGACACCTAAATTTGGCCACCAATGGCTTTTTATCTTACTTTAGACCAATTATTAACCAACCATTAACCATTTAACCTAAGAATTTTTAATAATCTCAAATTTGAATTTATAACCATATAATAAATCAATTTGGCTTATTAATCAATTAAATTGAAAAAATACACCATCAATTAATTAAAAATCATTCAAAAATGTCAAAAATACTAAAAAGGGTTAATTAGCACCAAATCTTAAGAAAATACTAATAAAATCCTAATTTAATTCATCCATGAGCAATTAAATCAATCATCAAAAAGGAAAATTCAAATATCAAGAGCATCTTAAAAGCTAATCATTACCTTTTATGAGTTGTCACTTTTGAAAAATATAAAAAGAATATCCTAAGAATATGCCAAACTCAACCAAGTTTTCAATTTAACCTATTCCAAGAAATTTTTTAAGCCTATAAAAGTAAGCCTCTAGCTCTTTATGTAGGGAGCTTGAAACATAGTAGAGTTATAATGTTGGAGTTGATCCACAAATCAAATACATAGTGTCATAATGCCAAAATCAAGCCAATCTAAGCCAAGCATGGTGCCAAAAGGAGATGGAGATATCCAAACCCCATTTATGAAGACCTTTTAATCACAATCCGAGCAAGCCACTTCAACAAATCATTTGGAGCTCTCAAGGAAGGTAAAGATTGTTGTTTTTTGTATTTTAGTTGGGTTTTCAATTATTATTTATTCATTAATCTCTCCTTAAGATCTAGGCCTAGATATGTTATTATGTTAGTGTGTTGATTTAATTTTTTTATGAAATAACACTTGATCTAACATCCTCTCTTTTTTAAATTCCTTGATCATAAATGACATGCACGATGGGATACAATTGCATACCCCACATATTTAAACAAAAATATCTATTAAAATAGCTCTTATTTTTAATATGTTTACTATTTTTTCCTAAATTTTTGATAGGTTATTCTTACTAGTTTCATCCTAATTCTCTCAATATTTCATTAAAATTTGATTTTTAGTTTAGAAGATATGACTCTTTTAGTGGCTATCACTTTTTATTTTCTAATTTTTTGGTAAAAATGGATACTACAGAGATAATAATTTGTTTTGTTTACTATTTTAACCTGATGTTTTTCATAGAAGTGTGCTTTGGTGTTATTAACAAAATTTATAAATTTTATAACAAATTTATTTATATTTTAAAATTTATGGTTAAAATACTAACCATAGATTTTTATGTTTTTGTGTTTGGTTTTATTTGTTTTAACCTTCTAACTTGTTGTTTGCATGTTTCATAGATTTTATTTTTTTTCATTTTTATTGAGATTTTTGATAACTTTTATCTAATATAACATGATTATATTTTTTGGTTTTAATTTTGGGTCGATAGGTCATCCAAATCCAAGAGCATACTTTTCAAGTTTGGTTGTTTCAATTGAAAAAGAGCTTCTAGGCTAAACAACATGCTGACTATTTTTTGTAGGCCCTGTTTGAAAAGTGTCAAATCATACTTAATTAGATCTTTATAAACCTCTTTTTGGATGCTTAAAAATAGTTAAGAATCTTTTATTTGGTACTTAAAGAAATTTTTAGGGTGTTTACTTGAATTGTTTTGTTGTTGTTCTTTCAAAGTTTTGCAACTTAAAGCCAAGGGGTTAAGAACACCACCAAATATTTCATTTTAGTGCTCTAAAATTAAACTCACTTCAAATTTTTTTGCTTTATGTAATTTATTCATTATTTTATTAGTTAGTTTTGTTTAAGAAAAGAGGAATTTATGCATGTATGATCTCCCCCATCCCCTATAGGGAACTTGTAGGATCCAAATATGTAAACAAGATGTTGTGAAGGCTCTCCCCAAGACCTACATAGCTTAGGTGATCTAAAAATAAACATAAATATATTTTAATTAATTTTTATTTTATTTCATCTTGTTTTGTGAGGAGGCCTTCATTACCTCTCATAAGTTCTATAGGGAAGCCCTGACCTAGGAATTCATCTCTTGACATTGTATTCAACCCGTCTCCACAAGGGGGTATATAAATTGAGATCACTCCACTAAGATGGTATTTTGAGTATTTAAACCATCTCTTATCATTGGAGTTAAGTTTATGATTTATGATTATGTTGGACATCGCACTACACTGAGCAAGTGACAGATGTAGTGGTTGTAAAAAGGGAAAGACCTTTTTATAACAATTCATATGATATGAACCCAATTGACATGTTACTTCTCTTAAATTTTGAAATGAAAATATTTTGCATCTTATCCATCTATAAAAATTCAAAAAATTATTATTTTAATTAACCCCACTTTGCCATACCTTGTCAATTTAGGGCTTAAGATGATTAATTAGTTGATGTGTCCTTTGTCTTAGATTACTTGGTCTTGAATGGAGTAAAAAATATTTGTTAACAAAGGGTTACATAACTAAACACATTTTCCACTTTTTTAAAATAGAGAGGCGTTATGTTTCCCAAGTGAAAATCATCTACTTCCTTGTTTAAAAAAAAATTGTCTTAAACTTTATGTTGTATCATCTATTTTGTTATAGTTATGTTGCTCATTTGAGTCTAGACCATTTGCTAATTATTTTTAAGTCTTTCATTGATAATTTAAATTTGAAATTGCACCTTTATAAGTTTATAAGGTTGATGTGTTAAGTGGGATCACCATTTGCACTAAACTTGAGGGAACATAGGTTCAATTTCCAATTTGAATTGAGGGCCATTTTTAGACTCATAATCATTATCATCATTTGGTAAGACTCAAGTCATCTTGCATATCACTCACACTTTGAGTCCTAGGATATATTTTTTACTACCTTTCCTATTTTACCATTTGTCTTAAGTACATTTGATAGCAAACTTTTACCTTAGAGATTTATCAAAATTTGTGTGTGTGTGTGTCATTTGAGCTAAGGAGAGTAGTGTTATGTTGCTTAAAATATGTCAAACCATTTTGTCTTTTGGGTCTTTGAAACATAAAATTGATCACATCATTAGAGCATGCTAACATTGTTATTCTACCAAAATTATTTCAAAACTCATTTGGCTTTTACCAAAACCATTATTTCAAACCATGTCATGTATTTCATTGGGATCCTTATCTTGATCTGTTATGCCATCCAATATTATCTAGCTTATTTGGTCGATCAAATCCTAGTTTTTAAATATTGATTTTTTAATTAACCATGTCAAAATTTTGAATTCAAACATTGATTGATTTTTGTATAAGCCTCACTTCGTAAGGGCTGATATACAAATCTTTCTCTTTTAGGTTACATAACTTCAATTAATTGATTACCCAAATGTGAAAACTATTGCTTGTTTGTTTAAAGAGTCTTATTTCAATTAATTATTTGTTCACAGAGCCTATTCTCATCATTGTTTGTTCATTGTTTAGGAGAACATAGCCTTTCTCCAAGAGCTTTTTGCCTTATGGCTTATGCCAATTGATCATGTTTATGTTTGATTATACGTGTTAAGTCTATGTCAAAGTTGTTTCTAAACTTATTAGATTAAATTAAATCACATCATGCCTTTATTTTAATTCTATATTTTTATGTCATTTGGCCAAAAGTCATAGCATATCTTGTTTGTGCCTAGCTTTTGACTCCATGTTTGGATAAAATACCTAGTGACTCTTTTCCCTTTCTTAGTTTAAACCTTGTTTAGAACACTTTGGCCTAGACTTTTGACATGTTAGTTTTTATTCATATGCTTGACCTTTTGTGTGTATGACATTTGACATTAGACATTTCACATTAGACTATTTTATGCCAAGTCTTAGCACAAACCATTTCTGAGATACAACTCCATGTTCAAATCATTGTTTGGAGATATAGCTCCATCCCTTTTGACTGAATTAGACTAGGTTTGAACCCTTCATCCTTTAGAAATTATATTTTTAGAGTTTTCAAAACTCTAAGCCTTTTTGTTTTAGATATTTCTTCATTCATGCATATATGTCTAGCTACACTTATAATGAAGTTATGTACAATCCAAGTTATGATAGAATGCTTGCATAAAATCCAAATAAAAACCCCTATGGGGATATATTTTTTAAGGATTTTTATTAATTTCCATACAATAATCCATGTGGGGAACAAATTCAAGAACTAGCTTACAATACAACTCAAAACCCCAACTAGAATAATATGGTTTATGAGGACTTGTATGCTTTGGCTTATGCAAGCAATCATGCTCCATAATGTCACACCATTTCCATACCAGGACCTTATCCTTTAGCTTTTATGATCAATCACCCTCCACAACACCCTAAACTTGTCCTTTGAGGACCTCATCTTTTAGCTTATGCAAACAATCAAGCTCCACCATGTCCTATCATTATCCAACCACGGGCCATTCCTTGTCTACTACCAATCTTATCCAAACCTCAACCAATCCAATAATTACCTATCCAATCAAGCTAATCATTTGAGGACCAAGTTGTGTTCAAAACTGGTATTTTCCAACTCATTGAAAACCAAGGCCAAGAGAACCAAACCATCCAAGTTGTTTTTCTTGAGCCAACCATTTGTGACAAGTCAACCTATGATGAATCACCTTTCAATCCTATACATGTTGTTGAACAGTCTCAATTTAATGAGCCAATATTTATTGATTCACTTCTTAATTATTATAACTATCTTTGGGAAAATCATTACCTTGACCATATGCCTATTTTTTAAGAGCCTCCTATTGATAAGCTAGTCTCTAAGAAGTTGTCTCTTGACCTTTTTCCCATCATTGAGGAGTCTCACTATGACAAACTAGTCTATATGGATCTCATTATGCCATCATAGGTCATTACATGTATAATACCAAACATTCAATAAGACATCATTATAACAAAGTTACAATCAAATGAAGAATCAAAATTAGAGTCAAGTTCTATTCTTGGCATCAGAATTGGAATCAACATCATTATTGACATTAGATTTAGAGTCCCTTGAGTTGGAGTCAGATTCAAAAATAGAATGCATTCATGATTATTACAACATTGGTTACATATGACTTGTAGATCAATTTGAATACATTTATGATCCTTCTATAGTTTGTTAGATGATTACTTCAGTATCAACATAAGTTGTCCTAGTATCTTCTATGAGGATTATGGTACTTCATCCCATGCCATTACCACCAACAAACCTATCCATATCATTGACATTCTACCTTCCACAAGTGTCAATTAGGATTGATATAACCATACCTTATTAAACTTCATCTATGGAAACATAGTAGTTGAAGAGCAAGGAGGCCAAGACCAAAATCATATAAAAGAATAACAATCTCCTAGTGAAACTTTTTTGGAGGCACTAAGAGAAAATCAATGTTCAAACTCAGCATCTTTTAATGAAACCTTTTTGAAGGTGTTAGAAGACAACCAAAGTTGAAAGTCAACATTCCTTAGTGAAACCTTCTCAAAGGTGCTTTGAGCCAATCAAGAAAATTTCATTGGTAGAAACCTCTTTAGGGTACCAATAGCTGAGCAAAAAAATTCTTCATTGCTTGATGAAAATAAAATCAAAGATGAAATCAATATAGCTTCCAATATATAGCCTAATTAGATGGTATTTATTCTCAAGCCTAAAAAAAAACAAAATTTGGTGGTCTTATCAAGAGAATATTCAAAATTATTTGGCCCTACCACATCCAAAGTTATGTCAAATCTAGAATCAACAACACTGTGTGTGCCTAAAAACCCAAATCTTCATTTATTTTCCCACCATCATACATTCCATTATCATCCACCATTACATCACCAAATCAAACCTATCAACCAACATTTATCCCTATCTATGATCCATGGCCACACTTTCCTTTGCAGAGGCTATGAAGATACCTTGTCTTGACATTTGAGGAAAACAAAATCAATGAACAATGAAGATCATAATAACATCATTTGCATCAAAATCTATAAGAAAATTTTGATAGATAAACTATTTAGATGAGGTGTGGGATATAACAGGATTGATTATTCTATTTGTATCATTTATTGAATTGGGCATCCATCTCCCTATCAGTAGGAATAACAGAATCCAAACCACACCCAGGCCAAACAAAAACATGTACCATGTCATTTTCATTTGCCATTCCCTTTGTCACTTTCGCATACCCATCCAATCACCCCATCAATTTGGGAAAACCCTCTTAATATTATATCTAATCTACCAAACTATCATTATCCTAGAGCAAGACCATTCTATTGTACCATATCATTCCTATTTAGACCAAAACTTATTTTTAGTCATCCTATTCAATCCTATTTTGATCTTGGTTACTTTGGTTCTTCCCACAATTTTTGTGAGGGGATTCCAATCAAGTTTTAATAACTAATCAAATCCATGTTTACAATGGCAGTCTATGAAAGTAGTATGATATTTGATCTGGCACGGTATCTTTTATTTTTCATCCTATATCAAGTTTGTTTATGTGACCCTGATTATATCACCTACTGGGGAAAATTAGTGTTCATCGGTCTTACTACTAATTATAAATACTTATGGGAAAATTAGTATAATTGATCTAATCCATTGTATCCTAGTTATAGCTACCTATGGGTAAACTAAGGGAAATATTTATTTATCATGCATTGACATATCACCTTGCCATTGTTATTTCTATTTACCAAATTTGAGAACTTGTTAGGACCTAGTCAAGTTTCTCCATACCTTTTGTATGGATGGAATTACTATGACTTGAGGTCATCTTGGTCCTATGTGGGTTGTGCTCAATTCATGTTGAGGTCACCTCAGTCCCCCTTTCTATGCACTCTATCCATTTTATGAACAGCTTAAGACAATGCTCTCACCATTTTGTGAGTAGGTATCTAGTCATTTTCTAATGATTTGATATACCTCAAAATGCTAAAATAATTTCAAATATTTCAAAATTCCTGAAACATTTATCCTATCTAAGCCTAGTTAGATATCCTCAATTCACCCTACTAGTGCATGGTCATTGTTATGATGCTTTCTTTTGCTTTTATTTTTAGTATTTTTGTTTGTTTGTTTATTTCAAGTTGTTTTTTGTTTGTGTTTTTTTTTTTGTTTATTTGTTTATTTGTTCACTTTCCTATTTGTTTTATTTTAGTATTATTGCCTTGACTTAGTTTATATGCATTCATTAGGTGATTCCTCAATCTCATTATTATTGAGTCTGACATTGTAATCATGGTTGTATCATTGGTGTATTATTTTTGATCATTTATTGGATTAGGAGTCAGTCCTTATGCATATTTATGGATAGTCTTCATGGTGTTCTATAATGATGCATGTCATCACATGCTAAAACAAAAATCAGCTTCAAGAATGTCTACAAGTAACAAAGCTACAAAAGTTTCTCCTTGGTACCTTGGTAAAATCCTTCCACCTATCTTGATCAAATCAATCTATTGACCATTCTAGTTGTAGTATTGCTAATAAGGATGAGTATCTCCTCATTAGTAGGTACAACTAATTTTTTTCTATTGATCAATATCATTCTTCTATCCATCTCTTCCATCACCTTGTATCCTTATATGTTTGGTTATTTATGGCTTATTTAGTCATTAGACCATCACATCTATATTTTTCCCACTCATATTTAATCTATGCAACAAGTTTTATCATTGAGTTATGCTTGTTTATCTATCCTAACTAGGGCACCACCATATAAAAATTCATATTTTATCCAATCTAGGTCCTCTTAATGATTATAACTACCTATGGGAAAATCATTATTTTAACTTTTATTCTTTATTATAACTACCGTTGGGTAAATCAATATCCTTTTTAAATCAATGCATGCAATCATTTCTCATTTGGATTACCCTCAACCACAGGTTAATACCACCTTTTTTCTTGTTTCTTTTCAAGGGACCATCTATCCACAAATGTGATGAGCACTCCCTCAAGGGGGTATCATTATAGGCTTCCCAAAAAAAAATTGGGATCTTTTCCTTCAACTTTCATCTTATTTTTGGCATAGAGGAATTTTTTCATTCTTTGAGAAGACATTGTTATGCCTACAGTTTTGCAACATCTTCCCAAATAGGGGTAAACTGTAGACACTTAAATTTGGCCACCAATGGCTTTTTATCCAGCTGATGAGGCCAGGTTATGCCCAATAAATGTATAATAAATGACCTCATCTTACTCTCTCTTTTTATTAAGTTTGATTGCATTTTGTAACTTTTATTTTGATCTGAGTTGAGTTAGGATGTGATTATCCATCTTTTGTTGATTGTGATTCTAACATTTTAAAAGCCCTGTAATTCCTAACAAGTGTGTTAGAAAATTTTATTTTTGCAATAAAATAGGTCATCATCAGGCTAAAGAATAAATATGAAGTGGATTACATATTTTTTGAAGCATTGGACTCAATTTAGATTAGTTTTGGAACCTATAGAATCTATTTTGAAACCATCACAATTAGTTCCAAAACTTGTAAAATTTGTTTCAAAACCATCACAGTCAGTTCCAAAACTCCACCATACTATTTCAAGTTGTCACATTTTTGGACTTAGCTCTGGAACTCTATATTTAGCTCCGATACTCCTTCAGATAGGTTCCAAAACTTTTACGACTAGATATGGAACTGATGAGGATCTATTCCAAACAGCCAGCGATCTGTCAAAGATCAATGATCCCATTAAATCAGTAACAATTTCTCAATTTTCTAAACTAGTAGAATCAAGACAATTATCACACAGCTGGACATCCAACCACATCTTGATTTAGCATCTATTCTAGGCACAATTTAGTTCTATCATATCTATGAAACAGTTACAGCCATCAAATCATATATATATACATACCTGATATAGATATAGAATATAGAAAAGAGAGAAATAAGATAGAAGATAGTAAAAGAATAGAGAAAAAAAGGATAGTTTAGTATATTTTTAATACAAAACATTTTTATCAATGAAATAGCCATTCTTGTTTTGAAAGCAAATTGAATTGTTCAAATCCTGTTCTAAGCGGAACAAGGGCCCACTCCACCAAAGGACCAGGATCTTCATTTTTGTCAGTATTTATATTTATATTAGCAAAAGTAAATAGGTAACTCTGTTAAATTTATAAATTCTTCCAACTCTTTAAAATTAAGATTTGTTGTAAATTTGTTCCTACAGGGGTTTTAGATTAAATTTTCACTTTTGCAACGTATGTTTGTTTCCAAAAATCAATTTCACTCCTGCAACATGTGTTTATTTCCAGAAATCAATTGCATTCCTGCAACGTGTGTTTATTTTCAGCAATCAATTTCATTCTTTCAACCTGTGTTTATTTCTAGCAATCATTTTCATTTCCACAACGTGTGTTTATTTTCAGCAGATTTGCATAGTTTGATTTCAATAAGGTTTTAACCAAGAAATCCTTAAGACATTAAACCCCACCCCCCCAAATATATATATATATATACACACACACACACACACACACACACACAAATACCCCCATTCAATTACTAAATCATTATGTTTCCTCTTGTTGCATACAACATCAGACACAGCCTTGGTTAAATATGACATCAATAAAAAGTTGATTAAATGAAGGAGATAACGACACCCAACATTTTTGGTACTGTTGTCAAGGACTACTAGTTAGAATTTTCTAATTAGGTGTCAACAAGAGCAACAATCATTCATTTAGTAATTAAATAAATTTTCCCTAATTTATGAGTAGACCATGAGATTCCAAGGGAAGATTTCTCCCCAAAATTTTTGAACAAGAAATTCCATCATCCTCTAGTTTAAGAAAAGACGCTGAACAAGAATTGGAGGCACCATTATCTCCTTCAAGACAAGAAGCAAAATTTCCATCTTTAGAATTTTTGGATGAATCACCAAAACCAAGTAAAACCATAGGGAGGAGGATTATTTCTCAAGATCCTTTTAGGGAAAGTTTGGATTCTCAATTGAGTAGTCAACCCCCTACTCCTGACTTTTCACCATCTCCAAAATAGACCACATACCACATTGATTGGGAGAAGGAATTAGAAAATACTAGAGAAATGGAACAAGAAGCTGGAAGAGAAGCTGAGAGAACCTTTACCTATCATATTCATATTGAGGATGATGAAACCACTATGAAAAACATTTCACTTGCACATTTACCCACATTTAGAGGAATCTCATCTTAGGATCCTCACCAATTTCTATTTGAGATTAAAGTACTATGTTAGACTTATGATTACAAGATAGATAATCAAAAATTGAAGTTGTTTCCATCTACTCTAAAGGATGAAGAAATGAGGTGGTTTACGGGATTAGCATATAATTCTATTACCAATTGGGAACAAATGGAAATTGTCTTCCTAAACAAATATCAAGATTATTATAGAGGAAGAAATTGAAAGGAATAATTTTTCAAAATCAAACAGGAAGAAGATGAAAATATGGAAGATTATTTGGAAAAATTTCTCTTTATGAGTAAAAGATGTGGATTTGTACTTCAATAAGATTTAAATAAAACAATTTTTCTCAAAGGTCTGGATGATGAATCTAGAGAAACCCTTGATTTAATTGGCAGAGGAAACATTGATCAGTTAAGAATGGATGAAATCATAAAAATTTGTAGAAACTATTCAAAAACAAGGGGTAAACCTAGAAAAGGGAAAATGGTTAAAAATTTGAATCCAGATATGAACAAATTGATGGATGAATTGGAAAACTTTAAAATAGATATATTAGTTCAATTAACCTCCACCATGGATGGATTGCAAACTAAATCAAATGTCCAACTTGAACCATTAGCCATGTATTGTCTGAGATGTAAGAAGAATCATGCACTAAGGGAATGTCCTTTAGATAAAACATAAGTATGTCTTGTCTATGAATCTAAAGAACATGATACTCATGCTTGTTCTCTTCTTCCACTCACAAAAAATCAACTCAAACAAACCAATACATCATCTACCATAGAAGAATTAAATTTTGTTTAGAGACAACAAGTTGGGGACAGCCACCTTGGGCTCCTCAACCCACATGGAATCCTCAGGATTGGGCAAGTCAATCTTGGAATACTCAAGGACATCAACAACCTTGGGCTGGTCAAGGAAATCCTTATGCTTGGCCACAACCTAGATAGAGCCCTAACAATTATGTGCAAGGAAAAATATATCCAAATCAGAACCAACAAACCATAATGGGACCTCCAGTACAAAATCCATAGATTGAAAACATAGTCCAAACCCAAATGCCAGCAAAACTAGTAGCAAACCCAAGAAACAACAAATAACTCCTGTATATGAAATAGAACCAAAAAAAATAGTTGATTTAAATATAATGGATTGTAAAAATATTCAAACTAGATCTGTCAAAATAGTTAGCAGTCCACCTATTATAATCACTGAAATGATAGAAGAAGCTAAAACCCCTAGCACAGTTACACCTAAGGAAGATGACAAAGAAAAAGATAAGGAACCATAAAAAATTTCTACTGAGATTCCACTTCTAGAAAGACATAAAAAAACTATAGAACTTAAGGAATCTGAATTGGTGCAGGAACTAAGAAGATTGAATATTGAAATACCATTGTTACAAGAAATTAAGGATATTCCAGAGTTGAACAAGTTAATCAAATTGTTATGTTTTAAAAACTTGAAAGAAATAAACGGTACCCCAGGACTATTCAGGTAGATGGAAAACTTGCTAATTTATTAGCAGGGAAATTCTTATTACCTAAATATGGAGATCCTAAAAGCCCTATTATTTATGTTTCTATAGGGAATAAGGATATACATAATGTTTTGATTGATTTGGGCGTAGCTATCAATGTAATGATAGTGGAAACTTTGAAAACATTATCATTAATAGGCATACAACCTACTAATACCATATTGCATATGGCAGATCAGTCTGTAGCAAAACTAGGAGTTATTGAAGATGTGGCAATAATGGTGGAATCATGGGAATATATAGTTGACTTCCTTATATTACAGCCAAAAGGTAAAACACTTGGTTATCCCATTATTTTAGGGTGACCATGGTTAGCTACAATTTCTACCTTAATTGATTGCAGGTCAAGTGATATGACTATTTCAAATGGTAACAATTCTAAGCAAATTTCATTATATCCATTTACATGACATTTTATTGATAATCAAGCAAAATTATGGGTTGATAATCCTGATATTAATGAGCAAAATCTATCTTCTTTGGCTATGATAACATTGCAAGATCATGTACAGGAAATAGATGATATGGTTAATCCTTCATTAAATGAACATCAATCATTATTAGAGCAGTCAAGATTAGTTCCAAAACCATCATAGTTAGTTCTGGAACTATCATAGTTATCTCTAGAATCATCACAATTAGTTCCAAAACCACACCAATTCTCTGCAAGTGAAGATAACTTCGCTCCAGGGGAATGTGATTTCTCTTGGGGAGAGGAAGGATCTATAGCATCAGCTTTACAGATATCAGGAGATGGTGAAGAATTTTTGGAAAATAGCAGTAATGAGGATTTTGACCTACAACAAGATAAGTATCATAACTCTTCCTATTGTCTTTTGTCTAGCATTCTGCCTCTATGAACTTTTGGAGATGTTGCTACATATCATATATTACCACATGCCTATCCACTAAACACTTTAATGGAACCCTTTCAACAAATTATTTCATCATATCTTGGAACTAAACATGTTGAGATTCAACCAGGAAATTTTTTGAATATTAATAGCTGGTTAAAGAATGATGAAGAAGTCAAATTGTTTGATGTTCTGAAGAATCATACTAAATCATTTGCTTGGGACTAAAGAGATGTGAAAGGAATTCATCCAAGTATCTGCACTCATCACACTTATACTAAAAATATTAGACTAGTTAGGTAACCTTAGAGAAGTATTAACCTAGCCTTAAGGGATATAGTCAAACAAGAAATTGAAAAACTATTACAAGTAGGTTTTATCTACCCTATCTCAGATAGCCAGTGGGTGTCTCCTCTTGTAATTGTCCCTAAAAAGAATGGAAAATGAAGAATTTTTCTTGACTATAGGGAACTGAACAAAGCCACCCTGAGAGATTATTCTCCCTTACCATTCATAGATCAAGTTTTAGACAACCTTTCAGGTAAACATTACTTTTCCTTCTTGGATGGATTTAGTGGATACAATCAAATCTGAATTGCTGCTGAGAATTAGGATAAAACTACATTTACTTTTCCATGGGGTACCTTTGCTTACAGGGTATTACCATTTGGACTATGTAATGCTCCAGCAACCTTTCAAAGAGTTGTATTAGCAATTTTTGTAGACCTAACAAATGACTGTGTGGAGTTATACATGGATGACTTCACTGTGTATAAAGATACATTTGATGATGCCTTAAAAATTTTGGACAGAATATTAACAAGATGTGAACAACATCACTTGTCTTTTAGTCATGAGAAATGTTTAATGATGGTTGATGAAGGGATCGTATTAGGGCACCATATTTCAAAAAGAGGAATTCATGTTGCCCAAAACAAAATCAAGATTATTTCAGACTTGCCTATTCCTCAAACTCCTACAGATATCAAATCATTCTTAGGACATGCTGAATACTATAGGCATTTTATCAAGGATTTTAGTAAAATTGCTGCCCCCATGTTTAAATTACTTACCAAGGACTGTGAATTTCTTTGGGATGAACAGTGTCAACATGATTTTAAAGAAATTAAAGAGAAATTAGTAATTGCCCCAATATTTCAAGGACCTAATTGGGAGAAACCTTTTCATATCTAAACTGATGCCTCAAATACCTCAATTGGTGAAATTTTGGGATAGAAAGATGAAGAAGGAAGAATGTATGCTATTTACTATCTTAGTAAAAATCTTACTCCCACTAAAATAAATTAAACTACCACTGAAAAAGAATTTTTGGCTATGATCTATGTAATCAATAAATTTAGACATTACATTATAGGGTACAAAACATTTATACATCTAGATCACTTATTAATTAAATATTTAATGAAAAAACCAGTGGTTGGAGGTAGAATAATTAGATGGTCATTACTTCTACAAGAATTTGATATTTCCATTGTGGACAATCCAGGCAAATCTAATGTGGTGGCTGATTTCTTGTCAAGATTGACTAGTACAGGGGAGTAGAATCCAATCAAGGATAACTTTCTAGATGAACAATTGTTTGTTATTTCAGCTAACACACCATTGTTTTCTAACATGGAAAATTATCTTGTAACAGGGAAGTTTCCTCCTTCTTTCACTAAAAATCAAATAAAAAAATTAATCAAAACCAGTGCACAGTTTAAATGGTTAAATGGAATGCTATTTAAATGTGGTCCTGATTTAGTTTTATGCAAGTGTGTAAGAGAAGATGAAATTTTTGACATCCTCCGGGCATGCCATGATGAACCAAGTGGAAGACACTATTTATTGAAAATAATAGCTCATAAGATACTTGGCACTGGTTACTATTCACCATCTCTGTAAAAAGATGTGAAGAGATATATCAAGGGGTGTGATCCTTGTCAAAGGATGGGACAGCTAACCATTACCAATGAAATACCTCTGCAACCACAAGTAGTGATTAAACTATTTGAGAGATGGGGATTGGATTTTGTTGGACATTTTAATCCTCCTTCACAAGGAAAAGAGCATATTCTTGTGTGTATTGATTATGTAACAAAATAGGTAGAAGTGCAGGATTTAACAAATGCCACTGAAGAAGTAGTTGCTGATTTCCTTTGGCACAAAATTATGGTAAAGTTTGGAGCACCAAGAAGCTTAGTTCCAGACCAGGGACCACAATTTATGTCCAATATGATATAGGCCTTCATAATGTATTATCAGATCAATCATAGGAAGTCATCTCCCTATCACCAGCAAGCAAATGGACAAGTTGAAGTAACAAATAGAGAATTAGAAAACATCCTCACTAAAACAGTTGAAGCTGAAAGAAGAGATTAGGTAAAAAGACTACCTGAAGCTGTTTGGGCTTACAATATAACTTGGAAAACCACAACAGAGTTTTCACCATATGATTTAGTCTATGGGAAAAAGACCTTGTTGCCTATTGAGTTTAAACTACAGACATTGAGGACAACAACTAAGGTGGGAATTGAATTGGATGTAGCTCAAAAAGAGCGAATCCTTCAACTCAATGAATTAGATGAGTTTAGAATTGAAGCACTTCACTAGATAGAGATGATCCAAGTTCAAAGGAAGCAATGGCATGATTCACATATCAAAGAAAGATGATTCAAAGTAGGAGATTGGGCATTTTTGTTTGATTCTAAGTACCAACAATTCAAAGGTAAATCAAGAACCAGATGGTTGGGACCTTATTAGATCAAGAAGATATTTGACAATAGTTCTATCCAGTTACTTCCCATTGATGGTAGTAGAAGAATACTCTTGGTCAATGGACACAGGCTAAAAATTTATAAGAAGACTCCTACTAAGGATGAATTATTGATGTAGATTGAAGCAAGCAAATAATTTGATCATATGGAAGAACCCAGTTCTTCCAAAATGATCAAATAACCAGATGAAGAGATCCAAAATAAAGGGAAGAGAATGAAAACTAGTAAATTGTGTTCTCTTCCCAAAAAAAAAGGAAGAGAATGAAATACATTAAATGGCATTCTCTTCCCAAAAAAAATCAAAGATCAATTGAAAATCAGTGATGATGGTTGATCTTCTCAAATAAATGGCTAATTCAAATAAAAAATTTTGAATTCTAATTATTTTCTAACCATTTTTTATGGATGATGTGTCTGCATGATGGAGGGATTACATTATCAAGGATGGTAATTATGTTTTTAACTTGTTAAAGGTTAAATGAAAGTTTGAATTTGTGATTAGACTTGATTTAGAAAGATTAGTATGATGAGTCATCTATTATACATCATGGTTAAATGTGCAAAATAATGAGAAGGATATGATGATGGAATGAATGGGTAGATAAACATAAAAAATCATTCTTATGATTAAAGCAATTGAATCTACTAGTTCCACTACTGAGTACAGTAGTTTCACAGCTGAGTATAGTAATTCTACAAGTAAATTCACCAAATCAGCAATTGAAACCACTGGTTTCGTAGCCATAATCATCAATTCCACTGATACA
The DNA here is from genome assembly GCA_037957365.1 of Torreya grandis. NCBI lineage: Eukaryota > Viridiplantae > Streptophyta > Pinopsida > Cupressales > Taxaceae > Torreya > Torreya grandis. The sequence goes on from JARHVA010000083.1 coordinate 7,373,346, forward strand.
AGAAGCAATTTTCAAGCTAACATGTGAGATTCAAGAATTTTTTTTTTTTTTAAAAAGAGAAAAAAGAATGAATCATGGGAATAAAAAAGAAGTCATAACCAGACAATGATACCTAACTCCTTGCAGATGAAGAAGTCGCAAATATCTTTCAACAGGCAGGATGGCTAGATTTTTTTAGGAAATTTCTCAAATACAATGATGAAATGGTAAGAGAATTTATTATTAATTTAGAGAAAACAAGGACAAAGGTTAAGAAGGTTTTCATTCCTTTTTTTGTGAATATCATAAGTGAGATGTCTGGAATACCTATAATGCATGTCCCAAACCTTGTCAAAGGAACATTGAATGACCTAGTTGAAACCCTGTTGAAAGAAGGGGAAACTGAACCCCAATATATTTATAATACAAAGCAAATCATCAAAGGAGTTAAGAGGGCCAGCTTGCCTAAACCCTTTGATAGAGTAGTATTCTGGATAGTTAAATATTTAACATGTGATGGACAATATGGGATAGTAGGAAAAGAAGTCCTAAAAATCCTTATACACCTTAGATATGGAGCCAAAAAACTAGAATATATAGTAAACCTTCTAGGATTTCTTTTTGACTCCATCCATACCATGGCCCAGAGGTATTCTTGGGGTGTAGGAACAATTAGACATAATGGGTTAGTGCATTTGGTATGCCAACACCATTTCCTTTCCAAAAATGGGGAAGAAATGTGGGACAAGTTTCTTGGAAAATTTGGACAAAAACTTGGTATTCCCAGAAGAACAATAGAAACTCCTCCTGCTCCTTCAGTTCATTTGAAAATTGATATATTGATGAAGAAAAGAAAAGATTAGGGGAAGAGGAAATACCAGAAAGGAGAAAATTTGTAAGAAAAGTTAAAATTGTAGACCCTAATGTACCTTATTAAGTCATTTCTTCTTTTGTTGAGGCTATAGAAGAACTGGTACCTGTCTCTGACAATGACAGTTCACCTAGGCCTGAACAAAAGGCAAAAATTAGAAGACGTTCTAAGAGGAGATCTATGTATGCATATTTTGAGGCTCCTCAAAAAAGAAAATGTCATAAAAAGTCTAAATAAAGTTTAGAGGAGCTGGAAGAACAAGAAAGGCTAAAAACTGAAGCTACTGATATTTTGGGTAGCATGGCCATGACTCCTCCTGGACCAAGCCAAACAGAAAATAAAAAAGAAGATGAAAGATTTGAGGAGCTAGTTTTCCAAGAAATAGGTAAGACTGCATCACCATCACATGCAGAAGATGAACAAGAATCTTGGAGAAGGAAAGGGAAATCCCTTATGGTGGAAGAGGAATGCTTAACTCCCCAAGAACTTTTAGAAAAAGAACAAAACCAATAGATTAAATAGGCTCTATTTTTGTCCAGAGTAGAACTCATTATCAAGGAAAAGGATGAGGAATTGAATTTCCTCAAACTCAAGTTAGAATAGAAAGAAATGCTCCTTGTAGAATTAACAAACTAGCTCATAGCTAGGAATGAGGAATTAGCAGAAGTTAAAAGGAAACTAATAGAGAATGAGGAAAAATGTACAAGACAGACCTCTATGTCAACAGTCTTTGCACAGACTGAATTGACTTATTTGCCACTCAAGCAGTTATGGAATGACACATGCAGAGAACTCATTGAACTCAAAACATCCAATACATACTTGAAAGGCAAATTGGCAGAAGAAGAAAAAGCAAGGAAGGAATGGGAAGACAAATTTTACAAGGAGGAAAATGATAAGTATAAGTGTCTTGTGAAAATACAAACAATTTGTATGATGAGTGAGAAGTTGCTTGCATGTAGAAGACCTTCTCCTATTTATAGCATGTTTTTAGAAGAACAATTCATTCGCTGGCAATTGGCAAGGATAGCATGTGGCCTTCCACATGAAATAAAATATGAAGCTAATTTCTTAGCCACCTACTCCTTAGCTAATATAGAACAGAAAAACCTTCTTTGTGAATTTTACTTCTACAATTTTATGCTAGAAATAAATACAGGTTTTATGATCAATTTGTATGTAGGAGAAAGCCAGCTTAACGCATTTGTCTGTGTTCTTCAAAATCAGATTGCATGGAAAGAAAGGGAGTCAGAGCATTGGTCAAAGGCTAGTTCATTTGGTCTCTGTATGAGAATTCATTATGGTAATCCATCCGCCTTTGCTACATATTTCCAATCCCATGCATTTAATGATAAATTCAAGGGACCTTATCTTTTTAGTTTACAGCAAAGCATGGATGTCTTCACTGCTTATGAAAGGGAAAATTTTGATAATAACTATGATGCGTGTTTAAAAGATGGGAATTTCTCCTGGTGGAATTGAAAATAAGGGAAGTAATATCCCCTTCAAATTTGATCTGGAGTTTATAAAGGGCAAAAGCTTTATGCACAATAATTCCCCAAATCAATGAAACTCCCCTGAGCATATGGATAGGAATGTGGATAAGGCCACCTCTACTTCTCACCCCCATATCTCCTTGGCAAAATAGAGAACCTCAACATCCCACTTAGTTTAAGGAATGGAAAAGAAAATTAGAAGCATGAGCAGGGTATAGTACTTCTGAGTCAAAGCATGGGGATATTTAGTTTCAGCCATTTGATCTGAGCAATCAAATGGAATGCAGGATATACAATCCCAAATTTGAAGAATAAAGTTTGTAAAGGGACTTACAAACAAGTATGGGGGAAATGATGAGGCCAGGATATGACCAATAAATGTATAATAAATGACCTCATCTTACTCTCTCTTTTTATTAAGTTTGATTGCATTTTGTAACTTTTATTTTGATCTTAGATGAGTTAGGATGTGATTATCCGTCTTTTGTTGATCGTGATTCTAACATTTTAAAAGACTTGTAATTCCTAACAAGTGTGTTGGAAAATTATAGTTTTGCAATAAAATAAGTCATCATCAGGCTAAAGAATAAATATGAAGTGGATTACATGTTTTTAGAAGCATTGGACTCAATTTAGATTAGTTTTGGAACCTATAGAATTTATTCTGAAACCATCACAATTAGTTCCAAAACCTGTAAAATTTGTTTCAGAACCATCACAGTCAGTTCCAAAACTCCACCATACTATTTCAAGTTGTCACATTTTTGGACTTAGCTCTGAAACTCTATATTTAGCTCTGGTACTCCTTCAGATAAGTTCCAAAAATTTTGCAGCTAGATATGGAACTGATGAGGATCTATTCCAAATGACCAGTGATCTATCAAAGATCAATGATCCCATTAAATCAGGAACAGATTCCCAATTTTTTGAACTTGCAGAATCAAGACAATTATCACACAACTAGACATCCAACACATCTTGATTCAGTATCTATTCTGGGCACAATTCAGTTCTATCTTATCTATGAAACAGTTACAGCCATCAAAGTATCTATATATACAAACCTGATATAGATATAGAATATAGAAAAGAGAGAAATAAGATAGAAGATAGTAGAAGAATAGAGAGAAAAAGGATAGCTTAGTATATTTTTAATACAAAACATTTTTATCAATGAAATAACCATTCCTATTTTGAAAGCAAATTGATTTGTTCAAATCTTGTTCTAGGCGGAGCAAGGGCCCACTCCTCCAAAGGACTAGGATCTTCATTTTTGTTGGTATTTATATTTCTATTAGCAAAAATAAATAGGTAACTCTATTAAATTTATAAATGCTTCCAACTCTTTAAAATTAAGATTTGTTGTGAATTTATTCCTATAGGCATTTTTGATTAAATTTTTACTTATGCAACGTATGTTTGTTTCCAGTAATAAATTGCATTCATGCAACATGTGTTTATTTCCAGCAATCAATTTCATTCCTGCAGCGTGTGTTTATTTCTAGTAATCAATTTCATTCCTGCAACATGTGTTTATTTCCAGCAATCAATTTCATTCTTGCAACGTGTGTTTATTTCCAGCAAATAATTTCATTTCCAAAACGTGTGTTTATTTTCAACAGATTTGCATAGTTTGATTTCAATAAGGTTTTAACCAAGAAATCCTTTAGACATTAAAAAACCCCCAAAACAAAAAAATATACAAATACCCACATTCAATTACTAAATCGTTACGATTCCTCTTATTGCATACAGCTTCAGACACAACCCTGGTTAAATATGACATCAACAAAAAGTTGATTAAATGAAGGGGATAATGACACCCAACACCAACTTTAGACCAATTCTTACCAACCATTGACCAATTAGCCTAGGAATTTCTAAATGTATTAAATTTGGTTCTATAACTATGCAATAAATCAATTTGGTCTATTAATAAATTAAATTAAACAAATGCACTATCAATTAATTAAAAGTCATTCAAAAATGTCAAAAATCCTAAAAAGGGTTAACTAGCACCAAATCCTAAGCAAATCCTAATCAAAGCCTAATTGAATTCATCCATGATCATGTAGACACCAAAATAGTGTCAATCCCCCCTTGGTCCCTTTCTAACTTCAACATGCCTGACCTATACTTTATTAATTTAAAATACTTATTTTAAATTAATCATCCCCCCTAGACACCTCACCTTGGATTCCTAGCTCTTAGACCATTTATCACCCTATGACTAATCATAATTACCTAAGACCTATTTTAACTCCCCCACTAATTCTCACGCCTATTAAACCCGCCTTTGGACCGTTCAGCAATGACAACCAAACTTGGCACATGGAGGAATGAGCAAAAGGCTAAAAATAGCCTTTTTACCCATTCTATAGCCACTGATGTTAGTCAATAGTCGACCGACACCGGCGGTATCGCCGACATCGGTTGCTTAAAACTAAATTCTAACCTCGGCTGCACCCCCGAATGCAAATTCTCTTGCTCTTAGGATTTGAATTCTCTTTCTCCTCGACTCCTTGCATATCAAAGGTAGGCTTTAGGATGAGGCATCTATTAGGAACCCCACGAAAGTAGTATTGATTACCAAGCAACTTAATATGCAGAAATTAACCAGAAGTCACAAGTAACTAGAATTCAGAAATAACACAGAATATGAGAGACAATACACAACTTGTATTAATACTCATCCAGAAAATAATACAATAAAGAAGATGCCACTTCTTCTTCACACCTCTCAGAGGCTTCCCACACCTCAAGTTTACAGTAATTCTTTCCTCAAAGCTCTCTCTCTTACGATCCCAACACACAACTCAAACACAAAGTTGGTGTTCACCTCCAACCAGTCAGTATCCACTACTGCCAATACACAAGTGCTCCACGCACTCCACAAGTGCTCCACACACTCCAAGTACTCAACGTACTCCAAGTAGATCTCTCATGAACTTGCAACAACCTACAACTCAAATGATCTTACTTTGGAAGGAACTACCTTGCCTTCCTCTTTGCTTTCCAACCGAGTACACACCATACTCCAAGTAGATCCTGCCTGATCTTGCTCTCTATTGTGTTTTTGTCACCTTGATTCTGCTGCCACCTGTAAATCAACTTGGTTCTACACACCTGCAAACCTTAGACCTTACACACACATACACCTGCAGATCAATGATCTTACTTACCATGCAGATCTCCAAACGTGGCCTTGCACACTTGCTGACCAAGATCCTACATACATGAAGAATCCTTCTGATTCTCCAAACTAGCACCCACACTTGGCACTGTGGCACTAGGAGGAACACACCATGCTCTCTTCACACACAGAAGGAGCTAATATTTTCTCTCTTACTCTCTAGCACAAATTACAATACAGCCCATGTGTCTATTATATAGATCTCATTCAAACAATAATTAGACACCTAATTACAATAATTAGATCCACAGCTTCAAGTCTAAAATTGGCTCTTAACATGCAAACACTCGGTTCGTTAACAAACTATTAGTGCAACTGACAGTTCTAGAAATGCACAGGTGATTGACGTCAGTCCCTGTCTGCCTGGAGGTGACCGACGTTGGCCGACTCCTATTGATGTCAATTGCATTCCTGTCCATCACTGGCTGACATTGATCGGCCTAACCGACGTTGATGACTGTGACACTCAGCAACCTCCTTCCCTATTTGCATCAGTAAAGCTTTTAGCTCCATAACCTAACAATCTCCCACTTGGAGATAAATAGCTACATTGTACCTGTACCTGTACCTGTACCCCATCTAATCTATTTCCTAGCTTGTATCCCTCTTCAAGATCAATCTTGAAGACCAACCACCACACAACTTGTGGTGCACCTCCTGTCATCTAAGTAACCTACCACATTCGAACCTACAAACCCATGTAGTGAAGTCCTGACCCTACATAGCATGAATCCCTGCAGCTGGTCCCTCTCAGATACCTGAGAACCCACTTCCCCGAATTGGCTCCTAACTCTCTGACAGCTCCCATAGCTGGGGAAAACTCAGGTCTATACCAGACCTCATGTGATTTCAAACACTAAACTGTCTAGCCCTTGGTGTGCTCTGGTTCTGCATCCTGCGTATTGAACCTCACTAACACCTGATTCACATCAGCTCCCACTGGAGACAAAATCAACCTATGATCTTCCATGTCTCTCATGCCAAAGAATTTTGCTGCTCCAAATTCTTCATGACATGCCACTAAACTAACCTTACTCTTAGCTCAGCAAAAAACCATGTATGTCTGAACTTGTAACTAGTATACCATCCACATATAGTAATAGGGTAATGTTGCAATCATCATCCACCTGGTAAGACAAACACAATGGTTACACTAACATTGACTAAAGCCCTGCTTTGTCATCCACCTGTCAAAACCTGTACCACTATCCTGCAGCTTCCTCAAGACCATATGACCTAGCCTTCCATCTCACGTATTCATTCTCTCTATTCTTTAACCAAGAAATCCATTCATCTCTCAGTGCTTTTCATACCAGCTGGCAACCCTACCAAATCTCCCGTTTGGTTATGCATCCTGTTCATGCCATGCTCCCACTGTTTCTTAGATCCTTCCTAGTCTACAGTGAGCAATGATTATAAAGAAGAGGAATAATGAATTTTAGGCTTACTTACACTTTTAGTCCTCCCCATGGGCATTTGAGACTCCTTGATAGCTAGTTGTCCACCCAAAATCCGTCTCAGTGACTGACCTCGATCACCACACAGTCTGCATCTGACTGACGTCGGTTCCATGCGACTGTCTAGGTTACCGACGCTAGTTATCCTACTGACGTTGGTCTTCACCTGCCTGACACCATTGACTTCTCTGTTCTGCACATGACTGACGTCGGCACCTGTCTATTCGACATCGATTACCCTTGACCAATGCCGGTACCTATGTATGCCTGTGAGTGATGACTTTTCACCCACAAGCTCTACATGGATCAAAGCCCTATCCAAACCACCTTGCTTAGAGTTACTCAACCCCATCCACTGATCTCTATCCATCATCTCCTCCAAGAACACCAAGGCTTTCCAGTTCTTAAGTTTATCAAATACATCAGTCTTTCTTTTTCTGCAATAAACACAATCCTTTCTTGTAGCATCCCACTGCTCACAGAAATCTCGATCTATGCTCTCCAAAGCTAAAATCTTCCCTTTTGACTTAAGAACATCCATTCCCTTCTCACTTATGTGGCCAAGCCTACAAAGCCACACCTATGCAACAGAAGTGGAATCAGTAATACAAGCAAGTAGATTAAGAGTATCTACTTTCTTACCACATGCTAATTCAAGTGCATCCGCTGTGAGAGTTTTTGTGCATCTCTCATCACCCAACTTTCCTGAAGAAATTAGCTGCATCTTCAAGACTGGGACCTGCATGACCTTCTTCAACACCCATGTGTTGGCCGCCTGCAATTTCAGCAACACTTCCCCTTGTCCAAAACTTTGACAAGGCTCACCAACCCCTCTACTTGGGGCTGCATGGAAAGAGGCAACAGAATCTATTAACCAAGATTCAACTTTATCCAAGAAACATCTCAGAGCATCATGTGAAACAACACCTACAACATCTGCTTCTTCAGTTCCTTCTTGCTGATCTTCTGCCAACCAACAATATTTCTTTACCTACTCTTTCTTTCCATAACACCGTAATTGACCATTCATGTTATTTAATTTCTCCATTCTTAACTTACTTTTTTCTTCCATTGCTCTACTTCCACTCAATCAGAGACCCCTGAGAGTGACCTGTAATCAAACACAAACCTGCTCCTTACAACTTTAGCTCTGATACCAACTGTTAGGAACCCCATAGAATCAGCATTGATTACCAAGCAACTTAATATGTAGAAATTAACCAGAAGTCACAAGTAACTAAAATTCAGAAATAACACAAAATATGAGAGACAATACACAACTTGTATTAATACTCATCCAAAAAAGAATAAAATAAAGAAGATGCCACTTCTTCTTCACACCTCTCAGAGGCTTCCCACACCTCAAGTGTATAGTAATTCTTTCCTCAAAGCTCTCTCTCTCTTACGGTCCCAACACACAACTCAAACACAGAGTTGGTGTTCACCTCTAACTAGTCAGTATCCACTACTGCCAGTACACAAGTGCTCCACACACTCCACAAGTGCTTCACGCACTCCAAGTACTCAACGTACTCCAAGTAGATCTCCCATGAACTTGCAACAACCTACAACTCAAATGATCTTACTTTGGAAGGAACTACCTTGACTTCCTCTTTGCTCTCCAATCGAGTACACACCATACTCCAAGTAGATCCTGCCTGATCTTGCTCCCTATTGTGTTGCTGTCACCTTAATTCTATTGCCACCTGCAGATCAACCTAGTTCTGCACACCTACAAACCTTAGACCTTGCACACACATACACCTATAGATCAATGATCTTACTTACCATGTAGATCTCCAAATGTGGCCTTGCACACTTGCTGACCAAGATCATACATACATGAAGAATCCTTCTAATTCTCCAAACCAACACCCACACTTGGCACTGTGGCACTAGGAGGAACACACCATGCTCTCTTCACACATAGAAGGAGCTAATATTTGCTCTCTTACTCTCTAGCATAAATTACAATACAGCCCATGAGTCTATTATATAGATCTCATGCAAACAATAATTAGACACCTAATTACAATAATTAGATCCGCAGCTTCAAGTATAAAATTGGCTCTTAACATGTAAACACTTAGTTTGTCAACAAACTATTCATGCAACCGATAGTTCCAGAACTTCACAAGCGACTGACGTCAGTCCCTATCTACTTAGAGGTGACCGACGGTAGCTGACTCTTACCAACATTGGTTGCATTCCTATCCACCACTGGCTGACGTCGATCAGCCTAATCGATGCTGGTGACTGTGACACTCAGCAACCTCCTTCCCTATTTGCATCAGTGAAGCTTTTAGCTCCACAACCTAACAATCTCCCACTTGGAGATAAGTATTTGCACTGTACCTATATCTGTACTCCATCTAATCTATTTCTTAGCTTGTATCCCTTTTCAAGATCAATCTTGAAGACCAACCACCACACAACCTATAGTGCACCTCCTATCATTTGAGTAACCTACCACATCCGAACCTACAAACCCATGTAGTGAAGTCCTGACCCTGCATAGTATGAATCCCTACTGCTAGTCCCTCTCAAATACTTGAGAACCCACTTCCCCAAATTAGCTCCTAACTCTCTGATAACTCCCATAGCTGGGGAAAACTCAGGTCTATACCAGACCTCATGTGATTTCAAACACTAAACTATCTAGCCCTTGGTGTGCTCCATTTCTACATCCTATGTATTGAACCTCGCTAACACCTGATTCACATCAGCTCCCACTGGAGACAAAATCAACCTATGATCTTCCATGTCTCTCATGCCAAAAACTTTTGCTGCTCTAAATTCCTCATAACATGCCACTAAACTAACCTTACCATTAGCTCAACAAAAAACCCTATATGTCTAAACTTGTAACTAGTATACCATCCACATATAGTAACAGGATAATGTTGCAATCATCATCCACCTGGTAAGACAAACACAATGGTTACACTGACATTGACGAAAGCCCAGATTTGTCATCCACCTGTCAAAACCTGTACCACTGTCCTACAGATTCCTCAAGACCATATGACCTGGCCTTCCATCTCACGTATCCATTCTCTCTATTCTTTAACCAAGAAATCCATTTGTCTCTCAGTGCTTTTCATACCGAATGGCAACCCTACCAAATCTTCCGTTTGGTTTTGCATCATGTTCATGCCATGCTCCCACTATTTCTTGGATTTTTCCTGCTTTGCAATGAGCAACGAGTATAAAGAAGAGGAAAAATGAATTTGAGGCTTACTTACACTTTCAGTCCTCTCCATGGGCATTTGAGACTCCTTAACAGCTAGCTGTCCACCCAAAATCTATCTCAGTGACCAACCTCGGTCACCACACAGTCTACATCCGACTGACATCAGTTCCATGCGACTGTCCAAGTCACCAACACCGATTATCCTACTGACATCAGTCTTCACCTACCCAACACCACCAACTTCTCTGGTCTGTACATGACCGACGTCGGCACCTATCTGTTCGACGTCGGTTACCCTTGATCGACGCTGGTACCTGTGTATGCCTGTGAGTGATGAATTTTTACCCGCAAGCTCTCCATGGATCAAAACCCTATTCAAATCACCCTGCTTAGAGTTACTCAGCCCCATCCACTAATCTCTATCCTTCATCTCCTCCAAGAACACCAAGGCTTTCCAGTTCTTAAGTTTATCAAATACATTAGTCTTTCTTTTCTTGCAATAAACACAATCCTTTCTTGTAGCATCCCACTGCTCACAGAAATCTTGATCTATGCTCTCTGAAGCTGAACTCTTCCCTTTTGACTTAAGAACATCCATTCCCTTCTCACTTATGTGGCCAAGCCTACAAAGCCACACTTAAGCAACAGAAATGGAATCAGTAATACAAGTAAATAGATAAAGAGTACCTGCTTTCTTACCACATGCTAATTCAAGTGCATCCATTGTGAGAGTTCTTATGCATCTCTCATCACCCAACTTTCTTGAAGAAATTAGCTGCATCTTCAAGACTGGGACCTGCATGACCTTCTTCAACACCCATGTGTTGGTCGCCTACAATTTTAGCAACACTTCCCCTTTGCCAAAACTTTGACAAGGCTCACCAACCCCTCTACTTGGGGCTGCATGGAAAGAGGCAACAAAATCTATTAACCAAGATTCAACTTTATCCAAGAAACATCTCAGAGCATCCTATGTAATAACACCTGTAACATCTACTTCTTCAATTCCTTCATGTTGATCTTTTGCTAACCAACAATATTTCTTTACCTACTCTTTCTTTCCATAACACCGTAATTGACCATTCGTGATATTCATTTTGTCCATTCTTAGCTTACTTTCTTCTGCCATTACTCTACTCCCACTCAATCAAAGACCCCTGAGAGTGACCTGTAATCAAACACAAACCTGCTCCCTATAACCTTAGCTCTGATACCAACTGTTAGGAACCCCACAGAAGTAGCATTGATTACCAAGCAACTTAATATGCGGAAATTAACCATAAGTCACAAGTAACTAGAATTCATAAATAACACAAAATATGAGAGACAATACACAACTTGTATTAATACTCATCTAAAAAAGAATACAATAAAGAAGATGCCACTTCTTCTTCACACCTCTCAGAGGCTTCCCACACCTCAAGTGTATAGTAATTCTTTCCTCAAATCTCTCTCTCTTATGATCCCAACACACAACTCAAACACAGAGTTGGTGTTCACCTCCAACCAGTCAGTATCCACTACTGCTAGTACACAAGTGCTCCACACACTCCACAAGTGATCCACGCACTCCAAGTACTCAACGTACTCCAAGTAGATCTTCCATGAACTTGCAACAACTTGTAACTCAAATGATCTTACTTTGGAAGGAACTACCTTGCCTTCCTCTTTGCTCTCCAATTGAGTACACACCGTACTCCAAGTAGATCCTACCTGATCTTGCTCCCTGTTGTGTTGATGTCACCTTGATTCTACTACCACCTACAAATCAACTTGGTTTTGCACACCTGCAAACCTTAGACCTTGCACACACATACACCTGCAGATCAATGATCTTATTTACCATGCAGATCTCCAAACGTGGCCTTGCACACCTACTGACCAAGATCCTACATACATGAAAAATCCTTCTGATTCTCCAAACTAGCACCCACACTTGGCACTATGGCACTAAGAGGAACACACCATGCTCTCTTCACACACAGAAGGAGCTAATATTTGCTCTCCTACTCTCTAGCACAAATTACAATATAGCCCATGAGTCTATTAAATAGATCTCATGCAAAGAATAATTAGGCACCTAATTACAATAATTAAATGCACAGCTTCAAGTCTAAAATTGGTTCTTAACATGCAAACACTCAGTTCATTAACAAACTATTCATGCAACTGATAGTTTCAAAACTGCACAGGTGACCGATGTCAGTCCCTGTCTGCCTAGAGGTGACCGACGTCGGTGACTGTGACACTCAGCAACCCCCTTCCCTATTTTCATCAGTGAAGCTTTTAGCTCCATAACCTAATAGCATCAACATTCTATCATCACTCTCCAGGCTAAGAAAATCTATAGAATTCACTCCACATCAGATTGAAATGTTGCATGAGGTCGCCTACATCAGCCATAACGAGAACAATTCTTCTACACTTCTGGCTCTCCACCAAGAGCTAAGTATTATTCTGGTTTATATTTCAATATTTTTAGAATGCATTGGTGATTATTCCATTGAATATTCTTAAGTACTATTGATAGACAACCTGACTTTATTCTCGGAGCCTTCCTCTCATTCTTATTCTCTTTCCACCCCTGTCCTCTACCTTAGCCCTTTTCTAGACCATATTCACTGCCCTGCAACCCTGTACAAACCATTAAACTCTCAGACTCCTTCTAGACTCCTCTGTCAACCACAGACTTTCCTTGAAACATGTCCAAGGCCCATTGCCCCTACTGACATCAGCATCAAAGCCCATTTCCCCTACTGACATCGGCAACCTAACCGATGTCAGCAACATTGACCAACCAGTGATGGCAAGACTACCGATGTCGATGACTATGGAAGACTGATTGTAGGATTCAGGTACGCATTATCTATTTCTCCTTCTTTAATTCTTTCATTATTTATTTCCATTACGACATTCTTTTTATCAACTAGTGGACTGTCATCCCTCCAAGAAGTCTTTGCGCTTCTGAGACCGAGCATATCACTTGGCAGTCCACCATATCTGTCTCTAACATTTTTCTTTGTTAAGTTTTATTCTTATCTACAGGTGTCATCCTCCACAGCCAAAAAGGATCTCCTTCAACATCTGGATACGGTGACCATTAATCTTTAATTTCTTATTTCTTCTGAATGCAACAAGCAAAAAAGTGTAGAGAAACATTTTGGCACGCCTGGTGGGACCCTAAAGTTTTCCTTGTGTTTATTTCTTCTAAAAAAAACTTTCATATAGGTGCATTAGGAAAATTTCTCTTCTTTCATCCTTCTTCTTTCTTTCTCTTTCGAAAAGACACCATTAGCACAAGTTAAAAAGAACTTTTTATTCTTGTCACTTCTTTTCTGCATCTTAAAGTAGTGAAATTCATGCTCTTAACCTTTTCCTAATTGTTTGCATCTGAACAAAAACTTTTCAATTTGGGCTAAAATCTATTGCATTTCATTCTTGCTTGAATGCATATTTAGCCTTCTCATCTAGTAATTAAAAACGCATTATGAATAAATCGTAGTGCACATATGTTACACAACCTGACCACATTCACAAAATCAAACATCTAAACATACCTGAGACAAGGCCCGACTAGGATTTCATCACCTAGAAGATATCTTACCCTCCCTGGCAATCCTACTTGGACTTCACTACCAAGGGGAGAACCCACTTTGTTCTCTGGTAGAGTATAAACTATAGGAGAAGTATATATTGGCTAAGCGACCCAGCTTGACTCTGGGCTCGTGAAGTGAGGGGAGCAAGCCCCTAGCACCAGGCCACATATGAAACCTAATACATATTTTGAGCACCAAAACTTAACTCGAAACCAACCTTAGACTGCTTCTTTTAGTACCTATTCTAAAAGCCCAATTCCCAAACATATTCTTCTAAGGCATAAGCCACCACGACTCTAAAATTTATTTTTAGAAATTAACGTTTAGTGGTTGCTTGCCATCATCTATCTTTCTATCTGTATCTAATTTTTTGAGCTAGTGAGGTTGCATTCTGAGATCTAAAAACAACTCAGACTTTCTTCTTTCTTCCAAAAACTTTCAGTTTTTTGAGTTTCTAGAAATACATAGTAACTGACATCAATTTTTCCACCGACATCGGCAACTATCTTCACCATCATCGGTTATTTGACTGACATTGGAAACTTACTTCACTGACATTGGTTTTTCTACTGACGTCGGTCACTATCAAAAATCTTTCTTCTCAAATAGCAAGCTAAAAACCTGACCTTTTGCTGTTAAAAACAAATTTTGGTTTTCTAAAGCTGAAACATATAGTTTTTAGAACTTGAATCTATTTTGCCTTGGATGGTTTTGACACGTAGTCAAACAAAAACTCTTGTTAACCATGCAAGGCAACAACCACTCCCACCTTCGCCTTCTATATCAAGTCCCCAAATGGAGTATAATTCAGAAACTGAATGTACTCCTATCCAACCAACCCCAACTCAACCCCCTATTATTCCTGAAGGGGACCAAGACTTTGAAAGGTTCCTTAACCTCAATGTCAAGGCTCTTCAGCACTATCTCATGAGAAGTCAAACACGAGATCCTTCAGGCAACCTAGTTTATGGGATGCCAACTTCCTTAGTTGAAATGACAATCATATCAACAGCCTCTGTAACCCAACCCATGGTCACCCAAGCCATTGCCTCAACTAACAACCCGACCATGACCAATATTCAAAGTGTGGCCTCTCCTTTTGTTTCTAGACCTACCTCCATTGGGGTTTCTGTACCCCCTCAACCACAAACCATTCAACAAAGTCCTACACCATTCTAGAACTTAATTGTCTCCATCCCACCTACTCTTGCACCCATAAATACAAGAGTGACTACTTATCCTTCGACTAGTATTGCCACCATCCAACCACCTTTGGCAACATCAAGTCAATTTGTGCCCCCCAAATCCAAGGCATAAGCCCCCTTAACCTCAACATCAGTCCCTATGACTAGTTACCAATATGTTGCAACTATACAAGCGCAACCAACTATGTCATATGCTCCACCTAACACCTTCCAAATACCTTACAACCTAGGGGGTACCCCACCTATAAATCCATCAACTAATCTAATCAAGATGTTGATGGATAAGGTGTCTAATCTTGAGACATCCATTTTGGGTTCAAGAAATATTCTCTCATATGAATAAATCTGTAATGAATTTATTCATCCTTCAATCCCAATCCGACCATATCCTAGTCAGTGGGAACTTCCCAAGTTTACTCGCTTTCAGAGTAAAGAGGACCCACAGCAACATCTATGAGTGTTTAGACACGCTTGTTACCTTATAGCACATAATGATGCGTTATTACTATGCACATTTCCCATGTCACTTTTTGGTGCTGCCCTAGATTGATATAGTTCTATTACTAGTCACTCTCTATTTACCTTCACACAACTAGCTCAACTATTTCTTGACCACTTTTCAATTAAAATAACTAAAAAGGTCTCCATCACAGACCTATATTCTATCAAACAATTTGACGATGAATCAATAGCTGATTTCATTGCCTGTTACAGAGGTTTAATCAACCAACTCTCCTTTTCTTTACCTCAACCTGAGCTCATTGAGCTCTTTTCACAAGCATGTGCCAAACACATCTCATCTACTTTACAGGTCCAAACATTCCACACATTTGACGAAGCTTTCACCATGGCTAGGAAGCTTGAACTCTGTGTTGTCAAAGAAAATAAAGTCAAACTGTGTAGTAAAAATATTAATGCAAAATCAAATGACCCTTCATCCAAATCTTCTTCTTCCAATCCCAAGTCCAAGGGATCAACAAATGTTGTGGTACTTAGATCATCATCATCGACCACAACTAACCAATCCAAACCTTCCACATCTCAAAGCATTACACGACAATTCCAACAATGATACATACAACATCAATATACTCTAATAGGAGAATCATACGCATCTGTGTTGGATAAACTAGTCAAACAGGGAGTCCTCAACCTCCCCCAAATTTGACCACCACCTCAATTTGATCCCTCACGTGCCATCCTTGCATGGTATAGGGAGAATGACTTCTGTAATTATCACCGTGTCAAAGGCCATGACATAGACAATTGTAAAACCTTCAAGAACATTGTCCAAGATATGCTAGACAAAGGTGATCTTGTCTTGGATAACCCAAATGCACCACCTAACCAAAACATATACATCTTTAGACAACCTTTTCCTAACCATCCCCCTATCCAAAACAACATTCAGACCATAGCCAAAGACCCCCAAGAGCATAATATACGCACGGTCGATATGGTTTCACCTTTTGTCCCTAACCAACCTCTTTCACAAATCGAAGAGGTTAGTCAACCTATCTCGCCACCACAAGAAGAAGAGCCTTCTTCTCCTAATAGTCCTCCATCTACCCCTCTTATATTGGAGGACACTTTAACCATACCAACACCACTAGCCCCACCTTCATCCTTCCTACTACCAATGGAGGACCATACCTTTCCTACTCTTCAACTACAAGTAGAAGGCATGATCATCCCTATGCTCTTTCCTCTCGAAAAACCCCATTCTCCAATTCCTTCTCCACTGAGAGAAGAACTTGTCTCTTCACCTACTTCAACCGAAGATGATCTAGTAATGGCTCTCTCTCACCTTTGGCCTGAGATTGCCACATCTAACACATTTCCACTCTTGCAACCACCTAAATCTTCTAAAAAAACAATTATACAGCCTCATCTAACATCTTCCAAACCATTCTCTCGATTGGCTGAGAACTTAGGATTTCTCCATTCAAGTAAATTAGAGCATGAGGCATTGTGGGAGTGACTTAAAGCTCCTTATCTTACACATCCCACTTCATCTCATACTAACGACCCTCCTTCAACAAAATCTCCCAAAATCTCCAATGAGGACCAGGCTTCTACTTCCAAATATTTAGAAGCTCAACCATCCGCATCTGAACCTAAACCCTCACAAACATCCACCATACCAACACCAGTTAAATCCCTCGATGTTCTCCCCATATCTAACCTCACTCACCCACAAGTGAAGGTAGATTTGAATCTCGCCCCCCATAATAGTAGTCTTCACACCGTATTAAAGAAGGCTACTAAACCACGTCAAAGAACTCCTCCTCCACCATCATCCTTGCCCTCCATTTTGGGCCCACATCCTTTTACCTTAATAGGAGTGCTCCCTACTCCAACACCTAACAAAAACAAGTTGCCTCCATTACTCCCTTTACCCACCAAAAACATACCTTCTCTAAAAAATTTGGCACCCCTCACGAAGAAAGTGTCATCTGCATGAGTGGCCACACCACCAACCCAAAAGGTGGTATAAAAATCTCCCTCAACAACTCCCAAACAAAATTCATCAACATCTAGTGCATCAACAAGCACGGACCCCTTAGTGGGTTCATATGCTTTGATACTACACTGACTTTTACAAACTTCTAACATCACTCTTCCACCTATTAAACCATTTCAACCTCTCGGACCAAAACCGTCTTAGTTTGTGACACTAAAATCTGCCTATATCATTGCTCACCTGGGCATGACACTGAAAATTGTTGTGCCCTCAAGGTTGTCATTTTCCATTACTTGGAAAAATACACCCTTCTTGTTGAAGATACTGTCAACAAATCTCCAACACCGTCTCATGTCTCTCAAACCTCTTCACCTTCATCAGAATTCCATCATCAGACTATGGTCCCTTTACCTCCTTCACCCCCTTTATTCGAGATTAACACCATCAATGTGGCCACTAGGTCACAAACTTTATAGGATAAAGCAAAAGAGAAAGTTTTTATTCCTTGGACCTACCCATTTGTCAAACCTGCTCAACCACTCAAACCCAAGATTTCTATCTTGAGTACATCCCAACCCACTTCTTCAGAGGCAATCCATGATTCTATGGTGAAACAGCTTCACCAAACTCCTGTGAAGATGATTTTATATGACCTCATTCAAAGCTCTCCACAACATCGTCAAGATTTAATCAAAGTTTTACAAGTAGTGGAGGTCCAACTCGAGGACCCCCAACCACTAGCTGTCTTAGTCCAATTATTACCCACCGTCACCTCTATTACCTTTAGTGATTCTGAAATTCCTACCTCCAACTTGGAAGATCAGGATGCTGCCCTTTTCATCACAGCCTACGTTGATCAAACTCACATTAAGCGAGTTATGATTGATGGGGGTGCCAGCATCAATATCATTTCCACCCATGCCTATGACCAATTAGCCCTCCCAAAGAATTGTATCTCTAAAACTGACGTAATTCTTTAATCTTTTAATGACTCCACCACCACTACCATTGGCACCGTCATCTTACATATTTGTGTTGGCCCATGAATAATCCCAGAGCTCTTCTACATCATCGAGGGAGAGTTCCAATACAACATGTTATTAGGATGACCTTGGATATGTGCCATGGCCTGTGTCCCTTCTACATTACACCGTTTTGTCAAATTTGAACACGACGGTCAAATCCATGTCATTCCCGTAGACCCCTCCCCTTTCAAGACATGCAACACAACTTATCGACCCAATGATGTTCTCATTCCTTTCAATACATCGACCCAAACACCGCCTCCACCCGCAAAAGCTTCAATAAGTATGCAAACGGCGGTTACACCTATGCCACCTCCTCAAGTGACAATAAAAGACCCTATGGAAGATACCTTCCAACATCTTTCACTTGGGGAGTATCATTTACTCACCTTGGACATGTTCCAAACTCCTCAAGAGTATGGATAACTTCATCACAATCCTAGCTATGACCATCGTATCAGAATGGTCGTCCCTTATGTTCCTCCCAATCTTCAAACAAATCTCATCTATGGAGGGCTAGATCGAGCTCCCACTAATGGGAATCCTCTTTTATCACCCCAGCTATTTACGTCTGACTTCTCTTTTCTTGGCAACCCAAACTTTGTTCATACCTATCTTTATAGGTGTGCATGGAAGGGCTTTGGCTTTGGGTGCTATGAACAAGGCTCCCACCAGCCCGTCGAACCACCAAATGATGAGGCCATAAAGAATGCCAAGAAGCGACATAGCCTGGGTTTTGAAGAACTTAACGAAACTTCTAAAAACCCTCACCCCAAACCTATCATAGAACAATCACCTCCAACCTCACCTATTCACCCATCCTCACCTATGGAGTCAGTGGTCTCCATCCCTCCTAGTTTTTTTTCCATAAACGCCATTCGCTTGGAACCCCTAACCTATCAACTAGGTGGGGTATCCAGGTCTCTCCCTCTCATTTATCCAAACATGATAGACGATGAATCTGCTATCATCAAAATTGTCCAATGCATAGACGATGATGCCATTCTCACCTACATGGGTACAGATGACTCTTTCATCTAATGATCACTTCCTTTAGAAACACAGGTTATGTTAAATGAATCAACCATTGACATTAACCTTCCATCTTCCGATGTTCTTCACGTTTTAAAGATTGGTCAATCTTTAAACACCCAGGAACAAATTGACTATACCAAATTCCTTTCAGATCATAGCAAAGCCTTTGCTTAGACCTACAGTGATATGCCTAGCATTGACCCTAACATCATCATCCATAACATCGTCACAAACCCAGAAGCTAAGCCTGTCAGGCAAAAGCTTCACAAAATGCATCCTTGCATTGCACTCCTTGTCAAAGAGGAGCTTCAACATCTTCTTTCCATATCCTTCATCCAACCCATTGATTATCTGCAATGGGTGTTAAACATCGTCCCTGTCACAAAAGTGACTGGGGGAATTTGAATTTGTACTGACTATCGTGACCTTAATCTAGCTTGCCCAAAGGATGATTTTTCTCTACCCAACATTGACCAACTTGTTGATCTTATGGCCGGTCATGAGATGTTATCACTCATGGATGGGTTTTCAGGATATAACCAAATCTTGATTATGCTAGAAGATCAACATAAGACCACCTTCATCAACCCATGGGGGACTTTTTGCTATAGGGTCATGCCTTTTGGCCTAAAAAATGTAGGTGCCACATATCAGTGTGCCATGATCTACATTTTTCACGATCTCCTCCACAAAATCATGGAGGACTATGTGGATAACCTACTAGGCAAATCTAAACTCTGTCGTGACCATTTAACTATTCTCAAAATCATATTCACTCGCCTCCTCCAATACAATGTTCAACTCAACCCCAAGAAATGCGTCTTTGGGGTTCTCTCTGGGAAGCTTTTAGGCTTCATCATTTCCCTTCATGGCATTGAGATTGATCCCACTAAGATAAGAGCTATACTTGAGATGCCACCACCTACCAATCTAAAGTAACTTCACAGCCTGCAAGGGAAGCTTCAATCTATTCATCACTTCATCTCCCAGCTTTCTGACCGATGTCAACCCTTTCATCAAGAAGGACGTCTCCTTTAATTGGGATAAGGATTGCCAAGAGGCTTTTGAGGCTCTTAAATGTTATCTTGTCTCTCCACCAGTCCTTATTCCACCAAAAGATGACCAACCTTTCTATCTTTACATTTCAGCAACAAATCATTCTTTAGGTGCCATGATCGTGCACCGAGATGAACAACATTGTGAGCAAGTGGTTTATTATATAAGCTGAATGCTCATTGATTATGACACTCGGTATACTCATACCAAAAAACTCTATTTGGCATTAGTCTTTACCGCTACCAAACTCCATCATTATCTTCTCAATCACAAAACTTATGTCATCACCCACACTGACCCCCTCAAATACATGCATTCCAAGCCATACCAAAACCAACGTATGGCTCGTTGGCTCATGCTTCTTACTGAGTTTGATTTGGAATTCATCCAAAAAAAATCTATAAATGGGCAAGCAATCGCTAACCAACTAGCGGATGCCCCTCTACCTGACAACCAACCCTCTCACTACGAATTCCCTAACGAATCCATCACCACGTTATCCACTAATGACATTTTCTATCAAATGACAATGTTCTTTGATGCGTCTAAATGTCAACACGGTGGGGGTGTGGGGGTAATTCTCATCCCTCACGAGGATGAGCCCATGCCCCTATCTTTCAAACTTGACTTTGAATGTACCAACAACATGGCTAAATATGAAGCCTTAATTTTGGGACTTCAAACCACCCTTTTCCTATGCATCAAGACCATCAACATCTTTGGCAACTCACAACTAGTCATCAATCAAATCAACGGTTCATATCTTTGTAAAAATGAAGTTTTGCAAAGGTACAAACACTGTGTTGACACCCTGCTAGAATATTTCGACCATTACCTCTTACAAACTATTCCTCAATCTATGAATAAGTTTGCTAATACTATGGCTTCTCTCACCTCACGCATTCCATCCTCATCATCTTCCTTTAGAATTTATGTTACGGTACATCATTTGGCATTACCTTCATATATCTCCACTAACATCAACCTCGTCAGTACCATTGACTCTAGTCCACAGGATGTTTGGTATAAATAACTTAAGGACTACTTAACTTATTTTATTGTCCCCCTGATCTCTCTAGCAATACACAACAGGCTTTTATCAAAAGCACAGCTCGATATACTATGTTAGGGGGTCTTTTCTATAAATGAGGTTTCGATGGCCTCCTTCTTTGATGTCTAACCTCAACTAAAACATCTCACACTTTCAAACAAGTCCATGATGGGATTTGTGGAGGGCATTTTAGTGGTAACTCAGTTGCAAAGCGCATCCTTTTCCTGGGCTATTATTGGCCCACTCTTCACCAAGACTACAGCGACTATGTTCAGCATTGTATCAAATGCCAATAATATGCTAACTTACTTCACGTCCCTAGCCACGCTCTACAAGTCGCTAAGGATTTTTGGCCTTTTTCACAATGGGGCTTAGATCTAATCGGTGAGATTAACCCTCATTCATCTCTTCGACATCAGTCCATTATCACCGCAACCGAATACTTCACTAAATGGGTAGAATTTGTTCCTCTCATCTCCACTAAAGCTGAAAAAATCATTGACTTCATCAACACCCATATCATCTGTCATTTTGGTGTGCCCCACAAGATCATCACCGATAATGGAAAATCATTCAAAAACAAAATGGTCCAGAAACTTTGTGACTCATTTGGCATCAAGCTCAGCTTCTCCTCGCCTTACTACCCACAAGCAAATGGGTAGGCCAAGGCTTCCAACAAAATCTTAACCAAAATTATAATGAAGGTGGTCAATGATACTGGAAGGGATTGGCACATTCACATTCCCTTCGCTTTGTGGGCCTACCACACTAGCATCCGAACCCCTACGAGTGCTACACCTTTCTCTTTAGTGTATGGAATAGAGGTTGTCCTACCTCTTGAAATACAAATACCTTCTTTATGCATCTCTTTGCATGACATACTTTCTAATGATGACTTTCATCAAGATCGGTTGGCTCAACTTGAGTTACTTGACGAACATCACCTTGCTTCCCTCAACCATCTCCATATCTACCAAAATCGCATCTAACGTGCCTATAACAAAAGTCTGAGAGAATGAGATTTCAAAATTGGAGATCTTGTCCTCAAAGAAAACCAACACGTGACCAATATGGAAAGAAGTAAATGAGGCAAGTTTGCTCCTAATTGGCTCAGACCTTATATCATAACACAAAAGTATGGATCAGGGACTTATCGTCTGTCTTCTCTTGAGGGCCGGCCAGAACTTGAGCCCCTTAATGCCTTGCATCTATGACCATTCTACTGTTAATCAAGTACTCATTCACTTGATATTTAACTTGAGCTCATCCCTTGAGCAACCCCTATCATCTTCATTCATATTCCCTTCTTTTGCTACAAACATTAGTTAATCCTTTTTGAATTAATGCTTTGTCCTACTAAAAAGGGAAACCCTTAAACCTCTATAGGCTAGTCCATGACTAAAACTTTAGTCCACAAAACATATAAAACTAGGATGCCTATTCAAAGGTCATAAAACTATAAATGTAGACTGTTCCCTCGAAAGATAGCTACATAATTGTTGTAATTGATAGACTGCTCCCTTGAAGGACAACTATTCAAAGACATTCGACCATACAAATCAGAATATAAACCAATCTCTCGAAGGATGGCTATGCCTAAATTTTGCTACAAACAACACTCTCTCAGAAGCTTCCCGCATCGATCAGCTTCACATATGACCACAAAACAAAACAACATCCCCACGTAGACTTCCCGCATTGATCAGTCTACCCAAAAAAAAAATTGACTGACAAACTATTAAGTCATGGACTTGCCTATAGTCATTCTCAGGGTCACCTATAAAAATGGGCAAAGTTATCCTTTCTAAAAAGGGTTATGCTATGCTCACATCTCACATAATCATAACTATTACCCAAACATACTCAAGGGATTTTGAACTCACTTAATGTCAAGTGATTCGACTACTTCTCTAATACAAACCAATGGTCAATGACGCAATGCATGAACAGGGCTTTTGTTTGCAAAAACTCCTATCTATGCTATTATTATGGTCCTTGTCAATGAAAGAGCAATGCACCTTTCACTCCTTACACATCTTCGTCACATACAACCAAACCCAACCAAACCAATTTAATCCAAACCAAACCAATAACATGACATCATAATTCATCATAGCCCATTCACACTAGTTTCTATGGAAAACAATACACATGGAAACTATCGACCAAACTCAATTTATGTCAAGCATATATCATCACCAATACAAATAGTGTTGAAGCATAAATAAACTCATTTCATTTTTAGCATACATCCATCACCAATATGGAAACTTGCTAGGGATTAAAAAAAACCACATAACCTATGCTACAGAATACACCATCACATAATATGGAAAAGGTTGTAACATCATCATCATCCTCATCATTTCAAGCATGTCCTATCACACATATGGGACATGCTAATAGACACTAACCTGACCAAAACAACCTATCAACATCTTTGACCCTTCCTCCCTTATGGGAGAACTACATTGGCCTGAGGCCCTTCAAATAGGGGCTATGTAGGCAGCACTCAGTTCACATGGGGTCTTATGAGGTTAGCTCAACCATTCCTTTGTCCATCCATCTAATGGACCAACTATCTATACCAACCCAAAATCCTGACCAAACAATCCACCCTGACATTGTAGAAGTCACCTTTGACTTCTCATGGGGCATATTGGAGATCACATACATCTCATTGACCACAACACACGCCACCTGAGATCATACCATAACTCAACTCAACTTGACCAATGACCTTGGAGATCATGACTATCTCCTCAGACCATGACCACTTTCGAGACAACTTTGCCTTGGTTTTTTTGATTGCATATATGTTACCTCACGAATAGTTAGAAAATTATACGCAACCTACATTATGACCCTCACACGTGTTGTCAGGATTGCGCTCCAGTTGATCCTCAATATTTGTGACATTTTCATGTTTTCCAGGAGCACTCCCTGAGCCCGAGATACTTGGAACATGATGACCATTGGAGCTACAGCTTTGATCATTTAACCCAATCAGCTACGACTAAATGTTGGGGATAGGTTATTTCAATTTTAGCACTCCTCAACCTTTGACTATGATAATTTGACCTATCTATCATGTGAAGTGGTATACGTGCAATCCCAACTATTGCAATGTTCACACTCTAGCTTCACCATACCCATCCACCGCCTATCAAATCGGCACCCGATATCAGGTTACCTTCTCTCGACTCCCACTTCAAGGGGGAATACCTCATCCCATACTTGGGGCAACTTACACCTTATCCCATACTTGGGGCAACTTACTCCTATTTTTGTCTTGGAGTTCATCAAGAACAACCAACAAGACAAAAAGGGGCAAATGTAGACACCAAAATAGTGTCAATTCCCCCTTGGTCCCTTTCTAACTTCAACATGCCTGACCTATACTTTATTAATTTAAAATACTTATTTTAAATTAATCATCCCCCCTAGACACCTCACCTTGGATTCCTAGCTCTTAGACCATTTATCACCCTATGACTAATCATAATTACCTAAGACCTATTTTAACTCCCCTACTAATTCTCGCACCTATTAAACCCACCTTTGGACTGTTCAGCAACGACAACCAAACTTGGCAGATGGAGGAATAAGCAAAAATTTAAAAATAGCCTTTTTACCCATTCTCTAGCTACCGACGTCGATCAACAGTCGATCGACACCGGTGGTATCGTTGACGTCAGTTGCTTAAAACTAAATTCTAACCTTGGCTTCACCCCTGAATGTAAATTCTCTTGCTCCCGGGATCCGAATTCTCTTGCTCCTCGACTCCTTGCATATCAAAGGTAGGATTTAGGATGAGGCATCAGCATTCTATCATCACTCTCCAGGCTAAGAAACTCTGCATAATTCACTCCACACCAGATTGAAATGTTGCATGAGGTCTCCTACATCAGCCATAACGGGAACAAGTCTTCTACACTTCTGGCTCTCCACCAAGAGCTAAGTATTATTCTAGTTTATATTTTAGTATTTTTAGAATGCATTGGTGATTAGTCCATTGAATATTCTTGAGTACTGTTGATAGACAACATGACTTTCTTCCCATAGCCTTCCTCTCATTCTTATTCTCTTTCCACCCCTGTCCTCTACCTTAGCCCTTTTATAGACCATATTCACTACCCTGCAACCCTACACAAACCATTAAACTCTCAGACTCTTTCCAGACTTCTCTGTCGACCATAGACTTTCCCTAAAACCCGTCCAAGGCCCATTGCCCCTATTGACATCAACATCAAGGCCCATTTCCCCTACTGACATCGGCAACCTAACTAACATCGGCAACATTGACCAACTGGCAATGGTAGGACTATCGACATCGGTGACTGTGGAAGACTAATTATAGGATTTAGGTACGCATTATCTATTTCTCCTTCTTTAAGTCTTTCATTATTTATTTCCATTATGACATTCTTTTTATCAACTAGTGGACTGTCATCCCTTTAGGAAGTCTTTGCGCTTCTGGGACCGAGCATATCGCTTGGCAGTCCACCATATTTGTCTCTAACATTTTTTTTGTTAAGTTTTCTTCTTATCTACAGGTGTCATCCTCCATAGCCAAAGAGGAGCTCCTTCAACGTCTGGATATGGTGTGCAGCTTCATCTGGGTATGTACAAACCCTTGACCATTAATCTTTAGTTTCTTATTTCTTCTGAATGTAACAAGCAAAAAAGCATAGAGAAACAAATCAATTAAATCAATTATCAAAAAGAAAAATTCAAATATCAAGAGGACCTTAAAATCTAATCATTACCTTTTGTGAGTTCTCACATTTGAAAAATATCAAAAGAATACCTTAGGAATATGCCAAACTCAAACAAGGTTAATAAACTCAACCAAGGTTCCAATTTAACCCATTCCAAGTGATTTTGAAAGCCTATAAAATCAAGCCTCTAGCTCTTCATTTAAGGAGCTTGAAAATAGTAGAGTTATAATGCCATAGTTGATCCATAAAGCAAATGCATAGAGTTATAATGTCAAAATCAAGCCAAACCAAACCAAGAATGGTGCCAAGAGGAGATGGAGATAGTCAAGCCCCATTGATGAAGACATTTTGAGCACAATCCAAGCAAGCCACTTCAAAAAATCATTTAGAACTCTCAAGGAAGGTAAATATTATTATTCTTTGTATTTTAGTTGGGTTTTCAATTGTTGTTTGTTCATTAATATCCCCCTAAGATCTAGGCCTAGAGATGTTAGTATGTTAGTGTGTTCATTTCATGGTTTTATGTACTAACACTTAATCTAACCTCCTCTCTTTGTCAAATTCCTTGATCATAGATTGTTGATCAAAAGAGTTTAGTTTGTGTCATTATTTGCAATAAAATAATCTATCTCCAAGTGCCTTTTGTTGCATAACTTATTTATCAAGTTTATATCCAAAAGTCAAATTCCTAATCTATGCTAATGTGTTTCAAACGTGTTAGATTAAATAATATCACTTTTCCTTTAAATTCTATCTTTTGACATCATTTTTGGCCAAAATTCCTAACACGTACCTTTATTTGAACCTAGATTTTGACACCATGTTTGGCCAAAAGACTTAGCAACCTTTATTTTTCCTAGATTAGACTCATTTGAAACACTTTGATCCTAGAATTTGGAATTTTGATTTATGGTCCATCTACTTGACCTCTTTTTTGTGAGGTGTGTAACGTTATACATTAGATTATTTTGTCATAACTCATTGCATAAACCTTTTTTTATATACATATCCATCTTTTTTACTAAGTTAGACCAAGTTTGAACCTTTTAAATTTTTTTTTTAAGAGCTTGTATAACTCTATTCCCTTGTGTTAGCGAAGGATTTATTATGGATCCCAACATGTCTTTGTATACTCATAGTGGTGTCATGTACAATCCAAGGCTTATTAATGTAGTCGCATAAGAAGAAATGGTTCAAGACCCCTATGCAGACAATGTTGTTTATGAGATGGATCCTTATCCATCTTATAACACTCAAACAGGGGCACAAAACCAAAACCCATTGACTCACTATTTAGTTAACATGCCTCCATAGTCAGAGCAGGTTCAAGAACAAATAGAGCAATACGTAGTTGTGGTACCTTCAGTTGAAGAACCATTTCCTCGAAAACCATATTATGTTACTATGCGCCATCAATGTATTATCCTTATTTGTTTGAATGTCACTTATTAGAAAATAAAGATGAGATTTTGGTCATAGCTATAGAAGTAGGGGCTAAGTTTCTAATAGACTTCACCCATGAGAATTTGTTAAGTCTAGTAAGAATGCCTCACAATGTACTTTATAGTCAACATAATGAATAGGATTATTCTCGAAACCCTCTATCTCTAGTTTTAATGACATATCAGGAGCCTTATATGCTTATCAAAGGAAAATGCCTCATTGAAGATCACTTTATATATATGGAGATATCATACCAAACTTATTTGATCCTAGCACATAATTTAAATAATATGACCATGTCAAACATGCCTCTTATTAATTTAGTTCGTTCAATAAGAGCTTTAATGGAATTGACTAGTCAATAAAATCAGGGTTTAGACCCATTTACACAAAACACTTTGGGCGACAACCATTTTCATATGCCAACTATCAAGGAAGTGTCTTCTACTTCTATATAAAGCATTGATCAAAACATAGTGGATAATATGAAAGCAACATCCAATCCAAACCAAAGTGGTGTTAATGCACAAAAAACTAGTCAACAATAAAATGTGCTTTTAATTAACACTATTAATGGTTCTCAAAATCTGGGAGTAGGGGTTTCTACATCCCAATCTCAAACAACTACCCCTAATCCTCAACCAGCTTCTTCTTCAAGCACTCAACCAATAGGATTAGGTAGTTAGCTAATAACCAGTGTTGTGCCACAACAAAATATGATGAATCTTACTCCTCCCCAATAAGTGATGAGTAATATTCCATAATAACAAGGATTATCCAATGTATCACTATGGGGAACATATTACCACCTCAATAGGTGGAAACCAATGTTTCACCTCATTAGGTAATAGCAAAAATGCCTCTTTCATCATAGACTAATATGCTAATTCAAAACCAAATGATGCCTAACCAATAATGTGTAAATATCGGTTAGTGACAAATGTTGAATCTTCAACATGCATCCACTTCCCAAATAGGATTCATGCAATAAAGATGTTCTAATGTTCCTCAAGTACCTATTAGGAAACCTTTGCCTTTTGTGTAGAACATGCCACAAGTTCATAGATAGGGTCTTGGTTCATAATTACCACTCAACAATAAGGTTATATTAGTCAGTAGCATGTCCCTATTTAACCTCAATAGGCATAGTATGACCATATCCCTCCATCCCAACCTCAAAATCTCTAAAATCAAGCCTACATACCCAACCCCAATTAGAATATCATGAAATCATAAGGATAATTTCAAAAATTACCCCAAAATCCATGTATGTGTATTCTTAGTCCATTCCCTAACCAAACCAACATTCCATAGCAAACTATACCTCCATTATATCCCAGTCAAAGTAATCTACTTGTGACTACCTAGCCTCCACCTCAAACCAATGTTCCTTCTAGTTTCTTAGCCTAGAAGTTACAACAAATGAAGGATGTAATTACTACCGTCCAAGCTGGGAAACAAACCAAAAATTTCAAGTTAAACAATGTGTTTTCTTATATTTTTAACATGGACTACTTATAGATACCATTTCCTCTAAGGTACAAACCAACACAATTTAATAAATACAAGGGGAAAGGTGACCCCAAGGATCATTTGAGGGAATTCTTTATTACATAACAACCAGTGGCACATAGTGACATATACATATTATTGTTGTTCACAAGGATTCTAGTAGGACAAGCCTTGGAGTGGTTTTTAAAGTTACCCAAGCATTCAGTATCAGATTTTGATGATCTTTTAAACAAGTTTATGTAACACTTCTCATACAATATCGATCATGATATTTCATTGGTCGACTTAACATAAGCCAAGAAAAAGATTGATAAATTTTTTTTTAAGTTATCTACAATGATGGTTATCCCTTACAATTTGATTCACCTACATTTTACCAAACAAATAATTAGCCATTATGTTTACCAAAAATCTTCATAGTGAGATATCGTATCATCTAGAACTATAGTGTGTACATACTTTTAAAGAGATTATTAACAAAGGTTTATTGATCAAGTGAGCCCTTATTAACAAAGGGGTCATCAAGCTTACTTCATCAAATCAAAATCAAGCTACCAATTAAGGAAATGGATATAACCAAAACTAGAACCAAGTCCAAATGTAAGAATCACAACCAATACATACCAATAACTATGAAAAACCCAAGCCATTCAATCACACCAAAAATGTTGTGGGAAATGGAGTAACTGAGTCACAATATGTATAAATGGTGAAAACACCATATTCTTAGCTCACATAGCATATACAAATTACTCCTAACCCATAACCTTTTCAACAAATGCATCAAGTGCAATAGCCCAAGCCCACACAACAAATGCAATAACCATTACCATTACAAACCCCTCCTCCAAGGAGAACAATGCCTACTCATCTCATTTTTAGTGACCTTGGAGAACCTATTAAATCTATGTTTTTCAAGCTCACCACCACTAATTTGATTATCTATCCTATATGTAAGCATTATCTTGTGGGCATTCCTTATCCTGATTGGTATCCACAAGATGAATTTTATGAATATCATTAGGTTAATAGACATAATGTGTGAAGTTATGTGCAAATCAAACATTTGATTTATAATATTTTGGATAACAAGGAGATAACATTGGATTTTGCTACTTTCACTTCCAATCAAAACCTTAAAATCTATTAAAACCCCTTTTCCCAACATAACAACCAACCACAGAAGTAATAATATAAATAGTAGCAATAATGGCTAGTACAAAAACAACAATAATATCAACCACCAAGATAGAATCAACCAAATCAATAATATTAAAACCAATAACATCAACTTAATGGACAAGACTAAGGTTAGAATGCTAATAACTAGTGGACCTACCATGCAGTTACACATGACTATAATAGGGATGTAGGCCATATTGTAGTAGGTTGCATTTACACCATCTCCATCAATCCAAGACCGAATACCAATAAATAAAGACCTTTACTAAATAATGCTAATCAACCATCTCACACTGATAATCCTTCCTTCACCTAGGACCTTGTATATGCATACTAGCAAGTAGGGATTACTAATTTTGGACCCTACACCAATAACTCATCCTTGCCTCGTGACCACACACAAGTGCACTAGCAATCAAGACTTGTCCTATTTGGTCCACCACCACCACCATAATTTGTTATCAACCATGGTCATGCATCCCAACCTAATTATTTAATCACAACTTGATGATCAAATATTACCACCCTAGTCCCACATCCATCTGCCACTTCACCCATCATCCAAATAATCATTCTACCTTGAAACAAGTCATTTATCATTGTTCAAGAAAAGATGTTTGACATTGTGGAATAATTGAAAAATATGTCAACATAAATCTCCATTTTAGATTTTTTATGTATGTCAACAATCCAAAAAACATCTTAAATGAGTTCCTTAACCAATCCACTATTTTAAGTGACATATCCCCTAACAAATTTCAAGATTTAGCTAGACACCTAGATCCATCCCAATAAGTGACCTTCAACCAAAATGATATGTCATCCCTTGGCCACCTACATAATAATCCATTATATATTGAAGTTTACATAAAGCAACACAAAGTGAAACATGTCCTTATAGACAATAGATTAGGTATAAACATAGTGTCTCTAAAGCTCTTCAAGCTTCTCGAGTACATGACAACAAATCCTCAAAAATAAATAATAACCATTAAAGCCTACAATAATGAATAATGAGAATCACAAGGTACCATTATTTGTCATTTATCCTTGGGCACTTGACCCATGATACACTTAACCATGTGCTAGATCTTGATTTGTCATACAATATGCTTTTTGGTAGACCTTGGTTACATGAAATTTGTGTAGTCTCATTGATGTTTCACCAATGTATCAAGTTCTCCCATTCAAGAATGGAGGTTTGTATACCAGGAGATTTGCATCCATACGAGAATTATAAACATCTAGATGCTGAGTTCAAGAGCTATAACTACCATTTATGCATGAATCTAGTTACCAAATAGGACAAGAGAAAGGAAATACTCCTTGATTCACTAGAGGACAACTACATTGATCCTAATACCCTTGATTCACTTTCACACATGCCACCTCCTAAAATATCCAATCATTATACCATCTTGGCTAATAGCCCAAGAGAGTATTTGACCCATGACACCTTTCACATTATAAACCTTCCACATAACCCCAAGTCCTTTAGAATACCTAAATCCAAACCACTTTGCATGGAATGGAAAAGAAAGGGAAAATACAACCTTCATAATCTAACACCTATTACTTTTATACCAGCCTCTAGCTAGGAACAAGACCATCTAAAAGGTGAATCATAGTTTTACAATGATAAGTAGGCTGATTGCTATAAAACTGTAAAGTATCCTATTCCTAATAAGATCATGTCAAATCAATATTATGAAGGAGGAGGTCTCAGACCAAATCAATAGGGAACACTTAAGCCAATTTCTATGACTAAGTATAAAGGACCCTATGGACTTAGATTTAAACCACTTGGGGGTGATCCCATGTACCTTAATCATGTTCCAATGCCTATGACTAATGATGATGATGTTGATAATGAATCAAAGTCTGATCAAAGCCTTTTTCATGACCTAACTGAGACCAATCTATTTGACACTCTTTCCATTTGTATCATTAGACCAGTCATTTGTCACAACCCACTTTTATTATATTATCCCTAATTGATAGACTAAGACCAACAAGAATCCAATATGCTAATTAATAAGTTTCAAAATGATGAGGATAATGTTCCATTGGGGGACTATAAATCAGGGATCTCAATTAAACTAGATCCTGAAGCCTATTTTGGAGAATGGATGAGCACCCTTAGCCAAAATCAAATAAATAAAACATTGAGGTCCCAAAGTGAAAATATCTTTGATGCACTTTTGAACTAGGGAAAAACTAAAGAAAAATGCTAGTCTAGTGGTGAAAACCTATTACAAGTGCCATTAGATGGGGGTGTTCAATATTTTTCAAGCATAACTCAGGTGACCACCAATGATGAACTTGTCTCTAGGTTTGATTTCAATTTTGAAGAACAAAAATCTTTTGATCAAATAATTTAGGATGATCTAATAGTATTTATGACATGTAGACATAGCTCCCATTGGGGATTGTGATTCATCGTTCCTAGGAGATCTCAAAGCACCAATCCTAATAAATGACTCTAATATATCCAAATAGTTCAAAACTTTGTCCACTATTATTGAAGATATTTCAACACTTTTAGTGGACATAACAGAGGTTAATATAGATTTGACCCAAAATGGATCAAGCTTAGCATGTCTCTTAATAAAGAAGAGCATGAAGTCCTTGTAAACACTATAAAACTACACACCACAGTTCTAGATGTTGAACTGACTTTAGACCACCTTGAGACCCCTTAGGGACCACTTCACAACCTTTTAACCATAAACCTAATTCAATCCAACTAACTAGCTAACTGGCTTTGACCAACTTAACCTTTGACCTATCAACTACTAATGGTTAGGCTCAACCATCGATGATCAGGTTTTAACTACTTGAATAGTTAAACTCCAACACTAACTATAGCTTGTTTTTTATATTTAGATTATCCAATCTATTTACCAAATTAATGCATGATAAATCTAAATTTAGACACCCTATTAAACCTCTTGTTGAACCTATTATTCCATCTCTCCCTTCTTTATATAAAGAGAGAGGAGGAGGAGGTGAAAAGAGGGGGAATTAGGAGCAATAATCATCAAAGAGAGTTAGCAATTATCAAAGCTTCTTATATCAAAACCTTTTTTGCAAGTATTCTTCTAGTAACCAGGGCAGAGATCTAAAGTGTTGAAATTCATCAATCACATCCAAGACACCAACACTCTACCAAAATTTACTCCAAGCTCCACAATATGTTTTCAAACCACCCACCTCAACATTCTTCACATAAATGAGTTAAGTATCTATTTTTAATAATTGATTCCTTTGTTTCTGCTTCACAACCAACATCTAGCCTAAACCCACCTCCCAGAATCACTCAGCAACCTTCCTAACTAGACCTACCTTTACCTAGACCAAAACCCATAGTAACCACTGATAGTCACCTAACCACCAATAGTTTCACCCCAACTATTGATGATCACTGTATGATAATTCTAACCTCAAGCTAATTTCATCTATCAGACCCTAACCAAATCTCACTTTTTGATCTTCTAGCCTAAGCATAGAACATCACCCCATTTTTTTACACCTCATCTAATTTATTTGGAATTAATATTCAATCATTTATTTCTATAATTATTCGAATTCATCTCTTTCAAGCACTTATTGTATTTGATTTTAGTATCTTTTATTATTTATGCAAGCAATTTATCTTTCATTTTCAAAACTTGATTGTTTAAAAGTGTGGATTGACAACCTCCAAGGAACCTTGTGCTTCTTAGATCTATCTTGCTAGGCAATCACCCTACTATATAACTAATTGACCATTTATTTTGTGCTTTCTTATCTACAGGTCATTCCTCCCAAGCTAAAGAGGTGTATTTACAACCATCTGAATCATGGAGCACAAACCAAATCTAGGTTCTATTAACCTCACCCTTCTTTTAAGTTTTACAACTTTATTCTTAAGGAAATAAAAAAAATGACATGAAAAATTTTGGCATGCCCGATGGGATCCTTGAGTCTTTTTTTGGGTTCATATTTGTATCTAGGTGCTTCTTCTTCTTATCTTGTTGTTCATACAATGAAATCAAATTTTCATTTTGGGCTTAAGATTGATGACATCCATTGTTTTCTTGAATATGTTAACTCACATAGCTTAATTAATCAAGTGAATTAATTGTATCTTCACTATTGTCACACACACAAGACCAAACCACTTACACTTAATCAAGCATAAAAACATTGACATAAGGCCCAACTAGGATTTCATCACCTAGTGATCACCTTTCCTAGTTATCCTACTTAGATTTCATCACCAAGGGGAGAACCAACTTAGTTTATTGGCTGAGTATAATCTCTAAAAATTAGTATATCTTGGCTAATCACCCCACACCCTTATCACTAGGGTGTGTAAAGTGAGGTGTAGGCCCCAATATCAAGCCACATAATAATTTATAATATAGATCCATTTGAGATCCTAAATGTGACCTAAAACTAACCATAGACTTATTTTTTAGTACCCACTCTACAATCCAATTTTATTCACACATTTCTTAAATCTTAAGTCATAATCCATAAGAGAGACTAAAAAGAACCTTAGTATTTAACATGTTTTAGTGTGTGTTTTATTTCCTTAACTTTTTCTTGTCTTCACTTTTTTTGAGTTGTGAGATTGTTTATATCTTCCCCTTTTCCTTATTTACATGTTTTTAACTAGGAAACAACTAATAAACCAAGTAAATTAGGATCCACCTCCTAATCATCCATCTTTCTCTTCTCCCTCATCCATAGAGTACATCTTAGATGCAAAGAGTTCTCCCCATCCTTTTAGAGTCCTACCATTCCTCAGATGGTTGCTTAAGGTGATGCAAATTTTTCCACCTTTTTAGATAACAACCCCATAGCCCTCCAACACTACCTTAACACCATATCTTACAATACCCCTTATTTGGTTCCACCTATTGATCTACCTTATGGCATGCCATCCTACCTTATGGGAGACACTTTTACTGCCACCATTTACAACCAACCTTTATTTACCTAAGTATCATCTTCTATCAATAATCTTACTGATACCACCATCCAAAACTAACCCACTCAACCAACCAATATCCAAACACCTTCTAACCCAATAAATAACCCTTCTAGTATAGGAACAATAATAACCCTTATAGTATAGGAACAACCCAACCTTTGGGTATCGGCACTCTACTTACTGTGGGAGTTCCCTCTACTAGTGTCACCACCATTCTTCTTATTCCCAATCTACCTACCTCTAATCCAATCAAGAGTTTGGTGGTCCCATACCTTCTACCTTCCACTCATCAATACCAAAGTTTCTACCTATCCTTTATCTACCAACCTAATCATACCTCTTACCCAACCTACATCAATCCCTTAATAGGTGCCCATTATAACAAACCTGAGCTACATCCCTAACCCACAAGGGTATGTGCCTCTACCTTCCAACCAACAACCTATCTCCACATATTCATATATGGCATCATCCCAACCACCTATGTCCACATACCAATAAGTGATAGCTTCTCAACCTCACCACCATATATCCATATGTTGCACTTACCCAAACCCAACATAATTTACCCTATAACTATGGGGGTATACAACCACAAATGAACCTTGTCAAAATGTTAATGGACAAAATGACTAATTTGGAGTCATTTATCTCTGATGCCCATAACCTCTTATCTTATGAACAAATATTCCATAAACCAATTCATCCATCCATCCCCATTCTACTTTATCCTCCCCAATGGGAACTTCCAAAATTTTCAAAATTTCAGAGCAAGGAAGACCCTCAATAATATATGAGAGCATTTAGGCATTCTTTTTATTTGATCACCTCTGATGATGCTCTCATTTTCCATACTTTTCTCATGTCTCTATTAGTTCTTGATCTAGATTGGTACAGTGCTATTACAAGGCACTCCCTCTTTTATTTTGCCCAACTAGCTCAAACTTTCTTAGATCACTTTTCCATAAACGTCTCTAAGAAAGTTTCCATCACTAATCTCTACTCCATTTGTCAATTTGATGATGAGTCCATATTTGACTTCGTAACCCATTGGAGAAGCTTGATAAATCAACTCTCTTTCTCTTTTCCCCAACCCAAATTGATTTAACTCTTTGCTTGAGTTTTTACCAAATGCATCTCCTCTACTTTATGAGTTCAAAGCTTCAGGACTTTTGACAAGGCTTTTAACATGGTATAAAAATTATAAAATAGAGCCATTGATGAGGGGAAGTTGAAATTCAGAAACATGAATTCAAATTTCAAATCAAATGACACTCCCTCCAAACCTAACAATCAAACCAACACTAACTCTAAAAATAAAGGAACCATAAATGTGGTTGTCCTTAAAACCACCCCTCCACCCATTGTTAACCAATCCAACTCTTCCAATTCCTCTAATAAGAACACTAGAAACCCAAACCATAATAACCAAAAGCAATTTACTCCATAATGGGATTCATTTACTTCAATCATCAATAAATTTTTGAAAGAGAATATCATACAACTCCCACTGATCAAACTTATACAGTAATTTGATTCCTCTCATCATGTACTTGGTTGGTGTAAGGAGAATGAGTTGTGTACCTTCCATTATGTCATTATAAATGACATTATTAGGTGTCAATACCTTCAATAATGTCATCCAAAATCTCATCTACAAGGGAAAACTTGTTTTTTATAACCTCAACACACCCCCAAATCAATCACTTGACATCTTTAGACAGCCATTTCTCAACCATGCCCCTACTACAAAACAATGAAAACAATATAGTAGAATCTTCTCACAACCATGAATTCCATACCATTAACACGGTTCTTAATTAATTCATTTTTTAGGAAACCATTGATGAAATTACCTTTCCTTCCCATCCGCTTATTGAGGTAGTGGAGTCATTCTCCATTCCTTCAAAAAACAAGACCAAAGAAATGACTATTCCCCTTTCCCTGCTCATTGAGGTATTTTATACACCAACCTCTCCTTTGGAAGCTATACCAAAAGAGATAGCCATTACCACCATATACTTCTCCTCCATCATAAATCAATCCACTCTTCCTTTGGAAAGCATCCCCAAGGAATCGATCACTCCACCTACCTCTCCCATAGGAGACTCATCTTCCCAAACCTTGGAGACTTTGATTGAGGAAAAGGATGAGGTAACCACTTCTCTCTCTCTCTCTCCACCCATGGGTTTGACCTTTGAGCTCAATAATAAAGGGATCAAAATTATCTATAATACCTTCTCTAAATTGGTTCAAAACTTAGAGAACTTATATGAACCCAATGTAGATCATGTCATATTTTGGCACCATCTTGAGCTTCCTTACCCAACCAAGCAAGAGCCTCCAACCATGCCACTATCATCCCTACCTTTTGTTTTCACTATTGAACCCACCATCACCCTGAAAATAACATTTAAAGACCTCTACTAATTAAACCATAACCAAACTATCTAAATCAACTCTACCTAAAATAACTAAGTCACCCCCTACCATTCCAACCAAGCCCACCAAAAACCTTGGCATATTCCTTCTATAGAACCTTACTCACCCCCCACTGAAATTGGACTTAACTTTACCAAACCTATCAAAGAAAACCTAAACTAATCCAATAACAAAGTTAAAACCACCCAAGATTTCACAAACCAAAAATCTACCTCCCCTTTCCACTTTGCCTTTTATTTTGGGGCATCACCCTTTTACCTTAGTAAGGAAACCAACTATCCCAAACGAGACCCAAATCTAACCACGACTTTTGGTTACACTATCACTCCTACTTTCATCTTCACCTATTTTCACAAAACCTTATATAACTAAACTACCTACTTTTTAGGCATCTACCCTAACACCTTTTGCCTCTAAGCAATCCATACCAAAACCATCCACCAAGAACAATCCTTCACCTAAATCTCTTACCATCAAACCCACTCCTAAAAGGGCTTCCACCTTAACAACTAAACCTAAGACCTCCATACCTTTACCACCTTTGCCTAAGTTTTACTCAACCATCTTATAGATATTATTATAAAAATCTTGATTAACCTTACCACCTATCAGACCATTTAACCCACATAGTCCTAAACCATCTTGGTATAATGATAAATTAGTATGCTCATACCATAGGAAACCTTGGCATGATACTAAGAACTATAAATCTCTCCAAGTATTAACCCATCAGTTTATCACAAGGATGACTTATTATTAGACTAACCTCATATGGGCCCACCATTGACCCAAAATCTAGGATCCATCAACTAATATTTACCTACTCCCCTACTCTCATCTTAGAGTGAAGTAAAATAAAAGTAACCCTATGTCCTGACTCTTTCCCAAATCCATACCATCTATGTATTCACATGATCATAGGCTCAACCAAAGGATAAGGGAAAGGTAAAGGTGTCCACTCCATAAACATATCCCTCATCCACCACCCAATCACCCAGCCAACACCAAGCACCTTTACCTTCAACCAAACCTAAGGTGTCCATCTTGGGTCCCACTCACTCCAACCTATCTAATTCAATCAAATGAGTAGTTCTAAAATAACTTCACCAAAAATTGGTGAAGGTAAGTTTGTATGAATTGCTCAATACCTTACCACATCACCACCAAGTGATGATAAAGGTTTTGCAATCCATATAAGTCCAACCAAAAGATCCATAACCTCTATTAGCCTTTGTCAAAGCTCTTCAACTTTCCAACCTTGTTACCTTCAAAGATTCAAAAATACCCTCCATCCATCCAGATGATCTAGATCCTCCCCTCTTCATTACCACATACATAAACCAAACCTACATCAAGAGGGTTATGATTGATGGGGGATCTAGTATTAACATTATCCCTTCCAATGCATATAATCAATTCAAATTACCTAAGAACATTATGTTAGAAACCTTAGTAGGATTTTGGTCATTCAATGATAACATGGCCACAACTTTAGGAACTATTATCCTTCACATTTACTTGGGACCCCACTCACTTCCTAAGCTCTTCTATGTAGTAGAAGGAAAGTTCCAATATAATGTTTTGAAAGGATGCCCTTGGATTCATTTTATGGGTTATGTGCTATCCACCCTGCACTAATGCATTAAATTTGAACATGAAGGTCAATTTGTTACCATATAAGCTGACTTGAGTCCTTTTACATCATGAAACATGATGTACCGATGAAATGATGTTCTCCTTCTTCCATCCAACAAGCCTTCATCAATAAAAAATGAAGCCCCACCTTCCCCTACCAATGAAGCATCCACCATTTCATCCATCCCTTCCACCTAAATCCCCATAGTATACCCTATGAAATCAACCTTCCAGCATTTTTCATTACGGGAGTATCACCTTTTGACACTAGACACCCTTCCTACCCCTCAAGAGTATGGGAATTTTGACCAACAACCTGGTTATGACCCTAATATTAGAGTCATTATTCCTTTTGGGCCCTCAACTTTTCAAACCAATTTCATCTGTAGGGGACTTTATAAACTCCTTAAAACTTTTGCCATCTCTTTCTTACCTCAACCATTCACATCTAGTTTCTCCCATCTATAAAAACCAAATTTTTCCAAGACATACCTTTATAAGTGTGCTTGGAAGGGATTTGGTCTAGGTCAATATGAACATGGGTCACATGATATGCTTTCAATCAAAACCTAAAACATCACAAAAATCATGGCCTTAGTTTCATGCCACATAAAAATCAAACCAACCCACCTCCCTTTACCATCATTGATGAGGAGAGACCATCCTCACCTTCCACTTCACCATTGATAACTAAAGATTCTGACATCATCCCCCCTAAATATTTTTTCATCAACATGATCAGCCTCAAACCCCTAACTTATCAAAAGGATGGGGTGATTGTGATTATTCCTCTATCCCATCCTAAAATGGTAGTAGATGACTCTCTTACCATTAATACCATTTGGTGTCACGATGATGATTCTATTTTAGCCTATCTAAGTGTAGATAATTTTTATATCCATAAATCTCTTCCTCTTGAGACCTTAACCATGTGAAATGAATCCACCATGGATATCAACTTGGGCACTATAGATAACTCACACATTATCAAAATTAGCTAATCACTAAATTCCAAGAAGTTTTAGGACTTCCACTCTTTCTTGCAAAACTTTAGCATAGCATTTTCTTCGTATTATAGTGATATGTTAGGAATCTACCCCTCCATCACTACCCATAACATAGTCACCAACTAGAATGCCAAACCCTTTAGGTAGAAATTTCGATGAACACACCCTCACAAAGCCCTTCTCATCAAATAAGAGCTTCAACATCTCATATCCATAAATTTCATTCAACCCATTGGTTATCCCCAATGGGTCTCCAACATTGTACTTGTCACCAATTCCATAGGGGGACTTTTCATTTGTGTGGACTTTTGTGACCTCAAGCTTGCTTTCCTAAAGGATGACTTCCCTTGCCAAGCATTGACCAGCTTATTGACATTATAGTCAGCCATAAGATGTTATATTTTATGGATGGATTCTTGAGATATAATCAAATCTTAATATCCCTTGAAGATCAACATAAAACCACCTTTATCACCCCATGGGAAACTTTCTGCTATAGGGTCATGCCTTTTAGACTAAAGAATGTTGGTGTAACCTACCAATACACTATGACCCATATCTTCCATGACCTTATTCATAAAATTGTATAAGACTATGTTGATGACCTTCTTGGGAAATACAAATTTTGTAAAGATCCTTTGGCAATTCTTAATATTATCTTTGAGTGACTCATTCATTACCATGTTTGCCTTAACCCTAAGAAGTGTATTTTTGGGGTCTTGTTAGGAAATCTCCTTGGCTTCATCATCTCCCTTTGAAGAATCAAATTTGATCCTACCAAAATCAAAGAAATCCTCAGTATGCCTCCTCTCACCCACCTCAAAAAACTCTACAGCTTGTAGGGGAAGCTCTAATATATTCATCACTTTATCTCTTAACTCTTGAATTAATGCCAACCCTTCTACCACCTTTTGAATAAGGAAGTATCTTTTAAGTGAAATAATGAATGTCAAAAATCCTTTGATTCACTTAAAGAGTACCTTCTATCTCCACCCATCCTCATTCCTCCTAAGGAATATCAACCTTTTTACCTTTATATTTCCACCACTGACCACTCCTTAGAGGCAATATTGGCTCATCGGGATGAGAAGTATAAAGAGCAAACCATATACTACATTAGTCATATGCTTGTAGAGTATGAGACTTGGTACACCCATAGTAAGAAACTTTGCCTAGCCTTAGTCTTCATGGCCACCAAACTTCGCACTACCTTCTCAACCATAAGACCTATGTCATAACCAATACTGACCCACTCAAGTATATGCACTCCAAGCCATACCAAAACCAACACATGGCCAAGTGGATCATGATTTTAGCTAAGTTTGACCTTAATTTCCTTCAATAAAAGTCAATTAAATGAAAAGTCATTTCTAACTAATTAGTTAAAGCACCATTAGCAAAATAACTAGCCTCCTCCTCTTGAGTTTCCATAGGAGTCCATCACAACCCTCTCTTAAGCAGACATCACCTATCAAGTGACCATGTTCTTTAATGGATCAAAGTGTCAACATGATGGGGAAGTCAACATTATCCTTATCCCCCTTCATGGTGAACATCTTCCTTTATCCTACAAGCTATATTTTTAATGTACCAATAATATGGTTGAGTATGAAGCCCTAGTGATAGGTCTCCAAACTGCACTAGCCTTGGGAGTCAAAACAATCAAAAAATTTAGTGACTCTTAACTCATGGTCAATAAAATTAATGGATCTTATCAATGTAAAAATGATTTTTTGTAATAATACAAATAATTATCTAACATACTCTTAGCATCATTTAAACACTATTGTATCCAAATCACTCTGTGATTTATGATCAAATTTGTTGATACGATGGCTTCCCTCACTTCCCAAATCTTATCTACACCCTCTAACTCTAAGTTATTTTTCATTATCCATAAAATTACCCAACCCTCTTATGTCAAATTATACTTTTCCACCATTTTCAATGTGGAGAACCTAACCTGACCTTTGGTATGATTAGACCTTCAACTATCTCAACCTTACCATCATTCCTTCCAATCTTTCTAGGAATGCTCAAAGAGAATTTATTCAAAGAACCTCACATTATACCATACTAGGGGGAATTATTTATAAATTTAAATTTTATGGTCTCCTCTTTTATTACCTATATAGTCACAAAGCTTCTCATGCTATCATGGAAATACATGATGGGATATGTGGGGGACACTTCAGTGGTTTAACTATCGCTAAATGCATCCTTTGCCTTGGATATTATTGGCCTACCCTTAACCAATATTGTTGTGATTATGTGTGTCAAATGTTAACAACAAGCTAATTTACATCACGCACCTAGCCATAGTCTACAAGTATCCAAAGATCTTTGGCCCTTATCATAATGGGGTCTAGATCTCATTAGAGTAATTAACCCCCATTCTTTATAGTGACATCATTATATCATCACTGCAATAGAATACTTCACCAAATGGGTAGAGGCTATTCCTCTCATCTCAACCAAAGCTAAAAATATTTTCAGCTTTATGAACCATCACATCATCTATCATTTTGGTGTCCCTCATAAAATTATCATTGATAATGGCAAATCTTTCAAAAACAAACAAGTTCAAGTTATTTATGATGCATTCAATATCAAGTTAATTTTATCATCACCCTATCATCCACAAGTTAATGGATAGGCAAAATCCTTTAACAAGACTCTTAATAACATGCTAACTAAAATGGTTGATGCATCTAGTTAGGATTGGAATTTACACATCCCCTTCACCTTATGGGCCTATCATACTAGCATTCGAACCCTTACAAGTGCTACCCCTTTCTCTCTAGTTTTTGGAGTAGAGGTTGTATTTTATCTTGAATTCTAAATCACCTCTCTTTTTATATCCCTATAAGATATAATTTATGAGAGTGATTATCATCAAGAACATTTTTCCCAACTTGAGATACTTGACGAACATCATTTAGCAGCACTCAATCATCTTTGTCTATCAAGAATGAATCAAGCATGTTTATAAAAACCTTAAAGTGTAAGAATTTAATATCAAATACCTTGTCCTAAATTAAAATCAAAATTTCACCACTATGGAGAAAATCAAGCGAGACAAGTCTAATTTCATTTAGATTAGACCTTATATCATAATGCACAAGTATGGATCGGGACCTTACCAGTTTTCATCTCTTAGAGGGAAAATAGAACCTAAGCACCTCAATGCTTCACATCTTCATCCTTTCTTTTATTAAATAGGATCAAACTCAAGTTTTATCTATCTTAAGATCACCCTTGTTTTCACCCACATTCATTTCCTTATTTTAAGGATAACTGATTAAAGTTGAATCATATGATTATCCATTACAGTCTTCACCTAATCTTGAACATGGGTACCATGGCTCTACTCATGGCATTATCCTCATGGTACTTTTCATCCCATTATAGGACAAATTCCCATGGTTTTTATTTTGTAAACCTTATTTTACCCAACATCAATGATATTGTGCTTTAGTTTTGCCTTCATAAAGTTGAACATCTAAGCCTATATAAGCAAGTCTATGTCATCAAAAGCAAAAATCAAAAGTAAAATCAAGTGAAAAATAATCAAGGGTCATTTATAGTATTCATAGACTATTCCCTTGAAGGATGGCTAAGTAAAGCATTTGTCAAAGTGTAGCAATCTCTTGGAAGCTTCCCACATTGATCAGCTTCCCCCATCCCTCTAAGAAATAAAATAATAATAAAAGACCCATTATCAAAAATTAGAAAA
Organism: Torreya grandis; assembly: GCA_037957365.1. Taxonomy (NCBI): domain Eukaryota; kingdom Viridiplantae; phylum Streptophyta; class Pinopsida; order Cupressales; family Taxaceae; genus Torreya; species Torreya grandis. The sequence goes on from JARHVA010000083.1 coordinate 7,417,626, forward strand.
TACAAACTTAATTTTGGAAGTTGTAATTGGATTTCATAGGTAGAATTCCTACATCGAGTAGTCTACACCTTATATGACATAGACTTTTTTATATTGGCTCTTTGGTGACCTATAGAAGAGGTAAGCTAGTCTCCCAAGAAGGTTCCATTTTCATCCCCCTCCCCTTTATACACTCTATAAGAAAGGGATTTTGAGCTTACTTGAAATTATGTGATTAAGACACCTTTTTAACCAACTAATGAATGCTAATGCAAAGCATTCTAAGGGTTTATATTCATAAGTTGATCCAACTTTAATTTGTTTTAGTCCTTGCCAAAGAAGAAGCATCGTGCCTTCTTCTTATTATCTCATACTAGTTGATACATTCATTAAGATGTTTGTCTTTTGATTCTCTTATCTTTCTTTTCTCACATTTAGTTTCATTATCCAACCTATTCTATGTGTTTTAAGATTCTAACATCTTCATCAAAATAAATTCATTTAACCATGTGTTTTTACCTTATTTGTTTAAATATTTTTAACCATAAGAACATTTTAATGAATCAAACATATCCTAAAGTAAAGATCATCTAGTGATAAATCACATCAACTAAATCATCTAACATATCTACCATAATTTAATCATACATCAAAAATATATGAGTCATTCACACGTATCCAACACATGTCTAAATCTAGATGAGGAATCATATACTCATGTCTAAATCTAGATGAGGAATCATATACTCATTAAATTTCAGCATGAACATAATCATCACTATCATCATAACATTCAATAATAAACATCATCATCATGTAACCATATCATTAACTTCATCACATCATAAATTAAAATCATCACAAACCATGAATAATAAATATAATCATCATGAAATTATCAAACCCACAAACATCATCATCACATAACCATATCATAAACATCATCATCATCCTATCATTTATCACATCCATATAACTATGATCTATAAACCATAACCATAACAATAATCACAAAACATCATAGCCATGTCCAACAAAGCATAATCATCATCATATCATAAACATCTTCCATCAATTATCAAATGATGTCATGCGCATAAATTAAGTAGCCATCACATCACATACCTAGATAGGTGAGTCCACATCAACTATCATATCAAATCATAAATAAGCAACATGAACATTGTAACAATGAACTACAAACCATATACAATGATCATATCTATAAATTATGAGCTCATATTAACATGATGATCATATATACAAATAAGTACATATCTCTCAAAATATGTATATACCTTGCTACATAAGCTCATAGTTTGGTATCAAAATCATATGCTACATCAAAATTATAATAACTCATAACAAATCTAAACCCTTGGAGCACCACTACCTCTTAGAGCCTGCACTTTTACACCTACCTATCCTCCTACAAAGGCAACCCACTAACCTGGTGTTGTAGTACTAGCACCTCCTATGATCTTGGCTCTGTACTCACCACATCGAGGCTCATCTGGTAGATGCCTAAAGACTAAGGCCTCATAATACTATAGTTCCTCTACTATCACTACCTATCTCTACATCAAGATAGTCCTTGGTGGTCCCACAGCTACTAATATTCCTCTTCTTACCTTCTAGATAGAATCTCTCCTACATCACCATGGCTAGCTAAGCCCTAACCTGATCTCTCTCTCCTATAAGAATAGTCACTTGACCCTATGTTGTATCCTTCACTTGGATAACTACTACCAAGGATGCCTATGTCATAGCTAGTGTTTCTTATGTTAATGATCAATGCATGTACATCTAGACCAGCACTCCCACCTATTGGCCACCTCCCCCTACATCAATATCCATGTCTTATTGACCATCATCATCACCTCCAAAAACCATAGCATCATAGTGCACTTGGTACTATGTAGGATAGCCATCTATAACACCTACATCATCCACATCAATCCCCACTAGTAAAAACTCTTGATCAATGAATTCATGAATTGGTTGTGGAGTGGGTAGTGGAAACTCTACATCCTCCCTCTTATACCTCAAGAACACCCCACATATATCCTAAATAAGGCAAAACTATCTCTATCCCTTGTTAAATGGAATAAGTTCTATCTCATGATCTTGCCTACCATAAATCCATCTATAGCTTTGAAGTGATAGGGTATGTCTCACATAGTGTGCCCATATTGGAAACCTGACATATGATCTCCAAATCATGTCTCCCATAACCAAGACATCTAGTTGATCCCTATACCAATCTATGTTGTGTACCCCTCCTCCTAGTCCTAAGAGGGCATAATTGCCTCTCCACCTCATATATACAACCCTGAAATCCATCTAAATAAAACCATCCCATGATAGCCCCATAGGTCTCAATACCTAGATGTGCTCATAGGCCCAATAATGGAGATAAAAACCAACATTGATCCCATATCTCCTATGGGTGTGGAATCCTCAGAGCTTTTGATAAATCTTAAATAATAACATAAGATCCCACAAAAACACTATGCGACCTAACCACATCTCAATGAGTACCCCTAATAATAAGGGAACCTCCCACTATTAGAATTTGGTAATGTATAACACGTCACCACTATCATCATCATAGTAAATAGCCACCTTGAATCCCTATCCCTCTGATATAGTGATGTGTAGTGGAATCCCCCTGAGTGCCACCTCACATACTCATGGTCCTCTCCATATAAGATCTCTATCTACCCATCTCTCTCCTCACACTTAATTTGGTAGATTATCTCACACTATATGGGTAGCTACATGATCCTATAGATATCTTCAAGTAAAATGGTCATCTTACCTATAAGAAGCAAGAAGGTTATAATGGAATGATCCCATCTCTTAATGAGTATCACTAACATCACCACATCCCAAGGTATGTGTTGGTAGTACCTCATGCCTCCAAGGCCCACATCTTCCATATGTTCTCAATCAGCATTGGTCACCCCTCATTATACCTTGTCTAGTATTTGGGGCACCCATTCTCTCATCTATATCTACTCCCATGTCTGTAAGGTTCAAAACTAGTGCCTAGTTCTCTTAATCTAACATACTTTTCCGAAGAATTTTACCACTTACTCCTACCCCCTATTTTAAACTACTCACCTCATTAACAATAACTCCACCTCATTTGACCTATACACAAGACATGCCTATCTTATCAACTATTTTACCTATCTTATCTACATCACTAACCTTACCCTAAACTACTAACTTAAACCATGAACTACTACCCTTAACCACTACCTAAAACATCTAACCAAAATCTCAACTTTAACCTTTAATCTACACTCCACAAACTACACCCTTCACCTACAACCTTCACTAAAAACCTTAACTATTACTTAATATCTATTCACCTAATCTACCTATTACTCACTTAATCACACCTACCAAGTTAATCATTTCTTTCATGTTATCCTCCAGCTAACTTCACTACACCCATAACCTAAACATCATCATTAAACCCTCTTACCATTATTCTACCCCATCATTCAACCTTATTAACCTATACCCTTTATCTTGACCACTAACCATAACCCTAAACCCTTGAACTCTCACAACTACCCTTCAAATTAAACTTTTAACCATTACCCAAACCTTTCAATTAAAACTTTTATCCCACCTTTTTAACAAATTCCCAACCATCAATAGTCTAAGGTCGATTGGTGATGGTTCTTTTTGGAACCATCACCGATTAACTATCAACCACCAATGGTCAGGCATTTGACCACCAACTGTCACTACATCGACTATTGGGAGGTCACCTATCAACCACCACCGATCAATAAAAATTATCGATGATCATTATGTAGTGACTGTCGATGAATCTCAAGCCCTAGGGCTTTATCAAACTCTCTCCTAATATAAAAAAATGTAAGCAAAACCTACACATACCCATCCTAACATCAATTACCTATTCACCTATCCCATTTCATACCTGATTCTCACTTAACAACAACCAAAACAAAATCCTAAATCTAGCCTTAGGTCAACCATACCCATAATCAAACAAACAACAATAAATCAAATGAATTCAAGTCTCAATCTACCAAATCAATGACAAACCCAACCTCATTTATTGATCACCATCATGGAGGAACCTTAATATCCATCACTTGACCTCACACTCTCTCTCATCCCCTCTATGTCCTCAATCACTCAATCAAATTAACAAATACCTCACTTAATCACTCAACTAACACTACCAAACCACCATTATATTTTCTTGCTTAAGTCATAGAGTATTCTTTAAGGGTCTAAATTTAAAATGACCAAATAAACCTTTGCTCTTTTATCTTCACCCTTTTAAGGCTGATGTATAACCGTCAATGGTCAAGGTAACCATCGATGGTTGACCTTGACCATTGATGGTCAACATTTTTGTGATTTTTCCCTACCACCCATAAATTTTCCAAACACACTTTCATCACAAAACAAATCCACTACCATACCACTAGAGATAACCTTCTCCAACAACCACAACCAATGATATAAACCTCATCATGGGTCATTTTATCTTAACTTCTACATGTTTTGTAATGATCTTTCTTTGGTCCTTTTGATCGCATCGACTAAATGATCATCTTAAACAAATTTGAACTTATGCTACCTTTTACACACAACCAACCAATTATATCTTCTCAATATAAATTTCTACCTTGGATACCTTTGAAAATACTAACCTTGCCTAGAAGACTTGTGTTTATAAGTGTAACCTAACCACCATACCTAAATACATTCATGTGGTCTACTTGTCTATTGTCCTTCTAGTGCTAACCTTATTTTTACCAACCATGGTAACCTAGTCAATGCATGATCTTGGCTATCACACCTAGTCACACTTTGTACACATGTTTTCACTTTACTGCCCAATCGACCACCAACTTACCCACTCATCAAACCCACACTCGATTTAGTTTTACCTCATCACTTCCTAGTTTGAGGGGGAACACCTCCCATGCTCAAGGCAACCTAACCTTTGACCTGTAATCTATGTTTTTTATAGCTTACTAATATAAACTACATAACAAAAAGGGGCAAATGTAGACACTATAAAACCACACACCATGGTTCTAGATGTCAAACTAACCTTTAGACCACCTTGGGACCCCCTAAGGACCACTTCATAACCTTTTAACTGTAAACCTAAGTCAATCTAACTGACTTTAACCAACTTAACCTTTGACCTATCAACCATCGATGGTCACCCTAACCACCAATAGGTTTTAACTACCTGAATAGTTAAAATCTAGCACTAACTATAGCTTGCTTTTTTATATTTAGCTTATATGATCCATGTGCGAAATCAATGCATGCTAAAACTAAATTTAGACACCCTGTTAAACTTTTCATTGAACCTATTGTACCATCTCTCCCTTCCTTATATAAAAAAGAGGAAAGAAAGGTGAAAATAGGGGGAATTAAGAGAAATAATTATAAAAGAGAATTAGTAATTATCATAACTTCTCATATCAGAACTTCTTTTATAGGTATTCTTCTAGCAACTAGGTAAAAGATCCAAAGTGTTATAATTCATCAATCACAGCCAAGACATTGACACTCTATCAAAAATTGTTGTAGGCTCCAAAATGGGTTTTCAAACCACACACCCAACATTCTTCATGTAAATGGGTTAAGTATCTATTTTTAGTAATTTATTCCTTTATTTTTACCTCACAACCAACATCTAGCCTAAACCCACCTAGTATCACTCAGTAACCTTCCCAACTAGACCTACCTTTACCCAAACCAAAACCCATAATAACCACTGATGATCTATCCATAACCATAGATAGTTACCCAAATTCTGATGGTCACCCAACCATTGATAGTTTCACCCCAACTTTTGATGGTTGTAATGTGATAATTCCAACAAGAATCTATTTTCACCTATCAAACCCTAACCAAATCTAACTTTCTGACCTTCTTCCTGAGCATAGAACATCACCCCATTTTTTGAACCTCGTATAATTTATTTGGCATTAATATTCAATCATTTATTATTATAATTAGTCAAATTCATCTCTTTCAACCACTTCTTGTATTTGATTTCAATATCTTCTGATATTTATGCAAGTAATTTATCTTTCATTTTCAGAACTTGATTATTTAAAAGTGTGGATTGACAACCTCCAAGGAAGCTTGTGCTTCTTGGATCTAGCTTGCTAGGCAGTCCACCCTACTATCTAACTAATCAATCATATCTTTAGTGCTTTCTTATTTGTAGGTCATTCTTCTTAATCTAAAGAGGAGTATCTATAACTGTCTAGTTTATGAATCACAAACCAAATCTATGTTCTACTAACCTCACCCTTATTTTAAGTTTTACAAGTTTATTATTAAGGAAATAAGAAAAATTTATGTGAAATAATCCTTACAGCCCTTTTGAGGGAGTTTGTTGACATATTTGCATGGGCCTATTCTGACATGTTAGGTTTGGACCCCACCTTAGTTATGCACCTCCTTGTGGTATATCCTAATGCCAAATCAATGAAATAAAAGTTACATAAGATGCATCCCTGCATTATTGTATTAGTGAAGAAAGATTTGTAAAAACTCTTAGAAATAAGATGTATTGCATCGATTGACTATTTAGAGTGGATCTCAAATGTTATGTCAATTGGTAAGAAGCCAGAATGAATCAGAATCTATATTGATTTTTATAACATAAACAAACCATGCCCCAAGGATGACTTTCCTTTGTTAAATATTGACATGATAGTTGACTCCACAATGGGTTATGGAATGTTTTCATTGATGGATGGATTATTGAGCTATAATCAGATCAAAATAGCACCAGAACACTAACATAAAAGAGTGTTCACCACACCATGGGGAACATTTTATTATCAAGTTATGTTGTTTGGTATTAAAAATGCTAGATCCACCTACTAAAGAGCCATGACCATCATATTTCATGATATGATGCATGACATTGTTAAAGACTATGTCAATGACATTCTTGGCAAACAAAAAATGAGGGCAGATCATATAGCAGTGCTACACAAAATATTTGAAAGACTATGTGAGTACAAAGTCAAGCTCAATCCTAATAAGTGCATCTTTGGAGTTACCTCAAGTAAATTCCTTAGCTTCATTGTGTCTTATTGAGGCATTAAAGTCAATCCAACCAAAGTACAAGCCATAACTTGAATCTCACCACCAACTAATTTGAATTAGCTTCACATTTTTTAGGGCAAGATCTAGTCTATCTAACATTTCATATCTAAATTGGATGAAAAATGTCATCCTTTTATGCATATTTCTAAAGAAAGGGGTCACATTTCACAAGGATGATCACTACCAGATAGTTTTTTAGTAATTAAAAGACTATCTAATGAATCCACCTATTTTGTTGCCTCCCATGTCAGGAAATCCATTCTTATTGTATCTATTGGCTATAGATAATGTCTTGGGGGCACTTTTGGCTCAACATGATGAGAATGGAAAGGATCATGTAGTGTACTACTTAATCTATACATTGATCACATATGAACACAATTATATGCCCATTAAAAAATATTGTTTAGCTATGGTCTTCATAGCTCAGAAAACTGCACCATTACATGTTAAACAATAAGACCATGGTTATTTCAAAAGTAGATCTACTCAATTATCTACTATCTAAAATAGATTTACAATGTCGTATGGCTAAATGGATCATACTTCTCAGTGAGTTTGACATCTAGTATGTCAATCAAAAATCCATTAAGGGGCAAATTCTTATAGATCAACTTATTGAAGGCCCTCTTACTGATACAAAACTACTCACATTCTAATTTCCTAATGAATCCATTATGACCATCATTGACACACCTCTTAAGGAGCAACACTAGAAGCTATATTTTGATAGATCATTCAAAACATATGGATCAGGGGTAGGCCTTTTATTTATTACACCATAAAGGGATCTAATCCCTAAATCATTTAGGATCAACTTTCCTTATGCCAACAACATGGCTGAATATGAAACACTTATTGTAGGGATTCAACATGTAGTACAATGGAACATACAACATCTTAAGGTTTATGGTGATTCTTCATTAATCATCAATCAGGTTATATACCACTTTTAGACCAAAGATGACAAGATAGTGCCATACAAGGCCATGGTCGACACTCTCAAATGGTAGATTATCGATGTCCAATTTAGACATATACCAAGGGCAAGTAACATAATTGTAGATGCTATGAATATTATCAAATCTTTAATTTGACAAATAGACATGGCTAAAAAATATCATATTCTTATCAAGAATTTGCTAGTGCTAGCTCATACACGTTCAACCATCGCTATGATTTGTGATATTATTGATCTTAGCTCTATCTAGTATTTATACCTTTACAACTACCTCCATGACCAAATTATGCCACCCACCTATCTTTTAATCAATCCAAATCCTTCATTCACAAAACCACTTATTATACCTTACTCAGATCAACCCTTTATCATCATAGTTTTGATGAAACTCTATTTCATTGTTTAAATTCAATGAAATTTACACTAACATTATAGAAAGTTCATGAAGTATTATTTCGAGCCCACACCAGTAAGGCAATCCTCTCCAAAAATCTCTTGTGTATTAAGTACTATTATCCCACAATGGATGTAGATGCAACTGCATTTGTAAATAAGTGTGAAAAATGCCAATGACATGCTAATTTGATTCATGCATTGGCCAATATTCTAAAACCAATGCTTACACCATGGTCATTTGCTACATGGTGCCTTGATCTCATTGGGAAGATAAACCCCAACTCATCAGACATCCATAAACATATCCTTACTGTCATCGAATATTTCACTAAGTGGGTTAAAGCTATACCCCTCACTTACATGACTGGAAATCAAATTTCTAAGTTCATTTTTAACCATATTATATGTCATTATGGTATCCCCTTTGACATTATATCTAATAATCATGGATCATTCAAAAATAAATATGTCAAATCTCTATGTGTCGAATACAATATTACTCAACATTTTTCTATAACATATTACCCACAAGGTAATGGCCAAGTAAAATCATCTAATAAAGCCATTATCAACATCCTTAAAAATATGTTCAATGATATTGGTCATGATTGGCACCTCCAAATATTCCATGCCCTCTAAACATACCACACCAATCACTAGACCCCCACAAGAGCCACTTCATACTCACTTATTTATGACATTGAGGCTATTATTCCCATTGAGGTTGAGTTTCCTTCTATCCAAATCTTCTTGAATCATGTCCTATATGATGAAGATTACTAAGTAGCTCGCCTACAAGAGTTAGAACTACTTGATGAGAAACGCATGGACAAACTTAACAGTCTATAATCATACCATAACCATATTCATGGACAGTACAACCAACATGTTAGGCATAGAGAATTTGAACTTGGTGATCTTTTATTTAAAGAGAACTAAAAGAAAACCATGGCCAAAAATAATAATAAAGGCAAGTTCAAACCAAACTAGATAGGCCCTTTCATCATTGTTGAAAATTTTGGCACTGGAGAATACAGGCTCACTATACTAGATGAAGATGAACTTGATGAGCCAATTAACATTATACACCTCAAGTGGTACTATGCTTCACTAAATTTGTGTATTGTCTATAAGGACCATTGCAAGTTGTACCATATTATCTATATTCTTTTACCATCCTATCATATGTCTATTTTATCATACCTTTCCCATCAACCAAGTTGTTTTCTCCCTCCCTACCCAACCCTTTGACCTTGGTTCCATTCCATTGGTTCTAGAGATGCTTTTAGTAAGAGGATTTTAATTCATTTCTAGTAGTTGTTTTAAACATTATAGATAGAGGTAATATTTTGGAGTAGTAGGATAGATGTTTAGCAATTGTATCCTTCATTTATTGTTTCATTCTCTCTCATTGTCATGTTACTAATTATAACCAACTATGTGCAAATTAGTGTCATTGACCTATGTCATTATTTCCTAATTATAATTTCCTATGGGTAAATTAGGGGAAACACTTATTCATCATGCCTTGAATTACCACCTTTCCATTCCCTATGTTGTATTATATCATTTATCATCTTTGTCTGTTTTGTTTGAATTGGCTACTACACTAGTCATATTCCTTTGTTGTAAGGTGAAACTGCTAAAAACTAAGGCCCTTTTGGGACTATATGGGTCATGTTTGATTCACGTTGAGGTCAGCTCAGTCCCCCTTTTATCCATGTTCTTACCATTTTATGAGCAACCATTCAAGTTTTTCATATTCTCTTCATTTTGTAAGCAACCTAAGAAATGTTCTCACCATTTTAAAATCTTGGACCATTTAAGTGTCTCTTCATTATTGATTGAGTTGAGACACTCAAAAATTCCAAAATATTATAAAATCATTTAGAAAAAACAAAAACATTGACCACTTATTTGCCTTAAGGATTATGGGAACCCTCACTAAGTCATAAACAAATCACTTATCACTTAGTTTCCCCATCTTTTTTGGCTTTTTATCCCACTCACTTACCATTTTTCAAGACTATTCCTTTTCTTCTATCACATCCATCATGTTTTTTCATCAATTATCATTATCTTCCCATTTCCTAGGAGATCTACATTTAACCTAAAGTTTTTATTAGATATTATGTCCATGGAACTATGTAGGCAATGTCATAACTTCCCTAGTGCATATGGAGATAGCTCGCGCCATTCCTTTTCTTCTATTCCCCCTTCATGTTTCTGTATTAAGTTATCACCTTTTTTTTAGGGGTAATGCTCATCACATTGTTTGTGTCGTATCATTTGTACTCACATTGTGATTAACTGTTGTTTGTTTATTTATTTTCTTTTATTTGTTTATTTGTTTATTTGTGTGCCTATTTGTTTTACTTTTAGTATTGTTTCCTTGATTCAGTAAATGTGTATTATTTGGGTGATTCCTTTCACATTTATAATTGAATCCGTCCATATTCATACATTTACATTGACATCACTCTTTTTATCTTTGGTGCATTATTTTCACTTGAATATAGGATCTTGAGAGTCAGTCCTTATGCATATTTTGGCCTAGTCCTCATGGTGTTCTATCATGATGCCTACCATCATGTGCTATAAAAAAAATTAGCTTCAAGAAGTCTACACAACAATGGAAGTATCAACATCTCCTTAACCTTGGCATCAATAACAACCCAATCATATCACAAATAGATTAATTAAATAATGAAAGAATTTCAACCTGTATTAGTTTAGATGAGAATCTCCCTACTATTAGGTTGTCTTAATTCATCTTTATCCTCTGTATCAAGTTATCATCATCTTTTTTTCAATAATTAACCAATCAATCATGTTTTTCATAATCATGGTCCAATGATTCTAACCACATATGGGCAAATAATTATACACTGTCCCACCTGCATTCTCAATGATTCTAACTACCTTTGGTAAAATCATTATATTATCACCAATAATTTACTTTATTCTCCCCAATAGGGGCATGTTATTATCCTATTTGTCTATCCTAACTAGGATGGTTCCATATTCTCAATTATTGTAACTGCCTTTAGGCAAATCATTGTGTTATCACACCACATTACCAATATCATGGTATAATGCTTATAAATTCCTTTGGGAAAACCATTATACACCATACCACTTGCATTCTTGATGATTTTTCCCAACTTTGGGCACATCATTATGTTTTCACCCCATCATTTACATCCTTTTAGTCTAATATTTTCCTCTTTTTGAGGGACCAATTATCAACCCCTTTGTCAACCATTCCCTCAAGGGGGCACACAATTTATTAGGCCCCAAAACCATCTAAATATAGGATCCACACTAACAAAGTATACACTTGGGTGAAAGGCCATCACTTATTATGATTGTTATTTTGTCATCTTACAGCACCAGCTAACAGGTGGCTAACACACTCCCTTTTGACTCAATCATCATTGGAAAGTGGGTGCATGAGATAATCATGACATAATGGAAGTAGGGTAGTGGAGTTGGTAAAGTTAATGCATCTAGTGTCAACTCATAATTCAACATTTTCCTTTCACCCTAACACTAAGATATCCCTAAATGTTATAAAATTCAAGTTTAGTCTTGTTTGTAAAGGAGGAGATGGAGGTAGCAAAGCCTACAAAGATTGATTTTAGAGTCTAGGTTTTTCTATTAGAGCTTAGAGTTTATTTTGAGATGCCTTGGAGCCTCCCCATTGTAGTACCCAATCTCTCTTATGAGCCCCTGGGTCCTTAGCAGCTTTAAGATAAACATTTGCTCAATTTTTATTGATATATATAAGCTATGTATTTGAATTATGTTAATGACGGATGACATTGCATGTAATGAGTGTTAATATGGTTTACATAGTTGTGATTATGGGATTAAAATAAGAATGGTTTTTGAAATTTTTTAATAGATTAAATGCTCATATTGATATTATGTATGTGAGTTCTCGTAAGCCTTCGGCCTAGCCCAATTATGGCATTTATTTAGTATACGATGGCATTAATTCCTCATATAGAAATAATCTAAGTATAAGAATGGCCCTGTGCCCCACATTAATACTTATGCTAAAGTACAATCTTAATCCCAAGTCCTTCATCTAAGTACCCCTTTGAACCTTCTACACACTTGAATGATGCTAATCCAAGGAAACTAGAGGCTTGCACTCATGAAGCTATAAACCCACTTCATATCATTTTGCACCTATCAGATAGTTGGTGTCCCCCTAAAATGGATTTAACCCATGAACTTACCACTATCATTATACTAGCCAAAGTCCCTAGAATATAGAGTTTCACCTTGGCACAATTAACCCAACATGGGCCCTGGTCCTTTATCCATTGCACGTTAGGTCAGCACATAAGGCTTATGCCTTATATGAAGTGATGTCAGTGTGGTTGAGTGACAAATGTTGAGATCTAAAGGATTAGTCAAGTCTTGCACCACATTGTAACAAGTCTAGATCTAACTTGGACAACATGATAAGTGCCTAATAATGTTGATGACTTGAAACACCTACTTTTTTACAACATTTTGATTTCATTATCATGACTCATGTTGAGTTTTGTTACTGTAATGGTACACCAGGATGATTCTCTAAATCTCCCTTGAGAAAATTAAGTATTAGCTAAAATAAGTGAAAGATAAATTTGTTCTGAAGAATCCAATTTGTAGAGGACAAAAACCAAGGAACTGGGTTTATACCCATTTATATGATACCTTATATGAGGTTTTATTTTGTGAATTATCAAAGTAGGTGTACCAATGGTTGTTTGCTTATACGACACATAAAATTCATATCCATAGGCAGTGCCTTGAGTGGACAAAGGAGTGCCTAGAAATGCTTGATAACTTAGATTCTACTTGGACTAGAGCTACAGATAAATGGTGGCAAGGGGTGTTGAATAGATACATACTTGAATTTGTAGTATCAACATACTCCTACCCTAAAGAAGTAGAATATCATTTCTTGCATGAACCTAGAGGCACATTTGTGAGAGATTTTATCACCGAACTTAAGAAGCTAATGGTGGATTATGACTTTGAAACTATGAGAATGGAAGGCTAAAGTTATCTCATGTATGAGTAGTGCAATAGGGAAGAAGGGGATTTGTAAGTGAAGCATAATGGAAGGGGATAGGAAAATTGACACTTGAGAGCTTAGGAGATAGGATTATAATAAAAGGAGGTGCGAATTGATGGAAGATATAAAACTTGGAAGTGCTGAGAGGACCTAGAGTGAGTAGAAAGGGCATGGGGAAGGATCTTTTGAATGGTAGTAGTTCCTAAAAGAGGGAAATCTTGAAGCCCTAGAATAATATCCGTAGTTGATAGGTTAAGAATGCTCATGGTCCCTATAAAACTTGACCATTAGAGATTCATCGGATGCACCTACCTTCTTTAGACCTACAACATGAATGCATGCATTAGATACCCCATAGGAAGATAGAAGATTGATAACTAACCCCGTTGTCAACTTAGACTTCAACCATTTTTTAGAATTTGACCATAATTTTGTGATTGAATAAGTTTTTCCTCACAAGGAGCTAAGTCAGGATACCTATAAACCCTAGGGTGCTAGCCAGACCAGATAGAACATAAGTACAAACATTCCAATCTAGCCAATGTCAACTATGTAGCTCAAGAAATAGCTTGGAGGAAGTGGTCCCATGCCATTAATTGATAGTATAGCACCATCATCTTTCATGTCACTAGTGATAGTGACAATACTAGTGTCTATCCTGGTAGTTAGAGGCATTGGAGGACCACTACCAAGATAAATACTAGGGGGACAAAGTACCTTAGATATCAGCTACTCCCCTACCCAAGATTTATTATGAGATGGCCATGCATCTAGCCAAGTATTAAGGCATAAAAAATGCCATAGAACATGTAGTCAAGTGTGAGTTATAATGGTGCACTCAGGGAATCACCTAGTCTAAGTGCAAGGCAACGTAGTTCATGACAACCTTGCTTGATTGTGCCCATACTTAGTATAAGAATTTTGATCCTAACTAGGCTATTGTTTATTACAACAACCTAAAGGAAGATTTCTTGAAATATTTTGATATATCTAAGTTTGAGCAGTAGAGCATCATCATGCTCAAAGAGATTAACCAAAGATTATCAAAGAACATGTGCTTGTATGATGCTAGATTCAAGACTCTTCTTTCCAAACTCCCTTATGATATTCACCCCTCCCAGCATGCATAATGGTTCATTATAGGATTACTATTACCATTTAGAAGGGTGTTGTCCATGAAAACATTCACAAACCCTCAGGAAGCACTTGAAGCCACACTTTAAGTCAAGGTAGTTAGGAGTGCCAACATAATAATTATCCCTTTCATGGAGGCATAGATTGTGTTTATGGCCTCTCAACTACAAAATTTGACTACTAGTTCATCACAATATACTTGAATTAGGTTGTGGTGCATCAACTATGATATGGAAGGCCAAAATAGGAATAATGCCCCTCAAAGGAATGTGTGTACATTACTTCTTAGTTGTAAATTTTGTCATGAGGTTTATGATGTTTGAAACTACCCTTTTTTGTAACTTGTTGGTTAAGTGATCTAGAGGTAAATTCGGAGAAGGTTCCAAAGAAGATTAGAACTTGCAACATTGCATAGGGCCTGTTTAGACCTTTTCAATGGTATACATAACACAAAAAATAGGGCTCATATGCTCCTTGTGTAGCCAGTCAATAGGTGGTTAAAGATGGTCAAAATAAAAAATTGACCATCATTTAATATTTAAAATCTAGTTCTATGATGTATATCTTGTCGTAAGCTTTCTGGCACATTTTAGAGTTAAAAAAATGGAGTCTATATGTGTAAGTTATGACCAGTCAAATTTATGGTCAAACTTGATAATGTGTCAATAAAGTGACATGGAAATATGGCTCAACCCAAGTCATTAATTTTTGTAAATTCGACCTTAGTAAAGGGGGATAAACATATTCCATTGAATATTGGGGGATAATTATCACCCCATATTTTTAAATGTAATGGATAATTTAAAATCTCATAAAAATTGGGCATGGGACAATTATGAAATTCATCAAAAAAGATTGTGGATAATCATCTCAATTAGAAAAAGTGGACCTCCCACAAGTATATAAAATGGTGAGGGGTTATTTGGAAATCAGTGGGAATTAGAATTATAATTCAGTGAATTCAGTCCAAAGTCTCAAAACTCTTATGGTAGAGCCAGAGCTAAGAACCAGAGTTGAAGAGCCATAGTCAAGAGCCAAAGAGCCATAGCCAAAGATCTGAGATCCAAAAACCTAGAGCTAGAGTTGAAGATCTAGAGCCAGAGCTGAAGAGCTAAGAGCCAGAGTTGAGAGCCAAGAGCCAGAGCTAGAGATAATTCCATCTATATACGGAATGTCTAAATTTGAGTTATTTTAATGCACTTTTTAATGCCTCAAATTGAATAATAGAGTAGATAGGCCATAATAGACTAGTTTATAAAATCTCAAGTTTTGAAGGACTTGGAGAGATTTTCACTTCTCGATGTAAACTAGGGATTTGTCCTAGACTCTAAGATGATTTTAATGGTATGATGAAATACCTATGATGATTTTGGTAAGACCATTTTAAAATTCCATTTTTGAGACCTTTGGTGGAAATCCGCAGGATTGAGAGATTGCATTCATGTGACAGTAAGGTGGAATGTCTATTCATGGGTTTATCAAAACTTTACAAAGCTCTATTATTTGAGTTGTGTACAATCTTAGAGTATCCATTTGATAATTGTGAGGGTTATCCATGTACTCACTTTTCAAGGAAATGGATTGGTTTGTACTATAGGTGAACTTGAAGACGTAGGCATTGCCTAACTCTATTATCAAGTGCTTGTCGTAAGTTGATTTTATTGTGCATTCTTTTTCTGCATTTTGATTAATAATTTTTATTAATCATTATTTAATGCATAATTAGTCAAATATGATGTATTAACAAAAAAATTAGCACTTCAAGGTTTGAGAAAGATATGTATTAAAAGGTCAAATTTAGTTTTGTTCCTTAAGTGTATCAAGAAATTGTGTAATTTGACAATTAAGATCCAAGGTAAACTTTTTGCATGAAAATTAGTGCCAGTTTAAAAATCAAGGTTTGGTATCAAAGAAGTTAGTATATTAGGTTAGCTTCTGATTATGTGTATTGATATTAATTATTTTCATATTAGTTTCTAGTATTATTGTAGATTTTTTGGGCCTATTAATATTCCATTTATAGTTTGTTGAATTAAGTTGTTTGTAGGGAACAAGAAACAATGGGTAAAGGCCTTGAAAAGAGAGAGGCTTAATGAGCTTGATGTAATTAATTGGTAGATATAAGAAGAGAATGATTTCTTGAGAGCTATATTGTACTCCTTGGATGAGGAGATTGTCCACTTAAAATCAAAGTTACAATCCAAGGATGAGCTCTTAGCACAGATGTGGGATGAATAGAAACACTATCTTCATCAATTGCCTTCCACTAAAAATGTAGGTACTATGACAGATGATTGCATTATAATTTTTTCATCATGTAGTACTATTATCCCTTCAATTTCATATGTTGCTTTTGGTAGTTTTGAGAAACACAATAAGGGCATTAGATCTAAACTGTTAATGAAAATGGTATTTGATGGAAGGGGCCTTGGAAAAAATGGCCAAGATATTGTTAACCCAATACGTGTAGAGCATAGATATCTTGCCATGTAGGATTGGGTTACACTAGTGAGAAAGTGGATATTAGAGAGAGTTCCTCCATTACTAAAAGAGGACGAGTTTTCTGACAGCCAAGATCTGAGACCACTAGCAGAGCAAAATTCCTCCTTACAAAGGAATGATGAGAAATGTAAGAAATCAGGTAAAAGAGGTATTGAGATTCCACCTCCTCAATCTTACACTAGAAAAGGCACCAATAATAATGTGAATTATAAGAATTATGAATCACTTTTGCCATTTAATAAATTTGGTTTTGATATTCAGAAGATATTGCATTCTTTTCCTTATAGGTTTTATAGATTGAATAACCATTGTGTCATATATTGTTGGAAAAAACAAGCTTTGCTGAAGCAACTTGCAGGTGCTAAAGACCATTCTCGTACTAGAAAAGTGATAAATTGTAAAAGGGTAACCTCTCCCACATAGAATAACTATTGCACTCATTATCACATGAGTGGACATCGGGTTGAGAAGTATTGGAAACATCAACCATCCCACCATCCTAGTAATGGTAAGAAGAAGATGGTTTATAAACCTGTTGATAAGGTAATTAATGATTTTTTTGTTCAATCAACCCATGCAGATGTCAATCAATCCACTAAAGAAATTAAACACCCTAAACAAGAGAATCTGATAAAGAGGGTTAGCAAATAGTTTCTTAATTTCATGTTGTAATGATTAGTGGATTGATATATATGTTTCAAAGCATTGTTGGGATTCCTATTGTATGTTGACAAAGGAAATTCCCCCATGCTTTGATATATGCATTTTTGGAGCTACCATTGTGGGAACACTTCAAGATAGGTTTATCATGTGAAGTTTTTTATTCTCACACTCGTATTTTGAAAATCTCTATTTTTGGAATCTCCAGTATTAGCTTTATGAGTTTCTTATTGAATTATTAAGGAATTTAACTCATTGATCAGCTTGGGAGATTTGATTGCAGTTACATAGGTTGATGGAATTTGACAATGCTCAATTTCATACTTAAATATTATTTTTAGAATGCATCTATTTTTGGCATATTTATGAATATATGCATTGATAAGACCCATTGGGGAAATGTATTGCAACAAGGTCACAACCAATATTATATTTTGTTTACATTGACAAAATTGTCTTATAGTTACATTGGTGAGTGTTTCATAGTTCACCGCTTACAAGATGTGATAGTGGGCAGATAGTTTGATATATTGTGACCTTATTGGTAGTTGCAAGATTTAGTATAACTCATGCCTTGTTTAGGGACTTTTACATTTTTGAGTTATGAATCATATTTTGCCACTATTATCTCTATGTTATGATTTGGGTTCTATACTTGATATGTTTTATATGACCATTTAATATCAGCATAAGAAATCACTGGGCTTATCTATATAGAGTCTCTTGTGAATTCGTGTAGTAGATCAAGTCATTGCATTCTCAAATCTAGTTCTGTGTAGAGGCTATTAATGGTCATGTAGCAGTAGAGAATTTTTAGAAGGTGTGATAAATAAATTGTTCCAATCATTGTGGTAAAATTTATGGAACCTGAGTAGACCAATAAAATACTCATCAAAATTCTTCATAACTGACTGGCATTTTAGAGGATCAAGTTGAGTACTAACTTTTGGTGGACCAAAAGCCTTCTTAGTGGGGAGGATTGATCTAGAAGTCAATTAATATAAGGTTTAAAATTATATCATATCCTAAAAAATTGCATAGGGACCATTGAGACCTTTCCAATGGTATGTGAAACACATCAAATGGAGCTCATATGCTCCTTGTGCAACTAGTCAAAGTTCCAGTCAAAGCTAGTCAACAAGTGGTCAAAGATGGTCAAACTAAAAAAATTGACCATCATGAAATGTCTAAAATCCAATTCCATGATTTTTATATTTTTTTAATATTTTTTACACATTTAATGGTTTGAAAAATGGAATCCATATGTGCAAGTTATGACCAATCAAAGTTATGGTCAAACTTGATGATGTGGCAATAAAGTGACATGGCAATAAGGCTCGACCCAAGTCATTAATATTTATAAATTTCACCATATTAAATGTGGATAAACATATTCCATAAAATATTGGGGGATAATTATCACCCCATATTTTAAAATGTAATGGATAATTTAAAATCCCATAAAAATCAGGTATGGCATAATTATGAAATTTATTAAAAAAAGATTATGGATAATCATCCCAATCAGAAAAAGTGGACCTCCCAAAGGTATATAAATGGGTGAGGGGTTATTTTTAAATCATTTATAATTGGAATTGGAATTCATTGAATTCATTCCAAATTCTCAAAGCTCTCATGGCAAACCCAGAGCCGAGAACCAAAGAGCTAAACCCAGAGCCACAGTCGAAGAGCTGAGAGTCAGAGCCAAGAGCCAGAGCTAGAGATGATTTTATCCATATAATAAGTGTTTGTATTTGAGGTATTTTTATTCAATTTTTAATGCCTCAAAGTTAATAATAGAGGAAACTATATGTAGGCCATAATAGACCAATTTGCAAAATCTCAAGTTTTGAGGGACTTGGAGACATTTTCACTTCTCAGTGTAAACTAGGGATTTGTCCTAGACTCTAAAATGATTTAAATGGTATGTTTAACTCCCTATGATTTTTTATGTAATAAAATTTTAAAATTCTATTTTTGAGACCTTTCGAAGAAACCCACAGGATTGCCAGATTGCATTCACATGACAGTAAGGTGGAAGGTTTATTTGTGGGTTTACAGGAATTTTATAAGCTCTATTATTTGAGTTGTGTGTAATATTATAGTATCTATTTGAAAATTATGAGGGTTGGTCATGTACTCACTTTTCAAGTAAATTGATCAGTTTGTACTATAAGAGAACCCAGAGACGTAGATATTATTGAACTTTGTTATCAAGTGTTTATCATGAGTTGATTTTATTATGCATTCTTTTTCCACATTTTGATTAATTTTGTTTATTAATTATTATTGAATGTATAATTATTCAAATATGACATATTAATGGAAAATTGGGCACTTCAGGGTTTGAGAAAAATATGTATTTAAAAGGTCAAATTCAGTTTCATTTCCTTGAGTGTATCAGGAAATTATGTAATTTGATAATTAAGATCCAAGGTAAAATTTTTTGAACAAAAATTAGTGCCAATTTATAGATCATTAGGTCAGCATAACCACTTATTTTTTATTATATTGATGCCTATACTCATACCATAGATGATTGTCATGTAATCAATGAGATATGTAATAACATGAGGAGAGGCACATGACAGGAAATGGCAATAGCAAGAGGGTAGGGGACCCAAGGAAATGAGGGGTATGTCCAATAGAATGTAGGTTATGGGATGTGAAGAGGAACTTGAGAGTGAGGTGGTGGACATGGTGGAGTAAGGTTCCCACCATGATCATGTTACAAGTGTGGTTAGACCAAGTACTATTAGCATGAATGCCATATACATCCAACATATGGGTATTGTTGAGGAACACACAAGGTTAAAGAATGCCCTAACTTATACAAAAAATTGATCCAAGGCAATCCAAACATTGACAAAGGTACAAGGATGATTAGGCATGAGTCGAAAGGGGCAAAATGGACTCTAAAGGTATAGCTAGAATATATAGATCTAATCAAAGTACAAGTAAATACTCATAGTGGACCCACCACTTACCCGATAGTTGTGCCAATACCAAATTTGTGCTTGAAATATGGGGAGCTAAGTTGTTCTGAGTGCATTACATATCATGAACCTAAAGTTGTGCCTTATCTAGACCTTACACACCAAAAATATGTATTGTAGTAGGCTATGAGTATCATCCATAACCTGCAAGGGGAGCTCTAATTGGTGTGAGATCTAGAAGTGCAGGGTGTAACATTTCTCACTAGAAGTAAGATGGTCATGATGTTGATGGTCCTATGATACGACATAGTGCATGCAAAATAGCCAAAGTCTATGAAGACTAGCTGGGTCTAAATTAACTGTACTCCAAAATGATGGGTCCCTTATGATGAGAAGAAAGGAAAAAAGGTACTTCACTTGAGAAAAGGTAAGCTTGAAGATATACCAAATTTTTAAGGTATCAACCCAATGGAAAAGTATTTCCATGATCTTGAATCATGTATCCCCAAAGAAATAGACAAGATGGGTGCACTAGTGTATACCTTGAGAAGCACTGTCATGTATTAGTGGGTAGTGAAAATTTCTAACTTTCCAACCTGGCAAGAGGTGAAAGTAGCCATTTGCACTAGATTCAAGATAAGTAATGAGGAATTGGATATATCAACATACTCTAGAAACTTTGATCCTATAGTGCATGTACACCTATGTGAAGAAACATGAACTGATTATGACATGACTACCCTAAAAAAATACAGGTACATGCTTTTATATAACTCTAAGACATGGGTATGAGTATGATATATGGTTAATGAGATGCATCGTGAAACAACCAATTGGGATTCCCTTAAGGAGAATTTTGTACACACCTTCTCCTTTTCCTCACATAACTTAGGATTGATTGAGCCACCATAAGTAATTCAGAGGGCAGTGTTTGAGGACACTATAATCTTTGAGGAGAGCCTAAAAGACATGTTTAGGGAGAAAGGGTTGGTACTCCTAAATTTCTTTGAGGACCAAATGCTCAAAATGACTCAAGTGAAGAAGATGATGAAACTTATGAGTGCTAATAGAAATCCCTAATAGGCAAAAGGAAGCTCGTAGACCAAGTAGATGATAGTGTTCTCAGTGAAGAAGACCTCACTCATATTCAAATAGAGACAATTAAGGGAACTCATCAAGTCAAGGACTCACAATAAGAAAATAATAAACCATACCACACACCACTAAAGAACATCAAAGTGGACATCAGTGTAGAAGGAAAGCCAAAGATGGCTACTCTAGGTGCCTATTAGTCTAATGCAGAACTGACGTGCATCATAGACCTCCTAAAGGAATTTTAAGACTTGTTCCCTAGGAATTATCATGATATGAAGGGAACCTACCCATCCCTTAGGAAAATTATCATAAAACTAATCGATAGTGCATGTCCATTCAAGAATCACCCCTATAGGATGAATCCCAAGCTCTATGCCAAGGTTAAAATAGAGATCAATGTAATGTTGGTTGCATTGTTGTATAGGAGTCCGAATGGGTAAGCTCAATGGTGATAAGCATTAAGAAGGATGAATTCATTCTCATTTGCATCAATTATATAATGTTGAATTTCTCTGGCATCATTGACCCCTTCCTAACCCCATTCATTGATGAAGTCCTAGATGACATCACAAGTTCTGAAATCTACACCTTCACTGATGGGTTTTCTAGATACCACCAAGTCTAGATTGAGGAGGAGGACAATCCCAAAAAAACTTTTTCAACTGAATGGGGTTGATTTGCTTATAATTTGATGCCCTTTGGACTTAATAACATGCCAATCATGTTCTCTATAGTGGTGATCACCACATTTAAAGACTTCATCCATAAATTCTTCCAAGTATACTTAGATGACTAGATGGTATATGGCCTCGTAAAGGACCATTATGATAACATGTGCCTAATGTTTAAAAGGTATAGACATGTTTAGATATCCTTGAACCTAAAAAGGTGCATCTTCATAACACCCTTTAGAACCCTACTCAGGCACATCATCTATAAAGATGGTCTGCTCATCGATCCCATGAAGATGGTAATAATCATTCAGCTTCACTCTTTCCACATAGAAAGATGTTCATGCCTTTCTTGGCCACTATGGATATTATATAAAGTTCATAAGGAGATACACAAATAGTGTGGCATCATTGGGGGATTTCTTGTGTAAATATGGCCCATTTTATTGGGGCACAGTGTAAGAAGATGCATTTGAAACATTGAAGCTCAATTTGGGTAGTGCACCTATTTTACAATTTCTTGACTAGATGACCCCATTCTACATCCATGTCAATGCATCTAGCTCTTTGATTGGCATAATCCTAACACAACCTAGTAAAGGTAAAATAGATCACCCCACTCCTTTTATAGTAGAAAATTGATGAAGGTAGAGTGGAACTATACCATAACTGAGCATGAGGTGCTCAACATGGTCTATACCCTACAAATTTTTAGATAATATTTGTTGATACCCCATTCATATTCTTCATAGACCATAAGGCACTTAAGTACATCATGAATAATCCCATTCTCCATGGACACATTTGCAGATGGATCATTTTGTTCCAAGAATAGAACTTGGGCCCAGACCATTTTTCCCATATAAACTCTAGCAATGAAACAACACCTATTAAGGATGATATATCAGATGCACAAATTTACAAATATATCACTCCCCTAAGGACTTGGTGGAGGTAGCCACTTTTCTAATATTTAGATCTACACCCCAAATAATGAACACCAAATAAAGAATAGCTCATAATTTGTGTTACCCCTTTTTAGCTTATTAGTGGGGAACTATACAAACTCAAACAAGATGAAGTCCTATGCCAATATGTTTTATAACATGAAAGGGGATCCATTTTATATGAAGCAAATGAAGGTGTAGTAGGATGCCATTATGTGGGAGACACAATAACATGCAAAGTGTTATAATTAGGCTTGTGGTGGCCAAGTTTATTTTAGGATGTGAAAGATTACACCAAGGCATACGACATATACCAATGCTTATGGAATCCCAACCACTGGGATGAGATTTCTCTCATCCCCATTCTTTCCCAGGTACCATTCAAGAAATAGGACATTGACTTTTTTGGACCAATTACTCCTGTAGCATGACACACAGGTGCGAGATACATTTTGGTGGCCATGGACTATTTCACCAAATGGGCTGAGGTCATGCCAGCCAAAAACTACACATCTACCACAGATGTAAGGTTCATATTAGAGAACATCATAAGCCACTATGGGTGCCCACTCATATTGACTAACGACAGGGGTACACACTTCATTAATGAAATTGTGTGGATCCTAGTGATAGAATACATGGTGTCACACCATAAGACAATGCCTTATCATCCCCAAGTGAATGACATAGTTGAGGTATTCAATAAGATCTTGAGGATGTGCCTCATAAATATATATGATATCGGTCACAAAGATTGGGATGATTGAGTTTCGATAGTGCTATGAGAATATCACATAACCTACAAGCACTTAAACAAGGCTACACCATTTCAACTAGTGCTTGGAATTGATGCAATTCTATCAACGGATTTCTTGGTGCCCTTATTATGTATCACACGAACTAGTCAATTAGATGACTAAGAATCACTAAATACAAGGCTAGAAGACTTGGGGTGCTTGGATGAGGTGCGTACAAAGGAAAGGTGGAGCCAAAAGATAGAAAAAGTGCACCAGAAGCTCTAGCATGATAAACATATAAAACACAAGGTGCTAATAGAAGGGGAATTAGTCTTAATCTATGACTCTAAGTACCTTATTCACCTAGGCAAGTTGTAGATCAGGTGGATGGGTCTGTATGTCATCCATAATATATTAGAGAGTGATGAATGCAAGATGCACACATTATCAAGTGAGATGCTCATGGGTAATTTTAATGGCAATTGATTAAATCCCTACAATTAGTAGGATGACACTAGTGCCATTAGACACTAATTCCCCAATCATGAGTCGGTGGTTTTATGTATCCAAAATAAAGTTTGCCATAAGCCAAACAAATTAATTATTTGTTTTGTTTTGTATTTTTAATGTTGTGAATGAATAAGCGATGCATTAAGGTTGCCAGTAAAAATTTTCTAGTGCTTTCATGCATAATTCTATTTGGGTGAGTTGAGCACGGATGCTCTCCAAGTGCCTAAGGCCAGATACCTAAGTTATGGGCATGTGAAGTTTCCTAAATTTAGAAATAACATGCACCAAATCTTCATGCACAAGATTCAAGAAGTGAGTCAATATTAGGCCCATAGAAGGGCTAGTTCAACACTTCTAAGCCTAATACCAATTGGGTGAGTCGAGCGAGGTGGCTTTCTAAGTACCTAAGACCAGATACCTAAGTTTTTGGGCACATGAAAATCATTAGACTTAGAGCATATGTAAACTAAGAGAGTTGCATAAGATATAAGTATGCAAAATATAAAGTGAAGATGCACAACATAAATGTGCACAAGAGATCAAATTAGAGTGCCACATTGGAGGCCTAGTGTAATGGATTTGTATGGGGTAGGATAGGCCAAGGCAAAAAGCAAAAGGTGTAGTGAAATCCACCAAGATAGATAAATGTTCTTGAAATAGAAGTGAAGTAGGAAGAAGAAATGGGATTGAGGAGGCTAAATCATGTGCCTACGAAGTGTTGTACTTAGGTTTCCATATTAGAGGTGAAGGTTATTCCAAGTGAATAAAGCATAGGAGAAGATCGTCAAGACAAGTTGGCATCCACCCAAAGAAAGGTAGGAAGTGACCATTTAAACTACATATCACTTCACTAAAAAGTCATGTTGGGTGAATATTTTTTCATCAACTAATTGATGGAAAAATGGGTATATCAACCACAACACAATGAGATTTATAAGGCAAAATGGGTGTGGTGACCACAGCAGAATGAGATAAATCTCTCCTCTCAGCAAGGGGAGGTTCCCTATAAACTATAATATACTAATATAAACTAAAAATAGACTCAGGAGTGAAATCATACCATCCATCTCTCTTTTTTCAGAGATGATGTTCACAAAACAAAGGAGAATTCTGGTGTAATTACTGAAGGCATTTCTCTTCTTTCAGAATTGATGTTTAGTTAACAGCAGGAATTCTTATGTGGTTAGTAACTAGATCCACAAGAAACCCATAAAAGCAAAAAGTCTTTCATTATTTCTCCTACTGATTTAGGACAAAGTAACACAGTAGTATGAAGTGTAGCACAAAGTCTCCACTGAAAACTACAACAGAGTGAATTATTATGAAGGATAAGGGGAGCTCAAAGTCTCTCCAGTATCCTTTACACTAAAACACATAACATACAGACTAAAGACAATTATGGCAGCACAAAGTCTCCCACAGTCAGCTTCAGGACATCTTCCAGATTATTTCCACTTGTTCTACTTATTTGATTAAATGGACACGACTGTATTTAGGAAAAAGACATAAGAATAATTTCCTAGATAACACAAGCTATTTCAACACAAAGTCTAAAAGGTCACTTGCTTTCTCATTCACTTGATAAAATATGATTAACAGTCTGAGCTCAAAGTCTCAAGAATGCCTTTCAATTTGGGTAGAGATTCATTTCTAATAATAGAGAGATCTCTCTTATTCAAAATGAGATAATACAATATATAGCATCCAAAGAAAGACTTAGGTGCTTGTTTTCATGAAATGGCCCATGCTGCATTGAATGCATTAGAAGTTCTACGAAGGGGCCATGATGGAACAAGTTATCAACTTTAACTTTGGAAAATCATCTCAAATGTCTCCTCCAAAGCATGGGTTTCCTGGTCTTCTTTATGATGCTTACACGGCTGTCCATTCGCCTTTACTCAATGAATAAAAATAGTCCACACATTGAATTTTCGCACTCTCTGAGGTCCACCTGGTGGACTACTCTACCTACTAGAATAACTCTTCTATAGATATTTATGGGTTCTCTATATCATTCCCTCTTTCCTTGATACATTTTGTCTCTTCCTGGTGATTTGAGCTTTCGGGGCTATCTTCTCACTTTCTGCTGGCTCCTTCACCTCCTTTCTCAATAGATAGTTGAGTTTGTCTTTGGGTCCACATTATTTAAAAATTAATGGTTATTCCATTACCCTAAATTTGACATCCTCGGGGACGTCACCGGTTGCTTGAACCATTTTTAACCATGAACCTTTGAACCTTTCAAAGTTCACTGGTTCAAGGTTCAAGGGTTCAAAGTTTAATTGGTTCGGCAGTTCGACGGTTCAATGTTTTGTAAAGAGATGCATTCACTTAGTATTCTTTATGAGTTCAAGGTGTCATTGAACCATTTGGTTGAACCTTTTTCTAGAATCTTCCACTCGAACCATTCGCTCAAACTTTGAACTTTGAACCCTTTGAACGCATTGAAGCTTTGAACTCATTGAACCTTTGAACTATTTGAACCTTTCAGAGTTCAATGGTTTAACATTTCAATGATTCATTCCAATTCTTTAAACCCCACTGTTGAGCCTTTTGATTGAACCTCGATGTTGAACCATCCTTATAATTTTTAGGAAATGCCTTAAGTGTTTTGAACTTCCCTTTGAGAAAGCCCGCATGTTGAACCTATGATTTCCTTAGCTGAAAAGGCTTGAGTATTTGAAAAACTTAACTGCTCAAAACATTTTTTGAGAAAGAAAGAGAGCATTTTGGCCTGCAAGACCAAAATGGTTGACATGTTGTCCACAAAAACAAGTGATGGATTTTGGAAACAAGTCGTTAGAATAATTTAATGAGGTGATGGTGGAGGCACAAAAACATGCATTGAAAGTGTAAAAGGTAGTAGAGTTTCACATATTTCATAGGTCATAATGAATCCTAAATAATATAGGCATTGTCATGCCATTAATCAATCATAATTAAGGTGATAGATGAGAGTAGAGGTATAAAATAGTGAAAAGTTGGCTATTTTTTGTTACAAAACTTATGATAATTTGACTATAGAATAGAGAACTAGAGAAAAACTAGTGAACCAGAGCAAAACTAGTGAACCAGAGAGACAAACTAAGGAAACCTTGCTACAGTGAGACTTTGATCATCTCTAAATGTTGAAAGTGAATGGTTAAATAGAGAATCAAATTACATTCTCTATAAGATTGGAGTAGAGAATAAAGGGGCATAAATTTTGCATTAACCAAGTAGTAAAAAAGTTAGAGTGATGTCAAGGCCACCATATATGGAACATGAAGCTCAAGAGCCAAAGACATAGTCACAAACCTTGTGACTATGAAAAGTGCCAAAATTTTGAAGGCTTTGGAAAGATAAACAAACCACATTTCAACATCAGTTGATTTAGGATGGGTAAAAAGTGGATGAGTTTGGGTCTACAAATAGGTGCAAAAAGAAGCAAAGAAAGCATGAGTAGAATTAGAAAATGCCATCACAAAAATAGTAGCACTGTTAGTAGGAGTAAGTATCATCAAAGCTGATCTAGAGGTGCTTGAGAAGATGTCATATTAAGACATGCAATTTTCTAAAGAGGTCTTGATGGGAGAAACTTGGGTATTGTTCATGCACAACTACCACCTAAAAGAGTATAAATATCACACTTCAAGCAATACGCAAGACCTCATGCCAGACTGGTTGGTGGACATAGGGGTAAAGACTATAAAAGGCATAGCACTATTTTATGTCTCAATCTAGGATAAACTGATGACCATCGATGCAACTTAACTCTATGACTTATTGTATTTTTAAAAGTTAGAATAACTTGTATAGTTCCTCCTCTCATACATATATAAGAACTGATTCTATGTCATGGGGAGGTGCATGAGGCTATCTACAATCCTGATGGTCTAAATAAATAGGCTCCCAAACTCAGTGTAGACATCTACCAAATGATGATGAATAATGTTGAAGTCAAAAGGGTCAAAAAACTATTGGGTTACTACAAAAGAGGTTTCACATTCCTAATCAAGGACATTAATGATCTTAGGACAAGGGAAGTTATGAACCTGATGATTTCAAAACTATGTTTTGGTGGTCGATGGGAAGATATCAAAAAGACATACCTATACATAACCTACCACATGGAACAGGGGGTCAAATTTAACATCACCAAGTTCATAGTAGAGGAGATGATAAAGTGCATACTCAAATGCCATATGGCATGAGAGACCTTATGATGGGGATCCATGTTGATATTTGATGTCATGTAGGAGATCAACATGCTCGATGGGGATGAGGATAACCTATGTGTCTTCCTAGCACATAATAACTCCCCGGTGCTAAAATACCGAAATTATACTTGCCCCCCTTCCTTCAACCCAAAGTATAAAGCCCAAGTAATGGGATGGTGAGAAAAATATATCAAAGTAATGTCAGAGAGGAATGTCAAATTCTTGAGAAGTATCCCCTAGAGCCTATTTGGCAATATAAACTTTCATCATTATGAAACACTTATATGTAGTACAATTGGCACTCAAAGATGGTAACCGCTCCAGCTAGCTAAAACTTCCTTATGCATTTTCAGCTAAATAATTCAGAAATGCACTGAGAAGAATCCCAAATGCATAGTAGGTGGGCATCCTCAATGAAGGATGTGTATGTAGAGATATGCATGTTGAGATGATAATACGTGTACCCAAGAGGAAATGTAGCCAAAGATGAGGAGGATAACTCGAATGGCACTGACATGTATCCCCTCAAAAGAGAAGTCATCCTTGGGCATATCCATAAGATCTTCTATGAGATGAAGCCAAGGAATTAGGGTGTACATGTGGACAAAGATGATGACCTCCCCCTTTCAAGTCAGTAAAGAAGGAGATGTTGGTGCTACTGGCACCAAGAAAATCCCCTCAAAAGAAGCACGGAGAAACCTTGGAAGAAATATAAGAGAGCCTTCGATTAAAGATCACCTCCAGTGATGAAGCTACCCCTCTATACCAAATATGAATCACATGGTCTTCACACCATGGATTGCATCACCCAAACTAATGGAGAAAAAAATAAGAAGTCTAAGGGGCTAGTAGCAATGCCCATAATAACCTTGGCAAAGATGGAGGTGCAAGAGGTGCATGAAGAGGAAGAATATGGAAGGATGAGAGTATATATCATCCAAGAATAATAAGTATAAGATGAGACCAATACCATTGTAATTCAAGGGGCTCTTTAAGGTGGCCTTGTCATCATACTTGGAGAAGTAAAGAATCTTGCAACCACATCACCTGAGAAACTAACTATGTAGACTCCTCAAACTGAAGAAGAGAAGAGAAGCACATGGAGGAAGATATGGCACATAGGGAAGCATAGATAGAAATGGTGCTAGTTACTAGAAAGGAAAAAAGTGGACATGAAGGCCAAGGGCATGACCTAGGTATAAATTAATAAGGCTGAGGTCGAGGAGATCAAATTTGAGGAGGAAAGGATAGTCATAATATTGAATAAGAGGAAGGAGGAGATAAAGAAGGCCAAAGGGGAAACCAAGAGAGAGATGGAAATAAAGAGGGTTGTTGCAAGGATGAAACCCATGAAGGAGAGACTAGAAAAGGTGCTCAACACTCCCACCAACACATTAGAATAAGCCACACCACAAGAATTCCCAATTATTAAAGGGGCTCTTAGAGATAAGGAAGGTGATACTAGCACCTTAAAAGGACAAATAGAGAGTGTAGTAGAAACTTAGAAGACTTAGGAGGGTGAATCTAGTGTCGATGAAGAAGAAGAAGTGGATGAAGGGGATAAGTTTGAGTAAGAACCCCTACTAGAGAAAGAAGAGATCTCCACCAAAGAGGAAGAACATATGGAGATTTTCATCATTGAAGAAGAGGGTACCAAGCTGATCCTATGAGAAAAGGTACAAAATGGGTTCACCAATGAGAAATTTTATATGTTAGAATGCATGCCCTTTAGAGATGCCATGACATAAACATTCCATCAAATGTCATTTACCTTCTGATTATTATATGTATGATCCTCATTTTGAGGTACCATAGAAGGTGATCCTCAATTCAGATCAACTAGAGAAAAGGCATGATTTCGTTCTTATCAACCCCCATGCGATGAACCCAATAAAGTCAACCAATTCCATCTTTGAAAGGCCTTATGAAGTAGCATGAAAGAGCATCATTAATGATGTTATTTCCTCAAGTTGGAAGAAGATTTTTCTAGAGGTAGAGGAGGAAATTGAGGCCATGAAATTCAAGCTACAATAACTGGTCGAATGTGTAGAGGAAGCAAAGCCATCCTTTTTGGACAGTGTTGACACCTCAAGTTTTTTGAAGGTTGATAAGGTATGTGTGATAGTGAAATAGATGTATCCTAAAATTGAAGGCAAAATTAGTGCCAAAATAAGAAGAGGATACTTACACCACCATAAAAAAAATTAGCTTACCACAAAGCTTAAAGAGGTGGAAGACCTCTTTGTGAATCTTAAAGAGATAGAAGTAGTCGATGCAATATTTTGTAACATTCTCCACCCATGCATTAGTCATCGATGCATGCCTCAAAAGGGAAAAAGGGGAGAAGGATGCACTAATGGTGTAATCATATACTATGAGCAAGATTGAGCATGCATAAATCATGGCATAAGTTAACAGCTTTGAGTGCCTAAATCAAGACCCAAGAGTAGGACTTGGAAGAACTCTTTTATGCCCTTCAAACAAAGGCCTATGAACAAGGAGTGATCCTAAATGGGGGTGTAACAAAGGCAAATTAAAGGTTGTAGGCCTTTAGGAAAGAGTTGGATAAAACTGACATTTTCATCTTTAGTACCACCTCCACAAAAATAGACATCACTATAAAAGAAATCAAGCTTGTAATCTGGGGCTTTGATGACTTTAGAGTGAAACTAAAGGAGTGCACATCTGATTTTTGCATGCCAAAAGTGCTGGAAGATTAGTCAAATGGACAGACTAATAATTTTTTATGGGGTATTTTTGGGCCCAAAATTTGTCTAAATATAGGATCCACACCAACACAATAGACACTTAAACATGAAGCAATCACTTTTTATGATTATTGTTTTGTCATCTTGTGGTACCAGCTAGCAGGTGGCTAACCCACTCCCTTCTGACTGAATCATCATTGGGAAATATGTGCATGGGATAATCATGACATGATGGAAGTAGGGTAGTGGAACTAGTGGAGTGATTATATCCAACACCAACCCAACATTCGACATGATCCTTTTACCTAGCACTAAGATATCCCTAAATGCTATAAAAGTCGAGTTTAGTCTTGTTAGTAAAGGAGGAGATGGAGGTAGTGAAGCCCTATAGGATTGATTCCAAATTCTAGGTTTTGCCATTAGAGCTTAGATTTTAGTTTGAGATGCCTTGGAGGCTCACCATTGTAGTGCCCAAGCTCGTATGTGAGCTCTTGGGCCCTTATCAGCTTTAAGATAAACATTTTCTTAGTTTCTGTTGTATATATATATATATATATATATAAGCTATGTGTTTGAACTATGTTAATGATGGATGCCATTGCACCTAATGAGTGTTAATATGGTTTACTTAGTTGTTACTACAGGATTAAAATAATAATGGTTTCTAAAATGTTCTAATAGATTAAATGCTTAGATTTATATTATGTATGTGAGTTCTCGTAATCCTTTGACCTAGCCTAGTCATGTCATTTCTTTAGTATATGATGGCGTCATCTCCCCATATAGAAATACTCTATGTATAATAATAACCCTATGCCCCACATTGATACTTATGTTAAAGCGTGAGCCTAAGCCCAAGTCCTTCATTTAATTACCCCTATTAACCTTCCATGTGCATGAATGACACTAAGCCAAGGAAAACAAAGGCTTGCATTCATGAAGCTATAAACCCACTTCATATTGGCTTATGCCTGGTAGACAATTGATTCCCCCCTAGAATGGATTGCACCCATGAACTTACCATTGTCATTACACTAACCAAAGTCCCTAGAAGATAAAATTGTGTTATGGCATAACTAGCCCAACACAGTTCCTGGTCCTTTCTCCATCTGCATTTCAGGTGAGTGCATAAAGCTTGCACATTATGTGAAGTGGTGTCAGCGTGGTTAAGTGATAAATGTTTAGTGCTAAAAGATTATTCAAGGCTTGCGCCATGTTGTAACAAGTCTAGATCTAACTTGGATAGTGTGATAAGCACCTGATAATGTCAATGACTTGAGACACTTACTTTTCTACAATATAGTTCATACATTGTTGTTGAAGTTGTAATCATATAGGACCTTTTCATTATTTGATAAAATGTTACTATGCCTATAGCTTGCAATGCCTTCCCAAATAAGGGAAAATTGTAGACACCTAAAAGTGGTCACCAATGACCTCCAACCAAGCTTTAGACCAATTTCTATCAAACATTGTAATTTGGGCTAAAAACACTAAAACACGCTAAATGGTTTGAAATTGTCATATACAAGTGTAGATTTAGGCTAAAGTAACCTTAAATGGGGCAATTATTTTTATGTGATACCTAACTTTAATCAAATAATTTTGAGTCAAAATAATAATTTTACTCTTAGGTGCTCTGGATTGCTCTTTTCTACCATTTTTTTTACATGAGACATGTGCCTTTATTATTTTGTATTGGAAACATCCTAAATGGGATAATAATTCCATTGCATCCAACATTGTTTTTCAATTACACTCCAGTCAAATTTTGATCCAATAATATGACAGTTTGACCAGTTTAATTAATTTGTGCACCAATTTCCAAAGAATTTGCACCAAAATTGATTAATCATGTTTAAATATAATTAATTCAAATTAAGAGCTTAAATAGATTTTCCATGAAGGTTATTTATTATTTCATTAATGAAAATTGATTGTTAATAACTATATCACTTAAGACATCATCTATGGGGTGACATCCACAAACCATAAGTGCTATAAATATCTGATTAAGCCCTCCCATACCTCTTTAATGCCTCTTTATCCCAAATATATATGAGGGCATTTATTGATTTTAGCCTCCAAAATTGATTGGATTTTTAGTCACACATCTTCATCTTGAGATGGACGATTTAGGTTCATTCTGATCAAATGGGAAAATCTATAAATAAAAAGCCTCACACTCATAATTTTAAGCTATCTCAAGCCAAAGTTATCATACTCAAATGCTTTCAAAAGTGATTTTGATATAGTTTTATTATGACAAATTATTGAGTCAAGTTTCACCAGCCAAACCCATAAAACCAATGATGCCAAGAGGAGGTCGAAATAGCCAAAGCTTCATTGACAAGTCTTTTGAAGCACAAGTCGATCAAGCCAATGAATATATCCTTTAGAGTAACCAAGGAAGGTGAGGAAAGTTTATTATTTTCTTTGCATTCTAGTTATGTCTTCATTTGGTTTATTCACCAAGCTCCCCCTAAGATCTAGGCTTAAGGTGTTAGTTCATTAGTGTGTTTTTTTAGATTTAATTTCCTCTACTAGCATGATGCTAATCTCCCCTTATCAGATTCCTACGTTCATAGTACTTGCATGTGTTACTTGTCTGCTCTTTGTTATTTGACTTATTTGCATATCTTTTGTCATGTTATGATTATCTTTTGTTTTTCTTGTTTATCTATAGTCTTACTTCGTGTCTCTTTTTGTATTTTGGGTAATGAATGAGGATGCTATGATGACACCAAAAGTTACAATGATGTTTTAGGTGCTCTCAATGATGCAAAGTTTGTTATTTTTCCACATACTTTATCATAATATCCTCTTGGTCATACTTATATCATGGGGCATACTACCAAGTGCCATTTCTATCAAATTATTTAAGACTATGATGAGCCTTATGCCATCTTTGATGGCTTGATCATCTACACCCTCCTTATTTATTTAATCATCTAATCATCCTTATTCCCATCACTAATATAACCCTTTTGACCTGATCAACTGACAACCAATATTTTATCCTCATAATCCTGATCTCATCATCTAAGTCATATCCTCTAATCACTCATCATTGTCATCATCATCATCTTCTAATCCATCTATGTTTGGTTATCCCTAAGTCAAAATTACATTGGCCTAATGTATTTTTAGACTATGTAGGTAGCACTCAGCCATATGGTGTGCCTGAGGTCATCTCACCTACTCTCTCCTCTTCCCCCATCATTCATCATCACATATATCTTTTCCCTCATCATCCCCAATTATTGCATCAAATATTTGAGTTAGAATATCAATCATTCATCAACTAGTCTATTGATCAATCCCCATGTCCACAATCATATCCTTAATATTTTTGTCAATCACCTGCACTTGTTGATTGGGCCTAATAAGTCACAACATTCATATTTTCTTCATCCATCATCCATTATCATTGATTGATCAATTTATTTAAAATTTTAAAGTTCCTTCCTTGATTTGGGCATAACTAGACCATAATTTTATTGTCCTCTCTTGCTCCCTTGTATGTGTCCTTGCTAGGGGCATCATCACTATCAATCACATTATGGTTCATTGATTATAAGCCTTGTGTCCCATTTTTCCCCTTCATCTTTTGGTCACTCAATCATACCATTTATTCTCTCTCATCCCCTTCATCATATCGCTCGACTTCAGTATTGAGCTACACTCATCATTATTCTTATCAAATCCTTGTCTTATCCCATCCAATAACTCCCCCTTGCATGTGTCCTTGCTTGGAATACATTGAAATATTGTGGCATTTTATCTTATCATCATATTGTTATGGTTGATTCCCCCTTGGGATGTGTTGACAACCGTAACATAGTCATTCTTATTCCATATGCATATGTTTTTGTAAGGAGCACAATCTATTTATACCTCACTGCTCAAGTCATGTTTGGTATCTTCATCATCTATCTCACATCTAGCATCCCATCCCCTTATCTATCCATCACATCCCAACCCTTTGTTTCTTCTTTTAAGTTGCCATTCATCTCATTCTTCCCTCCATGTCCCCTCGAAGGGGCATCATATATCCTAACATCATTTAGTAACATTCATCCATAAAATGGGTTTTCTTTGAAAGACCATTACTCCTTCCACTTCCTTCACTCGTATTTCCCTTTCAAAGAGGGGCAAAATGTATACACTAAATTATGTTTGCTTTAATTATTCTAATTAATAGTTTTAATTTATCCCCTTTATCCTAATCCTAGTCATTTATCTAATATCACCTTTCATTATTTTTTAATTCAATAACCTTATTTCTA
Source organism: Torreya grandis (assembly GCA_037957365.1). Classification (NCBI taxonomy): domain Eukaryota; kingdom Viridiplantae; phylum Streptophyta; class Pinopsida; order Cupressales; family Taxaceae; genus Torreya; species Torreya grandis. The sequence goes on from JARHVA010000083.1 coordinate 7,453,570, forward strand.
CCCCACTAATCAATTTATCCTCCTTAATCATGTCTTATCCCATCCTAATCTCTCTTATTCTCATTATTTAAGAATTTGAAATTTCCATGGCCCACCTAGCCACCTACCCTAGCCTGTTCCTAGGCTCTCCTACACCCCTAGTCCCCAATCATCCACCTAATCCTTATCTTAATATGTCACTAATCCTAATTAATCCCTAAGGAGACTCTAGAATTATTCAATTTTAGAAACTCCTCTAATTTGGCCCTTCCTCTCTAAAAGCCTCTATTCTAGAGGCTTCCAAGAAATTTTTAATTCCTTGGATATTCTTCCACCCTTGATCCTCATGGATTAACTTTGAATGTGAGCCATAGATATTCCCTCCTTAGCTTATTTATACAAGCCTCTCCTCCATGGAAACTAACTAGAATCTCTATGATCTAATAACTAGAAACCATTGAATCCATAGAATCTTCATGTCCACATGATCAACTAGTCCATCCAAGTCAATAAATCAAGTTATCATAATGTTACATATTTGAGTCTAAGGTAATCTCAATACAAATCTTTTTCTCTTTTTATTGTTCAATCTTGGTTTGGAGAAATTAGATTTAGGATTAGAGTGTTGCTTTGAATGTTCATTCATCTATTTGTATTTTATCCTAATGGCTCTAGATCTTAATTAGTGGATTGACATTTTGGGTGTTTTTCATGTAAGTATACAATCAAATCCATATAGCTCAAAAATTCATCTACAATAGGAATTATCTTACTCGGCATTAAGTTAACACTTGTTCCCAAGTTATTTTGGTGCAGGGTGTGGCAAAACACAAGAACATCCGATACAACATAATGAAGCACCTTACAAGAATTGTCTTGTGATGTAATTAGATAAACGATTTTTTTGGATTGTAATATTAAGTATTCATTATGAAATGACATTGTACATGCTTAAATTACTTTACAAAAGAAATATAACCAATTTTAATGTGTTCTCCCTTTTATTGAATCATAACACTTGAAAATGATTTGTAAACAGAGTATTATCAATTGTCGATATCAAACTAGGTTATAATTGAATTGTTATTTGACTCTAGACAAGTTGATTTCTATAAGGTCTAGATTAGTTTAACCTTGAACAATATAATGTAATGTGATACAAATAAAGTGAGTTTGTGTAAACTTTTACTCTTGTGGATACACTATAGTTATAATTATAACATTGTAAAGATTACCTTTAAATTTTAGTGAAAGTGATTCCAAATAAATATGAGTAAATTATCTTTACTCTTCATAGCCATTGCATGAAGATGTTATATGGAGAAGTATCGTTGTTGTCTTTTCCTTGTGTCATCCTTATAAATGTGATAGCAAACCAAGAAAAGGTATTAGGTCTTTAAGAAGATGGTAGTTATCTGATAGGGGTGATAACAAATGTTGAGTAGATCATTAACTTACATTAAATGTTCCTTAACTACGTTGGGTAAGGATATTTGTGTACCTTGAGTGAAACAATATGGATGGTTTATCACCTTTATCTATGGTTTAGAAAATTAAATAGTGTAATTTGTGAGTTATTTTCACCTATTGAAAATCATGTTAAATTGACCCAGAGTTTGGCTCAAATAACTACCTGCTGCAAGTTTTCATTAGAACTAAAACTTATAAGCTATGTCTTTATCATATGAAAGTTGGAAACAGTAATTACTGTCTTTATATTTCGAACAAATGTCATTTTTGTGGACCTATTGTCAGACACATATGCATAAATTTGACACCTATTAGATTCTTTTTTCAGTTCACAAAGTTGATTTAGAATTGACCTATTGAAAGAAGATTAAGTAGAATACCCTCCTTAAAATTATATACAAAAAAAAAAATCTGGTACTTTTTTTTGGTCCCTGACCAAAAGGGTTTTTATAATTACTGAGCTCATGTTGCTGGTGGTTATAACTATACTTCACTGTATGCACACAATAGAGGTCAAATTTTTAAACATTTATATTTTTTGAAAAAAGGTACAACATTCAAATTCTTTTATATGTAACATATCCAGTAATGATTATGCATTAAGGTCATATGCATTCAATGAATTATATGTATCATATTTTAATTACACAAACTATTCAATAAACTATGTGTTGCATGGATGATTATGCATTAACTCATCATTAATTCCTTCAAGTAATCAACAATACAATCCACATAAAACATACCCAAATGTATATTACGTAATCTAAACTGATATGCGTTTTTGAAATGTTGAATCAATATCATGCTCAAGGGTTGGAGATTCAACAATGCAAACAATACAATTCATTGTAGTTAACCAAACTGTATAGTAAATTGCCTCCCCATAAATGCTCCTATAGTTTGTGCTTCTTGAATCGGGTAATGGCGAATGAGATCCTACATAGAGAGAAAAGGTACTAGGAAATGAGGATACTCTTTGAAAAAAGGAAAGGTGAGCAAGTAACAAATCGTCATTCAACTTTTATTCAATACATTTTATTTTTCAACTAATATTTACCTTAACCGCTATTATTTACCTTAACTGCTATCGTTTCCATTAATAATTGTCCTTTCCCTTAACTATTATTGTTTGTCTTAACCATTGTTGTTTCCCTTAACATGTTATTAAGGGACGTTAGCCCAGTCATAAGCATTAAACTTTGACTTATTTGGTGAGCCTCGTGAACACGTCATATGCGAACGTTCCTACTAGTTAAGGCACTCCTTCCTCGAACAATCTCAGATCAAATGGCGGATGCTCTCGGCTCTGCTTCAATGACCGACTCGGCCTCCGTTTAGACCCTGCACTCCATCAATGGCAAACACGTCTGGCTCCCTTTGGGACTCCCGTCCAGATGCGCTCGCATCTCAACATCCAATGGCAAGCTGCATGTACAAACATAGAAAAGCATGTCAGTGTTTCTAGCGAGCTCTCTCCACCTCGAATCTGATCCCTCCCTGATCTGTGTTTCTCTATCTTGCAAACTGCAGCATTCAACGGCACTTATCTTCGGGTCAAACCAAAACTTTGCATGGTCAACGATGAAAAAATAAAAAATCTGTGTCATGTTTGGTTTTTAGTGTTTTAAGTTTAAGTTTTGTTTGTTTTTTAATTTCTGTCCGTGGCTTTATTTGAATCCATGGTATTCTATCTAAACCTGCGGTTTTATCTTTTTCGAGTGGTTGTTTTTTCATTTGAATTGAGTCATTCGGTTTTTTTGGTGGTTTAGGTTTTCAAACCCACGGTTTTATTCGAAATCCACGTTTAAAAAAACAATAGAACAACACCGTGGTATTGTTTTGTTTGAATGGTTTTTAATTTTAATGGTTTAAATTTGGTTTTATTATATAAATGGTTTTGGTACACGTTAAGTTTTAGTTTTTAGATTTTATTTGGTTTTTAAGTTTTTATTAAGTGTTTTTTAAAATTATAGTTTTTGTTTTGAAGGGTGTTGTAGGAATCGATTGAAATAATAAATCTTATTCAATAGATCAATTAAATGTATGGATTTTTAGATTTGTAAAGTTTTTATTCAATTATTACAATTTTTGGACTTAAAAAAAAACTATTAAAATCAATTATTTCACATTTTATTGGTTGTACAAGAATTTTTTCATATTCTCGTAATATAAATTTATTTTTATAAAAAAAAAAAAAAAAAAAAAAAATTGAAACATTTTTTTAACACAGACAAGTATACATCATATCTAACACTCTCCATGTAAATTATGCAATTTTTTTAATTAATTAAGTTAACAGTTTGATAACGTGGCAATTAGGAGGTAGGGTAGGCATCCCGAAGGCATATGTCTGCATCTTTGCCAATTTTTGGACTTAAAAAAAAAACTATTAAAATTAATTATTTCACATTTTATTGGTTGTACAAGAATTTTTTCATATTCTCGTAATATAAATTTATAAAAAAAATAAAAAATAAAAATAAATAAAAACATTTTTTTAACACAGACAAGTATACATCATATCTAACACTCTCCCTGTAAATTATGCAATTTTTTTAATTAATTAAGTTAACAGTTTGATAACGTGGCAATTGGGAGGTAGGGTAGGCATCCCGAAGGTATGTGTCCGCATCTTTGCTGTGAGGTGGTTATTATTTATTCCCTAGTAGGCGAGAGCGGGATAGGCAGGATCGAGGCAGGGTACAGGAACTGCTAGCCAGAAATAGCACAACGTTGACAGCGGTGAAAAACAAATCATTATTTTGTTAATCCCAGTATGGCAATAATTGTGCATGAGCAATCTGACTTTTAAACAATAACCCAAAAACATTTGAAACCAATAAAATTAAAATGTGATGTGCATACAATTAGCAAATGGCTTCAAGTTTTAACGAAACTACTCGACACCTTTCGCAACGAAAACGGTGATGGTGACAGTTAAATTTTTTGGTTTCAAGATTGTAATAAATATTCAGTTGCAGTATCAAAGGAGCTTTTGTGTCTTTTTTGAATTGATTATCTAGATTTGGTTCGACAAAGCCATCAAAGATTTGCAGGGCACTAAAATAGTTAAATTTTTTGGTTTCAAGATTGTAATAAATATCCAGTTGCAATATCCAAGGAGTTTTTGTGTCTTTTTTGAATTGATTATCTAGATTTGGTTCGACAAAGTCATCAAAAATTTGCAAGGCACTAAAATTATCACTGGTATGCATTAATAATTTTTTAAACCTAATTTATAGAATTGTTTCATTTTTAGCAAACAATCAATTCCAGATCTTTGCCTAATTAAATAGGAAACATGGTTCATGAATCATAACTATTCCATCTTGGGCAACTTATACTTTGTAACAACCTCATACTCGGACACATTCACAATTTTCATCTCTATTCAATTGTTTTAGAATCAAATTTGTCAAAGAAAAAAATAGCATTAGAAAAAACCAGAATATGAGGTAGCATTGAACATGCCACTACCAAAGCTTATGGTGTTCATTGTAAATTTTGAATCATACCCAATACGAATACGAATTGCAATAAAACCATGGAAAAAACAAAACCCAACCTATATTTTGAATTAAACTTCTAGTCTATTGGAAAGTGACATGCATCAACTATAAAACCATTTTTATCTTCTACATGGGATTTCAAATGTGAACAAATGAGCAGATTGAATCTAGAAATATATTGAAATTAATTTTTAATAAATTTGTTAATAAGAGACTAGTTCAAAATTTTGTTGTCGTTTTCTTTGATCTTGTAACGAATTAGAATTATTTCTAGTTATATGACTGGTACTTGAAAATCTAATCAATGCATCAAAAGACTAGAACATTCAGGAAATGCAGAAATACCAATTTCAACATATTTCTAATATATCATTGTATTATGACTGCATGGGTAGCATCAAAAATGCAGAAACGGAGGTTGGTAGATTGCGAACAAGAGGATTGGGTTTGGCATGAATGCCTATATAGGCACCTTTAATTCTTTGTATCGAAAGATATTTTAAATTGTGAATTTGTTGCTCCTTACATTTCATTTCTGTTGAAGATTTACATATTTCTCTGTAACTAGCACCCAAGACAAACTATGTCAGATGTTAGTAAAGCTAGATGTTTTTCCAGTTTTTTATATTTCCCAAACATTGTTCATAATTCTACTCATCTTTCTTACCCAAATCTATCCATTGTGTCGCAGTCCCCACAGGCCAATGGCCTCAGAGCACAACAATAGATTCAAATCTCTTTTGGAAATAACTGATCTGCTTTTTGGACTGTTCAGTGGCACACACTATAGTGTATGGATAAATTTGGCCCTTACATGTAAATTCTTAACCATAATATGGGTGTATACGTCATTGGCTCACCAAAAATAGAACCAATGCATGTTTTTTTAACACAATGGAAATTATTTAGTTAGATTATTCAAATATAGTTGATACGGATATTCATACTTTAAATCAAGCAGCAATGAATATTGTTGATCACCTAGTAAATATGGAAGCTTGTGATCTATATGAATAACATTGGCCAATCACCCTACATTTTTTTACTGAAGTTCTAGTTTTCAATGCCAAATCTGAATAGTAATACTTGTTGATAATACCACACTAGTATGCTTTGAACTAAATCCTCTCCATCTCTGGGTTGCATTCATCCCTCGAATGTGTCTATTAGTGTAAAGCTTTTTGATAGATCCTAACTGTTTATAATCTAGTGGGTCCTTTTGTCTAGTCTAGCATGAAATTTTTTGTAAAATTTAGATTTGATTCATTATATACATGAATATAATCATATTTTGTATGCAAAGTAAATGTAAAATGAAATTAACAGTGTTTCATATACGTGGTTTGGCTAAAAACAAAGTGATGTTGCATGTTTAGTTAACAATGGTAGTAAAATTGTATAATTTTAGTATGTTTGTTTGTTGATTATTAGTTTCAATGAGTAGATGAGCTTTGTTAATTTTAATAACATTTGATAATCATCATATATTCAGTGATTAAATTTAAATGGCTTCTCTTAACTCCTTACTTTCTTCATTGTAAGGATCTTCAAGGCTACATTGTAATTGATATTGAATTGCTACATTGTAACATAAAAGGTATTTATATCAAAACAAATCACTATTTTTTTACATTAATAATGGCAATGCATTCAAATATGAAAAAAAGTAGAATAAACAATAATGAAACATTGATTGAACCTATAATTATAGAGGAATATGAAAAAACATCACAACCAAATTACAACAACATTGACGATGCTTTAGCAAAACACCATCTTTTTTTAGGACAATCATTCAACTACAATGTTGGAGATTGTCTCTTTGACACATTTCATGTGCTATTACATTTGAAATACACATATATAGAAATAAGAAATTGTATTATTGAACATTTATTAAACTACATGTATATAGGGGATCCAAATGCACTTAAGTCATATGAATTAGAATTAGACCCCAATAAGCTACACAAACTACATGAAATAAATGACATTGAAACATATTTTCATAGGATGAGATTATCTACCTCACATACCATAGAAACAAATGAAATTGGACTATGAGGTGATAACTTTTGTATACATTGGCTTTTTAGATGGCCAAATATGCATATGGTCATTCAAAAGGAAAAACAATTATCTTCAATTCAGCAAAGAATGCCAAAAAATTCCATAATCAATCTTGTTCTATGACACAAATCCTATTTTTGGTCATTATGAACCACTATATTACAAGAAAAATAGTCAGCATATCATCCCACTAACACATATTCGACTATCAAGTACATGCATTCATCTTGAATTGCATTGAAAAAATATTTCGCAACAATTGCAAATGTATGGGCTCTCTAGGATAAATGCAAACACATATGAATGTGGTGAAATTTTATTCAATTCCATTTTTCAATTAACATATTTTTATTTTGGCATACAATGTATATGTCATTATCTTGCACAATCATTTTACAATGCAATACTATGTGGAAATAACAAATCACTTCATGATGTGAAAATCAAGCTTGGAGATAATTTAATACAAAATAAAAGTAAATTTGTAAATTGGCAAGCATATATTGTCAACTTGGGCATGCCATTCAACCAAGGTGAAATTAAAGGAGGTGACTTTTGCTTAGAATGGATATATATATTATTAAATATAAAAATCCAATTATGATCAAAAACTACAAAGTCTATTCAAAAGATATATTGCAGTTGCTTACAACCAACAATGACTTTTAACATAATGTTTTTTAAAACAAACACATTTCAAATACATTATGAGCCATTGACAATAAAAGATGAACATCAAAGTATTGTAATTACATATGATGAAACAAACCTTATCTTTAATGGAAGACCAAAAACATGCCTTCACACTTACAAACATATTACATGAAGTTGTAAAAATAATGACAAAAAAGACAATGAATGCATGAATTCTAAAATAGTGAAAAAATACTTAAAAGACATTGAAGACATTCCAAGTCATTCATTCATAGTTTGTGCACAATTACACTTTAAGCATGACATGTCAACTTTTAAGCAATCAAAAAAAGACACATATCTAAAATTGATAAACAATAATTCAATATTTCAAAAAATATATGCATTAAATATAATAAATCATTACAAAATGGATTCTTTCCAAATTTTGGAACACCTTATTGCATTAAGCTAAACACACCTTTGACATATGTACAAATGCTCACAGACCCATAAGAGTGTCTTGTCTCATTAAGAATTACATTTACACAAATTAAAGAATTGGCATATAAAAAGCCATAGATTGCTTAACTGGAACGATTATCAATGTTCCATCTAAAATTGACATAATTCAAAACATACTACCATGATCATTGGATGAAAAATCAACAATAACTATTCAACTAAAAATAAAAATAGAATACAAAAATGCATATCAAGGGAGAGTGTGTGGAAACATTATCATCCATGCTCTAAAACAATTATGTAAGAGGAAATTGTACCAATCACAAAATTTTAGAATAATAAAACATTGGAAACAATCTCTTAATGCTAATGAAAAATTAAATCCAAAAAATAGTGAAATGAGGGACAACAATGAATCAACTAGTGAAGATGAAGATGAAATGCCCAATTAGACCATGGTGCATGGATTCATAGACTCTACATGTATTCGTGAATTTCAAGATAAAATAGTCCAAGTTTTACCAACTGAACGACAACAACCACTCAAAATATTTAAAGATAAGTTTGTTGAAGAGATGAATGTCCTAACACTCTTCTATGGCGATGCTCGTAATGACAACATAACAAAATAATTTTCATATATGAAAATTGTACAATGAAAATTACAACATATAAATCATGAATTTTCATATCACATTACAAACTTATTTTTCAAATCTATAAAAATTATTATAGAACAAATAGCTGCAACAATCTACAAATAAGAAAATGACAACTAAAAGATAGAAAATTAGTAGCAAAAGATGTCAAATACAAACCAAATTTAGACAGATTGCTTAAATCTGACATTGGATATGTTAATTTCAATAAAATATGAATATCCCAAAATTATTTGCAACATTTGAGAAAAAACACATTTACAATGATACGTCAATTGTGGCCACCAACATTCTTTGTTACATTCTCAAGTGCTGAACACATTTAGGAGGCACTAACAACTGCATTATCAAAATTGTATAATAAACACCAAAAAAACAAAGGAAACTAATCCTTTTCATACAGTCACCAATATTTATTTGGTGAGGAAAGACCCAGTCACCTGTACACAATACTATAAACATAGGGTGAATGTAACGTTATAAATGATATACAAAGATGAATCTTTTTTTGGACCAATTCAGGATCACTTCTCAACTACTGAATTCCAAAGTTGAGGAAACCAACATACACATTTCATGTTATGGGTAAAATCAACACCAATATATGGAAAAAACACAAATGATGACATTGCAAATTTTGTGGATAAATATATAACTTGTGATATAGACATACTCCATCTAAACATAGCTAACTACACGAACATCACCATACAAAGAGCCATCAAAAAAAAAATTTAAAAAAAACATTGTAGGCACAATTTTCCATTCCCTCCAATGAAAATAAAAATTATTTTAAAACCATCTAAAAAAAATAACGATCAAGCAATAACTAATTCAAAATTTATTTTTTCTACTTTACAATTCAAACATTTTTTATCCTCTATTACATTTGACATGTTTTTGATGGAATTGAACATCACTAAAAGTGAATACATAGAAGCAATTACATGCATGCTTACACAACCAAAAATGTTTTTGAAAAGAAAGCCATCACAAGCATGGATAAATATATTTTCAAAAAAAATGCCCAAAATATGGCAAGCAAATACAGATGCCCAATTCATATTAAATGTTTATGCTATAAGTTCTTATTACACTTCATACATGACAAAACTTGATAGAACAATGACAAGAGAATTCAAAAGAATACGTAAATAACATTAAGGAACAAACATAGATGCTATTCAAATGATATATAGCCTAGGAAACACATTACTCAATAGACAACAAATGTCAGCTTAACAAGTTATCCATATAGTTCTTTCATTACCATTGAATAGTTGCTCAAGAAAATGCATATTCATATATGCAAGCCCTTCATAAGAACACACATTTATTCTAAAACCTCAATCATTTTTGAGTCATGAAGATGATGAATCAGAAGATGTCATGTGTAAATCTATAATAGACTATTATCTGCAATGCCCTCAACAACTAAGAGATATTTGCATTGCAGAATTTGTTTCATAATACCAAAAAAATATTAAAAAAACTTACAAAAAAATGAAATCCCCATGTTATTTGATTTATCAAATATAATAAACATATTGACATTAAAAACTATTGCAGAGAAAGGCTATTATTATACATTCCTTTTATAGAAGATGAAAATACTCTAAAATACGATTCCCCAACTTGGTGCCATACATATACTTTCCATGAAAAAAAATACAACAAAAACAAGCCAAATTCACATATGAGATTAACTCTACTTTGGGTTACATAGATGAACTTGTTGATAAAGATGAATTAGACAATAACACAATTGAAAAAATGAACTCAAACATAGCAAACAATAGTATTGTAGATGAAAATTATGATCTCAAATCTGATTTACAATTCCTAGAAGAATTAAAATGAAACAAAACTAATGTAAAACATTTTAAAATAGGAAAGCGCCCATTTATATCAGACAATTTAAACTACTACAAACTTAGAAAAACACTGAACAAAGAACAATAAGCAATTTTGAAAGATATATCAATGAAAAAATGAGTGAACCCTTTAGAACCACTACACATATTCTTAACAGGAAATGTTGGCATGGACAAAACATTTACTGCTAAAGTCATATATGAAACACTATTTTGTTAGTATAACAATTTCATTGATAGAAATCCTCTTTAGCCAAAAAGACTAATACTAGCTTACACAGGAAAAGTTGCATACAATGTTGAAGGAGTAACACTGCACTCTGCATTTTTTCTACCTTTAAATAAGTCTGAATTTATTCCACATAGTTCTAAAAAAATTGATGCAATGTCAAAGCACTATGAACAACTACAAGTACTTCTCATAGATGAAATATCATTAGTAGGAGCTCGTTTCTTATATTCAAAAGACAAGAGACTATGAGATATGATGCATTTTCCTACAAAATAATTTGGCAATGTAGACATGATTCTCTATGGAGACTTTTACCAGGCTAAACCTATGAACGATTGTCTATTTTTTTATCATCTTAAAATAAATGGTGAATTGATTCCATATGAATTTTGGAAAAATAATGTAAAAGTCTACGAATTACAAACAATAATGTGTCAACAAAATGCAAAATTTTTAGCAATTCTTAACCATTTACGTACATGATCTCAAACAAATTTTGATATAAGTTATATTAGTGAAAAAAATTAATGACCTACACCTAACGATCCAAAATTCCCATACCTCTTTTATACAAATGATGATGTTCACAAACACAATGTGAAGATGTTGTCATTGGTCCCTGCAAATATAATTATCATACATGCAATTGATGAACAAAAAGATCTACATGACACAACATATGTTTCTCATCATTCATCATCCCTACCTCCTATAATTAAGTTGAAGCCAAAATTCTAATAGAAATCTATGCAGGAAACTATGACATACAAGATGGATTAGTTAATTGCTCAGTTGGAATATTCAAAACACACATAATTGTAGGTGATATAGACATAGTCTAGATTAAATTCAAAGATCTATGCATTGGATGCAACCAATCAAAAAAACTATCTCATTTATACAATAACTTAATTTAACATGATTGGATACCAATATTACGTGTTGTTAAGCCTCCACATTATACATATAAAAATTGATCTCAAATAATTCAAAAATAATTTCCAATACAACTCACGTGTGAAATAACAATACACAGATCATAAGGAATCACAATGGATGGGATTTCATTTGACCCTTCTGATGTAACATGCCATGGCTTAGCATATACAACACTTTCACAAGTACAAAAAATTGAGTCACTGTACTTACTTGCTCCATTATCAATGAAGAATTTCAACATAAAAAACAAGATTTCAATAGAAATGTTGCACTTATGAACATATGCCAAATGAAAACTAGAAAACAATCCAATTAACATAGACAAAAGATAATATACTCTTATCTCATCATTGAATACAATAAGCTTACAAGCAGACATTGAGGATGTAATCAATGACTATGATCTAATGCATTGCGATGTATTGTGTTTCCAAGAGATGCATATATTACATATTGAAACAAAAAATATATTGAAAAAGTTCAATTGCATAAAAATAGCTCATGTTCATGGAATTACAATTTTCATTGACAAACATATTGCTATTTACAAAACAATGCAATACAAGATAAACAATGTAGAGGTCATACTAGCAATCATAAGCACAGAAAGCCAAGAAATGTCAGTTGTCAATTTATATGCATCTCTAAATGCTAATATCTCAAACATTGTATCCATAATTGGTAATTCATTCATTGATATGAAAAAAACCTCAAAGACATATATAGTAGTAGACTTTAACATTGACATCAACACGAAACACAAGAATGCATAAATATTAAAACACTATATGGAATCCCAAAGTATGTATCAATTAATCGAAAAACAAGACACAATGTCAACACCTATTATTGACCATGTATGGTCAAACATACAAGATGAAAATATTATATTTACAAAATAGATTGTTATTGGAGTGACCATGATACTATTTTCCTAGCATATACAATAAATATGCACATGAATAATAAAAAAACATCAATTTTGAACATTATTATATTTCAAAATCAATTGTCTAAGACAATACAATACAACAACATTTCCCAATAAAAATGTCAACTAGAAGGTACATAAATATAAAAAAGAAATTATCTTTTTTTTGCAAATTATTTACCTATTTTTTGGATTAAAATATTTTTACATATAGGTGCACATTTTATTATATTCAATCTCATTCTAATTTATTACATCATCACAGGCAACATGAAAAGATTAATAGAAAGTGTACAAGATAAAAAACCATTGGACAAATCAAAATGGTATGCACAAATAATCTCATAGTCTATTGTACTTGTCATTACTTCACACTTATTAACATTTTTCTCTTAATTTTGTGCAGTAAAAGAACAACCTATTATGGACTCACAACAATTGACAACCTTTGCAATCACAAAGTTGGCCATATATTTAAAGCAGAAGTCTTTATTGTTTACAAAGAAATGTTACAAAAAGAGAAAAACAAATAGTTGCTACGTGTTGACTCGACATATGCAAAAGGAGAAATGACAATTACTCTTAATGTACCTAGCAACATGATTGAAATACATGAACACAAAATTGTTGTAGAGAAATCAATACAAATAACAAACTTTCAAATTGCACCCAAAGCTAGTTACATTCATGGAGATTGTGACTTCATATTATTTCTCACTCAATCCACCACAATTAACACTATACCTCATGTTTGCACAAATTACATATTCATACTAGACTCTACAATCAGACATTTGTTGACCAACGTTGATGCATATGCAACCGATATAATTGTGGTAATTGTAACCTCTACAAAAAAAATTGGCCTCTAATTGATATTAGAAATTAAGGATGGAAATTCAAAATATGATACAATATAGGCAAGCAAACAACCTCTCACATACTCTGTAATTTCAATCATATTTTGTATATGAATAAAAATAACTACTTTCTCTTTAATTGTGTAACTCTATCTATTTAGAACATTTGAGTCATTGTTTGCCACCATTCAACAAAAATTACAAAGTAAACAATTCCCAATATATCTCTTCAAAAGTTTGGTGAAACAAAATAGCCCTGAAAGAGCATTCAAAATAAGTCAAGCAACATTCAGTACTCCATTACATAATATGAAAGCATTAAAAGACTTAAATGCATTGTTAAATACAAAAATTGAGGTATGTTAATGCACTTGTTTTCTTTCATTTTTATCACTACAATTTTCAAAAAAAAATTAATTATGTTATTTACTTTCCAAGCAATCACATTTTTACAAGTAAAATACAAACCTGTTATTAATGGACTCTTCACAATTTATAACAAAATTGAAAAAAATGTGCTTGTCCTATCATTGAAGCACAATGCCTACTATTTTTGGGTCACATTAATCTCTCTTTCCAAATTGTATCTGTATTCTTATAGGTAGAAGGAACACTATCAATTAAAAATGTGTATTTTATGCCTTTTCAACTCATTTACAATAAATGTAGTAGCCCAATTGAAACCCTTCACCTATCACACTTTTTAACTCCATATTGCACGTCCTGTCAAAAAGGATGTTCATATGCATACACCCATCATGTAATTTTTAATCTAAAAACTAAAAAAACTAGTAATTTACAATGCTTCCTTTCAGGACCACTGCTAAAAATACTACTACCTCGATGAACAAAGGTTTCACATGAAGACTACATAAACAACAATGTTGATACCATCTTCATGCTTCGATAATTCTCTATTCAAGGAAAATTTATACTCAATCCACACAAAGACATTATAGACGCTAACATTACAAACTATTAAAGGTATGTCAAAACATCACTTACTCTAAACAAACCCACTATTCTATTTATTTAATATTCTAAATTATATATACACACACACACACACACACACACACACACACACACACACACACACACACACACAATTTGTTTGCGCTACACTAATACTCAAAATTTGTTTCATTTTGTAGGTGTTCTTAAATCCTTTATATCATTTTACAATGTGTAAACATACAATGTATATTTCCACTTATTAGGCTTTGTTGATGTTGGTATTTAGTCATAAATAAGCTACCAACAAGTTGAGAATTCAATTTGTGTAAAACCAAAACATGTTAAATATTGTTTTGTTTTAAGAATTTTTGTACCCAAATATGCTCAGGGACAAATTTGTAAATTTTATGTACTAAACTGATTAATACACACACACACACACACACAAGTTTTTTGCCAAAAATATCTCTAATTGTAGCATAGTAAATGTTGTTTATTCAATTATTATATGATTTTATTTCTATTACGTCAAGACAAATAATTTTTTTTCCAGATTATTAATTGTTTGTCAAATATGTTTAGACTCAACATATTCTCCAAATGTTCTTTTGTTGAATATGTTTTTTCACCCTATTTTATCGTTAGATTTCAAACTTAATATGCCAGAGGAATTCAATGCAACACAATAGCTATAATACAATTCTTCTAGTATACCTAGACAGGTAGTTGGTAGACATGGCAGAGGAGCTAGGGAAAAGATTGTCAAATATTCAATCACAAGGAGCTTTGGAATAAATATGCTCATGTTATGTCTTGTGTAGACATTACTATTGAAACCATTAACTAGAGTTGACTTCCCTTCTCTATCAATATATTTCAATTTGACCACTCTTATGATAAGAGACACATAAGACTCATATATTACCCCTCAATCAATCTTGTTTGCTTATCTTTCACTTTGATAGAATCCATATAACACCATCCTCCACCTTAATTTACCTAGGAAAGTGTTTCCAAATACAATGATCAAAAGTCATTTATCACCTCTTTGTTGCTAAAGTATATTTTACTGCTTAACAATTAATTGGAGCTTCTTACAAAATGAACCAAACATTCTTCTAGTTATACCATCTCTTAACTAGATCTGAAACATTTCCAAGAGAATAAGTGGTTTTGTAGACTCATTTATTTTTTAATACAGTAAGAACCTTTAGATCTACTTAGCATGATGTTAATAAGCTTGCAGTATTTATATATTGCATACTGGGTGGAAATACATCATATTTTTTCAATACTCACTTCACTTTTATCAACATATACAAACAAACTTACACTGTGTAAGGGTTTTTGCATTTGGGATTCCAAAAACTTGGGTGCACACTTGAAACATAACTTAGAGTATGGACTATGTAAATAATGAATACTTGTTTCAATACAGTAAGAAGCTTCAGATCTGGTTAGCATGATGCTAATAAGCTTGCAGTATTGCTAAATTGCATACTGGGTGGAAATGCATCACATTTTTTCAATACTCACTATATTATTGTCAGCATATAGAAACAGAGTTATGTTGTGTAAGGGTTTTTGCATCTAGGATTCCAAAAACTTGGGTGCACACCTGAAACATAACTTACCAGATGCACCATCTAAAGAATGAATAATTGGTGTGTGCTTGTGTTTTAGTGTTTACATATATCATTGTTATTTTTACACAATGGTTAACTATTTGTGTCATTCCATATATTATGTTGTTCTTGCCTTATAATGCTTTTTGTAAGAGAACATGATTTGGTCCATTATATTCTTATCATATTTCCAAACTTATAATGCCTTGGTCTAGATCTGGTTGAATGTATTGTCATTAAAAATATGAAGACACATAATGGTAAATGAAATAGAAGACCCAAAGTCCAGGAAAAAAAATTCAATGGAAACAATTCACATTAGAAAAATAATATCTCTAGGAAGTTAACTTTTTCTATCCAAGTTGTTACGAGGTTGATCGAGCTAACTGTGGGAGAAATGGGTCTTAGATTCAAATGTGGAATGGGTATGAGATTATAACATGTGTTATGTCTCAATATAAATTCACTTGATTGTATCTAATGACCCTTGCTTGGAGCTCTTTTTCTAGCCTTTGTCAAAATGATCATGTTCAAATCAAGATATCAACCTGATGACAAGATAGATGCCTGGAGTTGAAAGTATTTAGGTGATTGGGTTCCCCAATTTTAGGCATTTACATATATATTTTAATTATAACACTCCACCTTCTTGTTGTTGATGTAAGCATAGGGAGTGTTCATGTAAAATACTTAGTCCTTTTCATTGAAGCTACATGCTTCAAGGAGTGTTAATTTGAAAAGCTTTTTGTTCAAATGTGAGCAAATATCTCTGCCAAATCCTTTTCTTATAGCGTGTGTTTTGGTTGTGGTTATCTTTTGATCCTCTATTTATCTACTATTAACTTGGCTCAGATGATACATAATTTTGTTTCTTTGGAATATTTTGTCCTATTTTTGTTCCTTGTTAGTAAAAGCTTTATCGAGTCTAGAAAATCAAGAAAATGACCTTCAGTTACTTTCTTTTAAGTTGTTCAAAACTCCTTTCAGTTGCCTTTTTCCATGTGAATATGTTTGTCCCTGGCTCTTTTAGTATTGTGCTTATCATGTCTATGATTATATCTTGATCCTCTGCTCATATGCTATTACGAAGGCTCAGTTGATATAAAATTAATGTGTCTTCATACAAGTTAATTGTCCTATCTTTATTCTAATACAATACTATCCTATTTTTATTGTATTTTTCTCTACTATAGGCATAACATTTGTTTTGGAGAAATCATCTAAAAATAGAGCACTTTATGGGGAGTATTATTGGTAGTGTGTGTTTTGGCATTGCATCAGTGGGCTAGTAGTGTGTTCTGTGGCTTGTATAAGGCAGAAAAAAAAGAAAAAAACTTTTTTTTCACTTCTACAACTGCACATAGATGATTTATTTTATAAAGCAAGCATTTTTTCTAAATGAAATCAATTTTGAGGTCTTCATACACAAGTTTTTTCAAGAAATCTATGTGTACTATCTAAATATCTATGACAGTAAAGGCTATTTACATATTTATGATCTAAATGCAACTATTTGCAAATTTACATATAAACTTAAGCAAATACAACTGTCAATATAAAGGCAAGGACTAGCTGCTACATGGCTCTTATTTCATTTAGGATGTAGTTTAGATTTATAAATTTTTATATAATACATGGTTTTTTTTGTTTATATAATGTGATTTATTTTTTGTCAATTTGTATTTGTTTTAGTTTTTACTTTTTAATATTTCGAAGAGTGTGTCATTTATTTTAAAGAAAAAAAGTTTTAAATTTATTTATAAATTATTTAATCTTTTTATTTTTTGTTATTAGGTTTTTATGGTCAAAGTTGTCTTATGTTTGGTGATTATAGTTTTTTTTTTTCTGTCTTTAATTAAAAAATTGAAATAAAGACTATATTGATAGGCAAATGCAAATTCAATAAAAATATGGATGATATTTATAACATAATGATCTCTCCTCTTCAATGTAAAACTGTCGCATTATTGGGTGAACCTGATGTCTGCATGTCCAAATTCTATAGGGGCAATATAGACTATTTAGTCCATGAGATTTCTTTCCACATATGAGTATTAAGGAGGGACTATTAGGAAAATCTAGAATAATGCTCACATTTGTGGTGAACAATAATGTTAGTAGGTTAGTTAATTAAATAAATTATTATAAGTGATGTAAGAGAGTTGTGAAAATTGTTTGTAATAAATTACTATGAATCTATAACTTATCCTACTTAGTGGATTTTAAATTCAAAGAAATTAATCTTATCAAAACAATTCATTGCATAGTTATTTATATTGGGATATGATCAATTTAGATCTCTTAAAACCTAATTAAGAGATTTATTACCACACAATACCAAATGAGAGGGTTTTAAAACTTCTAGGCAAATGACATTAAGTAATAACCTTAGTTAGGCCTACAATACATAAAAGAGATCTAATCTAGTGTTCACTAAAGTTTGTGGTATAAAGGGGGATAGTTAAACAAATAAATAAAACATGAAAAGAGAAATCTACTCAAGTCAATATAAAAGGTAAACTAAGCAAGGAGTACAACATTCATCCTACTACTTTGTATGATATCTAATTTATTAAATGAAAGAGTAAAAGTTAGGAATACTTACCTTGAATTGAACATGACATGTCTTAATCTCTCCCTTGGCCAATGGTACTTTGCAAGAGGTTATTGTGGTT
Organism: Torreya grandis; assembly: GCA_037957365.1. Taxonomy (NCBI): domain Eukaryota; kingdom Viridiplantae; phylum Streptophyta; class Pinopsida; order Cupressales; family Taxaceae; genus Torreya; species Torreya grandis. Next base: position 7,472,451 of record JARHVA010000083.1, read on the forward strand.
TTGTAAAGATCACATTATATAAATAAGATCTAGACTAAAAGACTCATATTTTGCATCCAAGAATTTACTATAGGACAAGCTTATTTACCTCTAATGTAAAACCCTAAGAAATGACTCTTCTAATATATAAAATAGTAGAATTACAAGCTATAATAATGTGAAAATGAATGTTTCTCTCTTTAAAACTAAAGTGAATGGGGTATTTATAGCCAAAGATTGACCCTAAACCCTCTTTGGGAATTTACCTGACAAGGTTGGTCAGGTTGACATTTTTTGGTTAAAAAAATAGTTGTTAGGCCTTGAACACGTTGGTTAGGTCGATGGCGTTTTGTAACATGTGCTAAATTCTCAACAAGATCAATCCGGATGACATAGTTGGAAAATGAATAAAAATAGGTATATGCTTAGTTAGGATTTATTTTTGAATCTGAATTACTTAGAGGGGTGTATGAGTGGGATTCAATTACTTAAGGAGTTCTATAAAAATAATTTGTAATGTTTTTAGGTAATGGTGTAGGGACCAACAATCTTGTGAAGCACCAAAGGCCTATCCACCCTTTTCCCATGCATCCTATAAGACGTGAACTTATAGAGATTTAAACTTGAAAGGTTCTTGCAAAAAGATAGCATCAATAAATGATATAGTTTAAAAATATTGTATGTATACATATACCCCACTTGAATCTCATCACGTGTTCTATGAGTGTGACACAGAATCGTGTTTTGAGAAATAACATAGAAACACACTAACTGAGCTATCTAAAAATGAAATGGTATAATTAATGATGAAATGAAATGAAGGTAACTTAAATTACTATATACATACCTTGACTTACCTTTCCATTGAATTATTGCATGCAAATATCCTAATCTTGATTATGGAGGGTGTAATACATGCATTTGAGAAATCCTAGGTATAAAAGACTAATATAAGAATCAAGGTGTGCATATGTAGGATGATTAAAATAACAATGAATAACATTCAAAACTAATTAAATTACTTAGCAAATTGGCAAACTAGGATTGTGAAGGCTAGGTTAGAACCAAAAGATCAAGCATGTCAATGACAACATGATGACAAATGAATGCAGGACATACTAATTTACATTGAGAATCCTGTCAAACATAAATGACAAAATGGAATGTAGAACATGTTGAATCATGTTGGGAAGAATTTAAAACATAAATGATAAAAATAAATGTAGAACACACTAAATCATATTGGGAAGCATGTAAAACATGAAATGACAAAAAATGATATAGAACATATTAAATCATGTTGGAAAACATGTAAAACATTGTAAGCAAATAAGATATCAATGTAAGAAAAATCTAAAAAATATATGTAGAAAAGTGAAAGGTAACCTCATGTAAGATAAGCATTTTAAATAAAGCATAAAGAAAACATAGATGACTAAAAATAAAATGTAAGTCTAGATGTAAGACAAGCATGTCAAGTCATACATAAAGAAAAATATGTAATAATATCAAATGTCATATGTAAGATAAGTGATGTCCACAAAAATCAAACAAGAACATGATGTATAGATGAATATCAAAATTTCTAAAGAATGACAACTCAAACTTAGTGTTTATTATAAGATATGATATAAGAAAACACAACCACTTAATGACATGACTAGTATGATAATGTGATGTTGTGGAAAATAAATGGTGTAAGTGTTTTTGTGAGGAAGGCCTAATCATATCCAAGATCTTACAATGTAACTCACAAATTATAAACTAAGATGCATAAGTAGGTAGATGTGATCAACTAAAATCAATACCCAACAAGGGGATAGTGGGAATAGTGTGATGTAAATAAGGAATGTGAGGTTCCACAAGGGTGATGTGAACATCCTTAATAGGAATGAGACACACTAGATAAGTAAATAAGGTTACAAATTATCAACATCAAATACCTAAGACACTCTAATTAGTGAACGCAAAGCTTGAGCTAATAAGTGAAGTACATAAATCATCCCATGAAGGTTGTATACATGAAAATTAAAATAGACCTACCTTCCCACAACCTATTCCTTGTTCATCAAGACCCCTTATAAAGTCTTCAGTCTATTACAAAGATTGAGAACTTATGTGATAAAGTAGGTGGTACTATAAGTATATGATATAATGAGACCACCTACCCTAGTCTACTAACCTACTGCACCCCAATGGATCCCAACTCTATCATGAGGCCAACTGTAGAGTTTGAGCTTCGACTAAGATAGGAGATGTGCCAAATAAAGAACATGTATTTTAATTTGATATGAATTTTAGGATTTTTTTTACCTTTTAATCATTGTCATTTGTTTCTTTTATGATTTGGATTTTAATTTTTTTGTCTTTTTCTATTCCTCCTTTGTATGGATTTGGAGAACCAATTATGAGTGAAATAGGTGAGAAACATAAGAGATCTTACACTTGGTTACTAAAGAAGAGGAAATAAATACCATGGTGTCTAAAGACTCCTAGACATTCCCACAAGTGTTTAATATCGAAACTAACATATATGCATCTTGAATGAAAGGAAACAAGGGAATGATGAGAATCATGAGAGATACATCCAGGTAATAATTGATACAATAATAAATATACTCGTAGTTAATCACAAAGAGGTAAAATAGTGATATGAAAGGGATGGGGTTATACTTATAATAGTCATGTCACTAAGAATTTGTACTAACCCACAAGGGATATATCACAAACACCAATGAATTTTGTAGTCATCTCAAAAGAGAGGGAAAGTAAATGGTCATCATAATGAATCATAAAGAGACTAAGGGAAAGAATGTCATAAATGTCATAAAATAAAAATCAATGAAAATGATACTTAAGAAATAGAAATGGAAACAAAGGCTAAAGTGAAATGAAATAAAATCAATGACAAAAAAGGAAACAATGGTGCAAATAAAGTGAAATAAAACTAAAGAACGCAAAGGAAACAATGGTGTAAGAAAAATGAAACTAATAAAATAAAATGCACAAAAACAAAGAAACATGATACAAAACTAAAAATAAAAATTTATGATAACATCTATATAAAAGATGAACATGTGAAATACAAGCCCATGTGTCTCAGAAGATTACTTGAAGTTGAATTTGTTTAATATTATGTAATGTAGAAGAAGAATCGACATTGTAGGATGCCCCAAAGGGCAATTTAATGTATGAATGAGTATTGTAATATTCCCAAAAGTTTAAAGTGACATTTGGATGGACATTACAAGATGCCCCAACATGTGATATGGAATGAGATGAAGCTAATTTATTATAATGAACTGCATTAGGATGATATGTGTAGTTGGAGACTGATAAATGTGTTGATAGGTTGAATTTTGAGGATGTTGAAATTGACATAGGATGTGTAAAAGAGGTCTAAAAAGGTTTATAAGGTAAAGGAGGACCATTTATATTGTGCTTTGGAGTGGGAATTTAAACTAGGTACTCATTTGGTTTGTGTTACCTAATAGGTTGAGCTTTGACAAATGCATCCACTGGTTTAAATTTGTTCATGTTAGCTATCCTTTCCTTATTGGTGCAAGAATAAAGATCATATGTAGTTTGGAAAACATTAGTGGATGAGGTGGACGTATGCAGTGATTTTTGTTGATCATTATGTAGGTGATGTTGATGTGATTGTGATTCTTTAGATTGGTCTTGTGAGGCTTAAAGATAGTCTTGATAACATTTTTGTGTAAGAGTATCAAAATTGAAATATGGACCAAGAAAAAAGGGAAGGAAGAATTAGTGAAAATCATAACAAGTCTCATGAGAATGACCTATTGTAACATGCCACCAACAAAACTTATCATGATTGTAACATTTTGGATGAGGTTTGGAAGGATCAAAGATCATGGTTGTAGAGGGTGACAATTTCTTCTTAAGTGCTTCTAGACTAAAGGGAAGGTTGGCTGGGTTAAAAATGGTTGAATTGGATGCTCCCTTTTGGGGTTGGGGAGGCTTAAATGAATCAATGTTATGATAATATGATTGGAAAGGTTCTTTAGTATTAGTTTGAGGTGATTAAAATTACATGATAAGAAATTCTACCCTTTTTTATTGGTCTAAAGATTGTTTTAAAGTGTTAGGGGGAAATATATGAACTTTGTATTGAAGAGGATATTTAAGAGTAGTAACAAATACTTTTTAAAGAGTATCATCATTCATGTCATAGTCTACTTTGTGATCTAGATACTTCCATAATTTGATAAAAGTCTGAGAAAATTCATTAGGAAGTTACTTAGCATTGATGAAGTGGCTAAGGTAATTTTTAGGAAGGTCATTATGTTGGAATTCCTTCACTAGAGCATTGACTAAATTCTCTAGTTGTGTAACAGAATGTTTAGGAAGTTGATTGTATCATTCAAGTGCATCACTAACAAATGTTTTGGATAGGAGATTGACAGTAGAAAAGGTATTAGTGTAGACCCATTCTTTATAGAGGTTACCAAAATATTTAAGAAAGATAGCAGGGTCTTTAGTTCCATCATATGTAATAGTTGGAGAAATGTTTCCAATGTTTATAGATGCAATGAATGGAGCTAAAGGTTCATTTTGAAGATGTTGAATCATTTTATTATGCAAAGGAGGTTGAGGGATGGGATTTAAATTGACATCTCTAATAGGAGGGACAAATTTCTGATTTAGTTGAGCCATGATGACTTGAGGTGGTTGACTAGTCATTTGTAATATATGAGATTGCATTTGCATCATTTGGGAATTGTTAGTTATTTGCATAACATTCATTTATTGAATAATTTGAGAAAGACTTTTAGTTGTATCAATGGAAGGAATAGGATTGTTGGGGTTGGTATGAGGAGTATTATTGGGTGGAAGAGGATTCTCAACATTCGTAGTAAGAGGAGGACAAGGGTGAGTAACCTAGACTGTATTACACTGTGGTTTCCTTGAAGATGCAAAAGTTAAGTTTCATGATAGATTACTTGGTTTGGGATTAGGAAGACATGAAGGAAGGAATTGGAAATGATAATATAAGTGAGGTTTTTATTTAAATCTTTGATTATGCACTATTATTGACTAATTGGAAGTTCAAAAGTAGACATAATTATATAATTATTAGTTTATTAAACTAGGTCGACCACTTACTAAAATAAATTAGTCCCCTGATGGACTATGTCAAAAAATAGAGGCAAAATAAACTAGTTTAACCACCTATTGAACTAAGTCGACTCACTACTGAATTATGTCAAAAACATGACATATTTATTTGACGTCTCAATGGTATGAAGGATCTTGATTTTTTTGTACAAAGTTATTTATCATAATTTTCTTCACGTACAACAATTTTTTATCAAACTATACTAAGACTATTAAAATTTTATTATCATATAAAAATATTATTGTTGATATCCTTAGGGTTGTGTTAGGTATTAATTTAATAAAATATTTGAATTAAGATTCAAAAGAAGGAAAATCAAACTAGATCAGCCACCTACTGAACTAAGTCATCTAGGGCCTACAAAATCAGCATGGTTGATCTAGTTGAGTTATGGAAAATAATTAAAAGGTCAAAACAAACTAGATCAACCAATTCGATCTAGTTGATTGTGTGATATAGTTTTAGCAGACCTGAAAAACTACCAAAAATTAAACATATAGAACAAGATCAAGTAGATTGATTTAATTGAATAAATAATACATAACAAAATTGAAATGGTCGATTCAATCTATTTCAAAATATGCCCAAATAAACAAAATAGACACAAAACTAGATTAATTTGGTTGATCTAGTTGATTGTGTGGGTACAATTTTACAAAACTTAAAAACTAAGGAAATCAATACAAAATTCAAATTTTAGCTAAAAAGTGGAAAATGAAATTTGCTTAAAATTAAAAAAATAGAAATACTAGTATGTTTATAATTAACATGGAATATAAAACAAAATCAACTAGGATGATTTTTTAGAGAATGCTAAATTATTATTTAATTTGGTCGTCTAGGCAAAATTTTGATCCTATAAAGTTAGAAAATAATATTATTGAACAAAATCAAGTCACTCAATCTAGTTTAAACAAGAATGATAAAAAATAGGAAAATAAAATGTAAAAAAGAACAAAATGGAGAAGGTTGATTTAATTAGGCATAAAAAGTAGAATAAATGATTGGATTGATCAATTCGACCCAATTGTCTAGAACTAAAAACTCTATGCACAAAAAATAGAACTGAGTTGATAGGGTTGATAAATTTGGAAACCCACATACATAATATAAAACTAAGTCATCATGCTTGACCTAGTTGAAAACCCGTACACATAAAAATAAAATTAAGTCAATAGGCTCAACCTAGTTGAAAACGTACACATAAAATATACAATTAGATTGATAGGATCAATCTAGTTAATTATAAATAAAAATTAAAAATTTACAAAGGTTAGATTCACATCGAGTTCATCAAAATGTATGCAAAAAATTAGGATGGATGTATAACTTATTATGCTTAGTGAATTTCAAGCTCAAAGAAGGTAATCTTACCAAAATAATTCATTGCATAGTTATTTATATCGAAACATGACCAATTTAGATCCGTTAAACCTAATTAAGGGACTTCTTACCACACAACACCAAAGGAGAGGGTTTCAAAGCCTCTAAGAAAATAGCATTATGTAATAACCCTAGCTAGGCCTACAATACATAAAATAAATCTAATCTAGTATTAGTGTATGGCACAAAGTGGGATGGTTGATAATAAATAAAATAAAATAAGTAAAGAGAACTATACTCAAGTCAATGTAGAGGTAAAATAAGTAAGGAGTACAACATTTATCCTACTACTTTGTGCAATATCTAATCTACTAAATGAAAGAGTAAAAATTAAGAATACTTACCTTGAATTGAACCTATCATGCCTCAATCTTTCCTTTGGTCAATGGTGATTTTCAAGAGGTTTTTTTGGATTTTTAAGTATCACACTATAGAAATCAATTCTAAGCTAAAATACTCTTACTTTACATCCAAGACTTTCTCACAATACAAGCTTCATTCACTCCAAGGTAAAACCCTAAGCAATAACTCCTCCAATGTAAAAATAATAGAATTACGAGTTGTAGCAATGCAAAAATGAATGTTCCTCTCTTTATAAATGAAGTGAATGGGGTATTTATATTCAAGAATTGACCCTAAATTCTCCTAAGAATTTAGTCAATAGGGTCATCTGGGGTATTTATATTCAAGAATTGACCCTAAATTCTCCTAAGAATTTAGTCAATAGGGTCATCTGGGGTAATCTTGTTTGGTATGGAAAATAATCGTTAGGCATCGAACTAGGTCGGCTAGGCCGATGGAGTTCCATGATGTACGTTGAATTCTCAACAAGATTGATTAGGCTAACATAGTTATAAAATGAAGAAAAGGGGGTGTGTGCCTAGTTATGGGCTATTTTAGAAGGTGAATTACTTAGAAGAGTGTATAAGCAGGTTTTAATTAGTTAGGGAGTTGGATAAAAGTATATTGTAGTAGTTTTAGGTAATGGTATAGGGACCAATAATCTTGTTAAGCACCAAAGGTCTACCCACCTCTTTCTTGGTGCACCCTTTAAGGCATGCACTCAGAGATATTGAAACTCAACAAGTTCCTACAAGAGAAAAAACATTAGTGAATGATAAAGTTTAAAAATATTATGTGTATACAAGAACAACTCTCGTAGAGTGTTTTAAGGGCTAAGCGTGAGAGATATTAGGAGATTGAGATAAAATAGAGAGATTGAAGGGATTAATGTTGACTCCATATTTTTAGGAGTACAAAAGGCTATATATTATAAACTCTCTCATGAATAAAATGTGTAAGTTGATTGACCAATTTATTTTTGAGTGAAAACTCAACTAATTTTCAATAGACTCAAGTGAAGTCAAGCTGACCTCAAAATCCCCTCTACCAATGAGCATTGTCTACATAGACATGCTCTGAAGAGGGCCTTAGACTGATGTAATTATCTTTTTAATGTGGGGTTGTGTGTGAGCAATTGTATAATATGTTAAATATGAGTGAATATAGTGATCTAGCTTGTAACTTGACAAATACTACTCATGGGCTGCTCTTTGAATGCTTTAGACCTATAAAAATACTAATCATATGACTAATTTAGAAATAGGAAAGAATATAGCAATAGAACTCAATTATGAAAATAATTAAATGTGAGTTTGATAGTTATTTGTCTAGTAATTCTTATGTGATAATGAATGACCTTTTGTTTTGTTTTTATATCGCACCTTTTGAAATGATCTCACAAGAGGGTTATCTAATACAAATATGCCGACCTATACACGCCAAAATATTTATAAATTTGATCATTTTAATGTTCGGACACTAGCATCAAACTGGGGACACTAGTGTCCTAATTTGGATGTTAGTGTCTAAAAAGATAGAAAGTTGTTGGTGATATATAACCACTAGAGTAGGATATAAATTAGGTTTTAAGTATATTGTGAGCTACAATTGATCTGGGTAATTAGAATATCAAGGTCAAATTATAGGAGAAGCATTTAGGCACATTGAGATGGCAAATATGAGCTTTTCAATAATGGAAAGGACTTAAAATGAAGGGTTGAGCTATGAGTGATATTTGTCAAGTGTACAAGACTAGTTTATCATATATAATTAGATTTTAGTATCTACACCTCATGAAAGGTCCATAGATGAAGTGGGAGGCTGAAGATTTCAATCCATACCAACACCCCAGAGGGAAGCTTGGTTAGAGACTTTAAAGTCACAAGTCCATGGGGAAAATATCAAAAGAGTGTTTCTCAAGAACCAATAGTTCAATTTAGTCAACAAAGCTTAGACCTGAGATGACTCCTTAAAGGATAAAATAAAAAACCCCTTTGTAAGGTTTCAAACGCAAATGACATGGACACCCGAGGGTTCCCATTGGTTTCAAAACCATGCATTGAGGCACTCCTCCGAGAGGATGTAGCTAACAAATTAAGCTATTAGAGAATAGTTTTCATACCACTTATAAACATTTTCTGTTACATCAGGTTGTAAGTAAACATCACCTTGAGAGGGAGAGTCATAATCTATACCTTGTCATAGTATTTTGGTACGAACTTTTTGGATTGCTTGAGCACTATTCTTCTCACTACCTCTAAAAATCACTGCACGAGAGAGGGCAAAGGCCATTATATGTAACAAAAGACTCCCCAAAGGACAGTGTACTAAGTGCAATAAATGCATAACTAGCTTTGAAACTCCCATAGATGCACTATGGTGAGGCAAGAAGGTAGGAAATCAGAAAAAACAAGGCCGACATAAAAAAAAACCTTAGCAGAGCACGTTAATGCAATATAGTGGCATTTATCTCATGTCACTACCAAGTTAAACAAGAGCCGCATAGCGGCTAGTCCCTACCATTTTAGTTGAGAAGTAATTTTATCGGATTGTAATATAATAGAAATAGTAAATTGTAGTTACAGTTATCCTAATAAGATTTAAGATTTTTTTGTAGAATTGTGAAATGCTAGAAGTATAATGTTAATCTAATCCAAAAGTAATATTTGGAGGACATTAGATGACTAGGAATTTAGAATTTGTATATTGGGCAATGTGTATATTGGGTGATGTTATTTTTAATGTCTATGCTCCATGTCATCATCACATAAATTGTTATTGAATTCAAGAATTAAAAAAATGAATTTTTGTTGAATAAATAAATATTAAATAATTAAAAAAATAAATGTTAAATGTATCCAAGTAATTTGACAGCGTATTCAAGTGTTAGTTATTGATTTTGATTGTTAAATTTTTAATATATGTATGCCATTGTATTACTCTATATATAAATGTATATAAGGCATATATTTATGATAAAAACCATAAATAAATAGTATATAATTGGGTCCAACTTTGATTAATATATAAGAAAATAATTATAAATAGGTAAAATAAAGGAATAAAAATAAGTAAATTTAAAAATAAATTTCAATTCGCGTTATACTTTGTTGACAGAATTTGGATAAGATATACATTATGTTATTATATAAATAATAAGAGGATTGAGATACCAACTAAATTTTATAATAATAAAAAACTTAAAATAAAAATAAAACAACTAAACTAGTATTATTAAATAATTTTAGAACAGCCAAATATATAATAATGTTTTAATAAAAATTATACATATTAAAAATATATTGAAAAAAATAAACAAAATCAAAAAATACACTTTGTAAAAACTTGAAATATTATTTAAATTAAAAAAGAGTGATTTTTATAGAAAAAAAGTTTTAAAAAAATGTTAATAAAAATTCAAATAATATTTAAATTAAAGAAAATTTATTTTTATTAAAAAAAAAAAGTTTTAAAAAAATATTAATAATTGAAAATAGTTACATCAAATATTTAATTAGCTAGATTAATAAATAAAATTGTTCTGATAAAAAATTCTATAAAATTTTAATTTACAAAATAAAATTAATTCAATATAAAAATAAATAAATAATAAATAATAAAATACATAAAAATTCATTGTATTAATATGGTATTTGTAACATTAATAAAATTGCTAGCTTTGGGTAGGGCTTCCAGCAAAAGAAAAATATAGTGGGAAAACTCAAGGATATACAACAACTGATAGATCAAGGGGATGACTCTGAGGACACTTTAGAAGAAGAGAATATCCTGTATTCATAATGGAAGAATATTATGAAAAGAGAAGAGGTTTTTTGGAAACAGAAATGTTGTGTTCAATGGCTTAAAGAGGGGGATAGGAACATGGCCTTTTTTCATCTCTCAGCTATGAAACATAGGAAAGCCAACTCAATAACTAAGCTTGTCCTAGATAATAGTGACATTATTACCAAGGATAATGAAAGAGGGGAACAAGCCAGGGCTTTCTTTCAGAATCTGCTTATGGAAGAAAATAATAATGATAGAATCGATAGACCTATGAATCAATTTATTGATAAAATCCCATGTTAGATAATGGAAGAAGATAATCTAGAGATGTTAAAGCCTATATCTGAGGAAGAAGTCCATGTTGTTTTATTCTCCATGGGTGCTTTTAAAGCCCCAGGTCTTGATGGCTTTCCTCCTATATTCTTTCAGGAATAATGAGAGATAGTAAGAGGGGACCTCACGGCTGCTGTGCGTGATTTTTTAGATTAGATAAACTTTTGAAACAAGTTAATAATACATTCATAGTACTTGTTCCTATAAAATCACAACCTTCACACCTCACTAATTTCAGACCCATTAGTCTATGCAACACTGTGTATAAGTTATGTACTAAAATGCTGGTCATGAGGATTCAACCTTTGCTAGACAAAATTATTTCTCTTGCTCAAAAAAGTTTCGTCCTGGGAAGGCAGATTCTTGATATTGTGATCACCACACATGAGACTATTCACTCCATGGATAAGAGAAGAATCCCTGGGATGGCTCTCAAGCTTGATATTTCTAAAGCTTATGATAGAGTCTCATAGACTTTTCTATTCCAAGTGATCAAAAAATTTGAGCTTAATGATAAAATGTATCGCTTGTTATGGAACGCGGTCTCTTCTGTGAAATTCTCAGTGCTGGTTAATGGTGTTCCTAGAGGGTTTTTCTCATCCTCGAGAGGAATTCGTCAGGGAGACCCTCTCTCCCCGTACTTATTCATCATTATGGCTGAGATACTGAAAAGATACATACAAGCAGATATAGCCTCAAAAAAGCTAGTGGACATCAAACCTGCCTCCTCCTTTCATCCTATGGTGGTACAACAGTTTGTGGATGATACCATCTTCTTTGGCATCTCATCGGTGATTGAAGCTAGAATATGGAAGAATATCTTAAATAATTATGCCAGAGAGTCGAGACAAATGATAAATTTCCAGAAAAGCAATGTGTATTTCTTCAACACTCTTAATGAACTTAGACATATAATCATTGATATATTAGAATGTGCTAACGCTGGCCTACCAGCTACCTCCCTGGATCTCCCACTCTCGGTCAAAGAGGTATCTCTTGGATTTTGGAATGGAATTGTGGAAAGAACGCAGAGGAAACTTCTTGGTTGGAAGGGGAAACTACTTAGCAGTGCTGGTAAACTGCAACTTCTTCGGGCTTCGCTACAAGGTATTCTTACATACTTCCTGTCTCTTTTTAAAATTCTTACGTATTTTGTTGAGAAACTGGAATAGATCCAAAGAAAATTTTTATGGACGGGAGTGGAAGACAAACAGAGAATGTCTTTAGTCAGATGGGAAAAAGTGTGTCTTCCAAAATCTCATGGTGGACTTAATATTAGGTCCATCAGGAACATGAACAAAGCCCTTCTCTCAAAAGTTAGTTGGAACTTGATCCATAAAAACAATGATTGGGGGAAATAATGTATGCCAAATACATGCATAGCATTGATGATTCCAACTTTCTTCAACAGATGGGATTACCCCAGGGATCTGTGATATGCAATAAAATGCAAAATAGTAGAAGCCTTCTCAAACAGGGAATTAGATGGAAACTTGGAAATGGCCGGCATATTAAATTCTAGGATGATATCTGGTTAAAGGACAAGGCTCTGATCACACAGGGAAACTATGGAGAGATTGCTGACTTGACTACCCAATTTTTTGGAGATAGGGTCAGTGATTATATGGAAAATAACAATGAGATGAGGAGCTGGAATTTTTTTTTTGGATTGCTGTGTGCATCGGCCTAAGCTTTTCTCAAGAGTTCGAGAGATCCAGTAGTGCATTCAAGAGATCAGAATCCCTCTCTTTCCTTAGGAGGATGAACAATACTGGTGGCCAGATAAGAATGGATCGTTCTCTGTCAAATTTGCTCATTCCTGAAACTCAAAATAAAGATGTATGGAAAAATGTTTGGAATCATAAACTTACTCCAAAAATTAACATGTTTTGGTGGGATGCTGCTCATAACAAAATCCTTACTCATGATAACCTTCAAAAGAGAGGGTTTACTTTGGTTAACAAATGTTTCTTGTGTGGTTCAAAAGAGGAATCAGTTTCACACCTCTTTATCCACTGTGAGTTTGCTCGGGAATTATGGGGCACAATACTTAACAACTTTGGTATTGAATGGGTCTGCAATTCTGACCTTAAAAAAGTAATTCTCAGCTGGAACCCAACCTTCACACATCCCTGGCTTATGGAATTATGGAAGCAAGCTCTGCCATGTTTGAGTTGGACTTTATGGAAAGAGCGCAATCACAAAATTTTCAGGGACACTGCTAGAAATGCTTCTCAGGTGTTTAACTCATTTGCTAAGACCATTATGGAAAGTGTTACAACAGCTCATATTCATGTTGCGGAGAAACCCCTATCTCAAATTGAAAGCCAAATTGCAGCCAAATGGAAGGTTTTAAACCAGATCCCTGGGTATAATAACTCCAAAATACTACAGAGACTTAATACTAAATGGAATCCCCCTAAACCTAGCTGGATGAAACTCAACTTTGATGGGGCATCCAAGTTGGATGGTAAAGCTAGTGGAGGAGGAATTATAAGGAATGATAACAGATGGATGTCTGCTGTCTATGCTGGTGGAATTGGATGCTAGAGCAACAACTATGCTGAATCAATGGCTTTACTATGGGGATTAAAGTTAGTTATATCCCTAGGAATAAGGAACTTGAATATACAAGGAGACTCTAAGATGGTCATAGATGCCGTTAATAAAGCTTCAAATGTGGGAATCAAGCTTAAAAACATCCCCCATTGTTCTCATTACTGATATCCAATTTCTTTTACAAAAGTTTTTTGAAGTTGAGATTTTCCATACCTATAGAGAAGGCAACAGGGTCGCTGATGCTTGTGCCAACCTTGGGCAACAATTTTTAGGTTGGAGGGTGTGGTGACAAGGTGTTCATATTCCCATAAACATTAGGGAGATCATTCAAAAGGAGATGACTTGTCAGGAATGAGGCGTATTGATGACCCTGAAAAGACCCCTGTTGATACCCCCGACTCCTTTGCGAGCAAGAAGGGCAAGAAGAGAAAGGTTGATGAAGAGGAAGAAAATATTAAAGAGACTACGGAAGGGACCCACAGGAATCCGGGCAGGGCCACGAGGGGCTAAGGTGGCAAATCTCACAAGCCTTCCAAAATTAATAAGGAAGGATTCCCCTCCAAAGTGCGAAGGTCAGGGCGGATTGCTAGTAAACCAGCTCCGAAGGCCAGACTGATTGATTATTCGAAAGTGCTTCGGAAGAAGCAACCCAGGAGGAAGAGTCTGAGGAGCTGAAAATCCAAGAAATTTTGGAGGACACTGGAGGGAAGCAGGCTACTAGGGATTTTGAGGTTACTAAGGAGCAGGGTGCTGACACTATGGAAACTACTGACAATAAGGGGAAAATGTATGTCGAGGAAGCTGGGGAGGGCATTGAGAATGAGACTGATTGGAAAACTGAAATTGGGGCCCTGAAGGACCGCATTCAGAAGCTGGAGAAGGTCTTCGCCAAAGGGCTTTGTAATACAATTCTGCTGAACATGTCTATGCTAGAAGTGGTGGGTAATACTGGGTATGCTGACAACGCGGAGAATGAGAAACTCAATGATCTTATCAAATCAATAGTTATGTAAGGGGAGACCTCTCTGACTCTGGTCTTCCCGTGGCTTGTGTTTTGTTTCTGTCTGTTGTTCTCGACTGTGCCGTCGTCTCTCTGAAGGCATTTTTGTTTGTTTGTCTTCTTATCTTTTTTGACTGTATAGGGTTCGGCCCCTAGTTTGCCACCTTACTTTATCAAAAACATTAATAAATGTATTAAAAAAAATTAAAAACTCTTGCTGCACAATATTATGTATATTGCAAAAATTTATCCATATAATTTTGGGTACTTTCACAAATTTATTATTTATCAATTTAAAGATCGTTGCTGTTGCTTATTTATGAAGCTATCAGATTTCTTTACAGAACGGTATTCGATGGGAGGATTCAAATTTCTGCAGCATGATTGGAAGATCAGTTGATGGAGTAGAGTTGATATTAAAAACAAACTTTTTCTTAAAACATTGTTGAGGTAGAGGAAGTCACTAATTTTCACACAGAGAGTCGTCAAAGTTTGCCAGACATATTGTTTAATGTGAATAAATGCAACTTTCCAGATATATCAATTAATGTTGAAGATGAGATGTCTAGAAAATAGAAAATTTGAATATAGTTGTCTTGTATGCAAACATATGCCAATTTTTATAGATAATAAAACTGACAAAAGTTTCTTTTGATTTATTACTCGATCTCTCTTATAAACTAGGTTTTGTAAAATTTTCAAAATTTTTTTAATGAAATTTTGTTGAGGGTGTTCTTGCATTAAATAATGAAATTTGAAAGAATGTAGGGTCATTTTCAAGCCATTTACAAGGTAAGTTATCCATTCTGTTTATTTTTCTCTTCTTTTAAAAAAAATAGGGATACAAGGAAGAAAGGTTACGTTCGGTTTGGAAGTTGCACAAAATAAAATAAAAAATTGAAACAAAAATGATAATAGGTTTTTTAAGTAGACAAAATGTTAGAATTGAAAATTATTATATTATTATATTGAAAATAAAAATTAAAATAAAATTAGTCAATAAATAAATATAATTGTTAATATAATAATTCAATTAGACTGGTTTAGAAGTAATTTGGTGAGAGTTTGCTCTCTTTAAATAACTTTATCTTAAATAATAACTGTTTATTTAAAAATAATAATAATAAGAAATAAGTTGAAAATAAAATCATTTATGTAAGTATAATGATTGACATTGAGAGGGAAGCAATGATGATGACAGTCTTGTGGCCATATCTATCTACTGCAAGTCCCCATAACAGTGAAAACAGAAAGCGTCCCACAAAAACAATGATCATGCATGCATTGCACCAATAAAACTAAGCATAATTATATCCAATAAAATATGTATAAAGACGAAAGTTGGAAGCAAGAAACTATTCACACTGAGAAAGCCAACATATGTTGTTATATCATCGTATCTCTTTGCTATGTCAAAATTCTTACCCAGCAAATTGCAATACAACTCAAAATTATAATGGTCTAGGTAAAATCATAACATACCAATAATTTTTATGAATCAAAAAAGAACCATTACTGGCTTTTTGAAGCTTACCATAAAATAGAGGAAAGGAAACAACAAAGAAATGGGAAGTGCTGCAAGCAAACAACGCAATAAATGTAAAGGGGATTACATTAAAATTAAAGCTACTAAGTGCTTCCCTGTCATCACTGCATCCACTGAAACATCCTAATTCCAATCCATTAAGAGATTGTTAACCAAAAAAACAGGGTTATCTGATAATATTTTTTTTGAATACCATTGAAGAACTATGAAATACCTAGGAGTTTTATGAGTAAAAGAAATCTGAGAAAGTGTGTGTTTGAAGTCAATGATATTAAAGGACATTTTATATACAAACACAATCTTGATAGGGGAGTAAATTTGGTTATATTTGGCAGTGGTAGTGATGCAGTTGATGGAGAAGGTGGTGATATCCCATAACAGATTTGTTAGTGACGATGCAAAATAAAAGCTAAGACTATACATTATGTATAGTGGAAATTGACTTCAAGTAAACCACTCCACTTTATTAAGCTGAAACAATGATCTAGTTCTATGTGGCCGTGCCTTTTTTGTTTCTTTGCCAATCAAAAATATATTATTTAAGTTGTTTGAGATTTATAGTGACAAGTATAAATTTGAAAAATACTAACAGAAGTCCCAAGTTTTGTCTTTTCTCATTCATAAGTAATCTCAAATCATTTTAATCTTATACACTTTCAAAATCATAAATTGGAGAAGATTAAGTCAAAAATAATCTTGTCAATGAATGATCAGTAACAATTTATTATATCCTTAGCTTAGCTTCATAAATACCTTTTCCAAAGACTTTTACATTTATTTAAAGTTGGATATTATTCTAATAGGAACATGAAATTGTTTTTTTAAAAGTTGCATATTTTTCCATATAGCTATATAAAGTGGGAAACTATATAAATTTTTGATTGCCAGTTAAAAGATACTCGAGACATTTTTTTAAGATTAGCTCGAGTTAAACCATGAGTGAAAAAATTATATGAGTCAATAGTTGAATGATTATAATAATTATAATTATTAATAACACTGTTGAAGATTTTGGCTCACTTTAATAGGTGCCTATAATGTGTTTGACTGTCTGCAGAAGTAGTAATTTTGTAACCATGTTCAAGATTCTAGCTATACACCTTATTAAGTGACAATGTGGTGGACCCTGGCAACTTGCATAAATGTAACTTCTTGACTATCGTTTCAAATCACATGGCATGTTTGAAATTTTCTTGTGGGGCTTCCTATGGTGAGACAACTATAATTAAAAGTGTAACAATGGATTCGATGTTTCCCTTTCAATCCAAAAATAAAATTAAAAAAGTAACAATATCTGGAAAATGGAAACGGAATGTACCCTTCTTTTGGATTTTGATTGAAAATTAACCAGAAATATGTGGGAAAATATCAAAATGAGACATAAAAGAGAGAATGTAAGAGCAAATTTACATTAGTTTTTCCTACCACGGTGGGAATATACCACACTAGAGGAGAGAGAAAAATATGATAATACATTCTAATATAAAACTCAAAACACCAATGCACACAAGTCTTGGGTGATATACACGACAAAAATGTTCAACTTGCAACATGAATCCACTCACATGGATCCAGAAACATCAGGTACTTGCAGTATTTGAATAAAATTAAAGCAATGGAATAAACTTCTTAGACATCATGTTAAGATAAAATGGCATAATATAACCTAGCCTGATAAGAACCCTATGCAATAATCATCTTTCTATTAAAGTCCTGAATGCCTTCCAAGTCTTCTTTGAGATTTTAAGCTTTTTTCTCTATTTCTATACAAGTGACATGAGGCTTGTAAGATTTATTGGGCTCAATAATTTCTATTAAATACAGTTTTTCCTCCCTTGTATTGGTGTATTGTTGTTGCAGTTAGCTATAGCCGCTTCTATTATTGTAGACTTAGTATTCTGGTTTTTATCTTTAGAAGATGAAGGTAAAGAATCTATTGAGATTTATCATTTACTGGCTGAGTGGAAATTCAGAAGGAAATCAGAAGTCTCTTATCAAATCAGAATCTGATCTAGATAGGGCTTCATTGCCAAGTGCAGAAGTATCTTATCATGAAAATCATAACAGAGATGATCATGCAGAAGAAGACGTGGACAAAGCTGCAGATGAATTTATTGTAAAGTTCTATAAGAATTTAGAGATGCAGAACATGGTTGAGGATCAGACTTACCAGGGCTATCTAGCAAGGAGCACTGCATGATCAATGAATAAAGGATGTCCGGTTAGACTTGTTAAAGTGTTATTGTTAGGCATTCAGGGAGAAGATTACAGATGGGGTCATTGAAGAAGTTAGATTTATTTTTAAGGGAAACCCACCTTATGAAAATATTTTTCTCGGTGTTCACCATTTTCAAGCTTTGTATATTATGTTATTCTTGATGAATGTGGCAGTTTCATCTGTTTACTTACTGTTTACAAACAGTATGAGTGGGGAATCTTATCCATGCTGATTGTTTCATATACAAACAGTACGAGTGGGGAATCCTACGAAGAAAAATAAATTTGAGATCGACTTCATTATAATATGTTTATACGGATTCAGAGACGTTAAGAGTCCAAAATGATTTGCTTGGTTTAACTCCTTTAAGATTGCAGTTTTTGGGTCTTAGCTTCCAATATAATTCATAAATGAATCAAGAAAATTCAAGAGCTTAATAGTTGTATCCTTTTGTAAATATTTCACTTCCATGCAAATAGGACTTGGTAGGATGCATGGAACTTCATTTGGGTGTGTTTGGTAGGATAACAGGTCTGCTAGAACAAATATGTCAAGGCTAATCACCCTGAAAGTTGGGTAGCAGCCCCTTTTGATGGAAAGCTACGAATGGAACCTTCAATTTCTGGGAGAAGCCTGTATGGTTCATTGCTATAGTGTGGTTAAATGTAAAAAAATGTTGGTTATTAAAATAGCTTCTTGATGAATGAAGAAATGGGTTATTTACTCAATGGTTGTTCAAGGAATGGAGCCACCGGTTGCTTAAAGGTTCCTCGTTGAATAAGGATAATGAACATAAGGTCCAGCCTGATGGTGAATTGCATGTAAGTTCGAAAATAAGAAGAGGTGGTGGTAAATTGGGAGAATGTTTTAGAAAACTACAACAAATGTCTGTTTTACAAATGATTTTTTTAAGGTGCCTTGCTCGGAGGCCTGCACTGCCACCACACCAATTAATCAATTTAGTGATTGGAGATTTTTTTGATTAAATGGGTTAAATTCACCGATCCATGGGCAAACATCCGTTAACACCAATCCATGGGCAAACACCCGTGAACATCAACTTTTGTTATTAAATCAGCATGAACTACACATGGCCATTGAAGTCTGTAAACAAAAATTTCGATAAATTGAATGAAAAAAATATTAGTAGTTATAACTTTTAGGTCTGATACTTGAGGGCATTACATTTACACAAACTTAATAACGAGAGTTAACTTTTGCAGGATAGTAGTGATTGTGGTGAAGGTGGTTGCATCGAATGACATTTTTATTGTAAAAGGAAAGGATTTGGTCATGATGACCCAAATAAAAAAGGGGTGTATAAAAATGGAGCTAGTTAAATAGTGTATACAATCATTTATATATATATATATATATATATATATAAATAGTGAATTGATGCAATTTATTGATATGGATTATATGGTATTAATGTATTCTTCGTGAGGTTAAAAAAGAGAGTTTATGTTGGAGTCAACAAAGCTTTGGTGTGAGAAGGTTCAAGGGTAAGGGATGCTCTAAAAAAAGGGGCTACTATGATGGAAAAGAGGGATCCTTATGTAAGGTAAACTATCATATCAAAAAGAGAAAGGTTTATGTCACAAAGCAAACCATTAGCATGTGTTAGAAATCAAAACAAAACAAATCAAGATTTCCTATGCTAATTGAATTCACAATGAATACCTTCATTGAGCAAAGAGGGGGATAAAGCAATACCTTCACCTAACAATGGAGAAAGTGACTCTCTTGATGCTTGGATATTGCTTAATTGTTTGGAATGTAGATGCTTGATGTCAACTTGCACAAGAACATTTGGGCAACTTATCCCCTTGCAAAATGCTTGATTTGGCTTGACGAAGATAATTATGGCTTGATGGCTTGATTCTCAATGGCTTTGAGGTAGAGCTTTGATAGGCTAAGTGAGCTTTTTATAACTGGAGGGGTAAGCTCCAATTTATAGTTTTTTAGGATGAATTGTTAGGTTGTGGAGCTAAAAGCTTCAACTGTTGCAGACATGGAGAGGTTGCTGAGTTCCAGAAGTGCCGGCGTCGGCGGTATAACCGACGTCGGTCACAGACAGTGCAGAAGGCAACCAGCATCGGTAGAGAGTCGGCTGACGTCGGTCAGAACCAGTCAGACAGGGACCGACGTCAGTCGCCTGTGTGTTCCAGAACTGTTCGTTGCACGAACAGTTAGTTAGTTGAACTGAGTGTTTGCATGTTAATGGGCTAATTATAGTCTCGAGCTACGTGTCTAATTATTGTAATTAGAGTTCTATTTTTTGTATGCATGGGATCCTATTTAAATACCCATGAGGCATGTATTGTAATCATCAAGAAGGCAAGTAAAGCATTGAAGCATTGAAGCAAGGTCAAGGAGATCTACAAGCAAGTAAGGTCAAGGAGATCAGCTGAAACATTCAAGGAGGGGATAACAACTCAGGTTGTTGAGTTGGTTTTTGTTGAGCAAGAGAGAGAGGGAAGAAGGTCTTGAGGTGTGGCAAGCCTTTGAGGTGGAGGAAGAAGTGGCATCTTCCTTATTGTATTTTCTTCTAGTAGTATTTAATACAAGAGTGTGTATTGTCTCTCAAATTCTTTGTTGTCTCAAGTTTCTAGTTACTTAATCATTCTGGTATAATTCATGTTTAATTGCTTATAAGAAAGTAATCAATTGTGCTTCTGTTGGATAAGGGGTTCCTAACAGTTGGTATCAGAGCTACGGTTTGCAGGGAGCAGGTTATTGTTTTTTGATTATAGGTCATTCACATGGTTTTCTGATTGAGTGGGAGTTCAGCAATGGCAGAAGAAAGTAAGCTACGAATGGAGAAGTTTAACGGCAAGAATTATCAACATTGGAGGATGCAGATAGAGGATTATCTATATCAGAAGGATTTGTACTTACCGTTGGGTGGGGTTGCATGCAAGCCCACAGATATGAAGGATGAAGAATGGAATGTTCTTGATCAGAAGGCTCTAGGTTCCATAAGGTTGAGCCTTGCATCGTCTGTGATTTCCAACTTGTCACAGTGTAAGACAATGGAAGAGTTGATAAAGTCCTTGGCAAATTTATATGAAAAGCCCTTAGCGTCAAATAAGGTATTTCTTATGAAACAGTTATTTACTTTGCAAATGCAGGAAGGTGGATCGGTATATACTCATCTTAGTGATTTCCATTGTTTGGTAAACTAGTTAACTTCAGTCAATATTGTTTTTGATGATGAAGTAAAGGCTGATGAAGTAAAGGCTCTCTTGATATTATGCTCTTTACCTGAAAGTTGAGATAGTTTGGTTATGGCAGTAAGTAATTCTGCATCTGCTTCTAAAATCTTAAAAGTTGATGATGTTGTGAGTGTGATCTTGAATGAAGAAATACGCAGGAAAAGCACAAGTGAATCATCAGGGAATGCTCTAAGTGCAAAAAGCAGGGGGAGGCAAAGAGAGAAAGTAGCGCAAGGGAAATCAAGGTCGAGAAGGAGATTCGAATCCAAAGGTATTACCTGCTGGTTTTGTGGAAAGAAAGGACACACAAAGAAGGAGTGTTGGTTGCGAGATAAAGAGAATCAACCTGAAGGTAAAGAAGAAGCAAAGGACGCAAATATTATGGTACAGGATGCTCTCATACTTTCTTTGGATAGTCAGGTAGGATCATGGATTTTAGATTCTGGTTCATCTTTTCATGCATCCCCAAACAGAGATTTGTTCCATGAGTATGTCCAGGGAGACTTTGGAGTGCTTTATTTAGGAGATGGTACGCCTTGTCAAATAGTTGGCAAAGGGAAAGTGCAGCTGAAATTGCAGATAGATAACACATGGGTGTTGAAGGAGGTCATGCATGTCCCAGTTCTTAAGCAGAGTTTGGTTTCTGTAGGAAGGTTGGGTGATGAGGGATGCACAATAACCCTCACAGCGGATTCTTAGAAGGTTACCAAGGGTGCACTTGTTTTAGCAAGAGGTAAAAAAGTAGGTACTCTTTATCTATCTACTTGTATTACTGATTCTACTTCTAGTTTATCTACTTCAGTTGTAGATTCAAAGATGTGGCTTAATAGGCTGGGTCATATGAATAAGAAGGGAATGGACGTTCTTGATTCAAAAGGTATGTGTTCAGATTCGGAAAGCATAGATAGAGTTCATTACAGAAAAAGGAAATTTGATGCTTTTGATAGGAACAAAGAAGCCTTGGTGTTTACGGAGGAGATGATGGATAGAGATCAGTCACAGGGGCTAAATAATTTTGAGCAGGGCAGTATGGACAGAGGTTTGATCCAAGATGAGCTCGCAGATGAAGGTTTCATCACTTACAGGAACACACAAACACCGACATCGGTCACATGGCACTGACGTCGGCCAGACAGGTACCGACATCAGTCATGTGCAGACCAGCAGGGTCGGTAGAGTCGGCAGGGGAAGACCAACGTCGGTTAGGTAGGAACCGACATCGGTAGAGGGGACACCGGCATCGGCCAGGGGTAACGATGTCGGCAGTCAGGGTTAATGCAGGGAACCGACATCGGTTAGGAGCAGACTGGGAGATGGCCGAGATCGGTCACTGGAATGGATGTTGGGGGGACAACAAGCTGTCAAGGAGTCTCAAACGCCCATATGGAGGTCAGAAAGGGTAAGTGAACCTCATATTCGTTGTTCACCTTCTTTATATTGCTTACTGATGGTCAAGAACTAGGAAGATGGAAGAAGCAATGCAGGTAGAATCCAGAAACAGTGGAAGCTTGGCATGGATGAGGAGTGTGAGTCCTTGGAGAAGAACCAAACAAGTATTTGTTGGTAGAGTTGTCAGCTGGAAGAAAGCACTAGACAGAGGGATGGATTCCCCTTTTAGAGAAGAGAGTGGATGGACACGTGAGACAGAAGGCTATGGTATATGGTCTTGATTAGGCTGCATAACAATGGAGGTTTGACCATTGTTTTTTATCTTTACCAGGTTGGATAATATTAGCTACATTATCCTGTTACTGTATTGTGTTGCTTGTTGCAGGGTTTCATATACAGGGAGTTTTTTGAGCTAAGGGTAAAGTTAGTTCAGAAGTATGTCATGAAGAATTTGGGAGCAACAAAATTCTTTTGGCATAAGTGACAGGTATAGCATCATAGGTTTTGTGGTGGTTGGTCTTCAGGGGAGAGCTTGAAGAGTGATACAAAGCCAAGGGAACAAACTAGACGGAGTACAGGTATAGGTACAGTTGCATCTATTTATCTCCAAGTGGGAGATTGTTAGGTTGTGGAGCTAAAAGCTTCAACTGTTGCAGATATGGAGAGGTTGCTGAGTTCCAGAAGTGCCAGCATCGGTAGTATAACCGACGTCGGTCACAGACAGTGCAGAAAGCAACCGGCATCGGTAGAGAGTCGGCCGATGTCGGTCGCCTGTGTGTTCCATAACTGTTCGTTGCACGAACAGTGAGTTAGTTGAACTGAGTGTTTACATGTTAAGGGGCTAATTATAGTCTCAAGCTGCGTGTCTAATTATTGTAATTAGAGTTCTATTTTTTGTATGCATGGGATCCTATTTAAAGACCCATGAGGCATGTATTGTAATCATCAAGAAGTCAAGTAAAGCATTGAAGCAAGGTCAAGGAGATCTACAAGCAAGTAACGTCAAGGAGATCAGCTGAAGCATTCAAGGAGGGGATAACAACTCAAGTTGTTGAGTTGGTTTTGGTTGAGCAAGAGAGAGAGGGAAGAAGGTCTTGAGGTGTGGCAAGCCTTTGAGGTGGAGAAAGAAGTGGCATCTTCCTTATTATATTTTCTTCTAGTAGTATTTAATACAAGAGTGTGTATTGTCTCTCAAATTCTTTGTTGTCTCAAGTTTCTAGTTACTTAATCATTTTGATATAATTCCGTGTTTAATTGCTTATAAGAAAGTAATCAATTGTGCTTCCGTTGGATAAGGGGTTCCTAACATGAATGTAGACCGTTGATCTTGATCTAAGATCAATGGTTGAGAATGAGTCCTCCTCCTCATTGAATGAGAGAGGTTAAGCAATAAATAGGAGGAGTTGAGTGTATAAGAATTTATTATTATGAAGAGTGGCTAGATTGTACTTATTGTCCATTGCCTTGAAGTTTGTATATTGAAGGGGTGTATAAAAATGGAGCTAGTTAAATAGTGTATACAATCAGATAAACATATATATTTTGTTAATAGTGAATTGATGCAGTTTATTGATATGGATTTTATGGTATTAATGTATTCTTTGCGAGGTTAAAAAAGAGAGTTTATGTTGGGGTCAACAAAGCCCTAGTGTGAGAAGGTTCAAGGGTAAGGGATGCTCTAAAAAAGGGGGCTACTATGATGTAAAAGAGGGAGCCTTATGTAAGGTAAACTATCATATCAAAAAGAGAAAGGTTTATGTCACAAAACAAATCATTAGCGTGTGTTAGAAATCAAAACAAAACAAATCAAGATTTTCTATGCTAATTGAATTCACAATGAATACCTTCATTGAGCAAAGAGGGGGTTAAAGCAATACCTTCACCTACCAATGGATAAAGTGACTCTCTTGATGCTTGGATGTTGCTTAATTGTTTGGAATGTAGATGCTCAATGTCAACTTGCACGTGGACATTTGGGCAACATATCCCCTTACAAGATGCTTGATTTGGCTTGATGAAGATAATTATGGCTTGATGGCTTGATTCTCAATGGCTCTAAGGTAGAGTTTTGATAGGCTAAGTGAGCTTGTTATAAGTGGAGGGGTAATCTCCAATTTATAGTTTTTTAAGATCAATGTAGACTATTGATCTTGATCTAAGATCAATGGTTGAGAATGAGTCCTCCTCCTCATTGAATGAGAGAGGTTGAGCAATAAATAGGGGAAGTTGAGTGTGAAAGAATTTAGATTTATGAAGAGTGGCTAGATTGTACTTATTGTCCATTGCCTTGAAGTTTGTAGATTGCTTTGGAATTTGTTGATTGACATAGGGATTTGAATTGAATTGATGATTTTTTATTTTTTTATTTTTAGATAATTTCAAATTTAGCATTTCATGGATTTTTTGAATATGATTAAATTAATTAACTAATATAATTGATTAATTAATTAATATGCATTTAGCATTAAGTGGGATTGGCAAGGTTTAATTGTGCAATTAGATTAATGGATTAATGACTGGGGGTGATGTAGAACAATGACGAGTTAATCAAGGATGTGCCCGATGAAATTGGGGTTATGATGTGGTGTGATAATAAGGTTAGGGATATGATGTCAAGGTTTGAGATGAAAATGGAAATCAAATTAATCATTCAAGCTTATGGAATAAATTAGGGTTTAAATTATGGAATAGTGATTTGATGAATAGTGATGGTGACAGAGTGGTGAAAATGAAGTGTCTACATTTTCCCCTTATTTAAAAGGACATTGTGAGACTATGGGTGGCGTAATGGATTTTCAAAGAATTAATAGGCCTAAAAAATGGGCATACAAGGATGCCTCAAGTGATATGATGAAGAT
Source organism: Torreya grandis (assembly GCA_037957365.1). NCBI lineage: Eukaryota > Viridiplantae > Streptophyta > Pinopsida > Cupressales > Taxaceae > Torreya > Torreya grandis. The sequence continues at coordinate 7,498,205 of JARHVA010000083.1, forward strand.
GAAAGCTTGTTTAAGAGAAACATTTTTTCATAAAATTAAGAAATTGTAAAAAACTGAGAACACAAGGATGCCCCTAGTAATATATGATGAAGGTGTGATGCCCCCTCGAGGGTTCATGTGAATAATAAATGAGATAGATGTGCCCTTGAAAGAAAGAAGAGTGCTGAAATTAGAGAAAAGAGGGTGAAAATGATGAAAATGAAAAAAAAATGATAAAGTGGGTGAAAATTAAGTTTACAGGATGAAAAATGGGTGAAAACACTGAAAATATTTGAAAGTTTGGTGGCTAGGGTGAACAAATAGGATCTAGGGGTGAAAACCTATTCATTTGCACCTCAATCCTCTTGAGATTTTATCTCTATTTTTTCCCTATGTTGTTTGTCATAATGGATTGTGTGCCTTCAGATATCCACTAGAGAATCAACATGAGGGAGTATCAAAGTCTAAACAAGCGTGGGCCACCGATAAGCATCTTGGATTTTTTTTTTTAAACATTTTTAATCATAAATGAGGCAAAAAATAAGCAAAAGTACAGATGACACAAGGAAAATTTTCCTCATGGATTTTGCATAGTCAAAAATTTGTTTGTGCACCTAGGAATGATATTTACATTATAGATTCAACACTTCCACATAAATGACATTTGCACATGCATCACATTGTTTATGTGGTGCTCACATTGTATGTGTGAAAGTTGTGTCCCCTACATGGTAACAACACTTAAGTAGACATCGTGACATCTACGTAGATGTCACATTGTTTACACTTGGAATGACGTTTACGTTGAGAAGGTGAAAAATTTAACTCTAATGAAGAAAAATGGCTTATTCATCATTTTTTTAGTTTTTACACAAGTGTTTACTGATTATTATTGCTCCAGAGCGTAAATGGAGAGTGATGAAATTAGTGACTTGGTTGGATGAGTCAAGTTATGGACTTTTGGAGGTTGTTGGAGTATTCTATGTAGTGTGAATGCCCCTATTTTAGGTGAACAAGATGATTCTCACAGCGCTAATGGAGAGGTGGTGCTCTGAAACCAACACATTTCACCTATCAATGGGTGAGATGATTGTGGAAATCGAGGATGTGTGGTAGATTCTACATATTATGATATGTGAGATGATACTATACTAGACTAAGGTGGATCAACTAATAACAATGGAGGGATTGGATGTTAGGATCGACATCCCACTTTATTAATAGAGACTAACTTTATATGCATGTTTAGTAGGAAGACTGATGCATTGATTACCCTTAGTCCTTATGGTCATTTTCAATGGCATTCTATTGCCTAACAAGACTGGTTGATTCTTTCATATGGGTTTTGCTAACATGATTGTTTATATGATTGAGCATGAGACAGTGTTCATATAAGGCCCTGTTGTGTTGGCTTAGCTATAAAAAGGTTTGCACTTAATCACACATTAGGGTGGGAGGATTATTGGAGCCTCTACACTGCTACAAGTCTAGACCTGGGAGAATGTGGTGATTAAGCGACCCTTGGTGAGACAATGATAGAGGAATCAAGAAGATCTTATAGATTACATATGGTAGATAGTGGTTGGTGATCATCATGGTCATTTGGGTGACTTGGCCTTCTATAGGAAGGATTTAAATGATTTACAAGGAGTAGACATTACTTGGAGTATGTACCTAGGGATTCAGTTTGGCTAGTTGGATGATGTATATTATCTTAGATTCGTAAAGACTATTTACTATATCAAAGGCCTTTAAGAGTTTATTATAAAGATGTATAAGATAGAAAGGGTGTTACAACAATTTGGTATTTAGTAGGGAATATTAATGACACCTCATGTTTTTTCCAGAGTATCAAGCAAGGTTTCATAATGGGGGACTACAATAGTTTGCACAATGGCTATAGTTGATTGGTCGACACTCCAAGGTATCCTAAGAATGAGGGAGAGGCATGGTTGATGTCATTGTAGAGGATGGATATGATACGTGGAGGATTTGTTGAGGGTATAAAGACTCACCATACCCTCACTGAGGCTAAGGACATGTTAAGAAAGGATACGTGAGACATGACGATGGTGATAGAGGTGGTTATCCTTTCCAGGTTAGGGAAGAGATGGATAAGGAGAAAAGGATGGAGGACATGATGGATAGGGTGAAAGAGGTGAGGTGATGGATAGGGTGTAGATGGAGGAGGAGGTGATACATAAGATATAAATGGTAGAGGATATAAAGATGGCTCTCCTATTGTGATTATAGACTCTCATGAGGTGTCACTTATGTAGACAGTGATAGCATCTCCAATGACAAGGAAGGGTGGTAAAAATGCATAGATGGTTGTGGAAAGGACATGGCCATTTCCTACAAATGGTGAAGATGGGATTGGACCTTCTCAACCAACATAGGGCCTAGATCAGACTACTATGATAGATAACCTATAGCTAGAGATTGCAGTACAAGACGCAGATATTTCTAGCCTAGAGAGAACAGTGGCTCAATAACATGGAAAGATAATAGGGTTACATGCTTATGGTAATGCACATGATACACAGATATATACCTTAATGGTAGATATTTCACATATGCAGGCAACCATGGCCTAGATGAGAGGGGATGTTGACTAGCTATGGATTGAGAGGGACAAAAATAGATCACTTTTGATAGGTGTCAGCCTCACAAATATCTTCTCAAATTTCCTGAGTACTACATGAGAAGAAACATATTATAAAGGCTTATATGAGAGTGTTTTAGCTACAGATCAAAGAGCACCTTCATATGAGGAACACTCTAGTTGATGGGCAGGGGCCTCCTCGACTAAGACTAGACATTCATAGTAGATAATCATATCTCATTAATTAGTGGGCCAACCATCATAGTAGACAATAGTGTCTTAGTAGTCAGTGGGCCAAACATCATAATGATCCCCCATGTGTCTTCCATATATTACTCCTCCTAAGTGTCTAAGTAGGTCACCACAAAAGAGTCGACCTAGAGAGGCCCATATTGATAGTTGATGCCAATTTTTTTACTCTCACAATTTTAGCACAATGTACATTTATTTTTATACATACATATTTTTAACATGGACATTCTTTTTGCTACATGTCATCTAATTGATATACGATGAGCATTTTGATTAAAGTTATTTTAAATGTCCCGTGTATTCTTGTGTCATTATATGATTATTATCATATATAGGTATGATCTAAGGACTATGGCTCTGCCTCCTTTCTAATATCCCCACACTATCTCTATTATTGTTTCCTAATGTGTGAATTGAATTTGAGGGATTTGGCTTAAATCTCAGGAATATTTCTTGGAGCAGTTCTATGGCATAGACTCTGAGATTAATATTTTTAGGGAATGCAACAATCTAGAAGAGTAGGGTGATTGATATTTTGAGATGCATTTATGAATCCCTAAATTAGAGAGGGAAGATGTAATATCATTGGGTAGTGGAATTCCAACCTATACAAGTGGGAGTTGAGCAATCAATCTAATACCAAACCACTATATAGATTAGGTTATTAGGGTGATGGGAGAGTTATTGGTTGAGTTCCTGAGATACAAGGGAGAGCCCTCTAGTGAGCACTGAATAGATTTTGGATCTATGCATCAACCAATGGAAACCCTATAAATAGAGTAACAACTATGGGGAAACACAACTATCATACTAACACCATAAAGAATGGTCTACGGCATACACAAATGCTATTTGGTCTTGTCTCGCACACTAGACACCAATCTGGGGTAATTTGACTAGATGATCGAACTTCCTAGAGAGATTGTATACTTTATAGACACTTAAAATCAGATATTTCACATCATTTTAACTATCATCACCTTGTATTCGATTTGCACTAACAAATCCCTAATTAATTGTTTCAACACTTTATAATATATCTTCTATATCCACTAACATCCCTAGAATATTCACTATTTATTCCTCCTCTTCCCAATCCCATAAAAATATCCCCACTCTCCCTCACCCCTTCACCCCCCTTCACCCCCTTTCCCCTCCCCCTGCCCTTGATTAATCTTTACTTCCATAACCACATCCAGTCCCATAAAAATCATATCACATCATCTTAGTTAATTAATCTTTGTTGATTAGTTAATCTAGTAAATAATGGTAAATTCCATGGAATGCACATTTCCTATTTTCCATAAATCAAATAAATCCAAAAAACCTAACATCACACTCAAATGCCTATTTAATCTTCACATTCTCTTATAAAATGAATTTTATATTCATTTCCAATTCCAAGGAAATCCTTTTCTCAGCAAGGCATGTCATAACCCACTCTTCTTAAATGAAAAGCCTTACACACTCTAACTCCCTCCATTTACGCCTCCAACCCCTCTCATTTATGAGGACCTATCCTCATGCATTGATCCCAATCTCATCCAATGATCCACATTAGTCAGGAAACTCTATAAATTAAAGGGCCACCCTTCAATCTAAATAAGCTTATTCACATAACTAAGTGTTTCTAATTTGTGAATCAAAGCTTCAACTCACATCCTCACTCATTTAATCTAAACATCCATTTCAGAATGGAAAGGGCTTCCTAAGTGTTGCTAATTTATGAATCAAAGCTTCAACTCATATCCTCACTCATCTAATCCAAAAATTCATTTTGAAATGGAAGGAGATTCTAAATTATCTACAAGTCTCGATGAACCTTTGCAACTACATCCATACAACCCAATCAAATCAAGGAGCATGTTTTGTCTTGGGTAAGATCAAGGTATACATTTGTTTGATTGTTCCTCTCTTTGATTGTGAGATAAAGATTTTAAGCAATGGAATTTGGATATGCAAATTATCTCAAAATCACTCAAAACATCAATCTAATTAATAAATTTGGAGCCAATAGATCACAATCCATAGAAATAGACATTAAAACCAATATTACAAATCTAAAGCTAAATGCTCCAAACAAGATTCAAGACTAAAAGACTAAAGACTAAATGGTATGGATAATGGATTGCTTACAAATAGACTCAATATTTCAGCATGATATTAGCTTGATCAAAAGACTTTGATAGCATGGATTCATAGATTTATTGGAATTATTGGACTATGATCATATTATTGGATGGATGGATTTTGGCTTAATAGGTTTCATGCAAATTTCACTCATTATCCCAAATGGAAGGAGATGATTAGTTTAAATAGAGAGAAAGGAGGGAGATTTTACGGAATTTAAAATTCCATGGAATTATTTAGAGAGAACTCTCTAGAGAGTTGGAGGAGGATTGGATAATTCTATACTCCATTAGAGGAACCTAATGGGGTTTAGTGGGGGTTTATCTAGGTTTATAGGAGAATCATGTGGAGACTAGGTACTAGGCATGTAGGAGAGCCAAGGGGATAGGTGGGTAGGTTTTTAGGAATTTAAAATTAGGAAGATGACATAAGAGGGATTTAGGTTATAAATGGGATGTTAATAAGAAATAACAAGAGAATTAATATTGGATGGGAAATATGAAGGTTAGTATAGGATACAAAATATATTTAAAGGCGACTAGATTTTTGACTAGGGGGAATAGGAAATGTTAGATGAATAATGACAAAATAGATTAATTAGTGAATCATTAGGTAGAATTAGCGACACAATTTGTAAGCCAGAATAGGCGAGAAAATTTTGATGCATACATTGATAACTCTTTTGAGATCTCATATGTTAATTTTGTTTAATATCTTATATGTGATTTTATTTGGGTCTTTCTAATGATTGCATTTTACTAATAAATTTCCTTTTGATATATACATATGATGCACCCTGGGCTCACCAAAAGATTCAAGACCAGATTGACTCCTCCAAACTCCCCCCCCCACACACACACATATATATGTGGGGATCGTACTTTGGGGAATCAAGAATGACAGAAATGATATCGATGTATGCCATTTAATCCCACTTTGGCTACAGGATATCGGGAATGAAAGCCTTTATAAATATAGGGCTCGATGATGAGACATCCTTACAACCAAATAAGCTTTGTTGACTAGATAAGCAATCTCTCCTCGATTTGATCAGCCAAAATAGGATTTGAGTCCCACATCTGACTAGGATCAAATTAACAAGCTGGTGCCATTCAATGGATTCCCCAATTACCAAAAAAAGGTGGGGTGGGAAGTCATGCAAGCATAAAACTACCTATAACATGAAACCCATAGTCCTCATTTCTATTAGAAATAAATGAAAGAAGAGGATAGATCGAATTGTGTTTCTTTGAGCCCTGAATCGATTAGCTAGTCAAGTACATAAATGATTGATCGGACCCTGACTAAAGTTAAGTTAGTTGATTAATTGATTTAGGGCTCGACCCTATTTCCTATATCTCCATTTTCCTTCACTTGATTGAGTGGTCTTTGCCAATTCCCAACCATAGGGAAAATTCAATCCCCTAGTTTAGAAAATACCACTATATATAGTAATAGTAGGTCATCGTCATCTATTTATAGATAGGGTATCCACTATGAAGGTAGGCACCCATAGATCTATAAAGGTGCATGAATGAAGCTATATATAGTCGGTAGATCATATCCTCGACTTTTTCAATCTATCACCTTGATATATTATATATAATAGGTTTTTTTTTTTATATCTATGGGGTGAGCGATAGCGAACCCACAATATATAGTTTAATTGGCACAACATATAGTTGGCCACCCCAACTATATACAAATAGTATGAGTGGGGAATCTTATGCATGCCGATTGTTTCATTTATAAATAATGTGAGTGAAGAATCTTATGAAAAAAAAAATTAGACAACTTCATTATAATATGTTTATACAAACTCCTAGATGTTAAGAGTACAAAATTATTTGCTTGGTTTAATTTCTTTAAGATTGTAGTTTATGGGTCTTAGATTGTAATATAATTCAAAAATGAATAAAGAAAATTCATGAGTTTAATAGTTGGATGCTTTTGTAAATATTTCACTTCCATGTAAATAAGATTTGGTAGGATGCATGGAACTTCATTTGGATGCGTTGGGTAGGATTATGGGTCTACAAGAACAAATATCTCGAGACTAATCACCTTGATAGTTGGCTAACAACCTTTGTTGATGGAATTTTGTTAATGAAACCTTTAATTCTTGGGAGAAATATGTATGGTTCAGTGCTACAGTGTAGTTAAATGTAGAACATGGTTGATTAATAAAATAGTTGCTTGATGAATGAAGAAATGGGTTATTTACTCAATGGCTAGTTAAGGAATGGAATCATCAGTTGATAATGATCATAAGATCTGAGCAGTTAAAAAATTACATGTAAGTTCGAAAATAAAAAGAGGTGATGGGAAATCGGGAGAATATTTAAAAAATTGCAACAAATGTGTATGTTTTACAAATGTTTTCTTGAATGACTTGTTGGGAATTTGCACTACCTCCAGAAATTTAGTGATCGCATAATTTTTTTGATTAAATGGGTTAAACGAACTTAACACCAACTTATAATCAAAACACCCATGAACATCAACACCCGTCATTAAATTAGCATGAACTATAAATAATTGTTGAGGTTTGTGAATAAATTTTTTGATAAATTGAATAAAAAGAATTTTTAATAATTATAATTATTAAGTTCGATATTTGATAACATTTCATATATACACAAGTTTAATAAAAAAAGTTAATTTATGTAAGATTAATAGTGATTATGAAGAATGAGATGTTTTGTTGTAATAAAATAAAGGAAATAAAAATAAAAGATTAAAAAATGGAGTTAGTTAAATAGTGCATACAATCTGAAAAACATGAATCAACGAAATTTGATGACATGGACTATAGAGTACTAGTGCATGCTTTGTGTGGCCGAAAAAGAGAGGTTACGTTGGGGCCTACACATACATTGTGTGAGGAGGATGCTCTTGGAAGGAGGAAATTATGCTGAATTACTTTTACATATAAATAGAGATTATCCCCTCAAGATAACATAATGAGACATATTTCATGAATTTTGCAGGACTTAAAATTCTTGGGGGATTTTAATAACAATGCACTTTAGTCATGTTGAAGATTGGCTCGCCGACAATGTGATGATCGACTCTCCATCAATTATTATTTACTTTCTTGACTCACATGGTATTCAATTTTCTTTCTTTGGGAGGCATCTGAAATTAAAAATAGTGTGGACAACATTTGGAAAAAAATCAGGAGAATACTCTTTTTTGAATGTTGAAAGCCGAAGTGATTTGAGAATAAAATCTTTTAGGTGAGATATAAAGTGATAATGTAATACTTATCTACATTAGTTGCATCGATTACACTTTGAGGGAATGGGTGGAGTTCCACCAAAATTAATGAAATAAGTCTTTTTTCCATATATGAATATACTCACTTTTGGTTTCCATCCATCCACATATGTGTTAATATTTTCTCTCTTTAAGTGTTTTGTTTTTTTTGGTTCGACTTTTTTTTTTTTTCTTAATTTAAAAAATATATAATTTAAATATTTTTAAATGTATTATAATTCATATACATCACTTCATTATATTTTAAGAATTATTTTTATAATTCTAAAATTATTATTTATTCAAAAAATTTAATTTTATATTAATTAATAAGTTTAGTTAATAATAATATATAAGTTCAATATATCATAATTATTATAGCAATAAAAATGATGTCACAGTAAAAGTGGCTCTCTTTACTGTAAATCATTATACTAATATAAATGATGTCACAATCAAAGTGACTCTATTTGCTAGATAATTTTTAAAATTGTTTCTACAACTATGAAATCTACCCATTCATTCTATTATGTGATTATTGTTTATGAAAGAATGAGCAGAAGATACACAGGATCCACATGATCAATCCAGGAGAAAGAACCCACAACAAATAACCTACAAATATTTCCAGAGAATAAATAAATTTGTCACACCTAGAAAATAGGTGATAATCCACAAATTTCTCTATATCCTCTTAATAATCTCTCGTTTATTTCCCATATAATGCAAAGTATTTATAATACAAATAGTTTGTTTCATGTTAACAAACTATTTGTAATGATTACAAAACAAACTATTTGTTTTCTCATACTACGAACAAATATATTGTTGAGAAATTCTCAACAATAAAATAAATTAACCGAGGTAAATAAATTTTACCCTCGGTAATAAATAACTTACCCTATTAACCCTAGGTAAGCTTAAATATGCATTATTCCAACACCCTCCCTTAAGCGAAACATAGGGAGAATGACAAACAAGGATGGGTCCCGGCTACTAGGCCTGATAAGGTACCCATGTACAAACCAATCAAAATATATGAAAAATAAAGGAAGGAAGGACTTCATGGGAAATCCCCCCCAAGGACAACTTCCTTCACCCCAAGCATCGCTCGCAACTGAAGATAACGAGGAGAAGCCAAAGGTTTAGTGAAGATGTCTGCAATTTGCTCAGCTGTAGGCACAAACTCCAAAGAAAGAACTCCATCCTGAATAAGATGTCGAATGAAGTGCATGTGAATCTCAATGTGTTTTGTCCACTGATGCTCAACAGGATTGCGTGAAATAGCAATCGCACTTTGGTTATCACACCAAAGAGTAGTAGGACCCTGCTATGTGAAGCCAAACTCTCCAAGCAATTGTCGAAGCCAAAGTATCTCCTGACTAGCTTTGACAGCACCTCGATACTCAGCCTCAGTAGAGGACAATGCAATAGCAGTCTGATTTTTGCATGCCCAAGCAACTGGACCTGAACCAAGTTTGAAAGCAAATCCACAAGTGGACTTGCAAGTGTCAACATCACCAGCCCAATCAGAGTCAGTGTATCCAACAAGCTGTGTAGAACTCTGTGGTGTGTAATGTATACCAAAGTGAGTGGTGCCCCGAATGTAGCACAAAATATGCTTGGCTGCTTGCCAATGACTCTCATGAGGCTCATGTGAGAACTGAGAGACAAGGTTCACAGCAAATGTGATGTCAGGATGGGTATGAATCAGGTATAAAAGACTACCTACAAGTTGCCTATACAAAGTGGAATCAACAAGAGGAGTCATGCAAGTGGCAAACAACACAATACCTGACTGATATGGAGTGGGTGTAGGCTTACAATCATCCATGCCAAATCGATGAAGAAGATCTGTCGCATACTTCTACTGTCCAATAGAAATGCCCTCAGAAGACTGAAAAACTTGAAGACCAAGAAAATAATGTAGAAGTCCCAGATCTGTCATATCAAACCTATCTGCCAACTTGTCCTTGATGTCATGTATCAAGGAATCTGAACTGCCAGTGAGGATGAGATCATCAACATACAAAACCAAAATTACAAGCTCCTCACCTTGCTTTAAGATGTATACATTGTGATCTGACTCACAACGAATAAAACCAGAACTCAAAAGAAAACTATCCATCTTCTCATACCAAGCTCTAGGAGCTTGTTTGAGGCCATAAAGAGAATGACAAAGTCTACAAACCAATGATGAGTCCTGCACAAATCCTGGAGGCTGCTCCATATAGATCTCCTCATGGATATCACCATGCAAGAAAGCACTCTTCACATCCATCTGAAAAATAGACCAAGAATGTGAAGCAGCAAGAGAGAGTACAAGCCAAATAGAATCCATCTTAGCTACAGGGGCAAAGGTCTCAGAGTAATCAACCCCTTTAACCTGTGAAAAACCCTTAGCTACTAATCTAGCTTTGTACTTATCTACTGATCCATCTGCAGTATATTTGGTCCTATAGATCCATTTACATTTTACAAGTTTTCTTCCCTTAGGAAGAGGGACAAGATCCCAAGTATCATTCTTCATCAATGAAAAATACTCATCATACATAGCAACATCCCACTCAGGTATACCAGTAGCCTCAGAAAACAACACTAGATCATCTGTGCAAGCTTGTCCCAAAAGAGCAACACCAGATGTCTGTGAGCGAGTGTGACGAGAATCAGATGGATCACCAACAAAAGAACCAGCTGCCTGTAGAGTGCTCTTTGCCCATTTAGGCAAAGGTGGTGAAGAAGATGGCTGTCGTGGCTGAATAAGTGCAACATCATCATCATCAACAATAGAAAGCAAATCTTCACTATCCTTAGTAGAAGAAGAAGGGGGAGAAGAAGAACTAGATGTACACTCCTGTGGAGTGGGTAGCTCATCAACCTGAACATCCCGTCAAAATAACACATCATGTGTGACAGGATCAAAAATATGGTAGGCTTTTACATCTTCACAATAACCAACAAAAATGAGTGGTTGGCTTTTCTTCTCCAATGCTTTACGTTTGTCATCAGGAATGAATGCCCATGCTTGACTCCCAAAGATGCGAAAATCTGAAATATCAGGCTTGATCCCAGACCAAGCTTCTTCTGGTGTCATATTTTGCATAGCTTTGTGAGGCATATGGTTTTGAATTTAATTTGCACAATTTACAGCTTCAGCCCAATATTGTGGACCCAAATTTTTAGAGTGAATCATACAATTAGCCATCTCTTTCAATGTTCGATTCTTCCTCTCTGCTACACCATTTTGTTGAGGAGTGTGTGGTATAGTGAACTGATGTTGTATCCCATGCTCAATACAAAAATCATAGAAAGCATTATTGTCATATTCCCCCCCATTGTTAGTGCATATCTTCTTAAGAGGAAGAGATGGTTGTTTTTCAATAAAGGCTTTGAAAGCCTTAAAAGTCTCAAAAACTTCACTTTTCAACTTGAGAAAATATACCCAAGTTTTACGAGTGAAATCATCAATGAATGTGAGTGCATATTTAGCTCCTGAAAAAGAACGAGTTAGAAAAGTCATCAAATCACTATGAACCAACTCTAAGGGTGCATTTGCATGTGTGGCCTTACCAACTAGAAATGGATCCTGATGCTGTTTACCAACTAGACAACCAGGACACACCCCATCAATACATGAGACCTTAGGAAGGCCTTTTACAAGATGTTTTGTACTCATTTGTTGCATATATCCATAACTCAAATGTCCTAATCTCTCATGCCACAATTTGCTGAGATTATTACCATGTGTTATAAGTGAAGAACCAGAAGACATAAAAGACTCAAACTTATCAAAAGTATAGAGTCTTGCAGTATGGTCTGTTGTACCTGTAGCAACTATCTCACTAGGATCATTACATTCTCTTATTACAACATCATGTGAAGTAAACTCCATAATTTTACCAGTACCAAAATTACATATTTGATATACAGAGAGAAGATTAGAAGAGATTTGGGGCACAAGCAATACATTGTTAAAACATCCATCATGTTTATCAACAGTACCTGATCCCAAAACTTCAATCTGTGAGGAGTTACCCATAACAATATGTGATGTACTGCAATATGTAAGAGAAGACAATAGATCCTTAGAATGTGTGAGATGGTGAGAAGCACCTGAGTCAAAAATCCACTGATCCTGACATGAAGATATAGCCCTGGCTGAAAGTGCTTTCCCTTTTCCTACAGAAGTAGAAGGAGATGGAGACGGAATGGAAATTTTGTGTTGTCTAACCGCTACCTCTAATGCTTCCATCTTCTTAAAACATCTAATTTCATCATGATTAGGACCACCACAAAAATTACATGGACCAAATGTTTTCTTCTTTTGCTTAAAGGACTTTTTGGTCTTAGTAGATTTAGAATGATGAGGTGTTTGGGTGGTGGACTCTGGAGGGTTATTTGAAGGTGCTTGCTTTTTAGACTTAGGTGAAGGTTTTCTTTTAGAAGAATTAGCAACTAGAGCATGACTAGGACCAGGTAGAGCATCTAAGGCCATTAATTTTGTTTTCTCCCTAGTCAATCTTTCACAAAAAACTTCAAAGGAAGGCCATTTGAATTCATCACCTAATGTATCCATCATAGTATAAAAAGCAAAGGAAAAAACACTATATGGTCCTTTCAACTTTGACAAAATCATGAAAATGCACTCCTGATCACTTTTATCCTTGTCACCAACTTTCAATTGTGACCTTATAAATTTGAATTTTGCTAAGAATTCATCTATTGAAGGAAAATCTGATGGAGAGAGAGTACTCAATTCTGCATCTAATTGCAAAATTTTAAACTCATTAACTTTGCCAAATAGGTTTTTAAATTTTTCCCATACCTCTTTTGGCGTAGTAGCATCTGCAATGTGAAATTGAAGATTATCTAAGACATTGAGGCAAATCAATCCAAGAGCCTCATCCTGCTTACAACCATATGCATATTTGTTTTTTTCAGTGGTGAATGCTGCAGGTGTCGTTTCAGAAAAAATTCTCCATAAGCCCTTTGATTGAAGGAGTTGTTGCATTTTCAGCTTCCAAACATGGTAATTTTTAGAATTTAGAGGTTCAAACAATCGAGATTCCATTCCCGAGGAAGATGATGAAGTTGACAAGAACAATCTAGACATTTGTTTTTCCTCAAAAAAAACACCCCTCCCGTTACAATTTAACGTCTCCCGATGAAAAAAAAATTTAGCCTTGGCTTATACAAAATTTAAAAAATGGCTTTTATTCAAAAAAAATGTAGGGGGATTTGACCCCAAGACCTCCTCCCTACAAATTTTTAACAAAATATCTCTAGCCACTTTAGCAAAGTCAAATTTGAACTTTCAAAGCTAGAGACTTGCATTTAGACCACTAAAATTTTAAAACAATTAATTAACTAAAGGCCAAAAATGACTCAAACATGTGATATATCAGCTGAATAATCTTTGGCTTTATCAAAAATAAACTCTTTTTCCAGCAAGGCGTGGTGGTCAGGGAAATATTTGAGAAAAATTGTAAACACAGCCAAGGAAAAAACACCTTTCAGCAATGCAGAATGGCTCCACTGGATCTGCCAAAAGGACTGTACGGCCTACTCCAAATCCATCCTTCTCAGCATGAAATGAAAGATTTGGAAGTCTGATATCACATGAAATTTTCAAATTTGTATTTTATGCAGCATAAGGCGTTCAAAAATAATAAATCCGTACAGCTATGCAGCAGACAAAAAAATAGTTTTTAATTTCCTGTTGTTGGCTTCCAAAATGTTGTACAGCCTAATCCAAATTCCTCAAAAAATATATGGATAGAAATATATAAGATTCAGCTTTCATTAACAGGTCTCAGATTCAAAAAAAGTCAACTGTATGATCTACCACATCAGAAAAATGAACAGGTACTGCAGTCTGCCAACAGGAACCAGTCAGCAGAATTTGGAAGGAAAGAGCTGTACGTCTAGAATTAAATGAAAAAATTCAAATTGGAATGGATTTCTGACTTGATTTTCTACGCCCTCATTAAAAAAAATATGATTTTGGAAATCTTTACGGCCATTTAATGAGCAAAAAGTACATAATTTTCTTAAAAAAACTTGTAAATAAGAACCAGAATTTGAGAGAATTAAAAATATCTGTAACACATCAATAAAATAATTTTTTTGAATGTGTTAAAAGATTAAAAATTTTAGGGAAGAGGATCTTCAACTGGAACTCCAAGCTCTGATACCATGAAAGAATGAGCAGGGGATACACAGGATCTACAGGATCAATCCAGGAGAAAGAACCCACAACAAATAACCTGCAAATATTTCCAGAGAATAAATAAATTTGTCACACCTAGAAAATAGGTGATAATCCACAAATTTCTCTATATCCTCTTAATAATCTCTCGTTTATTTCCCATATAATGCAAAGTATTTATAATACAAATAGTTTGTTTCATGTTAACAAACTATTTGTAATGATTACAAAGCAAACTATTTGTTTTCTCATACTACGAACAAATATATTGTTGAGAAATTCTCAACAATAAAATAAATTAACCGAGGTAAATAAATTTTACCCTCGATAATAAATAACTTACCCTATTAACCCTAGGTAAGCTTAAATATGCATTATTCCAACAGTTTATGTCATATCTTTATCTCTATAATATTAGAACTTACTCCACTCTAAAACAATACTTTTAATTTGATGTAAATTACAATTGTAAGAAAAGACATTCTACAAAAAAGAAAAGTACATGTTCTCCATATGTACTTAATTTCATATGTCAGTCTAAGATAATCAAAAGGAAAGAGACAAAGTGGATATTAGGGTTTTGAGTTTAGCAACTGAGATTATTTTGGGCATTGAACAAGGCTTGGCTATACTTTTGTTTGAACTTCGACACATTGAGCCTAGTAATCATTGGCCACTTCTAAATAGAAGTTGAAGACATCAAAATGAGGAATAAGCTAATGAGTTAAATAAGAGTCACAAATATTAAGCGATGGTACTCTTGATCCACACTACTCTAGATTGAATTAGATGGATCAAAGATAAAAACTATAGGGAAAACACTGAAGCATTGTGGCTACACTTACCATGAAAGTGTCATTAAATATTTGGAAAGGTCAAAGAAGCCCAAATCTAAGAGTAGATTGATTGATACTGACAAAATCTAAACTAATAAGCAAAGTAAAACATTTAAAATAAATTAAAAATATTTACAAGTAATTAATAAGAAGGAATGAAAAGTAGTCATCCTACTGTTTGCAAACAAACTTATCAAATTTTCTAGAAATACTACTTAAAGTAAGTGAAATATATAAAGATGCAAGTTAATGTACATGTTTATATTTTCTCTTGATATCCTTAGAGATGTAAACTAACATGAGAAACACTGAAAGCACTCTAATACTTCTTTGGTTGGAAATGACTGCCACTGAAAATAAGAAGCAATTTTGACTAACTAACACCTTAAAATTTGAATAACACACTCCTCAAAATGATGAATGATATTAAAAGGGATGATTACATTGTACTTGATACTTATCTGAAAAAACAACTATATGGGTTGGAAATTCACTTGGGAAGACATAGAATAACAACTAACAAGAAAGTTTACAAAAGAAAAAGGTATGAGTTGATCACACAAGACTTATACAATCAATGAATTTATTAAGATAATAGAAATGGAACAACACACCAAGAAAATAAGCACATGTGGTATTCAAAGAGTGCATGATTGATGTTATTGATGAGTGCAACACAAACCTCTTGTATCCATTTTAACCAACATAAAACACAAGTGAGAAGACAACTTAAACACAACTAAATAATGAATGTAACAAAACTAATGAGTAAGATAAAGCACAAATATTTAACTAGTATACATAAATGTAAGATGAGGGTTATAAAAGAACCCTATCCAAAGATAAATGACAACAACACAGTTAGAAAAAAACAATTGTGCACATAAGATAAATAACAATAAATGAGTCTAATCTATTATAAGTTATGAACATGAAATCAAAATGTCTAACCTATCACTTTTTGAATGACAAACTAGGGAAGAAGTGAAATAGAGCATCCTCAAAATGTAGTCTATGAATGATTAGTAATGCATTATCTTAGGGGAAACCCATTAATCAAGATTATAATCTCCACATCATAACTAAAAATCAAAGATAAAATGAAAACAATATTGTGGTTGTGTATTAATATACCACAAAGACAATATTTTTAAATATTTAAATTTATGACATGAAGAGAGGTAAATGATGAGGTATAAATAGGCTTTAGAGGGAAAACAAAGGGATTTGGGTACAATTGAAGGGTTCTTGTGATGTAAGTGAGGACACAGAAAATGTGACATTTCTTCTTCAATTTATAACTCTTGACTTTCCTATATAAATGGATATGGAAAAAATGCTAATTAATGTAGACTGGTAGTTTTTAAAACTGACATGGAAATTTCTCTCACAACCTCTGAAAATTTCCAACACAAGATTGAAGGAAAAAAATGCACACATGCTTAGAAGATGGAGGCATAGAGGAACCAGCTGGAGGTTGATTCAATAGGATCATAGGAAAATCTATTATCCTGCATCACCAAGTTTTAAAGCATGCATATAGATAAATGAAATAGGCACCAAAAGATAACACATAAGAACTTGTAGATCAACATGCAAAGAAACTAAGGTGCACATAGATGGCATGTAGAACAAAGGTAATTCAACAAAAATTTATGAGGAGCCAAAAAAAGTAAACAACATGTGAAAGAGGGAAACACCTATAATAGGGAAGTACATAATAAGGTGCAAGGTAATAGACATAAATAAAGAGACAAGAAAAGGCATCACCTAGCAGAGATGGAACTGATTTGACAGTAAGGGAAAATAATATTTACAAGGTAATATTTTATTTAAATTCTATTATAACCTCAAGGATCGATTTCTAACCCAACCTAAAGTACCCTAGCATAGGTTTTTAAATTTGTGCACCAAACCTACTTAATGACAATTATCCATCCCTTGACTAGATGCACTGGATAAAAGGCCACAATAACTATTAAAGGGATAATATGGTCCCATTTGATGTGGTTGATAGTTTATTTGTTGAGAGTGAGGTTATAGGAGAAGGGTCAAGGATTAAGGGATGAACTCTACCAAAATGTAGATCTGAGATAGTTTTAAAACTATCAGTACATAGTTTCTAGGGAAAGCCAAGCAAGATGAAAATAAAGATGAAATCAATTTTGTCAAAGACTAAGTTGTGATTTTTGAAAGAAAATAAATAAGCAACCAACTACAAAGTAAAGTGATTGTTGTGAACTAGGAATTTGACATAGAGGGGAGGTTAGTATAGTGTTAGTTCATAAAACAAATGAAATAAACACACTAAAATCCTAACACTTCTAGCCTAGACAGTAGGGAGAGCTTAGGTTTAAAAAAAAAAACTAAATAAAAGCATAATAAAAACATAAAAGACATAATTATTTTACCTTACTTGGGACCTTCAAATGGCTTGCTCGGCTTGTGCATCAAGAATTTTTTGATAATGGAGGTTGTTTGGCTCCTTCTCTCTTTGACAGCTTAGCTTGTGATTGTTTGACTGAAGATTTGGGCATGGTAACACTATTTGCATGAGTCTTATGGAGAAAATCCTACATAATAACTCTACAATATCCAAGCTTTTTTTGAAGAGGTATGGCCTTGTATTTATAGCCTTAGGAATTAACTCTCACCCAAGGTGAATCAAGGTTGAATTAAGGCTTGGAATGGATTCAAGCTAACCTTTAGTGAGTTAAAACTAACTATAGTTGAGTTAATAGTTGTCAAGTAGTTATGATTTGTAATTACTAGGCATGGCTCTCAAATTAGATATTTTAGGATATCTTTAAAGAGCTTGAAAACTCATAAAGGTAATGATGAAAGGCTTTGATATTTTGATTTTTGGAATTTGTATTTTTAAATATTCATTAATTTCAAATGGATAATTCAACTAGGAATTTAATCTTATTTAATTTGTTACTTCATTCTGATTATCCTTTTAACTCTTTTAAGATTTGATTAAGTGTGCAAGTGTCCCACTTAATAGGTCCATAGGCCAAATTAATATTTATGATGACACAAGGTGATTAGGGATGAATCCATGAGAGGTTATTGTTGTATATGATAGAATACCCCAATTAAGGATATCTCAACATGATTCTAAGCTTTGATGAATGATGCATAAGAATTTTTAGGACATTCATTAATTCCTAGATTTAATTTGCAATGGTTGGTAGGAATCAGTTTGAAGTCCAGTGGGAAGCTAGTTGTGACCAATTTTAGGTGTCTAAAATTATAATTAATATGAAAATAGAGTTTAATTTCCTTTACTTATGCTAGAAATTTAACACATATAGAACAATATCGATTAGGTCAATCTAGTTGGGCAATTGGTACAAAATAGAGTTAAGGTTGTTGATTTAATCTATTGAAAAAATAAATCCAAATAAAAAAAACAACCAGGTTAACTTAGTTTGATGATAGAAAATAGACACAAAACTAAATTGAGCCAGCTAATCTAGTCAACTATGTGAGTATAGTTTTATAGAACTAAAAATTTGAGAAAAATAAAACAATATTTGAATTTTTAACTAAAGGGTAGAAAATGAAATTTACTTAAAATTTGACACAAATAAAATACTAATCTATTTAGAATGAACCTAGAGGATAGAACAAGATCGACTAGGTCAATTTAGTAGTTTTTTTGAGAATGTTGAATTATTGTTTGAATAAGTCATCCATGCGAGTTTTTTATCTTGTAAAGGCAAGAAACAATGTTATTAAACATAATCAAATTAGTCGATCTAGTCTAAATAAAATTGATAAAAAATAAGAAAATAAAACTAGACTAATCAGATCGATTTCATTAGTTGAAATTAGAATATAGAAATGAAAAAAAATAAGATGATTGATTTATTTAGGCACAAAAAGTAGAATAAATGATTGGATTGATCAGTTTGATCTATTTGGTTGAAACTAAAAACCTTATGCATAAAGGACATAACTTGATCGACAAGGTTGATGAAGTTGGAAACCTATGTACAGATTATGGAATTGAATCGATGGGTTCAATCTAGTTGAAAACCTACACACAATATAAAATTGGATCAACAAGATCGACCTAGTTGAAAACCTCTACATATAATATAAAATTGAATCAATAATCTTGATCCAGTTGAATATAACTAAAAAATTAAAAATGTCAAGGGTTAGATTCATGTTAGGTTCACCTAAATGTATGCAATGAATTAAGATGGATATACGAGTTGTCCTTCTTAGTAGATTTCAAAACCAGAGAAGGCAATCTTACCAAATAATTCATTACATAACTATTTATATCAGTACATGACAAATTCAGATCCACTAAACCTAACTAAGATATCTCTTACCATACAATACCAAATGAGAGGGTTCCAAAGCCTCTAGGCAAATGACATTATTTAATAACCATAGGTAGGATTATAATACATAAAGTAAATCTAAAGTAGTACTCACTAAAACTTGTGGCACAAAGGGGGATAGTTAAACAAACAAAACAAAACAAAACTTGCAAAGATAACTATACTCAATTCAATGTAGAGTTAAACTAAACAAGGAGTACAACATTCATCTTATTAATTTGTGCAATATCTATCTACTAATTGAAAGAGTAAAATTTAGGAATACTTACCTTGAATTGAACTTGTCATGACTTAATCTCTTCCTTAGCTAATGGTGATTTGTGATAGGTTGTTGTGACTTTGTAGGAATCATGCTATAGAATTGGATTTAGACTAAAAGACTCTTACTTTACATCCAAGACTTTCCCACAAGATAATATTATTTACCTCTAAGGTAAAACCCTAACAAATGACTCCTCAAGTGTAAAAAGATAAGAATTGGGAGTTTTAATAATGTGAAAATGAATGTTCATCTTTATTGGATTGAAGTGAAGGGGGTATTTATAGCCAAGGATTGACCCTAAACCTTCCTAAGAATTTAACTAAAAAGATTGACCAGATCGATCTTGTTAGGTAGGAAAGATAGTCATTAGGTCTCAAATTATGTCAATCAGGATGATGTAGTTCTGTAATGTATGATCAATCCCTAACAAGATCAACCTAGTTGACATAGTAGGAAAATGAAGAAAAAGGGGTGTATACTTAGTCAAGAGTTATTTAATAAGGTGAATTGATTAGAAGAGTGGATAAATGGGTTTTAATTGATTAGGGAATAGATAAAAGTAGTGTTTATTGGTTTTAAGTAATGGTATAGGGACCAATAATATATCAAAGCACCAAAGGTCTACCCACCCCTTTCTTAATGCTTCTTTTAAGGCATGCCCTCATAAAGATTGAAACTCAATAGGTTCCTATAAGAGAAAAAGTGTTAGTATATGAGAAAGTTTAAAAATATTGTGTGTATACATTAAACACTACTATGAATAAGGGAAATCTATTATTTGTGTCTAATATAACCAATTATGCATATATTTCATATTAGCACCTATACATTCAAAGAACTTATTCAATTACATCAACACCTACAAGCATAGATCATGCACAACTATTAATCCCACTCATAGATGTACATAAAGAAGAAATGGGGATTAGCCTAGCACTCAGGTAAACCAAATACCATGATCTATATCTATTTATTTTCATTAACATTGTAGAAGTTACTCTCTTCAACCCATATCAACCAAAATAAGTACAAGTATGATCTCTAGAACTCGAACACCCTTTGTGAGGTTTTGATGCAGATCAACTTATAAATATGTCTACTTTTTGGTAATAGGATGAGGTAATGCTTATAGTACTTAGTAGATATAGCAAGGGTGTTATTCATCTCTCACAAGATGTTACAATATTCATCAATCCTGCAACCATGGAAAGAGAAACATTAATTACATCTTTGGGAAAATCTCTTTTGTATTATAAAACTAAGGTCCCACCCTTCCACTCTGACACATGGGAGAAGTATAAATGGATAGGAAGGGGGATTCTTATTGACTCAGTGGAAGATAATGCAATGTGCATTCTTTCTAAGTACATCACCAAACACTTTTAGTAGACCACTAAAAGTGCCAAGCAAGCAATCAAAGGAGTTGTTGACATTACATACTAGAAGATAAAAATGCATGAGGATTTCAATTGGTTAGTGTTTTTTCCCTTAGAACTCATTATGAATATTGATAATGTTTTCGTCATCACATCACATGCATTTTAATTTCAATTCTTGGTTTTTATCCTTTATTTTACACAATGGAAGTCACCAGAGGACCCAATGAATCTAGATGAATATTTTTGGCCCATGAATGCATTTTTCAACATTGCTTAGACCAAGAAAAGTCATTACTATGAGCAGTTAGGGAGATTTAATGCATAATGGCTTGAGATATAATCCATGATCATATCACACCCTAGAGTACCCAAGGATGTTATACAATACCTAGGGAAGCATGTGTTAGTTATGAAGCTACATAATGGCATTCAAATAAAATTTCATGAATTGCCTAAAGTGATCACAACTCCACTACCATTTTTCATCACTATGTTGGATGCCTAGGCAAAAATTTTATGGTAGAAATTCTTATTTGATAGGTTAGTACAATCTTTGTGATCCATATCTCTAGGTGATAATAACCTCTACCTACATAGGCACAAGCATAACCATAGGCACTACCACAAATAGAATTATCTACATTAAATATTTATAAGGTTAAGAGGAAGGTACAAACACAATGAAACTCACCATCATCACCAAATAAGAAGACACACCATACAAAGTCATGGGTAGATAATAAACATGTTCCAAAGAATGTTGTTGAGTATGACCTAGAATATTTAGGTGTTAAGGAGAGGGAAGCTTTTCAATATATGCTTATAGACATCAACAACGATGTTTATGCATAATAAGAGGAAAAATAGTTCTTCTTTTAAAAGATAATGTACATCTACTAGATGTAGAACTAGACAAGGAAAGATTTGTTGGTTGATATAACTCAACCTATTATGTAGATCATAATAAATACTATTAGATAAGAAGGAATGTGCCAAAATTTATAAGTATATATTTTCCAAATAGATACAACTATATGATCTTTTGTTATGTAGGATATAGACCTCCTAATATAAGAGAGTCTAACTCCAGCCCTAGTGTAAAGGCCAAGGACTCGTTCTGCACCTAAACTCCCTCTAATAATCAAAGATAGGATGGTGTCCTTTGTATATCTAGTGGATAAGGGTATAACATAGTAAGTTCATGGATCCCAACAACAAACTCTAGAGATGGTCTATACTATGAAAAATACTAAGGATGACCCTCCATCTTCCAAGAAGAAGGTTACCACACAAAGAGGAACTTTTGTTGATTCATCCTCTTTTGAATACTCATAATCAGTTATAGTCATTGATTTACCAATGCCTATGGAGGATAATAAAGAGACCATATTACAATATCCTACGCAACAAGTTGAGTAAATAGATGTTGTAACACAAGAATAATTAATAAGGAACAACAAGAGTAAATAAAGGCACAAATGGAGGCTGAGAAGAAGGCACAAAAGGAGTAAGAGAATAAAATAAGGAAGATACAAAGAGTAGGATACTAAGGAGTAGGAACACCAAAATCAATAAGATGAAGAGAAGCACAAAAAAAAATGTTGAAGAAGCTAAGCTAGAGAAGAAAAGAGCTGAAGAAGTGGAGGTGAATAAGAAAGAAGAAGAAGAATCAATAAGGAAGTATAAAGAAAGAGAACCAAGAAGTTAAAGTAGCATAACAAAATAAAGACCAAGAAAAGGAAGTTGTAAAGTCTCAAGAGGAAAAAAATGATAAATAAGCATTATACATTTAAGAAAAGCAATATAGTGATAAGCCAAGGAATAATAGGCCAAAGCTAAGGTTGAAGTGGATGTCAAAGCTAAGGCTAAGGAAGAGGCTAAATCCAAGTCTAAAGTGGATGGTAAAGCTAAGGATAAGGCTAAAGTCAAGGCCAAAGATAAGGCTAAAGCATAAGTAAAACCTAAGGTATAAACAAAGCACACAACATAACAAGAAGTTGTGTCAAAGCAAGAGACTAATACCACCAAAAAAATGGAAATAACTAAAACTCAAAAGCCACTACCCACATCTCAAGGCTCAAAATATAATCAAGGAGGTGTCTAGGAGGAGGCCTCCCAACTCACACCACAAATAACTATCCAATGGGTATGGGACATCCTTGCATCATCCATCTGGTGTAAAATATTTTCTCTTCCCATGGTGTAGATCAAGAGGGTACTTATCTTAGCTATAATTTCCATAATGAATATAGCTAAAATATCACACAAATCATCTCTTGATGTTTCTCAACTTCCATTGGCTAAAGAAATTAAAGGCACAACTACTTTTTAGGAATCAATAGCACACAAGGCTTCATCCTTAGATAAATACATATTGAAGCTATGAGAGGAAAACACAAACATACACCTTCATTTCAACAATGCACACCATTTCATTAATAACACATATGTTGCATTGGTCACCCATGTCCTAGGTGATGAATTCATGCCCTCTTATCACAACTAAAAAAGTACTAGATTATTGTGAAGAAGCTATAATCCATTCATAGTCAAGGGAAGAACATCAAATCAAAAACACAGGTATTTTTTGAGATCTTGGGAGAATATGAGTAAGTATTATACATATGTGGTATAATAATAAATTATCTAAGGAATGCTTAATTAGAAGCAACAACTCACCAATTCATTATCTAAAGCCAACTAAAAAGGTACTAGATTACTGTGAAGAAGCTATAATACATTCACAGTCAAGGGAAGAACATCAAATAAAAAACACAGGTATTTTTTGAGATCTTGGGAGAATATGAGTAAAACCCTGTGGCCCACAACTGCGAACTGTGCCCTTCCCTTCTCTGAACCTGTTGGTACGGCCTAGTGCCGATCTGTACGGATGTGGTCTAAATAAAAATAAATTGTCTAAGGAATGCTTAATTGGAAGCAACAACTCACCAATTCATTATCTAAAGCAAGCAATAGTTTGATAGGGTAGAAAAATCCAAGTTTATGATGGAATACTAGTAGAAAAATAACTATCTCTGCATCAATGGAAATCACACTTAAGTAGTTTCTTGAATCATGTGATAATTTCATGTAGAAGCTACAAAATAGAAAAATGAGATTATGCACAACAAATTTGTGGACATTCAAATGTAGAGGTATGCAGATCGGTTAGAGGATCTCTCCTAGGACATATAGGTTAAAGTGTTAAATTATAGGAAACTCATCGCTATCACAAAAGATGAATATATTTATAATATGATAGTTACCCAAGTCCAATTGCACACATTAATCACTATAGTTTGAGGAGTTATCACTCACTATAAAATGTTCAAACAAGATTTATCATAGATAAATAAATCCATAGCAAAAAAATTTGAGGAGCCCTAATTTATTCCTCCTTAATAACTTCAATAAGTGCTCCATCACATGAATACTATTGTAATTTCTCAACCCATGATCCAATAATAACCACAACCTCCACCAATAGATTATAAATCACCAATTTGTTATTATAAACCTAAAGTAGAATCAACATCACAACAACCTCTTATGTATCCAATTTAGAGCATGCCACGACCTAATCAATAGGTACTGCACACACTTCAAATTTTGATTTTTCCACATTTTTTTTTACACTCAATTATGATGGCCTTAAGCATTAGGAGTGGGATCAGGTTGGTTAAAAACCTTAAATGAAAACCACCTGGTTAAGTTAATCTATTAAAAACCCATGAGGGTGGTAGGGTAGTATGTTATTTAGTTGAAAACCTGAGAGGGCAACTTAGTAGTGTGAAATGTGTGAAAATGGTTAATGAAACCTTGAGAAATAACTACAAATTTTATTTTTGGTTCACTTCCTCAACATAGTCAAAGTTTTCAAGCTTCAACTCAAGGCACATTTTATATGACTTTGTCTTGGGATAAGACACCTGTTTAAGTCTAAGAAAGTGTTGGGAGTAAAATAAGACTATAAACTCATAGATTGTAATTTGTGGACATGTGTGAAACTCACATTATTTTATCCTTTGTATTCTTTTTTGTATGTATTTAGCTCTTGTAAACATATCAATAATCTTCATAATGTGAAGAGTATTTCCTTTAGATGTACTAAAAGGTTGGAATGTGAAGTGACAACACTTTCTAAAATTGTATATATAGCATTCATTTGTATTATGAAATGGTTTCAATGTGATGGGGATTAATATACAACTCTATAATGGTTTCCCTCATATATTTTTTATGGTTATTCTGTGCATAACAATTACTCTATTTTCTAAATTTATTAGTCATATAGTTTCTATCTATTTCTCTTTATATGATAAGTGTATGGTTTATACATCTCTATTTTTGTTTAGTCAATCTATTGATAAGTTCAATTTGTAATGCAGTCTGTTTAGTTAAGCTTGAGGACATGGAGTTTAAAACTTTAGATTCTAGGGTTTTTGGGTTAGTTCACCAACTTCACTTAGATGTGAAAATCATGGTGAAGAAAGGAAATCTCAATGTGGTAAAATATAACATCGATGTGATAAAATGGGACATGGATGATGTGAAGTCACAATTGGTATCTATCAATGGGGTATTGACCACTCATCTTTCATAGCCAAATAATCCCCCATTATTCCATTCATTTTTCCCAACTAGAAAAATCAAAACTTAAATATTGATTCAAAAACATGTTGCCAAAATTGGAAGTGTGAAATTTTGATGGTAAGGATCTAATAATTTGGATCAATGGAATGGAAAAAATATCTAATCTACATCATGCCCCATATGCAAATAAGGTGGTCATGGCATCTCTATATTTGGAACCCAAACAATTCATTTGGTATAGGTGATTATGCATTGGAAAAGAAATGAGGACCTTCTTGTCACTTGGTTAGTTTTGTCTAATGAATTACAAATTAACTATAAAAAAAACATCATAGAAAATGACTTTAATCAATTTGTAAAGTTATGACAAATAGGCCCACTAAGGATTATATTCAACAATTCCATAATATAGCTTTATGTGTGGATGACATCAACAAGGAAAAAATGAATTAACTATTTTTAGGTGTACTTGAGGATAGCATCCAACTTGATGTTCACATGTTTAATTGAATTTCAATATCTAGATCCATAGTCTTCACATGTAGGGCTAAGGAAAGAGATTTGGTTAAATTAAGGGATTTTACTAATGGTTGATAATCTAATTCCATAACACAATCATTTCCTCAACCTACAAGATTATACTCTTATCAAATTGAAGATAATCATGAAAAAGGGTTATTTTTTAGATGTGATAGCAAGTGAATAAAATACATAAATGTGTTGAGAAGAATTAAATCTACATGGAAGGAGCTAGTGAAGATAAAGAATATGATGATGCCTCTAGTGAGGGTAAAGAAGAACCAGGATGTGGAATCTAAATATTCTCAACCTAATATTTTTTTTCATTCACTTTAGGGTACTAACACTCCTCAAACACTTAAGGTTGTGGGTTTACTCAAGAAATAGAAGGTGAATGTCTTGATTAACTCTGATAGTACACTTAACTTCATTAATAGTAAGTTGGATACTCATTTGAAGTGTTTCATTTACCTAGCTTCAAAATTTTAGGTCATGATTATAGATCATGACATAATCAATTTTTCTTAGAAATTACATAGGATTAATATTGGTATGGGAGACTACATGATAGATTCTATTATGTTTGTTATTCCCATGGGTGCGGTAGAAATAGTTTTGAGAATCCAATGGCTCACAACCTTGCAAAAATTAGAGACAAATCTATATGAATATTTCATGTGCTTTCATTCTAAAGGTAGAACATTTGAGCTACATGGATTATGGGTAAAATATCCATAATTGGTTAGTTTGCATCACATCTCAAAGATTCTTAAAAAAAGGTTGAATTGTTTGTTGCATGATTATTTTCCTAAAAAATTAAACCAAAAAAGGCACACACACACACTACACGTGTGTGTGTGTGTGTGTGTGTGTGTGTGTGTGTGTGTGAGATTAATAATGAACACCCAATTATTTTTGGTGCCATGAAAAAAGGACTACCACCAAGAAGAGAACATGATCATGCCATTTGTTAATTATGGAATGTTGAAGATGAAAATTGTTGCGTCAACTAATCAACCCTCTCGCATATTGTGAAAGTTAAATTATAATTGTACCAATCTAAAAGTAATGTTCTAAAGGTTCAATTATGATCCTAAAGATATGATAGTTTTTTAAATGTTTTGAGAAATAACAAATAGGTTAGTGACTATAACATATTCCATTATAATTTCAAAAATCCACTTATCAAATAATGAATCAATTAAGATATGAATGTGTAATCTATCCTATCCAACATAGAAGGTCTATAACAAGACAATCTCTTAAAAAAAAGAAATCTGATTCAATAATATAATATATTCTTAAAGTAATATCTTGCTTTTGTTATAATGACTTCCAAGTAATATCAAAATAATTAACAAAAAAATAAAAGTGTAAAATGAAGATAAGAAATTAAATTAGTTTATAAATAGATCTTCACTAAAGTAGACATAACTCAACAATCAAGATGAAGAAGAAAATAAAACATAAAATAACTAAACAAAGGCAACAAACTAATTAGTAAAAAGTAAAAATATTAAGTCTAAACTAAACTTGAACATAAACAAACTAATCTATAATTAACTAAACCTAAAACTAAACTAACTACAGAAATAAAACTAAATTAAGAAACTTAACTTAATAAAGATAATAAAAAATAAACATAAAATTAAATACAAACTATATTAAAACTAAATAAAACAAAAAATAAATTATATTAATTAGAGATTAAACTAGAATTAGATTTAAACTAAAGTCAAAGTCAAAGTCAAAATAAAATATAATATAAATAAAACATGTGAGTCTCAATAGAGAGAGTCATCTTAACAAAACAAAGTATTTTATTTTTAAAAACCAACATCTTCTTTACAAAATATCTTAAAAAGATCATTTTTACAATCAATTAGATCAATGAAATGTCATAAATAGTTAAGTTTTCATCATTATTTAGATTGAATACTCAGATTCTACACACATGACTGCAAGAATCAATCATCAAAAAATGATAAACTTGACAAACTTCAGATAATCTATTATAAATGATAATATAAAACTGGATATACCTATGTTGCCTAAGCAATATACTCAACCTTCAGAGAAAGTATCATTGGTCTATTTGTAAAACTCATGCTATCTCAGAGAATTTTCATAGAAGAGAAAGATAAATGATTGACTTTACAATGTATAAGTCTTCAATACTTGTGTTGTCCCTCTCTCTTCAAATGAATCCTTGATATTCTTTTATACTTCAAACTTGATTGAAAACAAGTTGTAACTAACCTTATTTAGTTACTTATTAACTTAACTAATTAACTTTTACAAGTCAATTAATATTAACATTTATTAATTAAGATTTAGTTAAAACTTTAAAAAATTTAATAATCAATTATTTGAACATAAACCAAATATTTTCTAATAGGTAGGGACTCTTAATCAATTAATAATAATAAGAAACACATATTTCAATAAATAATGAGATAATTTGAAACTTAGATGAAATTTTTATCTATATTAATTCCATAATGCATATAATCAAAATTACTTAGGCATATATATCAAAATTTAAAAGTCTGATGTACTTTCAAAATATTATAACAAAAATATTGAAATATAAAATGTACTTAAGTCTAAACAACTTAAAAGTTCAATTTTAAAATGAAAATTTATCTTTTTGATAACCAAAAGTCATCAAAATCAGATCAAATTTTTATCACTAGTTTTTCCTGTTCATTTAATTGTTTATTATAATCCATCTCAATTGTAAGAAATTGAACTAGCTTAGTTATATAATCACTTTCAAAATCATCTACCTCCAAATTAACCTACTTCACAACTTCGATTTCTATTAGAGTATTTGATTCATCCTGACTGATTAAATACTTTTTTGAAGTAGTTAGATTTATGATAAGCAGTGGATTTCTAGACTTAGCTTCTTTCACCTTATAATAGGTATTTTTTGATGTGGTGTAGGCTCATTATAACAAGAAGGAAAGGCAAGATTCACAAAGTTTTTTGCATGGACTATCTCATTGTCTAGTTATGTTGGTTCATTAATATCATGAACTCTTTTTTGGCTGGGTGATTGAATAGGTGGCTAGTTTAGATTATTTTATAGTTGAAATATAAAGTTATAAAAAACTCTATTACCCTTATGATTCGTAGGATTAAAAAGTAGATTATTCAATAGATTTCAAAATTCAAATTCAGTGGCATAAGAATGGATAGACATTCTGGTTCCTCTACTTGCATACCTAGGGTCAAAACATCTATCTCTAAACCCCCTTATAAGAAATTGCTTATTTGGTGCCTCTTGATTCATAATACTAAAATTTTGATTCTTTCTCCAACCTCTGCTATCATTATTTCTACTTGAACCCAGTTGATCCCAGCCTGACATCCTATATACAGTTTAAAATATATATTCAAAATCTAATTATTATGTGACTGAACCAAAAAAATGAATATATATCATCAATGAAACCAAAATAACAATTATATTTCAATATAGCAAACCACCAATCACCTATAAAATTTCTAGTTATCAACAAAATTATCAATCAACTATCTACTGACTAAAATTGGATTATTCATATTGAAAACTTCTAACTATGTCAAACATCATCATAATATTCCAACTTTAAATCCTAATAATAAATTTATATTTTTATAATTTTATTTTCAACACATTCTGTCATATTTTTGCATTCTATTCTCACTATGTGAATGTGATCTCAAAATATGTATGACTATAAACTACAAAAAATTCTCAAATTGAACTAATTCAAAATCACTGAAATAAATATCTCTACAAAAATTTCATTCATGACATTATAAACTGCATGTATTTCTCATGAACTATCAACAAATTTAAATCTCTAAAAGAACAAATTTGACAAAAGATCTACAAACTATTATAAGCTTATTGACAGGGTCGAACCCTTCTTAGAACATCATATCAAAAATCAAAAAACAACTTATCATAGTTTCCCACTCTCATTATTTTTCTCTTTCTGATTTTCAAAAATAAAATCTAGAAGAATAACCTTCTCAGTCTAGAAATCATAAATATGTATGCAAATAATCATGAATATTAAAAATGTTCAGCACAAATTCTTTGAAATGTTTCTAAACCATCATTCATGTTTTCATAAAATAACTATGTAGAGCTCATCTTTAAAACATCAATGAAAATATCTTTGAACTATAACTGATGTGTTCAAAAACATCAATGTATTATATTCAACCAATAGAAAATTGGAAACAAGAAATTGCATGTTCACAATATATCTTCCAAATCATCTCAGACATAGTTTGAGCACACTATATTTCCATAAAAATGACCATGTAAAACTTCTCCTTCAAAACTTCATGTATTTATGAAACTAATAGTTTCAAAATACAAACTAGTATGAACAAAAATTACCATTGTCATAAAATAATCAAATAAAATTGAAACCCTAAAAGTCAAATATGCATATATGCAAGAAAATATCCATTATTAATTTTAAAATACCATTCTTCGCATCTAAACTGACAATCTTTTAGAATCTCCCAGTTTAACTCAAAACCCAAGATGAATAGATTTATATCAAAAGATGAAATCCATGTTATCATCATTATCCCATACAATAGAAAGTGATGCGAGAATCCAAAAAATCAATTTTCTAAGAAAACTAAAACTTTAAGATCTTTCGACTTTCTTTATCTATAATAATTCTTAAACTTATGCATGCAACAATTTTAAACAAATAGTTTAAAATACAAAAACTTATAAAAACCATGTAGACCTAAAAACTATTGTTTTATCTCCATACAAACTAAAAAATAATTGAAATAACTAGTTATCTTCTTCAAAAACTTATTTATTTCATCATTGGCGTACCTATATAAGCTTTCCTATAACTTCCTATCTATATTTTTCTGTCTGTAACTTCCCAAGCTTATCTCAGTAGAGTGTCACTTACATAGGCGAGCTTTAAAAAATGACCATCACAATGAAAACCAAATATATTTATACACAAAGTCCCACGTATTAATTATTTGTGCCTACATGCACATTTGTCATTAATTTTTCAAATCAAGGTAAGTATTCAACAGACCATCAACTCCTTTAGCAATGCATCCAAATTTAGTTATGGACATAATCCTCACTAAATCAATAACCAAATTTCGTAAACCAAGGCATGTACATTTTAAATTTAATTCCTTAAACCACCCTTTGATCTCATCAAGATCTTGAAACATCCCACATATGATTCATATTAAATAACACTACCAACTTGCCACCTAATACTACCATTAGAGTGCTAAACCATCAACTTATCATTTTGATGTTCAAATCACTAAACAAAGTGAACATATAATTTATCCAATGTTGAACATAATTTATTTCCAATTCAAACCTTCCAAACAAAACCATTACCTTATGCCCAATTCAATCCTTAATAACATCAGCTTTGAGGTACCAATGTAAACATTATTTAATTTACTAATAAACCTTTGAAATAAAATCATCACCCATGATCATTTAGATCCTTTGATAAATCAAACATATCAAATTAAATACTTTGGATAGATAATGCTTAGAATTAAAACTTGGAACCCTTTTAGGATTATCAAATAGCTTAGGTTTAATTATTAAAGCAAACTTATTCATGTCACAATTTACAAAATATCAACCTTCCATATTTGCAATTGAATTTTGAATGAGACTGATATGACAATCACCATGATAAATCCATAAAAAAATCACAGTCAAATTTTAAATGAAGATGACTGAAAACTAGTATGGCAAATTATTTTGAAACACTGAAGTAACCATTTTAAAAAAATGCAACCTGATCAACTTAGTTATTAAAATGTCATAACTAAAAATAAACATTCACAAATGATATATATATATATATATATATATATATATGAATATTTTATTCATTCCTCCATAAATGCTTTTCAAATTTACTATAATATAGATATGAATTCACGAACAAATCATTACCAAATCATTCAATTAAAAACATGTGTATTCATAAAACTACTAATTGATGTAGGTCTTGACTATAGTTTTAAACTTTATGAATAGGTCATTTTTATGGTGGATAAGAATATTAGTTTTAGAAATTTAAAAGGGTTATGAAAAATAGGCATAACACTAGTGACCTTGCTAGTTAGTTTTGAATAATAAAATCAAGTAGTAATCAAATTATCTATTTTAAGAAACACAATCTTGAGAGTGTGATTGAGGTAAATCATTTATCAAATGGCTATGTGTGAACCCTTTTATAATGAATTTTACTAAGGGATGAAATTTTTGGCTAGCTTGACATGAAGAAAGAGAATGATTTAATAAGGAAGTTTAGGTTAGATACATAAATAAATACAAATGTTTCTAATATAATATTTAAAAATAAAGTATTACTTCAACAACTCAGTTATAACTCAACATATATTATTTATGTATATAAAAAATTAAGTTAATAAAGAACAATATCTCAAAATAATTGATACTTATAGTTGAATTACAACATCTTCGCATTCTTCTTTCATACCATGAAAACTTCATCCACTTGAAACACTTGTTGATCTTTCAAAATTAAAAGTCAAACAATAAAAAAAAGTAAATAAATAAAACAAGAAACAATAGGACAAGATAGAAAAGAAAAGAATCACAAAACCAAAAAAAAACATTAAAAAAAAAAATAAATAAACAAATCTAAGAGGAAGCTAATTATGAAATAATTTCAAATGATGGCCTTTAACTAAATAACGTAACCAGTTCCCATTAATTTTTTTCAAATAAAAAGCATTATTTTCAAGTAAAGTTGCAACATGATAAGGACCAAGCTATAATGCATCAAATTTATGATGTTTACCATGTTTTTCATGAGCTTTGTCCCAGTATAAAATTAAGTCACCAACTTTAAATTTTTTATTATCGAATTTTTTTTTTATTAGCACTTTCAATTTTATTATTTTTGACTCATCAAGAGCTATTAGCACTTATGTAATATTTTTCAATAAAATTAGTGTCTTCAGAAACATATTTTAAAACAATTCTAGCTAAAGAAATATGAAGTTCTATTGGTAAGGTGGCTTCAAATCCATATGCTAACATGAAATGTAAATAACTAGTTATTAACAATAGTTCTATCAAATCATAAGTGTCTTCAAAAATTTTAAGATGTCAATTCCATTTCTTTTTATAAACTAATTTCTTCATGATTAAATCAAATTTTTATTTGTTGACTCAGATTGACAATTATCCTAAGGGTAATATTTATATGAATGACTAGATATAATAGAGTATTTTTCTAAAACTTCTAGAAACTCATTTAAAATAAACTGAGGTCCATTATCAGAAATGATTTCATAAAGAACTCTAACTTTAGAGAAAATCCAATTTTAAAAAAATAAAATTACTTCACTTTTTATAGAACTTTTAAGTGCTTTGGTCTCAGGGCACTTAGTAAAACAATTCATTGCCGTTAAAATATATCTATGACCAATGAGGAAGGAGGATGTATATCTAAAATAAATTCAATGCCCCATTTCATAATTGGATTTTTCAAGTATAACAGAATTCAAAAGTATTATAGGGAACTTAACTCTATCAACAAAAAAATTGACATGGCATACAAGAATAGACTAACTTATAATCATCTTAAAATAGTGTAGGCTAATAATAACCTACTTGTAAGATCTTATAAATAGTGTGTTTTTTAACATAATGTCCACGATAATTCTCTTCATTATAACCTCTAATAACCTTTTGTGTTTAGTCATATGTAAGACATCTTAATAAAATACCATCTCTATTTTGATAAAATAGAAAAATTATCTAATAAACATAAATTTAAAGCTCTTAAACATAAAACATGTTTTTGTTTCTTATAAATATTATTAAGATAGGCTTGATTTTAAAAATAAAATACTAAATCGTGATACCAATCATCTTTAGCCAACATACAATCCCATTCATTCATTTCAAAACCAAAATTAAAATTTTAAAAAAATCAAAAAAAATTATGGTCTTTAAATGAGGTTTTGCATTCAAACTATCATCAACTAACAAGAGTAACACATTAATATTTAAAGAATAATTTTCAACTAAATGTTTTTCCAAGTCATTACCTTTAATTATTTTGAAATTTTGAATTTAAGATCAAACTCTTGAAGTCATAATATCTACTTTGCAAGCCTTTCTTGAATGGTTAGTTGTTTCAAAAGATAAGATAAAATAGGTACATTAGATCACACTATAGCTTTATTTTCCATTAATAAATAATGAATTTTAATTAAAGAGGAAACTAATAAAAAAATTAATTTCTTAATAAGAGGGTACCTAATTTCGGCATCTTTTAAAACTTGACTCATGTAACTAATTTATTTTTTGTTATTATTTCAAATTCTTGAGTGATAACAACTCCAATTACTTTTTCAGCATCATTGAAATAAAGAATAAATGTTTTTTTAAAATCTGGTTTAGTAAGTACTAGAGCACTTGCAATGGCACCTTTAACATTATTGAATGTTAAATTAACACTTTCATCTCAAGTATAAAATTTATCTTTCTTAGGAAATAGTTGCAAAAGATTAGACTTATCAACAAAATTTTATATGAATTTCCTAACAAAGTTAATTTTATTAAAAAAAGATCGTAAAATAGATTAATCTTTAGGAAGAGTTAATTATTCAATGGCTTTAATACGTTCAGGATCTATGAAAATGCCATTTTTTAAAATGGTGTCTTAATAATTTACCTTCGGTAACACCAAATATTGATTTCTTTGGATTCAAAGAAATATCATACTTTCTACATCTTATGAAAACTTCACAAAGATGATCAAAATGCTTTTTACATCTTTTCTGATGAATGGTGAGATCATTAAGATAGACCTAAATAATAATGTCAATCAAGTCATCAAATGTAACATGCATAGCTCTTTGAAAAGTAGCTCCTACATTCATTAATCCAAATGGCATTCTATTATAAGTAAAAGTCCCTCTACATGTAGTAAAATTTATTTTATGTCTATCATCAGGATTCAAAAAAATTTGATTATAACCAAAAAATCCATCTAATAATGACATCATTTTTGACTCTACAACTTGTTGGAAAATATGATCTATATTTGGTAGACAAAAATTATCTTTAACGCTATCTTTATTCAAGTCTTTAAAATCAACACATAATTTAATATCATTATTTTTCTTTCTGACTGGCACTAAATGATCTACCCATTCAGAATATTTTACAATAAAAATGATATCAATATTAATCATTTTACCTAGCTCTTTGTTAATAGTGTCTTCTAATAAAAGGTTAATTCTTCATATTTTCAGTCTTGCAGGTTTAATACTAGGGTTTATAGGTATATCATGTTTAATAACATCAATAGTGTAACCTTTAAGATCTTTGTATGACCAAGCAAATACATCAATAAATTCTTTAAATAATTTATGAATTTCACCTTTTCACTTATGGTAACTTGAATTCTTAAATACACATATTTAGGATATTTTTCTATACCAAAGTTGATAGAAATAGTTTCATCTATAATTCTTCTGGATCGTTCTTCTATTCTAAAAATTGTAGACTGATCATTACATGTAAACATAGATTTCAAACTTGTTAAATTAGCAGGTAATTTATTAGTACTTAATTATAGATAATCCTCATAATTTAATACATAATCATCATGATTAAAGTAATTACCTTTAATAAATGAATCTATGTGTTTGTCACAATGAAAAATAGGCCAACTATCATTCAAATCTAAAATTTTCAGTCTAAATATTTCAGAAAAAGAGAAGTTTATGATTGGTTCACTTTCACTTAGAGTTGGGTTAGATGCAAAAACAACAAGCTTATCAACTCTACTATTATATTCTCTAAGTATATGAGTGATATTAAAAGCTTCAAAATATTTAAGTAAAGACCAAGCCTTTTGAGTATAATGATGTAGATGAGTTTGATTAGTTTTTTAAAAAATTCAAACTTGACTAACAAGTAACTCAAAGTCCCCAAAAAAGTTCAATAGCTTTTTCTAAACCTAAACATAATGCTTCAAATTTTGATGTATTATTAGTGTTTTCAAATGATAATTTGTAAGCATAACAAAATATCTTACTAATAGGAGAAATTAAACAAATTTCAGCATCATTTCCTTATTGAGAATAGACTCCATTAAAATATAGTGACCATAAAATATTTTTCTCAAAGAATTATTCATGCTAATTTTTTAGTTCATCTAAATTTAATAGCTCACAAGTTCCAATTCCTATCTCAATATAAGCAATATTAGAAGTGGATGATTCTATAGGTGTACTAGATCAATCTTCTCTTTTTATGAAAGGAATTTCATTACTTACATGAACCCATATTTTATCTTTCCTGACAAAATCACTAGTTGCTTTTGACCAATCTCTTCCTAATAACATAACATAGTTACTAAAAATATCTAAAATTTGAACATTAGTCATACATCTAATTCTTTCATTTGTAACAATCTTAATGACTATGTCTCAAAACTTACCACAACTCTTAGTTTGTCTTGAATCAAATCTAGTAAGCTTCCTATTATTAGTTTAATAAGAAATGCCTAATTGATCTGCAATAAATTTGAGCATTAAATTCTTTGAATGACTCATATCTAAAATACAATTATGGATTACCTTATTAGTAATTTTCACCAAAACATAAAAAGAATGTATATAATATATATAATGATCATAACTTTGAGAAAATATAAATATTTATTCATTACCATATTCTTGTAAGTTTACATCATTTTTGGGATTCTTAACAGCTTCATTAAGTTTATCAAGTTGTCTTGGAAGGCTAACTGCTTGTAATAATGAAAATCTAGTTTTAATTGTAGATAAACCATCAATTATATTATAAATTTTAGTACTAGTTTGTCAAAAATTATTAGGCTTATAATATTGATATTACGTATTATTATAACTAGTTGATAAATGGATATTTTGAGAAGAATTATCAGATGAATTACTTAAAAAGTTATTCTAAATTACTTTACCTTTATCTTTAGAAGAAGAATCATTATTTGTTGTATTGTTATTTTGGAAAGAGTTATAATCTTTATTTCTAGCATTAACAACATAAACACCTTCATTTTTTGATGGATCATCAAGAGCACACATGTTTATGTTGTCATCTAGATAAATAGATATACTATCTTCTCCTTGAATGGATTTTCTAAATTTTTGAACAATACATAAATCTAGATCATGATCTAATTCACATATATTGCAGTAATGAACAGCTTCTTTATTTTTAATTTCAACAATGCTTTAATTAGATGAAAAAGATTTATCATTGAATTATATTTTAACAACGATCAGTTCATTTCTTATACTTTGAATGGCTTTTAAATTTTTTTCATTATCTAAATTTAGACCTATAAAAGATCTATCTTCAAACCTAATACGTTTAAGTTTTTTTCTACTCAATGTAAAATGTTACAATTGTATCATATCTCGTAATGTCTCTATTTTCTAAGGTCATTTTATACTTCAAAGGTAAAACACTACAAAAGTAATATCTAGATAATTTATTAGAAGATATAAGATCATGAGAATTATTTTGATGTAACTTAGTAAATATGGTAATAAAATCATATATAGTTTTACTTGAAGCAAGAGAAAAATTTATGAGATCATTGACTAGATCTAGATATTCTTTAGCTTTTTTAAAAGCTAATTCTAACCAATCTTCAATATCTTTATAAGTGCTAATAGCTTTAGTAGGTAAACTTAAAAAAGCTTGATAAGCTTTCCCTTCAAGTGTTTGAGCAAAAAAATTTAAACAAATATTTTCACTTGTTATACTAAGAGTAGAAAAATCGAACTTAAATGAATCTAAATGATCTTCCCAAGACTCCTTAGAAGTTTTTAAAAATTTGGTATATTTAATCCTTTTAGGGAAGGTAACTTACCTAGATGATTTTGAATATTAAGTGGATTTCTAGGAATCCATAGATTTATATCTATTTGATGTTCTGATTCAACTTTAGAATTAGCTTCATCTTCAATGAGATCATCCTAATCTCTATTATCTTACAGACCTAGAATCATATCGTGTATCCTCTGTTCTTCTTGATC
This sequence comes from Torreya grandis, assembly GCA_037957365.1. Lineage (NCBI taxonomy): Eukaryota > Viridiplantae > Streptophyta > Pinopsida > Cupressales > Taxaceae > Torreya > Torreya grandis. The sequence continues at coordinate 7,536,689 of JARHVA010000083.1, forward strand.
TTCCATTAAAAAATTTAGTAGTTTGTTCTACCTAAATTGATTGATTTTATTGAACTTAATTAGTTTGATTTAATTGCAGATTTATATCAATAGGTTCATAGGGCATAACCAAATTATCAAATGGATGAGAATCAGAAAGAAAATGAGTTATAGGTCTAAGATGAACAACTAAAACTCTTGCTTTATTTTCTTGAATTGATTTATTTATATTTAAAATGTCTTTTTGAGTCTCATGAGTAAGATTAGAATGCCAATCTATCTCAAATTATATAGTTTCTTTTTCTTCATTTATGACTTGTATGACACACTGAAGATTATGAGGGTGATTATACTATACATAGCAAGTTAAATTAAAATCAACATCAACTTGATCATCAACAATATCAATTCTAGGTTAGATAATAATAGGCTATCCTCTAAGTACCATGAACAAAAATAAAATACAACTCTAAACAAATAAGAATTCTAAAAGTTGTCCCTAATAGAATCACCAAATTTATTGATGATGAAAATTATTTCATCAACTAATCACCTCTTTTGCCTATTACAAAGGTTAAATTAGAATTGTATCAGTCTAATACTAAGGTTATAATGGTTCAATTATGATCATAAAGATGTGAGAGTTTTTTAAATGTTTCAAAAAATAACAAATAAATTAGTGATTATAACATATTCTATTATAATTTCAAAAATTCACTTATCAAATAATGAATCAATTAAGATATGAATGTGTAATCTATCATATCCAACGTAGAAGGTATATAACAAGACAATCTCTTGAAAGAAAGAAATTTGATTCAATAATATAATATATTCTTAAAGTAATATCTTACTTTGCTCTAATGACTTCTGAATAATACCAAGATAATAAACAAAGAAATACAAGTGTAAAATGAAGACAAGAAAGTAAATCAATAACTCAACAATCAAGATAAAGAAGAAAATAAAATATAAAATAACTAAGCAAAGGCAAAAAACTAATTAAGAAAAAGTGAGTTCAATAGGAGCAAAATTTGGTTTAGAGAACTCACCCCTATAGTCAATCATTTCCTCTGGGTGGTTATTAACAAGAAGATTATCACCATTGATAATTTAGCTAAGAGAGGTTTTTTATTACCTAACATGTGTTACTTGTGTAGGGAAAACACTGAGAACATTCACCACCTTTTTCTTCATTGTTCCTTTTCTCAAAAGCTGTGGGGTCTCATTCTCTCTAGATTTATGATTGCATGGCCTTTTCTAGAAGATATAATGCAAGCTTGGAATCAATGGGAGCCCCATCTCAAACATTGTATGCTAAAGAGGTTGTGGAGAATCATTTTTCCTTATATCTTTTGGATGATTTGGAAGGCCAAAAATGCTATCATTTTCATATAAAAGAAAAATTCCCACCAAAATATCCTTAAGAAAATTTTCATTGAAGTCAAAGAGAACATCTTGAAATTCAAACCCCCTTAGAAAAAAAATTTCCCTATAGAATAAGAGAGGTTTATTTCTAATTGGAGCATTAAAATTAGGGATCTTTAGACCAGACCTAATCCTATTGATAGATCTCTTATACAATGGATCCCTCCTCCCACTAATTGGTTTAAATTGAATTTTGATGGAGCTTCTAAAGGAAACTCAAGAGCTGCTTGTGGTGGAGGTATCATTAGAGACCATATGGTAAACTTTGTGGTTGCTTATGCTAGACCTATGGGCATCTAATCCAACCATTATGTTGAGGCATTAGTAGCTTTATGGGGCATTAAACTTTCCAAAGATTGTAACATCACTAATTTAATCATTGAAGGGGACTTGTTGAGCATTATCAATCACCTTAACAAGGTCTTTCCAACAAGTTAGTACATTAGAGACTTTATTTTAGAAGCTTCTAACATTTGCAACACCATTCCTCTTCATAACATCACTCATACCTATAGAGAAGGGAACTCAGCGGTGGATTATTTTGCTAACCTAGGTGTTAACTATGATCTTTTACAAGTGTGGCACATTGAGAATCAAATTCCCAATAATGCAATTGATATCATTATTTGAGAAAAGAAAAGGGATAATAATTAGGGAATATATGGCCCTTAATTGGAAGGACAAGTGGCTTCTTTTTATGACTCCTTTCTATATGCCAGAAGTGCTCACGCATGTTCATGATAAGGATTACAGTCATTTCACATAGATCCTTCAATATCTTTTCAACATTCATTTTATTGAGCTCCTGGTTAGGTATTTTACCAAAGCTATGATAAGCAATTTTACTATTGTTAACTAGGTGCTTACTTGTTGTATACCATTGGAGGAGTACCTTACTAGATCGAACCTAAGTTTGACCCCAGCTAGAAAAGTAAGGAGGATGTGTGGAAAGTGCTCAACATTGGTGGTTTCACCAAATTCCTAGAAAAAATGAAAGGGCGTGACCAACACATCTCTACCTCTTTCATCGCCAACTAGAAAAATAAAGAGGTCATTTATTGTAAATAAATCTTTCCCCATCACTAAGAAACTTATTTCTTTGGTTACAGGTCTCAGCTTGGATGGGATTAAATTATATAAGGGCAAGATTGATAAGAAGGAAGAAAAGAGGCTTTTAGAGGGTTCTAATGTCAGTGTACTTACCTATACCAAAGTAGGTATTGTGTGTTCTTCTCTTTTTGACCCTTTTTGTGAGATTACCAGCATGGTTATGAGATATATCACTCTTGAAGGTCGGTACAACACCCTCCCTCTGCACCATCTTGTTCTTTTAAACTAATTCCATAAGGGATCTGCTATTAGTTTCCCTTACTATATCCTTTAATCCATGGAAGCCTCCATCCTTGAGGTTCAAAATCACAAGATACCCCTTCCCCTGCATCAAAGAATCATCTTCCTTTTGCATCTGCATTACAATTTAATATTGATGAATTCTCTTTCATGCCTATTAATGCCTCCTAAATCCTCTTCTAAGCACATGATTCACTCTAAGAACCCTAATTTCCTACTTCTTAATCCTTCCCACAAAGGGTTCTTAGAAGTAGTAAAGAAAAGGAACATGTTGTTTTGGTGGGAAAAAAAATTATTGTTGCTAAGAGTATAATGGCTATTAGTACATGAATAGGGGCACTGATCCTTCTCCCTCTTTCAAGGATAAATTGGCCAATATGGAAGGCAAGGTTAGTGCTTTCAATAAGAAGGTTAAACATCTGAATAAGAGCACTGGTAAGATAAAGATGGGGGATACCCCTTCACTTAATGAAGCCAAAGTGGAAGAAGTTTTCAAGAAGCTAAGAATTCTAGAAGGAAACTTTGATCAGATTATAAATAGGCAAATTGACTTCTTAGCCATGTTCAAAGCCTTTATGGAGTTCCTAAAATTTCAAGTTTGACATATCTGCACCTTAGGCAACATTCACAAAGACATTTGGAGTCGTGGTTCAGCCAAAACTCATGCTATCAACACCATTGACATGTATGATCTATCATAGACCATGGCCTTGGAGCTCTTTAATGTTTTTGAAAACTTTCAGAAGAATTTCAACAAGTTACTCAAGTGAAGACATATTTTTGGACTATTTTCTCTTAGTCATTGTATTTTTGCTATCTTTTTGTTGGGTTGTTACTATATTTTTACTATGTAGTTGTTGTTGTTTTGTTGTTTTGGTGTCTTACTCTTAACAGTTGTTTTTTTGTTGTTGGGCTTCCAAGTCTATCTTGATCTTGATCTTTTGTATTGAGGAGTGGACCCCTCTTTTCAACCACTGATTTTTTTTGTTATATTTGGCTTTTGAACTTTTTTGCAATAGGGTATGGTCTCTTTCAAACCATTTATCAAATATACAAAAAAAAAAGTAATTAAGAAAAATTAAAAGTATTAAGTCTAAAATAAACTAGAACATAAATAAACTAATCTAAAATTAACTAAACCTAACACTAAACTAACTAAAGAAATAAAACTAAATTAAAAAACTTAATAAAGATAATTAGGGATAAACAAAAAATTAAATACAAATTATATTAAAACTAAATAAAATAGAAAATAAATTAGATTAATTAGAGATTAAACTAAAATTAGATTTAAACTAAATTAGAAGCTAAAGTCAAAATAAAATACAATATAAACAAAACATGTGAGTCTCAATAGAGAGAGTCATCTTAACAAAATAGATCATTTTATTTGAGAAATCAACATCTTATTTACAAAATATCTTTAAAAGGTAACTTTTACAATCAATTAGGTCAACAAAATATCATAAATAATGAAATTTTCATCATCATTCAGATTGAATACTTAGATTTTTCACATAGGACTGCAAGAAGCAATCATCAAATGATCTTAAACATGACAAAATTCAGATAATATGTTATAAATGATAATATAAAATTAGATATCCCTGTGTTTCCTAAGAAATATACTCAATTGTCAAAGAAAGTACCATTGGTCTATCTGTAAAAGTCATGCTATCTTAGAGAAGTTCCATAGAAAAGAGAGATAAATGATTGACTTTATAATATATAAGTTTTCAATAACTGTGTTGTTCCTCTCTCTTCAAATAAATCCTTGATTTCTTTTTATACTTTAAACTTGGTTAAAAATAAATTGTAACTAACCTTAGTTAGTTACTTATAAACTTAACTAATTGACTTTACAAGTCAATTAATATTGATAGTTATTAGTTAAGATTTAGTTTAGACTTAAAAAGTCTTAAGAATCAATTATTTGAACATAGACCGGGTATTTCTTAATAGGTGGAGACTCTTAATCAATTAATAATAATAAGAAATACATATTTCAATAAATAATAAGTTAAGTTCAAAGCTAAATGAAATTCTTATCTATATTAATTTCATAATGCATATAATTAAAATTACTTAAGTTTATTTATATATATATATATATCAAAATTTAAAAATATGTTGTACTTTCAAAACATTATAACCAAAGTATCAAAATCTAAAATATACTTAAGTCTAAACAACTTAAAATTTTAGCTTCAAAAAAAAAATTATCTTTTTGATAACCAAAAGTCATCAAAATTAGATAAAACTTCTATCATTGGGTTTCCCTATTCATTCAAGAATTCATTATGCTCCATCTCTAATGTAGGAAACTAAACCAACTTAGTTTCAGAATCAATTTCAAAATCATCTCCTTATAATTTAACCCGATTCACAAATTTGATTTTTGTTGGAGTATCTGATCCATCTTGATTGATTGAACATTTTTTTGAAGTAGTTGAATTTATGACAAGCAGTGAATTTTTTAGACTTAAATTTATGAACCCTATAATGGGCATTTTTTGAGGTGGTGTAGGCTTATTAGAAAAATAAGGCAATGTAAGATTCACAAAGTTATATACATGGGCTATCTCATTATTTAGTTGTGTTGGTTCATTAACATCATGGACTCTTTCTTCACCAAGTGATTGAATAGGCATCTAGTTTGGATTATTCTATAGTTGATGGGAAGAAATACTATGGGATTGAGATCTGGCTCCAAATCTATGACCACATAAACTTCTATTATCCTTATGATTTATAGGATTAAAAGGTAGATTATTCAACACATTTCAAAATTTAGGGTCAGTGGCATCAAAATGGATAGACATTCTGGTTCCTTTACTTGCATACATAGAGCCAAACCATCTAGCCCTAAAACCCCTCTAAGAAATTACCTATTTGGTGTCTCTTGATTTATACTACCAGAATTTTGATTTCTTCCCCAACTTCTGCTATCATTATCCCTACTTGAACCTAGTTGGTCCTAGTCTAACATCCTATATGCAGTTTAAAATATATATTCAAAATATGATTATTATGTGACCGAACCAAAAAAAATAAATATATATCATCAATGAAACCAAAATAATAATTTCATTTCAATATAGAAAACCACCAGTCACCTATAAATTTTTTAGCTATCAACAAAGTGATCATTCAACTATCTATTGATTAAAACTAAATTATTTATATTGAAAACTTTTGACTATGTCAAATATCATCATAAATTCCAACTTGAAACCCTAATAATAAAATTATATTCTCATAATTTTATTTTTAACATATTCTATCATATTTTCTTACATTTTTTTCTCACTATGTGAATGCGATCTCAAAATATATATCACTATAAACCACACAAATTTGTCAAATTGAAGCAATTCAAAATCACTAAAATAAATATCTCTACACAAATTTTGTTCATGACATTATAAATTGCATGTATTTTCTATGAACTATCAACAACTTTAAATCTCTTAAAGAACAAATTCAACAGTAGATCTATAAACTATTATAAGCTTATTAATAGGTTTGAACGCTTATCGTAACATTATATCAAAACTCAAAAAATAACTCATCATAGTTTCCCACTTTCATTATTTTCCACTTTCTAATTTTAAAAAACAAAACCCAGAAGAATAACCTTCTCAGTCTAGAAATCATAAACATGTATGCAAATAATCTTGAATATTAAAACTATTCGACACAACTTCTTCATAAATTCCCAGAAATGTTTCCAAACCATCATTCATATTTTCATAAAATAACTATGTCGATCTCATATTTAAAAAATTAATGAAAACATCTTTGAAATATAACTAATGTATTCAAAAACATCATTATATTATATTCAACTAATAGAAAAATGAAAATAGAAAATTGCATGTTTGCAATATATCTTATAAATCATCTCAGACACAGTTTGAGCACACTATATTTCCATAAAAATGAGCATGTAAATCTTCTCCTTCAAAACCTCATGTATTTACGAAACTAATAGTTTCAAAATAAAGACTAGTATGAACAAAAATTACCATTGTCACAAAATAATCAAATAAAATTGAAACCCTAAAAGCTGAATATGCATATATGCAAGAAAATATCTATTGTTAATTTTTAAAATATCATGCTTCACATCTAAACTGACATTCTTTTAGAATCTTCCAATTTAACTCAAAATGCAAGATGAATAGATTTATATCAAAAGATGAAATCCATGTTATCATCATTATCACATACCACAGAAAGTGATTCAAGAACCCAAAAAAATGAAATTTCTAAGAAAAATAAAACTCCAAGATCTTTTGACTTTTTTTATCAACAATAATTCCAAACTTTATGCATGCAACAATTTTTGAACAAATAGTTTAAAATATCAAAACCATGCAGACCCAACAACCATTGTTTTATCTCTATACAAACCAAAAAATCATTGAAACAACTAATTATCTTATTCAAAAAATTATTCATTTCATCATTGGTGTACCTGTGTAAGCTTTCCTGTAATTTCTTATCTATAATTTTCTAACTGTAACTTCTTAAGATTATCTCGGTAAAGTGTCACTTTTGTAGGCAAGATTTGAAAAATGACCATCACAACAAAAAAAATCTATTTATACACAAATTCTTGTGTATTAATTGTCTATACCTACCTGCACATTTTTCATTGGTTATTCAAATCAAGGTAAGTATTTAGCAGATTACCAACTCATTTAGCAACACAACTAAATTTAGTTACGATCATAATCCTCAATAAATCAACAACCAATTTTCATAAACCAAGGCATATACACTTTACCTTTAATTCCTTAAACCACCCTTTGATCTCATAGAGATCTCAAAACATCACACACATGATTCATATTAAATAACATTGTCAATTTGCCACCTAATACCGCCAACTCAAACTGCCACTAGACTGGTAAACCATCAACTTGTTATTTTGATGTTTGAATCACTAAATAAAGTGAACATTTAATTTATCCAACATCTAACATAGCTTATTTCCAATTCAAACCTTCAAAATAAAACCATTACCTTATGCCCAATTCAAACCTTAATAACATAAGCCTTGAGATACCAATGTAAACATTGTTTAATTTACCAATAGACCTTTGAAATAAAATCATCACCCATGGTCATTTAGAACCTTTGATAAATTTAACATATCAAATTAAATACTTAGGATAGATAATGCTTAGAATTAAAACTTGGAACCCTTTTAGGATTATCAAATAAATTAGGTTTAAATATTAAACCAAACTTATTCATGTCATAATTTACACAATATCAACCTTCCATATTTGCAATTGAACTCTGAATGAGACTAATCTGACAATCACTATGGTAAATCCATAAAAATCTCATAGTTGAGTTTCAAATGAAGATGACTTGAAACGAGCATGGTAAATTATTCTGAAACACTAAAGTAACCATTTCAAAAGAATACAATCTAATCAACTTAGTTATTGAAATGTCATTACTAAAAATAAACATTCACAAATGATGTGTGTGTGTGTGTGTGTGTGTGTGTGTGTGTGTGTGTTTATGAATTCATATTTATATTAGCATTTATGGATGAATGAATAAAATTTGCATATATATATATATATATATATATATATATATATATGAAAATTTTATTCATTCATCCATAAATGCTTTTCAAAACCATTTTAATATAAATATTAATTCATAAACAAATCACTATCAAATCATTCAATTGAAAACATGTGTATTCATAAAACTACTAATTAATTTAGGTCCCGACTATAATTTTAAAATTTATGACTAAGTCATCTTTATGATAGATAGGGGTATTAGTTTCAAAATATTAAAGGGGGTATGAAAAATAGGCATAACAGGGAAGTCAACTACCATATATCAAACCATATAGGTGTCCATATGTCTAGAGGAGTGAAATTAAAAATATTATACATAAGATGTTGGAGGTGAGTTTTATTAGACATAGCCAAAGTGAATATTCATATTTTATGGTCATGGTTCATAAGAAGAATGAAACATAGAGGATGTAACCAGAATATAGAGAGCTCAACAAGTACATCATCAAAGATAAATTCATATTCTAGTAATTGATGATTTTCTAGATGAGTTACATGGTGTTGTTTATTTTAATAAACTAGATCTTCATTTTGGGTACCATCCAATTTAGATTAGAGATGAGGGTATCACTAAAATATATTTCATAACTCATGAAATCCATTATAATTTTTTGTTCATGCCTTTTGTTCTCACAAATACACCATCTACATTTCAGAGTTTGATGAACACTATTTTTAGGCCTTTTTGAAGAAATTTGTGTTGGTGTTTTTTTATGACATTTTAATGTACAACAAAACTTGGGAAGAACATTTGAAACATGTGAAATATGTACTATTATTTCTATAACAACATCAAATTTATGAAAAAACCTTTAAAATATGATTTTGAAGCCCAAGGGGTGGATTATTTGAGTCATATTATTTCATATAAAGGAGTAAAAGTAGACCCTCAGAAGATCAAAGATGTCATGGAGTTATATGTGCCCAAAACCCTCAAGAATCGCTTATACTTTTTGAGGCTAATAATTTATTATCCCATATTTATGAAAAATTATAGCAGTATAGCATCACCACTTAACTTTTTTGAATAGTGACACTTTCCATTGGAATGAAATAGCTCCCATTACCTTTGAGAAGCTAAAGGAGGTTATGTGCACCATTCCAATTTTGGATACCTCTAATTTTCATAAATTTTTTATTATTGAATGTGATCCATCAAGATATGGGATGGGGTTAGTACTCACATAGGAAGAAAGACCCATTACATTTTAGAGTCATCCAAGGGTAAAAGTAGGCTAAATCCAATCTATGAGAAAGATATGTTGACTATTCTTCATGCAGTCAAGTAATGGAGACCTTATTTGATGGGTAGACACTTTAAGGGAAAGACTGATCATGTTAGTCTAAAATATTTTTTAGAATAGTTGTTTTCATCAAAATAACAAAAATGGGTGACTAAAATGTTGGGATATGACTTTGAAATAATTTATGAGAAAGGAAAAAATAATGTTGTAAGAGATGCACTATATGAATCTACTGAGGCATTGGTATGTGCAATGACCATTTGATTAACATTTTATTTGGAAGTGACAAGATCAAAATGGGAGAATAACAATTATACACAATTTTTAATTCAAAATATCCATCACGGTTCTAGTTCTTCTAAAACATTTGAGTGGAAAGGGAACACATTATGGTATAAAGATCGATAATACTTATGGAATAATTTTATCCTTAAGTGTAGGATTTCCAATATGGGGGCACTTATCATAAAATAAAGAAGGATTTATTTTTGGAAGGAATCAAGGGGATTTACATAAATTTGTGGTTGATTTCATGGTGTGTCAATAGAATAAGGGTGAAATAATTAAGATGCTAGGTCTTCTGTAATCCATTCCTAGCTAGAGGTGGAAGCAAGTTTCCATGGATTTCATTATGGGGTTGCCAATATCTAAAGGTAAAAATGTCATCATGGTAATTTTTTATAGGTTCACAAAACATTTTCATCTTTTATCCTTTTCACAACAATTTTAAGCTAGTATGGTAGGTACTGCTTTTCTGAATAAAGTTGAAAAGTTGCACTCTCAAGATCATTGTAATTAATCATGATTCCTTCTTTATGAGTAATTTTTGGATTGATTTATTCTCATGTTTGGATACCCAATTGGCTCATATCTCATCATATCACCCTCAATATTATGGGTAAATAGAGGTGGTTAAAAATCCCTAGAAGTGTATCTCCATCATTTTTCATCAGATAAACAAGCATGTTGGGTTCATTTTCTAGCACTAGAAGAATGGTTGTATAACACCTCCTTCCATACCTATAATAAAATATCTTAATTTATGGAATTTTTTGTTAACATACCCCATCCATCACTTCATCCTTGAGGGTGTAGCACAAATTTTGAGCTATTGAATATCACATTTAACATCAACATGATGTACTAACTAGTTTGAGAGAGAATTTGGAAATTGCACAAAATAGAATGAAGCAACAAGTAAATCAATACCATAGTGAGAGGCACTTTGAAATGGGTGATTGGGGTTTTTTGAACTTTCATACATATAATCATATGCCTTCTAAGCAACATAAAAAGAATAATAAATTTTCTCTTAAGTATTAAGGACTTTATAAGATTCTATAAAAATTTGACAGTGTTACATACAAGTTGGAGCTACTCCAAGCCACTCGAATATATATTTTATTTCATGTATCTTTCATGAATAAGGTAATAGATAGATAGTTTATATCAATACTGAGTTACCCAAATTGGATGCAAAAGGCTGAGTCATTCTAGAATCTAATGAGATCCTACACACACACACACACACTAAAAGGCTAAGAATAAGAGATATTCAGGAGTATTTGATCAAGTGGAAGAATATTAACCATGAATATGTAATGTGAGAGGATTAATATTTCATAAAATATCATATAGAGTTGTTAAATTTTGATGTAAACATTATTTTTAATGGGAGGGGTATGTTGTACTCTTAACCTATAACATGTTTATGGATATGTGTGGCTGACTTGTGGCTTACATAACCTTTCATATTATCTTGTGACATTTATCTATGTTATTATATTTTTATTAGGGTGTAGAAACATAAATTAAAATTTATTGTTAAAAATGCACTTGTGACTATCCTATTATACACATATAGCTCATACCAATTCCATGGTGTTTTAATGTCATTCATTCACTTTTATGTGGATGACCTATCCCTCCAAGTAACTAATGATTAATAAATGTGCATACTACTCATTTCAAAAAAATTAAGGTCATACATGAACTTATCCACACTTATATCTTATATGTTTTTGCTCCTTTGACAAGTCTATTCCATCAAGACAATCCTGCTTGTTGGTAGTGTATGAATCTGTTAACCTAGTCCTCATACCAATTAACTATTTTCTAAAATTTAAATTCGTTTAATGGATCATCTTACACATTTATCAAGTCTCATCTAAAGGAATTATAAAATGATTAATATAAATCTACATTTTCTAACCATTTGTTCACTAGCGGCTCACATGATTGAAAATTATTAGAATATTTGACTGTATATTGAGAGGAAAACACTTATTCTTCCTAATTCTAAGTCCACACATCCTTAGTAGGCTTGAGATAAATTTGAATACACCTCCAAGGTCACAAGTCATTGGGAAAGCACTACATCATACGAAAACACCAACATGTAGCATTACATTATTTTTTTATAGATGTCATCATATCATGGGAGAACTACATGGATTTTTATCCCTCTTATAAGTATTGGTATTGTTGTCACCAAATCTTGCACCCTAGAAGAGGTTGTTCAAACTTCTTCTAAATTTGAGCAATATGGGAAGACTTTTAGGTATGTGGATGTACCTATAATGGAAGTGAGCCTCTAGATTTAAGGGCTAGCTTCTTGCATGTATGTTGAAATGCTCACACCTGCTTAATTGATCACTTATGGGGGGAAAGAGTTAGAAGTTGCAAGAAATAAACCTAATATAAGGAGGTGATACACTAATATGTATTCTATATGACCATCATACTTTCCTACACTAAGAAACACAACACACAAACTAAATTTCAAGTCATATGGATTCTAACATAACTATTTCAATATGGAGGTGAGATTCATGAGAGCTATCAAAGGTAAGTGAACCATAGACTAGTTGCAGGCACTAAGGCTCATTATACACTTAAAATACAAGCTCATACACTTGATAACACTTTATATGACCAATTAGAGTATGAAATATTTCACAAACATGAAAGGTTAAAGGAAGAAAGGATAGATAATAATCACTTTACATCACCATACATCACTTGCACACTTAGACAATTATTCAAGAGCTAAAAATTAGATTTGCATCAATGTTCAAAGGCAAAATATTTTTAGTAGGGCTTCAAAATACATAGAGTGAAACTATTATAAAATATCTCAATATCTATATTTATATAAAAGGATAAAAAGAGAGAGGGATTTTGGTGATGAAAAAAGGAATTAAATGAACACAACTCCATTTGAAATGCCATTACAATTGCCTCTGTAAACTATGCTCATTCAGACCATTTTATTGATCTAGGTCATCTCAAGTGGTTGCATAGTTACATATTCCTTCATTGATGCTCTCTATTGGTTACATCAATGGTATCAAGTTTTTTTTATCTTTATCCTATCATCAATGTAGTTAGAATAATCAAATCCATCTATTAGAAAATTGTCCTGGTGCTAACTGCTCCAAATTGGTTTGTCATGACATGTACAATTAAGAGAAGAGGTCCTTTTCATATATTTTGTCCCAAAAATGAAAAAAATTTGAGCCTATGTATATTAATTCATGGAATCCATTGAAATTTCATCTCTTGTTCCAATTGGATCATGCTTGAACTGGTCTCCATGCTCATGGATCTACTATAGATGGAAAACCAATATCAGACTATTGGTTTTCCTATTAGGTCCAAATAGATTGTGCATAGGTATTTATTCTAATAATGGTAAAAATAGTTGTATAAATGACCATATAAGCCATAAAAATTTCAAACTAGAGGTCCATGTTAAGCTCTAATGGTGGTCTTTTATATTTCTAAACTAGACTACATTATTATGTCCCTTTTATGGTGTTTGAACAAGCTTTAATGGTGGAAAAATGACCCTACAAAACCTTGTTTCCCTTGGTCATAAATGGATTCTCAACCTATGTCAAAAACCCTAGGCTTGACTTTGTTCTAATTATCCATTGAAATCTGACTTGGCCCATTGACATATTAACTCATCTCACTTCATCGATTTCGATCTCTATGAATGCTTGTAAATCATTGATCCTCTGCCAGTTGAATGTGATATTAACACTTGTCAAACACACATTTTATTTTAATATTCATTGACCAATTTCGCCTTCACTCACTCTTATATCTAAATTTATGATGTAATGTGGACCATTAGATCAACTAGGACCCACTATTTTAACCCCAATGGTTAGTTTACGGAGCTTAAAATTGATGTCCTATAGAATGTATTTAATGTCCCATAGACCATCAAATTTAATCACAAATATATTTTTTTAGTGTCTTTATTTTGATGTTAGCATGAACATATTTTTTTTTAGGTCTAATTTCAAAGGCCTATAACTTGAAGCACAAAAGTGATGGAGGCACCAAAGTTTTAGGAGATGTTCTTGAGATTAAAAGGGATGAACCCATTTGATCTGCTAGTCTTGGGAGCTTTCTAAGTGTGTCTAAAAAATACTCAATTTTATTGTTCCATTCATTCTTTCATGATGTTATGATGATGATATAGTTCATTTGACTATGGGAAACTTAGTGAAATTTGATTGAGGAGCCAACTTTGAACATGCATAGCTTATTTTTCACTTTAGTAGATGACCTAAAACCTAGCATGTAACAACTAGGGATTAAATTGAACAAACCCATATGATCACTTTTCCCTAAGACTTCTACATGTTTAATATATGGCCTCATTAATATGATCACTTGACACTATCTGAGCTTCTTCAAAAATGGCTAAGTATGGAAACTTAGTAGATTTTGCCTGAGAGGCTAACTTTGGGTCTTCATATCTTTTGATGAGCTTCAATGAATGACCTAAAACTTGGTGCATATGTTTTTGGGACTAATTTTAACAAACCCATATGATCTATTCTCCTTGAATCATTCGTATGTGGCAATTATGATGTCATCAAAGTACCTACTCAAAATTTATGCCACTAGACCTAAAATGTCTAGATGAACACAATGAAGAACCAGATGAATGCCATGCACTTCCATACTAATTCCAAGTACTATTTACATCTCATAGGGCCTATGTAACACCATCCATTCTCTCATCTATTAGCAACATGATCCATGCTCTAACTACATTGATCACCATGAAGACCTACCACTTGCATATATGACTCTAAAATGGTCCCTTAAAAACCAAATGACACGAGGACCAAGCTAGACTATGACTAAACTAGAATGTTATGGTAAGTGACATAATTTTAGCTAAAACATACTCCATGACATTATAAAAATTCCCTATATAATATTTTTACTATACGAGGTTGACCCATTTCAACCTATGGGAAAAAATGGTCAACATTATTGGTGATTTCTCAGGGGTAGCATGCTTGTTATGCCATGACCAGTTGCCTACTCCTATCCATTGGGATATGGAGTCACATGTACAATAGGTTTGACATAAAAATTACATTTAATAAAACATAAGGAAAGATAAAGAAGAAGCAATATACAAGACAAAAAATAGACATGTGGTTCATGAGAACTTAATCAACACAACATAATAAGAAAGGAAACACACACATACTAACAAACTAACCTAAGATGAAAACTTACTTCAAGATCAAAGGGGAAGTTTGAAACCCCTCTTGATTTATGACATGAAGGGTTGGATAAGACATGTAACCTTTTGATCCTTGACATTGATACCTCCATCTTCTTCATGGTGTTTGCCAACTTCAATGACATGATGATCAATGAGAACCAAAAAACTCCAAATAGGCTAGTTATGGAAATGAACTCTTCTTGCATCCAAGCAACATCAACTATATCATATGGTTCTTCAACTATGACCTCTAATGGTGGTTAAACAAGGCTTTCCTTTTTGGTTTCCATAGTATCCTCAATAAGATTGGGTTTCTCTTCAGCTGCAAGTTATTCAAGCTCATCTTGGAGCTCTTCATAGTCTACCTAATCTTGATTGTTATCCTCCATGGAAAAATATTTTTCTACCTTGTCATGTACTTGTCCCTTGATATGTAAATTTTTTAATGTGACAGTCCTCTCAACCTTGTTCTCCTCCTTGACAGAATGTACTTGATGTTTGAAAACATCAAAATCTTGTTCTTCATGTTTTAATACCTTTAGAAAGGTTTTAACCTTATATATAGCTCTTGGACATCCTTGATCTAAAATTATACCTTGAATTCATCCTCCATGTTTGTAACTTCTTGGGGAAAAACTAAATCAAACTTCTTTATGAGTGCAGGTTCATGATCAATAGAAAGACATTCACCTTCATGTTTGATTAAACACTCATGATCATGTTTATTAGGCTCATCAACAAACCTATTATTAGATATGCAATATTTTAGAGGGGGAGAAGTTTTACCCAACTTGTCAAATTCCTTTCATATGGCATTGAACTTCTACATAAATCTTCTTCCCCATGAATGTTATCTTCAAGAGCTATTTCATCCACCTTGGTCTCATGAGGCTCTCTTAAGACTATAATTTTTGGAGTGACTTGGTCTTCCTCCTTGATAATATTTTCCACTTCATTCTTGATATGGTCATTCACAAATTCATGATTAGACATGGATTCTTCTTCAAATGCCTCTCTCTTCAAGTCTTGGCCACATTCCTCATAGACAACTATAATAGAATCTTCAATATGTTTCTTTTCATCTAAAAAGGTAGGATTACACTTTTCATCACTGAGGGGAGTCTCTATGGTGATTTCATTTTCATATTCACTCATGACATCCTCTTGGTTAGTCTCAGCTTGGATTTGCTCCTCTTCACTTACTTCTCTCAAAATAGGCTCATGTGAAGGAGCTAGAATATGAAATGTAGTGAAAGGATGAAATGTGGTGGGGGGCTGATGAATTGGAGATGGAGTGTGAGGGTTAGGAAATGTCTTATCAATGGATTTAGGAAAGATAAAAGTGCTATTAAGCTCATAGGGAAGTGACATCTTGGGCTGGTTACAAGAACAAGCATCTACATAAGCAGGAGTTGCATATTGCTCATAGCTTTCATGAAATCCTTCAATAGTAGCATGTTCATTTTTTATGTCTTTATCCTCCCACATACTTAGCCTATATATAGAGCATTTAAGTCACTTATTCTCTAATTCCATTTGTTCCTTGATATCCCATTGAGTTCCTTCTAGTTATTTAAATGTCCCACACTTCTATATTTGATTTTGGGCAACACCTCTCAACCATTTCATGAGAATACCAAGGAGAACATCATACTCATCATCCCATGTACTCATTTCATCTTCAATATCTAGTAACTATGGTATGGGTACCAATAAGGACTTGATATAAAATGGAAAAAGTGAAGGAGGAGGAGTGTAATGATGGGGATCAAGACCAACCTTGGCTTATTACATTCTAGCCTACAAGAATCCACATCTTTCCTTATAATATCTTTGTGTACAATCCAAGGACTCGTCTAATTCCTCATTATAAGATTCATAGAAGTACTCTTGGGGATCATAGGCATCATGTTATGGTTGATAGGGCCAATATTGAGATTGATAGGGAGGTACACTTAAAAGATAAGCTCATACACTTGAAAAAACTTCATATTACCTATTAGAGTAAGAAATATTGCGTAAACATGAAAGGATAAAGGAATAAAGGATAGAGAATAATCACTTTGCATCACCATACATCACTTCCACACTTATAAAATTATTCAAGAACTAAAAATCAGATTTGCATCAATGTTCAAAGGCAAAATGTGTTGTCATTCTAGCAGGGCTTAACCATACATGGAGTGGAATTATTATACAATAGCTCAAGAGCTATATTTATAGAAAAGAGAAGCAAGAGAGAGGGATTTTAGCACTGAGAAAAGTAATCAAATGAGCACAACTCTATTTAAAATGTTATTACAACTTCCTCTACAAACTATGCTCATTCAGAATTTTTGATTGATCCTTGGTCATATCAAGTAGTTACACAGTTACATATTCCCTCATTGATGCTCCCTAATTATTATAATGGTGGCATCAAGTTATTTAAAGCTTTTTACTAACATCAAGGCATTTAGAACAATCAGATCCATCTGTTAGAAACTTGTCCTAGTCCTAACTACTCCAAACTAGTTTGTCATGATGTGTACAATTGAGAGAAGAAGCCCCTTTCATGTAGTTCATCCTAGAGATGAAACTATTTAAGCCTACTTGTATGCCTTGATAACATCCTTTGAAGTTCCAAATTTTTTCCAACTAGATCATGCTCAAACTCATACCCATGTTCATAGGTTGACTATAGAAGGAAAACCAATCTTAGACTATTGATTTTCCTATTGGGTCTAAATAGAATATACACATGTCCCTTTTATAATAATGGTGAATGAAATTTCAATAATTACCCTACAAGCCATAAAAAATGTTAAATTAGAGGTCCATATTAAGCTCCAATGGTGGTCCTTTATATTCCTTATATTTGACTGCATCACTTAGATCATTCCATGACTTTTGCACTTCAAGTTATAAGCCTTCAAAGTTGGACATACAACATAATATTTTCGTGAAAATGTCAAAATAAATACACTACAAAAATCTATCTGTGCTTAAATTTGATGGTCTTTGGGACTTCAAATACATTCTATGGGATGTCAAATATAGTCTACATGATGTCAATTTAAAACTCTATAAACTAATCATTGGGGTTCAAACAGTGGGTCCCATGCAGATATAATGGTCCACATTTTATCATACACTCAGATCTAATAGTGAGTGGAGGTCAAATGGGTTAGTTAATACCAAAAACAAATGCATGCTTGATAAGTGTCAATAGTGCATTCAACTGGTAGAGAATTAATGACTCATGGGCATTCATACAGATCAAAATTAATGAAGTGAGATGAGTCAATATGTTAATGAGCCTAGTTAGATTTTGATGGCCAATTAGAACAAAGGTGTGCCCAGGGTTTTTGGCAAAGTTTGAGAAGCCATTTTTGACCAAGGGTAACAAGGTTTTGCTAGGTCATCCTGTCACCATTAAATCTCATTCAAACACCATGTAATGTTCTAAGTGATGTAGTCATATATAAGGAATATAAAGGACCACCATTGGAGCTTAATATAGACCTCTAATTTGACATTTTTCATGGCTTGTAGGGTCATTCTTATAACTATGTTTGCCATTATCAAAAGGACCTATGCACAGTCTATTTAGACCCAATAAGAAAACCAATAGTTTAAGATTGGTTTTCCTTATATAGTTGACCTATGAACATGAGGATGAGTTCAAGCATGATCTAGTTGGATAAAAGTTGAAACTTCAAAGGATGCCATGAAGTCATACACATAGGCTCAAATGGTTTCATATCTAGGACCAACTACATAAAAGGGACCTCTTTTTTCAATTGTACACATCACGACAAACTATTTTAGATCAGTTAGCACTGGGACAAATTAATAAAAGATGGATCTAATTGTTCTAATTGCATTGATGTTAGGACAAAGAACGAAACAACTTGATACCACCATGTTAACCATTAGGGAGCATTAATTAGGGAATATATAATTTTGCAACCACTTGAGATGACTAGGGATCAATAAAATGGTCTAAATGAGTATAGTTTGTAGACTTAGTTGTAGTGGTGTTTCAAATGGAGTTGTACTTATTTGATTCCTTTTATTAGTTCCAAAATCCCTTTCTCTTGCTCCTTTTTTCTATAAATATAGCTCTTGAGCTATTATAAAATAGTTCCACTCTATGTATGGTGAAGCTTTACTGGAATGACATCATATTTTGCCTTTGAACATTAATTTAATTTTGATTTTTAGTTCTTGAAAAATTGTCTAAGTGTGCAAGTGTGTAAAGTGATTATTCTCTATCCTTTATTCCTTTATCCTCTCATGTTTGTGCAAGAGTTCCTTCTATAACATGTCATATGAAGTGTTATCAAGTGTATGATCCTATCTTTTAAGTTTATAATGAGCCTTAGTGCTTGCAACTATCCTATGGTTCATTTACCTTGTATAACTCTCATGCATCTCACCTCCATATTGAAATACTCATGTTAGAATCCATAAGCCTTGGAATTTAGTTTGTGTGCCTTATTTATTAGTGTAGGAAAGTATGATGGTCATATAGAATACATCTTAGTGTATCACCCCCTTATATTAGGTTTATTTCATGCAACTTCTAACTTTTTTCCCCCATAAGTGATTAGTTAAGGATGTGTGAGCATTTCAATATACATCTAGGGAGCTCACCCTTAAATCTTGAGGCTCACTTCCATTATAGGTATACCCACATACCTGGAAGTGTTCCCATGTTGCCCAAATCTAGAAGAGGATTGAACACCCTCTTCTAAGATGTGAGATTTATTAATAATAGGTATGTAGTCATCACTCAACATAGGGGGTGTTGAGGTCAATCAAAAAATAAGTTACCAACCCCTTTTTCCCATTTATTCCATTTATTCCTCATTGCCTATTAAACTGTGATTCCAAGTGAAGAATAAGAAATAAATAAACTTTCATGATAAATCAAGTGATATATAATACACACACAAGACTAACAAGTGAAGGCACACCAATATATTTTTACACAAAAATATAGAACCTCATTGCATATTGACGTGCCCTACAAACAAAAGCATGGCATGACCTAATTCAGATAGTTCATTCTTATATAGAGATAAAGTGAATCCCTGTTCCTAATTCACAACATCCTTACTCAACTAGGTAATAAATTTCATAGTGGTAGTCATAGTCATCTAAGTCTTATTTCTAGCTAAGTTGTTCATCTTTGGTAGTTTCCATTTGTAGTATATTTATATATTTAATAAGTTCTAAATTAGTTCTTGTGGTTCATTGCATATTTACTATAGTCTTATTTTATTCAACAAGTTATCTAATTAAGATTAAAACTCATCTTAATCATAAATTTGATAAAACATAATAAATTTATAATACAAAAAAAAAATTAGAAAATTTTAAAAATTGGGACCTAGGCATGATATGTCTAGTTCTTTTACATCAGTTGGTTTGTGCTCAGTATATGTAGTAATTCTCTATTTCTACTTTCATATCAAATATTATCCATAAGTGAACTTAATTGAGTTGCATAAAATATAGTTTTTCACTTCTAGATGCAGTTTTAGGTGGTGACATCATCTCAGACCTAAAAACTTTACACAAACATTGCTCTAACCTAGATAGTAACACATTACACTCTTGTCCAATTCTATCAGATTTATCCCAATGAACACATGTTCTAATTTTCTACATTTAAACTAGTCAAAATCCTTCTAAAACTTTTTTATATAGTAGAAGTTCAATGGGAAAATCCTTTTACATAGGTTTTATCATTCTATGACTATCCCCATTATTCATACTTCATTACATTATGTTGTACTATTATTTTCTCAATTACTTTCAAATTCATATATTAATGGATACCTGAGTTATTGAATATCATGATGTTATAAGTTGATTATGGAAATCAACTTCACTTATTCAAGCATGTTTTTGTGTTTGATTTCTTGCTTCATGTTTTATGTGTATTCAACTCATTTGGATTGTGGACATTTGAACATGTCCTTGATTATGGCTCTAAGTCTTATTTTGTGCTTCTATATGTGTGAATGAAATTTGAACATGTTACTTGTTAAGTGCCCTATTTTTTATTCTCTTATCCTTTTACCAAATGAAAGCTATATTCTAATTTGTAATAGTGTCCTAGTCTTACACAACAAGTACCATCTTCTATCTCAGCCATCTCGGTCCAGTTTAAGCTAATTTATATTTCTCCTACTTCATTACTATTTTTAGAAAGGTTCAAATTACAATTAAATTATACAAATTAGTAGCTTAATTATTTCAATATTATCTACTAGTTTAATTAACTTAGACCTTTAACTAAATTATGAATAATACTCCAATATTCCTAAAACTATTAAATCATTTGGTGAACCCAACTTACTTCATTTGCACATAAAACCCTAAAAACCATAGGGTAAATTCTTTGCTGATTTTTACAATAATTTTCTAATTTATTACTTGCCTATTTAAATCAAAAATTCAATTTAATTTTTAAAATTTCATAGTATTTTTCAAAAAATATATTCTTCCAAACCTTAGTTGCACATACTAGGTCCTTTTAAATCAAGAATTTTCCAAGAATTTTTTGATTTTTTACCTACATATTTAAATCAAAAATTCAATTTAATTTTTAAAATTCCATACTAATTTTTTTTTTTTAAAAATTCTTCTAAACCCTAGTTACATATACTAGGTCCCTTTAAATCAATAATTTTCCAATTAAATTTCTTATTTTTTACCTGCATATTTAAATAAAAAATTCAATTCAATTTTTAAAATTCCATAGTAATTTTAGAAACACTCATTTTTCAAAACCCTAGTTGCATATACTAGGTCCCCTTTCTTTTGAGGTATCACCTTACATGTTTGTGAGCTTCGTATCCTTTTTATGCATATTCTAATTCTTTGTTTAGATAATATTTGTTTAATATTTTCTTCCATTATTCAAGTTTTTTCCTTATGCTACATAAGCTCCTTGCATCTCTTCCTTTGAGAAGAAGTGCAAGAAATAGTGGCAGCCCTCCTAAATTCTCTCAGATTCCTTCAACTCAACCATATACCATGGATAAATAACCAGCTCAAGTTCTTGTTATTAATATTACACTTCTAGATTACACCAACTTCCATGAGGATAATTTCGACAATGAGAAGTATGAGAATAAAAATTATGATACAAACACTAATGTTCATGACCCACCACATCAGACTCTTGATCCACTTCCACCTATTATTGATAGTGAATTTATCCTCAACAAAGATTTGACTCTACAAAAATTTTGAGAAAGACTCAGGGAACAACCCCAAGATCATACTCTTATTTTAAAATCTATCATGGAAATTAAAAAGGCTAAGCAAGTTGAGTCTTCCATTCCTTCAAAGCATCTAGTTGTAAATGACACTACGGGGGTAACTATGTCTCAACAACCCCTTATAACATCCTAATCTACCTTTATACCACCACTAGCTATAGCTAATACATCTTTGTCTCTTGATGTGACATCCCTTATGCAAGCGATAAAATATCTTCAATCCAAGCTGCTCCATCTTGAGTAAGGTGCCTCTAGACCTACATAGACCTTGGATTCTTTTTCTCTATTGCATACACCATTGGCACATCATATTGCTTTGACACCTTTACCATAAGATTTTTTTCAACCCAATATCACTCTATATGATGGCAAGGGTGATCTAGAGACACACTTGAGAACTTTTCACATAGCATGCTTGGACTATGTGCCAAATGACTAGCTACTTACCAAGTTATTTCTATGGAGTCTAATGGATTATGCTTTAAAATGGTTCTATAGTCTACTAAATCAATCAATCAATGCATTTAATCCTTTAGTTGACATGTTTCTAGCGCATTTCAACATTAACATTGGTGATAAGGTTTCATATGCCCAAGTTACACAATAGAAACAAAGATCAAATAAGCATCTCATAGATTATGTTCTTTAATATAAGACTATTTTGGCTAATATGACTAGCCCCATGGCTGATCAAGAGTTACAAGATCTCTTCAAATAGAGTCTTCTACCAACCTTGCTTGAATCAATAATGTTCACAAAATATTCTCTTCCTTTATTGAGTTATGTCATACACTAAAGGAAAGGGAAGTCAAACTAATTTCAATGGGAAAACTCAAGTACATAAGCATATAAAAAACAACAAACAAGAGTAATAAAAAATCCCCATATAAAATAAAGGTCAATGATAGAAAAATTTAGAATCAACCTATAGTTAATACAACTTCAGAGTCCCCTTAATGAGTGGTTTTATCAAAACCTCCTCGACAAAATTTTTCCAATCTACCAGTATCTCCAACCAAAGTTTTATAGTAGTTATTGGAATGTAATATCATATCTATCCCTCCTATTCAGGAAGTTAATCCAATAAATCCTCTTCCATAGGGATATGATCATAATGCATTTTAAAACTTTCATGGGGCACCAAGCCACATAACAAATAGATGCATCAATTTAATATAAAAGATACATGACTTGATAGATGGTAACATCATTGATCTTGGAACTTTAGTTTAGCCTCCTCAGGCAAAGAAAACATAGGACAAAGCTTTGAAAATATATTCAGGTCCTTTCCCACAACATTATAAATAAGAGATATGGGATACATTAAGTGTTCATCATGCATATCATGTGCATCCTCTACCAGCTACATATTAGGCACCTTCAGTGGAGACAAATCCTTTGAACAACATGATTGGTGTATATAATTTCAGAGTTATAGTTAGACCTTCCATCTCCTTCTTAGAGTAAGAGATAGTTGAGGATGATTCAGATTATTGTGCACTCTTTATCAGAGCTTATATTCATAATCATCCTATTCATAGTGTTCTCATAGGTAATGGATCATGTGTGAACATGTGCACTATGACATTATTACATCATTTAGGATATTTAGAATAGGACATTACCTTGATAGACATAGTTATCAGTGGATTTAGTGGGCACATATAGAATTTATTTGGTGAGATTGTACTTCATCTATAGGTTGTTCAAACACATGTGGCCACATAATTTAATATTATTCCTCATGTAGGAGTTTTTGATATATTACTTGGTCAATCATGGATTCAAAAACTTCAAGTATTACCTTCTACAGTTTATAGATGTGTGAAATTTATTCATGCTAATCAGGGTGTTATAGTTGGTGGAGTTCCATATGAGTTATCACTCTCCACTTCAAATGCATCTTCTACTTTGTAGTCACCATTTTTAGCTTCTCCACCAGTTATTGTTCTTCCTTTATTTTAGATTTAGACATAGTTGAGGCCTTCTTCACCAACACATAGAGTTCATACACTTCCACAAAGGTCTCTTTTAGAGCAGTCATAGTTTCAAGATTCTAGACAGCTTCCAACTATAGTGTTCACACCCAGGGTAGTATCATTTAGGTCTCCTACCTCTACACATAGAGCACATGTTCAAAGAGCTTATCCTACTACCAAATGAGTCCATAATAGCCCTACAGTTGCATCCACTTCTCAGAGCTATAGGGGGATCCCACAGTTGGTTTCCACTATAGAGATTTTAGAACAATTACAACATACACATATTTTAGAGCCATGATCTCAACCCTTCCATCTTGATTCATGATCACACATGATCCCTCTCATTGATACATGACACCATGATAGGGAGTTTCCCATGAGACTCATCGGTTGGTTTCATCTCTCCTCAGCCTTACTTATACATAATTTCCTTTTGATTGATTGTACATAGTTAAAATATTTCAAAATCCAAAAATAATACAAAATTTCAAAATCCAAAAACATTCAAATAATCTCAATTGTATGCATTATCCATGATTTACATTTCTACTACCATGATAGACTTACATTTTACTATTCTATGTTATTGTTTATTGATTTATCTACATTACCATGCTTCACTTGATCTTCTTTGAGTGTGTGTAGTGACATCTAGATCATTGATTGCTTCACTCTACCATTAAGGGGGCATCCTACTTCTACATTTGAGACACACATTGATATATCTACCCACTAGGGGCATCTTCTA
Organism: Torreya grandis; assembly: GCA_037957365.1. Lineage (NCBI taxonomy): Eukaryota > Viridiplantae > Streptophyta > Pinopsida > Cupressales > Taxaceae > Torreya > Torreya grandis. The sequence continues at coordinate 7,561,857 of JARHVA010000083.1, forward strand.
CATGACTACACCATCCAGGTTATGTCAGTCCACACAATCTAGTTATCATGTAGATGTACATTATTTATAAGCTTACACAAATTACTCTGTTGACACTCACTAGTATATATCACTTATGTATATCTTAGCATATACATAGTCTTTTACTCCATGTCTTGCATACTTTCATTTCTTGCTTTGATTAGTTAGATGCAATTATATTTCCAACATTTACATACTTTCTTTTCTTGCTTAGCATAGCTAGATGTGATTGCATTTCTCAGTTCCTATTTATCTCTTGTATGTGCCTTAGGACATTTGTCAATATTCTTTGCTTTTATTCTCATGTGTGCCTTAGGACATTTTCCAATGTTCTTTGCCTATATTCTTATATGTAATTGTGGCTTTCATGCCAACCTTGCTTATTTCTAATTATATGTGTATGTGGAATTTGAACCTACCTTGTATGTTTGCTTTCAATCTGAGTGACATGTACCCATGTCCCTTGTTTGTTTAGCCCCTTGGCCACTCTTGTATGATTTTTGCCTTGTGTTCTTGTTGCTTATTTGATTTTCAATTATTTTCAATGCCATGATCCACATCATGCATTATTTTGCTTGTTTGGATGCCATGATGGACATCATGTTCCATCCTTCCTTGACAAATAACAACTAACGAGACTTTTAATTCTAATTTATTATACTACACATGTTATTACATTGTTATATCTATCTAGGTATACCCCTATTGATCTAACAATCTCTAATGCAAACCATGTTATATCTTGTCAATTATCATTACTATATCATGTATTATTGTAACATAACACACTTATAGGGCTCTTTCTTCTAAGGGCAGTCATTACAGGGTTTTCATTCGTACCTTCAAAAAAGGGGGAAATAAATAGGGATTTTGTCACAAAGATCAAAGCCTCTATCAATCAAAAAATTAGTTTTTAAAACACTCAAAATAGTAATTAGAGGTCAAACCAAACAGAATAGACCAAGAAAACAATGATGATTATAGAAAATTCATCAGTTTCAATAAAGGACAATAGCATTAGACATGGACAATCATGCCAAACATTAGGGTGTCTTATTTTTGGTGCTATTATCCAAATAGTAAAAAACCAAACTTTCTATAAACAAGAAAAAAAGTAGGTTTAACTACAGTTTTGTCACATATAGACCAGTTTAGATTCAACATTTTTAGTATAGTTTTTCTTAGAGAATCTAAATATAAAGGCATAATATGTGACATGATGGATCTCACTTCTAGTTTTAGATAGGGTAGTTGGTATAACTTCCAGATCAAAATCTATGTTACAGACACCAGTGATTGGGGGCAATGTGTGTGGCATATTGGTCTTCTTTTCTTTTCAAGTTCAATATATTACCCAGACATTCTCAACATGTTGCATACTTTATTCCATCTATAGGTGGTTGGCATCATTTCAGAGTGGCTTCCACATAAGCCTATTGCCCAATTTCAGAGTGGCTTTCATACAAGCCTAATCTCCTCCTTTTAGATTGGCCAAGATTGGCCTAGTTTATAGTACACATTCAATTATCCATGCCACATTATCTATTTTCAAAGCATTCATGGAATTTAGGATCCATCTCCTATGACACACATTCATATCGATATTAGTTCATAGCTTCACTTAGTGGGAAATGATGGAGCTAAAGGTCTAGCTAGCCTTTGTCTTCTTGAGCCACCTACTTAGAGGGATTAGACACACAGTCCAAACATTAATTAACATATGCATAATCACATAGCTTCACCTAGTGGGTGATGATAGGGCTAAAGGGCTAGCCTTTGCATTCTTGAGACACTTTCAAAGAATTGTGAACTTAGATTCATTCATGATATTAATCTTGGTATAACACATACCCAGCACTATCTAGTATCACTCAGCATCACAATAGGTTTTGTATTGGTCCACATACCTAGTGAGGTGTATTTGTTATTTTTTCTTCCTCCTTTTTTACCCAAATTTATACATTATTTTTTTATATATTGCATATCTAGTAAGAAATTATCTACTCTTTATTTTTTCTTGTAGATTTACACTTCATGATGTTCTCTCTCTATTCACACTGAGTATCACACAGCTTCATGGGCCTCACCCTTGTAGGCAAGTTTAGGTATGTTTTTTATTTTATTTTATCCTAGTATTTTGCTTTATTGTATCAATAGAATAAAGGGGGGGGGGAAATGTAGTCATATAAAATGTTAAATTTGGTAGCTTGAGTGTGGTTTGTGATACCCAATCCATAAATCCCTCTTACATGATCCCATGACCCTTTTAGACACCTTTTCACTGATTCCTACTTTCTAGCTCAACCATGACCCATTTTCCATGCTTATTCCATCCCTCTAGGTCCCAAACCTATAGTATAAGAGTGATGGGGGTGGAATATAGCACTGGACCATAGGGTGTCCCATTTATAGAACTCTTATCTAATCACTTTTCGAGTCCAGATGACCATTTTCCCTTGATTCCTCTAATTTATTATGTCATATTAGCACAAATTCATTTAACCCATGACCAATATATATCTATTAAATCCCATTCAAAGTTCATTTAGAAGGGGTTGGTAATTATTTTAAAATCAAGCAAGAATAAAAGCAAAACCACTAAGGCAGTCTTACCTATTCTTTGCATACATCTAACCAATAAAACTACAAGCTCATCCAAACCCTTACACTAGTCCCTAGCCACCTTAAGCACACCTAGTTTAGCATTTTTACATCTACATAACACTATTACACAAAGCACATCAAGTGGGAGAACTACATATGGCTTGATCCCTCCTTGGATTATTGGTATGTAAGCAGTGTACCCATATAAGGGGTATGGATACACATTCAGTTCATCTTACATACACTAACCCCCCCCCCCTCTCTCTCAAGTTTCATTTAAGCATATTGAAGATCTAAGTTGGATATTAAATCAGATCTACAAGGAGATTCATCGATAGTTAACACTTAAAATTTCATAGGTGGACTAATACAGGGAGAGTGGACAAAACCCAGAAAACTAAAATCTCTGTGACTAATTTAGGCAATAATGGTAGGACCTAGACTATAGCAACAGACCCTAAAGTGTCCTATTTTTTATGCTCCTATCCTTTCACCAAAAAAATCTAGATCCTAATTTGTGATAGTGTTTCAGTCCTACATAGCTAGTACCAGCTTCTATCTTAGCCATTTCAATTAGTTTAAGCTAAGTTATATTTTTCCTACTTTATTATTATTTTTAGAAAGGTTCAAAATACAATTGAGTTATACAAATTAGTAGCTTAATTATTGCAATATTATTTACTAATTTAATTAACTTAGACATTTAACTAAATTAGGAATAATAATCTAATATTCCCAAAATTGTTAAATCATTGAACTATAAATAAAGATACATATTTTGTACATAAGATCCAAATAAATAAGATGAAAGGTGATATAAAATCCATAAATACCTAGGTGGTGGCATCTCGATACAACAAACATTCCATATAAGATAGTTGCATCAAGATTTAGACAATAATATTGATGTGAGTGTCCAAATAGTCAAAAAGAATATTTTTAGAATATAATGATTGGTTCCTAGACATTAGACAACTTGTTCCCACACTTGTACATATTAAATATATATATACATAATTGTATAATCTAAAAATTATTTATTCTTTATGATTATGAAATATAAATATTTTTTGGCATTTTAATTTTTATATTTAGTATTTTTCATAACCCAACACTAAAATTGAATATCATAAACTGTGAATCATTTAATTTTTTAGGAACCTATTTCCTACCCCTCTCTGCGAATTATTAGTGTAGTAGTTACTATGGATGCATATGCTTTGTAAGTCATCCCTTTAGCATATTTGAATTATCTCACATATATGGGAATTAGTAGTTGTTATAAAAGATTTAGTATTTAAGTGTTGAGACCCAATGATGGCATCCATGAATATTATTGTATTGAGCTTGCTCAAAGGAGGTTGCCCCCTTGAAGTGGCCTACAATCTAAAGGTTATTTCAAGATTTTTTCTAAATTTTATTTTATTATTCATTTATTTTTTGTCAGTTCATAAATCTATGTAGAAGGTTCCTCACATTGGGTATCAGAGCACTTTCTCGGCCTATGGGTAGATTTTAGAGATTGTTTTCTTACAGTAGCTTTCCAGGAGTTACACCATTTACAAAAATATTTTTCCTTGCCTCTATTTTTTACATCTTCATTACAGGTTCAGATACGGGTAAATACCCCTCTAAATAACTATGGGAAGTACTTGGGCATGAGCCCTAAAACTCATTATGAGTACCATAGGAACCCCAAATTAGTTATCCCATTGAGAGGACCTCCTAGTGAAAAGGGCAATGGCCCCATCCTGATTGACTAGTTTACACCCCTAAAGTAAACCAAGAGCTATCCTTTAGGGGTAAATCTATGGCCATAAAGTTTTTGGAGTGGTACTCATTCAGACAACGTTGGTGGTCAGAGATACTCATTAAAAAACTTAGGTATCTGAAGAGACTTGGGGTCCATATCTAATAGAAAATTTTCAAAAAACATCACTAGAATGTTTACAGTTAGGAATAGTTGATAAACACACACTTGTCAATAGACATTTAGTCAGAGCAACCAAGCAGAAAGTAGTTTCTAAACCAAGTAAAAAAAATCACCATATCTCTCCCTCTATAGTTCCATTGACTCTCAATTTTTTTTGGAAAACCTGAAATTCCATTATGCACATTTTATTCCTTGAGGGTTCATATCCAAATTCCACTTCTATTAGCCAAAAATCTCAATTATTGATTTATTTGGGTTTTGCCATAACTTGTTTAGTTTTTATCCTCTTTGAAACTTTCCCACAATGTTTATTTACCTTTTTTTCTCATTTGGTCTCTCTTGGATAATTTTTCTAGTTTTTCCATTATAGTTCTAAAACTACCCTTTTGCTTCATTAATCCTAATTAGGAGGTGCCAAAAAAATAGTAAAATTACATTTACCCCTTTTGATTGAGTCCAATTAAAAAAAATTCTTACTGACCATGTCTTAAAACTTATTTTTTTATCCCTTTCCAAAAATAAATTAAAACTTATTTTTCTATTCCTTTCCAAAAACAAATAACACTAGTTATGGTAGCCACCCATGTAGGCACAAATATCATGGTGAAAAACTTGCCACAATGAAAGCCCTGGTCACTGAGTTAACCGATAAGATACATGAACTAAATCAATATAATATCCTTTTATTCACCATGTTGTAGAGGGAGTCTTCTTCAGAGAATAGTTTCTCTTCTCTCCACACATCATGTGGGCCCAAGCTAGACTTTCCATGGTTCAATGGTATAGATCTTACATGATAAATATATCCAGTTGTGAAATTATCTAACCTTCACAATATTTATTCTTTAAACAAAGTCCCAATTACTTCCTTTCACTTGGAACAAGAATCACTTTAATGGTATCATTGGTATCTCAAGTCAAATGATGAACCCGATTGGAAAACCTTTATATCATTACTTCTTGGTAGGTTTGGTCCTTTAAAATTTGAGGAATTTATAGGATATCTCATCAAACTTTTCCAGACAAGCACCATTCATGATTATCAGATTGAATTTGAGAAACTGGCTAATCCAATTGAAGGGTTATCAGACGACTTCTTCAAGAGTTACCTTATTAGTGGCCTCAAATAGATAATCTTATTAGAGGTGAAATTTTAAACCCAATAACATTATGGATGCCTTGGGTTTGGATAAGTTATAATAAGATAAACTCTTAGTGTAGAATTAACTTCCCACTTTTCTACCCATAAAGAACATAGTGACCCAGTGGCTAGCCACAACCACACTAGTCAATCGCCTTACTCAGTCAGACATGTAGGCTCATAAGGATAAAGGATTATGTAATAATTGTGATGAAAAATGGGTTAAGGTTCATAGGTGCATCACATAAAATCTCTAGTTTTTATATGTGGAATCATCACCAAAGTAGGATAGCAAGCCTGATATCCAAGAATTTTAGGATACTCAAGCATAATAAAGCCCCTCTAATTACTCAATGGCTTAGGAGACTCAACCTAAGATATTTATACATCCACTCATAGGTGTTACCACCCCTAAAACCATGAAGGTCAAAGGGTTAGTTAGAAATATCCCTCTCATAATCCTTATTGACTCTAGCAGCACATACAACTTCATTGATCCCCACATTACTAAGTAGGCAAACTACTTTGTATACCCTTGCTCTAGATTTGAAGTCATGATTTCTAATGAGGTAACATTTCCATGTAGAAGGAAGTGTCAAAATGTGTGTATCACAATAAATTATTACACTCTTCACTCAAAAATGTTTTCCATACCCTTAGGGGGACGTGATGTGGTCTCAGGGGAAGAATGGCTCTGCACATTTGAACCTATTCTATGGGAATTATCTAAGATTTGGATGTAATTCATAGATAATGGCTAGAAGAACATATTAAAAAGGTTATTTCCAATATATTATAACATCCTTAATTCCCATCATATGGAAAATCTTTTAAAGAAAGGATCACATGGGGTCATTGCCTAGCCTCACTCTATCCAACTCCAACTCCCCACTACTACTAACTACCTTGCTGATTTGCAAGCTATCACTGACAAGCATGCAACCATTTTTATAGAGCCAATGGGTTTTTCCCCTTCATCCTCTAAATATCATCACATTTTGTTCCTTCTAAGAATCATCCCACCCAACATCCAACCATACAATTATCCCATCTATAAAAGACTGAGATTGAATAGCTAGTATGGTAACTCCTCAAGTCAGAAGTTATTTACCCCAACACCAACCCACACTCCTTTGTGGTACTTCATATCCATAAAAAATATGGGTTTTAGTACCTATACATTGACTTTCATTCCCTTAACCACCTCACTATCAAATATAAATTCCCAATTTTGGTCATTGATGAGCTTCTTGATGAGCTCTGTTGACCATTTTTTACCCAACAGGCCAAATATCAGTCCCCTTCTTCCCCTGTTGTTCTAGGCCAATTCATTTTTGATTTTGCACAAGTCCAAGAATTTCTATGGACTCTGCAGGTTAGTCTTTTGGTGCATGAAGAATCAGTTCAAAGAGTGTTGAATTTTACAAGGCTTCTTCGGGCTCTTGTCTGAAGAAATTCACAAGGTTAGCATCTTTGAACCATTGAACCATTGAACTAGTTCAATGCCTTGGTTTAATTGGCAAGTTCATTGCTTTGGTTCAATCAAACAGTTCATTGGCTTGGGTCAATGCGTTGGTTCAACACCTTGGTTCAATGTTTCAGTTCAATCAGATGGTTCAATCACTCGATTCACTCAGTTAGTTCATCAGCTTGGTTCAATGTGTTGGTTCAATGTTTTTGGTTCAATATTAAGGTTCATCAGCAAAGTTCAATGCTTTGGTTCAATTGCTTGGTTCATCGCTTCAATTCAACACCTTGGTTCAACAAAAAATGAAGAAAATGAAGTGTTAAACCATTGAAACATTGAACCATTGAACCATTTTGGGTTCAAGCAGTTGGTTCAAAGGAATAGTTCAAACACTTGGTTCAAGTGGCATGTTCAACGGCTTGGTTCAACAAAGGAGTGGCATGTAGTGTTGAACCGTTGAACCATTGGACCGTTGAACCATTTTTGGTTTAATCAGTCAATTCAACAGCTTAGTTCAATCGATCAATTCAAAGGAGCATCCCAAAAAGCAAAAAGGCAAGTGCCCTTACAGAGGCTAGTTCTGAGTTTAAAAGCCCTTGTGGAGGACAGGGAGCACTTCGAAGGCAATTGAAGGTTTTCAAAAGTGTGCAGAAAGTCTTAAGGCTTTGAATTCTTTCAAACTTTTGTTCAAAGGAATTCCTTCAGACAAAAAGTTTGAAGGAATTTGGAGGAAGGCGGCTAGCACAAAGAAAGGACCCAGGGAAATCAAAGCGGCCAATTCTCACAAACTTTTGTCTGCTGGAAAAAAGCCCACAAAAAAGGCCCAAAGGAATTTGCCAAGGACAGTGATGTCCCGAAAGCTGTCAACTTTAAAAGATAGATTAGCCGTTATTTTTCAAACAAAGACAGGTGCACAGACGTCAATTTTAAGATGGTGAAATAGTCATTTGCCTTTAAATTACCTGAGTGCCAACCAAAAAAGAGCCTGGAGAACAAAGAGAGAAAAGTGCCAAGTGTAGAAATAGGTAGATAGTCCAAGTGGCGAAGGGAGGCACCGATTTAAGAAGTTACTCCAAAATGTGATACAGTGTCTATGAATTGATTATTAGGAGGTGCAAATTCCTGATGGTGTAGCCCATTTTTATTCATTTTGCATTAATGAGTAGACAAGCTGCGTAATCATCTTAAAGGAGCAGTCTTGCAAGTAGACAAACGATGCGGCTCATAAATTCTCATATGATGTTTAAGCTGCTTGCTCTTCCCAATGATCGAAGGCACATGGGACAATTGTAAAAAAGGTGCCAAAAGGCCTCCTTCCTTCCTCTATATATTGTAGACTTGTCATTTGGAAAAGGATCCTTCACATTTGTAAGGCGAAGCCCTAGCAAATTTTCACCTGAAATCAATAAACGCATTTTTACCTCTATTCTAGTTAGATATCTTTGTGTGTGTCTGAATGTTAGTTTTGTGTTTAGTCATTGCTTCTTAATGCTTTCACAAGTTTAACACCAACACACCTAGTGTATATAAGGTGCCATTCCTATAGGTGACAAGAAGAGTTGTACCTAGAAGCACATAGACAGAAAGAATCTACTATACAGTGTGTCCCTTCCATAGCACCTATGGTGAGTCTCTATTTTCTGTGTTCCATTAAAGCCTCCCTATTAATCTTCTTGTAACCTGGTCCTTTTTCTAGTTTGAAGTGTACGTATGTGTTTGTCTGGCTTCAAGTGTGCATGTGAGTAGGTCGAATCATTTGGTGCATCACCCCTTTTAGAGTAGGTTCTATTTTCCCATAATCCTTCTCCCTTTTCACCCCCCCATTATATATCTATATACATGTATTAGAACTTATTGGAACAACTCAAATGCATCAAAGGGAGCTAGCCCTTACTTAGAGACTCTCCCCTCTAGCTTTGCCAGTCCCACAGGTGAGAAGGGAGTTTCCATTTTGACATGTGGAAGGTAGGAGCTCGGCGTCCTGCCCCCAGGTGAAATCCACTGCGTCAACAATTTTTGGCATGCCCAATGGGACTAAGTTTTTACACTCAATAAAGTTTTAGGATTGATGCTGGTCTTGTTACAGTAAACCAATCATTTTTAGCATCTAACGACTCCACTGGTAAGAGCTTCATTTTTCTAATCAAAGACCAGTCTGACCTCTTATGCCTAAAATCACCACACGGTCTGCTGCCAAGGGTGTTCCTTTAGAATTCATTGAGTTGCATTTAAACTCAACAAGGTGACTGAGGTTTGAAAGGACCCATCCTTATTCAAAAAACCACTTTCCCAAACCTGCTGCAAAGAACACATACATAGCAAGGCCACAGTTACATCCCGTCATAGCTATGGCACTTCCCTTTATGACTTTTCATGGCTAGAGTCCTTTGAATCTCCAACATTATGAACCAATTCCAGGAGTAGCCCTCAAAAGTGTGCCTTCCTTTGATGGAGAGGGGCCCATTAAAGTCATCGAACACATCAAAAATATTGCTAACCTCTACAATATTCACAATGTCACTAAGGAAAATATTGCAATCAGATTGCTGGCATTATCTCTCAAGGGCAAAGCTCTTGACTGGTATGGGACTTTGACTATAAATTCAATCAGTTCTTGGAATGAATTGGGCACTCAGTTGATGGACCGTTTTGGGGAAAAGAGCGATCACCTCTCACTTGTCGAGTAGCTGACTACCATGAGAAGAGCCCCACATGAATACATGCAAGATTTCAACACTCAGTTTCAGAAGACATGGGATAGAATCCCCATTCTGGTAAAACCTACTCCTAGCTATGCTTTCCTATATTACTTAAGAGCATTGAATAGTGATATCACTATTATGATACAATCCATGGGAGGATATGTGCTGCATGCTGCCTATGACATCGTTATAGCAGCTGAAAATTGCTTAGTGCAGGCTGGGAAGATAGCTCCTAGACCCTATATGCCACTTTTCCCTAAAATGTTGCCTCCAATCCAGACTATTTCTCCCACCTTAGCTCTTCTTCCTAGCATAGAAAAGCCAGCTGCTACTCAATCTAATGAACTTCATGAAGTTAAGAGTCTGTTGCAAAGTATGTCAAATGAACTTGTGGCTCTTAAAAGGTAGCAAGCTCAAAGCAATAGACCCAACCAAGGATACAAGTAGTATGGTCAAGCTCCTAGACCCCCTTTCAAAAATTACAATCAAGGATAGGGTCAGCTTACTCAGACTAGACCCTTTCAAGGCTACAACCCAGGTGCCCCTTCATCATCTAAGGTTATGGTGCCCATTCAAAACAATCTGGTGCAAGAACAACCAAGTTGTTCAACCATGGGATATACTCAGGAGCAAGCTATTTATATAAATGAAATGATGGTTTATTTCCAAAATGTGCAAGACAATTAGGTAGCTGCCCATTCCCAAGTCTTTCAGGCTCCAATGCAACCCAGCATGAGTAGCAGTCAGGCCCAGCCTGATTTTACCCTCATGAATCATCCGGATAGAGAATTCTATTTAGTCAATTATGTGGGTGCTACAAACAATCAGGTTGACTTTGTTGTAGCCAACACAAGATTCAAAAGGAGAGCAATGGAAGAAGCTTAGGCTGCTACCCAAACGTCAGTAATCCCCTCTTCATCACTCATAAATCAAAAGGTCCCAAGTTTCAGACCACCAGTTGTACCTTCAGCTCCTCAGCCTGCACCACAAGCTATAAATAATTTCAAAGAAAATTTGAAGGAAGGTAACCCTCGAGTCAATGTGGTTGAGCAGATGAAGAAGCTGCACATGAACATCTCCTTTTGGGATTCACTATCAATACCGAGGTAAAAAGATAGCTGTAAAAGGAATTGCATGAGCTAGATGAATAAGCTATCCCAGCAAAAGTTGATAACGTTTTGATGATGAATGGACAGCCTTCCACCTCAGGTTAGACCCAAAAGGAAGAAAAGGTTCCTCCTTTTTATGTGTCCTTGGTCATAGGATATTTTTTGGTGCACAATTGCATCATTGATAGCGAAGCAAGCACCTCAGTGATGCCCAAATGCATAGCTGACAAGCTGGGCTTAAAATATGAAGAAATGACCAAGGGAGTCCTGCAGCTAGATGGAACCCCAACAAAGACAATTGGGGTGGTAAGAGGTTTGAGCTTGATGCTACACGCTTGCCTAACTTTCTTAGTTCCTCATGACATGGTAGTGGTAGATGTCCCTCCTTACTTTGCCATCTGCTTATCCAGGGATTTTACATCCAAGATAGGTAGCTACTTAGTAGCAAATTGGTCTTATCTGGTTTTAAGAACCAAGTATGGGACTAAAGTCAAGATTGAATCTAAACCACTCCATAGAGATCATCTAGAACCTTACTCGCTCAAGGTAGCAAATGTTAGCTGTGCCATCATTGACCAAGAAGATTCCCAAGTAGACTAATCTCCATCCTCTACCCTTGAAGGAGTTGCAGACCTGCTCTTAGATGAATGGGGAAGTGACAACTTTGAGCATGATCCTTAAAAATTTATAGAGGAGGCGGGCCTTAGAATTTATTACATGCATGAAGAAGGTGCTTTTGTAGAAAATCTGATGAAAGCCAGCCAGGAAATCTCAGGTCTATGGCAGTTATTCTTCGATGGTTCAAAAAGTAAGTTGGGAGCTAGTAGTGGAGCAGTGTTGGTCTCTCCTTCAAAAGAGAGGTATTTTTCAGCTTTTTGGTTCCAATTTTCCTGCACATGCAATATTTTAGAATATGAATACCTCATCCATGGTTTGGAGTGGGTGAGGAAAAGAGAAATCAAAGAGCTGCAAGTGTTTGGTGACAGTGAGATGATTGTCAACCAGGTAAGAGGCTAGAATTTGATGAAGAATTCTCTACTAAAATCCTACAAACATAGGGTATTGGACTTAGTGGAAAATTTCTTTGCTTTCAATATTACCTCCATTCTTAGAGAATGAAACAAGCAAGTAGATAGGTTGGCAATAGTTGGTTCCCAATTCAATATTCCTCAGGAAATAGGCTGAGACCACAACTCACATCACTTAAAGGTAGTGATCCGGCCCTCTGTACCTAACAACATCACCAACTGGCAGGTTTTCAATAGTGATTAGCAAATAGCACTCTTCTTGTAAGAATAAGTGGAATTCGCTACAAAAAACTAGGCAAAGCTATAGTAGCAATATGGCAGCCAAATTGTTCAGCTGAAGAATAATAAGCTCCCCACAGGTTTGGTCACTCTAGAGAGTATCTTCAATAGAGATGACCAATTGAGAAGCAACAAGGTGTACATTACAACAAAGGAGGAACACCATGAGAAGGTGCAAATATTCAAGGATAAGGTGCTTGTACTTGGGAAAGTGTGCACAGACCATGAAAGGCAGGCCTTCATCTTGTTGTGCCAAGAATTTACCGATATCTTCGCTTGGGAGTATAGTGATTTGAAGGGTTTTGACCCAAGTTTGGCCCAGCATACCGTTGAGCTAGAAGAAGGTGCCAAACCAATCAAGCAGAAGCAAAGGCCTATCAACCCAATGATTGAACCTCTCATGCGCAAGGAGCTCACCAAATTAATTGAGTCTAGGATAATATTTCCAATCAAACACTCTTCTTGGTTGGCCAATCTTGTTCATGTCTAGAAAAAGAATGGAGAGATCAGACTATGAATTGATTTTAGAGACCTCAACAGAGTCTCTTTGAAAGACCATTACCCTCTCCCAAGCATGGAGTAGATCCTTCAAATGGTGATAGGCAACGAGTGTTTCTCCCTCCTGGATGGGTATTCAGGATACAACCAAATTTTGGTGCAAGACTATGACCATCACAAGACAGCCTTCACAACCAAGTGGGGAATGTTTGCTTACAGTAAAATGCCTTTCACACCATCTAATGCTGGTGCCACTTTCCAATGAGCCATGGACATGGCCTTTCAAGGTTTGATAAATAATATTGTGCTGGTATATCTTGATGATGTGATAGTTTTCTCCAAGGAAGCAAGACAACACATGAAACACCTCAGGAAAATCTTTGAGAGGTGTAGAGAGTTTAGTATCTCTCTCAATCCTAAGAAATGTGTGTTCATTGTCCACGAGGGAAAGCTCTTTGGTCACATTGTTTCTTTAGAAGGCCTGACTATTGACCCAAAAAGAGTTTGCTCCATCCTGGAGCTATCCTTGCCTAAGCACAAGAAAGGCCTACAAAGCTTCTTCAGCAAGGTAAATTTCATATAGAGATTTATCCCAAATTTTGTGGAGATGGTCAAGCCTTTGACCTCTATGCTGAGGAAGGGTGAAGATTTCACATGGACAGCATGAAGAAAGGACAATTTTGAGGAAATATAGTAGGCCATAGCCTGGGCTCCCACTTTGATCAGCCCTGACTTCACCAAAGATTTCAACCTCTACACCTTCGACAATGAAGAGGTAATCTCCACCATGCTTACCCAGGCAAGTAATGATAACCTTGAGCAACCAATTACATTTTTTAGCCAAGGTCTAGAAATTTTTGAAGTCAGATACACATATGTGGAAAAGCAAGTCTTGGTGGTCATACGGAGTCTGAAGAAATTTAGACACATGTTGTCCAATAGCAGGATCCACCTCATGGTTCCACATCCTAGCATCAAATATTTCTTGATCAACCGAGACCTAAATGAGAAGAGAGTAGGGTGGATCACTAAGGTGATGGAATATGATGTAGATATCAAGATCACCAAACTGGTAAGAGGGAGAGGCTTGTGTGAACACCTCACTGTAGACTTTAAGAAATAAAAGGAGGACAGTCTACTAATCCATGATGTAGCTATAGCAGAAGAACTAGTTATCATGAAGTATTAGACATTAGATGTGAGGCATTTCCTTCTCACTGGTGAGTGCTCGCACTCACTTGATAGGACCAAGAGAAGGTATTTCAAACTCCAGTGTCTCCCTTATGCCCTAATTGATGGAGTGTTGTTTAGAAGGGATCTCTCATGAGTCTTTTTAAGATGCTTGGATTCAAGTCAGGCCGACAGGGTGCTATCTAAGTTCCATGATGGACCAGTCGGCGATCATTTTGCTCCTAGGGCTACTGTAGCAAGAATAATGAGAGCTGGCTATTTCTGGCCTACTCTTTTCAAGGACACCCATGCTTGGGTATGAAAGTGCCAAAAGTGCACACTTTTTAATGGGAAGCAACGGTTGGCTGCCATGCCTTTACAGCCTATTTAGGTAGAGTAACCATTCATGGGATGGGGCCTAGACTTTATAGGGATGATTAATCCTCCCTCCAGTGTTGGACACAAGTGGGTCCTGACTGCCATGGATTATTTCACAAGATGGGTAGAGGTTGTTGCTCTAAAGGAGGATAATGAAAGCGCGGTCCTAGATTTTTATGATGACTTGGTGACAAGGTTTGGCGTTCCAACAACCATAATCTCAGATAATGTGTTAGCTTTTTTGGGAACCAAAACAAGTGAATGGGCGCTGAGATATGGTATATATCTTAGCACTTCATCTAATTACTACCCACAGGGGAATGGACTAGTTGAGTCTACAAATAAGAACCTAATCAGGATCATCAAGTGAACCATGGAGGAAAATTAGAGGACTTGGCATGCCAAGTTGAAAATAACCCTGTGGGCAGATAAGGTCACCCCGAAGAGGGCAATTGGCAACTTGCCATACACGCTCATCTATGGAAGGGAAGCTAGGCTCCCCATTTCACTTAAATTACCAGCCTTGGACCTCACTCTCTAGCTACAATTAGAAGAAGGAAATAGCATGGAGGTTAGGCTATGCGAGCTGATGGAGCTCCAAGAGATGAGGGACCAGGCTATGGCTTTTATGACCAGTCGCCAATAGCAAATGAAGAGACACTTCGATAAGAAATCTTCATCAAAAGGTTTCTCTAAAGGAGACATTGTCTTGAAATGGGATGAGGACCGAGCTAAGCCTGGAAAGCATGCAAATTTTGACACCCTATGGAGTGGCCCATACGTAATCACTCAGTGTAAGTAGCATAGTGCATTCCAACTCTCCAGGTTGGATGGTGAAGAATTGTATATCCCAGTTAATGGGATACATCTTAAGCACTACCACTGAGTCCCTTTTCATCATGTATATATTTCCCTTGCTTTTCTCCTATTTTCCCTAAGTTCTTTCTACACATGTTAGTAGTTTTTTTAGCTTTGTGTGTGTTTTTGTTTTCTTTTTAGGTAAATCTTTATGATTGATTCTAGAATTTATCGGAGCTATTACTGATCTTTAAGTTATAATCTGACTCCATGCCCAATGGATTTGAGGCAACTAGCTTCTAAGCATAGCATGCATGCCTCCCCTGGGACTCACCAATTTTTTGACCATTCTTTGCCCAATAGGCCAAAAATCGGTCCCCTTCTTCCCCTATTTTTTTAGGCCAATTCATTTTTGATTTTGCACAAGTCCAAGAATTTCTACGGACTCTGCAGGTTAGTCTTTTGGCGTATGAAGAATCAATTTAGAGAGTGCTAGGTTTTACAAGGCTTCTTCAGGATCTTGTCTGAAGAAATTCACAAGGAAGGTTGGCATCTTTGAACCATTGAACCATTGAACTGGTTCAATGCCTTGGTTAAATGCCTTGGTTTAATCAACAAGTTCATCACTTTAGTTCAATCAAATGGTTCATCAGCTTGGTTCAATGCCTTGGTTCAATGTTTCAGTTTAATCAGATGGTTCAATCACTTGGTTCACTCAGTCGGTTCATTGGCTTGGTTTAATGCGTTAGTTCAATGTTTTTGGTTCAATATTAAAGTTCATCGGCAAAGTTCAACACTTTGGTTCAATTTCTTGGTTCATCACTTTGGTTCAACGCCTTGGTTCAACAGAAAATGAAGTAAACAAAGTGTTAAACCATTGAAACATTGAACCATTGAACCGTTGAACCATTTTGGGTTCAAGCGGTTAGTTCAAAGGAACGGTTCAAACACTTGGTTCAAGCGGTAGGTTCAAAGGCTTGGTTCAACAAAGGAGTGGCACACAGTGTTGAACTGTTGAACCATTTTTGGTTCAATCGATTAGTTTAACAGCTTAGTTCAATTGGGCAGTTCAAAGGAGTGTCCCAAAAAGCTAAAGGGAAAGTGCCCTTGCGGAGGGCAGTTCTGAGTTCAAAAGCCCTTGCGGAGGGCAGGGAGCACTTCGAAGGCAGCTGAAGGTTTTCAAAAGTGCACAAAAAGTCTTAAGGCTTTGAATTCTTTAGGAATTTTGTCTGAAGGAATTCCTTTAGACAAAAAGTCTAAAGGAAATCAGAGGAAGGCCGCCATCATGAAGAAATAACCCGAGGAAATCAAAGTGGCCAATTCTCACAGACTTTTTGTTCGCAGGAAAAAAGCCTGCAAAAAAGACTGCGTAAAAGGCCCGAAGGAATTTGCCAAGGATGGTGACGTCTTGAAAGCCGTCAACTTTAAAAGATAGATTAGCCATTATTTTTCAAATGATGACAGGTACACAGACATCAATTTTAAGACGGTGAAATAGTCATTTGCCTTTAAATTGCCTGAGTGCTAACCAAAAAAGAGTCTAGAGAACAAAGAGAGAAAAGTGCCAAGTGTAAGAATAGGCAGATAGTCCAAGTGGTGAAGGGAGGTGCCGATTCAATAAGTTACTCCAGCAAGTGATACAATGTCTATGAATTGATCATTAGGAGGCACAAATGGCTGACGGTGCAACCCATTTTTCTTTATTTCACATTAATGAGTAGACAAGCCACGTAACCACCTTGAAGGAGTGGTCTTGCAAGCAGACAAACGGTGTGGCTCATAATTTCTCATATGATGTTTAAGCTACTTACTCTTCCCAATGATCAGAGTGCACATGAGACATCTATAAAAAGGGCACCAAAAGGCCTCCTTCCTTCCTCTATATATTGTAGACTTGTCATTTGGAAAAGGATATTTCACATTTGTAAGGCAAAGCCCTGGCAAATTTTCACTTGAAATCAATAAACGCATTTTTACCTTTATTCTAGTTAGATATCTCTGTGTGTGTCTAAGTGTTAGTTTTGTGTTTAGTCATTGCTTCTTAATGCTTCCACAGGTTTAACACCAACACACCTGGTGTCTATAAGGTGCCATTCTTGTAGGTGACAAGAAGAGTTGTACTTGGAAGCGCAGAGACAAAAAGAATCTACTATACAGTGTGTCCCTTCCATAGCACCTATGGTGAGTCTCTATTTTCTATGTGTTCCATTAAAGCCTCCCTATTAGTCTTCTTACAGCCTGGTCCTTTTTCCAGTTTGAAGTGTACGTATCTATTCGTCTGGCTTCAAGTGTGAGTGTGAGTAGGTCGAATCATTTGGTGCATCACCCCTTTTAGATTAGGTTCTATTTTCCTATAATCCTTCTCCCTTTTCACCCCCCCCATTATATATCTATATACATGCATTATCACTTATTGGAACAACTCAGTAGCATCAAAGGGAGCTATCCCTTACCTAGAGACTCTCCCCTCCAGCTTTGCCAGTCCCACAGGTGAGAGGGGAGTTTCCATTTTGATATGTGGAAGGCAGGGGCTCAGCCTCCTGCCCCCGAGTGTAATCCACTGCGTCAACAAGCACTATGGGGCAAAAAAAATATCTAAATTGGATCTTCATTCAAGCTATCATCAAATCCATGTGTATGTTGATGACATTCCAAAGATAACCTTCCACACTCATGAGGGTCACTATGAAATCTTGGTCATTCCATTTGTATTTAAAAATACCCCTTTAAAATTTGAAGCCCTAATGAATAAAATCTTCAGTCTTTCCTCTATCAATTTGTTTTGCTTTTCTTTGATGATATTTTGATCTATAGTCTCACATGGGATGAGCATATCCAACCTCTTGATAGGGTATTACAACTTCTATCATATAATCAATTATATTCCAAGAAGTCTAATTGTTCCTTTGGTCAAGAGGAAGTTGAATATCTAGGGCACATTGTTTCAGTCGACAGAGTCCGCATGGATCAAGAAAAAATTAGTGTCATGTAACAATGGCCTCCAACAACCCTCAAGAACCTTCATGTCTTCCTAGGCCTTATAGGATAATACCAAAAATTCATCAAGGATTATGGAAAGATTGCAGCTCCCTTGAATTCCTTATTGAATAAGGATGCATTCACATGGGATGCCACAACTAACTAGGCTTCATGGCATTCAAATAGGCTATGTATAATACACCAATTTTGGCCATGATAGACTTCACCAAAACTTTCACCATTGAAATTCATGCATATGGAAATGACCTAGGTGATTTTACTCTTCAAAAAGGTTATCCCATTGCTTTTACCGGCAAATCTCTTTCTAGATAAAATTTGGCTTTATCTACATATCCAAAGGAAATTATTTAAATTTTGCATGCAGTAAAGAATGGTGACCATACTTACTTGTGAATCATTTTTTGTATTAAAAATAATCACCATATTTTGAAATACTTATTGAAACAATGGGTCTCATCCCTGACACAACATAAATGGATCAAAAAACTCATGGGATATGATTATGAGATCACTTACAAGAAGGGTAAAGATAATGTCATGGCAAATGATCTCTCATGCACATTCAAAAACCAGACTTCCCTTTCTACCATCTCCATGCCTATTATGAACTAGTTGGAATCTGTACACCAAGGGTATGCACATGATCGTTCTTTAGACCACCTCATTTAATAATTGACCATTAACCCCTCTATAGTACCACATTATTCATGGGATAGTGATTCTTTGTGTTACAAGGATCGTTTGGTGCTTCCCAATAGCACAAAACTTCATCAAGGTGTATTTTATGAAATCCATACTTCTCCATCAGTAGGGTACTCAATATTTCTCAAAACATAGGACTAAGCACATAAAAATTTATCCTGGAAGGGGATGAAATGGGAAATTAAATAGATGGTGGCTGAATGTGATACCTATCAATGCAACAAAGGTGAAACCATAATGATTCATGGGTTTCTTGAGCCCTTGGACATTCCCACTAGGATTTGGATTGATATTTATATGGATTTCATTGAGGTGATCCCTAAATATAAAAGAAAAATAGTGATCTTGGTCATGGTAGACCACCTCTCCATGTATAGTCATTTTTGTGTCCTCATCCACCCTTATATAGCTTCCATGATTGCACAAGTTTTCTTGGATCAGATCCTCTATTTTCGTGGCATCCCTTCTTAAAATGTCTCTAATTGTGATGCAACTTTGACTAGCCATTTTTTTATAGATCTATTTTGATGCACAAGCACACAACTAAAGATGAGCTCTGAGTATCACCCCCAAACAGATAGCTAGATAAAAATTATCAATAAATACTTGGAAACATTTCTTCATTACTTTGCATCAAAATAAAAACACCAATGGTAAAAGTGTCTCCCCCTTGTATAATGGTGGTATAATACCTCATACCACACTTCTACTAAAATGATTCCATATGAAGCAATTTATGGTCATGTCCCCCCAACACTTTCTCCCATATATCCATAATAGTTCCCCAATTTAGGTGGTCAACACTACTCTCTAACATTAGAGTCATATTCTCATCACTCTGAGGGGCAATCTCCATCTTGCACATAACTAAATGAAGCAATAAGTAGATTATCACTGCTTTAAATGCACCCTTCAACCTGGTGATATGATTTTTATTCAACTACAACCATACAAATAATCATCCTTAAAACTAAAAGGGCATCATAAGATTGCCCCAAAATTTTTTGGGTCATATAAGGTTCTTCAGTATATTGGGTCTATTGCATAAAATTTAGAGATTTTACCATCCTCCTGAATTCACCCAGTCTTTCATGTCTCCTATTTGAATAAAGTTCTTAGAACCACCATCAAAGTGAAAACATTTTTACCTAAATTTGATAATGAAACCTTCATCCTTATCAAATTAGAAGTAGTCTTGGACAAGTTCACACAAAAACTTCACTCTCTCAATCATAAAAGACTTAATCTAGTGGCATAGCATGCAACTAGAAAATGCCACATGGAACCACTATTCCAAATTTAGCAATGATTCCCACATATGAAGATTTGAGAAAAAATATTTTTCTAAGGGGGAAGGGGGTGTTAGGAACCCAAGTCCTACCCTTCTCTTTTCATTATTAGTGTATTAGTCATTATGAGGGCACATATGCTTTGTAAGTCATCCCTTTAGCATATTTGAATTATCCCACATACATGGGAAATAGTAGTTGTTAGAATAGATTTATTAAGTAAATGTTGAGTCCCAATGAAGGCATCCATGAATATTATTATATTGAGCTTGCTCAAAGGAGGTTGCCCCCTTGAAGTGGCCTTTAAACTAAAGGTTATTTTGAACCATTTTCTAAAGTTTATTTTATTATTCATTTATTTCTATAATTCCTAAATATGTGTAGAAGGTTATTCACATAATTGGCCTAATTTTATGAATATTTTACTTCACTCTTGAATATCATATTCCTTCCTAACCCTTAATTCTAAAAATGGTTAAACATTTGGTGAACCTGACATCTGAGTCTTCTTGTGCAAAACCATAGTTATATGTAAGGCTTCTTGATTTATGATTTTTACATGGTTACAATATTAAAATCCTATTTGCATTTATTACAAAGTAATTAATCATGTTTAATGTGGATACATATAATACTTATTTCATTGCATAATATATGATTGTAACACTTGTTTTTTATTTCACGTACATGGCTACATCAATCAAAGAGATAATCAAATGGAGTAACCAAATTGGTCAATATAAAGAGAGTGTTTTGAAACAAGATCAAAATTTAATCTCTCTTTACAACTCTTATTTCAATAATATTGAGCACATTCCTCCTCCTCACCATAAAGAGGGTGATAGTTACCATCCCTTTAACTCAAGGCTATCACTTTTTCAAGGCGTAAAGTGGCCCATCCTATGGTTTAAAATGATGGTAATCAATATATACTTCCTCAAACCCATCCACCTTCCTTGTCTTCTCTATATGGTGTGTTCATGCATATTCAATCCAAAATACCTATATTTTGTTCTTTTAAAACCCTTAAAGATCAAATAACCCTTATGAAAAAGTTAATAGAAGAGTTGAAAACTAATTTCAATTCAAATATCACATCATTGGAAAATCAGATAACATACCTAAATAATTCAAAATATTATAGTATTAATCATGTGTGTAGACACCAAAAATCCACACACGATAATTCTAAATGTTGCAATCCCCCTAGACCACCTTAGGACCCCCTTGGGCCCAACCTAGATTGTTCAACCCCAAACTAGACCTAGCACTAATCAATTTGACCTACTAACTTAACCCACATTTTACACCAACTTTACCTTTTCCCTCGACCAATGATAGTCACCTTGACCGTTAATGGTCATCCTGACCACTGACAGTTAGGTACCACCACCTAAACTAGCTTAACTCACCCTTCAACTCTACCTTGTTTTTTAATAATTAGCTCATCTAATTCATGTGAAAACCAATGCATGTGAGAGATAAATTTAGATAGACAGTTACACCTCTTGTTAAATGTCTTATTTAAATTCTCCTTCCTTCCTATAATAAGAGAGGAGCAAGAGGTGAAAAAGGACTGTATTCCTGACTTCAAGAGCTTTTGCATTCAGATTTTCTTTATAGGTCACTTCTTCCATCAATCCAACAATCTAACCATCACATCACAGAGCCAACTTACCACCACCCCTTAGCCAACAACCACGTACCATTAATCTATTATAATAATGCTAGATTCCACTATTGATCCAACCACCTCAACCATTCATCTAATCAATCTCTAACAAGCTAAGCATTTGTTTTCAGTCTGTCAATTACTTTGTTTCCATTTTGCAATCAACCCAACACAAACCAATCTCCCAGAATTATCTTTTGTGATCCCATCAATCAAAATTTTTACCACTTAAACCCAATACATATTAAATAATAATGATCACCTTAATCATTGATGGTTTTTCCAACCACCGATGGTTGACTCAACCATCAATGATCACCTCAATCATCGACAATCACATCAACGGCTGATAGTCACTATGGTATAAAATAATAGAAAGCTATTTTAACCCATCTATCCTCAACCAAATCCAATTTTTTTTTTAATCTATTCATAAACCCCTAACCTATTTTTGAAAGCATGCTTGACCTATTTAACATTAGTATTGACTTGTTTATTTCTATATAAGTCATTCTTAATCTATTTCTTTAGCAAGAATTTTTTGCATTCAATTTTAGTTCCTTTTGATTATTGATGCAAGTAATTTATATTCTATTTTATAAACTTAATTATTTAAAATGTGTGGATTGACATCCCCTAAGGAAGCTCTTGCTTCTGAGACCTAGCTAGTGTTAGGCAACCCACCCAACTATCTATCTAACCAGCCATTTTCTTTATTATTGTCTTATTTATAGTTCATCCTCCCAAGCCAAAGAGGAGCTCTCCAAAATCATTTGATTCAATGCATACACAACCAAATAGGCTTTTAAACCATACCTATATTTAATTTCTTCTTCTTTCTTTCTTTAAATATAAGCTAAAATTCTTTGAAACATTTTAGCACATCAGATGGGACCTGAGTCTCTACTTCAGTTTCATTTGTTTGTATCTACATGTTCTTCTCCCTATTTTGTGATCATAAATGAAATCAAAATTTATTTTGGGCTTAAAATCAAGTGAATACATTGGTTTCTTGAAATTTTAGCTCACTCAATTAAATTAAAGGCAAATTAATCCAATCATAGAATCACTTGTATCACACACTAAACCAAACCACATACATCCATAAAACATCAAAACAACTTGACATAAGGCCCAACTATGATTTCATCATCTAGTGGATCACCTTACCCTTTTTTGATGATCATACTTGGAGGTCATTACTAAGGGGAGAACCAACTCAGCTCTCTGGTTGAGTATAAACACTATAAATTGGTATATATTGTCTAAACACCCAACACCCTTATCACTGTAGTGTATGAAGTGAGGGGTTAGGCCACAATACCAAGCCACATATTTAAATACAATACATATCCTTTTGAGATCCTAAACATAACTTGAAACCAAACATAGATTTTTTTCTAGTACTTGCTCTACAAGCCAATTTCAATCACATAGTTCTTAAAGCTTAAGGCATAAGCCAAAAGAGAGACTAAAAAGAACTTTAGAACTTAACATACTTTTTAATGTGTGTTTGTTTTCCATGCTCATTTATTGTATTCTCTCTATTTGAGTGGTGAGATTGTTTTTGTATTCTCTCCCCCTTATCTTATATGGTTCTAACTCACCAACAATGAAAGAATCTAGCCACTTCTACCTCACCCATCACCAAGCTAATCTACCTCTTCTACCTCCTCATCCATGGAGTACATCTCTAAATCAGAAGATTATCCTCACCCTTCAATAAGTCCTTTTCATCAAGTAGTTCCCTAAGGAGATACAAACTTTACCACTTTTTTAGATAATAATACTATAGCCCTTCAGCATTATCTCAACAACATGCCTCACCATACCCCTACTTAGGTTCCACTTGTGGACCCACCTTATGGGAAACCCTTCTATTTCCATAGTCACCACCCAACCATTGGTTACCCAAGCATCTTCATCTACTAATAATCCCTTTAATACTACTATGAAAAACCAACCTATCCAACCTACCAATATCGTTACACCTTCCACCCCCACCAACAACTCCTCTACCCTAGGAGCAACCCACCCATTAACCACCTATACTCCCCTCACTATGGGAGCACCTAATACTAGAATTGAAAACCTCCCTTTAGCTATTCCTAATCCATTAGTCACTACTCCACTTCATAATATTGTGGTGTTTATACCTTCTACCTTATCACTGATCAGTATAAAGGTCACCACCTTTCCTTTAGTTACAAACCTAATTGTAGCTCCTAACCAACCTACTTTAACTTCTCAATAGAAACTTAAGTGTTTTAAAATTATTTAAATTGTATGACATTGTTCCATAACTCTCAGATCAAGCAATAATGAAGACAAACATAGTCATGAAACCCCTGCATACTCAAGCCTAGTCACAACACAGTTAGGCCTAATTGCCTATTAAGGAGTTTTGATCAACTAAGGAGAAAGTGTAACGTGTGAAAATGGGTCATAAGGTCTATAAAATACCACACAAATCTTTGACTAAATCAAGAAAATATATATATTGGAAACTTTAAACTTTGCCTATAGTCTTAAATTCATAGTCAAGTTAACACAGGCCTGCAATCAGCCTTAGAGTGGAAAGATGAAGTCAATTGAGAAGAGATGTACTTTATAGGATAATTAATATGATTATTAACCTAAATATACACTTAATTAAGTCACAAACATATGAAAATGGGAGAAAAGGTGAAAATGAGCAACTAGGGTCATATAATCAGCTTGGTCTACAAACCCTAATCCCATAACATGAGATGTTGCAAAGAACTTGAGGAAGAATCTTATTGGATAATGATTGAAAGAGGTAAAAATTAATGTTTAAAACCTCATTTATGTCATTTAAGACTAAAACCAATCCAGGAGAATCACCTACAGACCTAAAACTTGCTTAGACCTCACAAAATGCATGTTTTCAACCCAAGAGGTCAATTTATTTTGCTTGGTACAGTCAGGATGATTTTCATGGGACCTTGTGCTCCTAGGTGAAGTTATTAACCATAATTTAATTCAATTTTTTAAATTTTTTTAGAATATTCATACTTCCAACTTTATGAATCATCGCTAAGAGTTCAAAGTACTTTCAGGCTATGTAGGAGAGCCATAATGACCAGTTTGAAGAGATGGAGATCAAAAGCACATCAAATTCCACAAATTTCTCCTAAAATATATTTTATTTTTTTATGACTCCAAGGAGGTTCTTCACATGTACTTGAGATGTACAAACTGTTGTATGGATTACCATAAACCCCTTATTTTATGAGTTTTTAGGTGTTTTTAGGGATTTTGTCTAGATGGATAATTAAAAATAATTGGAAGAAGTCATATGGGACTTATTTCATCTCCTAAAATAAATAAATTTTCTCAGTAACCCTTGGAAGTGACCAAACAAACTCTATTTTGCAAGGCAAACCAAACAGGCTTGTTGAAGGGCTTATTTTTTGCCATTTTATGGTTTGGCTATAAGCATAATGTTAAAAAATACCAAAAATGACATTAATATTGGTTTTATCATGGGTAAATTGAATCAAAAATTTACCATATGTTTCACAAGTGCAGGATTTTAGAGCCAAAATCCATTTTCTAGACCTGGAGGCCTAATTAGACCTAATTGGCAGAAGAGACATGTAGAAAAATAGACCTCCACTTGACTTCAGATCATGAAATTTGGTGTGGAATTTTAAGAGGATAAAGGGTACTGTAATAATCCCTTATATTCTCAATATTATCTATACAAATCTCACACAAGGAGTTTTACATTAAAAAAGACTACAAGGAATGAGACCTAATTGGGGATTTTGGTAGAGAGTGACCTATTGGGGCTAGTTTGATGCCTCAAAATAGATTTTTTTAAGTTTTTTATGAGTTAAATAGGTCATCCATGATTTTTTTATGAGCTAAATAATACAAAACCAAGTTTTAACACTTATGTGCAAAATAGGCCTATGGAGATGAAGAACCCCTTGGACACCTTGTATGAGAAAGCGGTGATGTGTCAAGGATAACCTATTGGGGTCAATTTATAGGTGTCAAGATATATAAAGCATGTAGGAGAAACTAAAATTACCACCAAGAATGCCACTTGTCCTTCAACATGTCAAGAAGAAAGAGAGTTTCAAGAAGCTAGTCAAGACGTTAAGCATGCATTTCAACCTCCCACACCACTTGAAGAGTTGGAGCATCTGAAGAGGAGAAACACGTGGCATCCTGAACCTATTGAATATATTCCATAACTCCTCTTCTTGTTTTAACTTACATGACACTTGTCTACTTTCTCTCTCCTTCACACTTCTCTTATCTCACACTTGTGTTATATATTGAGTCACTTTGGCTTTGAAATGTATCCTCTACCTGGGTATGGTTAATCCCTGCTCATTTTTTCTACCTCAAATAAATAAAATAGCTGATGTTTACCTCATCATATGGTTTTATGCAGTGATAAAGCTCGAAATGGTTGATCTCATCAAGTGTAGATGTATATCACCTTGTTTGTGTCCTATTTATCTTGTCTTCAGGTGGTTGTTTATCTATTATAGATTTTAATTGGTGTCATCAAGGGTCTCTTGTGTGTTTTTAATTATAATTATTCTTCTCTCTTAGCTTTACAATGCCTTACCCTTCTACAAAGCATTGATACAATAGGTTCATTCTAGAATGTGTGTATATTCATGTTGTCTTGTAGGTCTTAGTGTATTTTGTAATGTACGGTAATGGTCAACAAATTTTGGTGCATCACCACTGTAGTTAGGTTTATTTCATTTTATTTTTTTCCTTTTCCAAACAATCAAGTGATAGAATAGTGAAAGTGAGCCTAAGTGATTCATCAAGGGGAGTTATCCCTTCAATCTAGAGGTTTACCCCTATTATAGACAACCCACAGGTCTAGAGGTGATCTCATGTTTAAATAAATTTGGAGGTCTAAACAACCTTATCCATGGGTGCAAAATTTGGTTATAATATAACCCAATGCAAGACAAAAGTTAGGGGGTAGGTTGTGGGTATAATCCCTGTAATTCTTCAAACTCAATAAAATGTGAGTTTTATTTTAATCTCATGCCTATGATTGTATTTTAGGGGGTAGGTTGTAAAGAATAATTGGACTTCTTATTCTTAACAGTATCAGCTCTTTAAGCTACCGTATTTTGTATTTGAGATTGCATTTGATTTAAATCATTCATTGCATTATATTCAACTCAATCATTGCACTGGGTCTCCTCACTCATTACATTAGAATGTATTGTAATCATTACATTAGTTTATCAAAAAAATTAAAAGTTTACTACATAAGGGAAACCAAACTATTTGAATGAAATATGGTCATGTAATGTAATGATTGTAAGATACAAAAATGTGGGAGTATATAAAAAGCACGTAATCTGTTTATAAAATTTTCTCTATAAAATGTGGTCATATAGACTGCAATAATGCAAAATGTGCACATAATGACTTCTACAAAGATTTCTTAAATTCTTCAAACAAATGAATCCCAATGCAAACCAAGTATATAATAATGAAATAGAGTTTAAAAACATTCTTTCAAATTATTCAAAGTAATGAAGTCTTTTGGAACACATTTTAACTAATAATATAATGATAAAAGGATTTTACAAGAATTTTTATTTGTTAAGGTCAATTCATTCATTATATTAAACTATCTTCTAATTTTTAGATTAATTTGGAATACAAATTAAAATTACTATATAAAATAATATACATTCATAAAATAATAATCAAATGATAGAATTAGAGAAATTATTTGTATTTTATAAATAGAGATAAATCAATTATAATGTTATAACTTAATATATTAATAATTTTAATATATGTTGCTCCCAATATAATAGTATGAAGATATGTACCTTCATAATATTTCATTTAATTGCTCCATAAAAATATGTATATCCATCAAAACATACTTAAAAACAAATATTTGTTATATATAAGTGTTGCAAACAACATGAAAAAACATATATTGTCCGTCAATACATTGATCGTCGAAATTGAGAGAAAAACATACTAAGTTACTTTAATAGTCTAAAAATTATTTTGAGAAATAAATGAAGATTATCACTTACGTATTTTTTAAGGTGGATGGCCATACCAAGAAACTTGTTGATGTATATCAAAGACTTCTACGTAAAAAGGGTGATGATTATAATGATGTCGAAAGATTCACTCAGCGACAATGTGATGATCGACTCTCCATCAATTATTATTTACTTTCTTGACTCGCATGGTATTCAATCAATTTTCTTGTTTTTTAATGTTGACAGCCAACCATACTACTTTTGAAAGCCGAAGTGATTTGAGAATAAAATCTTTATGATGAGATATAAAGTGATAAATGTAATACTTCCACCACTAAAAATAATGAAATAAGTCTCTATCCACTCAGCTTTTTTTGTTTTTCTCAACTTCAAACATGAATCCACTCAGCTTTTTATTTTTTTTAATTAGGGGTTCCTTTTCATAATTGGTGGAAGAAGGCAATGGTTAAAAAAAAAAGTGCCCCTCACATGAATCTACTTAATTTTGTGTTCTTTTTTAAAATATGGTATAAATAAATTTTAAAAAAATTATATATATCACCCTTCCTTCTCTTTTAAAAAAATTAATTAATTATTAATTATTTAAAAATATTAATTGATATGTTAGTATTTCATCATTTTAAGTGTTTTATTTTACTTGTTTGATATTATTATTTTTTCTTTTATAAATTTATAATCTAAAAAATTATTGTAAATTAAACATATCATTTTAGTACATTTTGAAATTGTTTTTAAGATTTTAAAATATTTATTTATTCAAAAAAATTAATTCCATATTAATTAATATGTTGAGTTAAAAATAATAGATGAATTTAATATATCATAATGATTATGTCAATAATAATAATGTCACGATTGTCGATGGGATGTGGGTGTATTAATTAAGTGGCTTTGTTGTGTCCAGCCTCACCTTGGTTCAAATCCCATTGTGACATGGTAGGCTAGTAGTGATCGTTGGTGATTTAGGTTAACCCGTGGTGGTTGTTGGTGATTTAAGTATCATGGTTCTATAATTCTCTCGAAGAGTGGGCCCCTGATTTATGCCCCAGAACTGGTTGTAGCTCCGATCAAAAGCTTCTCATCTATCCAAAAAAAACAATAATGTCACGATAAAAGTGACATCCTTACTACTACTATTAAAATTGCATCTACAAATCTAAAATCCACTCATTCATTCTAATATGTAATTATTGTCTATGTTATATATTTATCTCTATAATTATTAACCACTTTAAAACAGTGCTATTAATTTGATGTAGATTAAAATTTTAAGAAAGAACATTATTCACAAAGAAAAGGACATGTTCTCCCTTTTTACTTGATTTCTTGAGGTTATTCCAAATGAAATAAAATGAAAGAGAAAAATAGAACATCAAAGGTTTGAGTTTAGCAAATGAGGTTCGTTTGAGCATTGAACAAGGCTTGATTACATTTGTCTTCAAAATTGGGTATATTGAGTCTAATAATCATTATCCAATTCTAAATAGAAGTTGAGAGTATCAAAGTGAGAAATAGGTTAATGGGTTATATAGTAACCACAAATATTAAACAATGATAGTCTTGGTCCACACTATTCTAAATTAAAATAGAATAATTAAGAATGACAAATGAAAGTTGAGAGTATCAAATTTAGAAATAGGTTAATGGATTATATAGTAACCACAAATATTAAACAATGATAGTCTTGGTCCACACCATTCTAAATTAAAACAGAATAATTAAGAATGACAACTTTAAAGAAGGCACCGATGTATTGTGGTTACACTAATCTCAAAAATGTCATCAAAGATTTGAAAAGTTGAAAGAAGTTGAAATATAAAAACATATTGATTAATACCAAGAAAATCTAAACTTATAATAAAATTAAAGAATTTAAAGAAAATTAAATTATTTGCAAGTAATTGATAAGGAGGAATGAAAATTAGTTATCCTATTATTTATACAGAAACAATTCAACTTTTATAGCAATAAAATGGAAGCGAAATAAAAAGATGCATGCTAATCTATATTTTATATTTTCTCTAGATATCCCAAACATAACTTAGCATGAGAAATACTTAAAGCAAACAAATAATTTTGACAACTAACACCACAAAAATTTGACTAATGCAAACCTCAAAATGATGAATAAAATAAAAAGAGATGAATTCACAATACTTGTCACCTATCTTAAAAAAAGACTATATAGGTTGGAACTACACTATGGAAAATACAAAACAATAACTAAACATAAAAAAGAAATTTACACAACAAAAGGGTATGGGTTGATCACAAGAAATTTATAAAATTAATGGATTTATTAATATAACAAAAATATATGATAACAAAAATGGAACAACACATAGGAAAACAAGTATGTGGTATTTTAAGAGTACGTGGTTGATGCTATTGATGAGCACAACATAAGCCACTTATAACCATTTTAACGAACACAAAATATAAGTGAGAAGAAAACTTAAACACAATCAAAGAATGAATGTAACAATGCTTATGAGGAAGATCAAACATAAATATCTAAGGGTTATAGACAAATATAGGATAGGGATTATAAGATAGCCATATCCAAAACTTACCTAACCCTAGTTAGATGACAAAAAGATAATTAGGATAATAAACCATAGACATAATTACTAAGAGAGGACAAGAAACTAAACACCTAAAACAAGATAAATAATAGTAAATGAATCTAATCTATTCCAAGCTATGAACATGAAATCATGAAAAAACAGGGGAAGGTGTGAAGTAGAGATTCATCATAGTGTAGTCTCCAAATGATCAGTAACACATTATCTTAGGGTAAATCCACTAGTCAAGAGCATAATCTCCACAACATAACTAAAAAAGGAAAAGAAGGAATGAAAACAATACTATGACCATGTATTGATATACTGTAGAGACAATATTTATAAATATACATTTTTTCGACCTAAAGAGAGGCAATGGAGAGGTAAAAATAGGATTATGAAGGCAAACAAAGAGATCTGGTTGCAGTTGAAGGGTTCTAGAGATGCAAGTGAGGAGACACGACATGTGTAACATTTCCTCTTCAAATTCTAACTCTTTATTTTTCTTGTATGAATTGATATGATAAAACTGTGAATTAATATAGATTGGTAGTTTCATGAATTACTATGGTACTTTCACTTGTAGCCTAAGAAAAACTCCAAGAGAAATTTTGACTTGGGTAAAATATACACATGCTAAGAATGTGGAGGTACAAAGGACTTAAATGGAGAGGCTCAACGAATAAAAGAGGTTATTGAAAAGAAGAGATGTCACATACTTTTTAATTTTGGAGATGTATGATCATTGAAGAGCTAAAATATAACACCACGTCAAAATTGGGTGCTTACAAAAGCCCCAAAAAAAATTGCTAATTTTAAAATGATCTTTTAAATGCACAAGTTCCCAAGTTAAAATGTTAACATTTTTCTATTTTAAAATAATCTTGTGTTAATATCCGTGTTTAAAAAAAAATGAAAAAGTAGTTTTACATCAAAGTGTGACACAAAATACCCATAAACATGTAATTAAGTTTAATAAGATGTAAAATAAAAAAATTTAGACTTATTTAATATTTTAATTTTAAAGTAATAATTGATAAAGAGAGTGTTTAGAAGAGTATCTTCATTTGTGGGCATCTTAGAAATAATCATAATAATCAAATGATATAATTAATTTTTTTGTTGTAGAAAAGTGAGAATCTAAAAAATTCACTACTCTAGAATTTTCATATAATTATATTCAATGTTTTTAGAAAATAGACACATGTATTCCATGTTTATGGTAGACGAAAAATAGGTTTATTTGTATTTGATAAATCCATTCATCAAGTCTAGGGTTTAGAAAACTTTTCTTGTTATTTTAAATTTTTATATTGATTATTTGGTAATTGACCTTTTTATTCAAATTGTAATAAGGAAATTAAATTCATAAAGTATAGATAAAATTATTAATTTTAGAGTATGTTCTCGAGACTAACATAAATTTTAAGCATCAACTATTTATAAGGCCCTTTAAAAGTATACAATACCAAGCATAACATGTTAAGTAAAATTTTATCCAATCAGAAAATCTAGTGACATAATATATATCTACTATGACCTTTAATATATTTTAGAATGTAATTATAAATACTAAATATTCTTTAGATTTTATTAAATTTTTAAATATTTATGTTTTAAATGTACTAATATATTTATAAATTTATTGAATTCAAATTAAAACCCTTTTAACATATGTAATATAAAAAGAAGGGAAAAAATAATTAGACCATTTTTAACTGCTTATATTTTTCTTATTTCAAAAGTTACAAGCAAAAATGTAGGACACACATACCTTATAATTTAAAAGGGTAAGATATATATATATATATACGTTAGGCACAATTTAGATGAAGAGATGGTCCAATAGGCTACATATTAATCTATATTGTAAGCATAAGTAGATGGATAGAATGCAAGACATTGTCGACCTTTTCATCCCTGCTATTATGATGTCATGCCAAGTGGGATACTCTCTTCACTACTCCGGATGATGCTTGGTAGCATAAACTAGTAATAGTATGTATATACCCCGGCTTGATAAGAGTCTGACAGAATAATGATCTTTCTATAATTTTCTTTAAGATTTCCTGCTTTTTAGTTTTTTAATAGGGTTTTGTCCCTTCCTTATGGTTATCATAGACTTAAAGTTTTGGTTGAATATTATATTCGGAAGATGAAGGGGAAGAGAGTATTACGATGCATCCTTCATTGCCTTCATTGGCTTGATGAAACTTCAGAGGGAGATCGAAAGTGTCATCTGGTTAGGACTCCGTTTCCAAGTGCAGCACCATCTCCTTATGAAATTAATAGCAGAGACGATCATATTTATAACCATGTTGTTATGAGAGAAGATGATGTGGACAAAGCTGCAGAAGAGTTCATTAAAAAGTTGTATAGGAGTTTGGAGATGCAGAGACTTATCAGAGCTATCTAGCAAGGAGCACTGCATGAATTAATAAAGGTTGTTTCCTGGGTCTTGGTAGAGCATAATTGTTTGGCCTGCATGGAGCTGTTTGTATATAGGGTCATTAAGGAAAATAGTTTTTTTTTTTCCTTTTTTTGGTTGGACAGTCTCACCTTATGAAAATGTTTTTTCTGGCATTCGGCTTTTGAATCTTTGTATATTATGGTTGAATTGTGGCAGTTTCAGCCTTTCGCAAACAGTTGTTAACAATGCGTTTACATAAAATAAGGTTAAGCGTGCAAGATGTTTCATTTTTAATCAGAAACAAAATAATTTTACAGACGACCTTATAACGATATGCTTATAAAGACCGTTAGACGTTGAGAGTCCTTTACAATTTCGCTTAGTTTAATTCCTTCGTGAGATCAGTTTTTGGGTCTGGATTTGCAATATAATTCATGCAGGAATTATGATAGTTAGATACTTCTACAGATTTTTTATCCTAATTGAAGAGTGCACTTTCACTGACATGAACATGGGATTTAGTAAAATACATGAAATTTCCTTTGGATATATTTGGTATAGTATTAATGGGGCTGGTAGAGTAGTTTGCTAGCAGCCCCACATTGAAGGAGGGTTTCTAGCAAAAGATTCTATGTGTTGAAGAAGTCTGAATGGTTCAATTGTAGACGGTGGTTTAATAGTAGAGTAAGGAAGATGTGGACAAAGCTGCAGAATTATAGGTTCCATAATAATTTGGAGATGGAGAACATGATGGAGGATCAAATTTATCAAAGCATAAATAAGTAAAGATTCTTTTCATTTTAGTTAAGAGTATAATTGTTGGGGATTCTGGAAGCAGATTATAGATAATGTTTCCTTGGCATTCAGTATTTGACACTTTGTATATTGTTGTTTTTTATTAGGGTAAGTAGGGATTTTGAAAGGGCCTAGACCCTTGTACAAGAGATCAGATATAGTAATGAAGCCTAGCAAAATTATAAAGAACAATTAACAGTAGAGCAATGCAGGACTAACCCAACAACAAGAGAAATAGACAAAGGGTCAATGACCCCAAGTAGCCCAACAAAGTAAAATCAAGGTAGTTTGAAACAAAGTTTCTCTAAAGAACTCTGAGTACACATCTTAAGCTTGAAAATACCCTCATATCTCTTCTTTTTGGAAGACCTAGGACAGTCCAAAGTGTCACTCGAGGTCCCAACATCACATTACACCTCAACCAAAGGATTCTCCATCACATCTCCATTGTCCCTATTTCCATTATCTCGCATATTTGGGGAAGGAGTCATCCTTCCAGCACTACTATCTTCAAAATTTCCCTTGTTTTCCATCATAGGTGCATCCACTAAGGGGGGAATGCACTTCTTTCTCTTCCAAACAAGATGTTGCTTCTTTCTACTTGGACAAGCAATATTAGAATGACCAGCGTTATTACAGAAAAACAAACAACATGAGAGTGTTCGAACTCAATCTACTGAACCCATCTACCAAACTTCGATAATAAGGTAATTCTAGTAGGGAGTACCTTATCAACGTCCACAAACACACAAAATCTAGCAAACAGAAGGCATCTTTTGAATTTCGTAACTGCAATAGCCCCAACATATTGCCCAAAGGAATTGGCAATACCCATAAAAACCTCCTAATCCCAGTATTTCAGTGGGAGACTTGGCAACCTAACCCAATTTGGAAACTTCTTGTTGCCATCCACTAAAGGGTTGAAGCACGTTGACCAGTTTTGTAGGCAAAGACCATTTTGCCCAAGAAACCAAGAACCAACAAGGATCCTTGAGCAATCTTCAAAGATTGAAAAGGAAAACAAGAAGAATTTGTTCAACATAGCACTCACCTCAACCTGCCCCCTTAGCCTCCAACTTCGAAGCATCCACCTTCTAACCACATCGATAATCGGGAGATTTCCACAAAAGCTCCCAATATGCTAGTTACAAAGCCACCCCGCAACCCTTTCAACAAGCACATCAAGGATGACAATTCAGTTATCCACCAAAGCCTCTCCCCAATCAGCATCAGCAATAGGTATATGAGGAATATTAGCAATCTCCTCAGCCTGTGTATTAACCTCTAATGCCACTTCAGACTCCTTCCTCATGGCACCAATAACCTCCTTAGGGAGGTCAACACCTGCCTCAGCGATCGCGCTCTGCATGCTTCCTTCCCCAAATATTGGATTAATAGTTTCAATAGCGCTTGTGTAAGAAGACTGCAAACCCCCTTTCAGACCGTTATCACTGGAAATAGTGCCCACGAGCAAAGCCATACCCAACAAAACCCTCGAGACAACAAGGGCATCCTTACCGCCCACAACTGGGTTGACAAGCATGGAGGAGGCAATGACAGGTTTTTGGAGAAGAAACCCCCGTGAAAGCCCATAGCCAAGATCACCATGCCCAGCAAAGGAGGGCTGCTACATCCAAGAAATGGAATTCTAGACCTCCAACCACAAATCCAACAGAGTTTCATCCTCTTCCTCATCAAAAGAGGTCATCCACTTATCCTGAAACTCCTCATCTTCATCGTTTGGGTCATTGTCGTCACCTCCATCATCAGCCTCCTCTGCAACCAGAAACATTAAACCATCACTCGATGCTCTCGTCAGACTTTATTTATTGTTGTTATTCTTGTTGGATTTGGAAGTTTCATCTTTTGCAAAAAGTTGTTAAGGATGGATGGACATAAAAAATGTTTTTTTTTTTTACATATGGATTTTTTATTTTTATTTTTTTGTTGGTTATTGTTTACGTGGTGATTTTAAATTAAAATTTAAGGATTGAGGGGTATCCATTCCGTCAAAGTTGTCCAGGATACAATCCCGACCTCATCCCTTTTCTTATATCAAAGTTTACTAACAACAAAAATTAATCTGTGATGAGTTCTTTATGAACCATTTTATTTAAATTTGATCATGCCACACTTTTAAATTTGTTTTAGCTTTCATTCATTAACAAGCTAAATGTACTTTAAACCATAATCTGAACTTGATAGGATAAAAAATATCAGATTTGAAATATTAAGATGAAATGATGTACTTGTGTTCATATAAGTGTTTTTTATATTGGTTGCACCAAGGGAGTATTAGAGAATGAAAAATATTCTATAATAAAAATGAGTTGAATAGATTTATATTTATAAAGCTTTTAATTACTTAGTCAAATTTAAATATGAATGGTGCAGTTTTTTTAATAAAAAAATTACTTTAAAATTTAGTAGGAAATGTATTATTACTTTTTAATTTTTTTATATATTATAAATAATAATTATATTTATTTTAAATGAATGTAAGATCATTATAATTTTTTTAATTTCTTTTATGTTAGTGGATGGATCTTACATTTAGTTTAGTTGTTTGTTTGTTTTTGTTTTTGTTTTTTTGGTTTTATTTTTTGTTTTTGTTTTTTGTTTTTTGTTTTTTTTTTAATTATAAATTTAAATGTTTTATTATATTTTATTAAAATTAGAAAATTAAGGAAAATTGACTCTATAATTTTTTTTTAATATTATTATTTTTAATTGTAAATTTATATATCTCATTATATCTTAATTAAATTAAAAATTATGAAAAACATAAATATTTAAATAATAAAATAGAATAAAATTTAAATTTAGAAACAATCTTACCTTACGAAAATGTATTTTTTTCCTTACGAAAATGTATTTTTTTCCTTACCAAAATGTATTTTTTTCTTTCTCCTTCCTTTGAAGCTTTGTATTATAATTATGGTTATTGAATGTACTTTCAACTTTTTTTTCAACGGATGTTTAACAATGAGTGGTTATGAAATAATGTTAAGCATACTAAATGTTTCATTTACATTTAGGAAGAAAAAGAACTTTTGAGATGACTTCATTATAGTGGAGTCCTTAACGATTATCTTACCTAAGTTTTTTTGAGTAATATATTTTTGGGGATTTATCTTGCAATATAGTTGTTTAGAAGTTTTTCTTGAAGGAAGACTATTTAAAAAATGGTGCAATATTGGGAGAGTCTTAACTGGTTCAATGTTACGGATTGGTTTAATGTAGACAATTCTTAGTTAATAAATAGGTCCTTGATTAACGAAGAAAAAGTTTATTATTTAATGGATGGATAATTATTTTAACTTATTTTAGATTCAGTTATTTAAATAAACTAAAATTTTTGATAATTTAGTGGATATAAGATATGTTAAAATTACATAGATTTGAATGTAATAAGAAAATTAAGATTGAATATTTGTACTTTTTATTTATATAAATGACTAAAAGGATATGGTATTTAGTTTGTTTTTGTTTTATTTTAGTTTGTTTCTTATAGTCATAAAAAATATTTTGAAATGAGTTTGTGGTCATTTGGATTAAGAGAATGATTGTCAAAATATGTCTAAAAGGATATAGTAATGTTCAAGTCCTAAAACTACCGAATATGTCTGCTTTCTGAGCAGAATTGCTCTCTATGTTTCCATAAGTCTACTTCACCACAAAGTAAAATGCTTAGCTATCAACATGTTTCTTGTGCAATTTCAATTGTTCAATCCTATGTGTAGATTCAAACTTATCTCTATTAACCTTGAAACTCTAGCTTCACTTTTAACAATTGGATTGGCTTGTTAAAATGGGTTAGAAAGATGGGTTGGGAAACCCCAACCATACCTTGTTATATGGTTGAACATTGCACACATTCCAATACTTACAAAGATTGATCAAACCACACATAGTTATTCCTTCTATGTGGATGTGTGCTCAACATTGATTCAATGGTATGTATCAACCTATTTTAATTTTGACACTTGATAATATGCAACTTTGACCTTGTTTTGGATGTTTACACTTGGATTAGTGATTCCTCCATAATGGGTTTTTAGATTTGGATGATTTAAGATAGTGCCTCACAAGTGCATGGATGTATTCCTCAATGCCCAAGTGATTTTACAAGTAAGTTATAGATGTTTGTTAGATATAGTTAACCTTAAGATTGATGTGTATATATAGTTGACTCTTTGTGTAATTTTTCTCCGTAACTGACATGTGAAACATGTGGACTGACCCAAGGGAAGTGTTTAAATTTGAAAAATAGATGTTTGGATAACTTAGAATGTTTTCAATGAATGTGGACAATAATGATAACCAATATCGTCAAACTATTGTTGAACCTATATAGGATGGAGAAGACAGTGATCTGGAGTGTGGTGATAATATTTTTTTTGATAGATTTTAGGGTTGGTGGGACCCCTGCCCAATGAAACTTAGAAAGTGAAAAAGAACAGGCCTGGCTTGAGGAAAAAATTCCACAAGGCATCTAACCAAGAACTAAATTGATCCAAATTAAACCAAACCAACTATTTTATATTAACAGAAAGTCCTTTTACATATATATTATGTATATACACTTAGAAAAACTAGAGACTAACTTGTAAGCACGAAGAGAACACCAACAAACAAAAAACTGACTACCTTGGTCAATCAGTGTAGCAATACTAGGGCTTGCCACCCCCACTCATGCTAAGAATTTCACTATCCATAAATTGTTGTTCCACCTCCACTAGTTGGACCTATACATTTGCATTAGCCAAAGCCACAACCCCATCCAAAGGGCCTAACACTACCACATGTTCTGAACCTACCACCACCACCATGAGCCCATCCCCACCATTTATTGTCTTGCTTAGAGGAGATGACCCTACTGCCATAGAAGCACCCTTTCCAATCCAATAGGGCATCAAATAATTGCCTATGTAGTGACCATAAAGGAGGAATTTCACAGCCAAAATGCACTCAGGTGTTCTACAGGCCACTCTCCAAGCATCTAATTTAGGCAGGGGAATTTGAGCTCAGATAAATTAGGGAGATCCACGAATCTCCCTGACTCTGAGCCCTACTCTTTAGAACTCATCCAATTCTTCCATGAAATGAAGGAGATTGGTAAAGCGTTCCTCCGGAGCCCTAAAGATATAGATTAAGAGAAATCCAACGCCATTTTTTTAAAAAAATAGAAGCTCTTTAAACAGACCAGCATCGACCATAGCCATCTCTGAGAGGATATTCTTCCTAAATTTAGGCTTAACAAATAATTGTACCAACTCTGCCACCTTCTCCTTGTCTAAGTCAACATAAGTAGGTTATTAGTGAATAGTGCTACCAACTCTGAATTGACTCTTTAATGCTGGCTAAGTCCAATGTCCTCCACCCCAAAACACTAGAAATTACTTGTTCCACCTCAAATGATGATACCCAAAAAATATGCTTCAGATGGCACAAGGAAACTAACCCAGAGAATCCTATTTCCTTCTTATGGCTACTGCAAAAAACCATGGGCCAGACCACCACTTCCACCAGAGATTTCTCCATCTCCCAAACTAGTAAGCACACTAGCACTAGCTTCAACCCTAAGACTACTTAGATAAATCCACCAAAAATGATCTCACCATAAAAAAACACCAAGAGATAAAAAGGGAGGAGTAATCTCCCATGTTTCTTATTAATTGTACTCATCAATAAACTTCCCCCCATGTACCTTTCATGCTTCTCAACCATCATCCATCACTATAAATCTATGTTGGTAATCCTGTCACAATCATTCCACCATTCTTTTCTATTATTGATTATGTAAACCTTTGATTGATCAATCCCAGTATTAGCCAAAAAATTGACTACTTTATTGGACTCCTTAAAATAATGCAAACATTTCCACTCCTTAAAATGGCTTAAGAGTTGTCATGCTTTGGTCAATATATTGTTGATGTTCCACGCTTTTGCCTTTTGTTTAATTAAAGCCTAAATCACCACATGTGAATCACATTCTATAATTAAAAAATTGATGCCATAAGCCACTGCTATTTTTAGACCCACTATTAGAGCTTGAGACTCTGCGTCATTGTTAGTGACATCTAAAAGTTTGAGTGGATCTGTTGATATGGGTCTTATGCACCAACTAAAGTTTAAATGAGGTAGCCTCTAACATTTTAGGATCTCAATGGAGGTGAACTCCACTTCAAGGCATGAGTTACTGGTATGGGTTAAACAACCTTGTGGTGGAATAACAAGCAGAGCATGCAAGTT
This sequence comes from Torreya grandis, assembly GCA_037957365.1. Classification (NCBI taxonomy): domain Eukaryota; kingdom Viridiplantae; phylum Streptophyta; class Pinopsida; order Cupressales; family Taxaceae; genus Torreya; species Torreya grandis. The sequence continues at coordinate 7,601,714 of JARHVA010000083.1, forward strand.
GTTAACTAGGTTTGTTTGTAGTGAAATGAATTATAATAAATAAATCAAACCTAAGTAGGTGAGATGGATGGGTGATATCTAATCTAAAGTGGGTAGATCACATTCAAATAAACTTCAAAAGGAGGGAAGGGTAGAGCATAAAAGGAGGTTTTGTGATCTCAAAGTGTTACTTCCTAAGTTGGTTTCTTAGTGGATAAATACTCTCAAAACTAATGCTTACTACTTGGAGTTGTTGCCAACTCATAGGGGAACATAGTTATGAATTATGGGGAGGAATGATATAGGAAACTTGATTGTCTCATTTGAAGGTTTCTTCCTTTAGAGTAGCTCTTGCACACTTTTTATTGGAAGGTTACAGCTCAAACCAAGAAGGCATTTAAGGTAGTTGTGGCACATGCTTAGAAAACTATACCAATAGAAATCATTCATACATGCTAATAACAATAACATAGTTTAAAACAAATGCTTAACAAATTATACTAACTTTCAATAGTGTTTACACATCTATGACTAGCATATATTGATTAAAATAATTGGAATCTATCTATATCTTTTGGACACTTCAAATTATTGTATTATAACAACCATAAAAGAAAAACTTAAAATCACATAAGTGGAAAGACAAAACACCAATGCAATTGTTTGACAGTCAAAATTGACTTCTTTTGGTATTGATCAAATCTTCCAACCCTTAAGAATGCAAAATTATATTGATATATAGACTTGGGGAGGGGATGCCTCATCCTCCAAGTGTATGTAAACTTATGGTTACATGTTATAATTAGAACCTCAGTTATAATTTTAGTCTCAAAATTGCATATTTTTCATGCTTGACTCTAATAAAATTTATGTCAAAATTAGTAGGCATGTGTATGACAATGCAATGTGTGCATGCTTATAATAGTTCAAGTAACTTTACATATATGTTTTAATTGTAAGTCAACTGTGATTAAACTATGCATACATATATATACACAAAATTAGACTTCAACTCAAGGTTAATTGGGTGCATGCATGGTTGATGAGGTTGTTGGAGGCATTGAAGTGGATGCTTTCATTAAACTAGGAGTTATTGTGTTGGCATTCTTCTTCACTTCAAAATCCTGATAGTGTTTATGCCCAATGTCATATTGATATCAGATTATATCCATGTTAAGAAGCAGAGGCCTATGCACCTTGTTCACTTGATCCAAGAGCCTTGCATGTTCAAATTTAGTATTCTTGAAGTTATATATAAAGATCTCAAATTTGGTGACTTTATTTCTATCAAAATTGAGCTCTGCCTCTATGTCTTCGATGGTCTTCCCTTGTATCTCATGTTTGAAATTATATGAAGCTTGTTGTAAGAGCTTATTAAAATTGACCCTACTAATGAGTCTTCCTATGAATCCTTGGCCTGAGAAATCTTCAACTCATCCAAAAAAATTTAGGAGTGAGTCTCACATTCTAAATACTTCAGCATTATTGCCTCAATTGCCTCAACCCATTCTCTAGCCTCTTGTGTTCTAATAGACACCAATTTGAGGGCATTGGTAGCATCCAATGGTGCCATTAGGTTTAAATTTGCATATGACTTGTTGGTTGTAAAAATAATAAGAAATTTTAGTTTATTCTGATCCATCTTCAAATAATTCAATAATTTGGAGGTCTCTACTATGTGGGGCAATAATTCTACCCTCATTGTACTAATGGCCTCAATGGTATTGTACAATCTAGATGTCGCATTTTGGACATCCATTTTAATTTGTGTTGGAACATGAATAGTTTATTATTATTCCTTCAGTTGCTCTAGTTTTTGTTCTATCTCTCTCTATGCCATTTCTATCCCCTCATGTATTTTGACTAGGACATCATTGTTTGTTTCCATATAGGATTTGAAATCTTCTATATAGTTGGATTACCCTAGTTTTCTATCTTTACTCTTTGTCAAAGTGAACATTTCTTCTCTTTCCTCTATAATGACTGCTCTACCAATGTCATCTTTTAGTTTACTCTTCTTCACCCTTTACACACTCCATGTGGAGTTCTCAAAAACTATACTCATAGTGGGCAATTCAATAATCATAAGATTAGATTTTTTGTAGGCCCCTGATTGCATGTCTATTACCCACTATGGAAGAACTAGCTAGGTTGGATCCATAGGTTGAGTGTCTGAGGTTGTATTCTCACCCATTATATCACCTAATGTTTGCTTTAGATTTTCCTCCAAGAGGAGATCAAGGAGTGAAGGCCATATGATCTTGGACCAATCCACTCCACCATATTTTGGTAATGGATGGACTATGTATATTGGCCTCCTATTCTTCTCAGCCTTTTTAGTGGTTATGATGGTGGTTTCTTATGAAGTACTAGGAGGGGGAACTAGAAGACTTAACTATGTAGATGAAACATGTAATTGGGGAGTGGCTAATTCTCTCCTTACTTTCTCCATGGATTTTCTCTTATTTTTTGTGGGGGGTGGAGTAGTAGTAGAAGGGACTATAGTAGGAGTGGATGTGGGAGGAGTAATTGGGGGAATAGTCATTGAGGAAGTAGTGATTGCCTTATGCTTGAGATGATGTAGGTACACTCCTCCAAATATCTTCCCTACAAATAATAAGTCTTGTAGGAGATTTATACAGGGCATGACTTTTGGTTTCATAGCTACGAAGTGTATCCCTTATCTCTTGAGTGGGAGGAGGTATGTGTCTAATTGGTGTTGATCTACATTCAAGTTATATTCATGTGTGTGTGTGTCAACCTAGTGTATGGCATCCCACAATGTCGAGTAGTTATTATAGCCATTATTAAATACAAGTTTAAAGAGTGTGTATGTGTACTCTATAGAATCTTTGATAGAGAACCTGGAAGGAGGGAGAGTTCTCCAGAATGCCCTAGATGAGGATGCCATTGTTCTATAGTTAAGCTGGTACTAGTTTATAAATCAATAACTCATATCTCTTGAGTATGTTGTTAAGTTGAAGATAGTAATGGCTAGGGATCAATCATAGGAGATTAAGAAAGTTCACAAGTTAGCTCGAGATCGAATGGGCATATCATCATTCAAACTGCTTTGATATAGCTTTGGTATTGATTTCCAATTCATGCACCATTAATTTCCAACATTTATAACTTCAATTTGTTTATGCAATTCAAACTTTCTACCTCATTTGGCAAGTATGTCACGTAGGCATTATTGAAATCTAGTAGGATTGCCATATCACTACCCTTTGACAAGTGTCATTTCATCACTTCTTTGGCTTTAATTTATCGAGTAACAAATATTTTTGTAGTCAAAAGTTAGGAGTTGTGGTATAACATTATGTATGATCATCTTGAACAAAATTTCCTAACACTTTTGCCAAAGACATAACTATTATAAATCTTCTACTGATCAAAATTGTTGAAGACCTAGCTGTGTCAGGCAACTTTGCCAAACAAAATTGCCAGACATTTTCATCAAAGACCAAGATATCTCAAGTAATTTTGATAAACAAAAGTTTTGAATAAATCTTCTTGAAGACCCAGATAAATGTTGGGTTGATTATCTTTATCACATTTTTATTTAGGTGTTAAAGTGTAGTCCCAACAAGCTTATGCCTTGGCCTTTCACGCAAGACTAAGGTCTTGCACGCTCACCCGAAGCATGTCACAAGAGACTAGTTCCCATAGGTTACATTGTATAGCAACACACTAGTCATATACTTGAGTTTATTCATATATTTAATTATAAATTACATAGAAAAAATTAATATATGACTATAGACCTTGACTCATTAATCATAACAACCAAGAATACAAAGATAAATGCCATGAAGTTTAAATAGTTATCTATGCAAAATCATATAATGCATGTTATATAAACATCATAATGAATGATAAGCCATAAATTAGTCAATGTAAACCCATTTTATGCTTAACTATTAATTATCTAAAACACAACACCTGAACTAATTTTAATGTCCATAATTTTATATTATAGAGTCACTATATGTTATCCATCATCAGTCACCTTACATAAATCCACATAGGGGTATTTATATTTTTTTTTCCCTGACCAAGTAGTTACATAATAAATGACAAAAGGGTGATTGGCCAATGATCTCTTAGTAGAATAAGAGTCATGGTAGTCTTTTACTTATTTTTTCCTAAGGACTTGGGCCTTTGTGCCCCCTATATTCTTGTTCGATGTTAATCCTTGCTACCAAATGTCCTTATTTTCATAGGCTGGTGTGAAACTCATGATGATTAAAGTCTAGATTATCCTTGAAACTTGCTCCTCAATCATCTCCTACTTCCCTTGTGTTCCCCAATCCTTTCTCTATTGTTTCAATTCCTATGCTCTCAAGTTCTCCATAGTTATGTTCCATCTTTGACTAGGTCTTCTCATGTTATTATCTTCCACACCTTTATCCTCTCACACCTCATTGGTTCTACACCATGGTCTTCCTGCACCATGCTAGTTCTACACCATGGTCTTCCTGCACTATATTCCTCTTGCACCTTGTCAGTTTCATGCCAAAAATCCAAAATACTTTGTGTGGGGTGATGTTGGAGCCCAAAGTTTGACTAAGTATTTTGGATTTTTGGCATGAAATCGAAACTACATGAGAGGAATATGGTGTATAAATACCATGGCATAGAACTATCTGTTGGGAGGAGGATAAAACCGGAAGCACACAATTTGATTACCAAACCAAGCAACTTAATATGCGGAAATTAACCAGATTCACCAAGTAACTAGAATTCAGAATAACACAGCATATGAGAGACAATACACAAATTGTATTAACACTTTATACAGAAAAGAATACAATAAAGAAGATGCCACTTCTTCTCCACCACCTTACAGAGGTTTCCCACACCTCAAGTGAACAGTAATTCTTCTCCCCAAAGCTCTCCCTCTCACAGGTCCCAACACCCAACTCAAATACAGAGTTGGTGTTCACCTCCCGTGCTCCACGCACACCACAAGTGCTCCACGCACTCCACAAGCACTCCACGTGCTCCACAAGTACTCAAGGTACTTCAAGTAGATCTCCCATGAATCTGCAACAACCTGCAATTCAACAGACCATACTTATGGAAGGAACTCCCTTGCCTTCCTCTTGCTCTATCCGAGTACACACCTGTACTCCAAGTAGATCATGCCTGATACTGCTCCCTGTTGTGTTGCTGTCTATATGACCTTGCACACCTGCAAATCAAATAATGGTTCTATTCCCTTGTGAACCTCGACCTTGCACACACATACACCTGCAGATCAACGATCTTACTTACCATGTAGATCTCCTATATAGGCCATACAACTGTGACCAAGATCCTACACTCTTGAAGAACCCAGCTGGCTCTCCAATCCAGCACCAACACACCTGGTACTGAGGCACTAGGAGGAACGCACCATTGCTCTACCTCACACACAGAAGGAGCTTATAATTATGCTCTCTTACTCTCTAGCACACTTTTCCAATACAACCATGAGTCTATTATATAGATCTCATCCAAACAATGATTAGACATCTAATTACAATAATTAGATCCGCAGCTATGAGTCTAAAATTAGCACTCATCATGCAAACAGTTGGTTCGTCAACCCACTGCCCGTAATTAACTCGCAGTCGAACCACACAGGCGACCGACGTCGGTCCCTGTCTGCCTGGGGTCACCGACACCGGCCGATATATGACCGACGTCGGTTGCCTTTCTGTCTTACCCTGCCGACGCCGGTTGGCCAGACCAACGCCAAACACTTCTGACACTCAGCAACTCATTCTGCAACCTCCTCCATGTCTGCATCAGTGAAGCTTTTAGCTCCACAATCCTAACAATCTCCCACTTGGAGATAAACAACTGCACTGTACCTGTACCTATACTCTGTCTAATCTGTTTCCTGGTTTGTATCCCTCTTCAAGCTCCCACCTGAAGACAACCCACCACACATCCCGTGGTGTACCACCTGTCATCCGAGTAACCTGCCACATCCGAACCTACAACACCTGTAGTGAAGTCCTGACCCTGCATAGCAACACCTGCTGCCGGTCCCTCTCAGAAAACCTGAGAACCCACTTCCCCGAATTGGCTCCTAACTCTCTGACAGCTCCCACTGCATGGGAATACTCAGGTCTATACCAGACCTCATGTAATTTCGGACACTGTACATGTCCAGCCCTTAGTGTGCTCCGGCTCTGCATCCCGAACCTCGCCAACACCTGATTCACATCAGCTCCCACTCGAGACAAAATCAACCTATGATCTCCATGCCTCCCATGTCAAAGAATTCCGCTGCTCCAAACTCCTCATGACATGCCACTGAACTAATCTTACCCTTAGCTCAGCAAAACCCTGTATGTACACCCCTGCTAGCTAGCATACTATCCACATACAGCAACAGAATGATGTTGCAATCACCATCCCCCTGGTAAGTCAAATCACAGTAGATACCCTGACATTGACTGAAGCCATGCTCCGTCCTCCACCTGTCAACACCTGTACCACTGTCCTGCAGCTCCACAAGACCATATACCTGGTCTCCCGTCTCACGTATCCGTTCTCTCTATTCTTCTACTAAGGTATCCGTTCGTCTCTGTGCTTTCATACCTGCTGGCAACCCTACCAAAACAAACCTGTTTGGTTCTCCTCCAAGGAATCACGTCCTCATCCATGCCAAGCTCACACCTGTTTCCTGGATCCTTCCTGCTCTACAATCAGCAACATGTATAAAGAAGAGGAACAACGAATTTGAGGGCCTACTTACGCCTTCAGTCCTCCGTATGGGCTTTTGAGACTCCTTGACAGCTTGCTGTCCACCCAAAATTTGTTACAGTGACTGACCTCGGTCACTCCACAGTCTGCATCTGACCGACGTCGGTTCCATGCGTCTGTACCTAACTACCAACCTGCCAGCGCTGGTGTCACTTCTGCCGACGTCGGTTCTCCTAACCGACATCGGTCTTAAATACTGTCGACGTCGGTCCCATGACCGACATCGGTCTTACCCTGCCCGACATCGCCGGCTTCGGTCTGCACATGACCGACATCGGCATCTGTCTGTTCGACGCCGGTTCCTCCTGACCGACATCGGTACCTGTGTTCGCCTGTGAGTGATGACTTTTTACCCGCGAGCTTCTTTGAATCAAAATCCATGTCCAAACTGCCCTGCTTAGAAGTATCCAGCCACATCCACTGGGTTCTGTCCGCCATCTCCTCCATAAACACCAAGGCTTTCCAGTTCTTAAGCCTGTCAAATATATCTGTCTTCTGCTTAAGAACATACATCTCCTTCCTGCTCATGTGACCAAGCCTACGAAGCCACGTCTCTGCAACAAAAGAAGAATCAGTAATATAAACAAGTAGATAAAGGATACCTGTTTTCTTACCACCAGCTAATTCAAGTGCATCCGCTGTGAGAGTTCTTGTGCATCTCTCATCACCCAATCTTTCTGAAGAAATTAGCCATATCTCCAAACCTGGGACCTGCATGACCTTCATCAACACCTGTGTGTTGGCCGCCTGCAATTTTAGCTTCACTTCCCCTTTGCCAATTCTTTGGCAAGGCTCACCAGCTCCTCTACCTGGAACTGCATGGAAAGAGGCAACCGAATCTTTTATCCAAGATTCAACTTTATCCAAGAAACCTGCAAACACATCCTGTGCAACAACACCTGCTACATCTGTATCTTCAGTTTCTTCATGCTGATCTGTTACCAACCAACAATAATCTTTTACCTGCTCTTTCTTTCCATAGGACCGTGAGTGACCATCTGTGCTTTTCAACTCCTCCATTCTTAGCTTACTTTGATCTGCTGTTGCTCTACTCCCACTCGATCAGAAACCCCTGAGAGTGCCCTGTAACCAAACACAAAACCTGCTTCCTCCAACCTTAGCTCTGATACCACTTGTTGGTATCAAGCTCAAGAACCTACAACCAAGGCTCTGATACCACTTGTTGGGAGGAGGATAAAACCGGAAGCACACAATTTGATTACCAAACCAAGCAACTTAATATGCGGAAATTAACCAGATTCACCAAGTAACTAGAATTCAGAATAACACAGCATATGAGAGACAATACACAAATTGTATTAACACTTTATACAGAAAAGAATACAATAAAGAAGATGCCACTTCTTCTCCACCACCTTACAGAGGTTTCCCACACCTCAAGTGAACAGTAATTCTTCTCCCCAAAGCTCTCCCTCTCACAGGTCCCAACACCCAACTCAAATACAGAGTTGGTGTTCACCTCCCGTGCTCCACGCACACCACAAGTGCTCCACGCACTCCACAAGCACTCCACGTGCTCCACAAGTACTCAAGGTACTTCAAGTAGATCTCCCATGAATCTGCAACAACCTGCAATTCAACAGACCATACTTATGGAAGGAACTCCCTTGCCTTCCTCTTGCTCTATCCGAGTACACACCTATACTCCAAGTAGATCATGCCTGATACTACTCCCTGTTGTGTTGCTGTCTATATGACCTTGCACACCTGCAAATCAAATAATGGTTCTATTCCCTTGTGAACCTCGACCTTGCACACACATACACCTGCAGATCAACGATCTTAATTACCATGTAGATCTCCTATATAGGCCATACAACTGTGACCAAGATCCTACACTCTTGAAGAACCCAGCTGGCTCTCCAATCCAGCACCAACACACCTGGTACTGAGGCACTAGGAGGAACGCACCATTGCTCTACCTCACACACAGAAGGAGCTTATAATTATGCTATCTTACTCTCTAGCACACTTTTCCAATACAACCATGAGTCTATTATATAGATCTCATCCAAACAATGATTAGACATCTAATTACAATAATTAGATCCGCAGCTATGAGTCTAAAATTAGCACTCATCATGCAAACAGTTGGTTCGTCAACCCACTGCCCGTAATTAACTCGCAGTCGAACCACACAGGCGACCGACGTCGGTCCCTGTCTGCCTGGGGTCACCGACACCGGCCGATATATGACCGACGTCGGTTGCCTTTCTGTCTTACCCTGCCGACGCCGGTTGGCCAGACCAACGCCAAACACTTCTGACACTCAGCAACTCATCCTGCAACCTCCTCCATGTCTGCATCAGTGAAGCTTTTAGCTCCACAATCCTAACACTATCATGGCATAGGAAGACTGTGGCATGGAACCAATGAGGCGCGAGAGGACAAAGGCATAGAAGATAATAGTGTGAGAAGACCCAGTCAAAGATGAAACATAACTATGGATAACTTGAGAGTATAGGACTTAGAATAGTAGTGAAAGGATTGGGGAGCATGAGGGAAGTGAGAGATGGTTAAGGAATGGTTCTCAAGGAGAATATATACTTTAATCATCATGAGTTTCTCACTAACCCATAAAAATAAGGACATTTAATAGTAAAGATCTAGCATCAAACAAGAATATAGGGGGCACAAAGGCCCAAGTCCTTAGGATAAAACAAGTAAAATACTACCATGACTCTCAGTCTACTAAGATATAATTATCCAATCACCCTTTTATCATTCATTATGTAACTACTTGGTTAGGGAAAAATAATTATAAATACCCCTGTGTGGATTTATGTAAGGTGACTGGTGATGGATAACACATAGTGACTCTATAATATAGAATTACAGATATTACAATTAGTTCAGGTGTTATGTTTCATATAATTTATAGTTAAGCATTAACAATGGGTTTTCATTGACTAATTTATGGCTTATCATTCATTATAATATTTATATAACATGGATTATATGAGTTTTGTGTAGACAACTATTTAAACTTCATGGCATTTATCTTCATATGCTTGGTTATTGTGATTAATGAGTCAAGGTCTACAGTTATATATTTATTTTTATGTGTAATTTCTAATCAGGTGTATGACTAAACTCAAGTATATGACTAGTGTGTTACTATGTAACATAACCTATAGGAACTGGTCTCTTACTATGTGCTTCGGGTGAGTGAGCTAGACCTTAGTCTTGCATGAAAGGCCAACACATAAGTTTGTTTGGACTAAAATTTAGTGCCTAAATAAAAATGTGATAAAGAGAATAAACCCAACATTTTGGTTATGTTTTTAGGAACCATAGTGCTTGTTATACAATAATGGAAGATGCATGAATTTTTATCCCTTGAAAGTATTGAAAAATTAATTATCAATGTCATGGATAATTTTGTAGTTCCTTATCTTAAACCAGGAATTTATACATGTGTATGGGTGGAAAATCATCTCTACAACTCATTATATGAGACTTTCTTTGTTAAATTCCTTGTCCATTTACATATTTGGCTCTCTGCCTATGCTCAAGGCCGATCATGAAATTTTGGGAGGAGACAAGCTTGGATGATAGAACGTCAAAGAGCTTTGTCATGACTAGGAACACTGTGGACATGGGATTTTAATATCTGGTAGAGAGGAATGTTGAATAGATACATCTTAGAATATGTTGTAACCACTTACTCCTATTTTGAAGAAGCCAAGTTCTAGTTTCTTAGAGAACCATGTGGTTAGTATATTAAACATTTCCCACTAGAAGTAAAGAAATTATTTATTGATTGTGGACTCAAAATCCAATTTATGGAGGGATAAATCTATCCTTGCATGAGCTACATAGTTGGAAGGGGAATGTAGAGGTGTTGGTAAATAATTTTTAGGTTTGAAATGGTAGCCAGTTAGTGGGCATTATAAAAGCATAAATATGATTAAGCTTGATAGAGGATCATAGATAGAAGCAGTGTAGGAAGGAAATGGGAGAGCTCAAGAAGTGTTGTTAGGATTCGCAGGGAAGTAGAAAGGCATAAAGAGGATTCAATCACTTTTGAACCATGCCCAATGTCAATTTGATCATATGAAGGAGAAACTATCTAGATATATTAAATTGAAGAACCATATTTGCACCACCCAAGTTACCCAACCATAGTATGTTCTCATGTTTTTTAATCAAATGAATTACTTACACACAATTGGGATACAGATAGTGTAGAATCAGAAATTGATCTTATAAGGGAAATTATATTTGAGCCCATTTTATCTCAGACTACATTAACACTTTCTCTTCCTCTTCATGGGAATTTTATGGTCCAACTTGTTATGCCTGGTGGACCTAGCATTCATAGTGGTTAGAGTACATGTCCAAGTATTATTAATCAGCAGGCTACTATGTGCCCATGTCATGGGTGTTCCTAATAGAGGTGCTAGAGGTGGAATAGGAGGTGGCATAGGAAGAAGAGGTTTAATTCCCCCTCAAATAATATGATATGGGGGTTATCAACAACCACCAACATAAGAACCTCAACTTCCAATGGTATATTATGCAATGATGCTTCATCTACTTGAGTATCGAGGTGTGGAGAATGTTGCAAAGCATGTTCATAAATGTGAACTCATTTGGAGGGCACATGGCATAACTTATTCTAAATAAAAAGACATGTAATTTGTAACCACACTTATAGAAAGGGTGTATAAGTGGTATAGGAAGTTTGACCCTCAATAAGTGGTAATTGACTATGATAATCTCAAGACAACATTTCTTTAGGAATTTGATATTATTGAATTTGAAAAACAATATATTACCATGTTGAAAGTGTTAAGGATGAAATATACTGAGAGGGGGGGTTGAATCAATATATTATATATCTTTTACTTAATCTGATTTATTTTATTTAACCACTTAACCACACATTCAAGATATGTAATAAAACTAAAACAATAACATGCACCACACGAGAGAGAGAGACACCAAATTTTTATGTGGAAACCCAAAGTGAGAAAAACCATGGAGAATAATCTCAAGTACATGAATGAGCACCAACTCAAATTACAAAGTTTGTAAGCACCAACTTGTAGGAGCACCAACCCCTTTGTCGAGCACCAACACAATAACTATTCATGAGTACCAACTCAAAGGAGCACCAACCCCTTGTAAATATTTGTGAGCACCAACCTAGAGGAGCACCAACCCCTCTTGTGTATAAAACACAACTATCTCTCAATGTTGCTTACTCAACAAATAATATAACTCTATAATATCTCCTACTATTCTCTTCTCTTTTCTTATATAAAAAAATTACAAAACCATGCACTCACTTCGATATTACAAATTCCTTTTCGAGCCTTTATTTATAGCTTTCCAAATGACCTTTGACATTCACCCTTTGTGACCCTTCAATCCTCATGGAAAATGGTGCCAAACTTGCATGACCCTTTGTATCCTTGTATTTGAAAAGTCACATGGTGACCCTTTATAAGCAAATGCATCCTTTCCTCTTTTGTCTTTATCTTGGTGACCTTTCAAATTCCTTAAGGTGACTCTTCATGGAAAAATGCACCATACCCTCTTTTGTCTTCACTTGGTGACTCTTGGAATTCCTCAAGATGACTCTTCATGGGAAAATGCATCCCATTCCTCTTTTGTTTATACCCCATGACTTTTCGACTTTTCCAGGCCCTCTTTTGACTTTTATGCAACCAAAAATATATTTGTTAATATTAAATAAATATCAACACGCATTCGCCAAGATATGAATATTAAAAATATTATTAAATGTTATGGGGCCTTTATCACCAACTCTAGACCTTTGACATCAATGATAATATTTCCAATAATCTCCCCATTTGTCATTGATGGAAACCTCAAAATAAAACTACCACATCCTGAAACCTACACTGCACATGCTAACCTGCACATACTACCATCTAAAAAACATACAGTAACTCCCCCTTACCATAGCAACCTATACCTATTCTCTGTACCTATTTTTTCACCTGTATTTATTCATATACCTATTTATGTTCTTCTCCCCCTTTGACATCAATGGCAAAGGTCTTATTCTAGAGCTAACAATTAGGTCCCCCTCAACTGATGTTGATCCTCAATGGTAGGTAGTAAAATTAATTACTCCCAACTTCTCCTATAGATACTCAAATATGCCTTTTAGTAGTGCCTTCATGAAAATATCTACAATCTGCTCTATAATATTGATATATTCCATCTTAACCTATTGATCTACAACCTGCTCTCTCAAGAAGTGATATTTGATAGGAATATGTTTTGCTCTTGAATACATCACTGGTTTCTTATAAATATTTTTAGCACTTATGTTATCACAAAAAATATAAATAGGTTCATCATATTTTACCTTGATATCTTCCAAAGTTTGCTTCATCCAATGCACTTGAGTACAACACAATACCATTGCAATATATTCTACTTCAGTTGTAGAAAGTGATATTGAATTTTGCTTTTTATTAGCCATGATACTAATATATCATCGAGGAAGAAAGCTCCTCCACTTGTGCTCTTATTGTCATCCAAGTAACCTACCCAATCAAAGTCTATGTAAGCGACCTGTTGTCCCCCAAAAATATCACTCATTTTTGGGACAACATTTGAACTATTTTGGTCCTACAAACCAAAATTGTCTCTTCCCTTTCCAAAATTTGTCCTAGGCATTCAAATTCCTCATTTTTCAAACTTCTCAAGAATCTACAGACTCTACAGGCCAAGTTCAATGGGCTTTATAGGTTGATTTCTACAGACTTGATTTCTACGGACTCTGTAGGCAGGTTCATTTCTATAGGTTCAAAGGCTTCTGCAAGCGGGTTCAATCAAAAGAATCACTTTCAAACACTTAGTCATGTTTGAGATTGGTTCAGCACCTTGGTTCAATCAAAAATGTCCATCGACAAGCATCTAAGCAAAAGAGGCTTGAACCATTGAATGGTTGAACCATTGAACCACTTTGGTTCAAAGTTTCAATGGGTTCAAGGTTCAACAAGTTCAAAGGCGGGTTCAAACAAATGGTTCAAAGGTGGGTTCAATCAAGTGGTTCAATGATTTGGTTCACTCAGTTGGTTCATCCACTCAGTTCAACGCTTCAGTTCATCTACTCAGTTCATCACTTTGGTTCAATCAAATGGTTCGTCAGTTGGTTTAAAGGCTTCATTTGAACCATTAAACCAAAAATTGGTTCAACAGTTAGTTCAATGCTTTGGTTCATTCAATTGGTTCATCGGCTTGAACCATCAGCTTGAACCATTTTGGTTCAAAGCTTGGTTCATCGACTTGGTTCAACGTTTGGTTCAACCAAGTGGTTCAATGCTTTGGTTCAATTAAACGGTTCACTTAGTTGGTTCAATCAAAGGGATCATCGACTTGGTTCAAAGGAGCGGTTCAAATGCAAAAGTCCAAAAGAGCCTCCCGAAGGACAAGTGCCCTTGCAAAGGGCACTTGGTCGACAAAAGTACCCTTCGAGAGTTTCATTTTCAAAGAAGGCTACAAAGGTAATTCTTTCAGATTTTTGTTTAAGGAATTCAAAAAAGACTAAGGCAAGAAGCAATTCCTTCAGACTTTTTGTCTGAAGGAATTCCTTCAGACAAAAAGTCTGAAGGAATTGCTTCTTCCTTCAGACAAAAATTCTGAAGGAATTCAGGAAAGCAGCTATGGGTAGAAAGCCTGAATAAATTTCCAAAGAGGCAAAGACAAGTGATCAGAACAATTTTGTGGAATTTTTGTCCACGGGAAATTTCTATGGACTTTTTGTCCACGAGAAAATGCCCGCGGAGAAAGCTCGGGGAAAATACCTGTAGAAACAGTCCGCAGGAAAGCCACGAGAGACTGTCGAAGACAAAAGGCCGCCGAAGGACCCCAAAGGGTAGGTGCCCTTACGAGGGACTCTTGACTGCCAAATAGAAAGACACTTCCTTGAAGCTGAAGGGTCACCTTCCCTTCTGGAAGATGTAAAACAAGAAGCCCAAAGGTCATTCGAAGACCGCCTGAAGGATAGATACCTTTGCAGGGGGCTCTTCTCGACCCAAAGCGGATCATTTCTGAAGGCCCAAAAGGGTAGGTTATTTCTAGGAAAGTGACAAATAGAAAGTCAAAGAAGGACCAAGGGGTGACGCACTCAAAGATTTAAATTTAAGACAGCGAACTAGCCATTGAAAATGTAGTGACTGGCACGTGAATGTCAATTTTAAACATCATAAAATAGCCATTGATCTTTGTAATCTATAGACCCAAATGCATTCATAGGCTTTAAGGCCAAGACCAGTAGAAAGTGACTAAGGAGTAAAGCATCAAATTGAATCAAGGATCTGATTCACTTAACCAAAAAAAGAGGAATGATGAAGAAGGATCAGATCGCTAGGTGGACATTGAAAGATGCAAACTTTCAATAGCGTGACTTGTTTCTCTGTATTGAGAAAAGAAAATGGGTAGATGCCCCTAAATTTCAGCCTGTCTTCTTAACAAATTTCAATGCAACATGATGTGTCATTGTTCCCAAGTCTGTCTTGAAGAGGCTATATAAGGGACTCTCTTGTTAGTGTAAAAGTATCTCTTTTTGACAATCAAAAATGAAACTCTACCCAAATTGAAAGGCATTACTAAGACTTTGAGCTCAGATTGTTGATCATATTTTGTTATTGGAATAAGAAAGCAAGTGAATTTTTAGACTTTGTGTTATGATATCTTTGTTGTTGGGGAAACTGTTCTTATGTCCTTTTCCTTAATATATTTTTTTCCTTTAATTCAATAAGCAGAATTAGTGAAAGTAGTTAGGAAGGTGTCCTAAAGTCAACTATGGAGAGACTTTGTGCCCCCATAATTGCCTTTAGTGTGTTTTCTTTCCATTTCTATGTAAAGGACCTTGGAATGACTTTGTGCCCTCATTGTCCTTCGTATCTCACTCTTGGGCAATTCAGGTGGAGACTTTATGCTACATCTCAATTTGATGGTTACTACATCCTTAGTTCCATTTTGCTTTTACTACCAGGAGTATTCTTGTGGCTTGATGAATAGTACTTATAAAAGAAGAGGAGTGCTTTTTGTCATTTCCCTTGAGTTTTTCCTTTGATCCGCATGCATCATCTCTGAAAAAAGAGAGATGGATGGTTTGTCCTACCCTTGAGTATTATTTTATATTTATATATATAGCATATCTATAGGGAACCTCCCCTTGATGAGAGGAGAGATCAGTGTCCTTTTGATGTGGTAAACCTACACATTTGGATGACTAATCTTCTTACTTTGGCTGATCAAACCTATTTTGTTTATCAATAGGCTGATTGACAAAATATTCACCTGGCAGAGTCGCCAAAAACTATTGGTTGAATATTTTGTCAATCAACGTACTGATAAACAATATAGGTCTGATCAGTCAAAGTAAGAAGATTAGTCATCCAAATGTGTAGGTTTACCACATCAAAAGGAGACTGATCTCTCCTCTCATTAAGGGGAGGTTCCCTATAGATATGCTATATATATATATATATATATATATAGAAAATAATACTCAAGGGTGGGACAAACCATCCATCTCTCTTTTTTCAAAGATGATGCGTGTGGATCAAAGGAAAAACTCAAGGGAAATGACAGAAAGCACTCCTCTTCTTTCAGAAGTACTACTCAGCAAACCACAAAAATACTTCTGGTAGTAAATGTAAAGTGTAACCAAGGACGTAGTAACCAGCAAATCGAGATGTAGCAAAAAGTCTCCACCTGAATTGCTCAAGAGTAAGATATGAAGGACAATGAGGGCACAAAGTCATCCCAAGGTCCTTTACATAGAAATAAAAATAAAACACACTAAAGGCAATTATGGGGGCACAAATTCTCTCCACAGTTGACTCTTCAGAACACCTTCCTGACTACTTTCACTAATTTTGCTTGTTGAATTAAAAGAACAGAAAATATATCAAGGAAAAAGACATAAGAACAGTTTCCTCAACAACAAAGATATCACAGCACAAAGTCTAAAAAGTCACTTGCTTTCTTATTCCAATAACAAAATATGATCAACAATCTGAGATCAAAGTCTCAGTAATGCCTTTCAATTTGGGCAAAGTTTCATTTCTGATTGTCAAAAAGAGATATATTTACAATAAAAGAGAGTCCCTTATATAGCCTCTTCAAGAAGGACTCAAGAACAGTAACACATCATGTTGCATTGAAATCTATTAAGAAGATAGGCTAGAATTTAGGGGCATCTACCCATTTTTTTTCTCAATGTAGAGAAACAAGTCACGCTATTGAAAGTTTGCAACTTTCAATGTCCACCTGGCGATTTGATCCTTCTTCATCATTCCTCCTTTTTTGGTTAATTGAATCTAGTCCTAGATTCAACTTGCTATTTTTTTCTTTAGTCACTTTCTGCTGGTCTTGGCTTTAAAACCTGTGAATGCATTCAGTTCTATAGATTACAAAGATCAACGACTATTTTATGAGCTTTAAAATTAACGTTCACGCACCCATCACTACGTTTTCAACGGCTAGTTCGATGTCTTGAATTTGACATCTTCAGGTGTGTCACCCCTTGGTCCTTCTTCAAATTTTCTATTTGGCACTTTCCCAGAAAGAACCTACCCTTTTAGGCCTTAAGAAATGATCTGCTTTGGGTCGAGAAGAGCCCCCCACAAAGGTATGTCCTTCGGGTGATCTTCAAATGACCTTCAAGCTTCTTGTTTTACATCTTCCTGAAGGGAAGGTGACCCTTTAGCTTCAGGGAAGTGTCTTTCTATTTGGTAGCTGAGAGTCCCCCGTAAGGGCACCTGCCCTTCAGGGTCCTTCAGTGGCCTTTTATCTTCGGCAGTCTCTCGCGGCTTTCCTGCGGACTGTTTTCACAGGCATTTTCCTCAAGCTTTTTTGGTAGGCATTTTCTCGCAGACAAAAAGTCCATAGAATTGTTCTAATCACTTGTCTTTGCCTCTTTGGAAATTTCTTTGGAATTTTTGCCTGCAGCTGCTTTCCCAAATTCCTTCAAACTTTTTGTTCGAAGGAATTCCTTTGGACAAAAAGTTTGAAGGAATTGCTTCTTGCCTTAGTCTTTTTTGAATTCCTTAAACAAAAATCTAAAAGAATTACCTTTGCGGCCTTATTTGAAAATGACCCTTTCGAAGGGTACTTTTGTTGACCAAGTGCCCTCTGCAAGGGCACTTGTCCTTCGGGAGGCTCTTTTGAACTTTTGCATTTGAACTGCTCCTTTGAACCAAGTTGATGATCCCTTTGATTGAACCAACTGAGTGAACTGTTTGGTTAAACCAAAGCATTGAAATTCTTGGTTGAACCAAATGTTAAACCAAGCCAATGAACCAAGCTTTGATCCAAAATGGTTCAAGCCAATGGTTCATGCTGATGAACTAATTGAATGAACTGAAGCATTGAACTAACCGTTGAACCAAGTTTTGGTTCAATGATTCAAATAAAGCCTTTGAAGCAATTAGCGAACCATTTGATTAAACCAAAGCAATGAACTGAGTGGATGAACCAAAGTGTTAAACCAAGCAGATGAACCAATTGAGTGAACCAAAGCATTGAACCGCTTAATTGAGCCCACCTTTGAACCATTTGTTTAAACCTGCCTTTGAACCTGTTTAACCTTGAACCCGTTAAACCTTTGAACCAAAGTGGTTCAGTGGTTCAACGGTTCAATGGTTCAAGCCTCTTTTGCTTAGATGCTTGTCGATGGACATTTTTTATTGAACCAAGGTGTTGAACCAATCCTAAAAATGACTAAGTGTTGGAAAGTGATTATTTTGATTGAACCTACCTACAGAAGCCTTTGAACCTGTAGAAATGAACCTGCCTGTAAAGTCTGTAGAAATCAACCTGTAAAGCCCATTGAACTTGGCCTACAGAGTCTGTAGATTCCTGAGAAGTTTGAAAAATGAGGAATTTGAATGCCTAGGACAAATTTCAGAAAGGGAAGAGACAATTTTGGTCTGTAGGACCAAAATAGTTCAAATGTTGTCCCAAAAATGAGTGATATCTGATAGGAATATGTTTTGCTCTTGAATACATCACTGGTTTCTTATAAATATTTTTAGCACTTATGTTATCACAAAAAATAGAAATAGGTTCATCATATTTTACCTTGATATCTTCCAAAGTTTGCTTCATCCAAAGCACTTGAGTACAACACAATACCATTGCAATATATTCTACTTCAGTTTTAGAAAGTGGTATTGAATTTTGCTTTTTATTAGCCATGATACTAAGCTATCATCGAGGAAGAAAGCTCCTCCACTTGTGCTCTTCTTGTCATCCAAGTAACCTACCCAATCTAAGTCTGTGTAAGTGACCAACATGAAATCTCTACCTATGGGATATCATAATCCATAATCCAATGTCCTTTTGATGTATCTAAATATTATTTTTACCAACTAAACATGACTATCTTTTGGGGCTGCATGATATATTGCAACCATGCCTACTACATGCATAATGTCTAGCCTCGATGCTATCAAATATAAAAGACTACCAATCATAGATCTATACAAATATTGATCTATAACAAGTGAATCTTCATCCTTACTTACCTTATTCCTTATACCCATTGGTGTACCAACTGGTGCACAATCCTCAAAAGCAAATTTTTTCAACATTTCTTTGGCATATTTACTTTGAGATATGAAATTCCTTTATCTAACTAAAAAAATTAAAACCAAAGAAAAATGACAATTCTCCAAGCATAGACATCTCAAATTATTTTTGCATATTGTCAAAAAATTCTTTTGACATGTTTTTAATGTTGCCTCCAAATATTATGTCATCAACATATACCACAACAATTAATTAATGTTCACCTTCTATTTTGATGTAGAGATTATTGTCAACAAATCCTCTCTTGAAACCTTGATCCTAGAGGTATTTATCAAGTCTTGCATACCAAGATTTGGGAGTTTGTTTCAATCCATACAGTGCTTTCTTTAATATGCATACATAGCTACTATCATTTGAGAGAATAAATCCCTCAAGCTGCTCAATATAGACCTCCTTTTTTAGATTTTTATTCATATAGGTAGATTTGACATCCATCTGAAACACTTTGAAATTTTTAAACACTGCATATGAAAGAAATATTCTAATAGCTTCTAGCCTTGCTACTGATGCAAAATTTTCTTCAAAATCTATTCCCTCAATCTGAGAATACCCTTTACATACTAATCTTGCTTTATTCCTAGTCACTTTTTCATTTTCATTTAACTTATTTCTATAAACCTATTTTGTTACTATCACATTGTGATCTTTTGGTCTAGGCACTAATTCCCAAGTATCATTGTTTTCTATCTAATTTAATTCTTCATCCATTGCCTTAACCCAATGCTTATCATGTCTAGCTTCTAAAAAAGTTCTAGGCTGCATTTTGGATAACAAAGAGAAATTAACTTTCTCATATTCACTTACCACCATTCTTTTGATGTGAATTCCTTTATTTATGTCTTTGATGATGTCACTTTCATTATGATTTCTTTGGACATATTTATATGGAGTTTTGGTGTCTTTTTTCTCCTTCTCATCTTCATCTGATTCTTCAAAATCTTCCTCTTTAATGATTTCAAGAATGTCTACTGGATCACTGATTCTTTGTGCTCCATCTTCTTCTATCCTGACACTTACACTTTCAACTATTTTCTTGGTTCTTTTTTTATAACATTTATAAGCTTTAATTTTGAAAGAATAATAAAAAAATATACCTTCATCTGCTCTAGATTCAAACTTACCTAATTTTTCATCAGTTCTTTTTATGAAGCATCTACTACCAAAAAATCTAAATTAATTAATTGTAGCTGGTTTATCTTTCCATAACTCATAAGGAGTCTTGTCACTATTGACTCTCAATAATTCTCTATTTTGGATATGCACTATTTTACCAACTACCTCTCTCCAATATTTATCTAGTATCTTAGATTCATTTAGCGTTGTCCTTGCCATCTCTTTAACTATTTTATTTCTCTGTTCAACTACTCCATTTTGCTGTGGAGTTTTGGCTGCTAAAAAATATCTCTTTATTCCATGGTCTTCACAAAACTCAATAAATTGATCTGACATGAATTCTCCTCCTTGATCTGATCCTAGGCACTTAATCTTCAAACTAGTTTCATTCTCAACTAATGCTTTGAATGCTTTGAAATGTCTGAAAGCTTCTGATTTTTTCTTTAAAAACATTACTCAAATCATATGTGAAAAATAATCAATAAGCAACATGAAATATTTCTCACCTTGAGTAATTTGAGTTCTCATAGGTCCACACAAATCAGTGTGAACAAGCTCTAACATTTGAGTGGTCGATTATTCTTTTGTTTTGAACCACCTTCCGGCCTGCTTCCCATGCTGAAAAGGTTCACAAAGTGTGTTGAATGGCTTTGTAATATTTAGAAGATTTTTGACTACTTTCTTCTTGCTGATGTTGATAAGATTATCAAAATTTATGTATCCCATTCTCTTGTGCCATATCCAACTTTCTTCAATCTGACTCAAACAATATCTTTAACCTTTGATGTCTGATAATATATATAAATTATTTCCTGTTCTCTGAGCATCTGTAACCAATACATCTGAATCTTTTCTCCCAATTTCACAACCTTCCACATAAAACTTTAGTGTGTGCCCATGATCACACATTTAACTTGCACTCAAAATATTATGCTTAAGACCTTATACATACAAAACATTTTTAGTTTTAGTTCTACCATTATCCAAACTTAGTGTACCTTTTTTGATAATTTTGGTAGTAGTATTATCTTCGAATTTCACTATTCCACCTTTGATCTTCTTCAAGGTTATGAACTTGATCATCTTCAATCACGTGCCTCAAACATCCACTATCAATTAACCATGGCTTTTCTTTATTTTTTGCATGCAAATTTGTCTAGACCAACATAGACTTTTTAGGTTGTTTCTTCTGCCATGAACCTATATGAACTTTCTTCTTGATAAATGAAGCCTTGAAACTCTGGTCTTTCTTGATTGATTCAAACATGCTTCTACAATACTAGCCTATGTGTTTGAAGTTATTACACTTATAACATATTATGGCCTCTTCATTAAAGCTTGATAGAGGATCAAAAGAGTTGTGACTTCTACTTGACTCTACATGAGTTTCCTTCTCCTTATTTCTAAAATTGTTAGCTCTTTTTTGACATTCTATTTTCTTATAACCATATCCATTATGATAAAAACAATAACCATAAATATAGGACCTATTTGTATATCTCTGATTTGTTTGCTTTTTGTAGCTCTATTCCTTCTAGCCTTCTTTATTTGAGATGTCCTCTGTAATCTTAATGTCTTCCCTTTTTATTGTCTTTTTTGTAAGAGCTTCAGCATAGCTCTTTCTTTTTTTGTGTTAACCTTGTCTATAAAAGTAGTGGCCTCCCCTTTCTCTTTTTCAAATCTAATAGCTATCTTATCTGACATTGATCTTTGACTTCCTAATATCTTATTCAACATATTAGTGTTATTCTCAAATTTTGAATCATTAGTTGCTTTATCACTGATTGATTTAATTTTTTTCTCAAGATTTGCTTTTAAACAAGCAATTTCAATAGCATGCCTTTTGCATTCTTCACTTAATTTTTACAACTACACCATTAGATATTTTTTATTCTTCTTGGCTTCTTCAAATTGTGTTTGTACATCTTCAATTATTTCCTTTGACTCCTTTTCATTTTTATTGATCTAGAGCTTCAATCTTTGATTTTTCTTCTCAATTGATTTTAACTCTTCAAAGGCACAAATGAGTTCTCTTTCCAGATTCACTTCAGCTTCATCTTGTTCTTCTTTTTGATCATCTATACTTTTACTTGTGCAGGCATGTTCATGTATGGACATGAAAAGAATATCTTCTTATTCTTAATCACTGACTCCACTATCTTTGACTGAACTGAAATCTTTAGAATATAAATTCTTCTTCTCAAATCCCTTCTTAAATTTTCCTTTAAAATTCTTCTTGTATGTAGACTTTCCTTCTTCATTGTCACCATTACCCTTATCTATGTACTTAGCTCTAAAATATATAATCTTTCCACAATTAAAAATTTTAAAAGGTAATTTTATTTTATATTTACCTTTTCCCTTTTTAAGCTTGTGAATGAATAGAGCTCCGTTGTCATCTTCATCATCACTAGAACTGTCACTTGATTCTTGAATCTTAGCCTTCTCTTTCTTTACTGTCATAAAAGTAGCTTCTCTCTTTGAGAGTTTTTCTTTTTTGGTCTGCATCTCATATGCTGTAATAATACCATGTAGCTCATCCATCTTTAGCTTGGCTAAATTATTCATCTCTTCAATTGCTGAAAATTTTGCATCATATCTCAATGGTACAGATCTCAAAACTTTTTGTACCATGGTTGATTCTTCTAGATTTTCTCTAATACCTTTAATTTGATTAACTATTTGATCAACCCACAAAAGACAACTCCCTATATTTTCTTCTTCTTCCACCTTCAAACTCTCAAACTATCTTTGAAAGTTTAGAGCTTAGCTTGCTGAACCTTTCCATCACCTTGTAAATATTCTCAAGCTTTACCCAAGTTTCATGAGTAGATTTACATTGCATAACTTTAACAAATTTTGATTCACATAAACCACATAAAATAGCATTTAAAGCTTTAGCATTGTTTTCACTTACCTTCTTTTCTACTATAGTAGTTACAAGTGTTTGTGGCTCTTCGTATTCCTCCACCACTGCTTACGAAATGTTGAATCTAAGGGCCATCAATTAAGTCCTCATCTTTATGCTCTAAAAAGCATAATTTTTTCCATCAAACAAAGGTCTCTTATTTTTATAAAAACTTTCATGTGATCTAGCCATCATGCTTTTCCTGATCTACCTTCAAGCTATAAAACTTTTTCAAAAGAAACCTACTCTGATACCAATTATTAAGCATGAAATATACTGAGAGGGGGGTGCATCAGTATATTATATATATTTTTTACTTATCTGATTTATTTTCTTTAACCACTTAATCATACATTCAAGATATGCAATAAAATTAAAACAATAGCATGCACCACACGAGAGAGAGAGAGAGAGAGAGAGAGAGAGACCAGATTTTTATGTGGAAACCTAAAGTAGAAAAAACCATGAAAAATAATCTCAAGTATATGAATGAATACCAAGTCAAATTATAAAAAATTAATAAGCACCAACTTCCAGGAGCACCAACCCCTTGTAAATATTTATGAGTACCAACCTAGAGGAGCACCAACCCCTCTTATGTATAAAACACAACTATCTCTCAATGTTGCTTACTCAACAAATAATAGAATTCTATAATATCTCCTGCTTTTCTCTCCTTTTTTCTTATATAAAATAATTACAAAACCATGTACTCACTTGCATATTACAAATGGCTTTTCAAGCCTTTATTTATATCTTTCTAAATGACTTTTGGCATTCACCCTTTGTGACCCTTCAATCCTCATGGAAAATGGTGCCAAACTTGCATGACCCTTTGTATCCTTGTATTTGAAAATTCACATGGTGACCCTTCATAAGCAAATGTGTTGTTTCCTCTTTTATTTTTATCTTAGTGACCTTTTGAATTCCTTAAGGTGACTCTTCATGTAAAAATGCACCATACCCTCTTTTGTCTTCACTTGGTGACTCTTGGAATTCCTCAAGATGACTCTTCATGGGAAAATGCGTCCCATTCCTCTTTTTTCTTTACCCCATAAATTTTTGACTTCTCCATGGGCCCTCTTTTGACTTTTCCATGGGCCCTCTTTTGAATTTTATGCAACCAAAAATATATTCATTAATATTAAATAAATATCAACACATATTAACCAAGATATGAATATTAAAAACATCATTAAATGTTATGGGGCCTTTATCACCTATGCTAGACCTTTGACATCAATGACAATATTTCCAACAAAAAGATATAAAACAAGATCTCATTAAAATTATACAAGAGTATGATAGGTAGTTCAAAACACTTTTGTCAAAGCTTTCATTTGAAATTAATGTTGTTTAGCATGCCCAATAGTTTGTGGGAGCTTTTTTTCTTTCCTTTAGATGAATTTTGTCTCAAAGGACATTTACCAACCTGCATATAGCTTTGGAAGTTGCCCTCCGTACTAAAGTTATTGGTAGCATTGACACTAGAATAAATGCTTTTATAGAAGCTCAAATAGCTTCAATAGCATCACAATTAGAGAAGCTAACCACAAACAATGTGTACGACACTTGTAATGGTCTTTGGTGTATCGATTGTGAGTTTGAAGGTCATAACAGAAGTAACTGCCCACATAAAAACATTCATGTTGTAATAAGGAAATCATGTGAAATTTTCCACAAATAATATGATGTATGTTCTGTGTCCTCTCTTACAATGGGCTACACATTCTAAAGTGTCTAAATACTATAAAATATGCAATGCCTACACCCATGACACAAATTATTATTGTCTAATTGGTTGTATACATGAGGGACATGCACATGGTACATGCCAAACCTCTATTTCCAACAATCAAGATAATGGTGGATATCATGGATGAGGCTTATGATGAGGATGAAGAGGTAGTTATTTCCCACCAAGAATGTGTTATAAGTGTGGATCTATAGATCACTATCAATGAGATTGTCTAGTCTATCCAACATGTGTTTTTTGTAAAAAAGAGCATCAATTATTAGAATATCCTGGCCTATACACAGCCATCACTAAGGAAAGAAATAAAAAGGGTGTTGGTATGATTTGCATTAATAAACCTCACTAGTAGCCACACTCTAGCACCCTGATAGCTTAACATGTTAATATCACTACACATAGCGGTAGACAATCTTAGCCTACATCTATTCCTCCTATTGAGAAGATACAACATGAAGAGCCTCATGCAAGGAAGTATCCTGATGCCCAACAATAGAAGGATGTGTTCCAAGATACTATGACATTAGTATGATAACTATAAGGGGAAATTTAGTTACTTAAGGACCAAGAAGAAGCATAATGTTTTGATCTGCAAAAAGCTATAGAACCTCAAAACATGGCATGAGATGATTCTAAGAGCTTTGCAAGCATATGTTGGATGAAGACATTGTCCCATAATTGATTGATTGGATTAAAAATTAGGTATAAACACCAACTGATTCTCAATCTCAATTATTCATCTAACTAAAGATCATTGATTGAATCATGTTCATTGATAAGATACTCTTATTCCTCCTAGCCCTCAAAAGGACAAGGAAATACTGGTGAATGCTACCATCAATGTTTGGGTGATTTAAGATATATTAGTTAACACTGGCACTAAGTTTAACCTCCTCACAAAGGATGTGTGGCAAAAAATGGCTATCCCAGCATTGTAACCATCATTTCACATGTTTTTTATGGCTAATAAAACTAATGCTCTACCAATTGGAATTCTTAAGAATACAACGGTCATATCCTTGAAGTACCTTTTAAAGTTGATTTTGAAGTTCTAGAGTTGGCTGAAGTGGATGATTTTCTAACTCTATTGGGGTGACCTTGGTGCTATGAAAACAATGTAGACTTAGGCTTCAAAAAGTGCTACATTAGTTTTTAAAATACTAATCAATTAATCATTATTGCATTGGATCAAACATATGGACCCCCATACGTAAAACCTATTAATGCAAAATAATATATTAACCACATTTATAATGTTACAACTAAATATGGTGAGCATTATGATCCCACTCTTGATGGCATCCTTTGATGGATGAACACTCAGTTCCTTTTTGATACTAAAAGTAATGCTTGTAATTATTGGGTACATAGTGACTATGACCTCACTGGAAGAGTGTGTGGTGCCATTGTCAGTTGTGAGAACATTCTACACCAATATCATAAATGCCATAGATTTATTCACCTTATTACCAGAAAAATCATGAGAAGACCAAATATGGATGCATCATTAGAAATATTTGATGAATCTCCTTGATTTCATAGGCAAATAGAAGTATGTGCCTTCATCTAACAACTTGAAGACTTTAATAACTCTGATAATGATCATCTGCATTCATTGGTTCACCTTTTTTATGGCATAGTCACAAGGTGGTGGTGAACCCATAATGAGAAATGTCTCTATTAGGATCAAGTACACTCTACTTTTCATCACTGATTTCATCATGCTAACCAAGTCTAGGGTACAATCAACTATAGTAGGGTATGAGCACCACAACCACATATAGAAACTTGTGAATCCATGTGGAGGGCTGAAGAGTATTTCTTGCTAGAGTACTTATGGGTACATGCTTTTTATGACACCTTATGAACTAAGGCTAGAGCATGGTATGTTCATAAATAATGACATATGGGTACTCATTTTTGGCATCTATTGAAAGAGATCATGAACTTGGAATTATCTTACTCATCTCTAATAATGGATTTGTGCCTCACACTCTAAGATATGCACAAAGAAGTTGTTATTGACCCTAGTTCTATTAAATATCATATGTGATATATACATGATGTCCTAGAAGAAGGTTTAGTTCTCTTTAATGATCCATTTGAATAAATTATCCCCATGTTAGACCCTATCTTTCATTGGAAACGTTGAGAAGAAATTCACCTAGGGAAGCAAAAACTAGTGTTTTATGTGGATGAAGGTGAAGGGTTCGACCCATCTGACCATTAGAAAATCATTTAGATGTCCCTCTAGACTATGGCACTCGAACTATTCATAATAATGGTCTTGATATAGACCACCCATACTCAAAACCTCTTCAAACTATCTAGTTCAACATCAATATAAATTAAGAACCAAAAATAAATATTGTAGGTAACTACTAGATTGACATTAAGGTTTAAAAAATATTTGAGTTTTTAAAATAATACCAAGATGTCTTTCCAAAAATTTATAGTGATATGAAAGATATTCATCCATCACTAGACAAAATGCAAATCAAATTTGTTGATGGTGCTTGACCAGTTAGGAAATGGCCATATAGGATGAATCCAAATTTACATGTATGTGTGAACGAAGAAATTGAAAGTATGTTGTGTGCTAGAGTAATAACCCCAATTGATGAGTCTGAGTGGGTCAGTCCCATGGTCACAAGTATAAAAAAGATGGGCACATTAGGATTTATGTTGATTACCACATACTTAATGTATATTGCGTTATTGATCCTTCCTAATGTCATTCATAGAATAAATCTATGAAGGTGTCATTGTGCGTGAAATTTATACTTTCACAGATGGATTCTTTGGGTTATTACATCTTGATTCATCACTAAGAAAACTATCTAACTATTAATAGATATTTATAATTGACACATCTAATTTGGTTATATTTTGACTAAGCTTTGAGATATATGTTATTATGGGACAGTAGGATATTTCTTAGGTTACATGATCACACTTCTATGAGTTAGATGTAAGTATATATTTACTCTATGATAATGTTGAATTTTCATTTCATCTATATTTTATGATGAATATATATCATGACTATCATGATTTAACTACTTGCTTTGTTAGGAGGTTGATGCAAGATATCTCATCCCTCAAAACATTTTGGAGGGAGAGCATCATCAGAGAGGGTGACATAGATGAAGACATCAGAAGATGATAGATAATTGGAGAGAACCCTGCACACACAACATTAGTTAATACATGTTATAATGCATTTAAAATGGTTTGTGCATGGTGTGTTTATTTTTACTTGCCTTGGAAAGTCAATTTCTATGGTTTGCTAGTATAGTTTAATATCTTAATAAATTTGTACATTTTATCATTTAATCTAGTGAAAACATTATTAGAAAATTTAAATTTAAAATCTAGATTATTACTCCTTTCTAAAATTGTCATTTAAATTGCTATAACATTGTAGATGTTAATTAATTTAATAAATTATAGATTTTCTCTATTTATGTTAAAATAAATAAAAATGAAATTTGCCTTGGAAAAAGGAAAAAGACAATAAAATATAAAAGAAAAAGTAAAGATTAAATTTTTAAAATAAAAAAGAATCAAATTTATTAAAAATAACTATATATATATATATATATGTATATATATGTATATATATATATATATATATATGTATATATATATATATGTATATATATATATATGTATATATATATATATGTATATATATATATATGTATATATATATATATGTATGTATATATATATATATGTATGTATATATATATATATGTATGTATATATATATATATGTATGTATATATATATATATGTATGTATATATATATATATGTATGTATATATATATATATGTATGTATATATATATATATGTATGTATATATATATATATGTATGTATATATATATATATGTATGTATATATATATATATGTATATATATATATATATGTATATATATATATATATGTATATATATATATATATGTATATATATATATATATATGTATATATATATATATATATTAAAAAGAATCCTTAAAACAAAAGGGCTATGCCTATTTTTAAAAGAAGGAAGCAAGAGGAGAAGAAAATAGACAAAGGATAAGGAGAAAGGCAGCAAAATGTAGTAACTAACATAAGGGAAGTCATGGAATCAAATGAATACAAGAACTATTTGCTAGGTAGGCAATGTAGTTCATTTTGGTGTATTTATGAATATGTCTAAATCTATAATTCCATAGTTACTAGCTATATTTATGTTTGGCTAGATATTTATTGTGTAATGTTTTTAGTGGGTCAATTTGTATATAAGTATATTTTGCTCATGTAAACCCTGTAAAGTAATATATATATATATATAAACATTGAGTTTATATAAATGAAAATTGGCAAGAGGAGCTTATGTTCATGTTAAAAAATGCAACGACCCGTGAATAGTATGTACAACAATTCCATAATGAGTATATGCATTGAATCAAAGCTACAAAATTTAAGTGTTTGATGTAGGACTATAATATATAATATATGGTGATTTATCTAAAAGTATCATATTTAAGTGGAAGTTGTAGACACCTAAATCTAGCCACTGATAACCCCAAATCAAGGTTTTACACAATTTCCACCTAAAATGCACAATTTGGCCTAAAAACACTAAAACACACTAAAATATTTGAAAATGACATATTCAAGTGTCAATTTTGGCCAAGGTATCCCTAAATGGGGTAATGCAATTTATGGGCTAGCTAACTTTAATCAAATCATTCCGAGTCAAAATGCCAAATTTGCACTTAGCTGCTTTGGATTGCTCTTTCCTATCAAATCTTCTACACAAGACATGTACCCTTGTTATTTTTTGTTGGTATTATCCTAAATGGGAATATGGATCCAATACATCTGACATTGCCTTCCAATTCCAATCTAGTCAAATTTTGGACCAATAATAAGGCATTCTGATCAATTTAAGTAATTTGTGCATAAAGTGTTTAATCATGCTTAAGAGCTAATTAACCCAAATCATGGATTAATCAAGAATTCCATGGAAACTTGTTGATTAATTATTTTTGGAAAAAAATATTGAATATTTACATCATCAGGTGACCTCATTTCTTAAGAAGACATCCCTATGCCATAAATGCCATAAATATTAGGATTCATGCCCTCCATGCATCATCAATACCCTCCATGCCTCTTAATTTCCCCTTATTCTAATGTCATGATGAGGATAATTACAAATTGTTGACCATTTTTTGCCCAACAGGACAAAAATCAGTCCCCTTCTTCCCCTGCTATTCTAGGCCAATTCATTTTTCATTTTGCATAGATCTGGTGATTTCTATGGACTCTACAGGTCCATTTCTACGAACTCTATAGGTTTTCTTTCAACAGTTGAAGAACCAGGCAAAGAGAGCAAGATTTTACAAAGCTTCTTTGGATTTTCATCTAAATAAATTCACAAGGAAGGTCGGCATCTTCAAACCATTGAACCATCGCTTCATTTCAAGCTTTGGTTCAATCAGCAGTTCTTCAGCTTCGATTTAATCAGTTAAGTTCAGCGCTTAGTTCAAGCGGCTTCAGGTTCAGCATTTAGTTCAAGGACTTGGCTCGGTGCATAGCATTGAACCGTTAAACCGATTCAATCACTTGGTTCAATCACTTGGTTCAATGCCTCTAGTTCAACGTGCAGGTTCAATAGTAGAAGTGAATAAGGTTGGTTCAATGGCTTGGTTCAAGGGTGTGCCCTATAGCCGAAGGGCAATTCAAGATCCAAAAAAGCCCTTATAGAGGGCAGCCAAAGGGCTCGAAGCAGAAAAGCCATGGAAAAGGCTTGATGAACTTTGCCAAGGATAGTGATGGGCCCAAGAGCATCAAATTTTACACCAGATAAACCAGAGTGTGGAAAGCACCAAGTGGCAACCGCAGAGGATTTCAACATGCTATTTTAGGAGCAACAAAACATGCCACATGTCCCTTTTAGGGCTCGATAGAAGCTGACAAGTGGCAACATCTGTGGGTTTCCCCTATTGTCTTCAAAGAAGATTGTGGTGGACCCGAATGAGTTGTTAGGAGCTATGTAGAGCGTGCCAAGTGTCATTGTCTATGAAGAACCAGAAAAGGGCCCAAAAGTTTTTAAGGTAGCTAAAGGCTCTACAGAAGTGACCACATGTCAACTTCTGCCAGACTCTCAAAAGGCCCTCTAATGTAAGTAGATGTTGCCATGTCCCATTATCAGCTTAGCAAAAGCTGCCATGTGTCAATGTCTGTGTTTCAAAGTGTCTTCTAAGTACCCAAGTAGTAGACTACGACACATGTCAAGGGTGGATGTGCTCTCAGTGAAAAGGGGCAAAGTAGGAAGCTGAAGGAGAGTCTAAGGGTGATGGGTGCGTGAACATCAAATTTAAGCCAGTAAAAAAAATTTGTTGGTTTTTAAATGCCCGAGTGCCAACCAGGAAAAGAGCCCAAAGAATGCAGTGACCCACCAAAAGATCACCCCTGATAGCTAAAGAAGCAAAAAAGGACAAAGAGCCTAGAGAACAAAGAGCATGCAGATGGTGTAGCTCATAAATTCAAATCCTGACAGTAGAATGGACATCACGCAGAAGTAGACGAAGTGATCCAAGTGATGCAAGAAGGTGTCAAGAATTTATTTTAGTGGTTGACACAGTGCCTACCAAGCAGTCATCAAAGAGGCACAACAGTGATCAATGTGACTGGTTTTCTTCAATATGCACTATAGAGTAGGAAAATGGCACAGCTCATAAATTCAAATCCTAACAGCAAAATGGCCATCATGCAAAAGTAGATGAAGTGATCCAAGTGATGCAGGAAGGTGTCAAGAAATTATTTTAGTGGTTGACATAGTGCCTACCATGCGGTCATCAAAGAGGCACAACAGTGATCGACGTGACTGGTTTTTTTTAATATGCACTGTAGAGCAAGAAACCAGCATGGCTCATAAATTCAAATCTTGATAGCAAAATGGCCATCACACAGAAGCAGACGAAGCAATCCAAGTGATGTAGGAAGGTGTCGATTCAAAAAGTTATTTCATTGGTTGACACAGTGCCTACCATGGGTCACTTGTAAAAAGGGTGCCAAAAGGCCTCTTTTCTTCCTCTATATATTGGAGACTTGTCATTTGAGAAAGGATCCTCCACATTTGTAAGGCGTAGCCTTGGAAAATTTTCACTTGAATCAATAAACACATTTTTTACCTCTATCTTGGTTAGATATCTCTGTGTATGTCTGAGTGTTAGTTTGTGTTTAGTCATTGCTTCTTGATGCTTCCATAGGTTCAACACCAACATACCTAGTGTTTATAAGGTGCCATTTTTGTAGCTGATAAGGAGAGTTGTATTTGGAAGTGTAGAAACAAAAGAAATTACTATACAGTGTGCCTTTCATAGCACCTTTGGTGAATCTCTATTTTTTATATTTTCCATTAAAGCCTCCCTGCTGAGTTTTTTATAGCCTGGTCCTCCCAGTTTGAAGTGTATGTATGTGTTTGTCTGATTTTAATTATGAGTGTGCGAAGGTCAGATCATTTTGATGCATCACCTCTTTTAGAGTAGTTTGTTTTCCTGTAATCTTTCTCCTTTTTCATCCCCCCATTATATATATATATACGTTATCACTTATTGAAACAAATTAGATGCATTAAAGGGAGCTAGCCCTTACCTAGAGACTCTCCCCTCTAGCTTTTCCAATCCCACATGCGAGAGGGGAGTTTCCATTATTGCATGTGGAAGGCAAGAGCTCAACCTCCTTGCCCCGAGTGCAATCCACTGCATCAATAATTTTTGGCACGCCCGGTGGGACCTAGTCTTACACTCAGTAAGGTTTTAGGATTGATGCTAGTCTTATTACAGCAAATCAACTTTTTAGCATCTGGCGACTCCACTGGTAAGAGCTTCAATTTTCCAATAAAAGACTAGTTTTAACTTCTTATGCCTAAAGTCACCACACGGTCTGCTTCTAAGGGTGTCCCTTTTGACTTTGTTGAGTTGCCTTTAAACTTGGCAAAAAGATTGAGGTTTGAGAAGACCCATCCCTATTCAAAAAATCACCCTCCCAGACCTGTTGTAAGGGATGCATACATAGTAGAGCCACAGTTACATCCCATCCCAGCTATGGCATTGCCCTTTGCGGCTTTTCATGGTCATAGCCCCTTAAATCTCCCATGTTATGACCTGATCCTAGGAGCAGCCCTCAAAAATGTGCCTTCTTTCGATGGAGAGGGGCCCATTACAGTCATTGAGCACATTAGGAATATTGCTAACCTCTGAAATATTCATAATGTCATGGAGGAAAATATCGCAATCAGATTGTTGGCATTGTCTCTCAAGGGCAAAGCTCTTGACTAGTACAGGACTTTCCTTGTAAATTCAATCCATTCCTAGAATGAATTGGGTACTTAATTGATGGACCGTTTTGGATAAAATAGCGATGACCTCTCACTTTTTGAGCAACTAATGACCATAAAAAGAGCCCCACATGAATATATGCAAGATTTCAACATGCGATTTCAGAAGACTTGGGATAGAATCCCCGTTCTGGTAAGATCGACTACTAGCTATGCTTTCCTATATTATTTGAGAGCATTAAATAGTGATATTGCTATGATGATACAAATAATGGGAGGGCATGTGTTGCCTGCTGCCTATGACGTAGCCATAGCAGCTAAAAATTGTTTAGTATAGGCTAGGAAAATAGCCCCTAGACCCCACATGCCACTTTTCCCAAAAATTCTACCTCCAATTCAGGCCATTGCTCCCACATTAGCTCCTCTGCCTAGCATAGAGAAACTAGATACTGCTCCATCCAATGAGCTTCATGAATTTAATAGTCTGTTGCAGAGTATGTCAAATGAGCTTGTAGCTCTTAAAAGGCAACAAGCTCAAAGCAACAGGCCAAATTAGGGATACCAGCATTATGGTCAAGCCCCTAGACCCCCTTTTCAAAACTACAATCAAGGACAGGGTCAGCTTACTCAGACCAAACCATTTCAAGGCTACAACCCAGGCCCCCTTTCATCATCTAAGGCCATGGTGCCCATTTAGAACAACCTGGTACATGAACAGCCAAGTTGTTCAAACATGGGATATGGTCAAGAATAGGCTGTTTATACAAATGAGATGATGAGTTATTACCTAAATATAGACAATTAGGCAGCCACTCATTCCCAAGTCTTCGAAGCTCCAATGCTACCCAGCACAAGCAATAGTTAGAGTCAGCCTGACTCTACTCTTATGAACCACCTAGAAGGTGAGTTCTGTGTAATCAATTATATGGGTGCTATAGATAATCAGGCTGACTGTGTTGTAGCCAACACAATATTCAAGAGGAGAGCAATGGGAGAAGCCCAAGCCACTACCCCAACTGTAGCAGCACCTTCTCCATCACATTCAAATCAAAAGGTCCCAAACTTTAGACCATTGTTTATACCTTAAACCC
The DNA here is from genome assembly GCA_037957365.1 of Torreya grandis. NCBI lineage: Eukaryota > Viridiplantae > Streptophyta > Pinopsida > Cupressales > Taxaceae > Torreya > Torreya grandis. Next base: position 7,636,278 of record JARHVA010000083.1, read on the forward strand.
CTTAGCCTGCACCTCAAGTTGGAATTAGCCCCAAAGAAAGCTTGAAGGGAGGCAGTCCTCAAGTCAATGTGGTGGACCAAATGAAGAAGCTACATATGAACATCTCCTTATGGGATTCATTGTCTCTACCAGGACAAAAGGACATGCTACAAAGGGAATTGCATGAGCTGGATCGACAAGCTGTCCCAGCAAGGACTGATAATGTCTTGATGATGAATGGACAACTTTCCACCTCAAGCTAGGTAAAGAAGGAAGAGAAAATTCCCCCTTTCTATGTGTCCTTGGTCATAGGAGATTTCTTGGTGCACAACTACATCATTGACAGTGGGGATAGTACCTCAGTAATGCCCAAGTGCATAGCTGACAAGATGGGACTGAAATATGAAGAAATGAATAAGGGAGTCCTTTAGCTAGATGGGACGCCTACAAAAATAGTTGGGATAATGAAGGGTTTAAGCTTGACATTACATGCTTGCCCGACTTTCTCAGTTCCCCATGATATAGTAGTGGCAGATGTTCCTCCTTATTTTGCAATTTACTTATCCTGGGACTTCACATCCAAGATAGGTGGCTATCTAGCAGCAAATTGGTCCTATCTAGTCTTTAGAACCAAGTATGGGACCAAGGTAAAGATTGAATTTGAGCCACTCCACAAGGACCATCTAGAACCATATTCACTCAAGGTAGTGAACGTCAGCTACACCATTATCAACCAAGAAGAGTCCCAAACAAACCAATCTCCATCCTCTGCTATTGAAGGAGTTGTAGACCTACTCTTGGATGAGTGGGGAAGTGATAACTTTGAGAATGACCCTTACAAGTTTATAGAGGAGGGAGGCCTTGGATTCAACTGCATACATGAAGAGGGTACCTTCATACCAAACATAATGAAGGTGAGCCAAGAGGACCAAGGTCTATGGCAGTTGTACTTTGACAGTTCCAGAAGTAGGTTGGGAGCGGGTGGTGGAGCGATGTTAGTCTCCCCTTCAAAGGAGAGATAATTTTCAGCCTTCTATTTCCAATTTTATTGCACAAGCAATGTTGCAGAATACGAGTCCCTAATCCAAGGTCTGGAATGGGCAAGGAAAAGAGGAATCAGGGAGTTACAAGTTTTGGGTAATAGTGAGCTAATTGTAAATCAGGTGAGAGGCTAGAATTTGACAAAAAAAATCTTTGTTAAAGTCCTACAAGCATAGGGTCTAAGACTTGGTGGAAGATTTCCTCACTTTCAATATTACCTCCATTCCTAGAGAGCAGAACAAATAAGTGGATAGGTTAGCAACAATTGGTGCTCAATTCGATGTTTCAAGGGAGATAAGCCGAGACTGTGATTTATGCTACTTGAAGGTGATAGTTTGGCCCTCTGTCCCTGACAACATTAAAAATTGGTAGGTCTTCAACAATGACCAGCAAATAGCTTTCTTCCTATAGGAAGAAGCTGAGTTCACAATAAAGAACCAGGCAAAGCTGTAACAGTAATATGGCAACCAAATTATTCAATTGAAGAACAATAAGCTCCCTAAAGGTTTGGTCACTCTTGAAAGTATCTTCAATAGAGATGACCAATTGAGAAGCGACAAGGCATGCATCACAACTAAGGAGGAGAATTATGATAAGGTTGAGATCTTCAAGGATAAGCTGCTTGCACTTGGAAAAGTTTGCACGGTTCAAGAAAGGCAGACTTTCATTTTGTTGTGTCAAGAGTTTGTTAACATTTTCACTTGGGATTATAGTGATTTGAAGGGGTTTAACCCAAGACTCACCCATCACACCATCGAATTAAAAGAAGGCACCAGGCCAATCACACAGAAGCAGAGACTTGTCAACCCAATGATTGAGCCTCTCATGCAGAAGGAACTGGCCAAATTGATTGAGTTTGGGATTATATTTCCAATCAAACATTCCTCCTGGCTGGCCAATCTTGTTCCTGTCTGAAAGAAGAATGGGTAAATCAGGCTATGTGTTGATTTTAGAGACCTTAATAAAGTCTCTTTGAAAGACCATTACGCCCTCTTGAGCATGGAGTGGTTCCTTCAAAAGGTAATAGGTAGTGAGCGTTTCTCCCTCCTAAATGGATATTTAGGATATAATCAGATTCTGGTGCAAGGCTGTGACCAGCAAAATAGCCTTCACTACTAAATGGGGAATGTTCGCTTATAAAAATATGCCATTCGGGCTAGCTAATACTAGTGCTACCTTTCAGTGAGCCATGGACATGGCTTTTTAAGGCTTGATAAACAACAATGTGCTAGTATACCTCGATGATGTGATGGTATTCTCCAAGGAAGCAAGCCAACACATGAAACACCTCAAGCAAATATTTGAGAGGTGTAAAGAGTTCAGCATCTCTCTCAACCCAAAGAAATGTGTGTTTGTTGTTCACGAGGGGAAACTCCTTGGCCACATTGTGTCCAAGGAGGGCTTATCCATTAACCTTGAGAGAGTTCATTCTATCCTAGAGATGTCCCTGCCCAAGCATAGGAAAGGCCTACAGAGCTTTTTTAACAGGATAAATTTTATTCAAAGATTCATCTCGAATTTTACAGAGATAGTCAAGCCACTGACCTCTATGCTGAGGAAGGGTAAGGAGTTCAAGTGGACAACACAAAGGAAGGACAGCTTTTAATCCATCAAGTAAGCCATAACCTGGGCTCCTACTTTGATCAGCCTTGACTTCAATAAAGACTTCAACCTCTACACTTTTGGCAATGAAGAGGTAATCTCTACCATGCTTACCCAAGCAAATGGTGATGACCTTAAGCAACCACTTGCATTTTTTAGCCAGGGGTTAGAGGATTTTGAAGTCAGATACACATATGTAGAGAAGCAAGTCTTGGCAGTAGTGCAGAGCCTAAATAAATTTAGGCATATGTTGTCCAACAGTAGGATTCACCTCATGGTTCCATATCCTGGCATCAAGGATTTCTTGACCAACCAAGACCTAAATGAAAAGAGAGCGGGGTGGATTACCAAGGTGATGGAGTATGATGTAGAAATCAAGATCACCAAGCTGGTGAGGGGAAGAGGCCTATGTGAACACCTTGCTACAAACTTCAAGCAGAAAAGGGAAGACAGCTTACTAATTCACGATGTAGCTACAGTATAGGAACCAACCGTCATGAATGATTAGACATCAAACCAGAGGCATTTCCTTCTCACTGGTGAGTGCCTGCAAGGTCTTGATAGGACCTAAAGAAGGTACTTCAGGCTCCAGTCCCTCCCTTATGTTTTGGTTAATGGAGTATTGTTTAGGAAGGATCTCTTAGGGGTCCTTTTAAGATGCATAGACTCAGATCAGGCTGACAAGGTGTTGTCTGAGTTCCATGATGGGCTAGCGGGCAGTCATTTCGCTCCTAGGGATGCCACAACAAGGATAATGAGAGTTGGCTATTTCTAGCCTACTCTTTTTAGGGATACCCATGCCTAGGTATGAAAGTGCTAGAAATGTGCACTTTTTGATGGGAATCAATGGTTAGCTGCCATGCCCCTATAGCCTATTCAAGTGGAGTAGCCATTCATGCAGTGGGGCCTGGACTTCATAGGGATGATTAATCCTCCCTCCAGTGCTAGACATAAGTGGGTCTTGACTGCCATAGACTATTTCACAAGGTGGGTAGAGGTTGTCGCTCTAAAGGAGGCAAATGAAAGTGCAGCCCTGGAGTTTTATGAGGACCTGGTGGCGAGGTTTGGGGTTCCAGCAACCATAATCTTAGATAATGCATTGGCTTTTTAGGGAACCAAAACAAGTGAATGGGTGCTGAAATATGGTATATATTTCAGCACTTCATCCAATTATTACCCACAGGGGAATGGGTTGGCTGAGTCCACCAACAACAACTTGATCAGGATCATCAAGAGGACCATGAAAAAAAATTAGAGAACTTGGCATGCCAAGCTAAAAATAGCCCTATGGGCAGATAGGGTCACCTCGAAGAGGGCAATTGGCAACTCGCCATACACACTCATCTATGGAAGGGAAGTTAGGCTCCCCATTTCACTCGAGTTGCCAGCCTTGGATCTCACTCGCCAACTGCAATTAGAGGAAGGAACTAGAATGGAGGTTAAATTATGTGAGTTGATGGAACTCCAAGAGGTAAGGGACCGGGCTATGGCTTCCATGACTAGCCACCAACAGCAAGTGAAGAGACACTTCGACAAGAAATCTACATCAAAAGGTTTCTCTGAAGGAGACATTGTATTGAAATGAGATGAAGACCAAGCTAAGCCTAGAAAGCATGCAAAGTTTGATGCCTTATGGAGCGGCCCATACATAATCACTCAGTTCAAGCAGCATAATGCATTCTAACTCTTTAGGTTGGATGGTAAAGAACTATATATCCCAGTTAATCAGATACATCAAAAGCACTACCACTGAGTCTCTTTCTCCATCTTGTATATATTTTCCCTTGTTTTTCTCTTGCTTTCCCTAAGTGATTTCTACACATATTTGTAGTTTTCTTAGCCTTGTGTGTGTCTTTTCTTTTCCCTTTGAGGTGAATCTTCGTGATTGATTCTAGAATTTATCAGAGCTACTGTTGATCTTCAAGATATAATTTGACCCTGTGCCTAATGTATTTTTAAGGCAACTGGCTTCTAAGCATAGTAGCCATGCTTCCCCTGGGAGTCGCCAATTTGTTGACCATTTTTTTCCCAACAGGCCAAAAATTGGTCCCCTTCTTCCCCTACTATTCTAGGCCAATTCATTTTTCATTTTGCATAGATCTAGTGATTTTTACAGACTCTACAGGTCCATTTCTACGGACTCTATGGGTTTTATTTTGGCAGTTGAAGAACTAGGCAAAGAGGGCAAGATTTTACAAAGCTTCTTCAGATTTTCATCTGAAGAAATTCACATAGAAGGTCAGCGTCTTCAAACCATTGAACCATCACTTCATTTCAAGCTTTGGTTCAATTGACAGTTCTTCGGCTTTGGTTTAATTAGCTAAGTTTGGTGCTTAGTTCAAGTGGCTTCAGGTTCAACATTTAGTTTAAGGACTTGGCTCGGCACACAGCATTGAACTGTTGAACCAGTTCAATCGCTTGGTTCAATCACTTGGTTCAATGCCTCTAGTTCAATGTGCAAGTTCAATGGTAGAAGTGAACAAGGTTGGTTTAATGGCTTGGTTCAAGGGTGTACCCTACAGTTGGAGGGCAGTTCAAGATCCAAAAAAGCCCTTGTGGAGGGAAGCCAAAGGGCCTGAAGTAGAAAAGCTGTGGAAAAAGGCCCGATGAACTTTGCCAAGGATGGTGACAGGCCCGAGAACATCAAATTTTACACCAAGGAAGCCAGAGCGCAAAAGGCACCAAGTGGAAACTTTAAAGGACTTCAACATGTTGTTTTAAGAGCAGCAAAATGTGCCACGTGTCTCCTGTAGGGCTCAGTGGAAGCTGACAGGTGGAAACATCTATGGGTTTCCCTTGTTGTCTTCAAAAAAGACTATGGTGTACTCGAATGAGTTGTTAGGAGCTATGCAGAGTGTGCCAAGTGTTAGCATTTATAAAGAACCAAAAAAGGGCCCAAAATTTTCTCTAAGGTTGCTAAAGGCTCTATGGAAGTGACCACATGTCAACTTCCACCTGACTCTCAAAAGGCCCTCTAATGTAAGCAGATGCTGCCACATCCCATTATTAGCTTAACAGAAGCCACCACATGTCAACGTCTATGTTTCAAAGTGTCTTCTAAGTGCCCAAGAAATGGACTATGACACATGTCAAGGGCAGATGCGCTCTCAGTGAAAAGGGGAAAAGCAGGAAGCTAAAGGAGAGTCCAAGGGTGATGGGTGCGTGAACGTCAAATTTAAGCCAGTAAAAAAAAGCCATTGGTTTTTAAATGCCCAAGTGCCAACCATGGAAAGAGCCCAAAGAATGCAGTGACCCACCAGAAGATCACCCCTGAGGGCTGAAGAAGCAAAAAAGGACAAAGAGCAGGCAGACAGTGTGGCTCATAAATTCAAATCCTAACAGTAAAATGGCCATCACATAGAAGTAGATGAAGCGATCCAAGTGACACAAGAAGGTGTCAAGAAGTTATTTCAGTGGTTGACATAGTGCCTACCATTCGGTCATCAAAGAGGCACAACAGTGATTGACGTGACTAGTTTTCTTCAATATGCATTTCAGAGCAAGAAAATGGCACGACTCATAAATTCAAATCTTGACAGCAGAATGGCCATCACACAGAAGCAAACGAAGTGATTTAAGTGACACAAAAAGGTGTCAAGAATTTATTTTAGTGGTTGACACAGTGCCTACCATGCGGTCATCAAAGAGGCACAACAGTGATCGATGCGACTGGTTTTCTTCAATATGCACTGCAGAGCAGTAAAATGGCATGGATCATAAATTCAAATCTTGACAGTAGAATGGCCATCACGCAGAAGCAGATAAATCAATCCAAGTGATGTAGGAAGGTGTCGATTCAAGAAGTTATTTCAGTGGTTGACATAGTGCCTACCATGGGTCACTTGTAAAAAGGGTGCCAAAAGGTCTCTTTTCTTCTTCTATATATTGGAGACTTATCATTTGAGAAAGGATCTTCCATATTTGTAAGGTGTAGCCCTAGAAAATTTTCACCTAAATCAATAAATGTATTTTTTACCTCTGTTGTGGTTAGATATCTTTGTGTATGTCTGAGTGTTAGTTTGTGTTTAGTCATTGCTTCCTGATGCTTCCACAGGTTCAACACCAACATCTCTGGTGTCTATAAGGTGCCATTTATGTAGCTGACAAGGAGAGCTATATTTGGAAGTACAAAAATAAAATAAATTACTATACAGTGTGCCTTTCACAGCACCTTTGGTGAATCTCTATTTTCTGTATTTTCTATTAAAGCCTCCCTGTCGAGTTTCTTGTAGCCTGGTCCTTCTGCCAGTTTGAAGTGTATGTATGTGTTTGTATGATTTTAAGTGTGAGTGTGAGAAGGTTAGATCATTTTGGTGCATCACCACCTTTAGAGTAGTTTTTTTTCCTACAATCTTTCTCCCTTTTCATCCCCCCATTATATATATATATATATATATATATATATATATATATATATATATATATATATATACGTTAGCACTTATTAAAACAAATCAGATGCATCAAAGGAAGCTAGCCCTTACCTAGAGACTCTCCCCTCCAGCTTTGTCAGTCCCACAAGTGAGAGGGGAGTTTCCATTGTTGTGTGTGGAAGGCAGGAGCTCAACCTCCTTGCCCTGGGTGCAATCCACTGCATCAACACAAACTTAATTCTAAAAATTGAATTAATCCTCAACCACACATCTCAATCTCAGGATGGATGGTTCATGTTGATTCCAGACATTTTTAAAAATCTATAAATAGAGAAGCCATGAACATCATTTTTAAGATATTTTGGTGCAAAGTTATTATGCTCAAATATCTTCAAGAGACTTAAGAATACAAAGTTATAATGCCAAATTGATTCCAATCCAAGCCAACCTACAAGCCAAAGGTGCCAAGGAGAGGTGGAGGTAGACAAGCTTCCATTACTAAGGACTTCATGAACACAAGCCAAGCAATCCACTACTACAAAGGCATTTGGAGCATCCAAAGAAGGTGAAGGAACTTTTGTTTTTTTATTCCTTACTTTTTAGTTGTGTTTTTCATCTTCTTTTGTTAACTAAGCTCTCCCTAGTGTCTAGGCCTAGAGATGTTATGTTATTAGTGTGTTTATTTCATTTTGTTTTTATTTTGGAACTAACACCATACTAACCATCATCTCTTGATTCAAATTCCTAGATCACATTATGGCATGCCTGGTGGGACAAGACACATCCTACACATGAAGGAGATCATTTTGCAACTCTAAAATTTCTATTTAGACCTTTAAAACTCTTGCAAATTGATTTTCTAACTTTATTTTGTCATTTTTGTTTGCCATGGTTTTTACATAGTAACTGAGATCAACAAGAATACCGACATCAGTTACCTAATTAACTAATATCAGTTAGCACATAGACCTGAGAGCTACTTTTTCAAAGTTCATTGCTTCAAGCTAAAAAGAGCTTCAAAACTAAAGGACATGCTAGCAATTTTGTTACAGGACCAAGCTTGATATTTTTCAAAACATGTTTAAATAAGCTTTGCATTCTTAAAAATTAATTAGGAACCTTGTTTTGGTGTTTAACAAAGAACTTAGATGTTCTGCTAAATATTTTCAAAGTTTGCAACTAAGACTAAGGGGTCAAATGAACACCACCAAATCTTTTATTTTAGACTTAAAATTGAACACACTTGTCAATTTTTGTTTGCAATAGTTGTTTAATCAAATCTTTGTTTGGAAAAAAGAGGAATCTTGTGTGTATTCTCTTCCATTTGTCCCCTATAGGGAACCCTTGGAATCAAAAGCTCCATTTCTATTGCAAATATCCTAGTCCAAGGATTAGAAATAAAGTCATCTAAATCACTCCCCAAAAACTAATAAAAGTTTGGGTGACCTTGAAAAATGACCCTAAAGTCTTTCTACTTTCATGCTTTCTTTATTTTTTATGCATCTTGGCTTATGAGGGGGAATTCATCACCTCCTACAAGTTCTTTAGGGAAGCCTTGACCTAGGGTTTCACCTCTCAACATTGACTTTACTTACTCCTTTGGAGTTTCACATGGGATGTATCTGCATTTAGACATTACACTACACTAAGTGAATAACAGGATGTAGTGGTTGAAAAAAGACTAGACCTTTTTACTACAAGCTAATGTCGTGGTCACCCAATTTCCATGCTTTTCTTTTGCATTGTTTCACGTGAAAGTCATTATGTAATTGATTCCCCTAGAATGATTGAAAGCTTGCTAGTTTAGTCAACCCCACATTAACATACCTTTGCTAGGATTTGGATGATTATACTTAGTGTATTTTAGTCATTTTTGCTTGGTATGTTTTGAGACTAAAACTTGTTTGTTTATTCATAAGCCATGTCAAAAAAATGTATTTAGTTGAGGAGGGTAGTGTTAAGCTACCCAAATCCTGTCAAAACATGTTTGAGCCTTTTGAGTCTTTTGCAAACATAAAATTGACCACATAATTCAAGAATGCTTACATCGTTAGGCTGCTCAATTTGTTTAAAGACTAGTTTACCTTGTGCTAAAAACCATTTGTTTCAAACCATGTCATGTATAACATTGGGACCATTATCTTGTGCCATCATGATGTCCAATCTTGTCTAAATTATTTGGTCAAATCCTAGTTTTCAATGTTGAGTTTTCAATTAGCCTTGTTAAGTTTGGATTCAAAAATTGATTGATTTCTGTTTAAGCCTTAATTCGTGAGACTGCTACACAAATATTTCTCTTTTGGGTTTCATAACTTCGGTTAATCAATTACCCAAATTTGAAAACTATTGATGGTTTGTTTGTTTAAAGCCTATCCTCATCATTGTTTGTGCTTTTATTTGAGAGAACACAACCTTTCTCAAAGAGCCTTTTGTCTTATGCCTTATGCCAACTAATCATGTTTATGTTTGATTTTGTGTGCCAGGTCGATGTCAAAGTTGTTTCCAAACTTGTTAGATTAAATCAAATCACATCATGCCTATTTGTTTGAGCCTAGCTTTTGACTCCGCATTTGGACAAAAGACTTAGCAACTCAACTTTTGTTTTTTCTAGTTTGGACCTTATTTGGAACACTTTGACCTAGACCTTTGACATGCTATTTTTTTAACAGATGCTTGACCTTTTATGTGTATGACATTTGATATTAGACATTTGGTGTTAGACTGTTTTATGTTAAATCTTAGCATAAACCTTTTTGGAGTTACAACTCCACTTTCAAACCAAATTGGAGATACAGCTCCACCCCTTCGACTAAGTTGGACCAAGTTTGAACCTTTTATCCTTTGGATCATTTTTTAGAGTTTATAGAATTCTAAGCCTTTTTTTTTGGAGATTTCATCATTTACATGGATATGTCTCACTAAACTTATAGTGGAGTCACTCACAATCCAACTTATGATATAATAGTTGCATAAAATGAATTATATGGTTTTAGTCAAGACCCCAATGATGATAATATGGTTTGTCAGATAGATTTCTATCTATGTCATATTAATCATTCATGGGAACAAAGTCATGAAATAACTTATGATCCAGATTGAGACCTTGATGGGTATGAATAGGCTTGTGAGAAAAAATTTGAAGACCCAACTACAGATAATGTTGTTTGGGATACAAATCCATACCCTCTTTTCAATAATCAGTATATGAAACACAGTCAAGAACTAGCTTATGAGCCAACTCATAATTGGGATGATATGGTTTATGAGGAATACTTAGATGCTTTGGCTTATGTGAGTAATTAGGTTCCACCACATCATACCATTTCTATCTAAGGACTACAATGTCACACTATTCCCATACCAAGACCTCATCCTTTGGTTTTTGTGAGAAACCAAGCTCCACAATGCCCAACCATTTCTATATCAAGACCTCATCATTTGGTTTGTGTGAGAAATCAAGCTCCATAACACCCCTTCATCATTCCAGGACCTAGTCCTTTAGCTTGTGCAAGTAATCAAGCCCCACAATGCCCTATCATTAGCATCTCAAGACTTTGTCCTTTAGGTCATGCGAGCAATCATGCTCCCCAAGGCCCTACCATTATCCAACCATAAGTCATTCCTCATCTAGTACCAATGCCATCCAAACCTCAACCTATCTAATCATTTAAAGACCAAGATGTATTTACAACTGGTATTTTTCAACTCATTAGAGACCAAGGCCAAGAGAACCAACCAATCCAAGATGTTTATATTGAATCAACTATTTGTGATAAGTCAACCTATGATAAATTGCCTATTAATCCTATACCAGTTGTCAAAAGGTCTCACTCTAATGATCCAGTCTTTGTTGAGTCACTTTTTAATGATTATAACCATGTTTGGGCAAATCATTATCCCTGATCATATGCTTATTTTTCAAGAGCCTCCTATTGACAATCTAGTCTTTGAGGAGTTGTCTTTTGACCTTTTTCCCATTGTAGAGGAGACTCACTTTAATAAACCAATCTTTATAGAGATAATTATACCATTACCAAGCCAAAACCAAATATTCAACAAGACATCATTATAACAGAGTACCCATCAGATGAAGAGTCAGAGTTAGAGTCAAGTTTTACTCTTAGATCAACATCAGATTTAAGATCAAAATTAGAATCTAAATCAACATCAAAATTAGAGTCCCTTGAGTTAGAATCAGATTTAGATGTAGAATATGTTCATGACTATTACAACATTGGTTATGCATGCCTTTTAAATCATTTTGAATACATTTTTGATCCTTCTATAGTTTTTAAAGATGAGTACTTCATCTTTAATACAAGTTATCCTAGTATCTTCTATGAGGATTGTGCAACCTCTCCCCATTCCATTACCATTCCACAGGCCATTACCATCAACCAAAATAGACATATCATTGACATTTTATCTCTCACAAGTGTTGATTGGGATCAATAGAATCACATTTTATTGAATTACATCCATGGTGACATAGTAGTTGAAGAAGAGCAAGGAGGCCAAGATAACATTTGTGTAGCAGAAGAACACTCTCCTAGTGAAACTTTTTTAAAGGTGCTATGGGACAATCAAAGTCATAACTCAGTATCTTCTAGTGAAATTTTTTTGAAAGTGATAGAAGACAATCAAAGTCAAAAGTCCACATTCCTTAGTGAAACCTTATCGAAGGTGTTACAGGACAATCAAGACAAATTTATTGATGAAAACCTATTTGAGGCATCAATAATTGATCACAAAAGTTCTTCACTAATTGATGAAGACAAAATCAAAGATCAAATCAAAATAACTTCCTATCTACAGACTAATCAGATGATAGCTACTCTTAGGCCCAAACAATAACAAAATTTGATGATCCTATCAAGAGAACAAGTCTTTGGCCCTGCCATAGCCAAAATTATATTGAATCTAACATTAGCAACATTATGTGTGACTAAAATTCTTGACCTTCATTTGTTTCCCCACCATTATACATTCCATTATCATCTACCATTCCATTTCACAATCAAACCCACCATCCATTATTTATCCCTATTTACCATCCATGGTTGCACTTTCCTTTGCAAAGGCTACAAAGATACCTTGTCTCGATACATGAAAGAATCAAAATCAATGACCAATGAAGATCACAAAATCATTCTTAGAAATAAAATCTATAGGCCATTCTTTACAAAGAAGTTATTTTGATGAGGTTTGGGTTAGTATTTAACATGATCAAGTATTCTATTTGTATCATTTGTTGATTAGGACATACATCTCCCCATCAGCAAGAACCCCAAAATCAAAAACCACACCCAAGCCAAAAACATGTACCATATCATCTCACATTGCCATTGCCCTTATTGCATATCCATTTGCCATTATTATAGATCCAAACCATTCACCCCACCATTTAGGGGCAACCCTCCTACCATTTTATCCAATCTATCTAGACCATCATTATCCTAAGCAAGACTATACCATCCTATCATTCCATTCCTATCTAGACCAAAGCCTATTTGTAGTCATCCTACCCAATCCTATTTTGATCTTGGTTCCTTTGGTTCTTCTTGCACTTTTTGTGAGAGGATTCTAATCAAGTTTCAACAATCAATCCAATCTATGTTTCAATAACATTCTATGAAAGTAGTGTGATAGTTTATTTGGAAAGATATCTTTCATCCTATCAAGTTTATTTATGTGAGCCTGATTATAACTGCCTATGGGCAAATTAGTGTTTCACCAGACTTGCTACTAATTATAACTACCTATGGGAAAATTTGTATCATTGACCTATGCCATTGTATCCTAGTTATAATTGCCTATGGGTATACTAGGGGTAACACTTATTTATCATGAATTATCACATCACCTTGCCATTATTATTTTCATTTGACTGACCATTTGCTAGATTTGAGAACTTGTTGGGACCTAGTTGGTTTTTTCCCACATTTTGTGTGGATGGAATTACTATGACTTGAGGTAATTTCAAGACTATGTGGGTCATGCTCAATTCATATTTAGGTCACCTCAGTCCCCCTTTCCATACGCTCTCACCATTTTGCAAGCAACCTAAGATAAACACTCTCACTATTTTGAGAGTAGGTATCTTGTCATTCTCTAACGAGTTAAGATACCTCAAAATTCTAAAAACATTCATATTTCAAACTCCAAAAACATTTATCATGTTTAAGCCTAGTTAGTTATCCTTGATTCGCCTTACTGGAGCATTGTCATTGTTAGGATGTTTTTAGGCTTTCTATTTGTTTGTTTATTTCAATTTGTTTGTTTGTTTATTTGTTTATTCACTTGCTTGTTTGTTTGTTTTCAACACTGTTGCCTTGACTCGGTCTATATGTGTTCATTGGGTGAGTCCTCGAGCACATTATTCTTGAGTTTATCCATATTCATACATCAACATTGTTATCATGGTTTTTATCATTGGTGCATTATTTTCAAGTGTTTATTGGATTGAGAGTCAGTCCTTATGCATATTTTGGCCAAGTCTTCGTGGTGTTCTATCATGAAGCCTACCAACACATGCTAAAAAAAATCAGCTTCACAAAGGTTTATAATCAATGGAGCTGTAAAAGTTTCTTCTTGGTAGTCTTGGTAAATCCTTCCATCCCACCCTTGATCAATATAACTCATTTGACCATCTAGTTATATCATTGTTAATCAAGATGAACATCTCCTCATTGACAGGTACAACTAAATCATTCTATTGATCAATCTCATTCCTCTATCCATCTCTTTCATCATTTTGTGCCCACTCATCTTTAATCTATATTTTAGGTTATATCTTTGAGTTATGCTTGTTAATCAGCCCTAGCTGGGGCACCATCATCTTTAGCCAATTTAGGTCTTTGAAATGATTATAACTACCTATGGGAAAATCATTATTTTAACTTTTATTCCTGATTATAACCACCTTTGAAAAAATCAACATCCTTTTTACATCAATGCATGCAAGCATTTTCTTATTTGGATTAATCTCAACCATGAATTAATTCCACCTTTCTTCTTGTTTCTTTTCGAGGGATCATCCATCAACAAATATGACTACCACTCCCTCGAGGGGGCATCATCATAGGCTACCCAAACACCTTTTGTAGCTTTGTTATTCAACCATCATCTTCTTTTTAGCATACAAACCATATCTCATTATTTGAGAAGACATTGCTTTGCCTATGGTTTACAACATCTTCCCAAATAGGGGCAAACTGTAGACACGTAAATTTGGACATCGATAACCCCCAATCAAGATTTTGGCCAATTTCCACCTAGAATACACAATTTGGCCTAAAAACACTAAAAGATTTGAAACTAACATATTTCACTGCCAATTTTGGCTAGGGTATCCCTAAATGGAGTAATGCAATTTATGGACCAGCTAACTTTGATCAAATCATTTTGAGTCAAAATGCCAAATTTACACTTGGATGCTTTGGATTGCTCTTTCCTATCAAATATTCTACACAAGACATGTACCTTTGTTATTTTTTGTTGGTAACATCCTAAATTAGAATATAGATCCAATGCATCTAACATTGGCTTTCAATTCCAATCCAGTTGAATTTTAGACCAATAACAAGGCATTCTGATCAATTTGAGTAATTTGTGCATAAAGTGCTTAATCATGATTAATAGCTAATTAATCCAAATCAAGGCCTAATCAATAATTCCATGGAAACTTGTTGAATACTTATTTTTGGAAATGAATATTAAATATCTACATCATCAGGTGACCTCATTTCTTAGGAAGACATCCCTAGGCCATAAATGCCATAAATATTAGGATTCATGCCCTCCATGCCTCTTAATTTCCCCTTCTTCCAATGTCATGATGAGGATAATTACAAACTTAATTTTAAAAATTTAATTAATCCTCAACCACATATCTCAATCTCAAGATGGATGGTTCAGGTTGATTCTAGACATTTGCAAAAATCTATAAATAGAGAGGCCATGAACATCATTTCTAAGATATTTTGGTGAAAATATATTATGATCAAATATCTTAAAGAGACTTAATAATTCAAATTTATAATTACAAATTGATTCCAATCCAAGCCAAGCTACAAGCCAAAGGTGCCAAGGAGAGGTGGAGGTAGACAAGCTTCCATTGCCAAGGACTTCATGAGCACAAGCTGAGAAAGCCACTACTACAAAGGCATTTAGAGCATCCAAAGAAGGTGAAGGAACTCTTGTGTTTTCATTCCTTACTTTTTAGTTGTGTTTGTCATCTGCTTTTGTTAACTAAGCTCTCCCTAGTGCCTATGCCTAGAGATGTTATGTTATTAGAGTGTTTATTTCATTTTGTTTTCATTTTAGAACTAACACCATATTAACAATCCTCTCTTGAGTCAAATTCCTAGATCACAAAATTATTATGATATTTCTATATAGTATATATGGTAAATTAAGTGAAATTATTAGATTTAAGTGACTTAAATTAAGAGTGCAACTATAAAAATTTGGTGCAATAATTATTATGGAAGTATATAGCATCAACTTTATGATATAACTAGTAAGATATGCCATGATATAACTAATCTATATATATGAAATAGGCATAGTATGTATATGATATAACCAACATGCATAGTATATATATATATATATATATATATATATATATAGTATATATGATTTCTCACTGTAATGATATATATATATAACAGTGAGAAATATATATATATATATATATATATATATATATATATATACTATAATGATATATATATACTATTATAATATAATATTGTGTTATTCAAAATATTATTGTATTAAATATTGTACAGTGATATGTATATTATTTTGTCATATCAATGATATTAATCAATGTGGAAATATTGTGTATTGATGATATGCATATTATTTACTGATTTAACAATGTTGTATTATATGGGGAATGTTGGATATTATCAAGGAATGGTTTTCGTGAAAGCCATGAATAAATCTAATATTAGCTTTTTTAGACATTGTAGCAATAGTTGAGTAAGATGCCACCCTTTTGTTATATTATATTAACTTTTATATTGGGAAGATTAAATGTGTGTGTGTGTGTGTGTGTGTGTGGTGATAATTGGGATATTCTTATAAATTCAACTAAACAAGTTATGTGTAGTGTTAGGTTAATTAAGAAAGAAGTTTCCTAGTTAGAATGGGCAGTTTAATTGTAACATAGTTTAGGGATTTAGTGGTTATGTAGCTTAATGTAACCTTCCACCACTCTAAAATGAGAGTTATATATATATGAGCTTAAATGTATATATATAGTCAAGATTAAAAATGTTTTATGAGAATTCATATACTCCTAATTATATATATAAAGCTTATTAATGCAGTTTGGGGTATGTGTTAATATAAACAACTTACATGGGAGTATGTATAAAAATGAATAGAGTTTATGCATGAAGGAGAATTACAATGTGAAATTCCTTAACTTATAGAGAATTCCAATATATACTCCATAAGCAGGGAGGTTTTAAGGATTTATGAAACCATAGGAAGCTATTGAGACATAAATGAAATTGGTAATGTATTTACATGTCATTTGAGTACTTAAATATAGTATATGTGATAATGTACAAGAACTCATATATATGGATTATACCTATAATTATTAGATGGTTAGAATGAGTCAAAAGTGTCTGAGGGACCGAAACTATAACCATGCATGAATAGTCTCTTAAAAATGAAAGGAAGTGTTAAATTTAAAGATTATAATGGGTTTATAATTTATATGTTCTTTGTAAGTATTATTATTGACTGCCTAGAATTAAGTAGCATGTGCATAAATAGTAGACTATATTATTATTAATGTGTTATATACTTGGATGTATTCTATTTTGATAAGTATTTTGGCTTTTTGGCATGGAGCCAACACAGTGCAAGAATAATATGACACATGAATACCATGTCATAGAACTAGTATGGTGTAGGAAGACCATGGTTGATCCAAGCAACAATTCAGGTGATGGTTCTACCCCAATTGATGATGGAACTTCCAGGAGCCATAACTTTTGCAAAGTAGCTCCAATTTACTACCCGTTTGAACCATTGAAAAGATAAGAATGAGGATAACATGGTGATATTTCATAGAGTTTTATCAATGGTTTTTTACCACTAAAAACTTAATGTAAGTGCCCTAAATTTCAATTTTAGTAGTGCAGTCTAAAAATAGTAAGTTTCTAAAAATAGTAATTCCTCAAATTATATATTGTTTTAATTCATGGAAGTCAAACCACTTAATCTCCCTCAATATTGGTGACCTTCCACATCTTTCTCCTACTTTCAAAATGTGTATAAATGAATATGTAACCTGAAATGGAAATTAGACATCTCTTCCTAGAGATAAGCATATAGTTGTATTGCAATCTTGAGTAATAAACATCTCTTATCAATGAATTCATTGTTACTATGTTATTTTTGTATTATTGAAATATTTTTCAATCAAAACTTCTAAGATTTGCATCAATAGTGCAAAACCATCAAGGCATGAGAGGATAAAGGCACATAAGATAACAGCACGAGAAGACCTAGTTAAAGATGAAACATAACTATGGAGAACCCAAAAGCATATGACTCAAAATAGTAGTGAAATTATTGGGAGCATGAGGGAAGTGGGATATGGTTGATGAGTGATTATTAAGGATAATCTATACTTTAATTATCATGAGTTTCACATCAACCTATGAAAATAAGGACATTTGATAGCAAGGATATAACATCAAACAAGAATATAGGGGGCGTGAAGGCCTAGGTCTTTAGGAGAAAACAATTAAAATACTACCATGATTCTTAATCTAATAAGAGATCATTGGCCAATCACCCTTTTATCATTTATTATGTAACAACCTACTTAGGGAAGAATAAGTATAAATACCCCTATGTGGATTTATGTAACTTGACTGATGATGGATAACATATAGTGACTCTATAATATAGAATTATGGATATTACAATCAATTCAGGTGTTGTGTTTAAGATACTTGATATTTAAGAATTAATAATGAGTTTGGATTGACTAATTTATGGCTTATCATTCAATATGATATTTATAAAACATGCATTATAGAAGTTTGTGTAGACAACCATTTAAACTTCATGGCATTTATCTTCATATTCTTGGTTGTGATTAATTAGTCAAGGTCTATAATCATATATTTCTTTTTTTTTTGTAATTTCTAATCAGATATATGAATAAACTCAAGTATATGATTAGTGTGTTACTGCATAACATAACCCACAGGAATCGGTCTCTTGTTGTATGTTTTGGGTGAGAATGCAAGACCTTAGTCTTGTATGAAAGGCCAACACATAAGCTTGTTGGGACTATACTTTAACACCTAAATAAAAATGTGATAAAGAGAATAAACCCAACAATAAACTGAAGTGTAAAATTAAAGACCTAGTTCCCTAAGAATAGTGGTTAAAGAGTAAGTTCTGAATAGTTACAATACTTGATGAATACCACTTTAAGTCTCATACCCTAAATTCCTAAATACTCTATTCTAAACATTTTCTCTAAAGGAAAATACTGAAGAACTAAATTCTTGTGGGATATGTAGAGTGTAGAGTCTTGAAGACTAAAATGCAAAACTATCAAAGACCTAATTACTAGAGTAATTCATAAAGTAAAATCACCAAAGAGACTCATCAAATAGATTAATCGAAGACTAGAACCTGTTAGAAGAATTTTTTGAATGAAAATGTCAAAAAAAAAATTGAACAAAATCATTGAATACCTAATTATCAAAGGGATTTGTTGAAAATCAAGTTATGATCAAAATTGTCTAAGACCTAAGTTCCAAACAAAATCACTGAAGACCTTTTTCTGGTAAGTGGCTTCACCAAAGCATTTTGCCAAAAAAGTTGAGCCAAAACCTGCATATACATAACTTTTAAAAAATCATTAGTGCGTTAGTCTCAAAAGATAAAAATGTCTGTTTATATTTTTTTATGAATAAAAAAGTTAGCACAATATGCAAGGCCTCCCATTTTAAAGGACTTTTGAAATAGGGCTAGAGGTTATTTTCAAAAGACAATAGATCCCTATTCTAATAAAGAAAAAAGAAAGGGGGCTAATCTAATAAGTGAACCACTCTAATATGTCAAAACACATCCTGCCCCATATGTCCCCAGATTGCCTCTACAAGCTCCATCGAACTTGATTTTAAACCATCTTGGAGGAGGAGGATCCCATATTGCATTTGATCTACTTCATTTTTTGGACTTTATTACCAAAGACCCATTAATGGGGGGAACAACTAGAAATTTCCATCTTCCACACATTCTCATATCCTATCTCAAAATATGACCCTTCTTGCATTTCACCTAAGTAGTCACTACCTTAGAGATTAATATTTCTACCTCACGTAGTATCGTATATAATGGTCTTTTTTTATTTTTCAAAGATTCACTTATTTATTTCTTTTCATATTTACCATATGATAATGGTTGGAGTAACTCTCCAAATACTATATAATGAGTCTTTCATATCACCAATGAGCTATCATGAAAATGATTTTTCAAGGGAAGGGAGTCAATCCTAAATCCAATAAAATTTACAATAAAGACATGACCAACACCATATCACAAAGGGGTAATCAAACAATAGATGATCTATAGTTTCTTACTCTAATTTACACATAAAACATCTATAAGGGCATTGAATACCCATTTTACACAATTTATCTTAGGTCAAAATTATTTTTTTTACCACTAGCCATGCAAAATCCCCTACTTTATGAAGACCTTACCCCAATACAACTTACTTGCTAAAATAAAATAAGCATCACTCACCTCAGTGATTTTATGACCAATATTTATGGCATACCTCTTAGATTTGGCCCCAACCCAATGAATCCTATCATATTTATCATTAAGGAAAACTTTTCTAGAGGATAAACATAAAGAAATAGCCCTACCCTAATCTAGTGGAAGCAAAAAATTTATCAAACTATTCTAATTTTAGCCTACAACAACATGGCAACTTTGAAACTCCAAGTAGTTGGCAAACTTATTCCCTTGGTGTTCCTAAAGATACTCCCATGCCTCATAAACATTAGGGAGATCCATCAATGGCTTGTACCCATTCCATGAGTCATACCAGAAATCCATTATTTTCCCATTATTTATAGTCCATGAAATATGCTACATAATGATTGGCCTATATTTCAACAAGAAATTCCACATGTGTGAGCCTTTGGGAGGGTTTGAAATTGACACCATACTCCAAATAACATTTGACCCTAGGTATTTGGACCTAAAAAGTCTACTCCACAGTGAGTCTAGTTGATCAATCATCAACCAAACCAACTTAGCTCCTAAAGCCAAGTTTTAAGATGTAAATATTGTATCCCTACTCCCCCTATCTTTTTCTATTTATATACTCTATCCCATTTGAGCAGGGGATTTTTTTTCTTATCCACCTTGCCATAGGAAATCCTTCATTATTTTATTAATAATTTTCATCGCATTGCTGGACAGATAAAGAATAGAGAAACTTTAGGTAAGAAGCACACTCAACACTGACTTGATTAAATTCATCCTACCCACAAAGGTCAGTCACTTCCCTTTATAGGAAGCCAAACAAACTTTAAAATTCTTAATCAGATCCTCCCACAAACTCAAGTTACCTACCCATAAAAAAATTAGAACCCCAAGATTCTTGTTAGGAGTTTACCAATCTTAAATCCTAGCATTACAACAATCTCCTTTTGTTCTATCTCTTTATAATTGATAAAAATATTTCATATTTACCTTCATTGACCATTTGACCTATGTTACTCATAACTGTTCAAAATGTTTTTGAATTCTTGAGCCTTTCCCAAAGCAACATACCTAAAAAGGAAAGTAACATCGACAAACTAATGATGGGTAAGACTATCCAAATTAAAAACATTAATAAATACCCTAGACTTCAATCTACAATAAGTAACCAATATAAGTAGGAATTGAAGATATAACGTAATAGGGAGAAGGAAAAGGATAAATTAAAGGATATGGAATAGGAGAAGGGGAAATAATGAGCACAAGGTAAGGAAATGATTTTGTAGGTCGAGGCAAGGAAACAGGCAAGTTTCAAATATTTAGGTCTAGGAGGGAAAGTAGTGGATAACCATGGTAAGAAAGACTAGAAAAATGTGTTGGCAACTATGATTGAGGAAGAAATATAATGGTGGGATGAAGAATCAAGCAAATTAGGTGCCAATTAGAAAGGGAAGTTAGTAGGGAACTAGGTTCAAAATTTAGAAACAATTCTGTAAATATCAAGTCCTATGTTTTAAGTAGGGAAGAAATCTTGGCAATCCAAAGGAAAATTTTCAATCTACGACTTTGACTGAAGTGGAAGATTTGGTAGAAGTTTCTTTAAATAAGCATTTGGAAGATTTGGGGGATGGACTAAAAATTAGCAAAGTTAGGGTTTTGGAGTGTCTCAAACCCTTTTTCATCCAAGATTAAATAATTAATGGAATGTTCCCTAATATGTAAATGCATTGTAAAATGGCCTACGATAGGATTAATTGAAATTTGGATCAAGGAGAATGGGGTTCCACTGCCTCAATAAGTTTTCTTCTTAAAGGGTTTTTTGTGGTTCTCTTTCATTCTAAGGAAGAAAAAGTAAAGGTTTTAGAAAATAATTCATGGTTTTTTAATGGTGTGGTATCGTGGATTCAAAATTGGAGCCCTAATTTTGATCCTTTGAGGGATCAGAAAGGAAGTTATCTAATTTGGATAATATTTTATGGTCTGTTATTAGAATATTAGAGAATATTATCTATCAGTGATGGGAGGTTTGGTGGGCCTAGTGTTGGAAGTGGATGAGTCTTCGTTAAAAGGTGGTAGGGTAGCCTATACTCAAGTTAGAATTTCTCTAGATTTGGATCAAGATATTCTATAACATATTGTTATCAAGATAGATGGAAGGATTTGAAACCAAAGGATAGATGTGGAGAAAATCCCCTTCAGATGTTATAAATGTCATCATCTAGGTCATATACAAAAAAATTTAAATAAAGGTAGGAGCTCTCCTCAAAATAAATTGGTGAATATGGTGTCTCAATGGAGACCTAGAAATATCCAAGGGGGTTTAGAATAAATGTAAGAAGTGATTTGAGCAAGAAAAAAGATTAGGGAAGGGTGGTTGAGGATGAATGGAAAACTCAATCACAGAAAATTGGTGAAATAGAAGAGTTGCTTGCAAAATTGGGGATAGTGGATGTAATATCTCTAGCTTCAATGATCAAGATTTATGAGTTTAGTAAATAAGAATCATAATTAATTAGATCATTATTTCTAAAAAAGAAACAAAACTATCTTTCTATAACTAGTAATGAACTTTTAGGGGAAGAAGATGAGGAGGTTGTGAATTCAGAAGAGGATTTGTCATGTTCATGTTAGGTTGTGGAGCTAAAAGCTTCACTATATGCAAACATGGAGGAGGTTGCTGAGTGTCACAGTCACCGGCATCAGTCAGGCCAACTGACATCAGTCAGGGGTGGATAGGAAGCTGCCGACATCAGTCATAGATCGGCCGACATTGGTCATCTCCAAATAGACAGCGACCGATGTCAGTCACCTGTGCGGTTCCAAAACTGCTAGTTTCACAAACAGTTTATTTAACGAACCAGTTGTTTGCATGTAAAGACTAATTTTAGTCTTGGAGCTGTGTGTCTAATTATTGTAATTAGAAGTCTAATTATTGTTTGCATGGGATCTATATAATAGACTCATGGGGCTGTATTGTAATTAAGGACAAGGAAGAGATCCTTTCGATTGTAAGATCTAGGTTTGCAGTGTGCAAAACCAGGATGATCTGCAGATTGTGCAAGATCAGGTAGAGATCTACATGGTAAGTAAGATCATTTGATTTGCAGGTTGTTGCAAATTCAAGGGAGATCTACTTGGAGTACTTTTAGTACTTTTGTATTGGCAGTATTCTTACTGACTGGTGGAGGTGAACAACAACTCTGTGTTTGAGTTGTTTGTGTGACCATAATTGAGAGAGAGAACTCTTGAAGGAGAATTACTAGGAGCCCTAAACGTGTGGGAAGCCTCAGAGGTGTGGGAAGAGTCTGGCATCTTCTTTATTGTATTTTCTTTTTGGATGAGTTGAATACAAGTTTGTATTATCTCTCAAATTTTGTGTTGTTTCTGATTTCTAGTTACTTATTACTTCTGGTTAAATTCCATGTTTAATTGCTTATACAAAGGTAATCAATTGTGCTCCTAATCCGAATAGTGGAATCAGAGCTGTTTGTTGTTTTAGATTCCTGACAAAGTGGTATCAGAGCCAGGTTGTAGGGAGCAGGTTTGTGTTTGATTACAGGTCACTCTCAGGAGTTTTTGATTGAGTGGGAGTATAACAATGGCAGAAGAAAGTAAGCTAAGAATGGATAAGTTTAACAGCAAGAATTATCAATTATGGAGGATGCAAATAGAAGTTTATTTGTATCAAAGAGATCTATGCTTACCATTGGGTGGGGTTGCAAGTAAGCCCATGGATATGAAAGATGAAGAATGGAAGGTTCTTGATCAAAAGGCTTTGGGATCTATAAGGTTGAGCCTGGCATCGTCTGTGATTTCCAACTTATCATAGGCTAAGACAATGGTAGAGTTAATGGGATCTTTGGCAAATTTATATGAAAAACCCTCAGCTTTGAATAAGGTATCTCTTATGAAGCAACTATTTAATTTGTAAATGTTGGAAGGTGGATCTGTACACAGTCATCTTAGTGATTTCCATGGTTTGGTAAACCAGTTAGTTTTAGTCAATATTGTTTTTTATGATGAAATTAAGGCTCTCTTAATCTTATGCTCATTACCTGAAAGTTGGGATAGTTTGGTAATGGCAGTTAGTAATATTGCATCTACTTCAAATATAACTTGAAAGTTGATGATGTTGTTAGTGTAATCTTGAATGAATAAATTTGTAGGAAAAACACAGGTGAATCATCAGGCAATGCTTTAAGTGTTGAAAGTAGGGGAAGGCAAAGAGAGAAGATTAAGCAAGGGAGATCAAGGTCAAAGATAGGCAGGAGATCCAAATCCAGGTATGGCAGAATAATTTGTTGGAAATGTGGAAAGCAAGGGCATGCAAAGAAAGATTGTTGGTTGGTTGAAGATTAGCATGAAGGAAATGAAGAAGCAGATGTTGCAGATATTGTTGCACAGGATGCTCTTGTATGTTCCTTGGATAAAGTGGAATCTTGGGTGTTAGAGTCTGGTGCCTCTTTCCATGTAACCCCAAATAGAGCATCTTTTCATGAATATGTCCAAGGAGACTTTGGAGAGATTTATTTAGGGGATGGTAAGCCTTGTCAAATGGTTGGCAAAGGGAAAGTGCAGCTAAAATTGTAGACGGGCAACACATGGGTGTTGAAGGAGGTCATGCATGTCCCAGTCCTGAAGTGGAACTTGATTTTTGTAGAAAATTTGGGTGATGAGAGATGCATAGTAACTCTCATAGTGGACTCTTGGAAAGTTTCCAAGGGTGCACTTGTTTTAGCAAGAGGTAAGAAAGTAGGTACTCTTTATCTATCTACTTCTATTACTGATTCTCCTTCTGGTTTATCTACTTCAGCTATAGATTCAAAGATGTGGCTCTGTAGGCTTGGTCACATGAATAAGAAGGGGATGCATGTTCTTGAGTCAAAGGGTAAGAGTTCAGAGCCAAAAAGTATAGATCAAGATTTTTGTAAGCAACAGAAGAAAGTGAGGTTTATTAAACCACATGCTACAAGAAAAGATCAGGTCTATTGCACAAAGAGGAAATTTGATGTTTTTGACAAGAACAAGATAGCCTTAGTTTCCTAGGAGAAGATGACAGATAGAGATCAGTCATAGGGGCTGAATAATTTTGAGCAGGGCAGTTTGGACAAGGTTATGATCCAAGGTAAGCTCGCATGTAAAAATTCATCACTCACATGAAAACACAGTTATCAGCATTGGTTAGGTAGAACTGATGTCAAATAGGTAGGTACCAACATCTATCATGTACAGATCAGAGTCGGTGGTGTCAGGCAAGGGGTGACTAACATCGATCAGGGAATTGGTTTCAGTGACCAGGTGGACACCGATGTCGGTCAAGGAACCAGCGTCGGTGATCAGGTGGGATCGACATCGGTTGAGTGTAGACTAGGGTCAACTAGAAAATGGATTTTGGGTGAATAGCAAGCTATCAAGGGGTCTCAAATGCCCATGAAGAGGATTGAAAGTGAAAGTAAGCCTCAAATTCATTATTCCCCTTCTTTAGACTACTTGTTGCTCACTGATGATCAAGAACCAAGAAGTTTTAAAGAAGTAGAGCAGGTAGAATCCAATAAATAGTGGGAGCATGGCATGAATGAGGAAGTTGATTCCTTGGATGAGAACCAAATGAGAGATTTGGTAGAGTTGCTAGCTAGAGAAAAAGCACTAAAAGATGAATGGATTCCTAGGTTAAAAAAGAGAGAGAATGGACACGTGAGATGGAAGGATAGGGTATATGGTCTTGAGCAGGCTGCAGGACAATGGAGGTTTGACAGGTGTATGACAAAGCATGGTTTTAGTCAATGTCAATGTAACCATTGTGTTTCCTTTACCAGGTTGGATAATATTAGCTACATTATCCTGTTATTATATGTTGTGTGTATGCTTGTTGCAGGGTCACACATGCAGGGAGTTGCTGAGCTAAAGGTAAAGTTAGTTCAGAGGTATGTCATGAAGAATTTGGGAGCAACAAAATTCTTTGGCATGAGTATTCCTAGAGACAGGGAAGATCACAGGTTGATGTTATCTCAGGATGATTTTGTGAATAAGGTAGTGGTGAGGTTCAAGATGTAAGATGTAGAACTGGTTAGCACACCTATGGATGGACAGTTCACAAAATAGTGTCCCAATTCACATGATGAGGTTAAGTACATGTGTACTAGACCTGAGTTTTCCCAAGCAATGGGTGCTTTTAGTGAGTTCATGGCCAATTTGGGAAAGAAGCATTGGAAAGTAGTTTAGTGGATTCTCAGGTATCTGAGAGGGACCAGGAGCAGGTTAACATGTGATGCAGGGTCAAGCACTTCAGATATGGCAAGGGACTTGGATGACAGGCATAGCACCACAGGATGTGTGGTGGTTGGTCTTCAAGATTAAACTTAAAGAGGGATACAATCCAAGAAATAAATTAGATGATGTACAGGTACAGGTACAGGTGTGGTTGTTTATCTCCAAGTGGGAGATTGTTAGGTTGTGGAGCTAAAAGCTTCACTATATGCAAACATGGAGGAGGTTGTTGAGTGTCACAATCACTGACGTTGGTCAGGCCAATCGATGTCAGTCAAGGGTGGATAGGAAGCTACCAAAATTGATCATAGATCAGCCAACATCGATCATCTCTAAATAGACAGTGACCGATGTTAGTCACCTGTGCAGTTCCAGAACTGCTAGTTTCACGAAACAGTTTGTTTAACGAACCGGTTGTTTGCATGTAAAGACTAATTTTAGTCTTGGAGTTACGTGTCTAATTATTGTAATTAGAAGTCTAATTATTATTTGCATGGGATCTATATAATAGACTCATGGGGCTGTATTGTAATTAAGGACAAGGAAGAGATCCTTTCGATTATAAGATCTAGGTTTGCAGTGTGCAAAACCAGGGTGATCTACAGGTTGTGCAAGATCAGGTAGAGATCTACATGGTAAGTAAGATCATTTGATTTTTAGGTTGTTGTAAGTTCAAGGGAGATCTACTTGGAGTACTTTGAGTACTTGTGTATTGGCAGTATTGTTACTGACTGGTGGAGGTGAACAACAACTCTATGTTTGAGTTGTTTGTTGTGACCGTAATTGAGAGAGAGAACTCTTGAAGGAGAATTACTGGGAGCCCTAGAGGTGTGGGAAGCCTCAGAGGTGTGGGAAGAGTGTGTCATCTTCTTTATTATATTTTATTTTTAGATGAGTTGAATACAAGTTTGTATTGTCTCTCAAATTTTGTGTTGTTTCTGATTTCTAGTTACTTATTACTTCTGGTTAAATTTCATGTTTAGTTGCTTATACAAAAGTAATCAATTGTGCTCCTAATCCTGACAATGGAATCTGGGCTGTTTGTTGTTCTAGATTCCTGACATTTTAGAAGAAGTTTTAGGAGGGGAGTTGAATTATAAATAAGTTTTCTCAATTTCCCAAACTCAGTGCACACTCTCCCATCCTAATTAGGGGCCTAAAAATAAGGGAAGGAAATATAAAGAAGATATTATATCAAGTGAGATTTTGGGAGGCAAACAGGGAAATTTAGAAGCATTTGTGGATGCTGTAAGGTGTGGGGTGAGAATTCCCTCCATTATAATCATGAAAGTAATTTATTGGAATGTTGGGGGTCTGAATGCCCCTAACAAAATATAGTTGATAAATCATCTTCTTAGTGTGGAGAAACTAGATGTCTTGATGTTACAAGAAACCAAGTTAAGATTAAGGGAAGCAGAATGTTTGTTGAGCAAATTTTGGAAATGATGGAAAGGTTTCTTTGTAGAATCAATAGGAACATCATGAGGCTTGGCTTTTCTTTGGTTTCCCTTTACAACTAAATTTTTTTAGTGGACTCAGGGCAAAATTGGCAATTATGTAAAATTTCTAATTTTCTTTCAGATTTATAGTTCCTAATTTTAAATATTTATGGACCTCAGGGGGCCTCTTTGAAACTTCTCTTATGGTCCAATATATATAATATCTTGAATAAATTTTAGACAAAAGATTTTTTAAGGGGGATATTTTAATGCTATTCTAAAACATAAAGATAAATAAGGATGAGAATTATATGGTTCTCAAATCTCTCAAGATTTTGAAATGTTTGTTACAAATAACAATTTGGAGGATGTGGAACCAAAATCATGTTGGTTCACTTGGAATAATAGGAGGCTTGGGTCTAAGAATATTTTAGAGAGATTCGATAGATTTTTGATTTATTTTCCCTAGAATCATAGCAAAAGGAAATTGGATTATTGGGTTTTGTCTTGGTCTAGTTCAGATCATTGGCCAATTTATTTGAAAATTGACTTTGATTTCCCCATGAAATAATCCCTTTTAAGTTTAAATTAATGTGGATAAGATATCCCTCTCTGTTCAAGTTTATTCATTATTGGTGGAATCAAGGTCTATTACCACCAAGTTATCAAATGTA
The DNA here is from genome assembly GCA_037957365.1 of Torreya grandis. Taxonomy (NCBI): domain Eukaryota; kingdom Viridiplantae; phylum Streptophyta; class Pinopsida; order Cupressales; family Taxaceae; genus Torreya; species Torreya grandis. The sequence continues at coordinate 7,664,424 of JARHVA010000083.1, forward strand.
TCGGATGTGTAAAAGGTTTCATTTTGTAAAAGATAAAGTCAATATTTGGAATGTAGAATGATTTAAGAATATATTCCAAGAAAAAATAAGGATTGAATCTAAACTTCATAGCCTAAATGATTACATCTTAAAATTGGGGATGGATGCTCAGTCTTATGATCTTGAAAAATCCTTGATAAAGGATTATGAATAAATGTTATGCAAAGAATAAATTTTTTGCAAACAAAAATCTAGGGAAAATTGGCTCAAAGATGGTGATAGAAACCCAAGTTTTTCATCTTTTAGTTAAAACAAGAAGAAAGGTCACTAGGATTACTAGAATTTAATCCAGGAGGAAATAAAATTTGAAGCTGCCAATCCTTATAAAATTTACTAAATGAAGAAGAATTTTTAGATGAGAAAGCTTAGAATTTCTTTTTTCCCCTAATTCCTACTTTGATCTCTCAAGCCATCAACAAAAATCTTATGGATCCCTTCTCATTAAAAGAGGTTAAGAATGTAGCTTTCTCTATGGTTAAGGATAAATCTCCAGGTCCAAATGGCTTCCCAGTAGTTTTTTTTCAATCCTTTTGGGAATTTTTAGGAGAATATGTGTGGCAGATGGTGGAAGAATCTAGAGTAAAGAGGAAAATATCTCCAAATCTGAATGTGACTTTTTATCTTTATTTCCTAAAGGGGAAACTCAAGCCTCCTTTAGTGATTATAGACTAGTAAATTTATGTAATATGATTTATAACATCATTTCTAAGGCCATTTTTATTAGACTAAAACCATTACTAGAAAATTTAATCTCTAAAGAACAAGTTGGGTTTGTGCTTGGTATAAGTATTCAAGAAGGGATAATTGTGGCACATGAAATTATTCATTCCCTATTACATAACCATCAAAAAGGTATTATGGTTAAGTTGGACATTAGTAAAGCCTATGATAGGGTAAATTGGATTTTTTTATTTAACATCTTGAATAAGTTCAGTTTCAGCAAGGAATGGTGTGATTGGATTTTCAATTGTGTTTCGAGTCCCAAATTTTTGGTGATGGTTAATGGTAGCCCATTAGGATTTTTTTCTATAGGTTTAAGACAAGGGGATCCCCTATCCCATTCTATTTTTATCTTTATATTTGAAGCTCTAGGAAGAGAAGTAAGAGAGGCTAAGTTGAATGGTAGGCTGAAAGGTCCTCAAATAGTTGATAATATGGATAAGCTCACTCATCATCAGTTTACAGATGACACTTTTCTCTTTGAGAAGACAATGGTTGAGGAAGTTATAGAGTTAAAGAGAGTTTTGAAAAAATATGAAGAAGCCTCTAGTTAGAGAGTGAATGAAGGTAAGTTTGAAATCTATTTTGTCAAATGCTTGAATCAAGAAGAAATCAATTTGGGAAGGATCTTAGGTTTCAAGATTGGTAAGCTTCCTAGAAAATATTTGGGGTTCCATTTATTCAAAGGATCAGGTAAAGCTAGATTGTGGAGGGAGTTTATATATATATTTAAATATTGCCTAAGTTCCTGGAAAGGTAAAAGTCTTTTTTTGGCTGGAAAAATCACATTTATTAAAGCATTTCTCGGTGTTCTTCCTACTAATTATTTTCCCATTTTGAGACCTTCAGATCAAGTTCTTAAAACATTGAATAGGATTATAAAATATTTTATCTGGAAAGGAACTGAAGAGGATAATAAAATTCCTTTGTTGAAATGGGAAAAGGTGTGTAAAAAAGAAACAGAGAGGTGGAGTAGGTATTAAAGATCTTCAATTGCAAAATCTAGCCTTGGGGGCCAAACTGGTTTGGAAGATGTTAACTGATTCTGATAGGATGTGGTGAAAACTTCTTAGGGATAAATATCTTGGTTCTGAGGTGTTGAAGAGTATAGTGTCAATAGAAAATCCCCCTAGAGGTTTCCATATTTGGAATTTATTGTTAAAATGTAGAACAATCATATTGCATCATGTTTATTGGATAGTTCATAATGGGAGGAAAGCAAACTTTTGGTAGGATTCATGAAATGGGCATCAACCTCTAGTAGAAAATTTTGAAGGAATGGAGATCAAAGTTTTATTGTAAAATATTTGGGGATCCAAGGTGGTGGATTACTTAAATCTTGGCTCTAGTGAGTCGAGAGTAGTCTACAGGTGTAAAAGTTGATCATATATTTCAATTCCTTAGGATAAATTAAGGACATTGGAAGATAGTATATTGATAAGGAAAATATTTATCAATAATAAATAAGATCAATCACATTGGACTGGAGCTAAAATTGGTACTTATTTAGTAAAACTAGGTTATCATATGGCTGAAATAGTGGATGTTTCTCTAGCATGGGTAAATTTCCTTTGCTGGGGTAAGGAAGGACATCAAAAATCATAGGCATTTACATGTTGGTAGTTTAGATTTTCATTCTCACATAATATTACCTTGATAAAATAAGGTTCATTGGGTCATCGAGATGTTGTCTATGTAAGGAAGAGGAAAAAACTGTAGATCATCTTTTGTTTAACTATTCCTTTGCTAATTGGTGTTGTATTTTTTTATGTAATAAATTCAATTGGGCTTGGTCTTATCCTCCTACTCTTTTTCAAGACTTTTCCTCATGGCTAGTGGGAGATGTGAAGCATTTAATTTATAGCTTGTGGAGATGTAGTCTAGCTATTGTTATCTGGATCATTTGGAGAGAAACAAATGCCCATATCTATGAAGACAAAGAATGTCCACTGCATGAAGGTTTAAGAGAAATAGAGTTATCCATCTCTAAAGTGGTTTCAACACAAATTCATAAAAATCAAGGTTTTTAACTCAATGGGATATGTAGATGTGTGTTAAATGTAAAAATATTAAGCTTTCCCCTTTTAAAGGGTCAATAATAGATAATAAGAATAAGAGAAAAAGATATGAATCAGTCTGGTCTCCTCTTAAACCAAGTTATTTTAAGTTAAACTTTTATGGGGCTTGTAGAGGGAATCCAATAGCTTTAGGGGTTGAATGTGTAATCAAAGATTATAGTGGATCCATAATAAGAGTTATATCCTTGAAACTACTTGATGAAACTAATAATGAAGTGGAATCTCAAGCACTTGTAATAGGTATTGAACTAGATTTGGATTGTGGTATTTATTTTTAGAAAATTGAAGGGTATGCTCAGGTGGTTATTCAAGATTTAAAAATTCAAAAGGGTAAATCTTAGAAATTAGAGAATTTTCTTGCAATTATTTGGCCTAAACTAAAACAATTTGTAGAGTGGAGGTACTCGTATTACTTTTGTGAAAGTAATCGAGTTACCAATTTCCTTTATAATGTGGGATAGATTAAATAGTGACTTCTAGGGTTGATAATGTTAAGGAAGGTTAGGGTGACTGCATGGGGATTGAGTTGATAGACCTCTAAATTTTTAATTTAATTTGATTAAATTTAAAAATTATTGAAATTATGAAATGACGTGGCAATGAGTTTGTTTTATGGCATACCTTGAGTTGGAGATAGGGTGATTTCAATGATGTTAAAAGGATGAGGCTATTAAACATCTATGGTGGATCATTGATGTTTTTATAGAAAACTTTGAAATAGATGGAAGACTCATGATGGATTTTCATGTGATACAACAATTTTGGGGGATTGAAAAATCTTTGTTATGGGATCCCTATTTATTTTTTAGGTTTGTGTAGTTGGTTTGGTTGTGTTTCTTAGTATGGATCTAGAGTTCATTAAATCATTGGGGTGGTTGTTAGTGATTTTAGTGGGGATAAATCAAGGGAGATGGGGTTCACAGGTAGTGTTTTGTCAGGCTATTATCTACTGGATTCTATGTTGAAGTTACAAAAAGGTAGTGGAAGGAGGCACTAGGTTTGGATGAAAGTAGAAGAGTGCAAGTCAACTAAGATTTGGCATCCCTCTTTGTTATCAATCTATGTCTTGTAGTTTTGATAGGGATCAAATGTGAAATTCTTCATTTATCTAGAGCATAAGGAAGGTCTATTGGTAGTAATTAGTTCACTTTGTATAGGATCTTTTCTATTTTCTAAAAGCTAGGCTTTTTTATCTTATCAATTTCTCCCAAGAAGTTATCAATAAATCTACTCAAGGGTAAAAGAGAAGCAAGTCTCTAGGGGTATAACCATACTTATAGTATAAGATTTGTTACTTCCAATTCCATAATTAGAGGCTTGGAGGGCTCAGTATAGGTCATTGGGAAGATTGAAAGTGATTAAGTGGCTTGCGTGAGGAGTGGCAAGAGCTTCATTTAAGGATCCCCCATATTGGAGAGGATAGAAGAAAGAGAAGTTGGTGTAGGAAAGCTTAAAAAAAAGTTTGAAGTTTTTAAAGGAGGCAGTTTCTATGGCCCCAAGGTTAAACAAAGGTTTGGAAATATTTTGTCTAGTTGCAATGGAAAATGTTCAAGGTCAAAAGGACCAAGATTATCATCCATTGAAGAAATCAAAGGTTCTAGATTCATGTGTGATGGTTGACAGTGATGGGAATGTAATTGAAGTGATTATTTTGGAGTAATAGTGAGAATTTCTATCGACTAGTTTTTGAAATGGAGCAGGAACTTTATATGTTTGGTTGTCTTAGGTATTTAGTTGGTTTAACTATAATTCAATTCATAAATGCAGTTTAAAATTTTGATATATAAGTTTGGTTTTGATGGTCAATGGCTTGATCATTTTATTGTTAAGCTAGGCCTTTTTGAATTTCTTTTTTACTTCTATGTTTATGGGAAAGGGACCCATTTAACCTTGATATCAAGACAAAAAAATAATATCCAAATCATCCACCACTTTCACCCTAGACACTCTAGTATCTAATTTGCCTTGGTACATGGCCCTAACCAAAGCCTCAACCATAATAATGAAGAGAAAAGGAGATAGGGGATCACCTCCCTTTAACCTTGTGAGGCTCCAAATAAGCCCATTGGATTGTCGTTGATCAAAAAAACAAAATTGGACTAGCTACACAATTGAAAATCCAATCACACTAGTCTTTACTAAAACCAAACTTTTTTAAAACTTTGAGAAGAAAATGCCAATTGACCCAATCGTAGGATTTATTGATATCCAACTTTATCAACATCTTTTTTAGTGATTATGAGAGAGGGAGTGAATAATTTCATGAGCAATAATAATACCTTCTTGGATATTCCTTCATGGAATAAAGCTCGACTATTATTGAGAGATCAAATTATCCAACACCAACTTGATGTGATTGGCCAATGATTTAGAGATGATTTTATACACCAAATTACATAAAGAAATTGGATGAAAATCACCAAAACTAACATGTGACTCCCATTTAAAATAGAAATAAAGGTGACATTTATATCTAGAGCCACTTTTATGTGTCATCGAGAATATTCCACCATATTAATCACATCTTCACCCAAATCTCAGAGAAAGATTAAAATAAAGTAGAAGGAAATCCATCTAGATATGGAGCTTTATCTTTAGCCATAGAGAACACCAACAACTAAACTTCCTCTAGGTTAAAATGGGCCATCAACTAAACATTTTACCTATTCGAAATCACTTTGGGGATGTATTTAAGATTCAAGTTTTGAGCTTTGATATTAGACTTATATTCACCTAAAAGTAGGTTTTGAAAGAAAGCCATAACTTTTTCCCTGATATCTTCTTGATAGCAGTTCAATCCTACTAGATCTAATGCTTGAAATATGCATCACAAACCTTTTAACCCTCATAGAGTTGTGAAAAAAAACTAGATTTACATCACCTACTTGAAGCCAATTCACCCTCAAAACTTGTTTCCAATGAATTTTTTCCCTAAGAAGGAGCTCTTCATATTCTTGCTTAATATTTTAGTTTGAATTGAAGGCAACCTCATCCATTCCAACCTTCATTACCAAATCATTTAGTGCAAGCAGAGCTACTTCAACCTTCACTTTTTCTTAAAAAAATATTTTTAAAATTGGCTACATTCCATATTTTGAGGCAACCTTTAATAAACTAAATGCTCTTGGTCATTTTATACATAAGATAACCTGATGAAGGAGGGAAGTTGGACTACCAATCCTTCATAAGTTGGAAAAGAGATGGGTCCCTCAACCACATCATTTCAAACTTAAATGGATAATAGTCTAGAGGGTAGTCCCTTTGAATATTTAAGGTTATTGGAAAATGATTAGACCCAACACCCCTAAAATTAAACTCTCCACCACCCAATTGCTTAAAAACCAATTAAAATTAATAAAAAATCTAACTAGACACACTAAAATATTATTGAACCCTACTATTCTATTATTCTAAGTGAACCAACATGATTTGGGAACCACATCCATCATTTTAATATCTAACACAAACTCACTAAAATCCAACTAGGAGGGCCTAGGAGCCACCATTCCCACCAACTTATCTCGAGACTGAAGTATGGCATTAAAATAACCACCCAACAATATTTTGTCCTTAGGGAACCTATTAACCATATCCAAAAGCTCATTCCAAAGCTGACATTTTTGACTAACATCTTTTGGATCATAGAAATTAAAAAATAGAAATTTGGAATTGGATGTAAAGCTATAGAAGCTACATAATTGCCACCATGGGCCCGAGCCACTACCTCCACTCTAGCCATTAGTGGCAACCAAATAACATCCAAGCCTCTATAAACCCACACTAATTTTAAAAAAAAAACTATTCCATCTAGACCAGCTAGTTTGCATAAGATTGGTGGCTTCAATAATACTCTTTTTGGTTTCCTATAAAAGTACCTAAGGATCTTATGCTAACAAGAGATGTTTCACCACACATCTTTTATTAGGGGAGTTCAATCCCCTCACATTCTAAGAAATGAGTTTCATGATACTGAAGGGAGGAGTTCCACCCTCCCCCCCCCACCCACTTTTTAACCTCCAAAAATTGATGCAAATTTCCTTAGTTTCCATCCAAAATTTACCTTGTAACCTTTTATTTTTATGACTTCCTTCCCCTCTTACTTTTGGGACCTTAGTTAGGATGGGAAAAATAACACTGCATTTGAGAAATAAAAAGGATCTCCCAAGAGTTCATCTCTTCTTATAATTATTCCTCTTCCTCTTTTTGGAAAACACTCCCCTCATCTTCACCTATGTTAACACAAGGCTCCACCTCAAGGACCTCCTTATTCACTACTATTTTTACCAAATTTCTTAGGGGAAGTTACAAAATAGTAGTGATCAATTAAGATTTTTACTCAATTAACTCACATCCTTTAATCATCAAAGCTGGAGAAAGATCTCCCCCTTTATCTAATTTCTCAAACAAGGCTTGAGTCTCCCCAATATTCCTTTGATGATCTGCATTTGTTGGCTCTTTGACTTTGTCAGACATGACTACTCCTTACTCCTCTTCACTTGACATTTGACCTTTCCTTTCCATCTTTTTCTACAAAACTAACTCAACTTCCAAATGATTTAGATGAGGAGGATTCTTTCTAAAGACACAAAACTTTTGAACATGCTCTAGGTGATGGCACCAAAAAAATAGAACAATTTTTTTTCAATGTCCACTCTTTAATTCCAAACTCTCCTTTGGGATTTAATCATGATTTTTTATATGATTTCTTTGTCCAAATACAATTGAACCCTAACTCAAGCATAAGAATGCAAGACACCTTCTTTAAAAATTGGATCAATCTTAATGAAATAACCTAACAAATTTCCCATGGCCTTCAAACATTCTTTACCCTAATATTCCAAAGAAAGACAAACTAAAAATTATCCCTTGATGGCAAGAAAATGATCTAAACTAGGGCTCCATATTTTGAACCAAAGCCTCACACCGCTTAAAGACCAAAATGGATATTTCAAAACCTATTCTCAAGCATTCTCAGATTCAAAAACCACCACAAAGAGGCCCTTCAGTAGAAAACTAACCTTTACCTCCTTTCCCCAATTTTTTTAAACCCATTATTCCAATTCCCATAGTGTTATCCATTTCCCAGCACATTTACAAATTAGGGCACTTTTTAAAAGTAACTACAATTTATTTTTTAAATGTTCTGAATCCCACTCCAAATCCACTGGTTTCCCAATCCACACACCATCCATGGATTGCCTCACTATCAGCTCCCCTTGAGAATGGATTAACATCATTTCCCTATAATCATCCCTCTTCCATGCCCTACCAAGAAGGAATGCATTAGCTCCTTTTGCCACTTTTTCCACAAAAATTGATTCATATCCTTTCTGTCTACCACCCTGATCCTCCCATGCCTCAATTCCTACCTTTGACTCCTCATGAAGTAATTTAGAGATAGATTCAAAGCCCAACCACTCTTGGGTTACTTAAATTTCCTCTTCCACCTTGCACGACTACTCTTTTCTACCTCAAAATCCCCCACCTACAACTAGGGTTTTACCCTTCTTGCCTATCTTGTCCTACACCTGTTACTTCTCCTGAAGACATGCCATTCAAAATGTTGGGTAAGAATATTTTTTTCAAATTTATTTCATGGTGACAATATTCTTAAGATAATATAACAATTGGGAATAGTATATTAAAATCATGTATGTATATGATGACAAATTAGGAAGGCTATAAATAGAATGACTATGTTATAATGTGAGAAAGAGTCAATTATGTATAGGCAACTCATGTATGTCAAGGATTAATCAAAACTGACATTTTCAATTGTTTAATACCAAATTTATGTGTCTATAATAATAAATGGAAATAATGGTTGTCTGAGTAGGGTCTATATGTTCACTAGAGATAGTTTAGATTATATATTATAGTTATAATAGATTAAAAATAAGAATTGGTTGTAGAAAAAAAAGTATAAAAGGAGAATATTTAAATAAGAAGAGGTGGTAGTAATTGTTTTTTATGAAATATAGCTACATTAATTTATAAAAATATTACAAATTATTCAAAAAAAGGTGTGTGTTATGAAAGCTTGCCTAAAATGGGGAAAAAAAACACAGAGGACAACATAAATAACTTAAGAAAAACTACTCCACATGAAAAAATATGATTTAAACACATTAAAATTAAAAAAAGAACTTTTACAAGCCCATGCAAGCACAAGGTCCATTTTTCATATACTAGAAGGCAATATGATGTAACTAACTAGCTACATTCTTCACATTTTCATATGGTTGATTAGTTGAGGATGGGGTATGTCTATTTGCTCTGTCTCCTTTCCTATTGTTTAACTTTAAAAAAATTAAATAATTTTTTTAATAAAATTAAAAACATTTAATTATTTATATATAATTATTTTATAATATGTTTCTAAAAATTCTTTAATATATATGGGTCTTGGAAATTTTTATACAATTATTAAATCCTCCACTGATACCAGGCATGCACAAAAAATTTATATGTTGCAGTCATGAGTAATGCGAGTAAGAAGGAGACCAACCCTTATATGAAAGAGTCTCTTTATGGATGAGAATACCCCCTAGATGAAAATGTCTCTTTCATAAGATTTGGATGAGAACACACTCTTTCAACAAGATCTAACATCTCTAATAATAGAATCAACAGTTGCAAGATGGTCTCCAGTCTAAGTAGAAAAACTTTAGTCTTATCATGGATAAATTCACATATCTCATTACTCGAAGCCTTCATCTATTTGAACTTATCTTTATTGGTCTTGTTCAAAAGAATAAAAAATATCATCAAGTTATGTAAAAGCTACATCAAAAGTTTTCCATAAAGGAAATCAAACTTGAACTCAAAGTTGAGTGCACGTAGTTCCAAGTGTGTAATCCTCTTATTATCAACATTCATCATGCCCAATTTTTACATGTGATGTGCAAACAATGACAAATGGGAATTTGACAACTCCTTATAATTATCCATAGACTGATTCATCAATATTGTTTGGAAGTTTTGAGAAACATGCCAAAGGCATAAGATCTAAGCTTCTAAACAAAATGGTGCATGAAGGCTAAAGGATTATAAAAAATGGAAAATGAATCATCAATCCCATCTAGATGGAGATGAGACTATGCAACACTAGTCATGGTTACATGGGTCACAATTAAAGAGGTGAAGGTTACATAAACTTATCCTTTTACTCAAACACAAAATATGATTCCAAATAATGTTTTGTATCAAATGGTTAAATTTTTTCCACGTGTACTCCAAATATACATAGCTTTGATAGAACTGAAGAAGCCACAAGTACATCCAAACAATTCTTCATGATATCACTTTTTCAATGGGTGAAATCCTTTTAGTAGCTCTCTATGTAAAAGCATACTAAGACATATCACAAGATTATTTTAAAAAATTTACACAATAGTAGCACTAAACATGGTATACTCCTTTACAACATCATGTATAACAAAAATGTGAGTAACACCACATGGCTCAACCACACATGTGAAAATCTTTTTGATGTATTTTTAAAAATACTTGAGAATGAACTTTTTGAAAATACTTTTAAAATTTTTATATTCTAACATTTTAATACCATAATGAAAACTTTCAAGAGAATTAGACTTCATTAAATGATGTGAAATTCCTCCCAAAATGTGATTTCTAGTAATATTTGAAAATTGGAAAAATGCAAAAAATGATGCAAAAGTCAGTTTTGATTGCTACAAGTTAAATATGTGGGAAATATTTTTATCCTAATTTTTACACTAATATATTTTAATTAAATTTGGCTATCTCCATGCAAAATTTTAATATAATTTGACTTCATTTTATGGTGTGAAAATATGTTTGAAAATTTCCTAATGTTAACAAATGGAAACTACAATGCACACGCAAAATACTTAAAAATGTGTATCTTAAAGCATAACAAGATTTAAAAATATTAAAAAATGGGTGCCATGATTTCTAAATGTGAAATTAAGGCATGTTGTGAAAGAAACAACAAAAACTTTATCGACACCAAAAAAATACCTAAAGAATCTACCCATGACTTCATCAAATGATAGAAGTCTTTGGACTATGAATGATATGATGACATGAGTGAGGAAAACCATTTCAAAATTTTCATTACCACTTTGATAACTCATCATCAATATAAATTAATTTCCTTATCTCCTAATACATTGGAATAAACCTTTGATCAAGATAAAAGACAAGATTATAGTATGAACAAACTTGAACTTTCTCAAAATGTTAGTAAGGAATATTTTTAAACATCAAAAATGTAATCAATACCATTACTTCATGAAAAAAAATCCCCAAACCCAAGATAAGAGTATCTCTATCAAAAAATTCAAATAATTTAAACCCTACCATCCCTCCCTTGAGTTTTAAATAGATCAATAAATTCATGTCACCTTCTAGACCCTTCATTTTTTACCAATATAAACCTTTTTGCCATGGTATAACCCTAAAAAAAAAAAATTGGTTTCATGTTATAGTTGGTAATTCTCATGAATATTGTCCCAAACTTAAGAAACTTATTTATGACCTCATACTAGGTGAAAATTTCAACCATGAAGCTACCTCTAAAGAGTGTTATAAGAATTATCTTGGAGTTTTTAAATCTTAAAACAACCAATAACATCAATCCAATCAATCTCAAAATAGAAATTTGTACAACAAGCTTCAACAATATTATATTCTCAATATCATTCCTATGAACAACTTTGTAGGTGTTATTGATGTCAATTGTAACCAATAGTATCTCAATTATCAATATGTTAATGCAGCAAAGTTTAATTACCGACGTAAGCCTATTCATAAATAAATCATTATCAAACCTAAGAATCATTCTCAAGTCATAAAGATATTGTTACCAAACCTAAGAATCATTATCAAGATGAGATTCTTCTCAAAGATACAATAATTTTTAACACAAGTATTAATACACCATTTAATTATTCAAATCCACCAAAAAAACCTTAATATAATAATCAACCTCCTCTAATTACAAAAGTTCCCAAAGAAATTCCTAGTTCGCCACCAAAATATTGTTACAATTCTTACCAAAAATCAACTCAATGGAATTTCTTAAAATAAATTTACACTATGCCATGAAAGTTTCCTTTAATGGAAATTATGATAACATCATTTTATTTTTGGAAACTTCTCATTCAGTAATGAAAAGATATAGAATAAATACCTTCCATAAACAAAACTAAAACATCTAATCAACCTCCTAAAGGTCCACAACCTATATAAATCCATACCATTAAAACCATAACCCATCCTCAACTAACTATCAAACTCTATATCAACTCAATTTCCAAAGGATGATATGATCAATGATGAAATCCTCTTCTGATTCAATGACCCACCTATCTTTATTAGTGTCATGATTGATGATGTTCAGATAAGGAAAGTTTTGGTGGATGAAGGTTCAAAAATTTATGTAACCTCCTTATGGTTAGTTAAATAAGTAGGCTATACCAAAAAATATCTAAAAAAAACTAGACTTACTTTCCATGGATTTTATAAGAAAAAAATTCCTCTTGGTTATATTTGGATTCCTTTCACTATATGACCCAAAACCATTCACACCAAGCTCATGGTTCTTTATCTTCCACTTTCCTCTAACCTACTCTTATGCCATCCTTGGAATCACCACATGAGATCAATCACTTCCTTCATTATTCAATGCATAAATTTTATTCATAATAGTATTTTTTATAAACATGTAGCCAAACCCAACCCATTGGATCTCAAATTACCAAGTCCAAAAACATAATTTTGCATTCTTACTACCAAAGTTATTAATAACACTCCTTTCTCTAAGTTTTTCAACATGCATTTAACCCTTGTTGAATCTAATGATGATCAACCCAAATATTCTAAAAATACTTATAATATAATTAATCTACCACCATATATCTCACAATGGATTCCTCCATTATCATACTAAGAGATAGCCCTCTTCCTTTGATTAATAATGATAGTGAAAACCCACCTCATTTTAATGTTAATGAATATTTCTATGACAAAGAATCTTATGAATACAATGAATATTGGGTGGCTAAGATCTTCCAAGAACCATTTTTACTCTCTCATAAAACTTTTATTCAACTTTGTGTAACTGCCAATGATACTTCTAAAGAGAACACATAAAACCCTAACAAAGCATGCACTATTTCACCATATTACGATGAATATTACATTTTTTTAAGATCAAATGAGAGACTTAGATTAACTTAATTATTAGAATACCCTTACTAAAATTCCTGATTTTAATTGATATGTTAACCTTTTATATGTTTCTTATGATCTTGGTCCCCACTTTTTTAAAGATCTAAGAGGATCTGAGACACCGTATCTTACCATAGTTATTCATTGTTGCTCATATATCCTTGCACTAACATCAAAAACTTATTCATAAATTTCAACACCCACATGTAAAATGGAAAGATCTAACTCATCCTCTACAATACCACATAACTCTCATAGTTCAACACTTAAAACCTTGAAGTTCAATTTCGTAGGTCTTTGAAGTGTTCTTGAGGCTCATCACCCATTTCCACACATTTTTAGTTGTGTAAAACTCTAGACAATGAGATGATATTTCCAAAAAGGTATGATGGTTTGAAATCTAAGCATACCCAAAAAAACTTTATCATGTTGAGCAAACTAGCTTACTTTAGACCCTATGTTATATCTTTATGCATTGTTAAGATTCTTTGGCTCATCCCAATTTGACACAAGGCATCAAGGAAATATTATGCACATTGCATAATTCCACACAAGACTATGCATCCTACACATCTTTTGTATCTCTATGGTACTTGTAGAAACTCTTCACACCTTTACATGCTTTTGTATCACCAATATGAATAACCACAATAATGTGTAGAACTCATACAGACTCTATGGTATCCTTATGTGCTTCATAAATGTCAAGATGAACATAGTGAAACAATCTATCTCTACACGACTTAGTGTCTTTGTATCATCTTGTTATAAACTATATAAACATGTGATAACCATGTGTGCTCCCACAACACCTTGAAACATATGCACATCAGTCTAACTTAGTACATGACTCAATATCTGCCTACTAGATATATTCTATCACATGGAATGATAGGTGTTATTCTCATGGTCTACACCATGTCATGAGTTCTTTTACAAATGGAACACCGATGTAAGTGCAACCATCACACCTATAAGGAAGTCAAACCATCACATAGACAAAAGATATTTTTTTCTTGAAATTGTCTACTTTTGTAACCATGTGTTATAACTACATCATTATAATGATATATATTGTAATACACCAAATAAAGACACATAGAATACTCACACATAGACCAAATAAGTATCCATTATCGTATTTCTTGATTGGCCATCTATACAATATCTTGAATACTTCCATGCCTCAAGCATCTCATATTAGATGATCCCTTCCCAGACTAGGGTATATTAGTTAGGATGTTTATTCCTATCTGATCACAGGAACATACTTTCCTTGCCATGTCTAATGAAACTGTAATTTAGATGAATTAGCTAGGATGTTTATCCCTTTCTAATCATAAGAGCTTTCATTCTTTGCCTTGTTATACATTGTATGCATATGTAAAATTATTTATTCTTTCTATTGAATAGAAGTGGAACCATTATGCTAATATCTTATGTTGATTATGTAATGGTTTTTATTTGCATCTTTATCTTAAATTCCATTACATGTCCTACAATTGTTAAACTTTGTTTGAATTTGATTTTGTATATAACCACCTTAAATCCATTTAAATAGATTATCCATTAGATCTCCCCTAGAGGCCCTAGATCATTTTCATAAGTAACAAAGAAAAAATTATGGACATAGAAGGTTGGGTACATCCCATTAATCCTCCTTTAGATAATACCAGCTAAGTGTTATATAAAATCTCAAGATTTTTTTCCAACACTCAATAAAAATTTATTTCCGAAATCATTTCTAAAAATTATGGTAAAAATAATTATATCTATCATATCAATATAGTCTAGAATATTTTAGACCAATCCAACTATATCGATCATGTTGATATATTTTAGAAACACCCTTTTCCAATAACCAACTACTTTGTCTAAGACATTGCTCAGATCTTCATTACAATTCATAAAAATCCCTCCTTGGAATCCAACTATATCAACCAATTTGATACAATATACAAAAATAAAATTTGTCTAGACTGTATTGACCAAAATATTTATGTCAAAAAAAAAATTATTATCCATCATACAATTCTATAAAAATCATCCAAAATAACTATATGAACCATTATATAGTTCCAAAAAATCAAACAAAAATAATTATAATAGTCAGGATACACAAAATTAACACATATATCTACATCGACAATAATTTACCTCACAATAATATAATTAAAACTAGTATATAAAAACATAACTTTCTTAGCATGGACGATACCCTAGAGAAAATTTCCCAAGCACCTTCCACATATCTAAAACTTTTCCTAGATTCCAAAGCCATTGTTGTGAGATAGATTTGCATAGAATATGATATAAAAGGTAATAAATACATAGATATAGAGGTAAATATTGGATATTATTTTATTTTACCTATTGTACCTAGTGATTAATCTATCTTAGAACTCCTTCATGCAAGGAAACCTCAACTTCCTCACCAACTTCAAAATTTTGGAAATTTTGAGTGTACTCCTCTACATTTTCATAAGTTTATGGCTAGTGTTAATCCCAAATATCCTCTCTCAAAATTGCCTCTTTCACTTTATCATTTCCACATCATTAATTCCATGTTAATTAAGGAAACTAAGTGGAATAACATAGGATCATCGATTAATATCATCATGATCTTATTTATTCTCATCTTACTCCCAAAGAATGAATAACACTAGTGTAGTCCTTGAAAAATACAAGAGATATTTTTGTTGTTCATATATGAACATGCTTGGAATTAACTCTAGCATCATTATCCATAACATCATAACTTATCTTGATGCAACTCTCATTTGTAAAAAGTAACAAAAATCCCCTCTATATGTCTCTAAGATTTGTCACAAATAAATCATTAAGATCATTGATGCTAAGTTCATTAAACTAGTAAATTAGTATGATAAGGTCTCTAACATAGTTCTCATTCATAAGAAAGTCACAATGGTCATTGGCATATATATTTACTTTCATAATCTCAACTTAATATCTCCTAAGGATAATTTTCCATTCCTTCTATTGATTCTAAATCTAGTTATGAGATATTTTCCCTCATGGACAATTTTTTGGGGTATAATCATACTCACATTGCACCTAAAGATCAACATAAATAACATTTACGATGGATTAGGGCACATATTTCTATGTTAAGATGCCTTTTCACCTTAAAAAATTTGGGGCAACCTACCTACATGTCATGACCCACATTTCTATTACATTAGTCATTATTTAATTGATTGTGAGACTTGATACACTAAGATCGATTGTGATTATCTTTCCATCTATTTTGTTATTGAATAACTTTGGCATCACATGCTCTATCAAATGACATGTGATTTTATATTTTGATCCCCTTGTAGATGCTAGTTTTATACACCCTTGTGTATTAACTTGTGCATCGTCATATTTATGTTATTTCTAACATAGCAGCCCCACATGGGTAATTATTTTAAATAATTACATTTTACTTTTCCATTTACCTTTACCACATAGGTTAATTGAATTGAATTTAAATAATAATTAATCCCTTTTTACCCATGGTGATTAATTATATTAATTACTATTTACTGCCCTTATCCATAAAATCAAATAAAATCCATAAAAACAAATTACCCAAACCTCATAACAACCTACCCTCATTTAAAATCCATGAAAATAACTTAGTATTATATTCATTAATTTTGGCACATGGTTTAAAGTTTCTTTATCCAACTTTTACCAAACCAGGTGGATTGACATCAATCCTCCACAATCGATGTTGATCGGTTAGGATCGACATCGATCCATAAATGCTCTGCAAACTTTCATTGCTCGAGAGGAATGAATGTGAAAGGAAGGAATCCATTTTGATCATGAAATTATATCTAAACCAGTCTTGAACCTGTGTATAGACATAACTAGCACCTTACCACTTTGAAGAACACTTGATTGGAAATATTATCAGGTGATTTTTGAAGGCCATCTACCTCATTTTGGCATCTCTTTATCTACACATTTTCAACCATCTAAGGTCAATATTTTCTTCATATTTTAAGTTTTATTTATCTTCTACATCTCTATGTTTCTATTTACATTCAATTTTGATTTTTTTATCAATTTTCTAGGCCAACATTATAGTCTATTTTATAATTAAGCACTTTTACATAGAATTGACATCGATTCATCTAAATTGATGTTGATCCTATAGAATCAACATCGATCTTGTAGGATCATCATCGATCTTTATCAAACTATAAAATTGCTTTAAATAGTCTATTTTACATCTTTAGCATCTGTTAAATCTGCATTTTGGTTTGCTAAAATCTATATTTTCATGTAAATGACCCTGACTAGATTAGTAAATGATTCTATTAGCATCTTTGATCTTCCCATAGTCCCTCAACCATTGTTTGCCGATTAGAGTGACATTGCATTTGAGATAGGACTTTTCATTGTGGCTTTTATATGTAATTTTGAATACATTAATGAATAATTGGCTATAATCCAAGAAGATGTTGATATTGCAACTAAATTTTGGGATAATTACTTTGATTAGATCAATCTTGCTATAGATTAAATTATCTTTGGCATTGTATATTTATCCAAATATATCTTTGTAATTTCATGTTTATTTATAAACTTTCATGTTGAACATGGGCTGACATCCATTTAAGGAAGTGTACCACTTCTTGGGATTAGTTTCTTACCAAGTAGCCCACTCATTTTTCTATTAACCCATTTTTTATTCAAGTGTGGTGAACTATAGGTCATTCCTCCCGAACTAAAGAGGAGTTCTCACAAAGATTGATCAATGGTACGCAACCAACCTTCATCACCAGGTAACTCTAAACCTTGCATTTACTCTATTTTTAGTAGTTAATTAGATCCACGTCACAAAAGCGTTAAAAATACTAAAACATTCTAGCACGCCCAGTGGGACTTTAGGTCTCATTTTTATTTATTAAATTTAAAATCATTGAATTTTCTCTCTTTCACTTTCTTTGTTTGTTTTATTCATCCAAAGATAACATTAGGATTGCATTTTATTTCTTTTTCTTAAAAAGGTTAAAATAAATTGCATTCATCTTTCCTATGTAGATTCTTTCACATATAATAATCTAGAAAGAAATATATCATAGTCATTACTTTATCCACACACAAGCCAAATCACTCTTATAATAAACACATATTAACAATTGACATAAGGAAACCAATGGGATTTCATCACCTCAGAGCAACCTTTTTCCTGGCGATTCTACTTGGATTTCACCACCAAGGGGAGGGCCAACTCAGTTCTCTTTCTGAGTATAATCTCTGGACCATAGGTATATTTTGGCTAAGCACTCACACTGGCTATGGGATTGTGACGTGAGGGGAGCAATCCCCAAGAATCAAGCCACATACCAATACCAATACAGATCTCCTTTGAGTACCAAAATAAAAATACCTAAAACCATCTTTAGATTACCATTTCTCAAGACCTTCGTTATCTTTTCTTTTTCTATATTTCCTTTCACATCCTAAATTTAAAAGAGATAAAAACTTTTTGGAATGACTTTAGTGTGTGTGTCTTTCATCTATCATTAAAATGAGATAATTCAAAAATAAATTTTTGTTTTATTTATTTGTTTTATTTTTGTTTATATTTTCTATCTCATGGTTTTAACTAGGCAATAGTCAAAGAAATAATCCAAGGAGGGTGTTACATTCTCTCTAATAGAACGTACACCTAGTCCCGATTCTTCCCCTAAGTCCTTTGATAATCCTATGTTTCCATAATATTATCCTCAAAGAGATCCTTCCTTTGTAAAAATACTAGACAATAACCCCATTTCTCTTAATTATTATCTTAATAGTCAAGCAATACATATTTCTCCTTCTCCCCATACCCAAGGCTCTCCACATATGTATGGGATGCCTTCGAGGGAACTAAGAGAATTGGAGAATTTACCATGGCCATGGTAACATTTTTCATTGATTCTCTTCCATATGGTTCTAATACCTAAGTGATGCAATCTCTAGGCAACAAACCACCTGTAGTATCTACCAGTTCTCCAACCCTCATTACTTAGATTCAAAATACCACTCAGCTTATATCCATTATACCTTCCCAAATGTTAGTGGTGTTAGTTCCTGCAAGTCTTTGACCTATTAGAATATCTTTAGCATACAATTCATAAGTCCCTCACACACAACAAATCCCTTTAACACAACCTCCCCAATAGTATGTCTCCTCAGTGACCCAGTGTGTGGCTTCATCACAACCAGTGATAACCACTTACTTATAGTCCTTCCCATAGAAAAATATTTTTCTATAAGTCCCATAATATGTGGTGGCATCTCAACCTATTATGTCTACTATAGTAGGACACCTTACCTCATAGACTATGTCTACCTCTTTACCAAGTTATCAACCCCTTTATCAAGCTATTTTAAGAAGTGTGCCTTAGAGTAATTCTCAGACAGACCTTATACATCCTCATGAATAGGATGTCTAGTTTAGAAGCCTCCACCTCTAGACATAATATGATGCTCACATATGAGAAAAATTTTAATGAGCCAATCCATCCCTCTGTCCCTATATGACAGTATCCCTCGTAAGGGGAGCTTCCTAAGTTTACTAAATTCCAAAGAAAAGAAGATACCCAACAACATCTTAGAGCCTTTTGACATGAATGTTATCTTATAGAACATGATGACTCCCTCCTACTTAGAACATTTACCATATCATTGGCAGGATCTACATTGGACTAGTACAATTCCATTCTCCATCATTCTCTCTTTTCCTTTAGGTAGTTGGCCCAAATTTTCTTAGAACACTTCTCGATCAATATTGCTCAAAAAGTGACTATCATGGATATTTACGCTATTAGATAGTTTAACGATGAATCCATATCAGACTTTATGGCTCAACGGCATAACTTAGTCAACCAACTAACCTTTTCCTTACAACAAATAGAATTAATTGAATTATTTTCATGTTCTTGTGCAAAACATATATCATCTATGTTATAAATTCAAACTTTTAAGACTTTTGACAAAGCCTTTACCATGGCCCATAAGCTTGAACTCTGTGGCATTAAAGAGGGAAAAGTTAAGTTACGTGATAAAAACTTCAAATCTGACCCCTCCAAAATCAATAACAATAATCTTAAACCAAAAGGGGTAGTAAATGCAATTATTGTAAAAACTTCTTCCCCTCCAACATCCAACCAATTGGGGTCTTCCACTTCTCAAACATAACAACCTAGGGGCCTTACTCATTTTCCCCCTAAGAAATATACCCCTATAGGAGAGCCTTATACTTTGGTATTAGATAAACTGCTATAAACAAATGTTATTAAACTCCCTCTCATTAGAGAAATTGATAATACACATCCTAAACCCAATTGGTATAAACAAGATGAGTTTTATGTTTATCACAGGGTGATAAGACATGACATATAATGATGTCAATCCTTTAAATGATTGGTACCGAACCTTATTAACAAGGGGGACCTTCAGTTGGATAATCCAAATGCTCGTCATTACCAAACCACCCATCCACATTGAATGCAGTCCAAACCAACCCTGGAGAAACACAAATTTAGGCTACACATATGATTGACATAATCTATTATCAGTTATTGCCTATAAAAGTCTTAGAAAAACCTTTGATCTTGGATCTCCTTATAAGATATGCTTTTGATTTGAGTCAACCCGGGATCATTAAAATTAGTCCCAAAAGCCTCATAGAGCTCCTTGATCTCATTACATGGGATATTTCACATGAACCATCACCTTCTCACATCAAATCGCCTAAAGGGGAAAATGAAACTACTCCTTAGGATGTTATAGATAAACATCTTGATACTTCTATAATTAGACATTCCACCCCATTGATCCCTAAAAAGAATATAATGACATCCTATCCTTTTTCCCAAAACCTTGACCCTTTAAAACCATCATCTACCATAACACCTCTTCACCCTAAATATAATAAAGGAAAGGGTAAATTTCCTATCATCGATAGCTGGGACAATTATCTTGTATTCCACCAAAAAAGCCTTAGCTCATCCTCAGGTTAAAGTCAATCTTTTTAAAACATCAAAAGATAAAAACCTTAGTCTAAATACACCCTCTATTGTTAACACACAAAAGAACAAAGGGCCTATCCCTTTTGTACCATCTTCCTCATCTATTTTAGGTTCCCATCAGTCTTTTATACATATCATAAGAGCTTCCACTCAAACAAGTGGGAAAATTTAAAGTTTTCCTCCATTATTAGTCACACCTCCATCTTAACATCCACCTTCCTCCATTAAGGGACCATTAGAGAAACCTAAAGTAACAGAGCTTAAAGCTATCCCTCATGTAAAGTCTAAGTGACAAAATGAAATGAGTAATACTTTTTCAAAAGAGCTTGTTATCAAAACCCCTATAAAACCACAATATGACCTTTTGAAGGGATTTTATGTTTTAATCTTGAAATAATTATTGGATACATCCCTCATTATGTTACCACCTTTATGGTCCATTAAGCTTCACCCTCAAAGACTTGCTTGGTTTAGAAATTAGGAAATATGTGCATATCATAGAGTACCTGGACATGATATAGAAAATTGCAAATCCCTTAAGGATATAATCCAATAGTTAGTCTAGGATGATGACATCTTAATTGATTATCTAAATGATCAAACTCATAAGCAAAAGGTCACTATTCCACCACCCATAATCCTATCAGTCCTATAAGTGATAAAAAGTTAGTAGCCTCTTCAAATCCACCTTTATTACACATTGATGTCATCCATGTAACCACACATTCTCAAAACCAAAATCATAATAAAGCTAAGGTTTTAATTACAAGAGCCTATACACCTAATATGCTTAAACCATCTAAACAAAAGCCTAAAGTTTCTCTTATAGGAACCACCCCAGCTAAAGCTAAGGAGTTGGTACAAATCTCCATATTAAAATAACTCTACCAAGTGCCTGTAAATATGTCATTATATGAGATTATTGAAAACTCTCCACAACATCTATAGGTGATGATAAAAGCTCTTCAAGCTATTGAGGTTAGACCAGATGAACCTCAACCTTTGTAAACTTTTAAAGGATCCCTCCAAATGGTCTCAACTCTTAGTTTTCCTAATTTTGAGGTTGTTCTTTTATCACCTTAAGATCAAGATCCTGCCCTTTTTATTACATGTCAAATAAATAAAACTCAAATTAAAAGAGTTGTGATTGATAATGGGGCTAATATTAATATTATTTCCTCACATGCTTTCCAACATTTACGATAACCAGAAACCATTATTTCCCAATCCTTAGTGATTCTTCATGTGTTTAATGACACAATAGCACCCATGGTAGGAATAGTTGTTCTCCCCATTTGTATAGGTCTTTGCACCATGAACTCTTTTATGTCATTTAAGGTACATTTCAATATAACATTTTATTAGTACATCCATGGATTCACGTGATGTGATGTGTACCCTCCATAGTCCATCGATGCCTTAAATATGAACATGAAGGCAATCTACACATCATCCCTACTGATCCTCATCCCTTTAAATCATGCAACTTCACCTTTCATCCAAGTGATGTCATAATACCCTCGCCTGATGTAATTCCATCTTCATCTTATAATCAAGCCTCGACTAGCATGACTATCCCTACTTCAAAATTACCTAATTTAAAGTCCTTTGACTCCCTGATATAGTAGCTTTCAATGGGATAATATCATTTACTAACCCTTAACACCTTACCCACTCCTAGAGAATATGGTCATCTCAATAAGTAACCCATGTATTCACCTAGCCTAAGTGAGCTCATTCCTTTTGGACCGCCCTTCTTGTGTACTCACTTAATATATGGTGGGATCAATCAAGCTACCTAAAAACCTAATGATAGTGCTTGTGTTAAACCATTTACATCCAATTTATCCTTTCTTGGCAATCCCCAATTCATTCAAACCTACCTTTATCGATGTGCTTGGAAAGGCTTTGGCATGGGTAGATATGAGCTAGGTTTTCATGATATCACATTAGGAGATTTCAAAAAGCCACATGAAAAGCATGGTTTAGGTTTTAAGAAAGATTCTAAATACACCCCCAAACCTATTCTTCTACCATCTTTGGAAGAAGAAGAACCATCTTCCTCATCTAACACCTCTTCCTCGACTAACGATGTCGTATCCATCCCTCATAACTTTTTTAGCCAATATGATCTCCTTAGAACCTCACATCTTCCACCATGATGGTAAAATATAAACCATTCCTTTTAGTGTATCCTAACTTAATAAGATATGATATGCAAACCATCCCTATTTTTTAGTGTCAATATGATGAGTCAATCTTGACTCATTTGGGTGTTGAAAAATCATATTTACGTAATTTTGTTCCATCTAAAATGTCTAGTTTATTAAATGAAGCCACTGCTAATATTAATATCAGGTCTCAAGAAACCCCAAGGATTATTAAAATTAGCAAAGCCTTAGATCTACAAGAAAACTAGGATTTTACCACTTTTTTATTAGACCATAGTAAGGTCTTTGCTTGGTCTTATCGCGATATGCCTAGTATTGACCCCTCAATCATTATACATAACATCATTACCTTTCTTGATGTTAAGTCGATGAAACAAAAACTCTATAAAATAAATCCTCACATCACACTCCTAGTAAAAGAGGAACTGCAGTGCCTTTTATGTCTTAACTTTATTCAACCCATTAATTATCCTTAGTGGATGTCCAACATCGTTCTAGTCACTAAGCCTACAGGGGGACTTCATATTTGTACTAAATTTCATGATTTAAATATTTCCTGTCTGAAAGATGATTTCCCTCTCCCTAACATCGATCAATTAGTGGATTTGACTATTGGTCATGAAATGTTGTCCCTTATGGATGGTTTTTTTGGTTATAATCAAATACTTATTGCACCAAAAGATGAACATAAAATTGCATTTATTACTCCTTGGGGGACCTTCTACTACCTTATTATGCCTTTTGGCTTATATAATTTAGGAGCCGCTTATCATCAAGCCATGACTTATATATTTCACGACATAATCCATAAAATTATGAAGACTATGTAGATGATCTCCTTAGAAAGTCAAAGATCTACAAGGATCACCTTTTTTTACTTAAGACTATTTTCGATCATCTACTCTAGTATCATGTGCATCTAAATCCAAAAAAGTGTATTTTTAGCATCTTGATGGGTAAACTTCTAGGTTTCATTATTTCTATTCATGGAATAGAAGTGGATCCCACTAAAATCAAGGCTATTTTAGAAATGCCTCCTCCATCCAACCTTAAGTAGCTTCATAGGTTACAAGGCAAGCTCTAGTTTATTCATCATTGTATTTCCTATCTTTCTGATCGATGTCAACCTTTCCACCATTTATTAAAGAAGGATAGTCACTTTATATGGGATTTTCATTGTCAAAAAGCCTTTAACATGCTCAAGGACTATCTTTTATCACCTCCTGTCCTCACTCCACCTAAAGAAGGGCAGCCTTTCTTCCTTTATATCTTAGCTACAAATCATGCTCTAGGTGTTATGCTTGCTCATCGAGATGAGCATCATAAAGATCAAGCTATTTATTATATAATTTGTACCCTCATAAAATATGAAACGTGTTATCCCCATACCAAAAAACTATGCCTAGCATTGGTCCTTGTAGCTTCTAAACTTTTTCATTACCTAATTAACCATAAGACATATGTAATTACAAGTACTGATCCCCTTAAGTTCATGCATTCTAAGCCTTACTAGTATCAATGGATGGCCACATGGATTATGCTTCTAGCTAAGTTTGATTTAGAATTTCTCCACTAAAAATCTATTAAAAGATAGATTATTGTTGATCAACTAGCTGAAGCACCTCTTAGTGATAATTAACTAATCAACTATGAATTTATTGATGAATATATCACTTTCACTTCTCAGTCATTCCTATAATATCAAATAACTCTATTATTTGATGGGTCTAAATGTGAGCGAGGAGGTACCATGAGAATTATATTAATCCCCCCTCAAGGTATTCCCATGCCTTTATCTTTTAAGTTAGACTTTGATTGCACCAATAATATGGTTGAGTATGAAGCATTAATTATAGGACTCCAAATTTCCCTTGTATTAGGAGTTAGGTCCATTAATATCTATGGTGATTCTCACCCAGTGGTCAAACAAATTACTTGTGTATATCAATGCAAGAATGATATTCTCAAATGATATAAGATGTTATCCAATCAGCTTTTATTCACTTTCAAACGTTATGCCATTTAAGCTACCCCTAGATCAATGAATAAGTTCATTGATACTATGGTGTCTCTTACTTATTTTATCCCATCCTCATCTCAGGAATCCAAGTTATTTGTCCTTATCCATCGAGTTAATCAGACTTGCTATACAAGGACTGATCTTCCATCTATTAATAATATCAAGGAAAACCTGAAAGAGCCATGGTATGCACAAATATTTGCTTATTTGTCTACAATATTATCTCCTCCCCATTTATCCAAAGGTGTCAAACATGTCTTCTAATAGAAAGTTTCCCACTGTATCATACTGGGGGGTGTTCTCTATAATTATGGATTCGATGGTATTCATCTTCATTATCTCCAAAATTATGAAGCTACCCTAGCCATCCAAGAAGTCCATGATGGGTCATGCAGTGGACACTTTAGTGGCCACACAATCACTAAGAAGATATTACATCTAAGTTACTATTGACCCACTTTGAATCAAGATTGTTGTGCATACATTAAGAGATGCACAAAATGTTAACATCATGCAAATTTATCCCATGTCCCTAGTAAAGCCTTGTAGGCAGCAAGGGACTTCTAACCATTCTCCCATTGGGGGCTCGATCTTATAGGGTAAATCAATCTTAAATCCTCCCAGCATCATGGCTTTATTATCACTACTATAGAATACTTCACTAAGTGGGTGTAAGTTGTGCCGCTTATCTCAACTAAGGCAAGAAAGATTGTGGAGCTTATCCACCAGCACATTATTTGTCATTTTGGAGTTCCATATGAAATAAAAAATAATAATGGAAAATCTTTTAAAAATAAAAAATTCTAGGCTTTATGTGATTCATTTAAAATTAAATTGAGTTTTTCCTTGCCCTATTATCCTAAGGCTAATGGTCAAGCAAAAGTGTCTAATAAAACTCTAGTCAAAATCCTAACTAAATTTGTTAATGAAGCTAGCAAGGATTGGCATCTTCATATCCCTTTCACCTTGTGGGCATATCGAACTAGTATTCAAATCCCTATAAGGTGGTTCTCCATTTTCTTTAGTTTATGGTTTAAAAGTTTTACTTCTATTAGAATTCCAAATCCCTTCCCTTCATGTCTCCCTTAAAGACATCATTTTTGATGAGGATTTTTGTTAGGAATGTTTATCTTAGCATGAACTCTTAAATGAACATTGTGTAGTAGACCTTGATCACCTTTGTATATATCAAGAATGATTAAAATGAGCATATAATCAACATGTAAGAGAGTGTGAATTTAATATTGGAGATCTTGTGCTTGAATAAAATCAACATGTCACTAATATAGAATAAAGTAAAAGGCATAAATTTTCTCTTAATTAGCTTGGACCATAAATCATAACTTATAAATACAGATCTGGTGCATATCATTTGGCTTCTCTTGATGGTAAACCAGAATGAGAACCTCTTAATAAATTGCATCTACATCCTTACTATAGTTGATAGATCTTGGCTTATCTTGGTTAGCTCATCGTGCATCTTGTCATATTCCCTTATCTCAAAATACCAAATAATGATATGAGAGTTATGTGGTTATCCGATAGTCACCATATACTTAACCTTGAATATGTATACCCTGGATATATACATAGCATTATCTCATGGATAAGTTTCACCTACTATGGGAGAAACCCCTGATCATTATTTCCCTTATTTCCTTAAAAACCGTTAACTTTCTAAGATAACACAATCATTTCATGTGATGAATTCATGGAAGCCATCCTAAGGTATGTTTTTATGCTATTTTCTTTAGGATCCATAATCAATAAAAATCAAAAGTATCAAAATGGGCTAAATAAATAGACTAATCCCTCAAAGGATAGTTATAATCAAATATGTAAAGGAAAAATAACAGACTAGTCCCTTGAAGGATAGCTATGCAAAAATGTTAAAATGTAGACCACTCCCTTGAAGGATGGCTACCAAACAGAAAACTTCCTGCATTGATCAATTTTCAAAATTATGCCATTTTAAAGCCGTAAAAAAAACAAAAAAATAAATGAAAGTAATAAAATAAATTTTCAAAATTAATATCCCAAGAAAGCTTCCCATATTGATCAGTTTTCTAATTATAGACTTCTCATATTGATCAATCTACCTATTGGCATAAAAATGATTCCTGAAGGATAAATCCTGATTTTGAAATATGAGGTGAAAATGAATTATCTCTAAAGCAATATATTTACCATCCCATAAAAATCATTTAATCATAATAAATGTCCAAGGTTGAAGCTTTAGCTAACCTAGGTAGTGTCATAGTCTAATATCATCTAGCAAAGGATGCATAAGCCAAGAATATGAGAGGTTATCTTTTGGTTATGGTCCAGGTCAATGTCAATCAAATCCATAATATGTAATCACTAAAATCCATAAATATACAACCATTAAAAACATTAAAATCCATCTATAATCCATAATCATAATCCATTTAGAAAAAATATATCTCATGCTATAACATAATTCATAAATAATTTTTAGGCATAATCTATAATCATAATCCACTTATTAAAAAACATAACTCATGATATAACATTCATAATCCATTACATGTAAAATCCATAATTAATAAACCATAACCATTCATAATCCATTACATGATAACAATAATCCAAATTAATAAGCATAACATCCATAATCTAAAATCCATCCATAACATACATGTTAGCAGTAATAAAAATTAGATAAGCATAACATCTAATATAAAATCCATCCATAAATCCATAAAAGCATAACATATATCTATATCCATAAGCACCTACACATGATCCATAAGCATAAAATGTGTGTGTGTGTGTGTGTGTGTGTGTGTGTGTGTGTGTGTGTGTGTGTGTGTGTGTGTGTGTGTGTGTGTGTGTGTGTGTGTGTGTACATATAATATATATAAAAGTCTATATAAATGTCATAATATGAATACAATAGGGCTCTTGGCCCATACAATATGCTCTATTGGGTGAATACTATCACTTCCCTCATCATCCCCTCCTCAGCCTACTATACTCTTTGAACTAATTATAACCCCAAGTGTCCTCTGTGATCTACGATGATCATCCACATATGAAGCAAACTAAGGAACATCAGGTAGCCTCCTTTGTACTATCCTCTTGTATTATGATATCTCTACAAGAAAATCTCTATACTGTCAAAGTGGTATTGTATTTGGAGGTGTAGTGTTAGATCCTATAATGTCTGGAGTGGGTCTATCAGCTAGGGTATACCTCGTCTACTCAAGATCTACTCTATATCCATCGTGCTCCTATATAGCATGGTCCCTCTTACCCCTCATGCTCTCCAGATCACTCTACAGTGTGGTAAGATATCCCTATAATGTGATATGGGTTGCCTGTACCTCCTATAGTTGAGCCATTAGAGTATCCCTCTCAACCATAACTATCTATATCTATTAACTCTTGAGTAGGGTAATCTAGTATTGGTGCCTCCTCCATGTGTACATTTTGAGCCTCCTGCTCTACCTCTCCTCTCACCTCATCTTGAACCATCTCTTATTGAGGCCTCACTTCTCTATCTCCTCCTCACCATCTCCTCTATAAACCATGATACATAGTCATCCATGTACCCCATGTCATCTATATCAGTAGTTGCAGGCTCCTCTTATGGCCCCATCAAAATCACTAAAGTATCAGGTGTTGGCAAGTCTAGCTCTGTATCCTCCTGCCTATACAAGCATGGGGCTAATGGAATATCTTGTAATAATTCAAACTATCAATAGACCCCATCAAAATAGAAAAGCTCAAGGTGATATGGTCATCATTTATGAACCCATATCTCCTAGGCCATATCACCTAACTTTGTTGTTGTGCCTAGCCATGTTAGAAAGTCTACATGGGGCCTCAAAATACCATCCCCTATTTGTAGCTCACTAAAGACCTATCTATAGTGTGCTAGATCATGCACTAATTTATATTTATGTGGTACAATCAGGTCTTCCTTACATTGAATAAAGCCTACATTGTGCACCATCTCCCTAAAACCAACCCATGGAGTCCCTCTAGAGTGAATCACATGGATGTGATCATACACCCAAAAATGTAAAATAAATGTAATATCTAGCCTTGAATGACATCTAGTACACCAGCTCCATACATCTCTATATATCTACCCTAGCAATGTGGGCACCCAAGCAAACACTATCTTGAACTCTACCATGTCTGCTATCACACCTGACAGGCTCCATGGTAATCATCTTCCCCTAAAGTCTGGTAGTACGTAGCAAGTCAGTGTTAGCATCATCATGGTTGGCACTAGTTTCTCAATAGGATCCTAATCATATAGTGGTTGGAAGGAGAACCCCCCAATAAAGAATCTAATATCTCCAACATCCTCATCATATAGGCACACTAATTTCACTACTCATCCAGCCTCATCAACTATATATACTAGAGCACCTAGAATTGGTACTCATAGAATATGGTAGATGTCCTCAATGGTAATGGTCATCTCACTAGTTAGAAGCCAAAATGTGTTGGTGGTATGATCCCACCACTCTAATAATGCAACCATCAAGCTGATATCTCAATGAAAACATCAATAGTGATGAATCCCTCCTAATCTTACTACCTCAAGATGTGCCTAGTCTTTGTTGCTCATGAACTCCCACAGTTATGCTAGCAATGGAGGGACTCCATCCCTCATCATCAGTAACTCCTGGGCTTGTAAAAATCATCTTTTTAGATAATTAAAAACCTAAGTTTTTTGTTTTTATCAATCCTCTAATGATTTATGTCAATTTGATATGCATTGATAATGATCATATGGATCATGGTCGATCCCTTTCTGATCATCATCAATCTTGGAGGATTATGGTCGATCTATTTTGGATTGACGTCGATTCCCATTACCTTAAAATTTATCCCCATAAGCTATACATTTCTTTTATAAAAATAAAAAAATCACAAAATTAAAATCTAACTCCCCTTTCCCCCACCAATTTTTCTAATAAACCTAATTTCTTATGCTAATAAATAAAAATAAATAAATAATAGTACAAAAACAAACAAAAATAAATAAATTCATAAATTTTTACTAGAATTTTTTAACCCTTACCTCGTACTGTAGTCACCATTGACATCATCCACTCCCATTCATCTCCATGGTGTCTAGTGTTCATTTGTAAGGATGACGCACATAAATTTTAGTCTCTCAGATTTTGTTTTCATTGATAGATAAATGAGCCTTTTTCCACGTCAGATGGCTATATATAGATTTTATTTTGATCGACATCAATCTTTTGAGTTGACATCAATCCCCAATAGATTGACATCGATCTTCTTAATCAAGATTAATATATAATAGATCAACATCGATCATCCTAGCTTGTTAAATTTTTGAACTTATGGATCATTCTTGCATGCTCCCAATTTGTTTCCCATGCCTTGTCTTACTACCTATGCTTCAGCTATCCCATTTTTGTTTCTTATTACCTTTTAGATTTGGAGAATTTTGACCCTTTTTCAGTTCCCTAATCTCCTTAAAGGCATACCCCTCATTGACTTCTTGGCCCTTGTAAGATTTTGAGGGTATATTTTATCTTGCAAAAAATTGTCTATCGGTAACGCATACACCATATGCACACCAGATGCTTTGGTC
The DNA here is from genome assembly GCA_037957365.1 of Torreya grandis. NCBI lineage: Eukaryota > Viridiplantae > Streptophyta > Pinopsida > Cupressales > Taxaceae > Torreya > Torreya grandis. Next base: position 7,695,311 of record JARHVA010000083.1, read on the forward strand.
TGCTATTCATATCTTTTGTTTTCTTGATAGCCTTTTCTTACACCTATTTGTTTTAGATGTGGCATTTTTTTAATTGCTTTAGTCTTTGGGGCATTGTTGGTTGCATTAATTTTTATTCCATTATGTGTGAACTTAGACTTCCATTGTAGTCATCTACATTTTTTGTGTGTCCTTAGCTATTTTTCACTTATCCATTTCACCTCACCCACATTTGTTATCCATTCCATCTTATTCAAAATCATCATCCATTCCATTTCACTTTTGAGTGCCCTTTGAGGGGGGATACCTTCTCACAATAAGCATTGGGTATTAGACATCTTATACTTTTTGTCTCATGGCCCACTATTGAATACCACTCCACAAAAAGGGGCAAATGTAGATGCTAGTTTTATACACTCTTGTGTATTAACTTGTGCATCATCATGTTTATGTTATTTCTAACATAACAACCCCCCATGGGTAGTTATTTTAAATAATTGCATTTTACTTTCCCATTTACCTTTACCACATAGGTTAATTGAATTTAATTTAAATAATAATTAACCCCTTTTTACCCATGGTAATTAATTCTATTAATTATTATTTACTGCCCTTAACCATAAAATCAAATAAAAACCATAAAATCAAAGAAAAAAATTACCCAACCCTCCTAACAACCTACCCTCATATAAAATCCATGTAAATAACTTATTTTTATATTCATTAAGTTTAGCACATGGTTCAAAGCTACTTTAGCCAATTTTAACCAAATCAGGTGGATCAACATCGATCTTCCACAATCGATGTCGATAGATTAGGATCAACATCAATCCATAAATGCTTTACAAACTTCCATTTCTCAAGAGGCATGAACATGAAAGGAAGGAAGCCATTTTGATCACAAAATTCTATCTAAACTAGTCTCGAACCTACATATAGACATTATCAATACCTTGCCACTTTGAAGAACACTTGATTGGTGACATTATAAAGTGATTTTTGAAGGCCATCTACCTCATTTTGGTATCTCTTTATTTTCACATTCTCAACCATCCAAGTTAAATATTTTATTCATATTTTAATTTTTATTTATCTTCTTCATCTCTGTGTTTTTATTTACATTCAGTTTTGATTTTTTAATCAATTTTTTTAGGCTGTCATTATAGTTTATTTTATAGTTCAGCACTTTTACATAGAATCGATATCGATTCATCTGAATCGATTTCAATCATATAGATTTAATGTCAATCCTATAGGATCATCATTGATCCTTGTTAAAATATAAAAATAGCTTTAAACAGTCTATTTTACATCTTTGGCATCTGTTAAATCTACATTCTAGTTTGCTAAAATTTATATTTTCATGTAAATGACCCTGTTTGGATTAGTACATGATTCTATTAGCATATTTGATCTTCCCATAGTCCCTCAACCATTGTTTTCTAATCAAATTAATATTGAATTTGAGCTAGGACTTTGCATTGTGGCTTTTATAAGTAATTTTGAATACACTAATGAACACTTGGCTATAATCCAAGAAGACATTGATATTGCAACTAAATTTTGGGATAATTACTTTGATCAGATCAATCTTGTTATAGATTAAATTATCTTTGGCATTATCTATTTATCCATATATATCTTTGTAATTTCATGTTTATTTATAAACTTGAATGTTGAACATGGGCTGACATCCATCTAAGGAAGCATGTCGCTTCTTGGGACTAGTTTCTTACTAGGTAGCCCACTCATTTTTCTATTAATCCATTTTTTCGTTTAAGTGTGGTGAATTGTAGGTCATTTCCCCCCATCCAAAGAGGAGTTCTCACAAATATTGATCAATGGTGTGCAACCAACCTTCATCACCAGGTAACTCTCAACCCTACATTTACTCTATTTTTAGCAATTAATTAGATCCACAACACAAAAGCATAAAAAATACTAAAACACCCCTCTATTATTCCTTCTCTAAGGCCTTTTTACATAGTGATATAATTAGAAAAAGAATATTCTCTTAATGGGATTTTTCCATAAGATCATTATTCAAAACTCAATCTAGGGGTAAGTGATATCTAATCAACTTGATGCCACATCCATTCTTAGACAACAACATATTCAAGATACCATTCTTGATTAAGATGACCTTTTAATTCAAGTTAATGACCAAGATATAACCCTTAAATACTAATTTCATAACTAATATTGAGGCATTAGCTCTTGAAGATCTCGAATTTCAATTGTCTAAACTAAAAACAACCAAGAAAATTAAACATGAATAACAACCTAAAGTCACAATCAAATTGCATGAGGACACTTGGATACTCCACGTTGATGGATCTGATTGTTTTTAAGGATTTGGGATAGGATGTGTTTCTTTAAATATTTTTGGATTCCCTTATATTTTCTATTAAACTTTGATGTTACCAATAACATGGTTGAATACAAAGTTCATGTACTTGGTATGCAAACAATCGTTGATCTTTATATCTCTTTTTTCCATGCCTTAGGTGATTCTCAACTTGTATGCCACCAAATAAATGGCACTTACCAATGCAAAATTGAGAACCTTAAAACATATCATGACTTCTCTAATAAACTAGCTAAATGATTTTCTTCTTTCACTATCGAAGTAATCCCAAAATAATAAAATGTTGTCATTGATTATATTACCTTATTATCTTTCCTTTTTCACTATCATAAAATACTATAAGATGACCAATTTATTATTTACATGAAAAAAAATCCCTTACATCTTAGCATCTAATTATGCTTCCCTTATCTATCACATCAAGGCCTCCTTTACTCAGCAGAGCCCTTGGTATAAGGACATAGGTGAATTTTTAGAAAATCAAACTTATCCTCATGAGGCCTAATCTCATGAAAAGACTAGAATTTGAAATAAATCCTTCAAGTATGTCTTTAAGCATGATATCCTTTACTATGGTAACTTTGAGGGAACCTTACTATAATGTTTTACTAAATATGAGGTCTCTCCTCTTCTTGAGCAAGCACACAGGGGCATCCATAGAGGTCATTTTAGTGGACATAATATAACCTACATATGCTTATGCATGGGTTATTATTGGCCAAAACTTGAAAAATATGTAATCAACTTAGCTAATAAATGTAGTCTTTTTAACCTACATGATGATCTTATTCTTTCTCCTTTGAGTGAGCTTCAAACACTTAAATATCCTTGGGTATTCTTTATGTGGGCATTATATCTCATTGACAAGTTTCCTTGATTGCAAGATGACTATATTAATAATATCACTAATTAATTTACCAAATGGGTAGAATCTATGCCCATTGTTAACATTACCATCATTACTATCTCCAATTTTATTCTCAACCAAATCATTTTTTTCTCTAGAATTCTACACACCATCATATCTAAAAATGGTGTAAATTCCAAAAATAAGGACATGAAACAATTTTTTTGAAATTCAAAATTACTTAAAAAAAATCTACCCTTTGTCATACTTAGTGCAGTAGTCAATCCAATGAAACAAAAAATATCCTTAATAATATCTTACCTAATACTATTAAAGATTGTCATACCAATTGGCATCTCAAGCTCTATCATATGCTTTGGGCTTATTGCATGAGTATTTACACTACTGCTCATACAACTCCATTCTCTCTAGTTTACAACTTTAAATTCATCTTACCACTAAAATTTGAATAAACTTCATTGTGAATATATTTTTATGTAATTATACTAGATGAAGATATCCATGAATCCCACCTTCACACTTTATATCTCCTTGATGTGAGATACATTAGTGCTCTCCAGCACAATGGATAATATAAAATTTGTATTGCTAAACAACATAATAATAAAGTCAAAGTTATAAAATATGATGTCAAGGATTTAGTGTTAAATTTGGATTACACCCATGACAAAGAGGGTGAATACGCTCAAAAGTGGTGGGTTCCTTACCTTATCAAGGGCATCCTTAGACCTATCACTTATTTATTGCAAACTAATGAAAGACATTTTTAAAGAGCCAACCAATGCTTGGTTTTTGAAAATATATTATGATTGACATATTTTCTTCATAGTTTTATTTTGTTAAATCTTGTTCACTTCTTGTACACATCTCATACTTGTATATAGCTAGTTTATTTTGTTTTAAACTAACATTTCTTGCAGTTTTTTCTCTAACTCTTTTCCGTTATAGCTTAGCCTTATTTATCTATACCCCTATCATGTATCTAGAGATATGATATTATAATGTATATGGTTTGATGGAGATCCTGACATGTGGCACACATCTCCCTTAGTTATATGGGTAACTTGTGTAAATTATATTGGGTAATGACTTGGCCTATATGGGAGTTTACCCATCCATTATTAGTGATATAGGTATATATAATGGATGGAATATCATTGTAAAGGATATCAAGTAAGTTATCAGTCATCTATTCAAAGTGCACTTGTGGATTTATTCCTTCTTAAATAATTATTTTCTAGTGTAGCCCTGCCTTAAAGGTTATCATTCTATTTTGAATATATTTCATAATAGGGCATCTTGGCTTACCAATATCTTATGTGTTGATCTCCATTCTATTTATACGTGTTACTTTGAATATTTACATTATAATATTTGAGGTTCATAACATTTTTTATGAGGGGTCTTTCTCAATAAGGTGGGAATTTTTCAAAGATATTGTAAAAAATCTTTTTTCCCAAAAAAAAAGGATTTTAAGAGCTTTTTAAAAACTAGTCACACTATGGATTTTGAGTATTATCAAAAGAGATATGGTGGTCTGAAGTTGACCTTGTGAATCTAATATTTTGTCATGTCCCCTCTCTAGTATGACATGACTCTTTACGTGGATTTGCCTATTCCAAACTCTCGTAGGCAGATGGTGGTGATGAGAGAGTCATTTTTGTGTTTATTTGGTGATTGGATGGTTCCTTATGCTTTTGAAGACATTATATTTGTTTATTACTTTTTGTATGAGGCCAAAATGTTATATTTTTTAGATTTAGGTGCACTTTTCATTTTATAAAGTTACTTTTTATGTAAAAAGTACAATGATTTTTTACAAGATGTATTACGAATACTTCTAGAAGTTTTTGAAAAGTGCATAAATAGACCCATGGGTCTCTCATTTGGCATCCGAGTTTATTTTCTCATTTGAGTCTTCTTGAGCATTTGTGAGGCTTGATAGTCTACAAATATTCACCAAAAATCCTTGAGAATGATACCTCTCAAGAGATTGCATAACTAAGGAAGTGGAAGATCTTCTGAAGGGTTGCACATTGGAAGTGGTCTTCAGCCATTTCATGTTGAGCTTCATTGAGTATTCAGACTGAGTTCAAGAGATAAACAATTTGGAGTCCTTTGGGTGAGGTGACTACATTAGTGTCCCATTTTAAGGGCTTTTCAAATTATATATATTTTTATACAATCCGTACAAGTATGGCCTGTACCTATAGAACAATACGGCAGTTTTTGGGCACTACCAGCAAACTACGATTTTCCAGCCGAATTGATATTATTGTCCGAAATTCATGCTTGGTTGAGAGATTGAAATTTTTATGGTGACCCTAGCCTAGGTGTCCATGTTTAGGATAGATTTAGCACTTGCTAGTGGAGATAAGAATTAAAAGCCAAAATCGTACCAATCCATACATTACGGACTGTACCCACAGTTACTTATGGATAGCGTATGAATAGTAGTCAGGGTGCATCAAACTGATCGGGGAGTATGTGGAGTGTTTCTTTTTGATGAGCTGATATCAAACTTTTACTGTGTTGACATACCTGGGTGAATTTTATTCCAGGTTTTTACACTGCTGCAATTTGGTGGCATACAATAAATGCCTGTTCATCATCTTGTAAAGCTTGGGTCTCAATCTTGCTAGTCGCACTTTTGAGTTTTAGGCTGAGGCCTTTACAAAGTCACTCGATTATGGTGTTTCTCTCTGGGTAGGACTTATAAAATTATAGGAAGAGAATTTGTCAGCTATGAACATGGATCCCTAGTATTCTGCATATCATTACTCGCACCCTCCTCTTGTAGAGAGGCTTGTTGCACTCGACGAGTCTGATCGAAAAGGAGGAATATCCTGGAGGAATGCATATATACCCTGGAGGTCCTTCCCAAGTCAAGGCATGGAGAAATTTTGGGTGCTTACCAGCAATTCTATAATTCTAGAATATTCTATAGACCAAGTTTTGTCATCATCAAAGTCATGTAAGGTTCTATTGCATATATATAATAATGATTCACTTATGTGCCAAGTTTTGTATTTGGTTTAGAAAAGATATTATTTTGTCCATGTTTGTTGAAATTTAAAGGTCGAAATTTATTGTAAAAGGATCTATTTTTCCTTAAATAAATATATTGGCACTAATTGAGCTGAGTGGATTAATTTGATATCTAGTTTACAATTACAGCAGTTTAATTATTTGACAACTGTTTGACGAAAGTCCATAAGGCAATATTAGTATTTTTGGTGATCCTACCAACTATTTGACAAAATTCCATAGTGTAATATCAGTGTTTAGTGATCCTACTAGTGAGGTTCATTATAGTGGTATCAAAGCCATCATCCTGCCATCCTGTGATCAGCTAAACAGCAGATGAGTGAGAGAGAAATCAGATATCATAGCAGGGAATAGTGGAGACAACAAAATTAGAATCCTCAGATTGAAGGGGATACATTGTTAGGGGCATTAAGAGACACTGGAAAATTAGTTCAAAATATGGCAGAGGAAGATAGAGATGCAAGTACTAAAAGGAAATTTGACACTATGCTTGATATGATGTCACGCTTATTAGGAAAATTGGATCAACAAGCCATTTCAGATCAAAATCATCAACACACAGCTGAACATAGTGGAGTTAATGAGGAAAGGTCAATACAACACACTGGAGACACTAGAGGATCAGCTTTTAGGCCTCTTTTTCCCACCTTTACACCAAGAGAAGAACAATTACATGCTGCTCCAGCTACTCCATTTGGAGAAGAAGCTAGACAGGCCTACTTGGACTATACCACTCTCCCTCCTGATATGAGAGAAATATGGACATTTGATCAATTTATGAATCAAAGAAATAAGAGAGGAGGAAGAAATGATCACCATGCTCCAAGGAATGACTATCAATAAGCACTTGGTAAGATTTCCATGCCTTACTATGATGAAAGTAACAAATGTACAGCTAGGTCTTGGATTCAAAAGCTTGATAATTATCTCTCTTTGAGACCAATGCTTGAAGAGGATGCCATAAGATTTGCCACACTACATCTTAAAGGAACTGCTCATGAGTGGTGCTATCATGGGTTGGTCACTCTTAGACACAACCTTATCACTACATATGAGGAGTTTACCAACAGGCTGGTGGAAAGGTTTGATGTCAAAGATCCTGAGGTGAGTTTCCATGAACTAGCACAACTAAAATAGCATGGTTCCCTTGATGCTTATATTAATGACTTCCAGAAGCTAGCAGCAATGGTGCCTGATATTTTAGAGTGGAGGCTAGTCATGTTATTTATAGAAGGGTTGATTGAACCACTCAAGGGATGGGTTAAGGCATTTACTCCTCTCACATTTCAAGAAGCTATGAAGAAAATCCACAATATGGAACTTGCAGCACCAGCAAACAGGTTCGGTTCAAAGGGCTCTTCAAAAGATAATAAAGAGGAATTCAACAAAGGTAAAGAGAAGGATGATGACACGAAAGACAAGTCAATTGCACCTCTAAATAAGGAGATGCTTAATGACCTACGTAAGAAGAAGTTATGCTTCTATTTCAAGGGTCCCTATGAGTTTGGACATGACTGTCTTATGAGGCCTAGGGGAAAGGCCAACAGGATGATGTGGGTTTATTATGAGGGCTCAAATTCAAACAGCTCAGAGTACCATGATCCTAATGATGCAAAGCAAGAACAAGAGGTAGATAATGTTGAACAATAGGAGGAACTAGAATTTCATTTGTAGGAGGCACGTCTATCTAGTATTCAGAGAGAGGGTGCTTTCAGACTTAGAAGTGTCTTGGTAGGACAAAAGGTTATTACACTCATGGATACTGGTGCCACGCACAACTTTATTGATGCACACTTTGTTAAGAGGCATGGGCTCACCACTAAGGAGTTTGAGGGACTGAAAGTTAAGGTGGCTGATGGATATACTCTTCGATGTGATAGGATGGTACGTGATCTACCTCTACACCTGAACAACTATGAGTTCAAGGCAGATTATTATGTGGTCAACATGGGTAACATGGACATAGTGCTTGGGATGTAGTGGCTACATTTGTTGGAGGAGATTACCCTGAGACTTAAGGATATGGAGATGTGGTTCGAGGTAGATTGGCAGAACACATGTGCTAAAGGCTATTCATAATAGTGATGATAGGACTATTACACTTAAGAGGATGGAGAGGCTAGCTAAGCATAATGATATAGAGCGGGCAGCTATTTGTACCTTGATGCCTACATATGAGGAGCAGCACAAGGCTAAATATCATCTTGATGAAAAGGCATACATCAAGATTCCACCAGGTAGACTACTAGATAGAGTGCATAACGTATTCCATGTATCACGCCTCAAGAAGGCATTGGGTCAGAATGTGGTGCCTTTTGTAGTGTTACTTCCCTTGGATAATGAGGGGAAGTTAATTCCAAAATCCATCTTGGATAGCAGAGAGAAGTAGCTTCGTAGGCAAGTGATCAGAAAGTACCTAATTAAGTGGAAGGATCTACGCATTGAGGGTGCTACTTGGGAGGGTGAGGCCATTCTGTAGCATCTGGCATTAAGATTGCTTGAGGCCAAGTAATTTTAGGAGGGACGGACTGTCATGTCCCCTCTCTAGTACGACATGACACTTTACGTGGATTTGCCTATTCCAGACTCTCGTAGGTAGATGGTGGTGATGAGAGAGTCATTTTTGCATTTATTTTTCGATTGGATGGTTCCTTATGCTTTTGAAGACATTATATTTGTTTATTACTTTTTATATGAGGCCAAAATGTTATATTTTTTAAATTTAGGTGCACTTTTCATTTTATAAAGTTACTTTTTATTTAAAAATTACAATGATGTTTTACAAGATGTATTACGAATACTTCTAGAAGTTTTTGAAAAGTGCATAAATAGACCCATGGGTCTCTCATTTGGCATCCAAGTTTATTTTCTCATTTGAGTCTTCTTGAGCATTTTCGAGGCTTGATAGTCTACAAATATTCACCAAAAATCCTTGAGAATGATACCTCTCAAGAGATTACATAACTTAGGAAGTGGAAGATCTTCTGAAGGGTTGCACATTGGAAGTGGTCTTCAGCCATTTCATGTTGAGCTTCATTGAGTATTCAAACTAAGTTCAAGAGATAAATAATTTGGAGTCCTTTGGGTGAGGTGACTGCATCAGTGTCCAATTTTAAGGGCTTTTCAAATTATATATATTTTTATATAGTCTGTACAGGTATGGCCTGTACCTGTAGAATAGTACGGCAATTTTTGGGTGCTGCCAGCAAACTATGATTTTCTAGCCGAATTGATATTATTGTCCAAAATTCATGCTTGGTTGAGAGATTGAAATTTTTATGGTGACCCCAGCCTAGGTGTCCATGTTTAGGATAGATTCAGCACTTGCTAGTGGAGACAGGAATTAAAATCTAGAATCGTACCAATTCGTATAGTATGGACTATACCCATAGCCGCGTATGGACAGCGTACGAATAGTAGTCATGGCGCATCAAACTGATCAGGAAGTACGTGGAGTGTTTCTTTTTGATGAGCTGATATCAAACTTTTGCTACATTGACATACCTGGGTGAACTTATTCCAAGTTCTTACACTAATGCAATTTGGTAGCATACAATAAATGCCTGTTCATCATCTTGTAAAGCTTGGGTCTCAATCTTGCTAGTCGTGCTTTTGAGTTCCAAGCTGAGGCCTTTGCAAAGTCACTTGGTTATGGTGTTTCTCTCTAGGCAAGACTTATAAAATTGCAGGAAGAGAATTTGTTAGCTATGAATATGGATCCCTAGTATTCTACATATCATTACTCTCACCCTCCTCTTGTAGAGAGGCTTGCTGCACTCGACGAGTCTGACCAAAAAGGAGGAATATCTTAGAGGAATGCATATATACCCTGGAGGTCCTTCCCAAGTCAAGGCATGGAGAAATTTTGAGCACTTACCAGTAATGTTATAATTCTAGAATATTCTATAGACCAGGTTTTGTCATCATCGAAGTCATGTAAGGTTCTATTGCATATATATAATAATGATTCACTTATGTGCCAAGTTTTATATTCAGATTAGAAAAGATATTATTTTTTCCATGTTTTTTGAAATTTGAAGGTTGAAATTTATTGTAAAAGGATCTATATTTCTTTGAATAAATATATTGGCACTAATTGAGCTGAGTGGATTAATTTGATATCTAGTTTACAATTATAGCAGTTTAATTGTTTGACAACTGTTTGACGAAAGTCCATGAGGCAATATTAGTATTTTTGGTGATCCTACCAACTTTTTGACCAAATTCCATAGCGCAATATCAGTGTTTAGTGATCCTACTAGTGAGGTTCATTACATATTTGATAAATGTTTTATGCACAACCTAAAAAAAATAATCACATCTTTTAATCCAAGTGATTAAATCAAGTTCTATTTTTTGAAACTAAAAATAAAATTTTAGATCTACTTTTCTATGTATTATTTCTTAGATCTAGGGTGGGAAAGGATAATTAGAGAATATAGGTGTTCTTAAAACCCTAATTTTTATGAATTATTGATCATGAGGTATCAAATTTTCATTATAGATAATGATATTAATGCTCAATAATGGTGTTTTGAATTTAAGAAGTTTCATTTTCACTCAGATTTGTGGTTAGCAAACTTGGTCCTTTCTCTTTATCATCATGTATTGATTTGGTATGTTTGAATGTTAAAAGAAAGGAATATTTTTTCATGGGAAGAGATGGAACAAGTTTTCTTAGATTAATGGGACACTAATAAATAAAATAATAATAAGGATGAGGATTCAAAAGGGAGGATGATGTAGAAGAAGAATAAAATAATGGTTTTGGCAATAATTATGAGCAAGATAAGGAAGCAAAATAAGGAGACATGGAGGTTAAGGGTTCAAAAAAAATTATCAAAATAAGGAAGATTAAATATTTCAATTTCATAGATGTATTAAAAAAATGAGATTATTTTATTTGTAAACCCAAGTAGCAAGTATAATTTTATCAACATTGACTTAGCTAAGCAACTACATGTTCAATCAAATAAAATCAAGGACACTCAATAGAGGGTAAACATGTTCATTTTTTTAAAGATTTGTAGCTTACTATGGATAAAAATGTATTTAATTCAAATCTTTATGCTTGGGATATGGATGATTTGGATATTGTTCTTAGATAACCTTGGTTAGAAACTTTGGGAACAATCAATATTAATGTGTAAAAGAAGTCCATTAAGCTTTGGTATAAGAGAACGAAGGTAATTTTTTAGGATATCATATTTAGAAAAGAACAACAAAATATTAAGGTTGAAGATTAAAATGAATCTAAAAATGGTGAAAAAGAGCATAAGAAATATTTAGATGAAAATAAATATGAATATAACTTAAAATAATAATTCATGTACTCAAGACACAAAGGCATTGTTGACCATTTTTACCATAGACCAAAATGGGTCAACCCCCTATAGTCATAATATTATATATGGGATTTTTATAATGTCATAGGGTATGTTGTAGCTCATTTTATGTCATCTCATATGCCTTTATATATTTTAGCTTTGGTCATAGTCTAGATCAGTCCTTGTGTCATTTGGTGTCTTAGGGGTCATTTTAGGGTCACATATGCAAGTGGCAAGTTTTCAAGGATCCAAACAAGTTTATGGTGATCAATGCAATTAAAGATCATAGAAAGGGTCCACACTAGCCCCAAGGAATCCATTCAAAGCTAAAAAAGTTTGGGAACAAGATTTATGAAGCTAGACCATCATCAAAATGCCATGAAGAACTAGAATGGACCAGTTCACTTGAGCATTTTTATCTTTGCTAAGAAAGCCTTGCATGACCATTAGACCATGCATGAACAATGTATTTGGTGCCTAGATCACTCTGTACAAGTTTCACATCTAGATGAGTCTTATATCTTGAGATCTAAGCCCAAAAATTTGAGTTTTCGAGTCTAAAAGGCTAGGTCGTCTTGCACGTCACATAAAAATGATCAGACTAGCTCATTTAAACATGTTTTATCTTCACATAGGAAGCATTGAAAGCTAAATTATTCTATTTCCATGGATCCATTCATGCCTAGATCATATCCTAAAAATATCAAGTCCATGTGAGCTTCCTAGATCAAGTTATGGAGTTTCAAATTTGGTCACTTAGAATAGGACATTCGTGCAAGTGTCAAATTCAAGCCTCAATGAATATCTATTTAGATTCAAATGACCAGTGACAGGTGTGTGGACATCATGCAAGACACATAGCTTAGGTCACTCTAAAACTTTGAAAAACACACTTAGAAAGCTCCTAGATCCAATGGATCAAGTGGGAAAAATGCTTTTAGCATCAAGAATATTTCCCAAAAATTTGGTGCCTCCATAACCTTTGTGCTTCTAGATCTAAGCCTCCAAAGTTGGTCAAAAAATGGGAAACATTCGTGCAAACCTCAAAATAAAGCTTGAGCAAAATAAATTCATCATATCTTAAAATTGGCAGTCATATAGACATAAAATACATTCATGAGGACATCAAATGATGAGTATGCAGACATCAATTCTAAGCTCATGAAGTAGTCATTGGATTTCAAATGGTGGGTCCAGGCAAATCTATTAATCATGTTGTTTTTTACATCTTGATCTGATGGTATGAGATGAGTTAAAAGTTCAAGGAGCTTGAGAGGCCACCATGTGGCATAAATGTGTGAAGTAGGTAGATGAATATCAGATCCCAAGTGTAAACATAGGATTTTTAAGTGGCACTAGCTTGAAAAAAGTTGACAAGTCAATGGTAGATCAATGACTCATGGTCATTCATATTGAGTAACATCAATGGTGTGAGATGGGTCAAAGGGTCAAGATCTGATAGTGAGGATCTATGGGATGAATGAAAAATAAAGATAGGTTAGAGCATTTTGATTAGCCTGAACAATCTTTGATGGGCAAGGCTAAACCAAAGGGAAAGTTTTCAACTAGAATGAAAAAGGGATTGCAGGGTCATCCATCCACCATTGGAGCTTGAATAAACATTGTTAAAAGGACACATCAATGTAGTTATATTATAGGACATATAGTAACTACCATTAAATCTCAATATAGACCTTTAGTTTAATGATTTAAGGGTTGTAGTGTCATTTTATAACTGTGTTCACTTCTTTTAGAGAAGGGTCAATGCATATATGAATCATCAGTTCCTATAGTAACATAATGGGTCGATTTGGACCTATTATAATCAATAAATAGGGCTATATAGTCTATAGGCCCCCATCGATAAAATGACTATGGGAAAGTTAATAGTCTAAAATTGGTTTTCCTTCTATAGTTGACCTATGAACATGGGGATGAGTTTGAGCATAATCTAGTTGGACAAGAGTTGGAATTTCAAAATATGTCATCAAGGCATACATGTGGACCCCAATGGTCTTATCTCAATGACCAACTACATGAAAAGTACCCTTATCTCCACTTTTGCATGCGTCGACAAACCAGTTAGGAATAGTTAGCATCAAGATAAAGTTCTAATAGATTGATCCTATGGTTTTAACTACATTGATGCTAAGATAAATCTCTAACAACTTGATCCCACCATTACAACCATTAGGGAGGATCAATGAAGGAATAATGAAACTATGCAACCACTTGAAGCAACTAAGATCAATCAGGAGGATTGAATGAGAAAAGTTACAGAGGTAGTTGTAACTACGGTCCAAAGGAATTTGAACTCATTTGATTCCCTTTTGGACATCTTTCTTTCCCACTTCTCTCTAAAATGTTATAAGAAGGTGTCATTTTGGCCTTTGTAAGGATTTTAACTCCATGTATGATGAACCCCTACTAGAATGATGTCATATTATGCCTTTAAACATTAATACAAATCTGATTTTTGAGTCTTGAAACAATTATCTAAGTGTGCAAGTGGTGTATGGTGATGCAAAGTGGTAATTCTCTACCCTTTCTTCCCTTATCCTTCCATGTTTATGTAATAATTCCTATCTTAATAGGTCATATGAAGTGTTGTCAAGTGTATGAACCTATATTTTAAGTGTATATTGAGCCTTAGTGTCTAAAAATATCCTATGGTTCACTTACCTTGGATATATCTCATACACCTCGCCTCCATATTGAAAGACTGATGTTAGGACTCATAGGACTTAGAAGTTAGCTTGTGTGCATTGTTTTTTAGTGCAATAAATTATGATGATCATATGTAAGACATATTGGTGTATCACATCCTTATAGTAAGTTCAATTCATGCACTTTCTAACCATTTTCCCCATAATTATTTATCATAGGTAATAACATTTAAAGATACATTTAAGGATCTAGCCCTTAAATCTAGAGGCTCATTTCCAATATAGGTACACCCACGTACTTGGAAATGTTCCCATGTTGACCAAATCTAGAATAAGCTTTAAAAACTCCTTCTAGGGTGTAATATTTAGTGACAACAATTTTGGCATGCCCAATGAGACCCATTATCTTAAAAATAACTTGTCAAGGTGAATATTGGTCTTGACAACATCAGTTGTAAATTGGCCTACCACTTAGCATTTGGTGACTCCTTCATGGTAAATATAGTTCAAGGCCATTTGTTTTGTTATAAATTTGCCCTCATAATTATTGTTTCTCACTAGGTCATCTTCTGATAGAACATACAATCCTCTTAACCCACCCATTCAATCTGAAATTCCTCTTGTAATTCAATATCCATAGCCTAATTTGCGCTTTGAAAAACTAGTAGATTTTGCTAGAGAGGAAGAGGCTAAATAGGTTGAGGATATTAAATATCATGAATAATAATACATGGCTAGACCTCATTCTTTCCCTACCTTCAATACTAAAAATCTAATTTAACTTCAAGTATATGATGCCATTCCCCCTAACACAATGAAAGGTGTACCCATATTCAATGATGAGAGTTATGTCACACCTAGTGAGCAAATTAGAGATGTTTCTAACATTTTTAGTTTCAATAGTATTATGTGAGATAATATTTCCATTATAATCCTTTCCATTTCCCTTAAAGTTAAGGCTCTTGATTGGTATATAACTCAAGAAGGTGGATGCATCATAACATTGGATGATTTTGGAGTGTTGATGACTTCTAGATTTGGAGATGAAAGTAACCATGCCTCTCTCATACATCAGCTCAATGTGATAAAAAATGACCTAAAGAAATTATGCATGACTTCAACAAAAGGTTTCATAAGACTTGGCATAGATTACCTCCTCCCATGAGACCACTTGTTAGCTTTGTGTTCCCTACCTACTTGAAAGCCATAGGGATTAAAATTACTGTCATGCTTCAATCTATGGGAGGATTCACTCTTACCAAAACATATGACCTTGATATCAAAGATAATAATAGTCTCATCCAAGTTGTAATATTTCCTCCTAAGGTGTTTATTACTCCATTTTCTCATAATTCTACTAATACTCCAGATGTAGCCCAAGTTCCTAAGGCCAATACCATGCCTAAGGTTGCTCCTAAGCAAGCAAAAAAAATGTTAATTAGAAACCAAAGGTCCTTACCTTAGAGGATCAAAATATGAAATTCAATATGCAACAAGGTTTCCATCAGAATTTGTTAGGATTGTGGAGCTAAAAGCTTCACTGATGCAAACAGGAGAGGAGGTTGCTGAAGGTTGCTGAGTTGCAGAAGAAGTTGGGGTCGGTCTGATCAGCCGACGTCGGCGGGATAGCACAGAGAAGCAACCGACGTCGGTCATATATCGGCCGACGTCGGTCACCTCCAGGCGGACAGGGACCGGCGTCGGTCGCCTGTGTGGTTCGACTGCGAGCTATTTACGGGCAGTTAGCTAACGAACCAAGTGTTTGCATGATGAGTGCTAATTTTAGACTCATAGCTGCGGATCTAATTATGGTAATTAGATGTCTAATCATTGTTTGGATGAGATCTATATAATAGACTCATGGTTGTATTGTAAATGTGTGCTAGGGAGTAAGAGAGCATAATTATAAGCTCCTTCTGTGTGTGAGGTAGAGCTATGGTGCGTTCCTCCTAGTGCCACAGTACCAGGTGTGTTGGTGCTGGATTGGAGAGCCAGCTGGGTTCTTCAATAAGTAAGATCGTTGATCTGCAGGTGTATGTGTGTGTAAGGTCAAGGTTCACAGGTGATTGGAACCATTGCTTGACTTGCAGGTGTGCAAGGTCATACAGACAGCAACACTACAGGGAGCAGTATTAGGCAGGATCTACTTGGAATACAGGTGTGTACTCGGATAGAGCATGAGGAAGGCAAGGGAGTTCCTTCCATAAGTATGGTCTATTGAATTGCAGGTTGTTGCAGATTCATGGGAGATCTACTTGAAGTACCTTGAGTACTTGTGGAGCACGTGGAGTGCTTGTGGAGTGCGTGGAGCACTTGTGGTGTGCGTGGAGCACGGGGAGGTGAACACCAACTCTGTATTTGAGTTGGGTGTTGGGACCTGTGAGAGGGAGAGCTTTGGGGAGAAGAATTACTGTTCACTTGAGGCGTGGGAAACCTCTGTAAGGTGGTGGAGAAGAAGTGGCATCTTCTTTATTGTATTCTTTTCTGTATAAAGTGTTAATACAATTTGGTATTGTCTCTCATATGCTGTGTTATTCTGAATTCTAGTTACTTGGTGATCTGGTTAATTTCCGCATATTAAGTTGCTTGGTATTAGTAATCAAATTGTGTGCTTCCGGTGTACACCCTCTCCCAACAATTGGTATCAGAGCATGTTTGTTGTTCTAGATCCCCAACAAGTGGTATCAGAGCCTTGGTTGTAGGTTCTTGAGCTTGATACCAACAGGCGGTATCTGAGCTGAGGTTGGAGGAAGCAGGTTTTGTGTTTGGTTACAGGTCACTCTCAGGGGTTTCTGATCGAGTGGGAGTAGAGCAACTGCAGATCAAAGTAAGCTAAGAATGGAGGAGTTGAAAAGCACAGATGGTCACTCACGGTCCTATGGAAAGAAAGAGCAGGTAAAAGATTATTGTTGGTTGGTAGCAGATCAACATGAAGAAACTGAAGATACAGATGTTGCAGGGGTTATTGCACAGGATGTTCTTGCAGGTTTCTTGGATAAAGTTGAATCTTGGATAAAAGATTCGGTTGCCTCTTTCCATGCAGTTCCAGGTAGAGGAGCTGGTGAGCCTTGTCAGATTGTTGGCAAAGGCAAAGTGAAGCTGAAATTGCAGGCGGCCAACACACAGGTGTTGATGAAGGTCATGCAGGTCCCAGGTTTGGAGATATGGCTAATTTCTTCAGAAAGATTGGGTGATGAGAGATGCACAAGAACTCTCACAGCGGATGCACTTGAATTAGCTGGTGGTAAGAAAACAGGTATCCTTTATCTACTTGTTTATATTACTGATTCTTCTTTTGTTGCGGAGACGTGGCTTCGTAGGCTTGGTCACATGAGCAGGAAGGAGATGCATGTTCTTAAGCGGAAGACAGATATATTTGACAGGCTTAAGAACTGGAAAGCCTTGGTGTTTATGGAGGAGATGGCGGACAGAACCCAGTGGATGTGGCTGGATACTTCTGAGCAGGGCAGTTTGGACATGTGTTTTGATTCAAAGAAGCTCGCGGGTAAAAAGTCATCACTCACAGGCAAACACAGGTACCGATGTCGGTCAGGAGGAACCGGCGTCGAACAGACAGGTGCCGAGGTCGGTCATGTGCAGACCGACGCCGGCGATGTCGGGTAGAAGGTAAGACCGATGTCGGTTAGGAGAACCGACGTCGGCAGCAGGGATACCAGCGCAGGCAGGTTGGTAGTCAGGTACAGACGCATGGAACCGACGTCGGTCGGATGCAGACTGTGGAGTGACCGAGGTCGGTCACTGTAACGAATTTTGGGTGGACAGCAAGCTGTCAAGGAGTCTCAAACACCCATACGGAGGACTGAAGGCGTAAGTAGGCCCTCAAATTCGTTGTTCCTCTTCTTCATACTTGTTGCTGATTGTAGAGCAGGAAGGATCCAGGAAACAGGTGTGAGCTTGGCATGGATGAGGATGTGATTCCTTGGAGGAGAACCAGACAGGTGTGTCTTGGTGGAGTTGCCAGCAGGTATGAAAGCACAGAGACGAATGGATTCCTTAGTAGAAGAATGGAGAGAACAGACACATGAGACGGAAGATCAGGCATATGGTCTTGAGGAGCTGCAGGACAGTGGTACCAGGTTTGACAGGTGGAGGACGAAGCATGGCTTCAGTCAATGTCAGGGTATCTACTGTGATTTGACTTACCAGGGGGATGGTGATTACAACATCATTCTGTTGCTGTATGTGGATAGTATGCTAGCTAGCAGGGGTATGCTAGCTAGCAGGGGTGTACATACAGGGTTTTGCTGAGCTAAGGGTAAGATTAGTTCAGTGGCATGTCATGAGGAGTTTGGAGCAGCGGAATTCTTTGACATGGGAGGCATGGAGATCACAGGTTGATTTTGTCTCGAGTGGGAGCTGATGTGAATCAGGTGTTGGCGAGGTTCGGGATGCAGAGCCGGAGCACACTAAGGGCTGGACAGGTATAGTGTCCGAAATCACATGAGGTCTGGTATAGACCTGAGTATTCCCATGCAGTGGGAGCTGTCAGAGAGTTAGGAGCCAATTCGTGGAAGTGGATTCTCAGGTTTTCTGAGAGGGACCGGCAGCAGGTGTTGCTATGCAGGGTCAGGACTTCACTACATGTATTTGTAGGTTCGGATGTGGCAGGTTACTCGGATGACAGGTGGTACACCACGGGATGTGTGGTGGGTTGTCTTCAGGTGGGAGCTTGAAGAGGGATACAAACCAGGAAACAGATTAGACGGAGTACAGGTACAGGTACAGTGCATCTGTTTATCTCCAAGTGGGAGATTGTTAGGATTGTGGAGCTAAAAGCTTCACTGATGCAAACAGGAGAGGAGGTTGCTGAAGGTTGCTGAGTTGCAGAAGAAGTTGGGGTCGGTCTGATCAGCCGACGTCGGCGGGATAGCACAGAGAAGCAACCGACGTCGGTCATATATCGGCCGACGTCGGTCACCTCCAGGCGGACAGGGACCGGCGTCGGTCGCCTGTGTGGTTCGACTGCGAGCTATTTACGGGCAGTTAGCTAACGAACCAAGTGTTTGCATGATGAGTGCTAATTTTAGACTCATAGCTGCGGATCTAATTATGGTAATTAGATGTCTAATCATTGTTTGGATGAGATCTATATAATAGACTCATGGTTGTATTGTAAATGTGTGCTAGGGAGTAAGAGAGCATAATTATAAGCTCCTTCTGTGTGTGAGGTAGAGCTATGGTGCGTTCCTCCTAGTGCCACAGTACCAGGTGTGTTGGTGCTGGATTGGAGAGCCAGCTGGGTTCTTCAATAAGTAAGATCGTTGATCTGCAGGTGTATGTGTGTGTAAGGTCGAGGTTCACAGGTGATTGGAACCATTGCTTGACTTGCAGGTGTGCAAGGTCATACAGACAGCAACACTACAGGGAGCAGTATCAGGCAGGATCTACTTAGAGTACAGGTGTGTACTCGGATAGAGCGTGAGGAAGGCAAGGGAGTTCCTTCCATAAGTATGGTCTGTTGAATTGCAGGTTGTTGCAGATTCATGGGAGATCTACTTGAAGTACCTTGAGTACTTGTGGAGCACGTGGAGTGCTTGTGGAGTGCGTGGAGCACTTGTGGTGTGCGTGGAGCATGGGGAGGTGAACACCAACTCTGTATTTGAGTTGGGTGTTGGGACCTGTGAGAGGGAGAGCTTTGGGGAGAAGAATTACTGTTCACTTGAGGCGTGGGAAACCTCTGTAAGGTGGTGGAGAAGAAGTGGCATCTTCTTTATTGTATTCTTTTCTGTATAAAGTGTTAATACAATTTGGTATTGTCTCTCATATGCTGTGTTATTCTGAATTCTAGTTACTTGGTGATCTGGTTAATTTCCGCATATTAAGTTGCTTGGTATTAGTAATCAAATTGTGTGCTTCCGGTGTACACCCTCTCCCAACAATTGGTATCAGAGCATGTTTGTTGTTCTAGATCCCCAACAGAATTCATATCCTTATTAATAGTAATACGGTCAACAATATAGAATAGGAAGAGGCCAATGACATCCCAATCCCAACAAGCCTACCAATGTATACAATCCTAACTCTACCACTAATTCAAGGGAGATGGTATCAATTCATATAAATTTGGTGTAGGGAGAATATTGATAGCAAGACCAATTTAGGGATGCTACTAAGAATGGAAAGCAAGATTTGGTGGCTCAAGGAGTAGTTACTCCCCTCTTGTCAAATGAAGATGAGGTGATGATGCAAGTTAATGAAGATTGACAACCTCAAGGAGGGTCTTCACCAATTTTATTATTGAAGACTTTTTTGTGTTAAATCAAAGATCCTCTATCACAAACAATATAATGGCCAAGATGAAGGCTCTAGGAGGTGGTAGTATCATCCCCGCAAGATCATCCAATCCTCCTGTAAGGAAACAAGATGCAACTATAAGTGTGACACTAATAAATAAAATAAGAATAAGGATGAGGATTAAAAATGGAGGATGATGTAGAAGAAGAATAAAATAATGGTTTTGGTAATAATTATGAGCAAGATAAGGAAGCAAAATAAGGAAACATGGAGGTTAAGGGTTCAAAAAAAATTATCAAAATAAGGAAGCTTAAATATTTCAATTTCATAGATGTATTAAAAAAAATGAGGTTACTTTATTTGTAAACCCAAGTAGCAAGTATAATTTTATCAACATTGACTTAGCTAAGCAACTACATGTTCAATCAAATAAAATCAAGGACACTCAATAGAGGGTAAACATGTTCATTTTTTTAAAATTTTGTAGCTTATTATGGATAAAAATGTATTTCATTCATATCTTTATGCTTGGGATATGGATGATTTGGATATTTTTCTTAGATAACCTTGGTTAGAAACTTTGAGAACAATCAATATTAATTTGTAAAAGAAGTTCATTAAGCTTTGGTATAAGAGAATGAAGGTATTTTTTTAGGATATCATACTTAGAAAAGAACAACAAAATATTAAGGTTGAAGATTAGAATGAATCCAAAAATGGTGAAAAAGAGCATAAGAAAGATTTAGATGAAAATAAATATGAATAAAACTTAAAATAATAATTCATGTACTCAAGACACAAAGGATGAGGATTCAAAATAGGAAATTCAATATGCAACAAGGTTTCCATCAGAATTCATATCCTTATTAATATTAATATGGTCAACAATATAGAATAGGAAGAGGCCAATGACATCCCAATCCCAACAAGCCTACCAATGTATATAGTCCTAACTCTACCACTAATGCAAGGGAGATGATATCAATTCATAGAAATTTGGTGTAGGGAGAAGATTGATAGCAAGACCAATTTAGGGATGCTAGTGAGAATGAAAAGCAAGATTTGGTGGCTCAAGGAGTAGTTACTCCCCTCTTTTCAAATGAAGATGAGGTGATGATGCAAGTTAATTAAGATTGGCAACCTCAAGGAGGGGTCTTCACCAATTTTATTATTGAAGACACTTTTGTGTTAAATCAAAGATCCTCTATCACAAACAATATAATGGCCAAGATGAAGGCTCTAAGAGGTGGTAGTAGCATCCCCACAAGATCATCCAATCCTCCTGTAAGGAAATAAGATGCAACTATAAGTGTGACAATTCTAAAAGCTTTTGCATCCCCATCAAGTCAAAATATGGTAAGGTTTGCTCCTATTCCTCAAGTTCTAGGTAATTCTCTACCTACAAGATACAAAGAGAAAGTAGGTATGTCTTTTTAAACATTATGAATCTTTGAAGAACACTAAGACATCCATTTCTCTTTGGCATGCTCTTCATATGCCTAGTCAAAAAGAACTCCTACAAAAGTAGTTATCTACTATATTTGATAATGTCTCAACCTCAAATCAAATTCATGGTCATATTTATCTTGAAAATTCTCATAATACCATTATTGAACCATCCAATAAGGCTAAGAAACCTCCACCATTTTACCTCACCCTAATTATAGGTGACAAGTTGGTACATAATTACATAGTTGATAGTGGAGGTTCTACTTCTCTCATGTCTAAAGTTGTAGCTAACAAGTTGGGCCTAAAATATGAGCCACATAGAAAATGGGTCTTTCAATTAGATGGTACACATACCAAAATAATAGGGATAATAAAAGGCTTAAATGTTTTCTTGCATGATTGTCTGAGTTTTCCTATCTTGCAAGACATAGTTGTGGTTGATCTCCCAACCCACATTGCAATCTACCTATCAAGGGACTTCATAACCAAGATAGATGGCTATCTCTCAGTTGACTAGTCTTTCTTGGCCTTTAAAACAAGGTATGGGGTGAAGGTGACAATTAGGACATAACCTCTAGAAAGGTTCCATATAGAACCTTACATTGAGACAAGCTCTAAAATTAATTGTGTTGTTCATGAAGAAACTGACTCTATTGTGAATGATGGCACTTCTTCCAAGATTGAGTGTATTTAAGATTTATTTCTTGATGAATATGGCACTAATACTTATGGGTAGGATCACTATGCTCTTGTGGATGAAATTTATTTAGGAGTGCATTGTATACATGAAGGAGTACCAACACCTCTACTTGTCAAGGAAGAGGGTGAAGATGATGAGTTGTGGAAGATGTTTTTTGATGGTTCAAGAAGTAAATTTATTGCAGGGGATAGTATTATGTTGGTTTTCATATCTAAATAATAGTATTATGACTCATATAGATTTCATTTTAGTTGTACTTTTAATGTGTTTGAGTATGAAGGTTTGATTCATGGTCTTCAATGGGAAAGGAGAAAAGGAATCAAGAACTTGCAAGTATGTGGAGACAGTGAATTGGTTGTGCATCAAGTGAGGAATGTGGTTGATGCTAATAACCCTTTGCTTAAGTAATACAAGCATAAGATATGGGATTTTCTTGAATACTTCAATGCATTTATTATACAATCAATCCCAAGGGAGAATAAGTCATGTTGATAGACTAGCTACAATAGGAGCTCAATTTGATACTCCAACTACCATAAAAGAGGAGGGAAAACAATCTCGTATAAATATCATTATCAAACCTTCTATCCTTGATAATGAATTGTCTTGGTAAGTATTTGATAGTGACAAACACATTGCATGATTCTTGCAAAATGAGGTTGAGTTTTCTTCAAGGAATCAAAAGAGGCTTCAAGAATAATTAGGCAATCAAATTGTGCAATTAAGGACCAATAAGATACCTAAGGGTTTGGTGAACTTAGAAAGTATCTTCAATGAGGATTATCTTCAGAAGAAAGAGAAAGTGGGTATGTCTACAAAAGAGGATAATTATGAAAGAGTCTTGATCTTCAAGGATAAACTCCTCAAACTAGACAAGGTATATTCTACATTAGAGAAGCAAGCATTAATTGAGTTATGTAGAGAGTTTCATGATATATTTGTTTGGGAATATAAGAACCTCAAAGGATTTTGTCCTATCCTAGTACACCATTGAATTGGAACCTAGAGTTAAACCGATTAAACAGAAGCAAAGACCCATCAACCCAAAGGTTGAGCAACTTATAAGGTTAGAGCTTACCAAAATCCTTGAATATTATATAATATTTACCATCAATCATTAAACATGGGTAGCTAACCTTGTGCCTGTTATAAATAAGAATGGGGAGATAAGACTTTGTGTAGAGTTTAGAGTTCTTAATAGAGTGTCACTCAAAGATCACTAGCCTCTACCCTCCATGGAGTAGATTTTTCAAATGATTTAAGGTTCTCAATGTTTTTCTCTTCTAGATGGATATTCAATCTATAATAATAATTTAGTCAATGAAGATGATCAGTTTAAGACAACCTTCACTACTAAATGCGGAACTTTTGCTTATAGGAATATGCCCTTTGGTCTATCCAATGTTGGTGCCACATTTCAAAGAGTAATGGACATGGCCTTCAAAGGTTTGATCAATGAGATGCTAATGGTCTATCTAGATGATATAACAGTGTTTTCTAAAGATACTAATGAACACATACAATACTTTATACAAGTTTTTGATAGATATAGGCAATATGGAGTGTCTCTTAACCCAAAGAAGTGCATTTTTACTATTCATGAAGGCAAGCTCTTAGGACATATTATTTCCAAGGATGGTTTGACTATTGATCTTTAGAGGATAGAGGTTATTCTAATTTTATCATTTCCCTTGCATAAAAAATGTCTTAAATTTTTCTAAGGAAAGATAAACTTTTTAAGGAGGTTCATACCTAGTTTTGCATCTTTGGTGAAACCTATTACAGCTATGCTCAAGAAGAACTAAGTCTTTTCCTAGACCAAAGAGGGTAAGAGAAATTTTGAAGCCATAAAGAAAGCAATTACATAAGCTCCTACTCTTTTGAATCTTGATTTTACTAAAGACTTCATGTTGTATTCATTTTCTAACCTTGATACTATCTCATCCATGTTGATACAAAAGAATGATGATGGTGTAGAGCAACCAATTGCATTATTTAGTTAAGTTTTAGAAGATTATTAAGTCAAGTACACCTTTGTAGAGAAACAAGTCCTTGATGTTATAAGAGGATTAAATAAGTTCAAACATATGGTTTTAAATAATAAGATCCATGTTATGGTCTCTCATCTTAGCACCAAAGAGTTTCTTTTGAGCAAAGATATTAGTGAAAAGAGGGTAGGGTGGATCACTAAGGTAATAGAGTATGATTTTGATATGAAAGTGACAAATTGGTAAGGGGTGAAGGCCTTTGCGAAAATTTGGCTTTAGATCTTCATGAGTTAAAGGAAGAGGCCCTAGTCAACCATGACTATTCCCAATCAATTGGTCTATTTCCTCCACAAATTTTGACATAGGATGTGATCAGATTTCTTCAAAATGGTGAGTATCCTAATAATATGAGTAGATCACAAAGGAGATATTTTAGATTGTAATATATCCCCTTTTGTCTTGTGTGGAGGGATCTCAATGGTGTATTATTGATATGCATTGATAATGATCATTTTGGAGTGTTGCTTGACAATTTCCATGATGGGACAGCAAGAGGGCATTTCTCTCCAAGAACCACAACTATCAAGATCATGACAGCTGGCTATTATTGGCCTAGCCTTTTCAAAGACTACCATGCTTGGGTGAGAAGGTGTGGACCATGTGCTTTCTTTGTACTAAATCAAAGCCTATCCAATTTGATCAACCTTTCATGTAATGAAATCTTGAGTTCATTGGCATGATAAATCCCCCATCAAGTGTTGGTCATAAATGGATACTCATAGCAACTGATTATTTTACAAGATGGGTTGAGGTAGTAGCATTGAAGGAAGCTAATGAGAATTTTATGTTGGAATTTCATGAGAGCATCATAACAAGATTTAGCACTCCTTTTGTTATCATTTTAGATAATGCTTTTACTTTTATGGGTGATAAGATAGTTGATTGGCCAAATAGTAATGGCAAATTCTTAAACAATTAATCTAACTACTACCCTCAAGGTAATGGGTTGGTTGAATCTACTAATAAGAATCTGATCATAATCATTAAGAGAGCCTTGAATCATAACCAAATATATTGACACACCAAATTAAACACAGCCTTATGAGCTGATAGGATAACTCCAAAGAGGTCAACAGGGAATTCTCCTTTTATGCTTATATATGGAAGGGAAGCTAGGTTATATATCTCTCAAGAGATGCTTGCCTTAGAGTTAGCACATCAACTAGAGTTGTTTGAGAAAAATCCAATGGAAGTGAGATTGAAGAATAAATGGAGTTGTAAGAGACTAGAGATAAAGCTCACCAAGCTATAGAGCATCACCAAATACTAATGAAGATGTCTTTTGATGAGAAATCAACTCCAAGATCATTCTAAGAAGGTGATATAGTATTTAAATGGGATGAATATAGAGAAAAACTAGGAGACATACCAAATTTGATATCCTATGAAGTGGAACATATGTCATCATCAAGTGCGAATAAAGCAACTCTTTCTAGTTAGAAAGGATGAATGGAGAAGAGTTGCCTATCCCTATAAATGAGGTACATTTGAAACCTTGATATTGAGAACTGAAGGTTTATTTTTATAAATATTAGATTAGGTGTGTGTTTCCTTTCTTGTTGTGTTGTTTTCAAATAAGTTCCCTTGAGGCACATGTGTGTCTTTGCTTAGGTTTCTTGTCTCATGTGTTACTTCTTCTTTATCTTTCATTGTATTTTATGTGTTGTTTAAGGTAGTTTATGTATCAAACCTACTATACATGTGAATTCATATCCCAATGGAAAGGATTAGGCAATTTATCATGGCATAATAATCATACCACCTTTGGGAAATCACTAAGAATGTTGACCATTTTTACCTCAGGCCAAAATGGGTCAACCCCCTATAGTCAAAATATTGTATAGGGGATTTTTATAATTTCATAAGGTATGTTGTAGCTCATTTGATGTCATTTTATATTCCTTTATAGATTTTATCTTTGGTCATATTCTAGATTATTCTTTGTGTCATTTGGTGTCTTAGGGGTCATTTTAGGGTCATATATGTAAGTGACAGGTTTTAAAGGATCCAAACAAGTTCATGGTGATCAATACAATTCAATATCATGGAAAGGGTCCACACAGGACCCAAAGAGTCCATTCAAAGATATAAAACTTTGGTAACAAGATTTATGAAGCTAGATTGTCATCAAGATGCCATGAAGAACCAAAATGGACCAGTTCACTTGAGCATTTTTTATCTTTGTTCAGAAAGCCTCACATGACCATCATACCATGTGTGATCAATGTATTTGGTGCCAAGATCACTCTTTGTAATTTTTATATCTTGATGAGTATTTCATCTCAAGATCTAATCCCTCAAAGTTGAGATACTGAGTCTAAAATACCAAGTCATCCTGCACGTCACATAGAAATGATCAAACTAGCTCATTTGAACATTTTTTATCTTCACATAAGAAGACTCACAAGCCAAAGGATTATAGTGCCATGGATCCCTTCATGCCTATATAATATCCTAAAATTTCAAGTCCACGTGAGCTTCCTATATTAAGCTATAAAGTTTCAAAGTTGGTCACTCAAAATAGGACGTTCATGCAAGCATCAAATTTAAGACTCGGTAAATAGCCATTTAGAATCAAATGACCAATGATATACATGTGAATTTCATGTAAGACACATAGGTTATCTCACTTGAACACTTAGAAAGCTCCCAGAGTCAGTGGATCAAGTGGGCACAATCCTTTTAGCATCAAGAACAATTCTTCAAAATTTGGTGCCTCTATGACCTTTGTGCCTCTAGATATAAACCTCCAAAGTTGGTCAAAAAATGGGATACATTTTCATACTCAAGAAAAATAAATCCATTGGAGCTTAAAATTGATAGTCACACAGATGTCAAATATATTTGTGAAGATGTCAAATGATGGGCACACAGATGTCAATTTTAAGCTCATGAAGTAGTCATTGGATTTCAAATTGTGGGTTCATGCAAATATATGGCTCACGTTGCTTCATATATCTTGATCCAATGGTATGTTATGAGTCAAAAGGTCAAGGATCTTGAGAGGCCACCACATGGCACAATCACATGAAGTAGGCAGACTAACAATAGATCTCAAGTACAAACATGAGACTGCCAAGTGCCACTAGCTTAGAGAAAGTTGATAAGTCAAGGGAAAATCAATGACTTGTGGTCATTCATACCAAGAAAGATTGATGGTGTGATATGGTTCAAAGGGTCAAGATTTGATATTGAGGATCTATGAGACCAATGAAATTAAAGATAAGTTGGAGAATTATTATTGGCTTGAGCAATCTTCAACAGGCAAGGTCAAACCAAAGGGCAATTTTTCAACCAAAATGAACAAGGGCTTGTAAGTTCATCGATCTACCATTATATCTTAGCTAAATGATATTAAAAGGATACATTTATGTAGTTAGATTAAGGGACCTATAGTAACTACCATAACTCAACATGGACCTCTGGTTCAAATATTTAATGGTTGTAGTGTCATTTTATGACTATGTTCACTTTCTTCAGATAAGGGTCCATGCATATATGAATCCTCAATTCTTACAGTAACATAATGGATCTATTTGGACCTATTATAATCAAGAAAGAGGGATATATATTCTATAGTCCCCCATCAATATAATGACTATAGGAAAACCAATAGTCTAAAATTGGTTTTCCTTCTATAGTCAACCTATGAACATGGGGATGAGTTCAAGCAAAATCTAATTGGATAAGAGCTAGAATTTCAAAGGATGCCATGAGGTCATACATGTGGACCCAAATCATTTCTAGGACCAAATGCATGAAAAGGACTCTTCTCTCCATTTTTTCATGCATCAACAAACTAGTTAGGAGTAGTTGGCATTAGGACAATGCTCTAACATATCGATCCTATGGTTGTAACTACATTGATGCCAAGATAAAGCTCTAACAACTTGATCCCACCATTGTAACTATCAAGGAGTATCAATGAAGGAATAATGTAACTGTGAAACCACTTGAATTAGCTAAGATCAATCAAGAGGTTTGAATGAGCATTATTGTAGAGGTAGTTATAAATATGGTCCAAAGGAAGTTGAACTCATTTTATTCCCTTTTGGACCTCTTTCTTTCCCATTTCTCTCTCTAAAATGCTATAAGAAGTTGCCATTTTTGCCCTTGTAATGAGTTCCACTCCATGTATGACAAATCCCTACTAGAATTATGTCATATTTTACCTTTAAACATTAATGTAGATCTAATTTTTGATTCTTGGAATAATTGTCTAAGTGTGCAAGTGATGTATGGTGATACAAAGTGTTAATTCTCTACCCTTTTTTCCCTTATCCTTCCATGTTTGTGCAATAATTCCTATCTTAATAGGTCATATGAAGTGTTGTCAAGTGTATGAACCTATCTTTTAAGTGTATAATTAGCCTTAGTGTCTACGAATATCCTATGGTCCACTTACAGTGGATATCTCTCATGCACCTCACCTCCATATTGAAATACTCATGTTAGGACTCATAGAACTTAGAAGTTAGCTTGTGTGCATTATTTATTAGTACAATAAAGTATGATGATCATATATAATACATCTTTGTATAACACCTCCTTAAATTATGTTCAATTCATGCAATCTCTATCCTTTTTCCCCATAAGTAATCAGTTGGCATAGGTAAGAGTATTTCAAGATACATTCAGGGATCTAGCCCTTAAATCTAAAGGCTCATTTCCAATATAGGTACACCCACATACCTGGAAATGTTCCCATATTTCCCAAATCTAGAAGAATCTTGAATGCCTCCTTTTAGTGTGTAGGATTTGGTGACAATAATTTTGGCATACCTGGTGGGACCCATTGTCTTCAAAACAACTTGTCAAGGTGAAAGTTGGTCTTGAAAACATTAGCTGTAAGTTGGTCTACCACTCAGCATTTGGTGACTCCTTCATGTTAAATCTAGTTTAATGGAATTTTTTTTGTTATAAAAGTGCCCCCATAATTTATGGTAACCCACCCATTCAGTCAAAAATTCCTCTTGTAATTCAATATACATAGCCTAATATGAGCTTTGAGAAACTAGTAAATTTTTCTAGAGAGGAAGAGGCTGAAGAGACTAAAGAGGTTGAGGATCTTGAAGATATTAAATAATAAGACATGGCTAGACCTCATGCTTCCCCTACCTTCAATACTAAAAATCCAATTTAACTTCAAGTATATGATGTCATTCCCCCTAACACCACGAAAGGTGTGCCCACATTTAATGGTGAGAGTTATGTCACACCTAATGAGCACATTAGAGATGTTTCTAACTTTTATAGTTTCCATAGTATTGTGTAAGAGAAAATTACCATTAGACGCATTTCCATGTCCCTTAAATGGAAGGCTCTTTATTGGTATATGAATCTATAAGGTGGATGCATCACAACGTGGGATGAGTTTGGATTGTTATTAACTTCCATATTTGGAGATGAAAGTGACCATACCTCTCTCATACATCAGTTCAATGTGATAAAAGGGGACCCAAATAAATAATTCATTACTTTAGTGAAATGTTTCATAAGACTTGGCATAGATTTCCTCCTCCTATGAGACCACCTACTAGATTTGTGTTCCCTACCTACTTAAAATCCATATGGACTAAAATTGTTGTCATGCTTCAATCTATAGGAGGATCCACTCTCACCAAAGCATATGACCTTGATATAAAAGTTAAGAATAGTCTCATCTAAGCTAGAAGATTACCTTCTAAGGTGTCTATGTCTTCATTGCCTCATTATTTTGATAATACTCTAGATGTAGCCCAAGTTCCTAATGCCAATACCAAGACTAAGGTTGCTCTAGGAAAGTAAAAAATAATGTTGATTGGAAAGAAAAGTTTTTAGCCTTAGAGGCTCAAAATATGCAAGCCAATATACAATAAGGTGTCAATCAAAATTCATATCCTTATCAATAAAAATATGAACAACAATATATAAGAGGAAGAGGCCAATGGTATCCCAATCCCAACAGGATTGCCAATATATAAATTCATAACTCTACCACCAATGCAAGGGAGATGGTACTAGTTAATAGCAATTTGGTGCAAGGAGAATATTGGAAGAAAGATCAATTAGTGTACATGCCAATTAGAATTAAAAGCAAGATTTGGTGTCTTAATTATTAGTTACTCCCCTCCTATCAAATGAGGATGAGGTAATGATACAAGTTAATGAAGATTGGCAACCTCAAGGAGGGATCTTCACCAATTTTATGGTTGAAGACACTTTTGTGCTAAATCAAGGAGCCTTTATCATAGACAATACAATGGCCAAGATGAAGTACTTATGAGGTGGTATTAGCATGACCATAATCTCATCCAATCCTCCTACAAGGCAACAAGATGCAGTTGCAAGTGTGATAGTTCCAAAAGATTATACATCCCCATCAAGTCAAAACATGGTAAGTTCTACTCTTATTCCTCAAGTTCCAAGTAATTCTCTACCTAAAATATCTAAAGAGAAAGTATGTATGGATTATCTAAACATTATATAATCTTTTAATAATTCTAAGACATCCATTTCTCTTTGGGATGTTCTTCATATGCCTAGTCAAAAAGAACTCCTACAAAAGTAGTTATACGTTATCCCTGCTAATGTCTCACCCTTAAATCAAAGTCATATCCATGTTTCTAATGAAAATAATCTTGATACCATCATTTAACCATCCACTAGGGCTAATAAATATCCACCATTTTACCTCACCCTCATTATAGGTGACAAGTTAGTACACAATTGCATAGTCGATAGTGGAGCTTCTACTTCTCTCATGCCCAAAGTTGTAGCTGATAGGTTGGGCCTTAAATATGAGACACATATCAAAGGTGTATTATAATTATATGGTACACCTACAAAAATATTAATACTAATAAAATTCTTGAAGTTTTTCTTTCACAATTGTCCTAGTTTTTCTATCTTAAAAGACATAGTTATGGTTAATCTCCTAGCCCACTTTACAATCTACTTATCAAGGGACTTCACAGCTAAGATAGATGGATATCTCTCAATTGATTGGTCTTTCTTGGCCTTTAAAACAAGTTATGGGGCCAAGGTGACAATTAGTACACAATCTCTAGCAAGGTTCCATATAGAACCTTATACTGAGACAAGTTCTAATTTGAATTGTATTGTTCATGAAGAAAAGGATCCTATTGTAGATGATGGCACTTCTTCCAAGATCAAGGGTATTTTAGATTTATTTCTTAATTAATATGTAAATAATACTTACATGTAATATCCCTATGCTTTTGTGGAGGAAATTGATTTAGGAGTGTATTGTATACATGAAGAAGGCATACCAACACCTTTAGTTGCCAAGGAAGAGGGTGAAGATGATGAGCTTTGGAAGATATTTTTTGATGGTTTAAGAAGTAAAGTTCATGCAAGGGATAGTCTTATGTTAGTTTACCCATTTAAATAGTATTATTATTCTTCATATAGATTTCATTTGAGTTGTACTTGTAATGTGGCTTAGTATGAAGGTTTAATTCATGGTTTTCAATGGGCAAAGAGAAAAAAAATCAATAACTTGTAGGTATATGGAGATAGTGAATTGGTTGTGCATCAAGTGAGGAATTTGGTTGATAACAATAACCTTTTGTGTAAGTCATACGAGCATAGGATATGGTATTTTCTTGAAAACTTTAATGCAATAAATATATAAGTAGTCACATAGACTAACTTCCATAAGAGCTCAATTTGATACTCCAATTGCCATAAAAGAGAAGGGAAAATAGTCTCATATTAATATCATTATTAGACCTATCCCTAATAATGAAGTGTCTTGTAAATTATTTGATAGTGACAAACACAATTCATGCTTCTTACAAAATGAGGTTGAGTTTTCTTCAAGGAATCAAAGGAGGCTCCAAGAACAATTGGGTGATCAAATTATGCAACTAAGGACCAATAAGATACCTAAGGGTTTGGTGGCCTTAGAAAGTATCTTCAATAAGTATGATCAAAATTAAAAAAATTACTTGGGTATGTCTACAAAATAGGATAATTATGAAATGGTCTTTATCTTCAAGGACAAACTCCTCAAACTAGGCAAGGTATGTTCTACATTAGAGAAGCAAGCATTCGTTGGGCTATGTAGAGAGTTTCATGATATCTTTTATTGGGAATATAAGGACCTCAAATTATTTTATCCTATCCTAGAACACCATAACATTGAGTTGAAACCTAAATTTAAACCGATTAGACAGAAGCAAAGACCCATCAACATTAAGGTTGAGCAACTCATGAGGTTAGAGCTTACCAAACTCCTTGAATCTAAGATAATATTTTCCATCAAGAATTAAACATGGGTAACTAACCTTGTGCCTATTATAAATAATAATGGGGAGATAATAATTTATCTAGATGCTAAAGATCTTAATAGATTGTCACTCAAAGATCACTAGCCTCTACCCTACATGAAGTAGATTTTGCAAATGGTTTCAGGTTTTCAATGTTTTTCTCTTTTAGCTGGATATTCAAGATATAATCAAATTTTAGTCAATGAAGATGATCAGTTTAAGACAACCTTCACTACTAAATGGGGAACTTTTGCTTATAGGAAGATTCTCTTTAGTCTGTCCAATGTTGGTTCCACATTTCAAAGAGCAATGGACATGGCCTTCAAAGGTTTGATCAATGAGATGTTATTGGTATATATAGATGATATAATAGTGTTTTCTAAAAATGATAATTAACACATGAAACACTTAATATAAATTTTTTAAATATGTAGGAAATATGGAGTATCTCTTAACCCAAAGAAGTGCATCTTTGTTGTTCATGAAGGCAAGCTCTTAGGACACATTATTTCCAAAGATGGTTTGACTATTAATCCTAAGAGGATAGAGGCTATTCTAAGTTTATTATTTCCCTTTCATAAGAAATGTCTTCAAATTTTATTAGGAAAGATAAACTTTGTAATGAGGTTCATACCTGGTTTTGCATCTTTGGTGAAACCTATTACAACTATGCTCTAGAAAAACCAAGCCTTTTATTGGACCAAAGAAGGTAAGAGCAGTTTTGAAGCCATAAAGAAAGCAATTATAGAAGCTTATACTCTTTTGAATCTTGATTTTAATATACTTCATGTTGTATTCATTTTCCAACCTTGATACTATCTCAACCATGCTGATACAAAAAAATGATGATGGTGTAGAGAAACCAATTGCATTCTTTAGTCAAGGTTTAGAAGATTATTAAGTCAAGTACACCTTTGTAGAAAAATAAGTCCTTGATATTGTAAAAGAGCTAAATAAGTTTAGAAATAAGGTTTCAAATAATAATATCCATGTTATGGTCTCTCATCCTAACACCAAAGAGTTTCTTTTGAGAAAAGATCTTAGTGAAAAGAGGGTAGGGTTGATCACTAAGGTAATGGAGTATGACATTGATATCAAAGTGACAAAATTGGTAAGGGGTAAAGGCCTTTGTGAAAATTTGTCTTCAGATCTTCATGAGTCAAAGGAAGAGGCCTTAGTCAACCATGATTATTCCCAATTAGCTAGTTCATTGCCTCCACAAAGTTGGATACATAATGTGATCAGATTTCTTTAAAAAGGTGAGTATCCTAATAATATGAGTAGATCACAAAAGAGATATTTGAGTTAACAATTTTGAGAATATTACTGTATTATTTCTAATTTAGTTAAAAGATTTGAGTAGTAAAATCAGTAAATAAATATGCAATAATTAAGCTACTAAGTTGTGTAAATTAGATTGCAATTTTGACCTTTCTAAAAATAGTAATAAGATAGAGAAAATAAGACTTAGCTAAAAACTAGTTGATATGGCTGAGACAGAGTCTGATATTCACTGTGTAAGATTGGGACACTATCACAAACTGAGATCTGACCTCTGTGGTTGTTGTCCTTAGGATCTAAGCTTTCTAATTTTTGTTTGTTAGGTCTGTGTGACCCTGTCCATGTAGTTTCGATAGATGGAAGTTTGTAAAGCTCCTTGTAGATTAGATTCTTTCTTCAAATCCTATACTCTATTGTGCTTTGACCAATTTTGAGAAAGAGGGGGGTTAGTGTTTGTAAGATTCACTGAACGTGCATCCACACCCCTTGTGTGGATACGCTACCTAAATATTAATACTCTGAAGAGGGATCAAGCCATATGTAGTTCTCCCATTTGATGTGTTTTGTGTAATTGAGTGTATGAATGTGCAAAATGCTAAACTAGATGTACTTAAGGTGGCTAGGGACTAGTGTAAGGATTTGAATAAGCTTTTAAGTGTATTGGCTAGATATATGCAAATAATAGGTAAGATTTTTTGAGTAGTCTTGCTTGTATTCTTTTTTACTTAGTGATAATGTGCAACACCTTATAAATGATCTTTGAATGGGCTTTTATAGGGATCTATTGGTCATGGGTTGAATGATCTCACATTAGGCTAACAAGGATAAAGATAGGGAACCAGATGGTATCGACCATTGGGGATAAAAATAGACTTGGATAAGAGCACTAAAAGCATATAGGAGTGGCACCGGTGTTATAGTCCTAGTGTGGCACTTTTTTCCTAAGCAGATGGGACCTAGGGGGATTGATCTATCATAGAAAGAAGAGTCTGGGTCAATTGAGATCAGGTCTAGAAGACTACAAATGATTGAGAATCAATGAAAATGATGCCTATGAGGGTCATGAGAGCAAACAAGAGGGTCTTAAGGGTTGGGTATTATTATCCACACTCAAGTTACCAATTTTCACATTTTATATGACTACATTTTCCTCCCTTTATTCTAGTGATGCAGAAAAGCAAAATACTAGGATAAAGGTGATTTGGGAAACAATTTAGGTGACCATTTGGGTGGCAAAAATTTAGGTGACCATTCGGGTGACAGTTAATTCTTCAAATTTTGTATTGTTTTAAATCTTCACCATTATGTCCTCAAGTATTGTATTATTTTAATTCTTAGAAGTCAAATTATTGGTGACAGTTATTTTCTCGAGCCACTCAATCTTAAATCATCACCTATTAATTCCTCGAGTGACTCAATCTCCCCATGTATGAAATATGTATAAATGCATTGTAACCCAAAATGAGAAGGTAGACATCTCTTACCAGAGATAAGCCTATATTTGTATTACAATTTTGAGTAATATTACATCTCTTCTCAGAGAATTCATTATTACTGTGTTATTTCTATGCTATTGAAATATTTATCAACTAGAACTTCTGCTTTTTGGATTAGTGGTATCAGAGCGGTTTGTCTTGAGAGTGTATGATCTCGAGGATGAGGTCATGATACATAAAACTTGGGTGGGAAGCGATAGAGCTTCCAAACTTTCCACCTATTCACCCCAAATGACTTCAAATGGCAGATGACACCGAGACATCTGATCCTTTAAAGGAAATGGTGAATGAATCCCTCCAACGGCAACAAGCACAGATGTTGCAAAAATTTGCTCAAATTCTTCAGACACTTTTGATGGGAAATTCTGGCTCCACGGCTACACATCCTGGCTTCTCATCTAGGGAACTTCCTTTCAGTGCCCCAACACCCTTCAAAGTTTAAGTAAATTTTGATATTCCCACATTTGAAGGCAAAATCAATGTTGATGCAGTGGAAAATTGGTTGGATCAACTGTCTTCCTACTTCTCTGTAAATAAGTTCACCGATGAAGAAAAAATCAATTTTGCTCTTTTGAAATCATCATTGCCTGTGAAAAACTGGTGGGAAGTGTACAAAAAGAGGTTTAGTATAGATATCATTGGCCTTGGGGTGGAACCTACCTGGGATGATTTTATGGAAGTAGTAAAAGAAGAATACTATCCCATCGAAGCATATGATGATCTGTACATACAGTGGCAACAACTTCGCCAAGGCAAGGACCAATCTATTCAAGATTACACAGACACTTTTCATTCTTTGTCTGCAAGATTGGGCATTCAAGAAAGTGAGAAACATAAAACTCTCAAATATCATGGTGAACTACAATGGTACATATAGGGGGAAATGGAACTCTTCAATTTGGAAACCCTTGGTGAGGCATATAAATTTGTAGTGAAGATTGAACAGAAGTATGGCAGAAAGAATATGAAGATTCAACCCTCAAAATGGAAAAGTGACAAGGAAAGTCAAACATGAGGCCAAAATTAGAAGCAGAAGGAGTTTCAGGATAAGAAATCCCAGAAGGGAAAGGCTGGAAAATGGTGTGATTACCATAAAATTGAAACTCACTCCAAAGAAGAATGTCAAGCCATTAAGTCACTACTCTCTGAGTCACAATACTTGACATCTACTACTCTACCTCATACACAACCCACAATAGAAAAGGATGAAGAAGAAATTATAGATGTTGAGCTTGATACCATAGTCACTTCATCACAAACCCATGAGGAAAGACCAGATGACAAAGAAAGATTGTTTCACTCCAAATTATGGGTAAAAGGTAAGCCTCTACATTTCATTCTTGATAGTGGGAGTCAAAAGAATTTAATCTCTGTTAAAGTTTTGAAAAGTCTAAATCTAGCCATGAAGCCTCATCCAAAGCCCTACAGTATTGGATGGTTGAGCCCAGGGAGAGACCTTTGTGTCTCCCATCAGTGTCTTCTTTCATATGCTATAAAACCATTCCAAGATGAAGTCTTGTGTGATGTGGTCAATCTAGATGTTTGTGATGTACTCTTTGGTTAGCCATTCATGTATGAGTGACATGGCATCTATGAATCATGAACCCAAAGGATCACCCTCACTCTTGGAACACAGAGCTATAGGGTACCAAAGGTACCACCTCCCACATCTGTCTCCCTGATCAGTGCTAAGCAATGTAAGAGATTGGTGGAGAAGACAAAGCAATTTGTTCTCATGGTGGTCAAACCATAGAAATCCAAAGAGGCTGATGTTGCAGTCTTGACTACACAATCAACACAACAACAAAAGTAGATAGGATGAATCACAAAAGAATATGATGACTTATTCAAGTCACCCATAGGAGTTCCACTGCATTGCCAAGTAAAACATTCTATCAATTTGATCCCAAGATCAACCTTGCCTAATAGTCCTATGTATTGCAAATCAATTTTGGAGAATTATGAGATAAAAAAATAGATTCAATAATTGATCCAAAAGTGTCACATCGGGCCAAGCTCTTCACCTTGCGGTAGCCCAATTGTCTTAGCACCGAAGAAAGATGGAACATGGAGGCTTTGCATTAACTATCGAGCCTTGAATAAAATCTCTATGAGGAATCGTTACCCTCTCCCCAGGATCAATGACCTACTGGACCAACTCCATGGTGTGAAGTTCTTCACCAAAATTGATCTCAAATTTGGTTATCACCAAATTCCCATTGATCCCACTGATGTCTAGAAAATTGCATTCAAATCTAAGGAGGGGCTCTTTGAATGGTTGGTTATGCCTTTTGGCCTAACGAACGCACCTGTAACCTTCATGAGGATGATGGATGACATCCTACGACCCTTCACCAACTCATTCATGGTTGTCTACGTATATGACATACTCATCTATAGCAAAACATGGGAAGAACATTTGCAACATGTTCGTAAGGTGCTTCAAACTCTTTGGGAGCACAAGTTGTATGCAAATCTTGACAAATGCACACTCAAAATGACAACAATTAAATACCTCAGGTATGTTGTGAATGAGGAAGGGGTCCATGTTGATCTATAAAAGATTTATGTTATTCGAGAATGGCCCACACCAAGGACCCTCACAGAGCTTCACAGCTTTTAGGGTCTTGCAAATTTCTACCACAAGTTTGTTCTTGGATTTTCACATGTTGCTTGGTCACTAACCCAAGTGAGTAAAGGAGGAGCTAAAGCTACATTTCAGTGGGGTGAAATATAGCAAAGGGAATTTGAGAATTATAAGAATAGACTCTGCTCAGCCCCTATTCTTGCCTTGCCAAATTTGCATCAACCATTTGAGTTGATGACAGATGCATCTGAATATGCCATGGGAGTTGTCATCATGCAACATGGCCATCCTGTTGCATATCATAGTGAAACTTTCACTGATACAGTCAGGAAATATCCAACATATGATAAGGAGATCTATGCCATTGTGCAAGCCTGCAAACATTGGAAACACTACATCTTGGGGAAGAGACGGTCATCACACTGACCACAAACCATTGGAATTCATCCAGATGCAAAGCAAACTATGAAATAAGAGGCACCAGAAGTGGGACACATATCTTCAGGAATTCCACTTGATAATCAAACACAAAAAGGGGAGCTCAAATATAGTTGTAGATTATCTGAGTCGCCCACCAATTACTGTACTCACAATAGTTATTGACCTATGTGAACATCAGACTACCACTTGGGGTGCTTTGTATGAAGCAGATCCTACCTTTACTGATACATATCAAGTGTTCCAAAAAGGTGAACATTTTTCTGACTTCTATTTGCAAGATAATGTCCTCTGCCATATGGGGCACATCTATGTTCCTATTGTAGAGCAACAAAAGATGATATGGGAATCACACTTCAGTAGGACAGCTAGACATTTTGGTATCGAAAAGACATTGGCAGTTCTTCAAAAATACTTCTACTAGCCCCATATGCAGAAAGATGTGGAAAGATATCTCAAATCTCACACGCGATGTGAAATAGCCAAACCAACAAATAAGAAGCAAGGATTGTACACACCATTGCCAGAACCAACCAGGCCTTGGGAATCTATCTCAATGGATTTTCTCTTAGGTTTTCCCACTTTCAAACATGGCAAGGACTATATTTTTGTGGTAGTTGATCATTTTTCAAAAATGGCTATCATGCTTGCTTGTAAGAAAAATATATCTACTGAGGAAACTGCTCAACTATATTTTAGTCATGTATGGCTCCATTTTGGTCTCCCCAAGTCCATTATCTCAGATCGAGATAGCAGGTTCCTAAGCATCTTCTGGTCCACTCTATGGAAGATGATGGATACTAAGCTAATGAAGTCCATAGCCTTCCATCCACAGACTAACAGTCAAATAGAGGTGGTAAATTGCTTGATTGTTCACATGATTCAGATGTATCACTCCAAACATCCACACACATGGGATGAGGGACTTCCTTTCATATAACATGGATACAATCAAGTGTTGCACAGCTCGACCAAGCATAGTCCATTCCAAGTATGTTTTGGGTTCCAACCCATGGCACCAATTGATATAGTTGTTCCATTTTCCACCATGGAATACACACCTCATGGAAGATCTGAGGCAGCAAAAGCAACAAAGTTTATTGAACAAATGCAACACATCCAGTAACAAGTTCATGACATATTGGAGAAGATTAATCAGAAGTATAAGCAACGCCATGACAAACATAGGATTTCACACCATTTTGCTATGGGTGACAAGGTTTGGTTACGGCTTCAGAAGGAATGGCTTACAGGCCCACACAAAAAGATTCAGCCTCTGTGATATGGTCCATACACCATCACCAAAAAAGTTTCAAAAAATGCTTTTGAGTTGAACCTACCCGCATACATTGGTCTGCATCCAATATTCAATGTGGAGCTCCTCAAACCATATCACCCACCTCTATTGGACACTTCAGTTGTGACAAAACAACTAGATATTGATGAGCTTGATCCACAGAGTTTTACTCTAATAGAAGAGGATCAGATTGTGGATACTTGGATGAAGACAACAAAAGGACACTCTATTCTACTATATCGATTGGTCAAAAAAGGCCATCTTAGTCACCAAGGTGAGTGGCTCACAAAGAATCAAATCAAGACACAAATACCCCACCTGACAGGGAATATTGACGCAATGGGGACCATTACTTTTCAAGGAGGGAGGAATGATCTGGGCAATAATTTTTTAGGCAACAATTTAGGTGACCATTCAGGTGACAGTTAATTCCTCAAATTTTTTATTATTTTAAATCCTCACCGTTATGTCTTCGAGCGTTGTATTGTTTTAATTCTTGGAAGTCAAATTATCGGTGACAGTTATTTCCTTGAGCCACTCAATCTTAAATCATCACCCATTAATTCCTCGAGTGACTCAATCTCTCCATGCTTTTGAAATATGTATAAATTCATTGTAACCCGAAATGGGAAGGTAGACATCTCTTCCCAAAGATAAGCCTATATTTGTATTGTGATTTTGAGTAATACTACATCTCTTCTTAGAGAATTCATTGTTATTGTGTTATTTCTATGCTATTGAAATATTTATCAACCAGAACTTTTGAGTTTTGGATCGAAAGGAAAAATAGAAAGCGTACTTGAACTTACATGCAAGGGTGAAGCTCATAAAGTTATGTGATGTTGGGTGTGAATAGAGAGAGCATGTTTTGAAGTATGAAACTGCAAAAGAAAACAAAGAGTATATCAATTTTTACTAAATAGGTTATATCTAAAATAAGAACATACAAAGCTGGGTAAGAGAGAGAGGAAGAGAAAGAAATGAATACACCTCACCAAGTACGTGGACCAATACAAAACATATTGTGATGTTGAGTGATGATGAGTAATATTGGATGATATTGTACAAAGATTAATATCATGAATGAAGTTGAGTGCTCAATTCATAAAGAGTGGCTCAATAATGCAAAGGCTATCCCTTTGGCTCCATCGTCACCCATTAAGTGAAGCTAGGTGATCATGCATGTGTTAATCGATGTTTTGACTATGTCTAATCTCTCTAAATAGGTGGCTCAAGAATATAAATGTATTATGATCTGATAATGTTGGTATGGATAGCCAAATGTATGCTAAAAACTAGGCCACTCTTGGCTACTTTGAAATATGGAGATTAGGCTTGTATGAAAGTCATTCTAAATTGGTACACTAGGCTTGTATAAAAACCACTCTAAAATGTGTAAGTTAGGCTTGTATGAAATCCATTCCAAAATTATGCCAACCACCTTCAGATGGAATAAGGCACGCAACTACTGAGAATGTTTAGGTAATGTTGAACTCAAAAAGAAAAGAAAAGAAATGTGTCATGCACATTGCCCCCAATCATTAGTATCTGAGACATTGATTCTGATATGGAAGTTATACCAACTATTGTATCTAAAAATAGAAGTGAGAACCATTATGTTGTGCATAATTCCCCCTTATATCTAGATTCTCTAAGCAAAAGTGTACTAAAAACTACTAATTTTGAACTGGTCTAACTATGTAAAACTATAGTTGAACCTACTTTTTTGCTTGCTTCTAGAACATTTTGATTTTTTATTATTTGGATAAGAGTGTCAAAAATGGATAGTAGTGGCACCGACACTATAGTCCAATCTTGGCACTATTTTCCTAAACCAACTCTAATAATTGTTCTAGAATTTTCATTGTCTACCTGGTTTATTCTAACTGGTTTGATGTCTAGTTGCTATTCTAGGTGTTTTAAATGCTATAGGTTTTTACTATTGGGATCTCTGATCTCTATGACAAAACCCTTGTTTGTTTCCCCTCTTTTGAGGGTAGGAATGAAGACCCTGCAATGACTTCCCTTATAAGAAATAACCCTACAAGTGTGCTATGTTACAAAGATACATGATATAGCAATGATAATCGATAAGATATGTCAAGATATAAGATGGTTTGTAATGAGAGATTATTAGATCAACAGGGGTATGCCTAGATAGATATAAAAATATAATAGCATGTACAATGTACTGAATTAAAACTAGAAGTTTGGTTAGTTGTTAGTTATTAGTTGTTAGTTGTCAAGGAGGGATGGAACATGATGTCCATTATGGCATCCAAGAAAGTAAGATAATTCATGATGTGGATCACGGTATTGAAAATAATCAATAAGCAATCAAGAAACAAGCATACAAGGCAAGAATCAAAAAGCATACAAGAGTGGTCAAGGGGCCTAGAAAATAAGGGACATGGGCACAAGTCACTCAAACTAAAAAGCGAGCATATAAGTCATATTCAAATGCCACATACACATGAATTTGAAATAAGCAAAATTGATTTGAAAGCCACAATCACATAAAAGAGTACAAGTAAAGGACATTGGCAAATATCCTAAGGCACACATAAGAATAGAAGCAAAGAACATTGGTAAATTTCCTAAGACACATGCATGAAACAAAGTAGGAACTGAGAAATGTAATCACATCTAGATATGCAAATCAAGAAAGGAAATCATGTAATTATTAGAAATACAATCGCATCTAACTAATCAAAGTAAGAAGTGAAAGTATGCAAGACATGTTAGAACAAGACTAGGTATATGCTAAGAAATACATAAGTGTTATATACTAGTGAGTGTCGATAGAGTAATTTGTGTAAGCTAGTAAATAATGTACATCAATATGATAACTAGAGTGTGTGGTATAGGAATGACATAACCTAGATTGTGTAATCATGTAGAAGATGCCCCTAGGTGGAAGACATATCATTGTGTGTCTCAAATGTAGAAGTAGGATGCCAATTCAATGGGTAAAGTGAAGAAATCAAGGATCTAGATGTCATTGCACACACTCAAACAAGATTAAGTGAAGCATGGTAATGTATAAAAATTGACAACCAATATCATAGAATAGCAAATATAAGTCTGGCATAGTAGTATAGATGTAAAGCATGGATAATGCATATAATTGAAATGTTTTTGGTGTTTTTGAAATATTTGAATGTTTTTGTATTTTGGAATTATTTGAATGTTTTTGGATTTTTGGAAATAATTTATG
This sequence comes from Torreya grandis, assembly GCA_037957365.1. NCBI lineage: Eukaryota > Viridiplantae > Streptophyta > Pinopsida > Cupressales > Taxaceae > Torreya > Torreya grandis. The sequence continues at coordinate 7,738,608 of JARHVA010000083.1, forward strand.
TGCATTAAATCATAAGAAGACTATGTACAAGTAATTGAAAATAAACTATATACAAGTAATTTTGAAAAATTATGTACAAGTAAGATTGAGAAGAAATGATACTAACTGATGAGTCTCATAAGAGACTCACTATCATGGTGTCATGTATTGAACAAAGGAATCATGCATGATTATGAAACATGATGGAATGGTTGTGAATATGACTAAATATTTGTATTCATTATCGATATCTTGGAAATCATAATAACTTGTATTGTTTCACTCATGATTATTATCTTGATTTTGAACCAATGGAATGCTAGTGTTAAATTTTGTTGTATTTTGATCTTTTCCTTTGAAAAATTATGTTTGTGAATGATTTGATTTAGGATGTTTAATAAATCCCAAATCTAGATATGCAAATCAAAAAAGGAAAGCGTGTAATTATTATAAATACAATCGCATATAACTAATCAAAGCAAGAAGTGAAAGTATGCAAGACATGTTAGAACAAGACTAGGTATATGCTAAGAAATACATAAGTGTTATATACTAGTGAGTGTTGATAGAGTAATTTGTGTAAGCTAGTAAATAATGTACATCAATATGATAACTAGAGTGTGTGGTATAGGAATGACATAACCTAGATTGTGTAATCATGTAGAAGATGCCCCTAGGTGGAAGACATATCATTGTGTGTCTCAAATGTAGAAGTAGGATGTCAATTCAATGGGTAAAGTGAAGAAATCAAGGATCTAGATGTCGTTGCACACACTCAAACAAGATCAAGTGAAGCATGGTAATGTATACAAATTGACAACCAATATCATAGAATAGCAAATATAAGTCTGGCATAGTAGTATAGATGTAAAGCATGGATAATGCATATAATTGAAACGTTTTTGGTGTTTTTGAAATATTTGAATGTTTTTGTATTTTGGAATTATTTGAATGTTGTTAGATTTTTGGAAATAATTTATGTGCATTAAATCATAAGAAGACTATGTACAAGTAATTGAAAAAAAACTATATACAAGTAATTTTGAAAAATTATGTACAAGTAAGATTGAGAAGAAATGATACTAACTGATGAGTCTCATAAGAGACTCATTATCATGGTGTCATGTATTGAACAAAGGAATCATGCATGATTATGAAACATGATGGAATGGTTGTGAATATGACTAAATATTTGTATTCATTATCGATATCTTGGAAATCATAATAACTTGTATTGTTTCACTCACGATTATTATCTTGATTTTGAACCAATGGAATGCTAGTGTTAAATTTTGTTGTATTTGGATCTTTTCCTTTGAAAAATTATGTCTATGAATGATTTGATTTAGGATGTTTAATAAATCCCAAATTTTGGTGACAAACATTATCAACTACTAGAATAGGAGTAGTGATGCCTTGAGCATGTTTGCCCAACCCTTGACCTTGATAATCAAATTGTTGTAGATATTTTTGACCAAACCCATACTTATTTGAAAGTTGAGCCTCATTTTAGAGAGGTAGATTGGCATTTTTTTCATGATTTATTTGTGTTTTTGGTACTCTTTGTTGCTCTAATTTTGCTTTTTTATCCTTTTGTTGTTTTAAATTATACTTCGGTAACCACTTTTGTACTATTTTTGAATTTGACCTTTTGTAAATGGGTTCCTATGTCATTGTGGATTGCTTGACTGATTTATCTTGTATAAGATCCTCTTTAGCAATTATCTATTTTATATGTTTTTTCAATGTCAAACATGAATTTGTGTGATTCCCAAGCATTCTATGATGTGCATAATAATATCTGGATATTCTCACTAGATGTAGAGGAGGTAGTTTGATCAACTTAGATTTAATTATTTCCCTTATTACCTCACTTGAACTCTTATTTGATCTTTGAATTCTTATTTAATCACTAGTTATAGATTCACTTTATTGTGATTTCTTGTTTTGATATGTAACATTGCTTGTAACCAATTGACTAGGTGAAAGTGCATATAGATGATTGGCACTAGGGTTCCTTTGAGGCTTTTGTATTATAATCTAATTTTCCAATGTTGTGATATTTTCATGTAATAGTTTATTCTACATTTGTAAATCTAAAATTAATTTGCTCATATTAGTGATTTGATCCCTTATAGTCTCACAAGTGCAAACCCTAATTGCTTTCGATTGAACATGTAAGCACATATGTTGAAGAGGTTTTAAAGTAGTTATAGGCTGTATGTATGTATTAGGAACTATAGTATAGTTTGTCTCACCTTTTGGAGGGGTGATAGCATGGACCTGGTTAAAGGGAAAGTAGCTATCACCCTTTTGGGGGAGAGGAGGAGAAGGAAATTCTTTCTTGTGCATAAGATATGGCATTAAAACTTGATAGGTGGTTTTTAGCATATGCAATGAATCCTCTAAGTATGTAAGGATTTTATTCTTGATTGAATTACCCATAGTAGAGAGATAGCATGTTAAATAAGTAATTAGAGTTATAACTTGTATAGAAATATGATTATAAAGAATATTCCACATTAGATATAGCAAACAAGGGATAGAGAGCATGGAATTTTGCACTAATGCATATAAAAAATTGACATGTGATATGATATTTCTAATATGTTTAGGAAGATAAACCTTAAAAAATTTACATATGAGAAATAGAAAGTAAGTAATGAAACCTTGTATTAAAGACAAATAAACATTGTTTTGAAGGAGAGGGATCTTACTATGTTTAACAATAACTTTCTTAATATCATCCAATATTATGAAAAGTAAGCATGCAATGCAAAAAATGAAGCTTTGTACTAACATATGGTAAACTTCATCATTCATGTATATGTTAGGACTGAGTATGGTCTCCTTATTGTTTGCAATAAATGCAAGAAATATGCGTAAATAAATGAAATCCATTTTTATTTTTATGTGGAATCTGATTCGAGATATAAGGTGATACCTCAAGCAAATAAAGGGACCTAGTATATTCAACTAGGGTTTTGAAAAATGATCATTATTTTTTTTTAATTTACTAAAGAATTTTAATATTTTTTGTGAATTTTTTATTTAAATATGCAGGTAAAAAATCAAAAAATTATTGGAAAAATCTTGATTTTGAAAGGACCTAGTGTATGCAACTAGGGTTTTGGAGAAAATAATTTTTTTAAAACTACTATGAAATTTTTAAAATTAATGCTAATTTTTTATTTAAATATGCAAGTAAAAAATCAAAAAAATATTGTAAAAATTAGCAAGGAATTTATCCTAAGGTTTTTAGGATTTTTATGCACAAACGAAGTAAGTCAAGTTCAAATGATTTAACAATTTTGAGAATATTGGTGTATTATTCCTAATTTAGTTAAAGGGTATGAGTAGTAAAATCAGTAAATAAATTTTCAATAATCAAGCTACTAATTTATGTAAATTAGATTTCAATTTTGACCTTTCTAAAAATAGTAATAAGATGGAGAAAATAAGACTTAGCTAGAAACTAGTTGATACGGCTGAGATAGAGTCTGATATTCATTGTGTAGGACTTGGACACTATCATAAACTAAGATCTAACCTTCATTTTCTGATTGAATAGGAGTGTCAAAAGTGGACAAGAGTGGCATCAATGTTGTAGTCCACCTCTACTGATGTTATCCTAAAGATCTGAGTTTTTTAGGTTTTGTTTGCCAGGTCTATGTGACCCTATCCATTATGTTTTAGTAGTTGGAAGTCTATAAATCTCTTTGTAGAGCAGATTATTTCTTAAAACCCTATATTCCATTGTTTTTTTACTAATTTCAAGAAAGAGGATGGGTTAGTGTATGTAAGATTCACTGAATGTGTATCTACACCCCTTGTGTGGGCACGTTGCCTACATACCAATACTTTGAAGAGGGATCAAGCCATATGTAGTTCTCCTACTTGATGTGCTTTGTGTAATTGAGTGTATAAATATGAAAAATTCTAAACTAGATGTACTTGAGGTGGCTAGGGACTACTATAAGGATTTGAATAAGCTTGTAAGTGTATTGGTTGGTTGTATGCAGAGAATAGGAAAGATTGCTTGAGTAGTCTTACTTGTGTTCTTACTTAATGATAATTTCCAACCACTTTTAAATGATCTTTGAATGGGATTTTATAGGTATTTATTGGTCATGGGTTGAATGAGATCGCATTAGATTGATAAGGATAAGGATATATAAATAGAAGGAATTGACCATTGGGGCTATAAATGGACTTGGACAAGAACACCAAAAGTGGATAGGACTGGCATTGATGCTATAGTCATAGTGTGGCCCTATTATTTTGAGTAGATGGGACCTGGGGAGATTGATCTATCATGGAAATAGGAGTTTGACTTAGTTGAGATCAGGTCTAGAAGGCTATGGATGATTGGGAATCAGTGAAAATGATGCCTATGAGGGTCATGAGAGCAAGCAAGAGGGACCTAAGCATTGGGTGTCATTAGCCACACTCAAGTTACCAATTTTCACATTTTATATGACTACAATATCTTAGATTGCAATCTATCCCCTTTTATCTTATGGATGGGGTGCATTTTAGGAGGGACCTCAATGGTGTAATATTAAGATGCATTGATAATTATCAGTTTGGAGTGTTGCTTGAGAATTTCCATGAAAGGATAGTAGGAGGCCATTTCTCTCCAAGAACCATAGCTATCAAGATCATGAGGGTTGGCTATTATTGGCCTAGATTTTTCAAAGACTATCATGCTTGGGTGAGAAGGTGTGGACAATATGTTTTCTTTTTAGGAAAGTAGAATCTTGCAACTCTTCCTTTGAAGCGTATCCAAGTTAAACAGCCTTTCATGCAATAGAGTCTTGACTTCATTGACATGATAAATCCCCCATCAAGTGTTGGTCATAAATGGATACTCATAGCAACTAACTATTTTACAAGATGGGTTGAGGCAATATCATTGAAGGAAGTTAATGAGAATGTTATCTTGGAATTCTATGATACCATCATAATAAGGTTTGGCACTCTTTTTACTATCATTTTAGATAATGTTCTTGATTTTATGGGTGTTATGATAGCTAATTGGGTAAATAGTAATGGCATATTTTTTAGCACTTAATTCAATTACTACCCTCAAAGTAATGGGTTGGTTGAATCTACTAATAAGCAACTGATTATAATCATCAAGAAAGTCTTGGAGCATAACCAAAGAGCTTAGCACACCAAATTGAAGATAGCCTTATGGACCGATAGGATAACTCCCAAGAGGTCAACAGAGAATTCTCCTTTTATGCTTATCTATGGAAGAGAAGCTATGTTGTCTATCTCTCAAGAGATGCCTAACTTAGAGCTAGCACATCAACTAGAGTTGCTTGAGAACACTCTAATGGAGGTGAGATTGATAGAATTGGTGGAATTGTAAGAGACTAGAGATAAATCTCACCAAGCTATGGAGCACCACCAAATACTAATGAAGAAGTCTTTTGAAAATAAAGAAACTCTAAAATCATTTCAATAAGGTGACATAGTATATAAATGGGATGAAGATAGAGCAAAACTAGTGAGACATATCAAATTTGATACCCTATGGAGCAGACCATATGTCATCATCAAGTGCAAGCAAAGCAACTATTTTCAGTTAGCAAGGATGAATGGACAAGAGTTTCCTATCCCTATGAATGGGATACATTTGAAACCTTGCTATTGAGAACTAAAGGTTAGTTTTTTAAATATTATATTAGGTGTGTGTTTCCTTTCTTGTTGTGTTGTGTTCAAAGAAGTGCCCTTGAGGCACATGTGTGTCTTTACTTAGGTTTCTTATCTTATGTGTTGCTTTTTCTTTATCTTTCATTATGTTTTATGTGTTTTTCAACGTATTTTATGTATCAAACCTACTATACATGTGACTCCATATCACAATGGACAAGATTAGGTAACTAGTCATGGCATAACAAGCATACCACCCTTGGAAAATCACCAAAAATGTTGACCATTTTTACTACAAGCCAAAATGGGTCAACCCCCTATAGTTAGAATCTTGTATAGGGGATTTATATAATTCCATATGGTATGTTATAGCTCATTTTATGTCATTTTATATGCCTTTATAGCTTCTAGCTTTGGTCATAGTCTAGATCAATCCTTGTGTCATTTGGTGTCTTAGGGGTCATTTTAGGGTCATATATGCAAGTGGCAGGCTTTCAAGGATCCAAAAAAGTTCATGGTGATCAATGAAATTCAATATCATGGAAAGGGTCCACACAGGCCCCACGGAGTCCATTTTGATCTGCAAAAGTTTAGGAACAAGATTTATAAAGCCAAACTATCATCAGGATGCCATGAAGAACTAGAATGGACTAGTTCACTTGATCATTTTCTATCTTTGTTCAGAAAGCCTCACGTGACCATCAGACCATGCATGATCAATGTCTTTGGTTCCAATATCACGCTCTACAAGTTTCATATCTTGATGAGTCTTCTATATCAAGATCTAAGCCCTCAAAGTTGAGTTGTTGAGTCTAAAAGGCTAGGTCGTCTTACATGTCACATAGAAATGATCAGACTAGCTCATTTGAACATTTTTTATCTTCATATAGGAAGCCTCACAAGATAAAGTATTCTATCACCATGAATCCCTTCATGCCTAGATCATATCCTAAAAATCTCAAGTCCGTGCGAGCTTCTTAGATCAAGTTATGGAGTTTCAAAGTTGGTCACTTAGAATAGGACGTTCATGTAAGTGTCAAATTCAAGCCTTAGTAAATAGCCATTTAGATTCAAATGACCAGTGATAGGTGTGTGAACTTCATGTAAGTCACATAGGTCAGCTAACTTGAACACTTTGAAAAACACACTTAGAAATATCCCAAAGCTAGTGGATCAAGTGGGCACAATCCTTTTAGCATCAAGAACATTTCTTGAAAATTTGGTGCCTCTATGACCTTTATGCCTCCAGATCTAAGCCTCCAAAGTTGGTAAAAAAATGGAAGACATTCATACAAATGTCAAAATAAAGCTTGAGCTAAAAAATCCATTGGATCCTAAAATTGACAATCACGTGAGTGTCAAATACATTTGTGAGGATTTTAAATCATGGGCACATACACATCAATTTTAAACTCATGAAGTAGTCATTGGATTTCAAATGGTGGGTCCAAGTAGATATACGGCTCACATTGCTTTGTAAATCTTGATTCAATGGTGCATAATGAGTCAAAAAGTCAAAGAGATTGAGAGCCCACCATGTGGCATAAGTGTGTGAAGTAGGTAGACTGACAGTGAATCTCAAGTACAAAGGTAGGACTGCCAAGTGGCACTAGCTCAGATAAAGTTGACAAGTCAAGTACAAATCAATGACTTTTGGTCATTTGTATTGAGAAATATTTATGGTCAAAGATGGTTCAAAGGGTCAATATTTAACAGTGAGGATCTATGGGACCAATGAAAATAAAGACAAATTAGAGCATTTTGATTGGCTCAAGCAATCTTTGATGGGCAAGGTTGAACTAAAGGGAAAGTTTTTGACCAGAATGAATAAGGGATTATAGGGTCATTAAGCTACCATTAGATCTTAGCTAAATACTTTTAAAGAGACACATCGATGCAATTAGATTAAGGTACATATAGTAACTTCCATTAAAGCTCAACATGGACCTCTAGTTCAAGGATTTAAGGGTTACAATGTCATTTTGTGACTATGTTCACTTTCTTTAGAGAAAGTTCCATGCACATATGAATCCTCAGTTCTTGTGGTAACATAATGGGTCTATTTGGACCTATTATAATCAATAAATAGGGATATATAGTCTATATTCCCCCGTAGATATAATGACTATAGGAAAACCAATAGTCTAAAATTGGTTTTCCTTCTATAGTCAACCTATGAACATGGGGATGAGTTCAATCATTATCCAGTTGGACAAGAGCTAGAATTTCAAAGGATGCCATGAGGGCATACATGTGGACCCAAGTGGTCTCATCTCTAGGACCAACTACATTATAAGGACCCTTTTCTCCACTTTTGCATGCATCAACAAACTAGTTAGGAGCAGTTAGCATCAGAACAAAGCTCTAACATATTGATCCTTTGGTTGTAACTACATTGATGCCAAGACAAAGCTCTAACTTGATCCCACCATTACAACCATTAAGGAGAATAAATGAAGGAATAATTCAACTATGCAACCACTTGAAGTAGCTCAGATCAATCAGAAGGATTTAATGAGCATAATTATAGAGGCAGTTGTAACTACGATCCAAAGGAATTTGAACTCATTTGATTCCCTTTTGGACCTCTTTCTTCCCCACTTCTCTCTCTAAAATGCTATAAGAAGTTGCCATTTTGGCCCTTGTAAGGAGTTCCACTCCATGTATGGTGAAGCCCTAATGGAATGTTGTCATATTTTACCTTTAAACATTAATGTAGATCTAATTTTTGAGTCTTGAAACAATTATCTAAGTGTGAAAATGATGTATGGTGATGCAAATTGGTAATTCTCTACCCTTTCTTCCTTTATTCTTCCATGTTTGTGAAATAATTCGTGTCCTAACATGTCATATGAAGTCTTGTCAAGTGTATGAACCTATCTTTTAAGTGTACAATGAGCCTTAGTGTCTGCAAATAGCCTATGGTTCACTTACCTTGGATAGTTCTCATGCACCTCACCTCCATATTGAAATACTCATGTTAGGACTCATAGGACTTATAAGTTAGCTTGTGTGCATTGTTTCTTAGTTCAAGCAAGTATGATGATCATATGGAAGACATCTTGGCGTATCACCTCCTTAGAGTAGGTTCAATTCATGCACTCTCTAATCCTTTTCCCCATAAGTAATCAGTTGGCATACGTAATAACATTTCAAGATACATTCAAGGAGAGCCCTTAATCTAGAGGCTCATTTCTAATATAGGTACACCCACATACCTATAAATGTTCCCATGTTGCCCAAATCTGGAAGAAGCCTAAATAATTCCTTCTAAGGTGTAGGATTTGGTGACAATAGACACTATAAGTGAAAAAATATGAAAAGCTCAGAGTATCAAGATACTAAGGTTGAGGCATATAGACACCTAAATCATCATGAGAAGCAACAATCATGGAGGCATGTCTAGGAGTGTCACTGCAACAATCACTATAGATATACAAGGAATCAAATAAATAGTTACTACAACTATAGATGTGGAATATGGAATCAGGTGATTAATCATTATGTATATGCATGTAATCCAAGGAGGAACAACTATGAATATGGATGGAATCAAAATAGTGCAAAGGAATATAGAGTTATAACCCACAAACATCACTTATGGGTGGTTTGATGATTGAGCATGGAGATAAGTGTGTAATGATTTGAAGTGTACTCACTATTTTTTTATCATCATGCTTCAAAGGTGAAACATCTTAAATGGATGGAATATCATGAATAATGTATATGGGTTTATGGATATTCCAACATGTAGCACACATCTCCCTTAGTTATTTATATGGGTAACTTATGAAATTAATTATATGGGTAACTTGTGGAAATTACATTGGGAAATGAGTTGACCTACGTAGGGATTAGGAGTTTACACATCTCTTGTTGGTGATATAGGTCTATTTAAGGGATGGATTATCATTGTAAATGATATCAAGTAATTCATGAGTCTTCTATTCAAAGTGTAATTGTGGATTTATTCCTTCCTAAAGGAGTATTTTATGGTGTAGCCCTACCTTAAGGTTTTTCCTTCTATTTTTTAATGTATTTCATAGTAGAGCATCTTGGCTCACCAATATATTTTTTGTTGATCTCCTTTCTATTTATGCATATTAATTAGAATATTTACATTATTATATGTGAGGTTCATAAGAAGCCCAAGATTTTTTATCACCTACTTTAGCATCACCTTTGGGTTCCCTCATCCTTATCTTACCCCATTGATTTTTACATATTATCACTTCTTTTCCAACATCAGATTCCCTCATTTTTACGCCTCTTTTTTTTTAGTTTGTGAGTTGCATGATAAGACATTGGAGAATAAAATCAGGGCCTCTTCATAAACACCCATCATTTACCCTCTTTGCCTTTGGGATATTTTAACTACCCTATTATCTTTGCTTCTAGGCTTCTTACTATTGTTTTCACCTCATAGCCTTGTCTCTACCTTTATTTCCTTTTATCTCTCTTTATGCACTTATATTTGTTCTTATTAGATTTTAAATTTGGGAGTTGCATGGTAAGACCTTGAGAAATATAACCAAACCTTCCTCGCAAGCACCCATGCTATTTAGTCATTTTTTTCTATTTCTCTTCATCCCAACATTAGCTAGGTGTTTTATTATAAAGATAAGGTGATGGTCAAGAGTGGTGTTTTATCACTTCGATTCAATTGTATTCTCATGTGGAAAACTTATTGTGGTTTATCTACATGTTTTTTATCCATATCTTACCCTCTCTTATGATGAGAATCTCAAACCTATCTCTCATTGTATTGTTTCCATTTATACATTTTTGTGATTATATCAGTCCAATCATTCTTGTGTGCATTTCTGTTCTCTCTATTTTCACCTCATTTTTGTCACACCAAGGTCTATTTCAAGATAGCACTCTTTTGTAAGCTGAATTTTTAAGAGTATATAAACTATTTGGTTTCTAAGCTCTTTTCTTTAGCATATAGGTGTAAACTCTCTTGTGTTAGTCATTTTTAGCACCCATTTTTGTTTTTTGTATCCATATGGAGGAGGAAAATAGAAAAAGACAAAATATTCAAAAGCTAGGATATCAAAGCAAAACAAAAAAGGAAAATTCAAATAGGAAAATTTTATTTCAAAAGTTAAAATCACACCAAAAAACATGATCATATCATTTTACACACCCCTTATCATAGTTTAAGCTCAAACTCCACAATTGGCCTAATGATAGACCTGATTTCGATCGAAGTGTGGTAGGTTAGTAGAATAGGGTAGGAGGATATATATTTATATCACTAGTGTCACCTACTTTCTCATGCCTTTACCTAATTTTTATAGTGACAGATGGCTCTAATAGGGTCTTGAGAAATAGTGAACACATCATGGGAAGGTAGGATACTTTTAATTTTCATGCATATATCTTTCATGGGATGATATTTATATTTCACTAGTTATCCCAAACTCATGCTTGTTGGGTCAGGTTATTTAGGGCCATTGATGTCAAAAACTCTTAGTCTTACCAAACTGATTAAAGTGTCTTATTTATGGTAAATAACATGTTTTATCCTTGGTATCATCTTATCATCCCCTCTATTTTTTTACCTTGACATATAAACTTGTTTCCAAAATATCTCATATATTTTGTATCTCCTCTTCTAAATATCTTTTAAACATGTTAGAATTATGATAGGTGTTAGTGTTTAGAGGTTCCCATTTGAAATTGGCATGTTTGAATAGAAATTGCATCTTTGAGTTGTTATGAGATACTCTATTAGACATTGTATTATTTTTATAGGATTTATCTTAGTTAGGTTGGGGCCTTGAGCTTTTATTCTCTTTTTTATAGGTCATTGAAACATAATTTAGCCCTCTTTTTATGGCTATATGGTCCTATTTCAACCATTTATGCTTTATGTTTTTAGTACCATCATTTGTCCTTGGCTAATGAATACCTAATTTATCCTTTACATCATGGCTATCTTTCTCCTTTTATCTCCTTTATCCTTTCTTAGGTCTTCTAGACCTAATGTATCCTTTACTTTGTGGATTTCTAGATTTCCTTTATTTTTATAATCTATAGAATTTGGGAATACATAGGATACTCTCTATATTATGCACCCACTCCAATGCAATAGTATATTACTAGATTGATAGATTTCCAAAATAGACAAGTCCTATATTTATAACAAGGGTACTACTAAAAATAACAAGTGAGAAGTGGAGTTGCAATATCACAAAGGTGGAATTGAAACATCACATAGGTAACTCTACCTAAGTTAACTTAATAAAAGATGAATATATAAATATTTCACCAACACCCCCCTTAAGTTAGACTTAGGTAGGTTTAAAGCATAACTTAAGGGGGGTGTTGGTACAGTATTTGTATATTCACATTTTATTAATTTAACTTAGGTAGAGTTAACTATGTGATGTTTTAACTCCACCTATGTGATGTTGCAACTCCACTTCTCTGAGAGTTTTGCATACTTTTGTTTTTATACTCCCCTATGTATGCTTGTATTAATTTTATCTATTTTTAGCCTTGTATCTTTAATGTTTTTAAATTTTTTTTCCCACCAAGGTCAAGAATAATGTATTTACATGCAATCTATTTCAGTGGAAAGGTAAGTCGAGGTATGTATACATTACTTTCAATTATTTCCTCTATCAACATTTATTTGTAACACTTGATTTTATTTTTGTGTTCTTATTTTTTATCCTAAAGCACCATCCCATGTTACATTATTGTAACATGTGATGATCTTTGGGTGGGGCATATGTATACACTTATATTTTTCAGTTATTGAAAATTTTTCTTGCAGGTTTCATCAGCACATCTTTCTTCTAAGTACACGTCCTAAGGAGTACACTAGATCAGGCTCAGGTTAGCTCATGGTACATTATGAGATATTGTCATATCATTTCCTATTATAAATATTTACACTCATTATCTTTCTATCTGATCATTTTAGCCTCTTCTGGTGCTCTTTTCCTACTTTTAATCTCTTTTGTTTAGTTTCATGTCTTTTCCATAATAACTTGCCCATATCAAGTTAGTTATGTTATGGTACCTATGTTTTGTATTGTATCTTCCATGGATGAAACAATACTTTTACTTCATGTGATCCCATTTCAGTTATACCATCCCCGCTTTGTATAGTTTTTTGCCCTTTTGTTCTAACTTGGCCCTAGCTGATGTGGTATTATTTTCATCCCTGATCTTTGTATTTCATCAATCTAGATCGATTACATCAACATTATTAATAGGTCATATTTATGAGTTGGATCCATATAGAGGGCTTTCAGATGCCATTTTTATAGAATTACAATAGTGTTATGCTCAGCATGTGCATGAAAGTTAGCTTTTAGTAAAATAAGATAATTAGAGTATAGAAGTTTATATTATGGAGGTTTGTGTTTGCACACGATCTTTAGAGTTCATGAGAAGGAAGTTAAACCAAAAAGGTACACCTAATCTTTGGAGTCTCCACTAAGGATACTTAAGTCTTCATCCTTACATTTTGATCTTCCACCTACAACATCTCTCATAAATTCCACTTGAGCCAAGGGGAAAAACTTGATGTGTTGACAAGTCAACCCAATGTAAGTATCCCTATCTCAAAACTCTTTATTTTATTGGGTTTACATACATATAATAGAGTAGTATGGTGTTTTCTTATCTTCATGCTTAGTTTAACTTATGTTATATTTGCATCCCAATATACCCCTAGTTAGATACCTCTTGGTTACTACCTAATGGCATTTTTATATCATTAGTTTACCTCTTTCACATCTTCGATCTAAGTTATCTGTATTCATCATCTCCTTGCAAAATCTTTTTAAATATATCCTTGATCCCATTTTTTACATACACCTATTACTTATGGCTTTTTCCCCACTTTACATTGTGGAAAATCATATGTATGTTGGATCTAATATGCTCTTCCTTCTTTTCCTATCATAGAGGATATTTGAATTATTGATCGTATTCACCCAACATACAAACTCCACCTCTTTTCACCCATATAAAGATAGGTAAAGAGAAATTAATATTATGATGGTGCGTCTACTTTGGATGTATAACTCAAAACATCCACATACATGGATGATAGTTTACCATGCATCCAACATGGCTATAATCTACCTCTCCACAGATCCACAATAAAAAGCCTTTTTCATGTTTGTATTGGGTTTCAACTACTAGCCCCCATTGATGTGGAATTGCATATTCCATTGGAAGAAGTATCTCACCATGCATAAAAACAATCTGACAAGGCCACCATATTTATTGAACGAATTCAAAAAATCCAAAAGTAGGTGCATGAAATCCTATAAAAAAAGCCAAAAATACGAGCAACACCATGACCAACATCGAGTCACTAACCAGTTCCAATTTGGTGATAAGGTATGTTATATTTGTAGAAATAACATCTAAAAGGATCAAATATGAAACTCAAATCTCTTTGATATGGCCCCTACATAATCATTAAGCTAGTGGGAACTAGTTGCTTTGAATTAAATGTTCCTCCTATCTTGGGTCGCATTGAGTGTCCAATGTGGAACTGCTCCAACCATATTTCCCACCTTTGTTGGACACTTCAAATATTTTTGAATAGTTTCAAGTAAAAACTAAATCTTAGCTATTCAATGCCATTCATTATTGACCAAGTCATATATATAGTGGTAAAATATACAAGAAATCAAAAAGAAAAAACATGTATTGTGTGATCAAGGTAGGGCAATTTTTTCACTAATGTATTTGAGTGACGAACACTCATTACCAAGGATCACATATGTAGATCATCACCATAGAGTAAATCATATGCCATTGGACACATAAATAAGAAGAATACTGAAATACTGAATGCAAAATGCAGAATACATAATTTTGAATATAAAAATCTAGAATGCAATGTACAAAGAGAGATAAGGGGTATAAATAGCTTGTGCAAGAGCAAGCTCCCCTTTCCCTATTGGTTCTACTAAAGGTGGATTCCACCAAAGGTAGTATCACATGTGAGATGATTAAGCATTAAATGCACACTTCTCTAGACATGTGCACACACTAATTATACTTAGTAGAAATGCTAACTCCCTAACTTAATATTAGTGCATCTAGAATGATGTACCAAATCCCCTTCTTAAGTGTAACTTAGGGAGGTTAATAAAAAACAAGAAAGCTAATAATTCTCTAAGAATGGGTCCCAACAACTAGGTTTAATGAGGTACCCATGTATAATAAATACATACTAGAAAAATTGAGATACGTTACAAGATCTCTTAAGAATATAGTAACAACAACAAAAGTGGATAGATCAAACATATATTGCCTGGCAATCCCAAGAATTAAAATGGCTCAACACTCATACACAAAATATTTTTGAACAATTTCAGGTCACAAAACTAAATCTTGGCTATTCAATGTCATTCATTATTGACCAAGTCATAGATATAGTGGTAAAATATACCATAAAAAAAAAATCCCCACTATTGTGTGATCAAGATAGGGCAATTTTTTCACCAAGGTATTTGAGTGACAAACACTCATTACCAAGGATCAGATCCATAAATCATCACCATAGTGCAAAGCATATGTCATTAGACACATAAATAAGAGAAACACTGAATATTGAATGCAAAATACAAAATTTTGAATACCAAAATCTAGAATGTAATGTACAAAGGGAGATTAGGTGTATAAATAGATTGTGCAAGAGAAAGCTCCCCTTTCCCTATTGGTTTCACTAAAAGTGGCTTCCACTAAAGGTGGTAGCACATGTGAGGTGAATAAGCATTAAATGCACACTTCTCTAGACATGGCACACACTAATTATACTTAGTATAAATGCTAAATCCCTTGCTTGATTTAAATCTTAGTGCATCTAGAATAATGTACCAATGCCCCCTCTTAAGTGTAACCTAAGGAAGTCAATAAAAATTAAGAAATCTAATAATTCTCTAAAAATAGGTCCCGACAACTTGGCTTGATGAGGTAGCCATGTACAATAAGTACACACTAAAAAAGTTGATACATCGCAAAAAGTCTTAAAAATATAGTAACAACAAAAGTGGATCCCAATAAAGAAAATGGCTCAATACTCATACACAATTCTAAAAAATGTGTTTGGTAGATGGAGAGTCACTCAAGAACTCAATTCTGCATGAGTGGTCTGGATCCATTGCTCAATCATAAAAAATAACAACACTATATTCATTAGAATAGCTCCATATGAAAAGAAGACTACTAGAGGTGTTGAAATTGTAAAAGAGTTCTGAAAATAAAACTTGATCAACTAGTTGAAATAGAATATGTAATGCACCAAGGGTTAACAAGGGACATGACACCAAAGAAACAAAGTCTGCACCCCTTCCCCCCTCCACCATATTGCTGACTAAGTGGAGTGATGCAAAATATATGTATGGGTGGACAAAGGCAACTACTCAAACACGAACAAGATAACATTGTATGCACCAAAATAACTCCACATCAAGCTGAAGGAGATTATCAAATTGCCAGAATATAAGATGATATTGGATTCACCATAATAAGTACACTTCAATCTATGAGAGATTATCAATTGTTAGAAAAAATGTCGAGAATATAGATAAAATATCTCTCAAGAAGATGGCCTTAGTGGTGATGGGAGATTTATGCAACTGAAGTAGAGAAAAAGGAGCCCATAATAGAATACACGCGAATGAAAGTAGACAATGTTGAAGTATCAAACCCCCCATGGCAATTTATAACTCAGTGTGACTAAAAAATGATCTCATAAAAATTTAAAAAAACCCACCAAATGATACAAGGAACTTAAGAATATTGTCAATCTGTAGAAGATGTCATCAAAAATTAAGAGATTTGCTTCTAAAACAAAGGAGTGGTATGTGGATGAAGAAGCTAAATAGTAAAAAAACATGCTGATAAAATCATCGTAAAAAGCGCTAACGACACCACCATAGGTGATCATAAATCCATCCTAGATGAATAAGAATGGTGGATGATGATGTCTATATGTGAGTAGGTGCAAAGGACACAAAAGGTGCATGTGATGAAACATTCAAAAATGTGTTAAGTTGATCATGCCTAACTAAAACAATCTCAGGACTCTTATTCCTAAATGAAGATGCAGTAAAACTCATATTACTCAACATTTTCATGAAAAATAGAATGAACAAGATTTGAAACTCTATCATCAAATGACCCCAATTAATTATCTACATCAAAATCAATACCATAACAAGTAATCCAACAAATACGTTGGATAGGAAAAACTTTTGTGAAAAATTGTTTATAGTCTGCCTTAAACCTTGGACCACTTTGTGGAAGGGTTTTAATAGAATATATAACCACTCGGCTAAGGATGGCTTTGAATAACTAGAAATCAAAATATATATTTAAGTGTCAAAACAAAGCATTTAGAAATTAAAACAATGTGAATGGATTTAGCCATTGGTTGAGAGAAAATCAAATGTGAAGGTCTTAGGAGTAGGTGGTGGTGAGGTTTTGATTAATGGATAAATACGCAGGGACAAAGGAGTTGTGGAACGATAGCATGGAGATGTACACTTGATAGCTAGACGGTTAAGAGCAAGCAGTGTATGTGGAGGCTTGGTGATGGACAATGGAGTTAGCATGAATTTGGAAACAGTCAGTCGAGTGGTTGTTGGAACAAAGATGGGCCATATGTAGAGAGCAACAAGCCTGAAAAGAACATTCAGGAATCGAAGCCAAGCGTAGTTGATCAACATGTACATTTTCATCCAAAAATCTACTACTATTATATGTACAATATTTATAGAAAAATCCAAAAACAAGGTACAGAGATAGACCTAGAAGAGTTTCAAAAAGCTTAATAAATAAAATTTTAAAAAATCAAAGTTTCCAAATGCCTAATAAACAACAAATTGAGAAATGATTGCAAAAAATTGTTTTAATACCATATTGGAGTAATGAACCCTCATTACCCAGGATCATATCCACATATCATCACCACAGTGAAAAACAGAGAGCATTAGACATAAAAAGGAAGAGTACTGGAATACTAAATCTAGAATACAAAAATCTAGGTTGCAATGTATAAATAGAGATGAGGGATATAAATAGTTTGTGCAAGAGCAAGCTCCCCTTTCCCTATTAGTTCTATTAAAAATGGTTTTCACTAAAGGTGGTTTCCACTAAAAGTGGTAGTAAATGTGATGTAAGTATTAAATGCACACTTCTTTGGACATATACATATATTAATTAGACTTAGTGAAAAAGTTAACTCCTTAAGTTTACTTAATATTAATACATTTAGAATGATGTACCAACAAAAGGGAAATAGTTAATCAAAAGTCAAATTCAACAAAAAAGAAATCATATTTGATTAAAAACTTAGATGTAATGGGGCCCATTACTTCTGAGAAAGAATTGAATGCTAAGAAAAATGATTTTCTGAAAAATTTTTAAAAAAAAAAAAAACACAACATAAATGATAGACCTTTTGAATATTTTTGGAGCTCAACCTCAACATATAATGTTACATACATGAACTTTAGGTTGTGAACTAATCTTTCTATAAAGATTTTATAATAGAAAATCCAAACATATCTAAAAAAATTGACCCCATCAAAGCGGCCTACTTTAGATAATTACTATTTGTAAATATTATTTTAATAAATATTTTCTTTTAAAACATTTTCTATAAAGATGTTATTAATTTTGTTTAACTTTAAATAATATTTAAATATTAAATAGATATTATTATCTTTCATTCCAATTTGTAAAAGTCAATAGATTGATATTGGTCACCCTAGAAGATTAAGTAAAAAAAATTAAAATAACTTGTATTATTTTTTCTTTTGGCTTGTTCACAACCCGCGCTTCCTACTAATAAGAGGATCTTTTGATGTTTTTTTGTAAGGTTAATAAGAAATATTAAAAAATATATAGAAATAAACTATTTAAAAAAAAACTAAATAAAAATAAATTATATAATGTAGTCATTTTTTACACATAATTTTATGCTCGTTTTACATTGCTAAGTAGATATGTTATATGTGTTAGAGATGAGAAAGTTATAACTTTGTAGAGTTTATGCATTCCATGATAAATATGGAAATGGAAGAGACATCAAAAATATAATGAAAATAGAATATGAATTTGCAAATCTTTTCTTTGTTTTCTTTATAATTTTACCCTAAAAGAAGTAAGATATGAAGAAATAAAAGAGATATTTTTTTGGCCATACAAAGTTCTATAATTTTAAATGCTTTATTATTTTCAAATATGATAATTAATTTAGTTAATTACTACGAAACACTTTCCATATTAAATTTTAAGAGAGATTTTCTGGTCTTAAATGAATATATACATTTATAGGGAAACATATATACCAACTTAATACTGACATTTTCAAGGCACTTAATTATATATTAGAATCAATTCTCCACTTTGACGTATTAGATCCATGCAAATTATGAAGGTGCATGGAAGTATAATTAATGGAATATGTAAGAAACATTTTTCAATAAATTTTGTAACGTAATTACTAATTGGTTTCAAATGAATTTTAGCTTCTCTTGCCTCAACCACTTGGAATCTCATTGTTGAAGAAACAATGAGCAATTTGCAAACTTGAAATGTGTTTTCTTTATGGCAAAGAAAATTATGGGAATTATTGTGCAAGTGAGACTTAGATTGTGTGATAGAGAACCAAAAAACTTTCGCATGTTAAAGAAATTGATTCTAAAAATTAATCATCTAGTAAATCATACCACAGAGAGGGAGTTAAGCAAGGGAGAGGGATTTAGTTTCCCTTGACAATGCTAAATAGAGCCATGCTTGGAGTAGACCCTTTAGATCATTTTGGGAGGTACAATCAACGGATGCCTCTTGATGTTCTAAAGTATGCTTTCAACAATTCTAGTTCGTCAACTTATGGTCCCTTGTGCCAAAGAAAAGGCAATCGCATTCACCTACTTCTAGTCCCTCATGTTAAAGAAAAGGCATTCCCGTTCGTCAACTTCTAATCCCTAGTGCCAAAGAAAAGACATCATTTTTTTCCAAAAATTATTGTATGTATACGTGAATGTAGAGAGAACCTTCTTCAACAAACTAAGCCCTTACACCTTCAATTCATAATACACATCTGAGAGAACTCTGATTTGTTGAAAACACTTTAAGACCCCTTACACCTTCAATTCATAATACACATCTAAGAGAAACTACTTCGTTAAAAACACTTTTAAGACTAAGGGTCCCATCTACTTTATGCTAGATCATAACATTAGTTTCTAGAAAATCCTAGACTCTGCGCATTAAACTTTGAACCTAGATTATTTGTACACAAGCACCCCAACTTACCCCACGACTCAATAGCCGCTATGTTGTTTGTGCCATCGCATATAATTGGTTACAACAAGGTTGCGTGGCAAAGCTTGCCTTGTAAATGAAATGTAATTTTATAACATCATTTTTCATGGTTTTTGGATGTCAAATTTTTTTTTAAACATATCCTGAGACTGTGCAATTAATAGTGTAGTTACTGTAAAACTGGACTTGTAAAGTTATTGAAAATTACACTGGCTCATTACAAAAAGGGAAAGAGAAATTAGTGGCACAAAATAAGTCCACATCATAATAGTTAAATAAATGGGGATAGGGAAACCAGTGGCCCAATTAATATGTTGGGAATGATATATTATATAATAGACTTCATAGTTGCTAATATAGGAACAAGGACCGTGTACCACTCCCCGTACCCACATTTTTTAATGACAACATTTACAAACAATTTAGTCGTACCCTTATTCATTTACTCACATACCTTGATTCGAATGGCGTCACCGTCCACGTACCGGTACCCATACCCCAACATCCCCTGGTAACTATGATAATAGTTAAAGTAGACAAGGACAGGAATGGGGACAAGGATGGGGTCAGGGGCATGGTTGGGAAACCCCACCAAGTGCATGTTGTAAAATGGGGACCCCAACCCTGCGGTTGGGGGCTATGAACATATGTAAATAAACTATTTAAAAAAAACTGACTTCATGTTTTATCACAGACTCAAATGAACATATCTCCAACATTTCTCAAATTTATTGTTTTATGGCTTGAAATTTGAAATCCCTTGATTTACACATTTCTAATCCCACTTAGATTCCCAATTCAGGATGGGCATGACAGTTTGCATAGGTATTTCGATCGTTAGTCCTCAACTTGAATTTAATGAATAATTTTAAAAATAACGAACCATACTAGATTTTTCGGTGGGGATGAATTTAAGAATTGATAGGTCAATTTGCATTTCAACTTTCAAACACATCAAATCAAAATAAAATTTGCATGTTCTAAATGTTAAATCCATACTAAACATTTGTCGTACATGATGGTATAAGTTATCTAACACTAAGAAAATCCGGGTTTTTCTAAGACTTAAACATTTATTCTGACACAGTCCAGCGAGCCTGGTCTTGTGGTAAGATGGATTGATTGCCATGATGATGAAGTGGGTTCAAACCTTTCTGGGCAGGCTCCAGTGTTAATGACACCGAAAGTTCGTTCCAAGTTTCATACCAAATTCCCCTGTAAAAAAAATTATATGATAGGTGATGGAACTTTACAACTTCCATCACAATTAAATCTTATTACCATATGATCAAAAAATGGGGTAATGACAATCTAGAAGAATCTTGAAGAAACATGTAACTGAACATATTAACCAGATGGTAAATGTGACAACAGATTTGTTAGATGGAACTTGTAAATTTGTAATTGTAGATAAGGGTCTTCAGAAAGGCACCCAATTTTCTCATTATTTTACAATTCAAATATTTATTGAAAAACACAGGCCAAACAGGGATTTAAAAAAGAAAAATACATCTGTATATATTTGAAGAGCATGCACCATCTATTATCACCTTGGTATTCAGTTATTTTCATATCCAGATATCTGAGGTGCAATCTCCTCCTGGATATCTCATTTCATGAGCCAGAGCCGGTCCTTCTGGTTCAGATTCAAAATCTACAAAGAAGTTGGGATTTATTGCAAGTCCACCCTTCTCTGTGTCACAATCAATCTGCAACATATGGGAGCCCTTCTCAATCATTTCCGGGTAGAATTGATGGTTCCAAGCACTAAATAGAGAGTTTGTCACATAAAGGCATTTCCCATCTAAACTGAGCTGAATCATTTGTGGTCCTCCCCTCAAGCGCTTACCCTGCAATCACATATCTCAGTCTTTAGATGTCACTTCATTGAATCTCAAATTAAACATGCTTGCTGAATTTCTCCACGTGATTATAAATTGTGTTGGATACTATCTTCAAGCAAACTAGAGACCAACATCCATCTGTATTTTGTCTACATAAATATGAATTTAAATATTTGTGCAAGTATAATTGCACGTGTGTTTGTGAGAAAGAGATGGAGTAATTACTTGAACATCAGGAACATCAGACTGCCATAGCTGTCCATCTTCTTTCTCCACGACAGCTTCATTCCCCTTACGAATTAGACCCCCTACCCATACTTGGCCAGTCAATACAGGGTTTGCAGGATCTTCAATGTTGTACTGTCGAATATCCCCATGCAGCCAATTTACAAAATAAAGAAATCGATCATCTAAAGGAAATAAGAAGATCAGTTATCAGCCCCGCCATCTCTGGCAGAATCCAGTTCTTAACTTTCAATGGTGCCACTGATATCACAACCTGGAAACAAGACAGCTTATTGATGTTATAAAATCTTGTTCAATTTGAAAGTAGAGATAGTTTCTATATAAAAATGATGTGCTTACACAAATACAATACCCACTCCCTCCCACCAACTTAGAAACAAATACATTGCTGTTATTGTGTAAAGATCCCTGCTGAATTGGCCTTTAATTTTCAGTTTCGGGCTCTTAGGAATTCCGTCAAACACTTGTCTTGAGAACTCTGAACTTGTTGATTGATGATTCTTTTGATATTTTAAAAGAAGATGGTAATATGCATTCAATAAGCTCCAAAGAACATATGCAAAGGACTGAAATGAAATGAGGATGTAATGCAAGTTATATATATATATAATGCAACTCCAAACTCCTTTATTGCAGCCTTCCGACTGATTATATTGACTGGCAATGTATAGGCATTATCACAAATGGTTGGCATGCAAACTTATTCTGACTAGAATTAATACCCATAAGCTGTTGCAACAATGATGTATTAAGACAAACAGTTGTCTTGCATACTAAACTCAGTAAACCTGATTACAATTGGATTGCCAAGACTCATCATACCAAGGCAAGATTGATTACAATGCAAGATTATTCAATGAAACAATTACAAGGCTGCTTCAGCATTGATTTAACTGAGTTAGCTATATGCAAACTAAAATGGAAATGAACCTAGAAATCTTGACAGCGGACTGTAAACCCTTGTATTATTCGAACTGCTGCAAGGAATGTTGTCTCCACCATAAAAACCCCAAAGGAGCCTTTATAAAGTCTAGCCGTCCCTTAGTAATGAAGTGAAGATGCCAAAGAAAGGTGTTTCTGCCCTAGACTTTACATGCCCAGCCAAGACAACAATACAACCTAAGAATGATGATCAATTTCCTTAACTTCCACGTCGCTGTGTTGAAGATTGTTTAGCAGCAATAACATGCACTGTTCATGTGCCCTGTAGCGTTTCACTATTCACGAGTATTGTAGCATGGCACTATTCACGAGTACTGTAGCATGGCACTATTCACGTCAATGTAGCTTTTCACTATTCATGGTTACTGTGGCAGCCAGCAATAAATGTATTCCACAATGAATTCTTAATACCCTTACTATTTGCAAATAGATATGCATCAACTCCTTGTATTCTGTGTATTTCTTCTCCAATTTAAGCACAGATTGGACTCCTGGATGAAGCCCACAAGGAAGCAATAATTCCGCTGATATTTCACAATCTCAAAATTGCATAACCAATGAGAGTTTTCGTTCTCAATGGGCTCAATGGCAGAAACCCTAGCTGGCTCCTTCACCAAACAATCACATCAAAGCAAATATCAATTCCTGGATGATATGAAGCTTGGGTGACCCTCTTAATATACTTTTTTTCTCCTCATCAAGTCGGCCCATCTAGAAGCTTCCTTCTTATAATATTTTAGTTGCACTTTTAATAATATTAAAATATGACTTTTTTAATAATAAATTGAAATGGCCCCTTTTTTATGCCACATGACCCCTCAAGTCATAAAGTGTAAATATAACGTTAAAATATAATATTAAAATATTCATTATTATTAAAGTGACCTTTAATAATAATTAAACATCATAACTTAGGCCAAACACCTTATTTCTCCAAGACAACTAAATACCGGAATCGAAACTGCTGAAATATCCCATTCAGGCGCCCTGCTATAAATAGTAACCTTGATTGAATGAATTACTATAAATAGTAAGTATAAGAGAAAGAGCCCTAAAACCCTTGCAAAGTCCAACCCTGAAACTTGCTGAATTCTGAAGAAGAAATAAACCATCCACTAACTAGGTTTCTATCACAAAAGACCCTCTAACCATCTGAGTTAGCCTACGAGGGCCAGTGATAGGCTAAACCATCATAAAACAGGATCACGCTAAAAAAGGGGACATCACATATTGGAAGCGATCAGATTATATACTAATTTGCTTTTGAAACTCTATTCAGATTTTCCGCAACAGTATAGTCATCAAGAACGACCCCACCTTCCCCACACACAAAAAAACCAATAATCTATAAACCATCTTCTCTTTAACAGCTCATCACTGAAATTTATTGCATTAATTCTATAAGAAACCATTGCATAGGCCTTATCATACCTCATGGCCCCATGAACCATCTGAAGTCTTGAAAAAACGCACCATATTGCTGCTTAAAGCACATCCTACAAAACCTGTATCTTTAGATGGATCATGAAGAAATCTCACCTGTAAAATGGTAGATAACATCAGCATTTGCACCAAATTGGAGCTATAGTGGAACAAAAAAAAGATTACAATCATTGTCAGAGGAAATGAATCTCATTTTTATTTTTAGACCAACCCTAAGCACATCACTTTTTAATTCAGTTTCTTCTGAAAGGAAGATTTACTTTATTTACAATCATTGTCATAGGAGATGAATCCCAATTTTTTTTTGACTAACCTAAAGCATCTCATTTTTTAGCTCAATTTCTTTCTGGAAGGACGATTTACTTGAAATTGAGAATGAATGAAGTACCGGAAAGTGGGAGTGACGTAGATCTTTTTTCTTTTTATTATTTTTTTGCAAAAATACTGTTATGTATTACCATGAGACTACATTATATATTAAGAAGAATGTGGCATCAAAAGGCTTCCCCCCCCCAAGGGAAGCAGGAAGGGCATGCAATTCTTAGTCACCCAAAGTGTTTTGGATTTGCTTGTTGTAAGCTTTTCATGGATGAGTTTAGAATCTTATGAAAGCTTACCTCCAATGGTATGAGTCCTTCGTTACCCAAATCAATTGTTTGCTCTAATGTGCAATCAGGCCAGCTATACACAAACAAGTGCCTTCCATATAATCCATCTGAAACATATTGAGGATTAAATCCTTTTGTAAGAGCTGCTGGTGCTCCCCAGGTTGAACTAATCATTGTCTTGTGCTGTGGTTGGTACCAAAAATCATAGCCAAACGTAGGACTGTGAGCTGGTTTCTCCCACCTGCAAATATATTAACCACTAAGACATCACCAAATGTTTTATAAATATATTGACAAAAAGTCAACCTTGAATCATAGTGTGAACATCTGCTATTGGATAGCCAATCAGAAAGACAATAAATAAAAAGTATTGATCATGATTTATTGCTTACTTCATCCAAATGAAGTAAACGTTTCATACAACATAGTCTAAAAAACATTGGTCTGGTGTTTCTTTAAAAAATCAGTGTGTTTATCATTGAAAGAGAGTGTTTTGATACTTTTTGGCCATTGGCATATTGAGGAAAATAATCTACCAACACAGTTTTGGTAACTTACATAGATTTGACTTTAAAGTTGCACAGGACTCATTTTGCCACAAACAAGTACAGTCAAAATCTAGTAAATTATTGAAAGGGTTGTAGTCCAATTAGTGTGGATGATGGTAAAGTGTGTTGTTGAGCCCATGGATTACATAACCGGCGATTAACTGCCGGTTATTCAGTTACTCGCCACTCAAACTCATATGTGGTTAACTGCTACTCAAACTCAGGGAAAAAAAAACCATTGGTTTTTTGGCCTATGATGAGTACTCGCCATTTACTTGCTGAGTACTTGTGAGTAATAGTGAGTACTCAATGAGTACTACCACAGGGCCTGTACGCTGCAAAAATGCGGTAAACAATGTTAAAATGCAAAAAAACTTGGAAAACAATGCCAAGCACTGCAAAAACATGGAGATTTGTCTTGTAAATTGAAACACGCCCCCTCATTGCATTCACACAAGATTTGGAGCATTCAAGAGCAAACTGGAGGGAGAATTCAACAAAGCAATTTCCAGCGTAGTATTTTTT
This sequence comes from Torreya grandis, assembly GCA_037957365.1. Lineage (NCBI taxonomy): Eukaryota > Viridiplantae > Streptophyta > Pinopsida > Cupressales > Taxaceae > Torreya > Torreya grandis. The sequence goes on from JARHVA010000083.1 coordinate 7,764,723, forward strand.
TTTTCTTTCAAGCATGTAAAGGAATTGTAATTTAATTATTTGATAAATATTTTAAATTTTAATATTTAAATTTCATGCATTCCATTCAATTGGGTTCAAATTTCATGCATTCCATTAAATTTTAGTATTTACAATTTATGCATAATTTTTTATTAAAAATGTTTTTTAACTGTTATAATTTCTGTTTAGCATTATAATTTATTTATTGTAGAGATTTTTTCTCAAAGTTTTTAACTTGTTCGTTAAATGTATTTTAGTTTTTGTTTATAATTATAATTTATTTGTTGTATTTTAATTTGTGCTAATGTTTTTACTTTTAAATTTTTTAATGTTGTTTTGAGCATGTTTGCAAGTTATCTATTAGCAAACAATGACATCTATTAGTGCAATGGGGTCAAATTCAGTAAGTGGTGGACAAAGTGGTCCCCTAATGCTCACACGGTTGCTTGAAAGTATGTTGTGCGGATTGGAACATCCCAAATAGTTTCAATTTGTTCATTTTGTTCAAAGAGAATGTCAAAAGGCATTAATCACCTTAAATACTATCTTTCATGCATTCATTCCCATGACGTCACGCTTTGTCCCAATGTCACAGAAGAGGCAAAATAAAAGATAATTGTAGAGCTTGCATTGTTGAATGAAAAAAACTAGAGAAGGCAAAGATGCAAGCAGCCCTAATAGCAGTCATTGCTCTCACATCGGCAGAAGAAGAAACAACTATGACAAAAATTGTGGGCTCCACTTGTGGTCCACGCAAGCGTCATGGCACATCTTCATCGAGTTTGAGTTATATACACTCATTTTTGTGCTTAGAAACGCATCTAGGGCACAACCTTTGCTACAAAGTACAGGATGGAACAAGGAAACACATATGGATGTAGAGAAAGCATGCACAAATTTTTGGTACTTCAACAACCTTCTCTTCAACATGGTGAAGAGTCTACTAAGAATATTTGGTGGCAACATTACAATTATAGAAAAATGGTACAAGGCACCATCTCCAAGAGACTTGAGTGGGAGGTTGCTCCAGAATGCAGTTGAAGATGCAAAGATAATTGTAAAATATTAGAAGTTGTGACGTAAGTTCGAATGCACCATTATTTCTGATGGATGGACAGACGGAAAGAATCACACCCTCATCAACTTTTTGGCATCTTCAAATAGTGACCTGATTTTTTTGAAATCCATCGATACATTTAACATGAAGAATACAGAAACTTTGAGTTTGATGCTCGAGCAGGTTGTTTTAGAGATAGGCATCGAGAATGTTGTCCAAGTTGCACAAACAATGTAGCAACATATGTGGTGGATATGAGGAATCTCAAGGAGAGACATCCATCAATTTTTTGGACCCATTGCCTTGACCTTATTTTGGAGGACATAAGCAAACTTGATTGGGTACAAGCAGTTGTAGAAGCTAGAGAAATCATGAAATATATATACAATCACCCTTAGGTTCTCAACTTGATGAGAGAGCACACCAAGGGAAAAGAACTTGTTTAAACAGGGGTCACCAAGTTTACAATAATTTTTTTTACGTTGCAAAGTATTTGCAGTTTGTTGACTCCTTTGAAGCAGATGTTTGTGTATTAAACATTGGTAGAATCATCATATTTCAAAAAAATTGATAGAGTCAAGGTTGGAAAGACAGTTTTCAATGAGGCATTCGAAAAGAAAGCTACAGAGATTGTCAAAGTAACTTGAAATTTTAATTTAAATTTCAAGTCATTTCTCTTATTTTAAATTTTTAAAACTTAAGTATTTATTTTATTTATAAGTTTGTAACGTTAACTTTAATTTGTTTGTAATTTTGTAGGTGTCAGAGCCTTTGAGTAAGGTTTTGCGATTGGTGGATGGAGAGCAAAACCCAATAGGTTATATTTATGAGGTCATGGATAGGGCCAAAAAGACTGTCCAAAATTATTATAGGGAGATCGTGTCATATTTGATCCCATTTTAGAGTTGATTGATCGGAGGTGGAACAATAAATTCCACCAACCCATCCATGCAATGGGTTACTACCTTAACCCCAGGTTTTTTTCCTCCAATGGCTTCATAGATGCTAGTGGAGAAGTTATGGAAGGGCTCTCAACATGCAATAAAAGTATGACACCTGATGTTGAGGTAAGGGACCTCATTATTGCAGAGTTGCAGAACTACAAACAGAAAAGGAGGAGACTCTTTTTTTCAACACTAGCTACCCGACGGAAAGCCACGCAATTACCAAATAATAGAAAATGATGTCTTTACTTGTACCTCAGTTACAAATTTACAATTATTAATTACTTACAAATTTTTGAATATCTTGTTTGCATTGTCGTAGTGGGAAGATTGAGGTGGGAATACCCTACATCTTCAAAAGCTAGCCCTCTGCATTTTACCTCAACCTGGTAGTGCTTCTGGATGTGAGCACAATTGGAGTTTGTTTGACACCATTCACACGAAGAAGCACAAGAAGTTGAGCCAACAATGCCTCATTGACCTAATTTTTGTGCAATATAACTTTCAATTTTGCACAAAGAAGTTGTAAAACGCATCAGAAGACCCTATCGATATAGATGAAATCGATCTCTACGATAATTGGATTACACAGAAGGAGGCCCCCATGTTCACAGAGAATGAGATTGTTGATTTCGAGAGGCAAGCTATGGAAGGTGCAACTGTAGTAAAAGGAGAGATTGGATTGGATGACATCCTTGAAGATGAGGCAAAGGTAGAGGTAGAGGTGGAGCCATAGGCGCAGGCGCAGGTGCAGGCAGCCTTCTAAGCAAAGCGAGGTGAGGCAGCCGAGTGGGAGGACTAGAGTTTTTCAGTCCCCCTTAGCTTTTCAGAGTAGGGAAAAAAAAATCATAGATTCTTGTAATTTGTATTTGTAGATTATTGTATAAGACTATAAGTATCAATAAATCAGCTTGTTGACAAATTAACAGTGTCACAGTTGTATTCCCATGATTATGCGATTTTGTACTTTATTTGTATTCAAATCTAATAGAAAACACTTTCTTAATGTTTTATAGACTCATTTGACATATTTTGCTTCTGCAATTTCTAAGAAAATTATAGTTTTTTTGATAAATTTAAGTATTTTGTGCCTTTGTTAGTTATTCCCAGTTATTCGACCAGCTCTGCTGAATACTCTCCGGTTACTCAAGATTTCCCCTTGGCGAGTACTTGCTAGTTACGATTATGTGAACTATGGTCAAACTATAGCGCAATAAATAAATCCCAGGAGATACCAAAAAGAGATGAGGGGAATGAAATTGGGTTCAAGTCGCAGGGGAATTTGGCAGAATGGATACCCCCCAGTCCTTGGCACTAAGATGAGGAAGATCAATTCTTCATGCCCCTGATACCAAAAAATGTTAAAAGACTCCAAAGGATGAGGATGTTTATCCTTCAATTAATTTATAAAAAAAAACATCACGTAAACAATATCATGATTTAAATCGGAAAATTATTTTTTTCAATGTGACTTTTGCAGTTTTGCAATGCTCTACGGGCTGAAATCATTTATACTAGCACAAATATCTTTTGCATGGAAGTTGTGTTACCAACAGGTCGTTTTGCATCATATATACTTGAACCAGAATTAATTATTTGCAATAAGAGATTTTACACCAATAGATATTCTATGTACTGTTTTCCCTGCACATGTTCTTGCCTTCGAAATGGGTGGATAGAAGAGGTCGAAATTATGAATTATACCCAAAACAGATGATTACTGGCTGCTGCTTTCAGTTTGCTTGGTCTTTTCATCTGAAATGCCTTCATACACATTGAAGTTGTGTTGTCAACAGGTAGTTTTGCATCATGTATATTTGAACAAGGTTTTATTATTCGCACTGAGAGGATTTACACCAATAAATATTCCATGTACTGTTTTCCCTGCACATGTTCTTGCCTTCTAAATGGGTAGATAGGAGAGGTCAAAATTACTAATTAGACCCAAAACAGACAATCACTTGCAGCTGCTTTCAGTTTGCTTGGAATTTTCATCTGAAACACCTTCGTACTTAATACTAATAGTCAATACCATCTACGATTCTGGATTTTACATTTTTGCAACACATTAGGAAGAAGATATCCAGCAAATTTTGACTTCTAAGCATTGAAATCATTTGTTTTAAGTGGAAGCCAAATCTCTTTTGCTTGGATAAGCAATCAGCGCTTCATGTTTTTTAAAGGTGATTTTGTTCTTGAACGAGATTCTTTAATTTGCATTGGCTGGATACATTCACCAGATATTTTGTGGACCAGTTTCCCTTAACTTGCAAATGTTCTGACTGTGCACACAGTGGTGAGTAAAAGGCGACCAAAATATAAATTAGGCACCAACGAACAATGACAGAAATCTACAAGTATGAAATTGACATATAAAACAAGCTTGTCTGCCCAAAATAATTTCTGCTGGTAGGGAAACGTAATTTCAAGCATAGAGTCTCAAGTTCCCAACTTTGAATTTGATCATTCCAGAGCAAACACAAATTCCTATATTAATATATATGCATATCTAGAAGCTGTGAAATTACCTTCCTTTCACGTTCAAATCCGAATCTAAAAGCAGGAATCCATTGCCCTCTGCATTCCCATCTTTGTCTCCAAGACGAGATTAAAATCTCACCAGTTGCAAGGCAATGAGCTGTGTGAGGATATGCCAGCCCAGTCTTGGTATAAATAGTTTCTGGCTCAAGAACTTTGTAAAGGGCTGGCGCTCTTGGATCCTTTACTGTATCAACAGCATAAATACGGCCCGATCTGCAGAATCAAAGTTTGAGATTTTAGAATTGATGCAATTTATAAATGGCGTATTTTTTCAGAAATATTCTTAGGTTTCAGTCTTCAGAAACTCTTCGGCGTGTGGGATGGGGGTAGATCGAATCCAGCAATAAAAATTTCGGTGTGTAATGTGAGAATGAAGTAGGAATTTGTTCACGAGAAAAAAAAAACGAGAACAAATATTAATAATTCTTGTAGCATTCATTATCTCACCAAAATCAAACTAAAATCTTATGACATTCTTACAAGAGAATATAGAAGAAACATATGCTAACATGTTCAATGTTAACTTACACCAGTGACGGTAAAATGAGATAACGCCTTTGTGCAGAAGCATCCCCATGGCAAGAGCTGCATGCATTCCATCCAGAATGATGTAACTCATCACCTAAATGAGGTACAGGCAAGCGATGCACCACCTTTGAATAAGTTGGGGACTTTGGATCTACATCCACTGTAGCCAAGTAGTCAGGCTTTTCTCTGCCAGTTCCTGGAAAATGTTAGAATAAAGCCAAGTAATGTATCAGCCGATACAGAAATTGTGTCAATGGCATGATCTTCAAAGAACCAAAAATAAGTAAAACTAATATGAAAGCATTATCGCTAAATAACAAGAGCTGGTGGTTATTATAATTTATCATTGTTATCTTTTGCAAATTAAACCAAGATATTCCATAGAAAGGGTAAGCACGCAAAGCTCGCATTAGCATCCTTCAAAACCTAGAAGGCTAGAACTATGATAAATGCCAATTATAGGCAAGGGACTCGATGCAGGAATTTAACTAGCTTTATAATAATTGAGTTGGAAAGGGCTAATTCAGTGCTAGCTTTATGAAGGATAGCACATTGCACTCATATAGTTAAAAGATAAGAGTTTTATTCGATTTTATATTATTGTAATTAAACCTGCATATACTTTATGCATAGAAAATCAGGATAAATATTTGTTTAGGTTAAGATAGAAATAATGAGAAAAAAATTGAATATTTACTTGGTTGGCTGGTGATGTGCAAAGTTGCATTGTGAACACTGAATATTGTCCTTTCAAAACATAAGAAGCTTTATAAATATGTTGTGTAGCCAGTACCAAATCTTCGATCCATTCCTGATCATGCAGGGTATTTTGTTGGATTTATGTGGATGAATTGACCCTCTATATAATATCTGATTCTCTCTAAATAAGTGAACAACCTCTGTATATGATCTAGCTACACATGGCTTCAATCTAAAGTCTTTGGATTATCTTCTTTGCAGTTTGTAACTTCCCCCCAACATCATTATTCTTTGCTATTCACACATATGGTGATTCTTATCTTGACTTATATGATTAAATCTAGAAATTTCTCCTTTCTTCTCCACCCTCCTCCCTCTCCCTTGGGGTCCTCAAGCATTCATCACACCATGATTAATTTTGATGTTAGGTATGCTAATGCCTATGCGGCCCGCCTTTCTCAACTTATGTCTGACTATTATTCCCTCTTTATTGTCATGGCAAAGAATGACTTTTTATCTTGTGTCTCTTGGGAGGCTTCCCTGCACTCATTTTCTTACACAATACACCACTGCAAAGCGACTTGGCCCCATGGTACTTGTCCCATGAATCGTTGGCATGATGAGGAATGCAAAACCATGCACAGGAGACTTTTTTCTCCTATTCCATGATCCTTCTTCCATCTTTCCCAAGTGCAGTCAGTATTTCCATATCCTTTGACAAAAGAAACATGAGTTTCTTGTGTCTAGGTGATATTAGCTCCTCGATTCCCTCCACAGTTCCCCTAAGACATTTTGGCATACTCTCCTCCCAAGAAAATTCCCCTCTTTTGGAATTGACTCCCAAACCAAGACCTCCCTTGCTAGTTCTCTTTATTATATCCCTTCTCAGTCTACTCTTTAGGTTCCCTTACCTTAAACTTCCATTCTTTTAAATTTTGTCCTGTTTTCCACTGTGTTTAGGAGGATTAAGAATATAATTAGACAAGGAAACAGGTGCTTTAAGTTAAAATCAAATCACTATGCACTCCTTTGATGAGTCTTTCCAAAAACATAACAAATGTTGTAGAGAAATTAGGACAAAGTTAGGAACTTTAGGGCAATCACTACATCCAGTAATCATGTTGAGGCTAAAGATCATTATTTAACACAAATCAATTTTTCTCAGCAGAAGACCAATAAAGGTTTTCTACAATTCAGATTCAGTGATGCTTTATCTTTTCTGCCTTCAAAATATTTCAGAGTTTTCTACCCACACAAAATCCTGGAACTCTGTAATGTTCGCCAAAATTTGTTTTTCTGTCACAATTTTTGCTTTGAATGCAACGTGTTTTTATTCAGATAACTTTCTGCATCAAAACCTGTAGGTTCGTGTGGTTAGATACCTTTTGCTTGTATATTCTTGTATTTTGCACTTTTTATTCCTCTCATGCTATTTCCCTACTAACTGCTTTAACTGTTGCCATTTTCATTACTAACCCCCTATTACTATATCCTATCCACTTCTCATTGAAAGCTCTTTAAGAAATAGGAAGAGAAACAATGATGGGGTTCCTGTTTGGGCAGATGATCTTGATTTTGCAATTATTTTATTCACTTTCACAAAGAAAAAGGTCATATTATAAAATTGCTACGTGAGAGACCAGAGTATTTCAAGACACAGTTAAGTGTCATTATACAAGAATGGAGAAGAAAAATAATGGTGGTGCGAAAAGCAAGGATTAAAGATCACAAAACAATCCAAGTCTCTGTAATTTCAAAAAAGGGAAATGAGAAACAAGGTGGGAAACATGATAGCAACAAGAAATGGCGGGGGTCAGTAAGGTTTCTAATAATGACGTGCACATAACCTCGTAGAGCATAAGTTATTCAAACAGACAACCTAGAAATGTAAGTTCACAGAGAGCAGGGATGAATTCTTTTGCATTTGGAAAGCGATCCTTGTTAAGAAACAGTATTCATATCTGATATGATTTAAAAATTAAAAACATCATCTCCTGTAAAGTCACCCTTGATTGACATCCTTTGATGAATAGCGGGGGAAATAGTTTTACAGCAGACGAGAAGCAAGAAATTATGTCATAAATTCTTTTAAGAATATGAAAAGAGAACTATTAGAAGCAGGGTAGTTGTTAATTTTCTCTTACATGGATGAGAATGTTTGAGATGTTGAATTTAAGAAGGATTAGATTATAAAAGCATCTGCCCATTTTTTTACACCATCTTTTCTAATGTTTCTTCCTAATACCCACCATTGGGGCAAACCTCGAAATAAAAGGCAGAGGTAAGTATTGCAAAAGATGATATATGTAAGGACTAAAAGTATCTGTTTGAGAAAACATGAGGCAGTACAAAGAGAATAAACAACCATAGTCTCATCTTTAGGAATAGATATCATGTCTTCTAACAATGACCCGTCAAGCTACACACCAGGATTCAGTTCATTGGATAAAAGATCTCTGCCACTAATGATACTTGAAAACCTATACATTCTTAGCATTTTATTGGTGTATGTATCAGAAGCAGGAATTATTGCTTTCCTGCTACAAATAATGATACTTATGAAAATCTGTAGCATATGTTGATACAAGAATCAAGATTTTGCTATGTTGACCGATGTGCCTACCCCTCCAAGATGCACATTTCCTGTATCCTGTTCAGATAAAGGTTCAGATACGACCCAAATATAGTTCATATACATATCTGTGCCCGAATATGGCCTGATTACAGAAGGAGACATATTGGATACAAATGGTACAAAATCAGAGTCGTTGCCCATGATTGTTTTTTTTTCAAAAAAAAAGGGGGGATTTTTTTCAAAAAGAAAAGAAAATAAAAAATGCGATTGCCCCTTAAAAAAGAGGAAGATCTCCAATATTTTCACACCTATACTTTATGGTTCAGATGCGGCCCAAATATAGTTCATATACATATCTGTACCCAAATATGACCTGATACAATAATGAGACATATTGGATACAAAAAGTACGAAATCGTAGCTGTTGCCCATGATTTTTTTTTCCAAAAAATAGAGGGAAATATTTCAAAAAGAAAAGAAAATAAAAAAAAACAATTGCCCCTTAAAAGAGAGGAAGATCTCCAATCTTTTCACACATACAGCTCAATATTTGAGCTCATATTTAGAATTTTGGGATTGAGAAACTTGTGTTCTGAAATTTCCATGTTTTATGCTATTCTTTTGCAGGTACGAGTGTGTCATATTGAATACAAGGTTTTCTAAAAATATGTGGTACCAATATTTAATACTATACATTTGCACCTACCCATTCCTGTATCCATGTAAGTGTAACTTAGTAATTTTTAACTATAACCTGCAATTAGTACAGAAAACCCCAACAAATACACTTATAACTTTGAAAATTAAACTTATCATAGAACATACAAACCGACATTGCAAACAAATTGCTAAGAAATTTACTTCAATCTTGCAAAGGATCAATATTTAGAAATAACCCAAAACTTTACACATGGGCAGATTTCGGACACCCCAAGGAATGGACGTGAAGATCTAGCTTGAATTTCACTTATACAAGAAAACCCACAAACCAACTGCTCTCCAGCCACAGCCTTTGCAATTTAATTATAGAGAAAACATGCTCTTTTTATATCAAGTTTCTCTTTATTATAAGGTGGTGGGAAGATGCAAAAGATCCCTATCAATTACAAGTACCTGCATATACAGCTGTTACATAAAGAAGTCTCTCTTGAGGGCCGCTCATTGCATCTTTAGGACTTGCATTTCCAGGTCCACCTCCAGCACAACACCCACTTTTAAACTTCTCCTCAACTTTAGTTACACGCAATTGAATTGTTGAGGTTGCTTCTGTTAATACACTAGCCATGTTGGACTTTGCTTTACACTACATACATAAACAAGGAGGAATCATAAACAGTCAAAAACTGTATGCAGACAAAACAAGTGATGAAATTAAATGAAAAAAAGTGCTATGATAGTATCCATAAGAACTGTAATCTGTGTATCACCAATGAGAGATAGATATTTTATGTCTCCAGATAAAGAGAAAATTCACAAATACTTGGGGCTTTATAAATAGACAAAAATGAGGCTCTACGGATTTTCAAGGACAAGGAGATGATATTTAGTGGCCTTATTGCATCACCAATGAGAAATGGATGTTACATGTCCACAGCTAAAGAAAAAAATTCACAAATACTTGGGACTTCATAAATAGACAAAAAATATGCTCTACAGATTTTCAAAAACAGAGATGGTATTTAGTGGCCTTATTGTAAAGATAAACAGTTCATTGAAATAAAATATGGAAAAAGAAAGCAAATGGAGAATATTGCAAAAATATATCAAGAAAGGACTGAAAGAGAATAGCAAAGTAGTGTGCTTGAACAATACAGCTAGAATGGGATTAAGATATCTAGTTAAGTGTTGGTCTAACAGTCGGCTTTTAGGTTTAAAAGCTAGATTTGTTCTCATACATCTTTTGCCCAACTCGATAGTTAAGAAACTCTGCTTTCCATTACTGGCTGGAATTTTCATGATCTCAATGCATTTTCAAAAAAATTGTTCCCTTAGAGGTATTTTAACCCCAAATTTTTTTATTATTAGCTCAGTTAAATAATACAGTCTTTGTTTGCTAATCTACTATGAAAAAACGATGCTACCAAAATAAGCCCAAAAGTTCCTTCTCTGAACCCTTGATGAGAAATTGCTTAACATGCTGTACAGAAAAATTCATGTCATTAATTTGGAGGAGCTTGATGTTTGTGAGAACTTTATTCTATCCTTGAAAATCCTGCCACTACAGTGCGTGATCATTTGGAGTCTTTTAACTTAAGAACAAATCATTTTGACAAGTAAGCCAAACAACATTAAAGTAAAGAACGTCATTTTATTCAACTGCCCATTGTTAATTGAGCCCATGGCCTTTCAGGAAATTGTGGACGCTACCATAGCTCCCATTGAGACTCGTATAAGCCATGAGACTATCATCCTTTCAAACATAGATCTAACCAACGGGTTTGTGTGTAGGCCTCCAGAAAAGACTTTAAAGGAAATTGAAATCTAGAAGGAGGATTATCGCTTTGGATAACTCAATGGATATATGAACACTACACATGCCCATTTTTACTACTGAAATATTGAGTACCACTTGAACCTGCAGTTGACCCATCATAACTAAAAACTAAGCCACATGCCCATTTTTACTACTGAAATTTTGAGTACCACTCGAACCTGCAGTTGACCCATCATAACTAAAAACTAAGCCACATGCCCATTTTTACTACTGAAATATTGAGTACCACTCGAACCTGCAGTTGACCCATCATAACTAAAAACTAAGTGCTGGATCACACTAAATAGCCTGCACTTGAACCATCATAGCTAATTGTCAATGATTCCAACAACCAAGCAAAAAACCCTAAAAAGACGCATCTTTGGACGTGTATAAAAATTTGTAAGGAGTAACAAACAATTAGACCTTATTCATTTTGTATCACTAATCACCTGGGGCCTCAATGTCGGTGCCCCCAGTAAGCTTAGGGACAAAAACCATGTCAATTGTGATCTCCAATACTATATAAAAGAAAGTTTACAGGCAGACACTTTTTTCTTGAAGGACACCATAATTATGGTATAGGACATGTCCATATTAGAGTACAAAACCTCAAGATATTCCAATGTGCTGAATTAACAAGTATAACATTGGATAAGGCAAATTGCAATAGAATTTGCACTACCCCTCTTATGCTTAATTAAAAGATGAAACTTTTGGAGGTAGATAGTACTCTTCATAAGGTACACACATTAAATTCTAAAATGCATCTATATGAACTACGAAAGATTATCATCAAAACGTATTCTAGTCTCTTACTAGGATATAGTGTCTCCATTTGTGCATCATTTTCATGACTACATAAAGGTCACAATCATAGGTCAAATGTCACTCACTGCATCAGTAAACGTTTCTATGTGAAAGATGATAGGATGGACATGCTACAAGAGGACAGCTGCCATCGGAATTCATTTCAATTTGAAAAGATTTGTGTACATTTAGGATCACAAGAAATCACACAGCATAATCAACACTAAAATTCCTCAAATTCTCACTATTGTTAAATTTAAAATTAGCTATTAGTTAATGTCTAACTAATGGGCAGTTATCAAACCTTCCAAACTGAAGCAACCACTTTCTAATTAATAAAGAGATGGGCACACAAGTGTGTAAGTGTGCCACATGCCTTCCATTTCTTTTCATTCTTTCAGCATTCATTTGATGGCATTGGTATTAGAGCCACTGTTCGAGGAAGCCCTAGGAGAAAGGTACAAACAAGTTGTGGGTTTGAGGAAGCCCTATAAGAAGGGTACAAACTACACACAACACATTGAAGAGGTATTCCAAATTAGAGGAAAGGAACAGGCAGAACACAAAAGAAAACAACAAAATGCTGCCAGAACACAAGGGAAAAGAACTACAGAAATGTGAGTCAAAGAACAACAGAAGTCACAATGAAATGCGTTAGGGCATAAGCGATATGTCACAAAACAGAAGCAAGAGACCAGTTCGCACTAGATCACAGAGACACGATCAAAAGACAACCAGACGCGAGCATAAACATGGACGGAGGGCAAGATAAACCAACAAAAATGATAGGAAAGACGTGAAAACCTGCTAAATATGACCAGATCGCGAATAGCAGAAGGGTGATTTACCTAGACATAGACCAAAATGCAAACCACAAACCAGAAAAATCGTGGCAAAGTAACATGACAGGATTTGTAGTTGCATCGCATGTTGCAGATTTACAGTTGCCGTTAGGTCACAGAGTATTCATGAAGTGCAATAGACGTAGACCAATAAACTGTAAGTGGTCTTTTGATAACTGTCAGTAAATCTTTGAAACTCCTTTCATAAGCAAAGTCTGAAAACATTGTTAGTAAATCTTTGAAATTCCTTTCATAAGAAAAGTCTGAAAAATCTAGAAAACCATACTTCTCCAGTTTCATTATTTTTTTGGCTCCAAAAAGAGTCAGCAAATCATACTTTTCCTGGTACATTGATTTCTGAGTCCCACGTCAGAAAAGGGTATTTTTTGTTGCATTGTATTGATTTTTGGGTCAATCGGGTTAGAAAACTATAGTTGCATAGATTTCTGTGTCAGCCCTGTACTGTACTTTTTTTGTTCACAGTCAAACATGTATAAAACAGCCAACATACAAAACTTGGTTCTGCCGAAAGCACAAAAGTTAACTAGCCATAACTATAATGTTTGGAGTCAAAATTTTGACAATAGCAAAATATCGTGATTGTGACAAAATCTTTCTCAACACTGAAGCAAGACTTGTTATGAACTTCGTAGATTATGACAAATGCCATAAGGTCTTGTTGTTATTGAAGTTATCTATCAGATGACATGATTCCTAAGGTCCAGAATGTCACTTGTGTGAACTAGGAGTATCTAAGTCCCTAGATCTTACTGCAGTTTACTGTTGTTGCATATCCAACCTTGCGCTAACATCAACAACACCGACAGTGGGTTCCTCACCTAGGTGCCAATTTGTAACATTGAATTCCACTTCTGCATTACCGCACAGCTCCTGCAGTGTCAATACTATAGAACCCAACGCATCAATATCGACAATTAGTGATGACACAACATCCAATGGTTATGAAGTGATTGTTACCAGCGCTTGTAACAGTTCAACTGATGCTTCATTTTCTCCATTGTATATTAATGTACACTTCCATTCTTTGTAATTGATTATGTAGACAAGAACGAAGTTTGGGAGTACATATGCACCGGACATATGATCTCTCAAATATTGTATAGAACTTAGCATAATAAAACTTTGCTATTACAGTTCTACATTGGTTGTCATCTTCTTATTTGTTTACTTGATCTTAATGCGTTGCACTTTCATATTTTGTCATTCACAAATTCGCTTCCATTCATAATCCTCTTAAATTCATTTAAATAGGTTGTTCACCGGGTCTCCTCCTAGGCCCTATATCAGTGGTATCAGAGCTTACACACTTCATATCATTTCTAAGTGGTATCTTGATGTATCTAAACTCCATCTTTGTTTGTGTGCCCATTCATATGAGGTCTAACTACAGGAAGTTAGGGTTCGAGATTCGTGACCTTCATCATATCTTCCTTCACATCTTCAAAAGAAACACAAATCTTCGACGACACCAACTTCAAAAATGTTCCGAAAAATGATAGAGGATGCATTGCAAAGACAATGGGAAGAATTGGAATAATGTCATGCACGTGAATGAGCAAGTATCGTTAATCATTTCTCACTATGTTTCAAGCAACAGGGTCCTTCCAACACCTCTCATTCCAATTGGTTGCTTGGTCGTCAAATGCCATACAAGGTACAAGTCAATCTAGACATACCTGTGTTTGAAGGCAAAATAGATGCAGATGCACTAGATAACTAACTTAACCTATTCTATTCATATTACACAGTTAATTAATTCTCTGACCAAGAAAATATTACATTCACTCTTGTGAAAGTTTATTTATCTATAAAGAAATGGTGGGAAAACTACTGCACTTCACATGAAAAGCCTGAAGATGAAGTTAACTTAGACACATCTGTAGACACATGAAATGGTTTCGTAAAAGCACACAAAGAAACCTATTACCTTATTGGCAACTAGTACATCAAGTTCACTCAGTTGTACCAAGGCAAAGAACAATATGTGCAGCAATACATAGATACCTTTAATACTTTGAACTCCAAACTCGAGATTCAAGATTCGGAACCAAAACTTGTTTTTAAATATAGGTCAGTTTTGAGACCACACATCTAGTCAAATATGGATTTCTTACAAATCTATTCAATCAGAGAAGTCCACAGTTTGCTTGCAAATTTCAAGCAAAAGCTGAGGCTAAGACTAAGACAGGGGATTCTAAGTCTCAGACCAAGCAATAGTCAAAACTTTCCAAGTAGAATTCCAAACCAGGGAATAGCTCCAAGCACCCTCCACAAAAGGAGCAACAATCATCAAATGACCAAAATAAGCAATCCAAGACTGGCAAATGGTGTTCAATTCATAACTCCAGCAGTCATTCCAATGAAGAGTGTGGTGCTAGGAAATCTCTACTTGCACAGCTTGAAGCAGCAAATACAAACACCACATCATTGGAGAAAGGTAAGCAAATCATGGAATTTGAACCTAGCACCATGGTCAGTACCACAAACATCTCTCCTACCCCTACAAAAATAGAGAAAGTAAAAAGATTGTTCCATTCTCAAATGTGGATCAATGCTCAACCAATACACTTCATTGTTGACAATGGGAAGTCAAAAGAACTTGAATTCTTCTATAGCAGTTCGCAGATTGAACTTGCCACTAATGTCTCACCCACAACCATACACTATTGGATGGTTCAATGCGGGATCCGAGAAACACATTACTCAACAGTGTCAATTGGTGTACAACATCAAGCCTTTTCAAGATATAGTCCTTCGCGATGTCACTCCATTAGAGGTATGTTGTCATAGATGTTGGTGATGAGAGATACCATATATTTACCATCAACATGCAGTCTATGAGGCAAATCCTAGAAGTGTTGTCATAGATGTTGGTGATGAGAGATACAACATAATGGAAGTAGTTCCTAAGCTATCACTCATTAGCGCTAAGTAGTGTAAGAAGCTAGACATGTCTAGTAAGACGTTTGTGCTTTTGATGGTAAGATCTAAACGTAAAAACATCCTTGCAGCACCAATCCGTAACACAGTTCCTCTAGCTAGAACAAAAACCTCAAATTTGTAACCACAAGTTGGAAGAATACAAGGATATCTTTTAGTCACTATAGGAAGTGCCTACACACTATGCAGTGAAGCACACTATTGATTTGATCCCTGAACTACCTTTACCTAATCCTTCTTTACACCATAAATCATTTCTAGAGAATGAACAAATCAAGCAACAAATCCATGAACTCATGGACAAAGGAGATATCAGGCCCAACTCATCACCTTGCGGCAGCCCAATTGTGCTTCCGCCAAATAAAGACGACACATGGAGGTTGTGCATTGATTACAGAGATCTCAACAAGATCACAGTGAAGAACCACTATCTTCTTCCAAGGATTGAGGACTTGCTAGACCAGATCTACAATGCAAAATAATTCACCAAAATCGATCTTAAGTCTCAGTATCATCAAATTCCTATTGAATCTACAACTATATGGAAGACAACCTACAAGGCCAAAGAACGTTTATTTGAATGGTTAGTCATACCCTTCGGTTTGACCAACATACCAGATACATTCATGCGGATGATGAATAACATTCTCAAGCCATTCATTACTTCATTTGTTGTAGTCTACCTTGACGACATCCTAGTTTTCGACAAAACATGGGATGTACATATGTGCCATATAGAGCAAATGCTTGACACTTTGAGGAAGCACAAGCTGTATGCAAACATGGAGAAATGTTCATTTGCTATGCAGGAGACATGGTAGACGCACAAGGAGTGCACGTGGACCCAGCTAAGATTCAAATCATCCAAGAATGACCACAACCAAAGAATCTCACAAAGCTCCACGGTTTCTTGGTATTAGCAAAATTCTACAAGAAATTTGTACTTGGTTCTTCTAATGTGACTTGGCCTCTAAACCAAGTTACCAAAGGTGGCACTAAAGCAAAGTTCATCTAGGGAGCACAACAAAAAGCATTTGAAGAATTGAAATGCAGACTTTGTTTTGCACCAGTACTTGTGCTACTAGACCTTCAACAGCCATTTGAACTCGAGACAAATGCCTTTGACTTCACACTTGGAGCAGTCCTCATTCAATATGATCACCCAATTGATTACCACAATGAAAATTTCACCGCACCAGTAAGAAACTACCCAACCTATGATCGTGACCTTTATGCTATTGTTCAAGCATGTAAGCATTGGAAGCATTATATCTTGGGTAAGGAGACTGTGATCCACATAGATCACAAGCCACTTCAGTTCTTGCAGACTCATAACATGTTGCAATAGGAGTGACATCAGAAATGGTCTTCTTATCTTCAATAGTTCCATTTAAACATCAAGCATAAGGGAAGTGCCAATCTAGTCGTAGATTGTCCAAGGCATCCACTAGTTCAAGCTCTCATTTTTGTACTTGATGCATGTGGACATGAAGTCAACACATGGTAAGAATTGTATGCATCTAACATGGATTTTGCAAATATCTATCAGAACTTGTTTTGCGGTAATTCAATTCAGATTTCTATTTGCAAGATGGACTCTTTTATCGCCTTGGGCACTTGTGCATTCCGCATGAGGCAGAGAGACAAAAACTAATATGGAAGGTTCATTTTAGCAAAGTTGCAAGAATTTTGGAATTGAAAAGAATCTTGCGGTGTTGCATAAATACTTATTCTAGCCACATCTCAATTTCGATGTATCCAAATATATCAAATCTCGTACCGCATGTGCAATTGCCAAGCCAGTTAACAAGAAGCAAGGTTTGTACACACCTCTATCGGTTACAATGAGGTCGCAAGAATCCGTTTTCATATATTTTCTCTCAAGCTACCCTACTACCAAGCATTTTAATGATTGTATTTATGTAGTAGTTGGTAGATTCTCAAAGATGGCAAATTTTCATACCCTGTCAGAAATCAATATCATCTCTGGAAGCAGCTAAATTGTACTTTCAGCATGTATGGATCCACTTTAGAATCCCAAAAACTATCTTATCTGATAGGTATACAAGGTTCTTGGGCAATTTATGGAAAGCACTTTTGTCTATGCTAGACACAAAGTCATATTGGCAATTTGAATGTCATGGTGTACAAGGAGATTGTTGTATGTAATATTGTCATTGATGTCAAATGATAAATGTTCTATCAAGCATTAATGACAAAGGTGTTGAGCTGTATTGCGCTGAACAAATCAGTTGTAGAGTCCTCATGGAGATTGTATGTGCACCTTGAATTCCCGGAATAGTCATATGAATGCCTTTGTTATATTGTTGAGTATGGCTTAGTACACAGTTTGTTGGTGACTACATTTGCATATATTGCATTATCTGGAGGAAACAATCACACCAAGGTACTTAGGTTTGTGCCTATTCCTTATGGTCCAAGTTCTAAGTCATGCGGATGGAAGGAGCAAAAGTTATGCAGGGGCAAAGTAGGGCTCCCAGGCAGTTGAACGCTATCTAAACACTTAGTCGATTTTATAAGCTTGGGAATTCTTTAGGGAAAGTGCTTGGGAATTATTTCGGGAGAATTGACTTGGGGAATTCTTTCGAAAATATTGGTGAAGACAATTCTTTCGGAACAGTTGTCTGCAACATAGTTTCTGAAGGAAATGAGTTTGCTTGGGAATTCTTTCGGAACAATTGTCCCAAAGGAAACGATCCGATCAAAAGTTGCCAAGGGTATTTTTGCAAAGAGCCGAAGGGTAAGTGGACCTTTACAAAAACGCTGAAGGATATGTAGACGCTTGCAAAAATGCCGAAGGGTATTTTGCAAAAGGCCGAAGGGTATGTGGACCTTTACAAAAAAGCCGAAAGGTATGTGGATCATTCAAAAGCTTCCGAAGGGATCTTTTCAAAAATCCGAAGGGTACATTTGCAAAGTGCCAAAGGGTATGTGGATCTTTACAAAAATGCCGAAGGATAAGTGACCCGAACCAAGGCTCCGAAAGGTACTTTACGAAATCTCGAAGGGTATGTGTCCTAAGCAAACGAGCAAAGAATTGTAGGGCAATTCAAATGTCCCGAAGGGCACTTAGACAAAAAGCTCGGATAAATTGTCCCAAAATGTCTTAGACAAAAACCCTGCGAAAATTGTCCCGAAGGGCACTTAGACATTCTTTCAGGGAAATTGTCCCGAAGAGCACATAGACAAAAAGCCTGCAACAATTTGTCTGAAGGATATGATCCGAAGGGTATGTGCCACAAACAAAAGCTTCCGAAGGACACTTTCGAAAGAAGGGCATAGATGAATTCTTTCGGAGAATTTGTCTAGGGCAAGTGGACTCTTACAAAGTTTTCGAAGGATATTTCGAATGAAGTATAGGACACTCACAATATTGCCGAAGGATCAAGGCGAGATTAAAGATCGAGCAAGTCTGAAGAGATCGACGAAGGGGAATCATCTCAAAGACGCTGAAAGAAATGAGATAATGTCAACATTCTGGAGTTTAACGACACAACAGAAAGATTAAAGATCGAGCATATCGAATATAATCGAAAGGAGCGAAAGCGATCCGATTATATAGGAAATAGCGAGATGCAAAAAGGAGCTCGATGGTTAGACTTGGAACGAAGAAAGAAATCAAAGGCCCGCATTTAATATGTTCTCAATGGACAAATGAAGGAACAGACAAAACCTATGAATGATTACACAGAGCTCGAGATTGATAGATCCAATCGATCAATCCTTGATTAAGAAAACGACGCAGTTATGACCTGATTCCAGCAGTTGCCAAAAATAGAAAAGAACGTTGAACATTGCAATGTGATGCATGATCCGAGACATGGGAAAGCATATAAGTCAAAGTCGCATTAAATGAGAATCAAGAACTGGAACCGATTAAGTGCAGTTGAAGTATGAACGCAATTGGAGACATGAAACCCTAAAATTCATTGTATATACACGACATCAAAAACATTGTTGTGTTGCTGCTGCTACTGTCACAATTTTGAGAGAGTCAAACGCTGTCGATAAGAGATACATGCAGACAAAGTAAAAAGGCAAAAGAAAAAGGGGGAATGAAGCGTGTCTGAATAGAATATATCCAGATAGATGCAGATAGAGTAAAAGGCAAAAATAAAAGGGAATAAAGTGTGTTAAAACAGAATATATCCAAACACCAAGAGCGTACACAGAGAATGTGCAGAGTTTGAGCAATTACAAAAAAGACTTGTAACAGAGTAATAGCATTGGATTCATTTAGGAATTTGTGTTGCATTCTGAAGTTGTAGCTTCATAAATCTGATAGGTTGGTGCCATCAGACAAATTGAGTTGGTGCTCAGTTAGGAAGTGGGTGCTTCCTTAGAGTGGGTGCTCTTGAATGTAACCAACGAGGTTTGTTAGTGAGGTATTTAACTGTGAGGTTGGATTAGAATAGTAGATTCTAGCAACTATTCTCATTGTGGTTTTTTCCTTTGGGTTGTCCACATAAATTTGGTGTATTGTGGTTTTGTGTGTGTGTGCTTTCTACATCTGTTCTTTGATATGCATATGTTTTGTATCCTCATTAAAAATGTTAAAGAACAAGTTTTTTAGCTAATCTACTGATTCCCCCCCCCTCTCAGTAGATAATTGTGTTCAACAAGTCGAACAAATCCACCACCTTTCATCTACAGATTGATGGACAAACAATAATGGTAAATAGGATGATAGTGCTTCTTCTAAGAGTGTACAATTCAAAAAAGCAACACACTTGGGGTAAAATCCTGTCTTTTATTCAGTACAACTACAACAGAGCTCTGCACATCTCTACCACACAACCATTTTCAGGTTTGCTTGGGTTTCCAACCTTTGGCACCCATCAATGTAGCTTATCCTATCCAGTGATCAACTGCAGCAACTCCTTCAACTTAAAAGGAAGTTCACAAAGTTGTTCAATTCATTGAGCATATTCAACACCTTCAACAAGTGTAATTTATTTTGCAATGGGCTAATGTGAAATACAAGATGCGCCATGACAAGCATCGGACACCGCACACCTTTCAGGTTGGTGATCGAATTTGGCTACACTTGCAGAAGGAAAGACTAGCAAGACCTTACCACAAGCTTTGGCCACTTCGGTACGGGTCCTATACCATCACCAAGAAAGGAGACAATGCTTATGAGTTTAATCTTCCATCTTACCTTGGGTTGCATCCAGTCTTCAACATAGAACTCTTGCGCCATTACTTTCCACCTCTATCGGATACTCTAGATAGTGCAGAGACTCTTTAGTAGACATGGATCAATCCAAATTGCAACATCCCAACAGAATTGGATCAAAGTCATTGATGCTCAGGTGAAACAAACACGTCGGCAAGAAACACTTTTCCAAATCGTCATAGTAGGTCAAGTGCCTTCTCAAGGAAAATGGTTTATAAAAGTGCAAGCTGCCAATTTGTTCCCACATCTCTTACCACAATTACATGTAATGGGGACCATTAATCTTCGAGGGGCGACTGATCCAAGAGGATCTTGGTCACTAGATCTTGTTGCAGTTTACCACTATTACATATTTAGCGTTGCACTAACATCAGCAACATCAACATTGGGTTCCTCACCTATGTGCCAATTTGCAAGATCAAATTCCACTTCTGTGGTACCATAGCTTTTGCAGTGTCAGTATTGTAGCACCTAGCACATCAATAATGGCAGTTAGTGACACTACAACATTCATTGGTTATAAAACGGTTGTTACCAACTCTTGTAACGTTTAAATCGATGCGTCATCTTCCTCCATTGTAAATTAATGTACACTTCCAATCTTTGTAGTTGGTTACATAGACAAGAATGAAAGTAGGGAGTACATAAAAACCAAACATCTGATCTCTCAAATATTGTACAAAACTTGGCATAATAAAACTTTGCTATTACAATTTTACATTGGTTGTCATTTTCTTCTTTGCTTTCCTTGTTCTTAATGCATTGCACTTTCATATCCTTTGTCATTCACAAATTCGCTTCTGTTCATAATCCTCTTAAATTTGTTTAAGAAGGTTGTCCACCGGGTCTCATCTTGCGCCCCAGATCATTGTGGCAAGTGCGTTGTGGACCAGTTTATAGAATAAATACCAAACTTCAAAGAAAAGCTGAGTTTTGTACCTAAAAAAACTATTCTTTTCCACAAAGATGTTGGAGGATGAGTCTTTGCTAGAACACCTACTTTAGATGAAAAATCTCCAAAACCAACCATCAGCAATCAACAAAAAGGTGGATGATGATGATATGGTGGCACTGGTTCTAAACAGTTTACCATCCTCTTATAAATCTTTTGTGGAGGCTCTACACCTAATGGTTGAAAGTAACACTCCGACATTTGATCAGGATAGTTCTTATTTGTTTCAAAAAGAACACAGACATACACATGATGAGTCTAGTGTTGGACAAACAAAGAGTGCACTAGCTGCTCAGTCGAAAGGGAAGTGAAAATGTATCCCTGTTGATTCATATTCTAAATATTAGGGAAAATGTTTTTACTGTCATAAAGTTGGGCATCTCAAAAACGATTGTCGAAAGCAACAATATGCACTTTCCCAACAAAACAGTCAAACGAAAAATGTAGCAATAGTTAACAAAGGATGAGGAAGATTATGCCCTTGTGGAATTGTTATCACTTTGGAGTGCACCCTACTTGAAGATGTGCAAAGCACACCCTCACTCCAGCTGATACAATTGAAACTTCTTAGAGTGTGGGTGACTCTATGATGAGAAGAATTTCCATAGAGGGTTGGTTCCCTTTAGATTTTTCAATAAATTTGACTACTGTGAATTTTGGGTTGAAAAGAGGAAGGAAACTTAAAAAGAAATTATAATTTACAGTGGGGTGATACACCTAAATTGTCCAAACCCTCTGAAGTTACTAAAATCAATGCACACATATAATCAAATGAAATCTATAATTTTGTCTTTAAGCATAAATATTTCAGATGAAGGGTTAAAAACCTCTTCAAATGACCTGTAAAAGGGTGAGAAAGGGAGAGATAGGTGAAGAAGGGACCTGCAAAAGGAGATAAATCTCACTTATACATTGATGCACAATCAAATTACACAATATCTTTTGTCAAAACTCAGATTTAGAACAATAACTTCTTTATTGATGAGTGGTCCAACTTACAATTTCTTCCTTCCCACTTCAGGGATCTTTCTAAATGGCTTGATTACGCCAATAAATAAGCTTTTCCAAAACCTGCTATAGCCTTAAGTGTAGTTTTAAAAGGGGAAAGGGTTAGCCTTGGTTAATTAACTCAAGACTTAACACCTTTCACAATATTTAGAATATTCAATAAAATCTTTTCCTTTTACAAAATCTGCATGCATCTCCAAACTTTGGCGTAGAAAATAAGTGGTGGAGCCAAGTTTGAAAGATTAATTTTAAAAATAAACAAGACACTCTCCAAGAAAACTTCAAACATGCATGAATCCAAGGTTGGCGTAGAATAATGAATGGTGGGCCCATTGAAAGTCAAACTTCTCCTTTGCATGGAAAACTACGCCAAATCTCTAAATAAGGAATTCCATTTGATTCGTTTGAAAGCTGAGCTGGAGGAAGAGATATTCCCATTTGCATGGAAAACAAGAAAGATGTATAACAAGGTTATCTAGTCAACTCCAAATTAAGACCAGTCAACCTTCAATGGTCTCCACTTACATGCCACATCTTGGACGGAGAACTCCACTTGAACTGCCTGAAACGTTGAAAGCTTTGTATTGCATGAAAACCAAGGAGAAGCGTGATTTTGGTCAAACAGTCAACTAAAGCTTTGACCAATCCACTATAGATAGCCCTTGCTTGCATGGACAAGGATCTTGATAAGCAAGAGATGTATTCAAATTGAATTTATTTCCCGGCTTTTTGTTCTCAGTTTCTTTGTTTTTGTGCATGCATTTCTCTCGGCCTTATCTGCTTATGGATTTTGGTTGTATTTGCTTGGTTTGTCTTGTGCTCGGACCTTGCCTTTATTCTCTTTTCCCCCAGGCTTATTCCTTTCATCTTCCTGTGGACAAAAAGTCCACGGGAATTGTCTTAGACTTTGCCTCTATTCCTGTCTATTTCCCTTAGACTTTTCTCGGGATTATTTCCCCTTGGTTTGTTCATTTCTTTGGATCTTTCTTTTGGTTTTTCTTGCTCAGTCAATTTCCCGCAAACAAATTGTCCGCGGGAATTATCTCAAAATTCTTCATTTGGACTTAATTGTCTCTTGGATTTTGTTCTTTCCACTTCCCCGCGGACAAAATGTCGGGGTTTGTCTAAGACCTTCCCTTGGTTGTTTGTTTTTGAGCTTTCCTATTTTTCAAAGGAATTCCTTCGAACTTTTTGTCCGAGTCTTCATCTTGTGTCTTTTCCTTGTTCCTTCGAACAAAAAGTCCGAAGGAATTGCTCCTTCCGGCTTGCCTTTCTCTGTAGGGCACATACCCTTCGAAAAAATTGTAAATGAACTTTCTCGAATGGCACATACCCTTCGAGATTCTTGCAAACGTCCCTTGAAATCATGAAGTGAACCTTCCCGACGGGCAGATACCCTTCGGGATTCTTGCCAATAACATTTTCGAAGGGTACATACCCTTCGGGTTTTGAAAATGTACTTTCCCAAACGGTAGGTACCCTTTGGGTTTTTTGGAAATGTCCCAACTCAAAAATGCCCTTCAGAATTTTAAATTGGCCCTTTTTCCGGAATTTTGGAAAGTCCTTCAAACTTTTTGTATTTGTCCTTTGAGACTTCTATTTTGAGCCTTTCCCGAAGGGTAGGTGCCCTTCAAGATTTTTGTAATGAACCTTCCCAAAGGGCACATACCCTTGGGTTTCTTGTAAAAGTCCTTTTCGCTGAACTGTCCCTTCAAATTTTCGCTTTGAGTTTTCCCAAAGGGTACATACCTTTCGGGATTTTTGGAATGGTCCTTCCCAAAGTGTACATACCCTTCAGGGTTTTCAAACTGCACCTTTTCCCTGCCCTTTGTAATTCTTTCGGACTTCTTGCAAAGTCCTTTGAAATCTCCTTTCACTCGGACCTTTTCCCTCGGACAAAAAGTCTGCGGAAATTGTTTCCACACTTAGCCCGAAAGAATTATGAGGAAGACAACACTTAGAAAATAAAACACTTGATATAAAATCCGAAAAAATAAACCCATACTCCCTTCTGATCGCTTGCTTTCATATGAAAGTGAACCTACAACACTCTAGGTTAACTTTAAGGATGGTTGTAGCTATATAGACCAGTAGGTTTACTTGAACTATTCTCTTAAAATATAACCTTAATGCCTGATGCATTAGTTGCCTTGTCACTATGGCCTTCAAAACCTAGATTGAAGCAAATGTTTGATTGGTAATCAAACTCGACTGTAGGTACCTTCGTGAGTTGAAGGTGGCCCTTACATGGATGGCCTATTCGAAGAAGTGCCTGTGAGCATTATCCACAATCCATCGTGCATCATGTATATCTATGAAGTGTCTTTAGCCATCATTCAATCCCTCGCTTTAACATAGTTCTCTCATTCAATGAATGTTTATAGGAGACTACTGTAGGATACATCTTCTGTAGGCGTAATGGCTGTAGCTGTCTTTCACCCCATAAATGGGTTGTGTAACATTGTTGTAGGTCTTCATCATGACTGTATTTGATACTTTGACTGCCTACATATCCCTTTGTTCGTGCCTTTAGACTATAATTCACCAGTTTGAACAGTTGTATAGGGGATTTGACCATTCTAGGAAAGTTTTGAATAGTAGGGGTGGTAATTTGGCCTTGATAGGCCAAATTACTTAACAAGAATTATACTCAAACAATGGTTCTACCATTTGTTAGTTCATTGATTCCGACATATCCCGATATTTCACATGTTGTAAGGACTGGTATGTCAAATTTACTACAAGTAGAAACTTTTCTTATGCAGTTTTATTAGTTGATGATCAATCATATGCAGTAGAGAGGATAAGAGATATTAGCATAGTATCTAATAATGCTATAAAAATCAAAGCATTGAATGTTAAGTATGTTCCTATAATGAATACAAATATTTTATCTATTAGTCAGTTAACGAAAAATCCCAACATCGTTGTACATTACTCTAGAAAACAGTGTATTGTCTCTGATGTCAAACAAGACAAAGTGGTTGCTCTCAGTATTGGGCAAGGTGGCTTGTATAGGCTCGTTGACCCTACCACAATCAACGTAAATGCACGTATGGAAGGAGACTCCACCATACAAGATGTGCAAAAGGATGATATTCCTTATAAGCTTGTTGAACTTGATTTAGTCAACTTACGTGCGATAGTGATGGAGGGAATATACATTATAGAAGACGTGTAGGACAATGCAATTCCTCAATCTCAATAACATGCATAGGTAGTTGTGTAGGAGAATGATATGTCGAAGTCACACGCATTGGCTCATCTTGTTGCAAGGATTTTTCCCAAAAAGAGGGAATACATGAAGAGATGGTTTCTTTTCCTATTGCAAAGTTGGATTTTACTCCCACTGCTACTAAGAAGTTGGTTTTTAGTCCTACTATGAAGATGATCACATTTCAGTTGCTTCTCTCCTCAGTCACTCAGGTTGGTTTCTTGGGAAAACATTTGGACGAGGTCTTCATGGTGCTCCCTAAAGGTTTTCGGGTTGGTCATGATCATTCGGTTTGAAGGATGGTTAAGTCCCCATACGGACTTAAGCAGGGTCCACGAGCTTGGTATACTTTGTTTGAGCAGCATCTCCAGGTTTCTAGATTCAGAACAATGGAGGTTGGGCTGAAGTTATCCACCAATGATGATGCATCTCCAGTCATTGAATCACCCTACAACAAATTGGTGAACAGCTTGAAACATCTTATGTCCACATGGCCAACTCTTTGTTTCACTATCCTTTTCAATATTCGTCTACACCTAAACTCCTACATTAGGTAGTTTCAAAATGTCAAACTATAGATTTGATGTTGATATCTTTAGAACAGTCTATAAATGTAATGACTAAACTCTTTGGTCCCATTGTGTATGTAAAATTTTGGGACAAACTTGGAGTAGTCTCCGATTTAGTCATTAAGGGAGGGTGTTAAAAGTTATAATTAGCTATTAGTTAATGTCTAACTAATGGGCGGTTATCAAACCTTCCCTAATGATGTAACCACTCTCTAATTAAAAAAAAGACAGACCCACAAGTGTGTAAGTGTGTCGAATGCCTTCTATTTCTCTTTATTCTTTCAGCATTCATTTGCTAACAATTATCGATAGTCTATTGTCAAGAAGGATACTATTGAGATCCCAAGCAATTAGCTATGGTAAACATTTTCTAACCCCAAGATCAATCTTGGTGAATTGCATCTAATCTAGATGTGCATTTCTTAAACAACAACAAATCCAAGATGCAAAATGTGCTTCATGGAAAAATAAAAAATTGGTAATATTGGTGTAAAATTGATGCTCACAAAAATTCTACAAGACTTGTCAAATGTGGTCTAGGTGCTCATTCCATAGTGATGCAGGTGAATAGGCAATCTTGCATCAACCAAAATTATAATAGGAGTTTTATGTAATTTTCAATAAGGATTCTTAGGCAAATTTTGGGTTCTCAAAGATCACATTTTGGGTCAAATTCCTTCTTGCAACTCTAAGTTGCAATGTTGTGGAGGCCAAGCATTACTTATGTCTAATGGAGGCCTCACATTTACAAATATATGCTTTCGCAGTGGCCTCTCATTTCACTAAATATTTGTGTTCGCGACTAGGATGAAGCCCACGAACTTCATCATGACCCTGACAAATTATTAAGCAGTTCATATAGTTTCATGGATCTGCAGCCATGGAGTCTCAGAGTTCACGGATTCCACAAAGCCACATAACCAATAAAGCAGTGGCCTTGGGAACATCCCCAGGAATTCTTGAAGTTTGTGCACCGAATTCTTGTCAACCTCATAAAATTCATTTAGTTCGTGATTCCGTGAAAGGAGGCCAAGTGTCACAATTGGAGCCTCCACAGATTGATCAACCTTGATAAAGCCCCATGGGATCACAAAGTTTGACAGTCTCAATATCTCCCCATGGAGTCCATGGAAGTGACAGGGGTCACAATCTCGGCGCATTCACAAAGACTTCAGTCTAAGCCAAGGTGGGGACCACTTTGCAAATGCATGATAAAGTTTACATGGAATGGATAAATCCACAAATCCACAGAGAATATAGAGACCACGAGGACACTTTGGAACCCATTATATAGAGACCCCGGATCACGCCACATGGCACAACATGTGATCCCTGTGGCCAAAATTCTCAAATATAATCATAGTGAAGGGAAACAACACACAAATATTCAATCAGCGATAATTTTTGCGAGAAGGCACCAAATGGAGCGTTTTGGGTTTTGTTGGAAAGCTCTTGATGAAAGATTTCATTGATTGTGGCCATGAGAAACTAACTCAACCACATGCTCGTTGTTACAAAAATTTCCTCAAGAATCACAAATAGTTGGAGAGAGAATTCGAGAAGGTCGACAAGTAGGAAAATAAAAAAGATCAGTTAGTTGAGCCAAAAATAAAAGAAAATTTTCTATGTGAAGAAAGGGGAGTTGGGAGTAGTGGAGAGTCAACATATAGAAGAGAGTAGTCGACAAAATAGGGGAATAAAAATAGAAAGGAATAGAGCTTTAGGCCTAAAAGTGTAGTGTGAACACCGTGATCCCAAATTTTTGTCTATGAATGTAAATTGTCTCAAATTCAATAAAGAGAGTCTTTGTCTTTTGAATTTCTTGTGTTGTGTCTTTGAGGTTAGAGAGTGAGAGAACACTATTGGGGAGTGATGCAGCCATTAATTTGGCCCCCTGTATATTCCCGTCAGCAGCATATTGGTATCAGAGCAAGGTTTTTGCTCGTTAGGTTGTGTGTGAAAACTCTAGTTGAATCATTGGCAAGTCGTGAAAGAGAAGCTTGCAATTGGATGAAATGATACCACACAGATAATCTCATTAGAAGAGTTGCAAGCGCAAGAGTACCTAGAGTTGCATATTTAATAGAGATGATGAGAGGAATCCAAACAAGATTAGAGGCTACGGCGACAACACAAAGAAGGGGAACTCACATTGAAGACATGAGTGATGATGAAGAAGTGGAAGTTCAAGAGTTTGAAGAGGAAGATAGGGAGAATGAAGCCAAGGGAAAATTTATTAGAGTTGTTGCAAAGCTTGGAAGCAAGCCAAAGCTAGATACACCTTTGCTACATTGGAATCTTGAACCCTAAAGAGCTTATAGATTGGATCATAGAGATGGATAATTACTATGATTATGAATCGATGGAGGAACCCAAGAGAGTGAGATTTTTTTGTACAAAGTTGATAGGTCATGCATCTTTATGATGGGATCATGCACAGATTGAGAGACAGAAGAAAGGTGAGGAGAACCTCAAGTCATTAGATAGAATGGTGATGAAATTGAAGGCTAAATTCTTGCCTTCAGAATGTCTAATGAGTTTGTTTAGGAAATAGAACCTAAGACAAAAAGACATGAGCATTAAAGAATATACTGAGGAGTTTTATAGGCTCACTATAAGAGCTAGACATATAGAAGATGACCCAGAGAAGGTGGCCAGATACGTGAATGGGTTGGGTATTGTTGTTCAAGATGAGATTGGTTTACTTAACTTGAGAAT
The DNA here is from genome assembly GCA_037957365.1 of Torreya grandis. NCBI lineage: Eukaryota > Viridiplantae > Streptophyta > Pinopsida > Cupressales > Taxaceae > Torreya > Torreya grandis. The sequence continues at coordinate 7,793,814 of JARHVA010000083.1, forward strand.
TGTGGAAGAAGCCTATCAGTGTGCATTAAAGGCAGAAGAAAAGTTGTCTAGGAGGCAACAAATGAACTCTAGAGGTAGAGGGAGGTCTTCAAGAAGAAGAGGAAAAAGTAGTGGTGGTAGAGGACAACAAACTAATGATGGAGAAACAAATAGCTTTCAAAATCAGAATCATAATATTAGAGGAAGAGGATCCTTTGAAAGAAGAGGAGATAGAGACTTTATGGGTAAGTATTTTGGATGCAATAAATATGCTGGACACAGAGCTTATAAGTGTCTAGAAGCAACTCATAACAGCAATAAGAGAACAGAAGGGACAATGCATATTGCCCATGGTGATGAAGAAAGTGTTAGATCTCCAACACACGGAAGAGACAGAACAAGGAGAGGCTCGCATGATAAAAAGAGTGTTATTAAAACCAGCCGAGGAAGTGAATGACACTACACCAAGAAGAAGTCTATTTCGGACTATTTGCAAATCTGTAGGTAAGTGCTAAGTGTTGTGAGGTAGTCATTGTAGCTTTAGTTTAGTGGAAGAATATAAATAACTAGATTTGCAAGCTTATAACAATAAATGATGGAAACAATAACCAAGAATGAGGACAACCAGAAAACTCCATGAATGAGACCCAATTGATATAGTTTCTTCAACAAATGGTCTACTCTCTCCATCTTCGTGCATTGGCCTATAAAGGCTTTCTACATCCCCATTTGTCTCTTCTTCTCCTTATGACTCTTTGACTTCTTTTGGACACTAATACATTCATTTTCTGTTTTCTAATGACAAATTATAGAAAATCATATTGTCCTTTACCCATGCTAACACTCACCCAAACTTAATCAGGTGTCTCGTCCTGAGACATACAAAGGCCCTAAAAATTCAAGTTTTTACACTTTTGTTCAATTAAAATGCATTTGAGATAAGCTACCTAACTGCACAAAAACAATCTCCACAGCGTCTCTGCCAAGACGACACACTCTTCTACAACTAATTAATCTCCTTGGTCTCTCTGTCAGGACTCCATGGTCTTCTACTCTACCTAATTTCCTCGGTCTCTTTGTCAAGACTCCATGCTCTTCTATTCTAACTAATTTCCTCAGTCTCTCTGTCGGGACTCCATGCTCTTCTATTCTAACTATCTATTACAACCTCAAATACATGCTATAACTTTACAATACTACAAACACTTTGCTTTGTAACCTTACAAATCTGGAACTTTACCAAACTAAAATTGAACCACCCATAAAAGCTTGTCACTTTTGCCAAGATTGATGCATCCACAAAACAAAATTTCAATGATTCAAGGAAATTCGGTCAGCCTCTTGTATATTAACATCAAGTTTTTCATTAGCTCCAAGTACACCAATGCTTTGGTCGTACGAATTCCAAACCCAAGAACCATAATTCATTTTCTCAATATGGAAGGGACTCATGAACCAAAACCCACGACCTCAACCACATGAATCTTATCCATCAATGGAGCCATTACCATTTGTTACATGGTCACTTTATAGTCTTTATTCCATCAAAATTCTCAACCGTTACCAACAGTCCAGCTGTTAAATAGATTGAAATTTATTCCACCCTTATGACAGGCCAGATTTTAGAATTCCAAACCCATAAAGTAAGCAACTTTGTGCCCGCATGCAATTTTTCTTACATATAGAAATCAAGATTGAATGGGCAAGTAGATGTGAGCAACAAAAAAATTTCGCTCACCTTGATTACTTTCTCAGAATAGTAATAACTACAAACTAGAAAACTATTAACTTCCTATGAAGAGTCACTTTTTAAAATTCCCTATGTTGCGTGCTATTCAGGTATTAATCTCAGTCTTTCCTCTGTAACACTTCCACCTGCTACTCGGATAAAGCAATATTGATTTTAATAATGCCAAATCTTCGTGGAGTAATGCCCTTGGAATGATCTTCTGGCGGCATCATTACAGCACAAAATCCAATAACCACCATTTGGTGTGCGCACTGAGTGTCCCACCAATCATTGCAGTCCATGAAAGAACATTTCGCACTGGTATTGCATCAAATATCTGGTGGGCAATCTCTATTTCATCAACTTTGAGTTTTCAGACCACTCACCTAATCACCTTTTTGATTCTTTTGGCTCTTTCTTACCAAATAACCAACTAGTAAAAACAACTTGCCAACAATGTATCTCCTTCGAATTTAAGATCATTTTCATCCTCCTCTAGCAGAATTTCCAACAGCTTTTAGAAATGGATCCAACGATGGAATTTGATTATGCAGCTCCTCCAAGTCCTAGCAAGCCTGCACATGTTTTAGACATTCTTTCCATTCTCACACACTTTTAACCGCAAGGTGTACTCAGCGTGGTCCAAACTCATACAGTTTGCAATGCCTCAAGGCTATTTCGAGGCTCATCTTAGAGTTCGACTCTATGTGTAAATCTAGATCGCCTTATCTCATTGCTCCCTGATCTTACATCAATTTCTCATGCATGAAACAATGGTGGCATGAAGCCTTGTAACACCACAAGAAACATTTGCACCATATCACAAGATTTGCTCCAATGTAAGACGAACCTAATTGAGTAGCATCATTGCTTGTGTATTTGTACATGACCATTCATAGCTTGCCTCTTTTTTACGTGCAACATAGAAAGTTTAGACATTCGCATACCGTGGCAACCTCTTACTTCAATCAACATAGATCCGCATTGAACCAAACTTGCACACTTTTTAGGCACGGGCTCGAATCATACACAAGTAGCGACACTCACCATACTCATAAGACATGAAGCTTACGAACCTTGCAAAAGTATTCCTTCAATTCCATCCCTTGGACTACATAGTTAGTCAAAGCAAGATCAAAAGCTTTTTCGAATGCCCAGGTCATGCAAAAATCCACAAAAAACACTGGAATCTTGCCTCTTCTGTTGATAAAAAAAACATTCCAACAAAGGGAGGAGGATTCGAAACCGCAACCTGTCTTGTGCATATCTTCCTAGGCTAAACATGAGACCCTCACTCTTTATAGCAGCCACACCATTGTTAGCTTTAGTTTAGTGGAAGAATATAAATAACCAGATTTGCAAGCTTATAACAATAAATGACAGAAACGATAACCAAGAATGAGAAGGACAACCAAAAACTCCATGAATGAGACCTAAATTGATATAATTTATTCAAAAAATGGTCTACTCTCTCCATCTTCGTACATTGGCCTATAAAGTCTTTTCCACTTCCCCACTTGTCTCTTCTTCTCCTTATGACTCTTTCACTTTTTTTGGACACTAATACATTTAATTTCCCTGTTATAATGACAAATTATAGCAAATCATATTGTCCTTTGCCCGTGCTAACACATTGATAGTGGCAGCACAGATAATTTGGTGTCTCAAAAAATGGTGGAGAAACACGAGCTGAAAAGGTTAGTACACTCTACCTCATACAAAGTTTCATGGTTATTTAAAGGCCATCAAGTGCTGGTAAATAAACAATACATGGTGAATTTTAAAATTCGGTTTATATAAGGATGAACTTCTATATGACATTATGCTCATGGATGTGTCATGTGTTGTTGGGAAGGCCATGACAGTATGATACAAGAGTTGTGCATGATGGAAAAACAAACACTTACACTCTTGTGAAGGATGGAAAGAAATTCACCTTGAGTCCATCAAAGGATAAAGGAGAAGAAGTGGATAGCAATTCAAGGGTGATGATGGTTTCAGGGAAAGGAATTTTTACAGTGGTAAAGGTAGAGGAGGTGTTATTCTTTTTTGTTGCAAAACCTATATCGATTGTGACAAACACTAAGGCAAGCGATCTTCCCATCGAAATTCAAAATTTATTGGAAAAGTATGTTGATATTGTGACAAATGATTTCTCTGATGGATTACCACCCATGAGAAGCATTAGCCATCATATAGATCTAACACTAAGACAAGCTTGCTAAATAAGGCAGCTTATAGATTGAACCCAATGGAGAATGAAGAGATAAAAAAGACAAGTGCAAGAATAGACATCAATTCAAAGCGGATGATGGTTTTAGGGAAAGAATTTTTTACGGTGGTAAAGGAAGAGGTGTGTTTTGCTTTTGTTGTAAAACCTATATCAGTTGTGACAAACACTAAGGTAAGCGATCTTCCCATTGAGATTCAAAATTTATTGGAAATGTATGTTGATATTGTGACAAACGATTTCCCTGATGGATTACCACTCATGAGAAGCATTAGCCATCATATAGATCTAGTGTTGAGACAAGCTTGCTGAATAAGGCAGCTTATAGATTGACCCCAATGGAGAATGAAGAGATAAACAAGACAAGTGCAAGAATTGTTGAACAAAATCTTGATCAAAGAGAGTTTGAGCTGATGTGCAGTTTCAGTTGTATTAGCACCCAAGAAAGGCGGAGAATGAAAAATGTGTACAAAATCTAGGGGCAATAAACAATATCACCATCAAGTACAGGTTTCCGCTACCAAAGATGGATGATTTAATAGATTGTTCAAACGGAGCCAAATACTTCAGCAAGATATATTTAAAGAGCGGATCTCACCAAATTTGAATAAGAGAAGGTAGTGAATGGAAAAACCACATTCAAGACAAATGATGGTTATGCCATTTGGGTTAACAAATGCTTTGAGTACCTTCATGAGGCTCATAAATGAGGTGCTAAAGCCATTCACTAGTTAAGTTTGTGGTTTTTTGTTTATATGATATTTTGATTTCCAGTCATTCCAAAGAATAACTTTGAAGCATTTGAGACTAGTCTTGAACAAATTGAAGGAAAACAAGTTGCTGGTCAACATGAAAAAATGTAGCTTTGTGCAAGAGGAGCTGGTGTATTTGGGATTTGTGATCTAAAGTGAAGGGTTAAGGATGAACCCCGAAAATATGAAAGCAATTGTGGAGTGGCATTCACCAAAGAGCATGTTTGTAGCTAAAAGTTTTCATGAATTAGCAAGTTTCTAGTAAAATTTTGTTAGAAACTTTAGTGGTATATGTACCCCTATCACGGAAACTATAAAGGGGGATAAAAATAACTTTCATTAGACAATTGCAGCAGAGAATAGCTTTCAGATCTTAAAGAAAAAGATATCCGAACAGCCAGTGTTGGTGTTTCCTGATTTTAGAAAAGTGTTCCTAGTAGATTGTGATGCGAGTGGACTAGATATTGGGATAGTGTTGAGTCAAGAAGATAAGCCTATTGCATATTTTAGTGAAACGTTGAATGAAGCAAAAAGAAAATATTCAATTTATGATCAAGAATTGTAGGCAATTGTACGAGCACTTAAGAAGTGGAAGCATTATTTTTGTTGAAAGAATACATTTTGTACACTAATCACCAAGCCTTAAAATTTATAAACAATCAAGGCAAGTTAAATCAGAGGTATATGAAATGGGTGGAATTTATTCAAAGCTATTATTTTGTTTTAAAGCATAAAAGTGAAGCTATTAAAAATTTGGATTCCTTAAGTAGGGGAGCTCTTGTTGTGAATGAGCTCCGACTTGAAGTTATTATCTTTGAGTCAATGAAGGAATTGTTTTAAGATGATGAATATTTTCAAGATGCATGGATAGCATGCAAAGATTCCATAGAAATGGACCAAAATCCATGTCTGGAGGATATGATTCAAGATGGGTTGTTGTTTTAAGGGGAAGAGGTTATGCATACCTCAAGGTTCTATGAAAGAGAACCTGCCAAAAGAAAATTACAACAGAGGCTTAGTTGGTCATTTTGGGTATGATAAAAACTTTGACACAATGGAGTGATAAGTATTATTAGCCACAATTGAGTATGGATGTGAAGAAATTCATGCAAGGATGCAAAATTTGCCAGCATGCAAAAGGAAAAAGCCAAAATACTGGGTGATATCAATAATTACATGTTTCAAACAGACCATGGGATGCGTTAAGCATGAATTTTGTTCTTGGATTACCAAGAACTCAATGACATAATGACTCCATTTTTGTCATTGTAGACAAATTTTCTAAAATGACACACTTTATAGCATGCAAGAGAACTAGTGATGCCACAAATATTGCTAACATATTTTTCGATAAAGTTGTGATATTACATGGGTTGCCAAGGAGTATTGTGTCGGATAGAGATACTAATTTTTTTGGACATTTTTGGAGGATATTATGGCAGAAATTGGGCACAAGATTAGACTTCAGTTCAGCCTATCATCCCCCAATGGATGGGAGGTCGGGAACTGCAGTCTTGGTAATTTGCTGAGATGTTTAGCTGGAGATAAACCCAAACAATGAGATTCAGTGATGGCTCAAGCTGAATTCACTTACCATAATTCAGCCAATCGAAGCACAGGTATGAGTCCATTCCATATTGTATATGGAAACTACCCAAGAGGCGTATGTGAATTAAGAAGTACAACTGATCTGAGTCAAAGAAGTGCTGAAGGTGAGGAATATGCACAAGTTGTACATGATGTGCATATGGAAGTAAAGAGGAGACTAGAATAAATTGGCAAAATAAATAAGGAACATGCTGATCAGAAGAGGAGAGAATAGAATTTTGAAATTGGGGACTTAGTATTGGCGCATTTGCATAAGGAGAGGTTTCCAAAAGATAAATATAACATGCTCAAAATGTTAGAAAATTGGAGCTTGCAAGATTCTTAGAAAATTCTCAACCGATGCTTATGAAATTGATTTACCAGGAGTGGATATCTTCCCAATTTTTAATGTGTATGATTTGTATCCGTAAGTGGCAAGGAAAACAAATGAGTAAGAGTTCGGTATGGAATGTCCAAACATTGGTTAGAAAGAGCAACTACCAACCAAGAAAGAAGAAGACATAGAAGCCTTTCTGAACACACGGATTTGTAAGGAGATGAGGGGAAACAAGTACTAGGAGTACTTGGTGAAGGGGAATAACCAAGCAGCTAAAGAGGAAAACTTCAATGAATGCATCTAAAGTTACTAAACATGGAAGATCGGTCAAAGAACTCGCCACAAGTTCATGAGGAGCTCATGGACAATTTCATTTACCATGGGTGTTTGATGCAAGAGCATCTAAGGTGAACAAGCAATCTTGCATCACCTAAAATTATACTAAGAGTTTTGTGTAATTTTCAATAAGGATTATTAAGCGAATTTTGGGTTCTTAGAGATCACATTATTCACATTTTGGGTCACATTCCTTCTCACAACTCTAAATTGCAATGCTGTAGAGGCCATGCAGTCCCTAAGTCTAATGGAGGCCTCACATATACAAATATATGCTTTCACGACACTCTCTCATTTCACTAAGTATTTCTGTTTGCAACTAAGTATGACGCCCACGGGCTTCATTGCGGACCCAACAAGTTATTAGGCGATTCACATAGCTTCACAGATGTCTCAGAGCTCACAGACTCCACAAAGTCACAGAACCAACAAAGCAATGGCCTCAGGGACACCCCTCAGAATGCTTGAAGTTTGTGCACAAATTTCTCAGCAACTTCATAAAATTCATGAAGTTCATGATTCCGTGAAAGGACAAGTGTCACAATCAAAGCCTCCACATAGTGAGTAGCCTTGATAAAGCCCCATAGGACCATGGAGTTTGACATTCTTGATATCTTCCTATGGATTCCGTGGAAGTGACAGGGGTTGCAATCGCAACTCATTAATGGAGACCTCGATCTAAAGCCACAATGGGGATCACTTTGCGGACATGTGATAAATTTTAAATGGACTGGATAAATACACAGATCCACAAAGAATATAAAGACCAAGGGGGATGGTTTGGAACCCATTATACAAAGACCCCGAGATCACACCAAGTGGCACAATCCTATGATCCCTACGGCCACAATTCTCAAATATAATCATAGTGAAGGAAGCGACACAAATCTTTAAGCGGCCATAATTTTCACGAGAAGGCACCAAATGGGGCGTGGGTCTCATTGGAAATCTCTTGGTGAGAGCTTTTAGTTGGTTTTGGCCATGAGACAACTAACTCACCCATGTGCTCGTTGTTTCAACAATTTCCTCGAGAGTCACAAACAATTGGAGAGAATTTGAGAAGGCCAACAAGCGGGAAAATGAAAAATATCTTAGGCCGAAAATAAAAGGGGATTTTCTCTATAAAGAAAGGGGAATTGGGAGTAATGGAGAGTCGGCATATTGAAGAGAGCAATCGACAGAATAGGAGAAGAAAAAGAGAGGACCAAAGAGATTTAGGCTTGTAAGTGTAGTGTGAACATTGTGATCCCAAATTTTTGTCTATGAATGTAAATTTTGTCTCATATTCAATTAAGCGAGTCTTTGTCTCTATGTGCATCTTGTGTTTGTGTCTTTGCGAGTTAGAGAGTGAGAAAAGCACTGTTGGGGAGTGAGGCATCCATTAATTTGGCCCCATGTACATTCCCATCTAAACCACAATCTTATTATAGATGAGGATGTCATCTACATAGACAACAAACAAGTGGTTTCTGAAAGGTCATGCTTTCCATCATGCACATGAAAGTTGTGGGACTCTTGGTGAGGTAGAAAGGCATCACAAGCCACTCATTCATCATCCTTGTCTGTGAAACTAGTCTTCTACATTTATTTTTGGTGAATGAGAACATAATTATAACTTGACTCAAGTCCAACTTCCTAAAGCACTTTCACATCACACAAACTTTCTAGCATATCATAGATACAAGGTGTTGAGTATCCCTTATTGACAAAATTATTTCAAAGCACAATATTCAATGGAAATATGCAAATCATAGATACAAGGTATTGAGTATTCATTATTGACAAAATTATTTCAGAGCATGATATTCAATGAAAATATGCAAAGAACCATATATTCTCAATGCAATCATTGGACTCTTATTCGGTTAGGAGCTTGAACAAATGTGTCCCTATTGGATGAGATGGTCTTAATTCCAATGCTTATTTTTATCCTTTAAAAAATATTTATCATACAAAAAACCATTTGGAAATGACGATCCTAGGATCAAGTCAATACTGGGTTGCTTCTAAAAATGGAGGGTGACTAGTGGGATCTTTTTTTTTTAATTGGTGAGCTTTTCCTTTGATGTAATGATTGAGGGATGACATTCCATAAAATTAATTCAAAACTTGTACTTGGCCTCCATTTGAGTAAATACAATTAGATGTGTCCTTAAGGAAGAACAATATAAGGCAAAACTACTAGAATGTAAAAATATCACGTTTCTACATGCACCATGGTTTGAAGTTTGAACCTAGGTCTTTTGTGTAATGAGGGCCATCTAAGCCACTCTACCACAATCTAGTGATCTAATTTGGTGGGATTTTGAAAATCATATCTGGGGGACCTTTCACAACCCCCTGGGATCTCATCGGCATAGCCATTCCAGTTCTAGCTCCAGGAGTCAGACTAGATCCACTAGATCATCGCGGCGTGTTACTCCCTCAAGACAGCAGCACACGAGACAGATCGGACACTCCACCTCCTCCTCCACTAGTTATCCATCTATTTTGAGTATTTTCTCAATGGCCTTCAATGCTAGGAGAGTTGGGTCCACTCCTTGATGGACCTCTCTCATTGCTTCTCCTAGTTCTTCTCCCATCTTGGATTTCCCCAACTCTCCGTTTGGCTGAGGTCATTGGCTGTGGGTTGTTCTTCGCCTCTTTCCTTTCTAGCTACTCCCGCTCATTGTTGTATTGTTTCTCTTTCAGCTTTGCTTTCTCCTTGCGAAACCGTTTGGTTTTCCCGCTTTGCTCTGACACTTTTGTACTCTGCAATCTCTTTGACCTACTTTTGTGGTCATTTGTCAGACATTAGTATATTTATCTTATCTTATCTATCTTATATTATCTATTGCACCGGCCACATAAATGAGAACTTGTAAATTTGCACAACAATCTTGATCTCTCGTTTAGTTGATCAACCGATCAATTTGCAGACTTGCTTCACTGAAAGAGACACTATGTATGACTTCAAAAAATAGTCCAACACTCAGTAGCATTTATCATCAATGCTAAGAATCACGCTTGGTGATCTTAATTCACACAGTATATATAGAACTCCCACATGAGTTATTTCCAAGTAGCACATGGAAAATATCTGAAGGAGCTAAGTCAAATGGGACTTGATCATTAAAAATCGTGATATATTGAAGCTGGCATTTTTTTTTGGCTTTGCTCCTTTGGAACTCTGCATTGTGTTTTCCAAGCTTCACATCGCTGACTTCAAATTCAAACCTATCTCTTTCACAACTTGACCTTTATCTGGCACTTGAGTCACTGTTATGAGGAATTTTAGAGCATGGTAGTCACAATTGGAGTGCATGGGCACCTTGTGAAATTCATACTAATTTCTAGTTTCCTTCTTCTAATTCTATCATCTAGTTTCCTACTTCTGCTACTCCCATTGTCTAGTTTCACCATTGTTTTGCCCTGCAGTGAATTGTTTTGCTACTAAGCCTTCGTATATTGGTGGTTCTTTTGTGGGTTGTTGGAACCCATGTTTGAGGCTACTCTGCTAGATTGAATGGCTATACCTTTGAAGGGTGTTGATGCAACCAAGGAATCTGGAATTCCCTTCTGCAGATGATATGATATAGAATTTTTCATCAATATTGGATGCAAACATATATGCACCTCCAAGTGCCCCAACTTTCAGGATTCCATCTTGATTTAGTATATCAAGAAGACCGCATCTCTTGAATATTTTATTACCTTTAATATCCTAGGTGTTGAGAACAATCATGAAACTGAGGAACTTATGAGTTCTCTTGGACTATCTAGTTCAATTTCGACTGATGTTCTTTCCAGCACATAAATTGATCATCCTCATGCTAGATGATAGGTAGAATTCCCTGCACAAGGTTTTTACTAAAGTTTTTCCATGTCTCATAGGTTCATCTTTGTCTCATAAATGCTAGTTGTAAGAACCCCAATAATTTGGTGCATTTCGTGCTATTTGAGTTGCTCAGAATCAATATTTACTTCTTCGTTAAACCAGTTAGCTGAAATATAAATTTCCGATCGTTGCAATCACTCATCCAAAGCTTCTGAATTGATTCTCCCTTGAAAAGGGGTATGTCAACTAGATATTTACTCGCAATTTTGAAAGGATTCAACAGTTTGGGAGGATGTTGTGCAGACTAGCTATAAATCTCATCTCATTGCCTCTATAATGCATTTCCAATAAGTAATATATATTCCAATCTTAGTCTTGTTATGCAAAATGAATGTGTGTCATTCGCCTTGGAGATCATGGTGGAGAAAGGTCACTAGTTGTTGAAATTGTTGGATTAGCCTCATGCATCCTGTCCATTGATCTCGTCCAAATGGAGAGAATCAAGCTTGTGTGATCTCATCCAATATGTTGTTTTTGTATGCTTTGAACCACATTGATTTCATACAAGCTTGTCCTGGGGAGAATCAAAGTTATGAAGTAAAGTACGATTCGGGTGCAAGTTACCAAAATTATGCAATGTGAAACATTGTAAATTAATTATGTCAACAAGGATAGACAAAGATACAACACAAACAAGAAATAGGATTGAAATAAGTTGATTTAGTTATGTACATTTCAGCATACCTTTGAGGGGAGATGTAGTCATGTTCTTGTCTATCTAACTAAATCTTTGAGGAGATATGTAGTCATGCTCTTTTCTATCGAATTGAGAACAACGATGGACAGAATGCAATCAAATATGTTAGAATCCCTATGCAAATTGTGAAGTTTGTATATATACATTACGTTAATATTCAGATACAAGAGAACAAGAAATTTGAATTGCTTCAACTTCCAATCAGATGATATTTTTCATCAACATTCTCGCCAATTGATTTTTCTATGGCCTAGATGTGTCACCGATTTATGTCACAAAGGTTGTGCTATTATATATGCTGCTAGAGTGGTATGGCCAATATTTAGAAACCTATTGGTGTTGAAGACATTGCCATGGAGTTATCAATTGCAACCACTAGAACTACTGGTATGCAAGGGCTTGCAAAGTCACGAGGTATAGTAGGTTCAAAGGAACTGCCAAGGCACCACTGAAGTAATTATTTGGATGTGTGGGCTTGTGGATGAACAAATGGCACGATATTGTGGTCTTTCTGAAGTACAAAGTGTGCAAGGGTTGTAAACACTACATGGATTGAAAGACTTTCACTTGGTGCCAAGGGAACTAAGCAGGCACCACTGAAGTAATTATATGGAAGTGTAGGATTGCAATTGAGCAAATGCCACAAAGTTGTGGACTCTATTTAGTACAAAGTATGCAAGGTATGCGAGGGTAGTAGACATTACATGGGTGCAGAGATTATTTCACTTGCTGTCTGATCATTTGAAGCATTTACTCATAGAGATCGCTTTATAGATAAAATTTATTTATAAATACATAACATCGTAATTACTTCTTCATTCTCATTTATAATCATATGAAAGAGGTTTAAATTTAATAAACACGTACGGTTTATGCTATTTCACTGTAGATATTTTACAGCTTCATAGTCTTAATCAAACCAAATCCAATTCCAACGTTCATTGCCAACAGATAAAGTAGTAAGAGATCAAATCTCCTTACAGTGAAGGATGTAGAAGCACTATTTTTAAATAAAATCTCCTTGCAATCACAAGATCGTGGAATCTGTGACTCCTTAAATAACACATAAGTGTCCTAACTAAAATATAAAGAAGAAAAACATGTGTCCTAACTAAAATATAAAGAAAAAAACTAAATTAAAACAACAAACTGCATCACGATCTACAAATGAAAATAGGTTGCGTCCCAAGGAATAATGAACTCCTCCAAGTTGGTTCTTGTGTGTTTCCTTAATGAATTATGATCCCTAAATTTCAACAGAAGAATTCTATCATGATCTGGTGACAAAATAAGTTGTAACAAGAAAGGATAAACTTTGCAAGTTCATTTTAATTTAGAATCTTGACAAGTTCTGACTTTGGCAAGTTTGGGTGGAGCGAAGGCATTTACTCCTAAACCTTAAAGCCTATTCTTCACGTCCCTGTTTCATGGACATGTTAGCCTTCAAATAGCAAAACAAAATGTTCTTCCCTACTAAAGAGGATGCAAAGTTACAAAAGTATCCCTACTGCAGTTAAAGATCATAAATAGAAGAATAATGCATCCTTCATCCTTATTTACTCCCACCCTCTTTCAGATGTAAGATTTTTCTCACGTATAGTAATAATTGATATAGATTCTTTGGGCCATATCTGCCTTAAGTACTCTTGCCCCGTGTATTTTACTTTGGCACAAATTGTTGTTTTATCTTCCTAAACCTCACCCACAAGTGACATCCATCTTCATCTTGTGTCATATTTTGAGCTCTGCCCTTGTATCTACTTTGTGTTTAGTTTCTCTCAGGTTTTTGCCCTGTTCTCACAAGTGCACAAAACTTGTATTTTACCTCAATACTTGTGAACGTTTGCTCCTCTGATTCAAATTAATCACTCGGAGTGTTGTTTTATCTTCCTCAACCTCACCCACAAGTGCCATACATCTCCATCTTGCAGCATATTTTTTGGGTTCTTTTTTTCCAGTTCCCACGAGTCAAAAAAGTAAATTACCTTCCTCTAGCAGTACATTTTATTTTTCATAAGCAAGATGCTTGACTGGTCGGACAGGTCAACAAAATTCCAGCAGTCTTGGTTATGGACTTAATTGAGTGACCGAGCATGATAATAGAATAGCATTATAATCCATCTATGGTGATTGTCAACAACTTACCAATTTATAAAAGGGAAACGTCTCAGACCCCAGCGCAGAAAGTTGGTTCTACATCTTAATATGTTATCCAACAATTATTTGTGTCACTGTGCAACTATTGGATGCTACCTTGCTCAAACAAGAAATTGCGTCTAGGCAAAAGGGGCAGATAAAACTATCTCAAACCCACATGTAGGCAGGCCTGATAAGCGCCAATCAGACCCGCTCATTTTTTTGCACCCATAATGTACAGAAAACCTGTGCAAGTGTAGGTCTAAAGATGACAAGAGTGGAAGTCCAGGCTATTGAGATGACAAAAATTGTCATAAGCCCAATATGGTCCTTGGAAGTTAAGAGCCTGGCCCTTAATTCAGGGATAGCACATCTCAAAATCTAACCTTATCCCATAGTTATCACAAAACGTGGGATATGAGGATGCCAGTTTGAATCAGGGTACAGGAGTATATGAATTAGAGTATGGTTATATTACATTTAAATATAATCACCATGAGATGTGTGTATTCCTGAACCCAAGTTTCCTTCTAACCCCACGTTATCCTAAAATCCAAGGAAAATCCAGTCGGCACTAGTACCATCTTCTTGGAATCAATGCGATTCCAGATCCTACAGTTCCAAGCCTTGTACGGTCTCTGCAAAACATGACCTTCCTAATTTTTTCTAACATTTTCATTTCACATGCTTCCAAAAAGTCAGTTTGAAATTGCCAATATGTGGTTACACAAACACCCTAAAGCCAGACTGATCCCCCTTTCCTACTTGCTCAAATACAACTTGGTCTACTGAATGACAACAACAAAGCACTGAAGTTCTCAGCCTCTCTATCAATTCATTCACATGTTTACACAAGCCAAATTCTGAGCCCTGTCCATTCAAAAACTCAAACAGACTCCAAATTCTAACATAAAATTTTGAACTTAAAGCAAGTATATTTTTTTTTTTAAAATCTGATGACCATTTACCCAAATGATTCACATCTCTACACAAGCCACGTTTTGTAGCTCTGGGGATTCAGACACTCAAACAAAACCCCAATATCTAACTTTAAAAACTGAACTTAAACCAACTATATAAACAACAATACAAGATCACACTGTCTACCCAATATTCAATTAGCTCACATCTCTAATTAAGTCAAATTCAGTTGCTCTGCGGATTCAAAAACCCAAACGAAACCCAAATTCTAATCATGGACTTCTCAAAAATATGTAAACCTTACCAGATTATAAGGTTAGGAAATGATCTTGTCTGATCCACCACTCTGCTTGCAATTCAAAGAGATGTTGATGTTGGTGTTAAGCCACACTCGGACCGAAGATGGACTGGTCCAAGAGGGACCAGTAGCTCAGTGGTAGAGCACTCCAGCAGCATATGGATGGTCCTAGGTTCGAGTCCTAGCTGGTCCATATCTCAACATGGTATTAGAGCCAGGCCCAGGCTAGGAGCCCCAAGCACACGAGAGGTGTGGCTTAAGGGGGGGTGTTGGTGTTAAGCCACACTTGGACCGAAGATGGACTGGTCCAAGAGGGACCAGTGGCTCAGTGGTAGAGCACTCCAGCAGCGTATGGATGGTCCTAGGTTCGAGTCCTAGCTGGTCCATGTCTCAACAGTTGACATAAGCTATGTATATCATATGATATATAATTCAGCAAGAATCTTTCAGAATTATCTCTACAGAGCACGGAATCCAAAGTGGCACAAACTTCGGTAGTTCCGTAGGGGCTTATAGAGATATATATAGTTTAATTTATAAACTAAATTAAAAGGATAACAATGATGACACGTTGATTAAATCCCGTATAAGAGACGAAATGGGGAGTATGGAGCAAGGGTTAAATTTGACGGTCACCTCCCCCTGTCAAGACAACTTTTTATGACGGTTTTTATACTAATATCACTTTGCATAAAACATTCATTTTTTATTTTTAACTTTCATTATTTTGGTATAAATATGAAAAAATATATTTTCATATATTAAAATTATATAATAATGATATTATTGATGTAAATTATTTATTTTATTTTAAATGTGTCAATGTATAAATTTCAATATACCAATAGAAAAAATTGTATCGGTTTTTTTTTTTTTTTTTTTAAATCTTTACATTTAATTTTCCCTTATGCTAAATCAAGCATTGACCTAAAGATAGAATATAATTCACTGTATAAATGAGAGTTTTAAGAATAAAAATAGAGTAGGATGGAATCATTTTAACACTGGAAAAATTCATGACCTAAGAAAGAACTTGATGATATCCTCACTTACGTAGTGGTTGCCACTGCCACTCATTCCTCTTCAAACACTAAGTATTCGTCCATTTCTAAGTTCTGTTGTGGGTGGCTCTACATAGAAAACAAAAACCTCAATATTAATATGAGAGTTGGACCTCAAAAAAAAAAAAAAAAATTTAAAAAGAATCGAATCTTGTATCAAAAGAAACCCCAAATTATGGATATGTAATGATTGAATGGTTAATAGGTCACGCTAAACTATAAAAACAACAAAAATAAACTACACACCAAATCCCATAAAGCAGCAAAACTCTTCCATTGTTGGAAGATCGCATAGCCTTCTGTATCAGCGTTCAACCCTTTTTACTTGCTTGGAAGATCGCATAGCATTCTGTATCACACAACAAACATGGGGTTTTATAGACGACCCAAACAGAGTTTAAAAACACAGAACATTTGACAATCAGGGTCCGCGAACACACAAATTAGGAAAAGGCAAGCAAGGAACATGAATGTAATGGCAGACCGATGATCAACTTGGCAGAAGATAGAGTGTTTTAACCAAAAACGATGTGAATCACGATTTCTGATGAGATGGCCAATAAATGCAGTGCCTCGTAGACAGTATCCGTACCCATTCGACTGGTGATACGACATTCTAAAACAATTTAACCTCTGATCGCGAGTCAATGTCAAATGACACTTCCTACTAAATGCAGTGTGTTGCATTACGTATCAGCTTGCGTTAAAATATATTAATATTATTGCAGTTAAAAACTCAAACTAACGGCATACAGCAGAGCCCATTATCCATATGTTAATAGTTTTATACTAATATTTTTAAACGCCCTATTTTTATTTTTGAACGTCATATTGATAGTTCTCTATTTTTCTGCCCATCTGTTTAAACAGTTAAAAATATTTTTTCACTGTATTTTACAATTAAAAAAGCAAAAAATGTGTAAACAGCCACCAAATTTAACCCCTATGGGGGAGGATGTACCAACGGAAGGCCAAGTCCAAAAAAATGGCGAAACCAAAGATATGGTTGGTGACAACCTTGACAACGGTGGCCTTCCACAGAGCTAAACTGTGTTGGGTTTCACGGAGGCCCAAGTATATCGTAGTTGGCCTTCTGCGGAGTTAAACTGTGTTGGGTTTCATGGAGCTAAACTGTGTTGGGTTTCATGGAGCTAAATTGTGTTGGGTTTCACGGAGGGCCAAGTATACCGTAGTTGGCCTTCCACAGAGCTAAATTGTGTCGGGTTTCACGGAGGCCGAAATATATTGTAGTTGTTCCCACGGGTAAGTTACACTTCAAGGATATAATTTTATAAAACAAAGTAGTGTAAAATTAGTGTAAATCTAAAGTAATATTTTATTTAAAATTTATGATGACTAATCATGTCTAAATTTTTGTACATTAAGTGTTAAGTAACAATAATCTTATATTTTTGATAGAGGTGATGGTAGACAATTAGTTTGTGTTCGTTTTATGGCATAACAATGAATTATATGGAGAGTAGATGTTTCATTTCATGGTAAGCTTGAGCAGTGACGAAGTGGTGGGGAAGGGCAAGGTCATACACAACATGCAAGTGGTGAAAGATTTCAAGGTGAGCTGGGTAGTGATGGTGAAGTCAAGTGATATCTTATACCAAAGGGCTTATATCATACCCAAAACTTAGATTTATTGTAGTTGTTGGATTTATATGATATGCACTCATTGCAAAGGGGTCCATAGCTTGTAAGGTGGTAGCATTTTTGAGTGGTCGTTATATATTGTCAATGGTGGACGAAGATGTCATGAGTGTTGATTTGATTATGGTAGGGTTACATATCTAATGTGTGGTTTGAATAAGTGATTTAATGTTGTTGATGTGGCGATAAAACATTTGAGGTATCGAAGTCTATCTGATAGTTATCATTCGTCCATTCTACCAATATATTGACCCCTAAAATAATTACATCAGGGATAAGAATATACAGAAATGCCATACTCAAACCCATGCAACAAAAGGCGAACATAATTGGAGCTTATCTTCATAAGCATCTTATTTATCTCTTCCAGTAAAAAACCATAAAATCTATGAGAACAATGGTCAAAGAAAATATATTTTGAAAAAAATATTAAAATGAATATCAAATTATTTTTGTTTAATGCTTCATGCACAAAAGGTGAGATGGGGTCAACAATCATTGGTTTTGAGTGAGGTACCACTATTGATTTACACTCTTTCGCTTTACAAAAAAGCCACTTTACCAAAATAAAATAGGTTTTAAATAGTTAAAACAATCTAATTTTTCATGTAATTAGTTTTATACTAATCTAAATTGATAAATGGTGTATTCTCTACATTTTTAGAGGAGCCATTGGATATCTAACACCTATTTTCATTGAGATGACCCATGTTTCAATCACATATTGGGTAATTGAACTAGTTCAATGACAACTACAAATTATATTGATATATGTGACGTGTCAACAACTTTGCACATGTATCTTCTCAATTTTCTTCGATTCTATCACCTAAAATATCCTATCATTGCCCCTCACCATTACCGCCCAACACACTTTGAAATATTTCACCACTTTCATGCCTTGTATGACCTTTCCCTTCCCCACCAATTCACCATAGCTCAAGCTCAATGTTAAAGGAAATATCTTCTCTCAGCATAGTACATTGTCGTATTGTGTAGTATTATTAATATTATATAATGTAATTAATATATTAATAGTATTATTATTAACATGATAGCTGCAACATCTATAGAAGAAGTTATAACTGTCGAGATGGTGCTTAATTTGAGATACATTAGACTACCATAGTGTTTGGAGAGAGTTTGTAGAAACTAGCGAGAATTTGAACCCAGGTCCAACAGAGTACTCAAAATTGATAGTGTTTGTGGTCCTGGTAGCAATTTTACCTTTCCTCTATTCATCAAATAAATAGAAATGTTCATTATTATTACAAATACAATGGTTATTGTTAATGTTACTGAGAATAAAAATGAAAAAATCTTGAAAATATTTGTATCCCTATCTATTTGCATATAGCATCCTACAATAATCGATTAAATTATATAAGAGGCATATTTCACTAAAAATCATTTTTTTCATTTTGTGTTTGATTCATTTTAGAGTTATTTAATTATGTTTTATATAGTTAAAGTAGTTATAATTTTTATCTAGTTAGTTTTAGACTTGCCTAAATTTACATGTGGTACATTCTCTATGTTTTTAAAGGAACCATTGGATATCTTACCCTTGTTGTCATTAAGATGACACTTGTTTCAATCATGTATTATGTAATTGAAACAATTCAGTGAAAGCTACATATTGTATTTACAAATGTGACATGTTATTGCACTTCACATGTGTGCTTACTCGGACTTCTTTGAGTCTATTACCTGAAATAATTTGTCATTTCCCCTTACCATCATTGCCAGACTCTAAAATATTTCACTGCTTTCATGTTTGGTATGGCCTTGCCCTTATCCATCACTTTGTTATTACTGAAGTTCACTGTGAAACATAATGTCTTCTCTTGTTACATCTCAATTTCACCCTATGATCTATAACCTTTGAATCTATAGATTAGTATGGTTATTATCTAATTATCATTGATTTGACTTGAGTTTTATGACATATATTGATATGGGATAGTGATATTATTGATTAGTATACATGATGTGACAGTTGTATTTTATTATTTTATATATTAAAGATGTATATTTGTTAGTTTTGCATCATTGGTTGATATATATATGATGACTCGGACTAACTACCTACTTGTTGCGAGGTGGATGCAGGATAGATTCTATCCTCAAAGCTTGACGAGGGAGAGCATCATCAGATATGATGGACTAGATGAGACGATTAAAGGAATAACAGAGGAGATTGTTAGTGATTCTACACATATGCACATTAGATGTTAAATGTTATATGCATACAATGTTAATACGTAGCTGAAGAAATATTGTTTATGATTATTTTGTATGTGAATTTAGTTCTTGATATGTATTAAATTCATTTAATTTAGTTGTCTTGATTTTTGAGAATAAATCAGGAAATAGATATTCAATTGCTACATATAATAGTAATTAATTATACATTATCTTGTTATCGAAAACAATTAAATAAATAAATAATTATCATTAATTTAAAGAGCTTGAGTTATCCTATAATGTTAATCTTGAGATTAAGTTGATCTAAACTAGTTTTGATTTACATGCATGAAACTAGAAATCAATGCTTTAGTTATCAAACATAACCTTATATTGAAATAACTTAGGAATGTGGTATAGAGATATTTGATAAACAAATTAAATGTTTTAATATATTTTAAGCAAGATGAAAGATTAAGGTTATAATAAAAAGATAACTCCAGTTAATACAAAAAAAAGGAGGATAAAATATGCATGGAAGAAAACTAGGAGATGAATATCATGCAAGAGATGGGGCGCAATAGTTAAAGAGAGAGGATCAACTATATAAGTAAACCCTGTGAAAATTTAGAAAGATAAAAAAATAAAAAGAAAAAGCAAAAATGCTTTTATGTGTTTGAATCTTATCAAGATCTTGATATGATTCAAATATTCAATATATGCATAAATACCCTTAAGGTAGGGCAACACCATATAATACTCCTTTAGGAAGGAATAACTCCAAAATGTCTTTTCGAGGGGACAACCTCCAATATCCTCTTACAATAAAAGATTCAATGCTTACTTAATATCTTTATCATGATAATCATATATTTTATATAGACATCTATCTAACCAATGGATGGGTAACTTCTTAATCTCAATGTAGGCCGACCATTACCCAATGTATTAATTCCACAAGTTACTCCATTATCCTAATATATTGTACCCATATAACTAAGGGGATGTGTGCCACATGTCGGCATCTCTATTAACCCATATACATTAATATATCATATCCCTAGGTACATAGCAGCTTATGATTCTAGGTATTTTATGACTATTTGTATACCAAATTATGAGAAAATTAGTAGTTGTACCTTAGAACACTAGACTATGATAATATGAGATATCATGGGGTTTAGTTGGTTAGATCTTATTGTAACAGTAGATAAACTATAGTTGAATATGAAACATACTCAGATGATATGAACTGTAGACATTATTTCATGTTTGAGTTAAATAATAGTGTTAGATTCATTAAGCATTGATGGATAAAATGTATGAATAAGATTTCTATTTCTAGTGTAAGAAAAATATGTATGAATATTTGAGTTATATACTATGTTTATATTAGATTCTGCATTGATGATACTAATAGGTAGTGAGATGGACTCCACTAGCCTAGATAGCACCACTAATCTTGGAAGTAGATAATTTGATCAAGTAGTGTGTTATGAAATTGATCAATCCAGGTGATCATATGTTATTTGAAAACTTTGGTCAAAGTAATGTTAGATATACATTGTCATTTCATATATTTAATTTACATGTTGTATGATATCATGTTAGAAACATTTTTTTTGATACACATCATGTATTATAAATCTTATAACACATGGGGTACTAACACATCTCTCTAGATTCCCACATTTATTTATCTACCTATCTGTGAAGGTAGGGCCATTCTCTAATAGGGGATTGTGCAATGAATCGTTAGTCCATGATTCGTATGTAAACGTGCTTAGATGATGTTCTCTCTCTCCCACTACGGTACTTACCTAGAGACAACACTTATGATTATCAGTGATACAAGAGTTAGTTCAACTCGAGCTCTAGAGAGCTTGGTATCCATTTATTGTATTAAGCTGAATACATGAAAGAAATGTAATTGTAATGTATATTTATTATATTTGAACAACAGATGTTGTATTAGTGGACTAGTTGTAGCTACGTCCTAATTTATTTATTTTCCTTATAGTTGTATAAGATAAATATTGTATTTGGTATTTGAATTAGAAGTTCTATTGGTCTAAGTTATAGTTTAGATATGTTGTAATGTTTTATTGTGTGGATTGAATATTAAGTTGTTTTGAAAAAACTTTATTGCATTTTCTAAATACACTTTGACGGGTTGTAACATGTGGTATTAGAGCTGTGGCTTGAACTCTAGGACTTAATGAGTCTATTAGTATTTTTGTTCCTCTCTGTTTAAGAGAAATAAGAAATGAGAAAGTATGTGTGGTACATTGAGTGTGTACCCTGAGAGCATTCATACCGCCTTAAGAGTTGCTAAAGGGTTGGTTAACGTGTGTCTCATTGGTGATGGTTTTTAAGGTGTTTTAGGTTGGTAAGTGCATAGTATAGTTCTTGAGTTGTGGACAAGGTATCTCTACCATATTTTTGATCTTTTAGATTGAACACCTTGAATTTGATTACATATTTTATGGTAATCAAATTGCCTTCACCATTTGTGTTTACATATTATGAGTGTTTTAAAAAGCATGGAGTGCTTCCCACTTAGGAATTTATGCTTTAGTTTTGTGTCTAACTTACACAGATCTTAGGAGTGAGAATTCTATAAGACCATTCTAGATTGGCACCACCTAGTGCGGTGGAAATTTTCTTGTAATTGAATATAGATGTCTTGTTTGATATTCCTATGTGTTACTAGTTTGCTATGAGGATTAACATCCTTATATTTATAAAAAATTGAGAAGAAGTGTCATCTCTCTTAGCTATCCGAGAGGTGAGTTGTTATTTACATAATGTTGATTTAGTGTTTCCCTAAAAATAAAACTTATTTCTAAACTGTTGTTTGATATTATTCCCTTAGGTTCGTGGGATAGTGTTTTCTAATTCTTGATGAGAGAAGTTGTAGGATTGGATAGACTAATACATCCTTGTGGTTAGTATTTTCCTTTCAATTGTGGAATTAGGTTATGCTACTATTCTTGCAAATTTTGGTAAGTAGTGATTGGCAATGTGGGTTATAGTGTTTCTTTTTACTATGTGATGCTATGTAGGAGTTTTATTGTGAGATGTTAGTTCTCCATTATCTACTTTGGTGACTTTTTAGAGTCACTAGTTTATCAAACTTGTGAACTTGACCACAAGGAAAGGCTAACATTGAATTTATATAATTTTAAGTGATTATAATATTATGTTATTTTATACCTTTGTTTAGACTAATATTAATCTCTTTCTGAAGCATGTTGTTTTGAATAGTTATTTGTGTATCTTTCTTTAGGATCAAGTAAGGTATAAGATGCACAAAACATCTTAATAGTTTTAAAAGATCGAAATAAACTTTTTAACTTGTTGTGTGCTAGTTGTGCAAGTAAGGAGACATTGTCTCACTTATAAGGTTGTAAGGACGGTATGATCCTTAACCTTAGTATGTAATGTTAATTTTGATATTATTTTTTCTTAACTATGAATATAATATTATAGTTTAAGCTGTGAGTTATAGTACTAGTTATATGTAGCTAATGGTAACTTGATTCAATATCAGAATGATTATATAATTTTTTTGTATGTATGTTAGTACATATGAAATCATTTAGCATATATTAATTATTTTGATGATTTTTTAATATATATTAGTATTCATAAACCTTGGGCACATTTTAGAGATCATCAGGTTATGGAGACCTGAGAAAAAAGTGGTGAATTAAGAACATGAGTTATAAGTGATAGGATGGTATCCTACTTAGTCTCACATTGACTCAATTGTTACTGAGTTGGATTGACAGATGAACTTATCAAATTCATGATTTGATAGAAAGAATTTGTCAAAATTCAATCGTATGACTATACACATGTATACTGTGGATGGGTATTCCATGATTTTGTATACATTGAAAATGTAGTATTTCCAGTTCTTATTCATCATTGTACTTGTCAAGATCTTTGTAGAGTAGTGACAATATTGACATGTTATACTTATCTGAAGCTATGTGGAGTAGCAATAGTATTAACTTATACACATCATTCTTGCTAGGTTCCCTAAATACTTTTCTCCAAAATGAGAAATACATTCTCTGGGTTAAAAAGATGTGCAGAGGGGATGGAAGGTTTTGTGAAACTCTCCCTAGTCATTTGTTTTGGCTTTTGTGATGATCTCATGTGTTATTGAGTTAGTAGTGAAACTTTTACATAAATATTATGGGTTTATCTTAAAGTTCTAGACCTTGGGGTGGTCATGATATAACCAATCAAGCGTAAGTGACATTCACAAACTTTGTTTGTATAATATGAAATGTCACAAAGTAGGGTCTTGCAGGACCAATACTCTAAGAATAGTGTTAATTGAGAGAATTATGATGAGTTTTTCAGGCAATTTTGTATTTATTTGCATGATATGATACTTGATCCTATGTTTTATCCTGTTAAACTTTGTTATTAAATTTTTTTTTTTGAATAAGAGTCATCAGGGCAATGACCAGTTTTAAGAGGGAATGTCACATCTCAATTTCACCCTATGATCTATAACCTTTAAATCCATGGATTAGTATGGTTATTATATGATTGTCATTATTTTAAATTGAGTTTTATGATATATACTAGTATAGGACAGTGATATTATTGATTAGTATACATGATGTGATAGATGTATTTTATTATTTTATATATTGAGGATGTATATTTGTTAGTTTTGCATCATTAATTGATATATATATATATATATGATGACTCAGACTAACTACCTACTTGTTGTGAGGTGGATGCAGGATAGATCTTACCCTCAAAGTTCGATGAGGGAGAGCATCATCAGAGAGGATGGGCTAGATGGGATGATTGAAGGAATAACAAAAGAGATTTATAGTGATCGTACACACATGCACATTATATGTTAAATGTTATATGCATAAAATGTTAGTGCATAGTTACAAAAATATTATTTATGATTATTTTGTATGTGGATTTAGTTATTGATATGCACTAAATTTTTTTAATTTAATTGTCTTGATTTTTTAGAATAAATTAGGAAATAGATATTTAATTGCTACATGTAATAGCAATTAATTATACATTATCTTATCATTGGAAACAATTAAATAAATAAACAATTACCATTATTTTAAAGAGCTTGAGTTATCCTATAATGTTAACCTTGAGATTAAGTTGATCCAAACTAGTTTTGTTTAACATGCATGAAATTAAAAATCAATGTTTTAGTTATCAAACATAGCCTTATATTGAAATAACTTAGAAATGTGGTGTAGAGATCTTTGATAAGCAAATTAAATGTTTTAATATATTTTAAGCAAGATGAAAGACTAAAGATTTAATAAAAAGACAACTCAAGTTAATAAAATGAAAACGAGAATAAAATATGCATGAAAGAAAACTAGGAGATGAATATCATGCAAGAGATGGGGTGCAATAGTTAAGAAGATAGCATTAGTTGTATAAATAAAGCCTGTGGAAATTTAGAAGGACAAAAAAATATGGAGAAGAAGCAAGCATGAAGAATGGGAAGAGAGAAATTAGAGGAAAGAAGAGAAAGACATATTTTTTAGTAAATATCAAGAGGTTGGTTCTATAATTATTTTTCTGTATGCCAATGGGATGATTTATGTGTGTATTATTATATTAAGCCTGCATTTTATTCTCTAAGGAGACTACGTATTGGTTTTCATTGGTCTATGTCTTATTTTTGGCATGTGTCTTAATTTGATAGGTCTGCATTGTATTTTATTAGGTGGCATCCCACTTAATTATGCTTGCATCGTATTTATTAGGTGGCATCCTCTATTTTAAGCCAACATTGTAAAATATTGAGCCTACATTTTATAAAATAGATATGAGTTTCTTTATTAATAGAACTACATTTAAATGGATAGATCTGCATACCAAATTTGATTGTGTCATTCCAATAATGGTTGAGCCCCTAAATTGTAATGCCAAGATTTAAATTGTAACACAAAATTTAAATTGAAATGCCAAGCTTAAAATTGAAACACTAAAACATTATTTTATATGGTTGTATATAAACTGCAAGTTGAGTTTAAATTTTAGAGGTCTACATTTCTCTTTCCAGGTCTATGCTGCACAATATTAAGACCGTGTTTCACATTCTAGTGTATTGAGTTTAAAATTTTGGTCTATGCATGACATCGTTACATTATGTATGATTGCATTTTAGAATTCCATCTTGGGTAATGTCTTAATATGGACTCCTTGAATTTTAATTTTGTATAGGCCTATGTTTAATGTGATAGGCCTACATTTTATTCAGAGGCCTGCATATTTTTCTAAGACCTATGATTTATAAATATATGTTCTATGTTCTAATTCAATAGGGATTGCATTATGCTTGAAACACCAAGTCACTTTTACCAAACACCAATAAATAATAAGAAACACTAAATGATAATGCTAATAAATAGCCGAGTCATTTGGTTAAAATGGCTAATCACAAATGAAAAAGCTGAGTAGATACTTTGGAACACTAAATATAACATGTCAAGTCATTATTATAACATGTTGAATATAAATGCTGAGTCAAATTAAGTAACATTGTGTTTATAATATTAATCACTGAGTTTAATGCTGAGTGTTTATATTAAAATATTGGGCATGTAATCGAACGTTGAGTTTATGTATTTAAAACTCCTTGCCTTTTAATTAAAATGCTCACCGTAAGATTAATATGTTGAATACATATAATAACATGCTGAGATCTAAGAAATAAAACATTGTGTTATTAAGTGAAAAGTTGAGTCTTATATGGTTATATGTTGAGTCCTATTTATAATTGGATGCAACGTATATATTCCTCAAAGGAATAAAATTAGCATAAGAAAATATGTCTCTTCTTTAATGCAAGATTGAATGTTCGGTGGAATTTTATGTTTGTCTTGGATTTCTATAGTGTGGTTTCAAATCGAATTGCATTTTAATAATAAACATGGTTGTCATGGGTTCTGTTGGTGTTCTAGGTTCGCACCTTAGCTAAATAAGGGGATTGTTCAGATCTTCCTACTCAAATCTAGTCCAACATGGGACTGATCCTAGGTTGTGGGTATCCTAATAATGGATCAGACCTCTGGAGAAGGTTGAATTCCTTCTAGATCTATCACCTATACTAAACCTAAACTAGCACTTGCTTAGAAAAGGAAAAAAGATTTTGACAATGACTTATAAATCATGTAAAAGAGGTGATACACCAATGATTTGATCACTCAAACTCACATAATACACACTTATGAGACATTTTCAAGACCAAAGAATATCAATCTCACATAAATATTTTAGAATAAGGCATTAATCAATTATTAAATTAGAAAGAGAGGGCAAATATCCACTTTCAAGCTATACAATAAACTGTAAATTACACTTATAATAACCTATAATAACTACTAAGCACTTCCTAAAGTTGAGAAAAACTTGGACATAAGCAAGGAACATACATTCACTTAACCATAGTTCATGAATTCATGGAACACACTTCAATCTAGATTAGAAAATGATGGAATTTAGTCTTTAATGCATAAAAAAAGTGTCACAATACAAATTTTGGTATAGTCTGATCATACCAAAAAGAGGGTTGTGTTTTAAAGCTTGGAAGCCTATATTTAGAGAGAGAGAGAGAGAGAGAGAGAGAGAGAGAGAGAGAGAGAGAGAGAGAGAGAGAGAGATGTGCATTTAAAAAGACCCAACCGCTTTCAATGGATTAGCATTCTTGAAGATGTTGAGTCATGATATTATCAATAAGGAACAAATTATGTAAGAGAATTGAATGCTTATTGTCCTTATCCATCCACTTGGTGTCCTTCTTGGAACTCCATGTCATTATCTATCTGATCTACTAATGAGGACCATGTCTTAGAATTGGTTGAATTATGCCACATCTGCTGATAGAATTATGCCACATCTACTGATTGAAAAGTGACCCTGATGATAGGTGAGACATGTCTCTCTATGATCATGTTTACATCTGCATTTTTTCCAACTTGAACCTGGGTCCATTTTATAGATAAAAAACCAATCTTAGATAATTGGTTTTCACATAGTCAAAATATACATAGAAAACTTGCAAACTATTTGACCTTGCTTCTCAATCATTGGTTCATTTGTATTAGGTCTAAATGAACTATTTACCTATATGGAGATTTTTTGGAAATGCTTAGTACTATTGGTTCCATTTAGATCATATCCTAGTTTTGGTTCTTTTGTATTTACATGCCTGAGTCAAAAATTACCCCGTGAACTT
Organism: Torreya grandis; assembly: GCA_037957365.1. Taxonomy (NCBI): domain Eukaryota; kingdom Viridiplantae; phylum Streptophyta; class Pinopsida; order Cupressales; family Taxaceae; genus Torreya; species Torreya grandis. The sequence goes on from JARHVA010000083.1 coordinate 7,821,860, forward strand.
CCATAAAAGAATTCTAGGTTTACCTTTGTTTGATTGGCTATCAAAAACTGACTTAGCCCATTCACATTGTGCCTAACTATCATTATTCTTATTGGCTCCATAGATTCTACTAACTTATTGACTCTACTCACACTGTTAGATCTTTGTTGTATGAATGCATGTGAGTCCTTGATTTCCTGCCATAAGATCCCTTTGACATGTTGACTTGATTGCACACCATCAAATCAAGATGTACGAGCTCACACACACCATTTATGTCCCTGGTCCCACTTTCCTATTAGTTCTTGCACTCTATCAGATCAATTTTATGATTGAATGTTGATCATTGATTTATCTCAGACCCATCCTTTTATCAGTGAACGTGCACCATTGGATCTTGGTTTGATGAACCCTCATCATATGATCAAGTCTAACTTGCAGATATTTAAGCATTTTAACGCAGGGACCTTTTGACTTTTTTGACTCTAGTACAGATCATTATATATCATGTATTGGTATGCGAGCTCATATAGACCATTAGATCTCAACCAACTTTAAAACTTTTAAGGACCTTTTGGACCCAAATGGTTACTTTACAGAGCTCAAACTTTGATATTTGCATGAACATCAATTAAGTTTGCACACTTATCATTGCATTTTGAATTTTAATGATCATTTTTTGTGCTTGAATTTAACACTCATGCAAATGTCCTAGGATTTTGAAATTGAATGCTTATTTCTTGTACTTGAATTTCAAATTCGTGCATCCATCATTACCCTATTGGAACACAAATTCCCTGGGTCATTTCCTTCAAACTTTTATCTATGGGATTTGTGCATTAAACACTCTACTATGAGAGTGATCCTTCAAAATTTCTGTATCGAACCATTTTCTTGAGAAAATACCCTTCAAAAAAATTGTCTAGGGACACTTTGCTAAAAAACAATCCTTTAGGACTTTGTTTCAGAATAATTTGTCTAGAGAAAACCCTTAAAAAAAAATGTATAGGACCATTTCCTTGCAAAATGACTTTTCAGGACTTTTCAAAATCCCCTTCAAAATTTTGTTTGGTTCACTTTCCTCAGAAAAGACCTTTCAGTAAAATGTTTTGGCCATTTTATTTGAAAGAATATCCTTTAGGATTTATGTATAAGACACTTTGGTTGGACCTTTTGGTGAAGAGATACCCTTATAAAAAAAGTGTTTGGGACACTTTGTTTTAGAATGACCCTTTGGGAAAATTGTTTGGATAATTTTTTTGAAAGAAATGACCCTTAGGCTTTTACTGCAGACAAAATGTCTGAGAGAATTTACACTTAGCTTTTTTTGATGTAGACAATTTCTTTGAAAGAAATAGGTATTTGAAGAAATTGTCATAGAATAATTTCCCTGAGAGAAATCTAACTTCATCTTTTGCTTCATACATTTTGTCCAAAAGAATTCAAGTCTTCAAAAACTTTGTCTCAGATAAGTTATCTGAAATAATCTTCAACACTTAGACAAAAAAAGGTCCCAAAAGATTTGAACTTCGCAAAAAAAAAGCCCAAAAGAAATCTGCCAAGTAAAGACTTTAGCTAAAATAAAGGTTTTGTATGTAGCCTTTTTGAAACCTTGTAGGCCCTTCTGAACTTGTACTTGAACTATTGCTGAATCTTTAAAGGCTCAAATGACTTTAAGATGCTTGTGTAACTTGTCCTTGAATTTGAACTACTTAGTTTCACCATAAATCCTTCTCAAATTGAATCATTAGACTAGTCTTCAATCAAGATCCTGCTCCTTCCACTGAACTCTTAGACTAGGCACATTTTTGGTATGTAGATCAAATTTGGTCAACATCTTTGATGACTTGGTTGGGCAGCATGCCTGCTATGCTTGAGAACTCAGACCATCTCTATGACTCTTGGATCATTCATAACTAATAATACATTAACCATTTACATGACTATAATAAAACCTTTTGACTTGCAAAGACAAAAGAATTCCAATAAACAAAAAAATAAACAAACCTAAAAGGGAAACTAACCTAATAAAACAAAAGTGACTAAACTACTGAACAACTGTACAAAATGGAGACTATATATAGACCACTCTAGAGAGAATCAAATTTTGTGTGATTTTTTGGTTTAGCTCTGTCCTCATCCTATTTGAAGACCAAATTTCATTTTTGAAAACCTCTTGAAGAAGCTCCTTTTTCAAAAGATCTCTTTGTCATTGCTTGATGGGCTTCCATAGCCAACATGGATTGATGCCTTGTCTCCTCTAACTCCATGAACTCAATATATCTTATTTCCATTGGCTCATTCTCCAAAATTTCAAGCTGACACATTAATTCCAAAGTAGGGAATTCAAGAGAAATAGGCATTTTTTACTTTTCATATACTAGCTTGTATGGATAATTGGCAATTGAAATCTTATAGATGATCCTGTCAACCCACAAAGATGACTTCAATTTTGATAGGACCTTGGTTCCACAAAGCTCTGATACCACTTGTCAGAATTAAGAGCACAGTTGATTACTTTGTATAAGCAACTAAATGCAGAATTTAACCAGAAGTAACAAGTAACTAGAAATCAGAAATAGCACAAAATATGAGAGGCAACACACAATTGTATTCAACTCATTTCAGAAGGAAATTACAATAAAGAGATCACACTCTTTCATCCACTTCACGGGCATACCAGTAATCTTCCCTCAAGAGTTATCTTTTCTCAATATAGGTCACAACAAACAACTCAAACACAGAATTATTGTTCACCTCAACCAGTTGGTACAATACTACCAGTACAACCGAGTACGCAACGTACTCCAAGTATATCTCACCTGATCTTGCTCTTTGATGTGTTGCTGTCACCTTTGATCTTGCTACCCCATAGATCTCCTTTAACCTCGCACACACACCTACAGATCAACCGACCTTACTTACCCATGTAGATCTCCCACTTGATCTTGCATAACCTGCAGATCAACCTGATCTTACATACCTGGAAGGACCCTTATGATTCCACCATCAAAAGAACTCTTCTGGTTCTACACTTTACAATACAGCCCCATGAGTCTATTATATAGATCCCATGCCAAACAATAATTAAAAACGCAACTCAAGACTAAAATTAGTATTTAACATGCAAACAACTAGTTCGTTAACTAACTGTTCGTCAACTAGCAGTTCTAGAATCGCACAAGTGACCGACGTTGGTCCCTGTCTGTCTGGAGATGATCGACGTCAGCCGATCTCTAACTGATGTCGGTAGCTTCCTGTCCACCCCTGACCAACATCGATTTGCCTGACTGACGCTAGTGACTATGACACTCAACAACCCTCCATGTTTGCATTTGGGTGAAGCTTTTAGCTCCACAACCTAACAATCTCCCACTTGGAGATAAATAGCTGCACCTGTACCTATACCTGTACATCGTCTAATTTGTTTCTTGGCTTGTATCCCTCTTCAAGCTCAATCTTGAAGACCAACCACCACACATCTTGTGGTGCTACGCCTGTGACTGAATTTCTCCATTCTAAGCTTACCTTCTTCTGCCATTGCTATACTCCCACTCAATCAAAAACCCCTGAGAGTGACCTGTAATCAAACACACTTAACAGATATGAAACTACCTGTTAGTGAACCTCACTCTGAGAACCTTCAACCTCGCTCTGATACCAATTGATAGGACTTTGGTTCCACAAAGCTCTGACACCACTTGTCAGAATTAAGAGCACAGTTGATTACCTTTGTATAAGCAACTAAATGCGAAATTTAACCAGAAGTAACAAGTAACTAGAAATCAGAAATATCACAGAATATGAGAGGCAACACACAATTGTATTCAACTCATTCTAGAAGGAAATTACAATAAAGAGATCACACTCTTTCATCCACTTTGTGGGCATAACAGTAATCTTCCCTCAAGAGTTATCTTCTCTTAATATAGGTCACAGCAAACAACTCAAACATAGAGTTGTTCACCTCAGCCAATCAGTACAATACTGCTAGTACAACCGAGTATGCAACGTACTCCAAGTAGATATCACTTGATCTTGCTCCTTGATGTGTTACTATCACCTTTGATCTTGCTACCCCACATATCTCCTTTGACCTCGCACACACACCTGCAGATCAACCGACCTTACTTACCCATGTAGATTTCCCACCTGATCTTGCACAACCTACAGATCAACCTAATCTTACATACCTGGAAGAACCCTTGTGATTCCACCATCGAAAGAACTCTTCTGGTTCTACACTTTACAATACAACCTCATGAGTCTATTATATAGATCCCATGCCAAACAATAATTAGAAACACAACTCAAGACTAAAATTAGTCTTTAACATGCAAACAACTAGTTCATTAACTAACTGTTCATCAACTAGCAGTTTTGGAATTGCACAGGTGAATGACGTCGGTCCTTGTCTATCTGGAGATGACCAACGTCGACCGATCTTTGACCGATGTCAGCAGCTTCCTGTCCACCCCTGACTGACGTCAGTTTGCCTGACCGACACCGACGACTGTGACACTCAACAACCCTCCATGTTTGCATTTGGGTGAAGCTTTTAGCTCCACAACCTAACAAATTTGAGATGCCATGATCTCTAATTATCTTCAATAGTCCTCTTAGTGATATTCAACCATTCTTGTTAGTGGATTCAACAAGGCTATTACCTTATGGATAATAGTTTGATGAGGTACTGAGGAAAACACTATGTTATACTACCCATTGGATGATCTTAAATTTTAGAAAAGCCATAACATTATCAAAAATTATAGTTGAAGGGACCTCAAATCTGGTAATCAAACTTTCATAAAAGTCCAAAACATTTGTTTCATTGGCTTCTTTTAATGTTACTACCTCTATCCATCTAGTAAAATAATCTATGGCAGTTATGATCCACTTGTGTCCTAAGACTGAAGGGGGATTAATAAGATCAATAAAGTCTAATACCCATTTTACAAATGGTTTATTTACCAAAATTGGTTGGAGAGCTAAGGATGCAAGGTTCACATTTTCAACAAACATGTCACACTGTCTACACTTCCTAGTCTATGCATGATAATCACCAAATAAACTTGGCCAATAATACCCACCTCTCATTATCTTGTGGGTTGTAATCCTTTCTAAATAATGTCTTCCACCATGTCCATCATGGAACTGCTCAAGCAAATTTTACGTTTGACCTGGTTCTATGCATCTTAGCAGTATGCCATTGAGATCCTTTTTGAATAATACATTATCAACAAGAAGAAAATGAATCAACTGCAATCTAAAATATGTTCTCTTTGAAAGGGTCATATGAGAAAGATAAATACCATCCTGTAGATATATTACCATATCTTGGAACTAGCTATAAGGTGAGGTCTGGTCACTTACAAATTCTTCATCATTTGACACCATAACCAATTTATTAGACTCCTGCAAGTCTTGGGCTAGATGTTCACAAAGTCCTTTGCCTCTAACCAACTTTGTGACTTTGATCTCAATATCATATTCCATGACCTTGGTTATCGAACCAACTCTCTTGTCATTTTTATCTTTGTGCATAAGAAAATCTTTGACACTTGGATGTGTAACCATCAAATGTATCTTATTATTGGACAACAAGTACATAAACTTTTTAAGAGACCTTATGACTGAAAGAACATGCTTCTCAACAAAATAATACCTCATTTCATATTCTTCTAAGCCTTGACTGAAAAAGGATATTGCCTGCTCTAAAGATTTTTTATTTTGTTACATGAGAATACCTGAAATTATGTCAGTGTTAACATAGATGTATAAGAAAAAATCCTTTATAAAGTCAAGGTTCAGGAGTGTAGGAGCATTGGCTGTAGATTTCTTGATCTTTTCAAAACTTATTACTCTTTTTCTGGACCATCTAAAATTTTGACCCTTCTTTAGCATGGTTGTGAGTGGCCTAGCTAAAGTATCAAAATTTAAGATGTATCTCCTCATGAAATTGATCTTGCCTAAAAAGCTTTGCAAGGATTTATTTTGTTTAGGCAAAGAAAGTGTGAGAATTAACTCTATCCTATCAGGATCTATGCCTGTACCATATTTTGAAATTACATGTCCAAGAAGCCTACCTTCATGAATAGAGAAAAAACACTTTTTTGGGTTTAAAAACACTCCAAATTCCCTAAACCTTTCAAACACTTGTATGAGGCAAATCATATGCTCATCTATAATATTATAGAATACTGTTATGCCATCTAAATAAACAATAATAAACTTGTTGAGGAGACCCTAAAATTCCATGTTCATAGCCTTCTAAAAAGTGGCTCCAGCATTGGATAAACTAAAAGGCATCTTTCTGTATGCAAATGACCCCCACTTTGTGATGAACGCTGTTTTGAACTGGTTTTTTTCTTTGACAAAAATCTGGTTATATTCATTGTAGCCATCTAATAAGGAGAACTTTTCTAAACTTGTAACTAGCTATAAAATATGTTCCATTGATGGCAATTGGTAGTGGTATTTAAGAGAGGCCTTGTTCAAGTCATGGAAGTTAATACATAGCCTTATTTCACCATTTTTTTTCATACTATAACAAATTTTGCCACCCAAGTTGAATGCTTAATTGAAAATATTATAGCTGACTCAATGAGCTTATGTAGCTCAAATCTCATCAAAGGTTCAAGCTTTGGATTGATTGGCATTTGCTTTTGTCTGACTAGCTTAGTCTCATCCTCTAACTCAATGGTATGTTGATATAGACTTGGGTCAAATCCTTTGAGGTCACTGTACTGCCATGTAAAGACATTTACAAAACTTGAAGATAACTCAATAAAAGTTTATTTCTCTAAAAATGTGCAAACTTTGCCCAACTTTAAACTCTTGCCAATGACAATCTCCACATTTTTATAGTGTTCTTCTTTGGTTGATAAAACAAACTTTTCTTTTCTTAATTTATCATCTCTTTTGAATATGTTTTCAAGGGTGACCAACCCCTTAGGTAACTTGTTTGTCTTCAATTATACAATCTAGTCATCATACTATTGCAAATTCTTGTCTTAGTTCCTTGAGGAGAACTCAACTTCTTCTTGTAAGAATATGATAATATGACTATCATCTTTAAATACTTGCCAATTGTCATGGTTGTCTGGGACAAAAGGTCTCACAACTACCTTGATGTGTGATTGAACTTTTTCATTTTTTATGTCATCTAAGATATTGAAATGTGATCCAATGACAACCAACCTGTCTGCATGCTTGTTCTTATTTATTGATATGGCCTAAATATTGAAAGCTTGAAATTCTTCAACTAGGTCCCATACTCTATTATTATAGGACGTAAGTAGTGGGTTATTATATATATTAAGTCCCCTTACTTGGTCAACTACTGGTTCACTATCTCCAAAAACTTGTAACGAATTGACCTTCATCTTTCTCTCCCATTGCAAACCATGCACTAGTGTTTCATATTCAGTAACTTTACTGGAAAAACCAAACTAAAACTTGTGAGAAGAGAAATACCTTTGATTGGCTAGAGAAATTAATATCATTCCAGCTCTAATGCCATGTTGATTCTAGGATCCATCAAATTATAGTTGCCACAGTCCATCACTAGGTTGATCATCTTTCATCAATGTTAGAATTGGTGCATCATTCTCATGAAGACAATAGACACCAAATCCCTCTTCTTCAATTAACTTTTATGGATCATGTCAATGCAAATCAAAGACCCATTCATCAATGAAAAGATCTAGGACTCCATCTAGATGTGATTCAGATTCTACTTCACTATTTTCTAGTACCTTGTCTGAGATAACACAATTAGTGTTCACCATACTTGGTATATATGGCTCCAAATGAAATCTTGCAATAGGTTCAGAATGTATTGTCACCTTAGTACCATACCTGGTCTTGAACATTAAATAGGTCCAATCAACTAATAAATATTCTCCAATATTTGAAGTAAAGTCTCTTGATAGGCACATGGCAAAATAGGGAGGCAAGTCCACTACAACTACATCTTGCTAAATAACAACATTGGGGCAAATATGTAATATCAGTTTTAGATCTTTGATTATGCCTACTATCTTTGTTGGTGACCCATTTGATTGTAATACTCTTTTGGTATTTGGCTTATAGAAAAGACCAAGCTTGTTTGTAATTTGTTTGGGCATAACAATGCTACTAGCTTCACTATCTACCATACAATTATGGACTAAATTGTCACCTACTATCAAAGAGAGATAAAAAGGAGGGGTTTTATTTGATTTGACATTGGCTTTGTTCACCTTTTTCATGTTATGCATCTGCTGATAATGTTACTTGATTTATTGGTTTAAATTGGCCAAGATAGCTCCTTGTTTCTCAAGTAGTTCTTTAGATACCTTAAGATCTAAAAGATCTTGAATAAGCATGTCCTTTTGCTCTAGAATGGCAAGAGAATCCCACATGCTAATGCTAACATTTGATTTCTTCATTTTGTCTATTATGCTAAAAGATGCTCCACTAACCTTTGGCTACAACTTTGGAGCCACTAGTTGTTCCCTATTTAGAGGCATTTGGGAAAATTTCATTGTCTTTGTATTTTGAATCTTATATACTATAGGAACAAAAAATTGATCTTTAACACTCTTTAAAACAAAATTAATAAAACTAGAAGTATTGTTCACATCTTGATATTTCTCAACTGCTCATCTTTTAGCTCTAGTCAGAGCTGCCACTTGACCATTTGTGTTGCTAATTTCAACAACTTAGTTGAATGTAATATGATCATCAAATTTCCAATTAATATTGGTGGCATCAAGTTATCCTAGAACTTGTTGAGCTTTTCTTTGGAATGCTATATTCTTGTCTTGATACTGACTACCTTGAAGAGAGAAATCTTCTTGTATCATTTGTGGCATAGTAATATCTTGTGATACCAAGGCTTGATTTTGAGTATCATTTAGATTGGAAGGTTGCCAACCTAGATCTTGCATTAAGTTATTTTGAGAAATAATAGATTTTTATCTAGAAGGCACATTAGGATCAAGGGTTTCATATGGCTTAGTTTGGGTTATGACTCCTTGATTTTGATAAGATTGCCTATTGTCCTTGAAACCTTGATAATGAGTTCTTTGGTTATTGAAAGATTGATAAGTATTCTAGTTTTGATACTGATAAGGTCTATTTTGGTACTGCTATCTCTTGAGTTGAACAATCTCATTTCCAAAATCTTGTAACATGCTTTTAAGATCACCAATATCACTAGATTGATTAGGAGGAGCTACAACTTAGATTTTTGGAGATATAATATGAGCTATAGATGGAATATGAGGAACTTAAGGAGGAGGAATAGGTTGTAATTCTAGGAATATGGGCATTAGAGGCCTTGGAGAAAGTTTACCAGCTTGTATTAAGCTACTTTCTACCCTTGTTATAATTTTATAGGCATTTAACAAGGTATACCACCCATAGACTATATCATGACACTTATATCAGAATTAAGGGGCTTAAGATAGTACAAAAATACATACTCTAGGGATGGTCTAACCAATGTAGGGATCCTAGTCCATGTATTTTGAAATCTAAGGTTAAAATCAAACATGAATTCATGGAGTTACTTTTGTATGGTTGTCAATTGTTCAACCAGAGACAGATGATCAGACTTGTCTTCAAATTGCCTAGCTAAGACTGCACCTAACTCATCCCAAGTAGCAATAGAGGTCAAAGGAAGATTCCTATACCATTTAAATGCTTTTCCTTTAAATGTAGTAATCAATCTGATAACCACATTATCTTGAGTAACATTATGAACAGAACATAGATTGACAACATCTTGTATATGCTCAATAGTAGTGGTTTTATCCCATTCTCTAGAGAAGAAAGGGATAATTTTTAGGACAGAGATAGAAATGTCATCATATTGGGCCAAATTCAGAGGACTACCCCTATTGAATAGAACAAACACTTGATTTTTGATAGCCATTCGGGCAAAAAGGATTTGGATTATGGGGACAATAGATTGGGATAAAACAATAAAGTGACTAGAGGATGAATGCTTCTTTTGAGAATAAATTGTATTATTGAATCTTGATCTTTTATAAGTAGAAGGTAATTTAATATATTTAAAAGGGGTACCTTTACTTGATGATCTTGTTGTAACCTTTGGCATGAAAACACTATCTGAAGGATGCTATGAACCCTGCAACTTGAAGTATATTTAACTTTTGATGATGGTAGATGTCTCCTAATTTTGCAATTTATTCTTCTCAATCTTCAAATTTCAATTATGCCAAAAAATCTAGGTCCCATCGGGCATGCCAAAACTATTGGTGTTCTAGATTTGCACCCTAGCTGAGAAAGGGGATTGTTCAGATCTTCCTACTTAAATATAGTCCAACATGGGACTGATCCTAGGCTATGGGTATCCTAATAATGGATCAGACCTTTAGAGAAGGCTAGATTCCTTCTGGATCTATCACCTATACTAAACCTAAACTAGCACTTACTTAGAAAAGGGAAAGAGATTTTGACAATGACTTATAAAGCATGTAAAAGAGGTGATACACCAATGATTTGATCACTCAAACTCATATAATACATTTATGAGATACTTTAAAGACCAAAGCATATCAATCTCACATAAATATTTCAAAATAAGGCATTAATCAATTATCAAATTATCAAGAGAGGGCAAATATCCACTTCCAAGCTATATAATAAACTATAAATTACATGTATAATGACCTGTAAGAACTACTAAGCACTTCCTGAAGGTGAGAAAAACTTAGACATAAGCAAGGAACAAACATTCACTTAACCGTAGTACATGAATTCATGGAACACACTTCAATCCAACTTAGAAACGGATGGAATTCAGTATTTATTGCATAAAAAAGGTGTCATAATACAAATTCTAGCAGAGTCTAGTCATACCAAAAAGAGGGATTTTTTTAAGGTTTGGAAGCCTATATTTATAGAATAGAGAAAGAGAAAGAGAGAGATGTGTATTGAAAAAGGCCCAACCACTTTCGATGGATTAGCATTCTTGAGGATGCTGAGTCATGGTCTTATCAATAAAGAACAAATTATGTAAAAGAATTGAATGCTTATTGTCTTCATCCATCCACATGATGTCCTTGGAACTCCATGTTATTATCTATCTAATCTATTGACAAGGACAATGTCTTATAATTAGTAAAATTATGCCACATCTACTTTAGGTGGCCAACTGTATCTACTAATTGAAAAGTGACCTAATGATAGGTGAGACACATCTCTCTATGATCACATTTACATCTACATTTGTTCCAACTCAAACTTGGGTCCATTTTATAGACAGAAAGCCAATCTAAGATCATTGGTTTTCACACAGTCACAATATTCATAAAAAATCTATAAATTTTTTGACCTTGATTCTCAATTATTTATTCATTTGTATTAGGTCTAAATGACTTATTTTACCTATATGGAGATCTACTATCAATGCTTTATCCCACTAGTTCCATCTGGATCATATCCAAGCTCTACTTCTGTTGCATTTACATGCATGAGTCAAAAACTACCCCATCAACTTATGTAAAAAAAGTCTGGGTTCACATTTGTTTGATTGGTCATCAAAAATTGACTCAACCAATTCACATTGTGCCCAACTATCCTTATTCTTATTGGTCTCATAGATTCAGGTGACTCATTGACTCTACTCACACCGTTATATCTTTATTGTATGAATGCACACAAGTCCTTGATTTCCTGCCATAAGATTCCTTTAACATGTGGACATGATCATGTATTATCAGATCAAGATATATGAGCTCATACACACCATAGATCTCCTTGGTCCCACTTTCCTATTAGTTCTTATGCTTCATCAGATCAATGTTACGATTGAACATTGATAATTGATTTAGCTTGAACCCATACTTTTGCAAGTGAATGTGCACCATTGGATCTCAGATAGATGAACCTATACCATAGGATCAAGTCCAACTTGTAAATCTTTAAGGGTTTTAACCAGAGGACCTTTTAACTTATTTGAATCCAGTGTAGATCATTAGATCTCATGTGTTAGTATGCAGGATCATGTAGATCATTAGATCTCCACCAAATTTAAACTTTTTAAGGACCTTTTGGACCCAAATGGTTATTTTATGGAGCTCAAACTTTGACATTTGCATGAATTTCAATGGTATGTACATGCCTATCATTGCATTTTGAATTTCAATGATCATTTCCTATGTGGATTTTTAAAATCAAATGACTATTTCTTGTGCTTGAATTTGACACTCATGCAAACAACCTAGGCTTTTTGAAATTAAATGACTATTTTTTATGCTTGAATTTGACACTCGTGCACTTATCATTACCTTGCTAGAACATAAATTCCTTGGGTCATTTCCTTTAGACTTTTGTCTATGGGATTTGTGCATTGGACACTTTGCTATGAGAGTGACCCTTCAAAATTTTTGTATCAGACCATTTTCTTGAAAAAAGACCCTTTGAAAAAATTATCTAGGGACACTTTGCTAAAAAGTGATCCTTTAGGACTTTGTTTTAGGATAATTTGTCTGAAGAAAATACCCTTAGAGAAAAAAGTGTAGAACCATTTCCTTGAAAAATGACCTTTCAAGACTTTTGAAAATCCCCTTTGAAAATTTTGTTTGGTTCACTTTCTCGAGAAAATACCTTTAGGAAAAATGTTTTGGCCACTTTATTTGAAAATATCCTTCATATTTCTGTATAGGACACTTTGCTTGGACCTTTTGGTTACCCTTCGAAAAAAGTGTTTGGGACACTTTAATGTAGAATGACCCTTCGGACAATTTTATCGAAAGAAATGACCCTTAAGATTTTACTACGGATAAAATATTTGAGAGAATTTATACTTAGCATTTTTTGATGTAGATAATTTCTCTGAAAAAAAAGGTCTTTGAAGAAATTATTGTGAATAATTTCCCTGAGAGAAATATGTCTTCATTTTTTACTTCAGACATTTTGTCTAAAAGAATTCATGTCTTTAAAAATTTTGTCTTGGATAATTTGTCCAAAAGAATCTTCAACACTTAGACAAAAAAAGGGTCCTGAAAGATTTGAACTTAGCAAAACAAAATCCTAAAAGAAATCTACCAAGTAAAGACTTTAGCCAAAACAAAGGTTTTGTACTTATCTTTTTTGAAACCTTGTAGGCCCTTCTGAACTTGTACTTGAATTGTTGCTAAATCTTTAAAGGATCGAATGACTTTCAGATGCTTATGCAACTTGTCCCTAACTTTGAACTGCTTGGTTTCACCATGAAACCTACTCATATTGAATCATTGGATAGTCTTCAATCAGGATCTTACTCCTTCCATTGAACTCTTGGACTAGGCACATTTTTGGTATGTAGACCAAATTTGGTCAATAGGTTCCTTATAAGGATTGCCATATAAGTGTAATACTAAAGTGGTTTGTATCTAAAATCCATTTTGAAATGATCTATTTACTCTACTTAGTAAAACTTTAGCATCTTGCTTGACATAATGAAGGAACTTCTTACACAATAGCTTTTAGCACTGTATATACCTACTTTAATAAATAAAGCATTTGTTCATTAACAGAATGTCATACTCATAACTTCCTTATGGAATAATAGACTTGATCATATAAATTAAGAATTATGAAGGTAATATATGCCTTGAATATTGAGGTCAACGATCATATATACATCTTCTAATTAGAGTTTCCTTATGATATTCAAATATCTCCATTATATTTGTTGTTATATCATGATCAAAACCATAAATAAAGAATTCCACTTTATATTATGTTGTGTTCTTATGATGATGATGATGATGATGATGTCAAGAATGAATTTTTAACATGCTTATTTAGACCCTCTAATTTTTATTAGATGAATTAATGAGCTTTAGTCAATTAGTTATTTGATGTGACTATTTATCCTTGTAAGCCATTTACATATGATGACTATGCTTAGAGTTATATATCACTATGATTGGGTAATCTGTAGAAAAATTAGACATTTATATGGTAATATTATTATATTCATGTTTGATTAATACTTTATCCTAGATGGATATAATTATATGATCTAAATATATATATTGGCTTTGTTTAGACTGTTCGTAGAGGTCAGATAGTATTTCTGTAAGCACTGTAGTGTTATGTAGCATGTTGGTAGGGTCAAATTTTGTAATGTAATGTAAAGATGAAAAATTGTGTACATTATATTGTGAAAGTATTTTATGTGCTAATGATTAGATATTTATAGAATAAAATAGTGCATCATGATGTGTGCCTAGAGATTATGTTTTCATTTGATTATAATTATGCAGTATAAAATAAGATATACCCAGGTGGTATAATCCTATATTTGCTTGTTAAATAATTATAGTAAAAAATTGATTGTTCATATTTGAGTGGGGTGCTGATACACATTGAGCTATGATAATATGAGATATCATAGGATACTTCAACTTAAATGTATATACCTAGATGTTACATACTGTAGTTGTATGCCTAAAGTCTCACTTACGTTGATTGATTAAATGTATGTATTGGTTAATACTTGAATAATATGTTTTGTAACAATTAGTAGGATAACATGTGCATGCATACAATAATAAGAGTGTAAATAAATGCTACGGCTAGAATTTTATGTGTTTGTATGACTTGTTTTGTTGTATATATACTTGTTTGAATAAAATATTATGATTCTAGGTATTTATGACTATTTTATATAACAAATTGTGGGAAAACTAATAGTTATGTCTTAGAACACTAGACTACGATAATATGGAATATCATGATGTTTAGTTGGTTAGATCTTATTGTAACAGTAGATAAATTGCAATTGAATGTGAAACATACTTGGGTGGTATGAACTGTAGGCATTATTTCCTATTTGAGTTAAATAATATTATTAGATTCATTATGCATTGATGGATAAAATATATGAATAAGATTGTTTCATTCCTCGTGTAGTGAAAATATATATGAATTTTTGAGTTATATACTATGTTATATATGATTATATTATATACTACATTGATGATACTAATAGTTAGTGAGATAGCCTCCTCTAGCCTAGGTAGCACTGCCAATGTTGGAAGTAGATAATCTGATCAAGTGGTGTGTTATGAAATTGACTAATCCGAGTGAGTGTATGTTATTTGAAAACTTTGACTAAAGTAAATATAGATATATATTTTTATTTCATATGTTTAATTTTCATGTTGTGTGATATCATGTTAGATTTTTTTTTTTAATGATACATGTCATGTAGTAGAAACCTTAAAGCACACGAGGTACTAACATGTCTCTCTAGATTCTCGCATTGTTTTATCTACCTATTTGTGAAGGGAGGACCATTAATTGATAGGGGATTGTGAGGGTGATCATTGGTCCATGGTTGGTATGAAAAAATACTCGGATGATGCTCTCTTTCCCCTACTACAGTACTTACCTAGAGACAACACTTGAGATTATCAACTATACACGAGTTGGTTCGACTCGAGCTCCAAATAACTTGGTATATATTTATTATATTAGGATAAATTCATAAAGGAAATGTAATTTTAATATATATTTATTATATTTGAACATGAGATGCTATATTAGTGGACTAGTCGTAGCTGTGTCTAATGAACATGAGATGCTATATTAGTAGTCGTAGCTGTGTCCTAATGTATTTATTTTCCTTAGAGTTGTATAAGATAAATATTATATTCGGTATTTAAATTAGAATTACTATTATTTTAAGTTATTGTTTAGATATGTTGTAATGTTTTATTATGTGGAATGCATGATAAGTAAGTTATTTTGAAAAAAATTTACTACATTTGCTAAGTACAACTTGAAGGGTTGCAACATCTCCCCACATAACTCATTATTGTATGAAAGAACAAACAACCTCGTTTTCCACCATCACCTCCACCATAAATATAAAATTATTTTTGATTAACCCTTATCACACTAAAGGTGATACAAGGTTAGTGGCTATGGGCTTCAAGTGAGGTATGACTGTTGATTTACATTTTTTCACTTTATAAAACCTGACTTTACCAAAATAAAAAACTACATCCCTTCTGGCATAACTTGCACCTTTGGGGCAAGTGCTAGTTTAAACCATTTGGAATATTAATCTAGTTACAGGAGCCTATAAAGCATAGTTTATACACCCAAATTTGACACAAGCTCATTAAAAATATACATTTTTGCACAACCTTACTTATTTAGACTATCATCTATGAACAAATGGCTTATTGACATGTTTGGTTCCAAGTTGTAAACTTCTCTCTTTTGTTTTATGTTGTTATGCATTTTATATTGTTATTTTACCCTCTCATACTCACCTCAGAGATCCCCAATTTTACATTTGAAGTCATTGTCTTTATTTTTTGAGTCTTTTAGACTAGGCCACATTACATGGACAAGTCCACACTGCAACTCCTATCTTGGTAATGTGAACTTGTCCTAGTGTAGCTTGAAGAAGATTTTTGAATTTTTATGTTTATAATGGTCTCTTTTATAACCTTTGGCAGTTTTAAATTTAGTTCCCTCATGCACTAATAAGACCCAAATTCAAATTCAAGAGTCTTATATAAGCAATGGTCCTATTAGAGGTTACAAATCAATTGCTTCTTATCATAAAATCTATACAAAGTTTTATATTTGTTTATTTCTATTAAAGTACTGATTTATTTACAAGTCAAGAGTTAAATACATCATCTACATACTTGTGTTAAGGGTAATAATAGGCAAAAGAGAATCTAACATTTCATTCATGATTTCAAACATACATATAAGAGACATAACTATGTCGACTTAACGCCCATTTAGGCTATATTGGTATTGCTCAAATTATGGAAGTTTTTCTTATGGTAACTCAGCTATTCCCCTAACCTTATTCCCCCCTTTTTGCTATCTAATTTCTATCTAGTGTATATGTAAGACTAAGGTTTATGTTTTTTAGGACTTTGATGCATCTATTCAGCCCCCACATAATTAAAAAACCGTCATTGATAGATTCTGATACCTAAATCAAGGAATCAGGTGGATAGTCAACCATGATGCAAACACATTCAATAATCAAAGCTATAGTGTGGTCATGTCCTCCTATGTCCTTGTCCTGCATAGTTTGTAATTATATTTTTAAATGTGATATAGTTTATAATTCTATTTTTCAAACAATTTTCAATTATGGTTAGCATTATATTTGTTTTGGGGAGTTTTGCATATTCATAGTCCTACTTACTATTTTTAGCTAATTTATAATTCTGTAAAATTCTCTAACATATTGTATTTCATTGTTAGATCTATATATTTCAGAAATCTAATTTCAACAGTTTAAATCTATTCATTTGAGTTCTTTCAATTAAAAATGGATTGAATATTTTGGTAAACCCACTATTTTTTAGAACATTGCTTGTTGTTTGCTTGATTTTTGTCCTAAGGATTCATTAAATTTCTGTAAATTCTTAACATAGAAAGAAAATCACCTTCGATCTTAGATATACATTTGAAACATTACAATTCAACTTTTTCAATCTTGGATTTAATTTGATATAGAAGAAGTTCATCTTGTCATCTCAGATAAAATATAACACAAAAGCTCTTTCTTTCAACTTTGGGTATTGGAATTGGTTGATATCTATACACAAAAATCTTTCACTTTTATTTTCTCTTTATTTTTTATTGTTTTTGTTTATTTTTAAAAATTGTGTTATGGTAATTTTAAAACTTCTTAGTGACTATCATGAAGGGCTAAGCAATGACTTATTTACAGACATCATGATGTGAGTGGTTTAACCCAATACTCATAACCATTGTACATCGCTAAACTTGAAATTTAGTTTCCATGTACCTTATGGTATATCAGAAACACCCCTAAGATCCCTTGTTTATACCATACGAAATCTCTTTTTGTTTTTTGATTTGTGTTTCACCTAAGAGGATCATATCACCCAGGAAAATTACTCTCATCATACCCTTGGAAATAGTGTTAATGATCTACAAACATGGTTTTGCCTTTGTAGTTAGTGCTTTAAAACATTATGCCAACACTAATCAAAAAATGAGTAAGTATTTTTGAAAGTCCACACATTCATTCAAACTCTTGCCTAGATCACCATTATACCTTGATTTTGTTTGTATTGTATTCATAATCATTAACCTCATTGTATATGCTAGATTAATTGTTAGCTATAACTATTTTATCTATTGCATTTATTTTCATTACATATATCATGGATATTCTAAAACAATATGCTAATGATGTACATCCTCTAGATAAATTATTTTATACTCATATTATGATTTTTAGTTATGATAGTGATTAGACAAACCATCAAAATTAAAAACTTATGGAAGATGATTTTAGTGATGATTATGATTTTGATAATGTTGTAATGAATGAACAAAATGATTTTGTTGATTCTTAAGAACAAGTGTTTGTTCAATTAAACTCACTTCTAGATTCCTCTTTGGCCACAAATCTAAATTCCATGTTGTATTCTCCTCTAGATTCCACCTTGGAATCTCCTCAGATTCTATTTTTTATTATATTTTAGATTTCACCTTGGAATCTCTTCTTGATTCCCCTTTGATCATACCTCTAGATTCCATTTTGGAATCTCCTATAGATTCCTCTTTTATCATACATATAGATCCATGACGGAGCGATCACCAAGATCTCTAGATCAAATGCAGGCATTAATTTGTGAACAAAAGACAAATAATTACATAGAGTTGTTGAAAGAGCGTGAAATCATAAAATGAGCATATTGCAGAAAAAACATGAATAAATCATCCAACCCACACTTCATGTCCATAACTCACAAATCAAGATGTAAAAACCAGAGAGTAAAATATTTAACTCTTCCATGAATAGTCACAAAGGGCCTAGAATAGGCATGTAACTTCTAAGTCTAAATTAACCAATCAAAGAGTAACATCCACTAACCAATGATGATGGATAAGAGTAATTCCCTATGTCACAAAGTAAACCTAAGCAAACTAACCCCAAAAGTGTAGGAATAATCCAAATAACATGTAATGAAATTACCTAGATGATTCAAAACAATAGAATTATATATTACAAAATTAAGAGCAAGGTATATAGATTTACAACAATAATTGGAAAAAGAGAAAAATACTTGAATATTATGACTGAGCCACTTCGAAGGGACAACCTCCACAATAATGAAATAAGAATAGAATTCTCAATATGATGATAAAAGACTAACCACTAACTCATATATATACTCTACTTAGCCAAGGTTATTCTAAAGGCCAACCATACTAAGAACATATAAAAATGCAACAAGATAATATTGTGTGTAAGCCACAAGTCAACCACACATATCTCTAGATGCACTACAGGTTAAGGAAGTAACATGCCCCTCTCATTTAAAATAACATTGTACTTAATGCTAAATAAAAGTAAGATGTTGTTACAGGAAAACTTCATCCTTCCATGTTGCATATTCATAATGTAGGTTCTTACATTTGATTAAACACTCCTTAATGGATCTAGTCTGTAGTTACTTAGTGCACTTGTGAAGGATCTCTTTAAGCTCCATAATGACTCGACCTTCTTCATCCAATTCATGTAACTCAATCTGAGTAGAAAATATATGTCTAATTACCTTTTTTAGGTAAGATACATGGAATACCAAATGTATGTGAGTGGATGGAGGTAATTCTAACTTATAAGCCGCACTACTAATTTTTTGCAAGATCTGATAAGGGCCATAATACTTAAGTGATGACTTGTTATCTTTTTTCTATTACTCTAGAGATATATATTTATATGGTTGTAAATGCACAAAGATGTAATCACCTATAAATAAATTCCACTCACTATGGTGTTGATATGCTTGTTGATTCATTCTATTTTGTGTTATTGCTAAATTATCTTGCAAACTGAATAACACCTCATGTTGATGGTGAATGTGTTCCTAAACAACTCAAACCTTAGGATGCAATGTCAAAGCTAAAGTTATGGATGGTTGGTGATACCCATATAATAACACAAAAGGAGACATATTGGAAGAAGTGTTATACCACCATTCAACAAGTGGCAACCAATAAACCCATTTGCTCTATTTGTCAGGAATAAAACAACAAAAATACCCTTCTAGACATTTGTTGACTACCTCTATTTTTCCATCAGATTGAGGATGATAAGATGAGCTATGATCCAATTAGGTTCCCAAACATGCAAATAATTTAGTCCAAAATTTACTAATAAATATGGGATCTCCATCACTTACAATGATCTTTGGAGTACCATGTAATTTCTGAATTGTATTGAGAAAAGTAGAAGCTATTGTATTAGCAACAAATGGTTGTGATAAGGAACAAAAATAAACATACTTGGTGAGTCAATATATAATTATCATGATAAAATTTTTACCCTCATACCATGGTAACCCCATAATGAAATCCATGGAAACCTCCTCCAAATGGTGGCTAGGGATAGATAAAGGCTACAAAATACCTAGGGTCTTAATGGTATCACCTTTGTTTTGTTGACATATCATGTATTCCATCACATTTTTCTAGACATCCCCCTTGAGTCCTTCTCAAAATAAATCATGTTTGATTCTATGCTATGTTTTCAAAAATCCATAATAACCTCCAAGTGGAGAGACATGAAGTTCTTGAAGAATTTTATGTTTGAGGAGAGAATGTTTATAGACGTATAATCTATCTTTATACCATAATGTGTTCCCCTTATATGTAAATTTTTTAGATTCGTCAGAACCTTGATGAATATTTTGAATCAAATCCTTGATAACACTATCATTCTCCCATTCAGATCTTGATTCCTCTAGCTAATTTGCCTGCCATATGGTCATGGCACAAATAATGCCTCAATTGATTTATCCCATTACGAGAGGGCATCTACCACCACATTCTCTTTTCCTTTATTATAAACTATTTCAAAATCATATCCTAACATTTTAGTCACCTAATTCTATTTTTCTTCAGATGACAATCATTGCTCCAAAAAATATTTGAGGCTATCATGATCAATCTTTACCTGAAAGTGATGACCCATCAGATAAGGTCTCCATTATTTCACTATATGTAGAATAGCCATCATGTCTTTCTCATATATTGGTTTAAACCTATTTTTTCCCTTAAATTAGTGAATTTCAAATGCCAATGGTCTGCTTTCTTACATGAGTACATCCACCATGCCATATCCCAATGCATCATACTCCACAACAATTTTTTTTGAAAAATCAAGAGTAGCCAAAATTGGAGTTGTGCACATAACCATTTTTAACTATTAAAATGTCTCGATAGATGAATCAATCCATTAGAAGGAGTATTTATTCAATAAAGAGGTGATCAGGGATGTAATGCTACTATAATTTTTGACAAACCTATGATAGTAACTAGTTAGCCCCTGAAATCCTTGAAGGTTCTTGAGGGTCTTGGAAACCTACCACTCTATAATATCTTGGAATTTTTTAAGATCAACTTTGACTCCTTCATGTGAAACAATATGACCCAAGTAATCCATCTACTGGACACCAAAATCATATTTGGAAGGTTTGGCATAAAATTGATGTTGTTCCAAAACTAAAAGTACCTATTTCACATGCTTCAAATGGTCTTCCCAATTTTTGCTATAGATGAGAATATAATTAAAAAACACTAATACAAACTTTCTCAAAAATGGCCAAAAAATAGTATTTATCAAACCCTAAAATGCAGATGGTGCATTTGTGAGGTAAAAAAGCATGATCATAAATTCATAATGTCCTTCATGAGTTCTAAAAGTTGTTTTAGGTATGTCCTCATAATGGATGAGAATATGATGATACCCATAGTGAAGGTCTAACTTGATAAAATAAACAACACCATACAATTCATCTAGAAAATCATCAATTATTGGAAAAGGAAATTTATCTTTGATGGTGTACTTGTTGAATTCTCTATAGTCTAGGCACATCCTCTAACTGTCATCTTTCTTCTACACCATGACCACTAGGGAGGAATATTCACTTTGACTATGTCAGATGATTCTTGCCTCCTACATTTCATGGACCATATTTTCAATTTAAATATTCTAGGCATAGGGATACCTATAGGGTTTGATGTTAGGTGGTGTACTTTATAGAATGAGCCTGATGGCATGATCATGTACATGACTTGGAGGAATTCCTTTTAGCATGTCACAAAAGATAACATAATGGTCATCTAACACCCTTTAGAAATTATGATGTGTAGACTCTTTGGTTGATTGAATCTCTATGTAAAATAAGCATGCCACAAATCCTTCTCCACCTTTTTTGAGAATCTTCATCATTTGATGGGAACTAACTAGTTGTGGAAATTTAACTCATAATCCATGCAATTCAAAGGTCCTACCTTTTGAATGGAACCTCATGAATAGTTCCTAGAAATTCATCTCAATAGTGTCCAAAGTGGTGAGCCACTACACTCGCAAAATAATATCAGCTCCTCCCATGGGAATAGAAAACATAGGGGAATCTAGCAAGGAGTTTCCCATAACAAGATTAATGTTATGGAATTTTACATAATAGTTGAATGTACCACCATCTACAATCATGGCCTAAAATTATAGAGCTAGGTAAATAAAATAGTTGAAATGAGTATCCAACTTACTATTGATGAGGTTATGTGTAATCCTAGAGTCAATTAACACAGTCACTTTCTACATCTTTAAAAAACCATCACTTTAAGAGTTTGTGGAGTACTAATGCCTAAAATTGAATGACATGAAATAGTAGGTTGAAAATATTCAGATTCATCCTCAGGTTATTCCAAACCTGCCCCTGAAGTCTCATCATATTCTTCCTACTCATTGGCACCTTCAATGTAAAATAACTTATTTTAAACACATCGATGTCCTTCACTCTATTTACTATCACATCCAAAACACAAATATTTTGCACACTTTTCTTCAACTTGTGAAAGTGTCAATCTGGTAGGTTATGGAAATGATGGTGTTAAGAAGGTGTGTTCATGTACATTAGTGAAAGGTTTTTGTTTGATCAACTCTTTTTATTAAACTAGATGTGCCCTTGGCATGGCTTTAGATACATTACTAGGATGAAAATGTGAACATCCAATTGGATGTTATCTTTGAGCCACCCAAAATTAGGTCAGTTAGATTTTCCTTAGTGATGTCTACCACATGTAAAAAGAGATTCTAAAATTTATGAATGCAATCCTTTACCTTCCTATTTTGTCACAACTTGGCTAGTTGGCTAAAGTAGTTTTATAAGACATTGCTATGATAGTGGAGCTGAAATTCTTCAGAAAATACAGACCAAAAAACCAAGAGACCCTTATTTTTATTTTGAGCACATAACCAATGATACCAAATAAACTACTCAGGTTCTAGATACAAAGAGGCTATGACCATCTTTTGTGAATAGGGAGTCTGATGTAGATCAAATAATTTTTCAATTTGAGTAATCCATATGAGTGGACCATTACCATCAAACTTACGTAGGTCTACTTTTGACAACAATAACTTCATACCATGGTTGGTGTTATGATTATTTGGAGGAGAATAACCAAACTAAAGTGGTGGAGGGTTATTTTACAATTACTGAGTTGAAAATTTGGCCAATTACTTAGTGATTTTTTGCAATTGATTTTGAAATCTTTTTAGGTCCCCTCTCAACCCTGTGAGGTCCCCTTTAACGCATCAAGATCATATTTATACACCATGCCTTGAAACTCTAATTTAAGTTGCTGAACTATCTCTAATATACTCTGATGAGAAGTTTATGACTCCATGTCATATTTGTGAGGACTTTTAGGCATTTCTTACCCTTTTTTATGACCATGAGTGTTAGGCCTACCATGCACAAATGCTAGGTGGGTTATGACATAAAAAAATGTATCGACAGATGTTAGTGTTATGATTACCTCACCAAGATGAATCTAATGACTGTTAATGTGCACAAGGGTGAAAAATTTCAACCAAAAAAGTATACTGATAGAATATACCATTACAATCATCTCAAAGAGATGAATCTAAAAATTTATAATTTATAAAGATAAAAAAAATATAGAATTTATTAATAAATAAATGTTTTTTCTTTTTTGTAAAAAATCTCATGAATAAAACTATAGTGATGAAAAAAACACAATTCCTGTTGGATCACAAGTTATGTTTTTTTAGCCTTCTGGTGCTCTAGATGCCAGACCTAAAAAAAATTATGACATAAAAACTTGCCCATATCAATGCTATGATATTAATTGTAATGAAATTACCTAAATGATTTGTAAAAAAAGCATTATATATTATAGAATTAAGAGTAGAATAAATAGATCCTTAACACTAATTGGTGAAAGAGTAGAATACTTGAATATTATGACTGAGCCACTTCAAGGGGGAAACCTCAACAATGCAATAAGTATAGAATTTACAATATGATGATAAAAGACTAACCACTACATCCTATATATACTCTACTTAACCAAGATTATTCCATAGGTTGACCATACTAAGAATATAGAGAAATGCAACAAGATAATATGAAGGTGTGTAAGCCACAAGTCAATCACACATATCCCTAGAATAGGCATGTAACTCTTAAGTCTAAAATAAACAATCAAAGAGTAATATCCACTAGCCAATGGTGATGGATGAGATTAACTCCCTATGTTATAAAGTACACCTAAGCAAGTTAACTCCAAAAGTGTAGGAATAATCCAAATAACAAAATAAAAGTAAAATAAATATCCTACACTAACACCCCCCAATAAGCATAACTTAGGTGGGTAGAAGAAATGGGTCTCAACAACAAGGCCTAATGAGGTACCAATATACAAAGCAACTCTCATAAAGTGGAGAAAATGAGAAAACTCATAGAAAAAAATCTCCCCTTAAAGAGACAAAGAAGAAGATATGACTAAAAATACCCACTATAAGCTACAATTCCTTATAGCAACCCTATATCCTATAAAAGAGCTCTCTCGAGTGACTGTGGATCAAAAGTAGACTTAGTGAAGATTGGAACACCCTGGAATAGTGAATATATCTTCCAAGTGTCTGATGGATCTCCAACCAAGGTGTGTTTCCTATACAAAGAATTGTGTTCTTTGTGGATAATAGATGATCCAACTACTTCATGCAATGATGGTGCATTAGAACTAGAGGCATATAAATAATGCATAATTATCTATAACTATGTCCTAGAATACTTGATATTTGATGAGTCTTGGATCAATGTATCTACTCCATGTAGTGTTTAAAGTAGACCATAATTAGGTGGATCAAGAAATAACTCCTCAATAGCTAGAATGTGACAAGGAGATGGTGAAGGTGTGTCCCCATCACTATTGGAGTCATATGTGCTAGAATAGGAGTCCATATAATCATAGATGCACTCAAAGTCAAAAACATCATCAAGTCTAGGTAAGTTCAATGAAGAAGAATCTAAAATAGATTCAGGGATAGTGTGATAAGGTATATAGTCAAGTTTGATGATCGACTATTCCCACTTCCACTATAGTATCACTATGAAACTCTCTAACATATAGTGGATCTAGAGTGAACTCAATTCACATGCCCTAATCAAGGTGAGTAATCTGGTATAATGATAGAAGATTAGTTAAAAGTGAGGGAATACTTATAACATTATTGAATGTTCCACCACTAAATTTAATAGAACCTCTCTCAAAAACCTATATAGAAGTGTCATCACTCAACTAAATATTTGACATGTGACATGTTTCTAAGAAAGTGAACTCTATCTATGAATAATCCATGTGATGTGATACACTAGAGTCAATAACCCATGTATGAATTAGAGTCACAAGTATAACGAGGGCCCTACCATTTATATTCTCCTTACTATTTTATTTTGATTTACCATTTCCATTTTCCTTGGAGGATTATAAGGTTGATGAACTTGGTTTGATAGACTTAAGAACACTTATATTATTCTTCTCAAGAAATATAGTTAGGTGGTCAATCTAATTTTTCAAACATTTACTTTCATCATGCTTTCTTGAGTAATACCCACATGTGATCCTCTCTTTCTTGGGATTAACACTGGAAGATGATGTTTCATTGGTTGATTTAGAGGTAGGAGGATTTTGTCATGACCACACCTACCTAACACATTGACTTTGATTGATTATTAGAACTATTTTAATATTTTTACTGTTATGTGGACATTTATTGTAGACATTATTTGATGATTCAAAACATTATTTATTGGTTTAAATTAAACTGTAATCATTCTTGTAGTATTTAATGAGTTTATGATATTATTTATTATTGTTGATTATTATTAGATATAATTGATGTCTACATGGATTGATTACAGGTAGTAACTGATAAGTGTAGGTTGGAGGTAGAAGTTGTGTGCTCGATGGCAAAGACAAGGTACACATATAAGCCATAATGGTGATGTAGTAGTGTCCAAAAACCCAAGTTAAGACTTTGTCTTGGTTATTCCATTATTTATCTATATTATTATATTATTGGCAAGTTGGTTGTTGTGTCATCTTTTGTCTTTTGTTTCTTTAAGGCTAATTGAGCAATAAAAATAACCATTTGATATGGATGTGGTTCACTCCAACATTGATGATGCACTTAAAAAGAAATGGATGCCACTTGAAAGTTGTGAGATATTGGATGAGTTCTAAAATCCTTGTTAATAGACCAGTCTAGGTCTTTACATCAAAAAATACAAAAAGATACCAGGGCTGAGAAGGGACGACACTATAGTTATAAATTTCGTTACAGGACAAATAAAATGATTTTATTCATTTAGTTTATGATATAAACTAATGAATGTTGAGTATGTTATTATAATCCACAAAGGGACTAGGAATTACACTTGATAGGGTCATGCTTAAGCTCAAACCATAAGTCATAAGACTTAAGTCAAAGAGCATGGTCATTAAAAATATTTAAGGGTATATTGAACCTTAAGTTATGCATAACATTGATCTAATACATGGTTTTATTGATAAATATAACCTTAAGAAAAAGGATTAGGTCTAGGGCATGGTAATCATGATGGTTTGGATTAAGTAACCATGGTTATGATATTGTTATTGACTTTGGAAAAATATGATTAGGGTTTTCGATTTTTTGTCTTTTGAAAGCTACTCGATGGAATTATGCATGGTGATGTATCAAGTTTGTATGAAAAAATGGTAAGCATGCAATGAAGGTAAATTTGTCTATTTTTTTCATTCAACATAATGTAAGAGAAAATATGCATCTGAGTTTTGCATGAAGGAAAGAGTGGGAGTTAGACTTAGATAGAACTCATAGTTTTGTCTAATGGAACAATCACTGCCAATGGTTGGTAAAGAAGTTGGAAAAAAAGGAGAGAGGAGAATGTCTGAGAGAAATAAAGAGAAACTAGTGTAGGCTAAGAACCCTTCCTAGTATGATATTTCATTAAAAAAAAAGTAAGTACTTTGTTTTATTTTACTACAATATTGTAATAGTATGTGCATTCACTGATACAAATAATGTAGGAGGTTTGGAATTATTTTCCTAAATAGACTTGACATTGTTGTGAATGGCACTTGGTTGAGGATACCCAATAGGGTTAGATCATTTAGGATACTCGCCCATAGAAAACAATGAGTAAACTGAAAAGGTGTAATGGTTATTGGTTGTATTGCTCAATAGCTTAAAGATTTAACATGGTGGTTGGGTTTTCATGTTTTGGGTGTAACCCCTATTTTTGGGTAGTTTATTTTTGAGTGTATTGAAGATTTTGCTATTGTCAACCCCTTATTTAAAATTTTTCTTGTGTGTTGTTAGTTGAAGCTTAAGACCCTAGGTTATTGGTTATTATTGCATCACTATTGTGGCTTAGTTGTGTGATGTGTTTTTGTGGCCATGTTCCTATTTCCATCTCCAACCGATGGTTGGGGTGGATAGGGAAACCTATCTATGGTTGGGATTATCTTGAGCATGTAGATGGATTACTATGGAAAGCTTCTTTGTGGAAGGTTTCATGTTCTAGTATGGTTTCTAGCAAAAGTGGATATTACTTTTTTGTGCAACTGGAATTCATTTGAATAGCTCTACAAAGATGGTTATATTATGTTTTATGCTTGTGTAGTCATATAAAATGTGAAAATTGGTAACTTGAGTGTGACTAATGATACCCAAACCATAGGTTCCTCTTGCTTGATTGCATGACCCTCATAAGCTTCTTTTCATTGATTCATAGTCATCCATAGTCTTCTAGACCTAACCCAGCTTAGTTAGATTGCTCTTTCCATGACAAATCCATCCCCCTAGGTCCCATCAGTTAAGGACAATAGCATTCAACTTGGAATATAGTGCCAGTGCCACTACTATCCACTTTCAACACTCTTGTCCAAGTGCATTTTTAGCCCTAACAGTCAGTTATTTCCAATTTCCCATCCTTTTCCTTGTCAGTCTAATGTGAACACATTCAACCCATGACCAATAGATCCTTATAAAAACCCATTCAAAGATCATTTATAGGTGGTTAGAAATTATCACTAAACAAGCAACAATACAAGCAAGACTACTCAAGCAATCTTCACTATTCTTTGCATACAACTAACCAATACATTTACAATCTTATCCAAATCCTTACACCAGTCCCTAGCCACCTCAAGCACATCCAATTTAGTATTTTGCATTTTCATACACACTATTGTACAAAGCACATCAAGTGGGAGAATTACATATGGCTTGATCCTTCTTCAGAGTATTAGTATGTAGGCAACATGCCCACACAAGGGGTGTGGATACATGTTCAGTAAATATTACACAACTAACCCCCCCTCTTTCACAAATTTGGTCAAAGTACAAAGGAGTCTATGGTTTGAAGATAAAATATCCTCTATAAGGAGTTTTTTAGACATTCGACAGTCAAAACTTTACAAGTAGGGTCTCACAAACATAATGAATAAAACCTAGAAAGCTCAAGTCTATTGGACAACAACGGCATAGGTGGACTACAACATTGGTGCCACTAGTGTCCTATTTTAGCGCTCCTATCTAATCATAAAATGAAATCTAGATCTTGATTTGTAACACTGTCCCAGTCCCACACAGTAAATTTCAGACCTTGTAACAACCATCTCATTCAATTTCCAGCTAAGTCTTATTTTCTCTCCTTTATTTACTATTTTTAGAAAACTTAAAATTACAATCAAATTTATACAAATCAATGGATTAATTATTGCATATTTATTTATTGATTTTACTACTCAAACCCTTTAACTAAATTATGAATAATACACTAATGTTCTCAAAATTGTTAAAATAACTTGTAAATCTTGTTTGATTTCATTCATAGATAAATGAGATTGTGTGCAATCTATTTGGAATATTGTAGAGTATACTTGTATTATTTAAGATATATTGTAACATTTTAATATTCTAAGAATATAGTAGAGTTGTGAGTTTACCTTATAACTTGTAGAAATATTGAATCATTATTGTATTCTATTACATAAAACAAGGTGGAAAAGTATGCATCATAGTGTTAAAAGCATTACTTTAACGACTTATGAAAAGCTGCAAGGTTTAAAATGTATTCATTAAAACGTAACTATGATGTTCTTACATTAAGTTATATAAAATAGAGTGGCAAGATATTTGATAAAATTTTTTATGTATAATGGTGTCATTATTTTATTCTATGTGAAAATAAAGTTGAAGTGGAATATTTTTATTTCTAAACATATTATGTTCATGTTCTTAAACAAGTTACAAGTTATGCATTGTAGTCATTGTAATTTTTACATAGAATCATTGTGTTTATTTACTGTTTGTATTTATTGAGGAATTGCATAATGGTATTATGTTTCTTTTTATGATGGTCATGGCATGAAAATAGTTAGTTACAAGTTGAGTCAAGTATATGGTTGTAAGTTCCCAATGTATAATGATCCTTTATATCGATACATGGATGGCTTTGTGTGGAATGGAATATGTCTGGTTGTTTGCCATTACAAGTAAATGCATTTGGTAAATTATATGACTTATCATTCATAGGTTATAACTATGCATGGTTTTTGTATTCTAAAAGGAATTTGCACATACTTTTTGGTATTTAAGGTAGAGTCACTATAGTTTCACTTAACATTATGTTTACCATGGTAGCAATTAGTTTAATTATTTTTCTTGTATTGGTTGAATGGAATGTATATGTTATGAGCTGGAATTGATTACCCTGAATGCTATGGTACAATAATGATTCATTATAGATTTTTTTTTCCATTTTAAAGGTCATGCATGAAGTAAAATTAGTTACATTAGGCTCATTATCTTAAATTATCATTGACTATGCATGGACCTAATCTTAGTTTATAACTTTGTGTACATCTTGGAATGATTTGATGTTTCCATTTACATTATATTCAGGTGCTAATATTTGATGGTTTATGCCATAATCTCTCTCTCTCTCTCTCTCTATATATATATATATATCTCACATAATGGATAATGGATATATATATCCATTATGATATATAATATCCATTATGTTGTATGCACATGGTTATTTAGATATATATATATATGACACATGAATGTGTGTGTGTGTGTGTGTGTGTGTATGTATGTAATGTGTTGTGTATGTATGTATAATGTGTCATTATATGTATATATATCAATGTGTGTGTATGTGTATCAACATTATGAATATATTGCATATAATTATATACATAATGAATTATATATTATATTAAATGATTATATTTATTTAGCAATTATTATAGAAATGTTTTTTATGAAGATTGTAATAGCTTTATATAATGTTTTATTTGATTAAATATTTATTACATAATGGAGTAAATAGGATGTGAAGTGTATTACTTCATCTTATATATTTCAATATAAGTTATTAAGTTATACATACATACATAATACATATGTGTGTGATATATATATATATATATATATATTATATATATGTATGTGTACATAAACACATATATGTATATATTATGTATATATATATATATATATATCCATCATATGTATATATATATATGTATGTATATATATATATGTGTGTGTATATATACATATATATGTATGTATGTATATATGTATATATATGTGTGTGTGTTATGTGTGTGTCAAATATTTTATGTCACATACT
This sequence comes from Torreya grandis, assembly GCA_037957365.1. NCBI lineage: Eukaryota > Viridiplantae > Streptophyta > Pinopsida > Cupressales > Taxaceae > Torreya > Torreya grandis. The sequence continues at coordinate 7,852,894 of JARHVA010000083.1, forward strand.
TGTATTTTTAGGTGTGAATAAATCATATATGCTTATATATTTTCTTGGTTTAATACATGGGTGTAATTACCTTAAGTGGAAAGAGTTATAGGATATGAAGTGTATTGTAGAGGTCTTAATATGTTTTCAAAATAAGTTATTAATGACATACATACATACATACATACATACATATATCGTTATCCGTATTGACTACATTATTCTTGTTAGAAGTTGAATATAACATAAATGCATTTGAAATATATGGAGTAAATGACTTACATTTCTATTTGTTATTATGCTATTGTTGTTTATTTGAAGAATGCAATAGGTTTAAAATATATTATTGTGATTAAATCCTATATTTATTACTCTATAAGTGTAGTATAAATAAGATAAGTTTATTGTTATAGAGATATTAATGTATATAGTATATAGTTTATAATACATATATATGTATATATATATGGGAACATGTGTATAAATAAATATATACTATGTGTGATTAAATAACCTAGATGTTTGTATGAGCTAAATTTGTTTGGTGTAAACATGGGTGTAAATGTCTAAAGTGGCAAGAAATAGAAAATTGGTAAAAGTTAGTTAAGATATTTTCACATTTATAATTCTTATCTATTACATACAAATATAATGTAGATAATAAAATAAGTGAGGATCCTATACTATCATGCTAATCATGAACCAATCTCTGTAGGTTATTCTTGAAGTAGAAATAGTCATGAGGTAAGGCTATAGTTATGGGTATGCTTGTTATTATTTAAAAAGGTCATTTGATATTTATGTTACATTAGAGGAATCTATTAATGTTTGGTGTATATGTTAATGTCTAAATGATTTGAAATGGGCATATTATATGAGAGATATGATTAAAAACCATCCTGGTCTAATGAGCATGGATATCGATGGGTTCCACTCATTATATTCTATAATGGGCTCACAACCTTAACATGAGTGTGTAAATTCATCAAATGTTTTACATGAATGTCTATATTTAAGTCTCAAATTTCCTTTTCATATGAGATTGGTGCCTCGATTGCTGATGGTTATTGTGGAAGTTTAAATCAATTAGTATTTTCCTATAATGATCTAATTAGACACATGGATTAACATAAAGATATGGTTGTTCTTTTAATCTGTATGCATTGATTTACTGGTATAGGTTCAAAGCCAATAAGACATGACAATTTATAATAGGGTTCAGATCATGTCACTAACATGGAGTTCAAAATTTACATAAAATTGATCTTTGTAAAGTACCCCACATCGTGTTCGATGTTGTGCATATTGATTTTGTGAGCTTATCTTATTATAATTAATAAAATAGACTTGTTATGATTCTAGATTCGTTCTGCTAGCCAAAAAATTTATAGTCAGAGCATAATCTCTAAGTTTTTTAAGTTTTAAATTTTATGAGAAAATTGGGGTAATGGTAGATTTTGATCCTTTTCCTCTTGATCATTTTTATTTTGTTTCTTCTTCTTGTTATTTGAAACCTTTTATTTCTAATTTATACAATTAGGGCTTGTGGATTTGAGGACTTTAGTGTACCCATCTCTATTAACTTATCTTGCTCTTGAGTCAAATCAACAAAAAAATCATCTAAAGAGGGCATTTTCCATGTGTTTCTAAGAGCACTTTTGGTAGCATGGAAAGTCGAGATGAATATAGAGCAATTTGGACCTAGTTTAGAGAGTATATAAATAACTAATTGATCATCCTTCTTATTTATTACACATTATTTTAATTGTAATCTCAGAGACCTAAACTTAGTGAAGAAATCATGTACGGTGTTTAAACTGCTAGGACTCAAACTAATGAGCTTGTTCTCAGGTTTATGACCTCTAATCACATCTAGCTTTCCAAAGAGTTTTTATAGTGTGGTCCATGTATACACATAATATTTTTAAACATTATCATTTACAGATGCTTTTTCTCTTGCAAGAACCTATCAAAATTAAATCTCTATGAGTGCACACCTTAAAGGGTGCATTGAAGAAGGGGTGGGAAAAACTTTAGTGATTCCCAAGATTATTGGTCCTTATACCATTACCTAAAACCACTATAAGTTAATTTTATCCAACTCCCCAAGTAATTAAAATCCACTTATATACTCATCTAAGTAATTCACCTTCCAAAATATCCCCTAACTAAGCATACACATATTTTTATTCATTTTCATACTATGTCATCCTAATCGATCTTGTTAGGAATTAAGCACATGTTAAAAAACTCTGTCAGCCTATTTGACCTAATTCAAAGCCTAATGATTATCTTTCTCTACAAACAAGATCAAACTAGTTGACCTTGTCAGCTAATTCTCAGGGAGGTTTAGGATCAATCCTAGGCTATAAAGAGCCCCTTCACTTCATTTTCAAATAGAGGAACATTCATTTTCACATTTATACAACTCATAATTCTACTATTTATACATTAGAGGAGTCATTTCTTAGGGTTTTACCTTGGAAGGAAAGAAGCTTGTCTTGTGGGAATGTCTTAGATGTAAAGTAGGAGTCTTTTAGCCCAGACATGATTTTTATAGTGTGATCTTTACAAAACCACAACAACCTCTTGTAAAACACCATTGGCCAAGGGAGAGATTGAGATATGATAGGTTCAATTCAAGGTAAGTATTCTTAACTTATACTTTTTCATTTAGTCAATTAAATATTGCATAAAATAGTAGGATGAATGTCGTACTCCTTGCTTAGTTTACCTCTACATTGACTTAAGTAGAGTTCTCATCGCATGTTTTATTTTAAATTATGATTAGCTATCCTCCTTTGTGCTAAAAGATTTAGTGATTACTAGATTATAGTTATTTTATGTATTGTAGGCCTAGTTAGGTTTATTACATAATGTCATTTGCTTAGAGGCTTTGTAACTCTCTCCTTTGGTGTTGTGGTAAGAGATCCCTTAGTTAGGTTTAGTAATTTTGAATTAGTCATGTCCTGATATAAATAGATATGAAATGAATTGTTTTGATAAGATTATCTTCTCCAAGCTTGGAATCCACTAAATAAGATAATCTTCAAATCTATCCTAATTCGTTGCATAGTGAACCTAACATGAATCTAACCCTTGTAATTTTTAATATTCATTCACAGTTAACTAGATCAAGTCTGTCAATCCAATTTTATATTTTGTCTACAAGTTTTTAACTAGGTCAAGCCTGTCAATCCAATTTTATTTTTTGTGCATAGGTTTTCAAGTAGGTTGAGCCTATCGACCTAGTTCTATTTTCTATGCACGAGTTTTTCAACCACATCGACCATGTCAATCTAGTCCTTTTTTTTAGAGAAAAATATATCATAATTCATTAATTAAATGAATTTACATTCTTTAAATGTTGATAAAAGCATTTTAAAAAAAGGTCTAAATAAAGAAAGTACAATAATAATAGCTTGATCGAGCCCATACAAACTAGTGTGGTTAAATAATATCCACATCGTACAAAAAAACCACAACATAAGTGATAAAAAAATAGAAAAAACATAAAAAAACCATCAGAGTGAGTAGAAAAATTTAGTAAAAAGGTGTGTGTTTACCCATGTGACCATCCTAAAGTTTTGATAAAAACCATCATCCATGTATTAACTGAATACCCCTTTAGATAATTCAATGACAATCCTATTTCTCTCTTTGTAGATATGCTAGAAAGTCACATTTGTAAAAAGAGATTTTAAGGAGTTAATATCTTCTAAAATAGGTTGAAGTCAAATATTATCCATCCAAAACATGCCATTCACAAAATTTATCAAAAATTGGGAGTCATCAAACACCTATAGATGGGTAACACCCCTCTCAGTAGCAAGCATCAAAGATAATTTTAGAGCCATAAGTTTAGCATAGTTGCTTGAAGCACTCCCCAATCCTGCTTTAAACTTTATCAAGTTTGCATCTTTAAAGAATATTATTCCACCAACACCACATATCTGAGGATGCCAATCCAATCCTATTTTATATATGCAAGGTTTTCAATCTTAGCCAACTAGATCTAACTATCGATCCAATTATTTTTCTACCTTATGTGCATAACTAAATTGACTTGCTTGATTTTGTTTATTTATGTATTTCACTTTTAGCTAACTAAATCAATGTGATTGATCTAGCTTTAATCTTATATTTTTATCATTTAAAAAATAAAAAACTCACCTAGACAACCTAGTCAAACACCAATTCAACATTTTTAGAAAAAAACTACTACATCAACCTAATCGATCTTGTTATATCTTCCAGGTTCATTGTAAAAAACCTAGTATTTTCATTTTATCAAATTTTAAGTAAATTTTATTTCCCATTTTTAGCTAAAATTTATATTATGTAATTTTTTTCTCATATTTGTAGTTATATCAAGTGTACCCACATAATCAACTAGATCAATCAACACGATCTAGTTTTGTACCTATTTTTCTGCCATCAAATTAAGTCAACATGGTTGATTTTGTTTTTTCTAACTTATTTTACAATAGGCTGAGTCGATCAACTTGACTTTATTATATCATGTTTGTCTAACTAGATGGACCTAATTGATCTTGTTATGTATGTTTCAATTTTCTAGCATAGGCAAAAGAAATTAACCTTTATTTTATATTAATTATAATCATTTTGATTTCTAGATGGTTGTTTGTTTAGTTGCTTTCAAAAATTACAAACTTGGTTTCTGACAAAATTAATTTTCACCTTTATTTTTATTTTGCTTGGCTTTTCTTAGAAACTATGTATCGGTAGTTTTAAAACTACTTAGCTATTATCATGAAGTGTTTCATGATATTCTATTTATAATATTTGTCTATATTTTATAGATATTGTGGCATGAGAGGCTTACCCCAATACTCATAGCCATAATACAAAGTTAAACATGGCCTTTAGTTTCCACATACCTCATGATATTTTAGAAACATGTAGAGTTTTCTTTTATATTGAACCTTAGGAATCCAACCATCCATTTGGTTGTGTGGTGTATTGGTTAGTTGTTAGCACTGAGAAGTTACTTCCATATTCACTTTAAAACTAGGTTTAGTGAGCTATAAAAATGAAAATTCCTCCATAGTTATCACTTTGAAACATTGGACATACACTATCCAAAAAATAAGCCAATATATTTAGAAGCCTACATTATCAATCACAACCCTAGTAAAAACTTCATAATCTTTTTTTCTAGATAATTAGTTAGCATATAAATTATATATTTGATGATTATTATTTAGCATTCTATGTCATATTATAGACTATATTAGCCAACATTGATACAAGTTCTATGTTATATGTTCCAACTTTCAATTCTTATTTTTTTGCTTTGCCAACTAGATCAACCATCTCAACCTAGTCAAATTACAAACTATTCTATTTTCTTATTTTTTAAACTAGATCGACCAACTTGACCTAGTCAATACACATACTATTTTATTTCCCTATTTTTCGAAATAGATCGACTAGCTCGACATAGTTAGTACACAAACTATTCTATTTTTTTGTTTTTATAATTAGTTCAACCAAATATACCTAGTTATTTTAGAGACTGTTCTTTTTTCTTGCTTTACCAACTAGATTGACCAACTTGACCTAGTCAGTTCATAGACTATTCTATTTTCCATTTTTCCCAAATAGATCGACCAACTCAACCTAGTCATTTTATAAACTATTATATCTTCCTACCTTTCCAATAGACTCAACCTACTCAACTTAGTCTATTTCTATTTTTTATCCTATCAATCCAACCAGATCAATTAACTCAATCTCATTCATTTTCAACCTCTAGATCTCCATTTCTTTGTAAATGTCTAGATAAGATTTTCATCATGAAACATCTGTTGATGAAGTTAGACAAAAAAATTAAACTAACATGACGAGTCTTACTAATCTTCACAAATCCTCTCAAATTCATCTACCATATCATGTGATAGATAATATAGATCTTAGTAATATCCACATTACTACTAGAACTACCAACTATGGGACTCCCCATATTATGCTTTTCTCAATCCTTTATTCTTATAGATAGTGGAGGATGAAAATGATCTTGAGTAAATGACTAAAATGATCCTCTTCATCAATGAAAACCCTAAACATCAAGGTAAATATCTTATTGTTACTCACACAACATGCCCCATTTTTGGATAAAATGGGGACCCTCTTTTTGCTCGATCTTTATACCTTGGGAGTTTTAATGATCTACTTGTTTGAACCATTCTTAGTTTAACCCTCTATTAGATGATAAATTTTTTAAGTGACTGAATGTATTTATTTTCATGTTTAAAGTGTTTAGTCCAAACTTTGCATTTGAAGGTTAAAAGTAAGCTACTTGAATATATCTAAAGCAGAAGGTCTTAATCATATTAACCCATGTTTTCAAAATGCTTGCAAATTCCCCTTTTAGGGGAAAGCCAACTAAGACTTATAGAAATTATCTAGATTTTGTAGAGCATTTTGCAATCTCCTCATTATTAATATCATTCATTTATGCATTCATACTTAAAATTGCCTATATAAGTTTTATTGCTTCAATTTTGACTCAGTCGATTTCCTTAAAATAGGCTTGATTTTGCTAAGGTTCCTATGAAATGGGCTATTTCTCTCATTAATTTAGCCCCCTTTTTGATCTACTTTTATTTCATTCAACTAGCTAAAAATTACTTTAAAGTTACTTTTGTTTTCATTTCAAATGGTTTTATATTGTTGAACCTATCCTTTTTTGTTCTTCAATTTGGATGATTTAACCATTTTTTATTGAAAAGACTTAGTTGTTTGAGTTTTAATTCAAAAGACTTAGTTATTTGAGTTTTAATTCTCATAAAAATTAGATTTTTATTAAAAAATTGATGATTATGCCTTTTAATGTTGTGCCTATAGGTATCTAACTTAGCTTGGCACCATGTGTCAATCTCTCGACAGTCCTGGGTCCATTCTAAATGCCTTCGACATTTAGTAGATTTATTTACAAATTGCCTGGTAAGATGATGACATCAACATAACTCCAAATGAACATGTTAACAAGATTATGCCATGTGGCATCATCACAATGACCCAACATCATAGAACAATCTATATAAGTACAATTCCTTTAGACTAGCAAGTAAGCAAGATGATGCCATGTGGCATCATTCTGGTGATCTGCTATCCTAAAGATATCTATACAAAGAGGCAATGACAATAGTAATATCTAGGCAAGTGGGTAAATAAGATGATGCCACATAGTAAAATCTCACTTCATTGTGAAAATAATAGTTAGTAGGTATGTAAGGCCCCAAGTAAAGTAGAAAAAGAGTGAGGAGAAGATGTATGTAAAGGACCCCATAAGCAAAGGATACACAAGATGTGCATCTATCAAGGCATTAATTTGAAATTGATGGCTTGTATAGCCATTAAAACTATCAAAACCTATGATAGGACTGTGTATTCAAGCTAATAAGCACAATCAAGTGACAATTAGTTTCTCACCAATCAGAAGACTCTGAAGTGAGGTATTTCAACCCATTAAAGAAGAAATTTGATTAGAGAAATCCTTATGATTGATCTAGGGATGTCCACTTCATTTAATTCACCCATATAATTAAATATGGAAGTCTGCATAGAACATGGTGGATTGGTAATTCTAAGAGGATCCCAATAATAATTCACTATAAATATTCAAATCAGATCTCTATTTATCCTAAAATTAAATAAAGGATAATCAATATGGTGCTAGTCATCATGTGGCATGCATAAGAAAAGGTTCCCAAAAGAGACAATGAACACTAAAGACAAATTTCTACCTTAATATTATGTGGTCTTAGGAGTTGTTGATCATGATCAAGCTGATTGATTTGATAGAATCCCAACCACATTATTTATTTAGTAGTGAATATTTACAACTACCCCATTAGTGGGTTGAGTTAGTAAAGACTAAAGGGCTCACCCATTTCATGTATATATGGAGTTCTGGGCTTCAAAGGGTTGGCTCTTTGTGAACCATATTCTATGCCCATTTATTTTCCTGCACTTTCCTACTTTCTAGAATAGATTTTCTCTTTCTCCTATTATAGTATTGCTATCCCATGTTTTTCTTACACTTAGATGATTGTATGAATCCCAAACTTTGTTAGTAAAAAGGAAAATCTTGATAATTCAAAGGCTATTAGACTATGCAGTCATTTCTTGCACATTTTTATGGTAGTTATGTCTGTCTTTCTCAAAATAAAATTCCCCAAACTCTTACACCTTCTTTATTTGGAGTTGTGCTAGGCTGGGCTTAATTGAAGATTGGTTTTAAAGGATTCATTTAGCTAGATAGTTGTAGATTCATCTATGTTTGCAACATAAGTTTTATCTCTTTATCCCTACTCTTTTGCACTTTATTTATGGCCAAGTTAGTTTAGAATAAAAAATAATTTGAATTTAATTATTTATCTTGATTTCTATTTTACCATTTAGTTAATCATTATTACAACATTATTGTATTCATAAACATGGTAAGCTATTAAGGAAATCATTGATTTTCAATTCATAGAAATCTGTTGAATTTTGATTTCTATTAGAGGCTAAACCTTGATAGAATATCCAAGTCAATCACATAGCCTCTCTCTATGAATGTCTTAACCAAAGATAAACTATAGCTTAACTTGTTAAAATAAGCCCCTTACATGGAACAAGTCCACATTAGACAACTTAATGAAGACTACTATATCAATAACTCATACATTTGGAACTTGGGGAGATATTTTTTTCATAGGATCTCCCTCTTTTTAGGAGAGATAGGGATTAACAACTCCGTTTATCTAATTGTTGGCTCATGTTGAATGACACATCAAAATTTTATGGCACTATAAGAGGGTCATAACCAGAGTATATACAAAGTTTTTATTTTTATTTTGATTGATACTAATAGCTAACCCTCTTCATGTTTTATCCCATCTTATTATGTTTTGATAAATAAATCAACATGTTTTGGTGCTAGAAGGAGGGCCAAAACCATGATTTGAGTTCATAGCCAAATATTGAATTACGATATTTTAGAAGCCTTTTATCCCACTAAATTAAGCCTTATTTTAAGATAGAAAGTAGAAGGATTAATACCCTATCTAAATCTACTCAAGATAATTTGGAGCTCTTATAACTTACAGACCATATAATACCAAAATAAAGAAATAACCAAGGGAGAGTAAAGTCTAAACCCATTTAATCTTCAAGTAGTTCACCCAAAACTATGTATGCCCCTCTTATTAACCCATTTGCTTTCCCTCAATCTTTACTAATTGCCAACATGGCCTATCTTGGACAAGGAAGTTATTGTCATGTGGCTGTCCCAAACATGGCTCATTATTTACCCAAAAATGTGGCTAAGTTCTACCTCAAGTTTATAGTCAGGGGCATCCAAATGGAAAATGAACATATTCAAGCCTTTAAGGATGCATTAATCATAACCCAAGTCCAACATGAAGATGTTTTTTGTAGATTATTCCTGTACTCCTTAAGGAGAAACCAATTATGCTTGGTATCTTGGATTACACCATGGGTCAATAACTACCTAGGTTAATTTAGAAACACTGTTTGTGAACCATTTTAGTCTCCCCATTGTCTTATATCATCACTTTAAAACTTTCAATAGAAATAAAAATGAGCATATGAGAATGTTTAATGTTTAATTTCATAAACTATACTAGTGGTTGAAAGACCCATACAATCAGATTGAAGTGACTGCCATAAAAACTTACCCAAGTGCTTTAGACTCTATGATTTATATGTTCCTTAGAAGAACCTCAGTGACACTTGCATCATTATATTTGGAATATAATGAAGTTATTAACATTTAACAAGAAATGGTCCCACAAGGATATGAATTTGGTCTTTTGCCTTAATTGGGCCAACTGGGTACCTACAATCAAATTTTGATGATCAACCAAGCCCTTCAGCATAATACACCACTAATGAATATGATCTCAGGAGCCATATATATAAGCACAAATCTAGTTTACAATCCAACTCCAATGAACTACATTCCCAATGACATGCCTTATGTGCCTCCTAACCATATGGTTCCCCAATCAAACAAAAAATAGTTAATCTTAATGGCATACAATAGTATTATTGTTGTATCAAACACTAATGGGTATGCTATATCTAGCAACACCCAACAGGTGTTCCCATACTATTTAAATCCATAGATACATTCTGGTAATGTTCTTGACCATTGTCCCTTGACTAACTTTGCATTATTAAATTCAAATACATTTATGACTAACCTTCAACCCCAGGAAACAAATCAACCCAACACTAACATCAATTTTAATGTGGGAAATTTTAAATAACTATTTCAAAAAATATCTGATGACATGACCAAAATAAATAAGAAGGGACCTCACAATTCCAACTAGAATGCAAATAATCCATCTCAGGGTATAAATTTCAATTTATAAAGACCCAATAGATAATGGAATTCTAGGCTTAATAATGGAAGCCTACCTAGTCCTCGAGACAACCCTAACAATTAGAATAATAATCATGCCTCCTATTATGTGAAATTTATAGATCTAGTTGTTAGTAATTTGGCCTATCAAGGTAAAATTAATATCCCTATTATTTAAAACTTTCCTAAAACTGGTCAATATCCCTTTGCATTTGGTCAAACCGATCAATTATGGTTTTAAAAAATGAAAATTTTGGTCAAAAATGTCAAAAAATGGGGGAAAACATCAAAAAATGGTTTCAAAAGTATTTAAATCATGAAAAAATATCTTTAAATATGTTTAAAAATATAAATATAGCCTATATCAAAAGTTTCAAGTGATGAAAAGGTGATCTCATATGTTTTCAAAGCCAAAAAGGGCCTTTTTCACCCCACATGTGCCATTTTGCAATTTTAAAACATGAAAAAGGGTTAAAAGTATATCTTTTCACGTAATGTCATGTATTACTTCTCAAATTTTCTTATCCAATAGGTGGAAAGCTTTGGTAATCTTATAAAGGCAAGAAAAGACCCTGTTTCCTCTCATTTTGCAAAATAGTACAAAATCCATATAGATTATGTATAGAAAAGACATGTTTTATAATTTAAAGGTAATTATGAGGATTCATTAGGAGTTTCATGTATTTTTATGGCCATATAATCCCTAACCTACCCTTCTTATCTTACTTGCTTAGTTGGCATAAACAAACCTACCTGTAGGTTTTTTGATGGTATGATCTATTGGAGGAGAGTGAGGATCTAAAATTTGGGGTGAATAAACTAGACTTAGAGGGATTACTAATGGTATAAATGGTTTATTAATTGTATTTTACAAGCTCATGAAACATCCAGTTGAAGATAGGTCAAATTATGCTACCCTTCAACCAAAAAGGCAACTATTCTTCTCCATTTTCTCCTCACCTAGGGAGAGTTTCAAGGAAAATCAACTTTTTAAAGAATATTTAGGACTTTCTCTACCTTTACATGGAAATTTTAAGGTGTTCTTGATCCAATTCAGGGTCAAAAAAAGGTCATAAACTTAGCCAGTCAAAGAAAGAGTAGTATGAGCTTCAAAGGTGATTTGTATGGTCAAGAAGAGAAAGTGCACCTTCAATTTTTCAAAAATGTTTATTTGTAGGGTATATATCATGTTTATCATGAATTACATCAGGATTTCCAATTTTATTGGCCAAGAAAGCCCATCTCCATGCTCTCAAATGCCTAAAAAGGCCTAGTTTAGCATATTTTAAGGTTTCTTTGTAAATTTTGAGGTTTTTTGCAAAATACTGGGTTTGAATTTTGATCTCTTCCCCTCCTCCAATTGCCTCCAAATTCAGGTGGAATGATGGTCAAGTGTTCATTTTTGCATTCATTCATTATTTTGGTCTTGTCATGCTCCTTCTTCCTCCTTTCCCACCTCCACTTCACTCCCCCCATATCATTGTCATACAAAGCCTTACCACTGTGTCCTTTTTCCATTTTCACCCTCATTTCATGAATTTACCTCATCCTTCCACCATCCTTCATCCCTACTACCCTCACCCATCTCCATCACATAGTTTCATCATTATAGAGACAATGGTTGATCATGATCATACAAGCATGAAAAAAGGGGTTTGTAGGCCATTCACGAGTCAAGTTACAGTAATGGATGAGGACCTACAACAAGGTCATACAGTCAGGATATGGTCATATAGTTTAATAAAACATAAAAGTGAAACAAACCTTCTTGAGGTGTGAGGGAACCAAGTAATTCATAGAATACATAAGTGGTCATATTATTTTAATATGAGGGTCATATGGGTAATAGTCAAGGCACCAACCTCAGAAGTGAAAATAAACACTTACAGTAGTATACAATCATATGTCATGAAGGACACCAATCAAAGAATGATAAGTTAAGACACCCTCATACAATGGATAATGGAGGTGACCTCATCAAGCAATCATGCGGAGAAATGAAGATCAAATCTGTCTTTGAACCTTCCTTAAGGTCATGAACAAGCCTGAGTATATACAAATATGACCTATACAATCATATATAGTTAAGAGAAGATTCATACATTGTGAGATTTCTCATATGGAGCTTCATAGGAGAATGGAGTGACTGTCATGAATCATCTTTAGTTTTGGTTACATCTTTATGTTGTCATCATTGATAAGAGGTAGCCTTTATACTTATCAAGAAGCTATGATGCCCTATAGGCCTATTGCATAGCCAGGAAAGTCTAATTGATAAAAGGATAGACTTTTAAGAACAATTACTAGATAACCATTAAAGAATATAAGACTTTTGAACTAAGCAATTTTATGAAACTTGGATTGAAGGAAGGAGTATGAACTTGAGTTCAAAGGCTAAATGAGTGTTAGATAAATACCTATAACCAACACAAATTATAACCCTACAGTCAAGTATACTATGAGGCAGATGGTTTAAGAGGGTTTCATGATGGTTGTAAAGTTTGAATCTTAAAAGGGATGATGTTATGGCTGATGCTAGAAAATATCAACAAGGGATATTCAAACTTTTTGCCTCAAGATTTCAAACTCTTCCAAGTTCCCTCATGGTTTGTATAAAGACAAATCACCATATTATATAGTCAAATGATGATGGAGGAGGGTTTTGAAGGTTTGTTTCATGATCCAAACCATGAGAGGAGAGATGTTGTGGATTATACGTTTAAACATGCATAAGGGGATTCTCTCAAGGCTTGATACCCAGTCAATCCAACCAATATGATGACCTACATCTCTATATAATCCATCCAAGCATGTAGAGGTATTTTACAGTCAGGAAGTATGATTTTTTTCAAGGTATAGGTATATCCATGGAGTTAGGGTCCTTAAATAGTTAAGGTTTCATGTTTGAATGCTCCCCATAGAGAAAAAGGCTATTAAGCTCATCATAAGGGTTTAAAGAAGCAAAATCAATCTTAACAAGATTATCTATAGCCACTATCATGATACCCTACAGGGTTGTAGCTTCCAAGGAGGCCTAGTTGCATATGAGCTAGTTTCTTAAGGGCTTAAAGAGGAAGTTGGATTTAACATAACATCAAAGGGTTATTTCAAAAGACTAATTACGGTTTCTTCCCAAGTAATTAAAATCTTACACCTTGTCACTATCCTTACCATAGGCATTAAGAGGCTTAATTGCAACCCATAATCATCATTGATTGTAACCTATAACAATCATGAGGCTTATGATCACGTGTCAATATCCCACATAGTGATCAAGATGGTTGGATGATTTCAAGATGTATTAAGGTCAATGGCTAGTTCAAAGAAAAATAACATCAAGGGAGATGACACTTTGAGGGCCTTAAGAGGCTTGATTGTAACATATAGCCAAAACCCTTAATACAAGCCTGTGTTATGACTATTTCAAGGACTATATGGTAAATATAAGGACTTTTCCATGAAGAGCTATCTCAAAGTGTCAAAGAAAAAAATAAACATGAAAATTAGCATTCTCATGAATTTAAAATGGAAAATAATTTAATGTTGATAAAGAGGACCTACATGCTTAATCCATACAGGTGACATCATACAACCATTTTCAAAAGGCAAGGATGTAATCACTTCTAAGAATGGTATTTTAAGGTTCGAAAGGTGGCCACTTGAGGTAAAAAGTTAATTCATTATGCTCAAACAAGAAGGGTTTTGAATCATCATGAGGGTTTGAGGAACCATGAAATACATCTACAATCATCTCTAGTTGCACCTACAACCTATACAAAATCTACAGGCCTATACCTTCCCAATCAAGCCAAATTGATAGCATGACAAGCTTTCCTAAAGCTTTAGGGGGTTTGTTTAATCACTAAGGTGCATGGGTATAGAAGGACCTCAGTATTAATAGACCTAAATGGGTAAAAGGTATGAAGTTGTTTAAAACCTAAGGTTATATTCCCTAGTAATGATTACCTACAGCCTAAAGACATAATCTTATCGTCAAAATGGCAAGGCTAAAGATGAGTAGTGGTTCAAGATGATGTTCAATGTTTCAAGGGAATGATGATGCATATAAAAATTATTATTAGGCCTTAAAGGAACATGAACATAATTATACAAACCTAAGAATGATGGATACTTAACAACTTTCAAGGAGGAAAATGGCTTTATGTAGGAGGATGATTATCCTTCATGAGGAATAGAATGGTACCAGAGGTAATATAATATGAGATCATAAGTCATATAATAATTATGATTCTAAATCACCTAATCTATAATCATCACTTCAAAAATCTTTCAAACACAGTTGAGGCATGGTCTGGTTTCTCTCTCATAGGTCATAGGCAAACAAGTTTCTCTCATTGACCTTATCCAATCAAGTACCTATGGATGATATAATCAATTAAAAATTAAATAATATTTTAAAATCATTATTAAATTCATGAAATCATCAGGAATAATGAATTAAAATGATGGTACATCTGATATATGGAATTTGAGTGTATGAGGCCTAAAATCTTGCTAGAAGGCTCAAGTATGCTAGAAAATAGGGGCATAATATGTTTTCAAACTCTTAAAGGGAATATTGAGACAATTTAAGATGATTTTTGACATTTAAAACCACTAAAATCAATTAAAAACACCTTAAAAATATGTAAAAATCATTCAAACGTGTAGACAGTTCATGCATAACAAGCAAATTTGAAGGAAAATTGAAGATTATAGGAGCTACAAGTGGAATCAGGACTTGAAATTTGGTACACAAGGTAATAATGAGTTGAATAAAATTATTAAAAATTTTAATGGCAATTTTATGTTTGGAGATACTCTATTTTTTGTCTCAAACCTTAGCCTATCCGTTTGAGGTCACCATTGGAGCAGGCATCATTCTAGAGTGCTACACAGGCTTCTAAGCCCAGGTAAAAGATTGAAAATCATTGAATGATGTTTTTAAATCATAAAAAGACCCTAAAAGCAGTGTAAAAACTCCAAATTTTATGAAAAACATGATCATATAGGCTTTTGCAAGTAAATAGGCACATAGGCCAAAAAGACATTTTTGGAATGTTCAAGAAAAAAGGAATTTCTATGTATTTTGATAGCATGTTAAAGATACTATAATTAAATTTTCAATATTTTTGAAGCAAGGGAAGATTAATTTTCATCTTGGTGAAGTTTTTCCCTTTTTACAGTTCTAGACACCCTTCCAAATCCCTTGTTCAGATGCTCATATTGTTCACCACATATGGAGTTTAGATGAATGATCTTAGTATATTTTGAGGAACCATGTTTAATTATAATTCATGAAAATTTGAGTTTATTTTAGTGTATTTTATTTATGAATAATTTCTAAGAACATAGGTAGCCTAGAATGCAATCAAATCCCCACAGGCAAATTTCATTTACATGGTAAATTTTCATATATTTTTCCTGGAAGCCCAATATTTTTAGGGAAGTCAGGGAGGTCAATGTGATACACATAAATAAAAATTATTTGATATTTGGAGGTCTATACTTCATGAATCATCAATTTGAAGATTCAGCTTTAAAACCCTCCTAAACCCCTAAAAAACTAGTTTTGATAAAAGTGGATTTTATTGACATCAAAAAATCATGGATTGACTTGAATTTTTTTTAAATGTCAATTAAAATCAAAGAGGATTACAAAAATGTCAATTTTGTGTATGGAGTTGTATGAATGAGGGTAGAAATTATGTTTTTTTTATGAAAAAAGCATGTAAAAGAAAGTATAGGTTAGTTCAATGAAATATAATCAATGGATCTCGAAGAATAAGAATTATTATTCATCCTAAAATATTTAGTTTATCATAAATAATCCTATAAGTGTCCCTACCAACTCAATCAAAATGGCTAGTCTGCTAGAAAATAGAGTAAAATAAACCTAGTCAATCATATTGACTGAATGGCGAGAGTTTTCTCATCAAAACCACATATATTGTGATGATTAAAGTTTTTAAAAGTCTAATTCATGGTTTTTTTAGGTCTCATGACTTATTTCTTTATGTTTAATGGTGACTAGGAGCACAAATTTGCTTTTAGGTCTAATTGGTCTAAATGGCTTAATTGGTCAACTTGTCAATTTGGAGTTTGGCATTGAATGGATATTCAAGGAGTTCAATTTGAGTTTCCATGAATTTTTTTGATGTTACTTTGAGTTTCATGCACTTATCACTCTTCAAGGTCCATTTTCATTCAAGTGAAGGCTATTCGGAGTTGAGTAGTCTTGCACTTTGGTTGACTAGTTGACAAGTCATGTATCTATTCTTGATTCACTTATCATCCAAGCCGTTCAAACAATTCTAACTCAAACTCAAGTAGAGTTAAATCATATAAGTATTGGTGTAACATCATGCATGGTGATTAATTTATCAAATATGGGCCCACCATCTCCCTTCTATGCCAAAGTTTGAAATTCCTTTCATGCTTTGTGGAGTTCAAAGATTTTTGATGAATTGTTTAAACATTGTAAAAGGAGTTAGTCAAAAAAGACTAATCCTTCTCCCTTTTCAATGCCACATTCAATTAGGTTAGAATTTTGACATATATATTGTCTTTTTTAAGCCATTTTTCATTATTCTTGGAGCTGATGTAGAAATCATATCTAGACCATATATCAATAAAAGAGATTTTTATTTTGCATATGAGTTTTGATAGAGAACATAGTGTAATTGATTTTGTATCAGCATATAAGTGGGACTATATCTCCTTTTTGGTAGGTTCTTTCCTTACCTATTGCTTTCTATCTCACCTTCTATAGGTCATTTGAAGAGGTAAAAGGAATCTTGTAATCCAAAATTCTTTCAATATTTTATCTAAAATATTTATGATTCAGGAAAATATAGGAATTTTATTGGTTTATATGTGTGCATTAGTTTCAACAACTTTAAGAGTATTTAAATAAATTAGGTGCATCACCCCATTAGATAGGATTTCCCTTCAGTTTCCCATTCCCTTTTTCATCCAAAAATAATTGTGATAAGTTTTAATAGATAAATATTAAGGGAACCAACCCTCTCTAGAGGTTCTTCTTAGTAAAGAGTCACCCACACTCTAAGAAGTTCTAATTGTATCAGTTGAAATGAGGGTATGCTTTGTACATCTTTAAGTTGGGTGCACTCCATCCATAGTGATAATAGTTTCTAACATGCTCGGTGGGACAACTTATTCACACTTTTGAATTATTATCTATGTATATGAGTATATTATTAATTTCTAGATTTTTATTTTCAAATTTGTATACTTTTCATGCCACCAAGAGTTGTCACAAGGTCCTCTAAAAAATGGAAAGAAATAAATTTCTCTAAGCTATCTTTCCAATCAACAAAGAAGAAGAAAGCCTCTCAGTCAAATCCAAATCCTACACCTTCTATTACCCCTGCTATTACACAAAATCCTCCTATTCAATCCAATATTGTTTTAAATCCTATACCTCAAATGGTTGTTTTCAAAAGACAAGCTTTTGTTTCTGTTAATGGTGGTAATCCTCTAAATCTCAACCAATGGGATGATATTTTAGTTTTTGCTCTGAAGTCTCTTCCTTATTTGATAGGAAAAAATCCAATAACTCATATAGAACATATTATAGATATTGATAATCTTTGTTCAATGCATCATGTGACACATGAAAATGTAGCAATGGGGTTGTTGGCATCTTCTTTTAAAGGAAAGACACTTCAGTGGTATAGAGGTTTAGCTCATGATTCAATTAACAACTGGGATGAATTTAGAAAACTCTTGTGCAAATATTTTGAGATTCAATCATAAATTCATGGTGGATTTCAACTATAGATTCCAGAAGACTTGGGATAGAATTCCTGTAGTGATCAAGCCTACACCCAACTATGCTTTTTTGTACTATCTGAAGGCTCTTAATTCATATGTGGCTATCATGATTCAATCCATGGGAGGAAATACTTTACTTGAAGCTTTTGAAGTAGCAATCAAGTTTGAAAATTTACTTATACAAGATGTCAAGTTATCTTCAAGGCCACCAATGCCTCTTTTTCTAGAGATCCATCCTCCTACTCTAACTATTACTCTAATTCCAGAGTCATCAAAATTCCATCAAATAGAAGGTGATCAAACTGAAAGATTAGGGAAGATAGAGAGTCTTCTTAAGGCTTAGAATAACAAGTTATTTGAAATGGAGAGGCAAAAAGCTTCACCATACAAGCCATATCAGAATACTAATGAGAATTATCAGTCTAAAAGGCCATCCTATCAATCCAATCAGCAAGGATAAGGGTAGAATACTCAATCAAGGTAGTATAATCCTAATGCTCTAAGAAATTATAGAGATATTTTTCTAACTCAGATTAATTATGATCAAGAAAGACAATGGAACAATCAATGGGATCACGAAAACAACATGATAATGGCTCCAATTGGTGAGAGTTTTCATCAATCTTTTATGCAACAAAGTTTATTTTTTCCTTCATTTAAAAACTAGTGACCTTATTAGAATAAGGAAGCTTATATTTCTTACGGAGACATTCCTTCATTCACTAAATTAGAAGTCCCAAATCAACAAGGAGAAGGAAGTGATAAGGCACCTATTGAAACTACATTTGTGAACTTCTAGGAAGCTGAAGGTGAGAATTATTTTGAGAACTTGGCTATAAATCAAAGTCAATATTTACCTAATATTGATAATTTAGTTACAACTCATAATAGATCCAATAAAAGAGAAATTGGTGAAGGTTCAAGTCCTGATAGGGCAGCCCCTTCTTCTTCTCAGCCATAGCAAAATATGACTACACATGAGCTACCTCAAAAAAGTTCAAATCAACAAGCTCAAGATCCAAAAGATAAGAATATGAAAGGGCCTTACATACCTCAATTTACACAACATTTGGGATCTCCTTATGCTCCTAAACTACAATCAAGGGAAGCTACTTCTTCACTCAGTATTGTGGATCATATGAAGAAGACTTCAATATCAATTTTAATGTAGGATACACTACTAATCCCGGGACAAAAGGAGTACTTGTAAGAGGAACTTTCAAAGCTCACTATCCTTGATAAACTATCTAAAAATGGAAGATTAAGTGCTATCCTAAATAATTATAATCCATTTATTTAGTCTCAACCTCTTAAGGTGACTAAGCCTCCTCCATTTTACTTTTCTATTATCATTGGAGATTGTCTTGTTCATAACTATATGATTGATAGTGGGGCTAGTACTTTTGTCATGCCCAAATAAATAGCTAATAAGTTAAGATTGTAGTATGAACCCCATTATAAAGTTGTCTTGAAATTATATGGGTCTCCTACCAAGACTATAGGTGTGTTAAACTATATAAAAATCATACTTGTTGCTTGTCTAAATTTCATCATTTTACAAGATGTTGTTATTGATCTACCTCCATATTTTATACTATGCCTATCCAAAGATTTCACTTCAAAAATAGGAGGATACCTTTCCTTAGATTGGTAATTCATATTTTTTATAGCTAGGTATGGAACCAAAGTTACTATTATATCTAATCCTATTTCTAGAATTATTTTGAGCCATATATGCCAAATATGTCAAATGTGAATTGCAGTATTTTAAAAGAAGATGATAACATCATTGAGAAAGAGCCTTCTAAGCCTCTTGAGAGTATACTAGATCTTCTCATAGATGAGTGGGCTGATAAAAATGATGGATATGAGACCTATAAAAGTATTGAAGATGCTGGTTTTGGAGTCTACTGTATGCATGAATAGGGTGACTTATTGCCTAGTCTCACTAGCTTAATACATGATCAATAAGGAGTTTGGAATCTATTCTTTGATGGATCCAAAATAAATAATGGAAGTGGGGATGGTGTAACATTTGTTTCACCATAAAATCAAAGGTATTATTATATTATTATATTTTAGTTTAGTTATGCTTCCAATACTATAGAATATGAAGCTCTTATTTATGGTCTCTAGTGGGCTAGAAAGAGGGATATTAAGCTCTTGTAGGTGCAAGGTGATAGTGAGTTATTAGTGTATCAAGTAAAAGGTTTAAGTACAAAAAGGAATAATTTTTTTAAGGCATAAAAACATATATTTTGGGATCTCATGGAATATTTCCTTACATTTGACATTCACTCCATTCCTAGAGGAGCAAATCAACATGTAGATAGACTTGCTACCATAAGAGCACAATATGATATTCCAGATCAGATTAAAGACAATAAAAATTATACCCAAATAAGGTTGTATGCAGGCCTTTAATCTAAAATAATGATGTAATTTGGAAAGTTTTTGATTTTAATAAGTAGATAATATATTTCTTACAGAATGAGGTAGATTTTGCTAAAGAAATCATGATAAATTACAATATCAATATGAAAATTAAACTATGCAATTGAAATAAAACAAGATGCCAAAAGTTTTGGTGACTTTAGAAAGAATTTTAAATTAATATTATCAGCTAAGGAAAGGCAAGGTGAAAATTTATTCCAAGAAAGAGCATTATGAGCCAATTAATATAGCTAAAGATAAGCAACTCAAGCTGGGTAAAGTTAATACTGATTCTGAGAGAGTAGCTTTTATTTCATTATGTCAAGAATTCATGGATGTATTTTCTTGGGAATAACATGATTTGAAAGGTTTTTACCCCAAATTAGCACAACATACTATTGATATTGAATAGGATGCAAACTTGATAAGATAAAAACAAAGAGCTATCAACCCCAAGGTTGAGATTATCATAAGGAAAGAGCTTATAAGCTAATTAAATCAGGTATTATTTTTCCTATAAAGCATTCAACATGGGTAGTAAATATTTTACCACTAAGAAAGAAGAATGGAGAGATAAGACTTTGTGTAGATTTCAGAGATTTGAATAGAGTATCACTGAAAGACCACTATCCACTTCCTTCCATGGATCAAATCTTGTTAAGAGTATCATGTTCATAGAGGTTCTCTTTATTGGATGGATACTTAGGATACAACTAGATATCGGTGAAAGAGAAAAATTAGTATAAAATAACTTTCACCACCAAATGAGGCACTTTTACTTACAAGAAGATGACTTTTGGACTTTCCAATCCTGGAGCTAACTTCCAAAGGGAATGGATGTTGCTTTTCATGGTCTTTTGAGTGAAATGGTTTTAGTCTATCTTGATGATATTACAATATTTTCAAATAATCCTACTGATCATCCAACACACTTAAGAATTGTTTTTGATAGATGTAGATAATTTGGAGTCTCATTGAATCCAAAGAAATGCATTTTTTAGTGCATGAGGGGAGACTTTATCAAAAGATTCATTCTTGGTTTTGTAGAACTAGTAAGGTCACTTACTCAAATGCTAAAGAAACATCAAAAGTTCACTTAGAATAAAGAACCTAAAAGGATTTTTGAAGCTATCAAAGAAGTAATCAGCCACGCTTCTACTTTGCTCAATCTGGATTTCAGTAAGGATTTCTTCTTGTATGCTTTCTCTACTTCCAATACTATTTCAGCCATGCTTATGCAATATAATGATGGAGGTTCAGAATAACCTATTAATTTATAAGAGGTCTAAAAAAATTTAGACATTTGGTTTCAAACAATAAGATTATACTAATGGTAGCTCATCTAAATGTGAAGGATTTCATTCTCAACATAGACTTGAGCGAAAAGAGAGCTAGATGGGTCACTAAGTGCATGGAATATGACATTGAATTCAAGGTTAAAAAGATATAATAAGGCAAAGGATTATGTGAACATCTTGAAAAAGATGTGAAAGAAGAAAAAGAAACAATTTTGATAATTTAGGACACTCATCATGAAGTTGATAATACACCTCCTACAAGTTGGATGCAGAACATTTCTAGATTTCTTCAAACTAGAGAGTGTACAAGGGGTTTGAATGCATCAAAAAGAAGACACTTCAACCTAAAATAAATACCATACATTCTGGTTGATGGAGTGATTTTCAAAAAATACATTGAAGGTATACTTTTAAGGTGTGTTGAAACTAGTCAATTTGACAAGCTTTTTGAGCAATTTCATGATAGTCCTTCTAGAGGTCATTTTGCAGCCAAGACCACAACTAAAAAAATTGAGATAGTTTTTTTTATGCATTTTATTTAAATATACATATGCATGGGTTAGGAAATGTACAAAGTGTGCAATGTTTGTAGGAAAACAGAGACTAGCTACTATGTCACTAAAGCTAATTCAGGTTGAGCAGCCTTTCATGCAATGGGGTTTTGAATTCATTGGCATGATTCATCCTTCATATAGTGCTAGTTATAAGTGGGTATTGATAGCTAAAAGCTATTTCACCAAGTGGGTGGTAGCAGTGCCTTTGAAGGAAGCAAATGAGAACTTCATGCTTGAATTCTATGAGAGTCTAGTCACTTATTTTGGAGCACCTTCTACTATAATATCAGATAATGCTTTGGAATTTGGTAGTGTAAGAGTATGTGAATGGACCCTTGAACATGGTATTTATTTGAAATCTTCTTAAAATTACTATCTACAGGGTAATGGACTAGCTGAGTCCACTAACAAGACCCTGATTTGAATCATCAAAAGAGTAATATAAGATAATTAGAGATCTTGGCCAACAAAGTTGAAGACTAATTTATGGGTAGATATAATCACCCCTAAGAAGGCAATTGGTCATTCACCTTATCTCTTAATTTATGAAAGAGAAGCAACACTGCCTATCTTATTAGAGCTTCTAGCTTTGAAACATGCACACTAGCTAAAGCATCTTGAAATTGATGCAATGGAAGTCAAAATGAATGAACTAAGAGAATTGGAAGAGATAAGAGATGATGATATGAAAACCATGTGGTCAAATAATTAAAAAGTCAAGAATACATTTGACAAGAGAGCTTCAACAAAAACATTTTAGCAAAGAGACATAGTACTCAAATGGGATGAAGAGTGTGCAAAACCAGGTAAGCACTCCAAATTTGATAGCCTTTAGAGTGGACCTTATATTATCACTGATTATAAGAAGAAAAATTATTTCACATTATCTATATTGAGTGGATAATAGCTTCACATTCTTGTGAATGGGATGTTTCTTAAATACTATTATTAAGAGAGTCACTCCTTTGTACATAGTCATAGTTTCATTCCTCTAAGTACTTTTTTGCACATGATTTTAGTAGTTGTTTTTTAATTTCCATGTTTTTTTGTCCTTTCCTTTAAGTGCACATGCTTGTTGTTGTTTTTTTTAGTTTATCCTATTATGTCTTGGTCTGCAAGCTTTTCTAGTTTTAGTGTTTGTCCTAGTCTATCCTTGCTAGAGTTTCTAAGTTCTTTTGACCAGCAAGCTGGTCAACCCCAAAATTCACCAAAATTATTAGTAATTTGTCTTGTCAAGGTCAAATCACTATCCCTATCATTCAAAACTTTCTTGAAATCGGTCAATATCCCTTTGCAGTTGGTCAAACTGGTCAATTATGGTCTAAAAAACACAAATTTTAGTCAAAAATGTCAAAAAATGGGGATAAACGTCAAAAATGGTTTCATACGTCTTTAAATCATGCCAAAAGAGATTTAAATATGTTTAAAAATATAAAATGAGCCTATATCCAAAGTTTCAAGTTATGAAAATCTGATCTCATATGTTTTCTAAGCCAAAAAGGGCCTTTTTCACCCCACACGTGCCATTTTGAAATTTTAAAACATGAAAAAAGGGTTAACAATTTATTTTTTCATGTAATGTCATGTATTACTTCTCAAATGTTCATCTCTAAGTGGTGGAAAGCTTTGGTAAACTTATAAAGGCAAGAATAGACTCTTTTTCCTATCATTTTGCAAGATAGTACAAAATCCATATAGACAAGGTAGGGTTTATCATTTTCAAGTCATTACTATGATTTATTAAGAGTTTCATATATTTTTATGGCCATATAAGCCCTAAACCAGCCTTCTTCTATTACTTGCTCAGTTGGCATAAACAAACTTGCCTATAGGTTTTTTGATGGTACGGTCTATTGGAGGAGAGTGAGGATCTAAAATTTGGGGTGAAGAAACTAGACTCATAGGAATTATTGATGGTTCAAGTAGTTTCTCAATTGGATTCTCTAGGATCATGAACCATCCAGTTGAAGACAGGTTACACTTTTCTACCCTACAACTAGAAAGGCAACTATTTTTCTCCATTTTCTCTTCACCTGGGTAGAGTTTAGAGGAAAATCAACTTATTATATAATCTTTAGGACTTTCTATATCATTACATGGAATTATGAAGGTTTTCTTCATCCAATTCAAGGTCAAACAAAGGTCATAACCTCAACGAGTCAAAGAAAGAGTAGTATGAGCTTCAAAGGTTAATTATACAGTCAAGAGGAGAGAGTGCACCTTCAGGTTTTCAAAAAAGTTTGTTTGTAGGGTATATATCATGTTTATCATGACTTACATCAAGATTTCCAAGTTTATTGGCCAATAAATCCCATCTCCATGCTCTCAAATGCCTAAAAAGGCATAATTTAGCATATTTTAAGGTTTCTTTGCAAATTTTGAGGTTTTTAGCAAAATACTAGGTATTAATTTTGCTCTCTTCCCCTCCTCTAATTACCTCCAAAGTCATGTGGAATGATGGTTAGGTGTTTATCTTTGCATACATTCCTTATTTTGGTCTTATCATGCTCCTTCCTCCTTTCCCACCTCCACTTCACTCCCCCCATCTCACTATCATACAAAGCCTTACCACTATGTCCTTTTTGCATTTTCACCCTCATTTCATGAATTTACCTCATCCTTCCACCATCCCTCACCACCCTCACCCATCTCTATCACCTAGTTTCATCATCACAGTGATAATGGCTAATCATGATCATACAAGCATAAAAAAGGGGTTTATAGGCCAATTAGGAGTCAAGTTATAGTCATAGATGAGGACCTACAACAAGGTCATACAATCAAGATATGGTCATATAGTTTAATAAAACATAAAAGTGAAACAAACCTTCTTGAGGCATGAGGGCACCAAGTAATTGATAGAATAAAGATGTGGTCATAATCTTTGAAGATGAGGGTCATATGGGTAATAATCAAGGCACCAAACTCAGTAGTGAAAATGAGCACTTACAACAGTATACAGTCATATGTCAAGAAGGATACTAATCAAGGAATGATAAGTTAAGACACTCTCATACATTGGATAATGGAGGTGACCTCATTAAGAAATCATACGGAGATATGAAGATCAAATTTGCCTTTGAACATTCCTTAAGGTCATGAAAAAGCCTTAGTTTGTATAAATATGACCTATATAGTCATATACAATTAAGATAAGATTCATACATTATGAGATTTCTCATATGAAGCTTTAAAGGAGCATGGAGTGACTATCATGAATCATCTTTAGTTTTGATTACATCTTTATGTTGCCATCATGGCTAAGAGGCAACCTTTATACTTATCATGAAGCTATGATTCCCTACAGGTCTATTGCATAGCCAGAAAGGTCTAATTGATAAAAGGATAGACTTTTAAGAATAATTACTAGCTAACCATTAAAGTATATAAGAATTTTGAACTAATAAATTTTACGAAGCTTGGATTGAAGGAAGGAGTATGAACTTGAGTTCAAAGGTTAAAAGAGGGTTAGATAAATACCTATAACCAACAATAATTATAACCCTACAGTCAAGTATGCTATGAGGTAAAGGGTTCAAGAGGGTTTTTGGATGGTTGTAAAGTTTGAATCTTGAAATGGATGATGTTATGGCTATGATGTTAGCAAATATCAACAAGGGATCTTCACATTTTTTGCCTCAATCTTTCAAACTCTTCCAAGTTCCCTCATGGTCTGTACAAAGATAAATCACCATATTATATAGTCAAATGCTGATGGAGGAGGGTTTTGAAGGTTTGTTTCATGATCCAAACCATGAGAAGAGAGAGGTTGTGGATTATATGTTTAAACATGCATAAGGGGATTCTCTCAAGGCTTGATACCCAGTCAATCCAATGAATATGATTACCTACAACCCTATATAATCCATCCAAGCATGTAGAGGTGTATTATAGTCAGGAAGTATGTTTTTTTTCAAGGTATAGGTATATCCATGGAGTTAGGGGCCTTACAAAATTAAGGTTTCATGTTTGAAGGTGCCCCATAGAGAACAATGCTAACAATATCATCATAAGGGTTTAAACAAGCAAAATTAGTCTTAGTAAGACTACTTACAACCACTGTCATGATACCCTATAGGCCTATAGCTGCCAAGGAGGCCTAGTTGCATATGAGCTAGTTTCCTAGGGGATTAAAGAGGAGGTTGGATTTAACATAACATCAAAAGGTTATTTCAAAAGAATAATCAGGGTTTCTTCCCAAGTAATTACAATCTGACACCTTGTCATTGTCCCTAGAACAAGCCTTAAGAGGCTTAAAAACAACCTACATTCATGATTGATTGTAACCTAAAACAATCATGAGGCCTATGATCTTGTGTCAATCTCCCACATAGTGATCAAGATGGTTGGATTATTTCAAGAGGTATTAAGGAAAATGGCTAGTTCAAAGACAAAGAACATCAAGGGAGATGCCACTTTGAGGGCCTTAAGAGGCTTGATTGTAGCCTACAACCAAAAGCCCTAATACAAGCCTGCATTGTGACTATTTCAAGGCCTATATGGTAAATAGGACTTTTTCATGAAGAGCTATCTCAAAGTGTCAAAGAAAAAAATAAGCATGAAAATTAGCATTCTCATGAATTTACAATGGAAAAGAGTTTAAGGTTGATAAAGAGGAACTACAAGCTTATTCCGTATAGGTGACATCATACAACCATTTTCAAAAGGTAAGGATGTAATCACTCCTAAGAATGATATTTTAAGGTTCCAAGAGTGGCCATTTGAGGTAGACAATTAATTCATTACATTCAAACAAGAAGGGTTTTGAATCATCATGAGGGTTTGAGGAACCATGAAATACATCTATAATCAGCTCTAGTTGCACCTACAACCTATACAAAACCTACAGGCCTATACCTTCCAAATCAAGCCAAATTGATAGAATGATGAGCTTTACTAAAGCTTTAGGGGGTTTGTTTAATCAATAAGGTGCATGGCTATAGAAGGACCTCAGTATCAATAGACCTAAATGGGTAAAAGGTATGGAGTTGTTTAAAACCTAAGGTCATATTCCCTATTAATGATTACCTATCAGGATAAAGACATAATCTTATTGTCAAAATGATAAGGATAAAGATGAACCGTGGTTCAAGATGATGTTAAATGTTTCAAGGGAATGATGATGCATATGAAAATTATGATCTGGCCTCATAGGAGCATGAACACAATTATACAAACCTAAGAAAGATAGACACTTACAACTTGTAAGGAGGAAGATGGCTTTATGTAGGAGGATGATTATCCTTCATGAGGAATAGAATGGTAGTAGAGGTAATCTAATATGAGATCATAAGTCATATCATCATGATGATTATAAATCACATAAGCTATAGTCATCACTTTAAAAATCTTGCAAACATAGTTGAGGCATGGTTTGGTTTCTCTCTCATAAGTCATAGGCAAACAAATTTCTCTCAATGACCTTATCCAATCAAGTACCTATGGATGATATAAGAAATTAAATATTAAATAATATATTCAAAGAATTATTAAATTCATGAAAGAATCATGAAGTATCAATTAAGATGATGGTACTTCTAATGTATGGAACTTGACTGTATGAGGCCTAAAATCTTGCTAGAAGCCTCAAGTATGGTAGAAAATAAGAGTATAATATGTTTTCAAACTCTTGAAGGGAATATTGAGAAAATTTAAGATGATTTTTGACCTGGAAAACCACTAAAATCATTGAAAACACCTTCAAAATATGCAAAACTTAGTCAAACATGGAGACAATTCATGCACAACAAGCAAATTTGAAGGAAAATTGAAGATTCTAGGATCTACAAGTGGAATTAGGACTTTAAATTTGGTACATAGAGTAATCATAAGATTAATAACCTTATTACCAAGTTTTATGTTCATTGGATGAGTGGAGATACTCTTTGTTTTATCTTAGACCTCAACCTATTTGTTTGAGGTCACCATTGGAGTAGGCATCATTCTAGAGTGATACAAAAGCTTTTAAGCCAAGGTAAAAGATTTAAAATCATGGAATGATGTTTTTTTTTCATAATAAGACCATTAAAGAGTGTAAAAACTCCAAATTTTATGCAAACCATGCTCATACAGGCTTTAACAAGTAAATAGGCACATAGACCAAAAAGGCATTTTTAGAATTTTCAAGAAAAAAAGACTTTTATAGTGTTTTTATAAAATGGAAAAGATCCCATAATTATTTTTTAGTATTTTTGAAGCAAAGGAAGAGTCATTTTCATCTTGGTGAACTTTATCACTTTTTATAGTTTTAGACACCCTTCTAAACCCTCTGTTTAGATGTTCTTATTGTTCACCATGTGTGGAGTTAAGAAGAAAAATATTAGTATCTTTTGAGGACCCATATGTAATTATAATTAATGAACAATTTAAATTAGTTTAGGGGATGTGCTTTATGAACAATCACTAAGAGCGCATGTAGCCCAGAATGAAGTCAAATCCTCACAAGCAAATTTAATTTATGTATTAAATTTTCATATATTTTTCATGGGAACCTAATATTTTCAAGGATTTTAGGGGGGGAAAATTTGATACACATAAATGGAAATGGTTTATGATTTGGAGGTCTGTACTTAATGAATCATCAATTTGAAGATTCAACTTTAAAACCCTCCTAAATCCCTAAAAAACTAGTTTTGATAAAAATGGATTTTATTAACATCAAATCATCATGGACCAACTTGAAACATTTTTAAATGTCAATTAAACTTAGATAGTATTTTATAAATGTCAATTTTATGTATGGATATGTACGAATGAGGGCATAAATCATGTTTTTATGGAAACAAGCATGTAAAATGAAGTTCAGGGTAGTTTAATAAAACATAATCAATGGATATCAAATCCTAAGAATTATTATTCATCATAAAATATTTAGTTGATCATAAATCATACTATAAGTGTCCCTAATATCTCAATCAAAATGGTCAGTTTGCTGGAAAATGGATCAAAATAGACCTAGTCAACCTTATTGACTGAATGGTGAGAGTTTTCTCATCAAAATCACATATCTAATGATGAAGAAAGTTATTGTATGTCTAATTCATGATTTTTTTAGGTTTCATGGCTCCTTTTTTTAGTTTTAATGGTGAATAAGAGCACAAATTTTCTTTTAGGTCTAATTGGTCTAAATGGCTCAATTGGTCAACTTGTCAAGTTGGAGTTTAGCATTGGATGGCTATTCAAGGAGTTCAATTTGAGTTTCCATGCCATTTTTCTGATGTTACTTTGAGTTTCATGAACTTATCACTCTTTAAGGTCCATTTTCATGTAAGTGAAGGCTATTTAGAGTTGACTAGTCGTGCACTTTGGTTGACTAGTTGACAAGTCATGCATCTATTCTTGATTAACTTGTCACCCAAGCCTTTAAAACACTTCCAACTCAGCCTCAAGTAGAGTTAAAGCATATAAGGATTGACGTAGCATCATTCATGATGATTGACTTGTCAAATATGGGCCCACCATCTCCCTTTCATGCCAAAGTTTGAAATTCCATGCATGCTTTGTGGAGTTTAAAGTTTTTTGATGAATTGTTTAAATATTGTAAAAGGAGTTAGTCTTGAGTTAGTCAACCAAGACTAATCCTTCTCCCCTTTTAATTACATATTGGCTTAGTTAGAATTTTGACATATATATTGGCTTTTTCAAACCATTTTTCATTATTCTTGGAGCTGAAGCAGGAGTTGTATCTAAACCATGCATCAATAAAGGAGATTTTTATTTTGTATATGAGTTTTGATAGAAAACATAGTGTAATTGATTATGTATCAGCATATAAATGGGATTATATCTCCATTTGGAAGATCCCTTCCTCACCTACTACTTTCTTTCTCACCTTCTATAGGTCATTTAAAGAGGTAAAAGGAATCTTGTAATCCAAAATTCTTTCAATTCTTCATCTAAAATATTTATGCTTAAGGGAAATATAGGAATTTTATTAGTTGATATGCATGCATTAGTGTCAAAAAATTCCATAGGATTTAAATAATTTAGGTGCATCACCCTATTAGATAGGATTTACCTTTAGTTTCCCCTTCTCCTTTTCATTTGAAAACAATTGTGATCAGTTTTAATAGATAAAATTTTAAGGGAATTAGCCCTCTTTAGAGGTTCTTATCAGTATAGAGTCACCCAAATTTTGAAGAAGTTCCAATTGTATCAGCTAGAGTGAGGGTGTGCTTTACACATCTTCAAGCTAGGTACACTCCAAAGTGATAACACTAGCCTTAAACACTTGGTGTCAAGTACACAACACAACTGACCATCCAAAAATAAATTATGCAGATTTTATAGCTACATCAAAAATAATATAAAAGGAGATGGAAAATGTTGAAATTGTGCCTACTTTTGATGAAAGTCATAACCAAGATAGAGGGAAATTAGACATAGACTTAATATTATAAACTTATGAATTTCCTTTGAGGATGAGAATGAACTAAAAGAAGAGTAAGTTCAAGCCTTTTGACAATTCTAGAGAAGAAATAATTACCATTTGAGGAGTAAATCAACCAACCCATTAACCATCTCTACTTTTTCAAGCAATACTTAGGTTCTACCTGATGTAAATTATATCAATAATCCTCCTCCTCCTAAAGGACCTACCACTTCTTATCAACCCAATAGTTATGTTTCCTACACCCTAGATAACAAGAAGTTAGAGAAGGCCAAACTTAGTTATGATGTTATTGAGGATCTTAAGAAAACTAAAGCCAATATAACTATGATCACCTAAAAGTGGTAATTAGTTGATAAGAGTGTCACTTGAGTTACCCTATTCCTAGCTTATCCCTATAACCATCTTAGAGAATTGGACACACTTTTACAATCATTTATTAGACCATATTCATCCACAATTAGTAAAAACACAATCCTAGTAGTATCCTCTTAGATCCCAATCCAACTTGCTCAAAAATCTATAAAGAGAACATTAGCACCACATTTGTGACACTACAACCACATGGTGCTAGTGTCCCCAATTAGGTGCTACTGTCCTTAGACTTAACTCTTTCGAATGGATACTTTTTCAAATGTGTACCCATCTTAAGGTTTACCTAATCATATTTTATTATCCACACAAGTAACATAACCATATAAATATAAGTATAATTCACCTCTATTCACTAGATGGAAAATAGATACAAAAGATATTCAAACCAAAGACAAAGTTGAGAAAAATTAAGGTATTTGATCCCTATTGTACCCTACCTCTACATACTACCATTTATAATACCCCTAAGCCCAATTTTCAAACCTTTCAAATCTCAAGCACATTCAAGGCATCCGAGCCCACTCTCATTCTAGCATTCAGTTACACTTGCATCAAGCACTAGGTGGGAGAACTACATCAGGCTTGATCCCTCTTTGAAGTATTGGTATGTAGGCAATTATCTTCACAGTAGGGTGTTGAAGATGTCTAGTCCATCCTAATAATGAACAAAAAATTATTGCCCATGCCATAATTTCAAGGAGGATTAGGGTTTTCACAGTAAATCAAGTTTCATACAAAACATAGAGCTCTAGTTTTAATGCATGTAGGAATAGGACCTATAAACACAGGCACATGTGCTCTTAGAAAATAGGAACAATCCCACAAAGGGGACACTACCACCACTTGAGGGACACTATTCAAACATGGTGATATTATCCATATTACCTGATACTATCTAATGAGTAGACAAACACTAGAATCTTGTTGGTGACATTCATAATTTTCTAGATCTCAACTTTTAGATACCCAGATCATCTGTGACAGTTAATTTTTAGATAACTCTTTATTTATGCCTATTTATTACTATTTTTAGAAAGTCAAAAGAAGTCAAATGCTATAAAAAATCAATACTTAGTTATTGAATATTTATTTAACTGATTTAGACATATCAACCCTATTACTCTAAACATACATTTTACATACTAAAACCCTAAAAGGCTAAATCATTTGGTGAACCCACCTTACTTCAAATATTGCTTCAAAACCTAGCTTGCATTCATCCAAATTTTGTGCAATAAATTTAGGGTTGAATACTTCTAATTATTTGTTTTTTTAGAAAACCAAGCTAATTAAAATCAAATTCACATTAGGGTTTCAATTTATTTTATATATAATTTAAATTGGTGCAAAAGAAACCCTATATTCAAAAACCCTAACCCTAGACACACTTAGGGTTTGTATCCTTTTCTATTTATACCTATATTTTATTTCCAAAACTCAGATTTTAGATTCATATATCTTTTTATTCATATAATCATGATCATAATGATAGAAGAAATTAATCACTTTTATTTTGCAAAGTCTAATACTTTCATTTACATACTTGTTCTCTTTAAATTAGAATGAACTCAGAATAAACATAAACACATGTATAGATTATGACTTATATCAATTTCAATATATGTCATATCTCAAAACATGTTATCTTTGTCTTATATGGGATTCCATTAATAAACAAACCCATACACACATAGAGGATTTAGCATATAAACTAACAACTATGTTTCAAGTTTCAATGCCATTTCTTATGCACAAGAAAGAATCTCCTTCTCATCTCCATGAGGGTGATAAATAATTTCCATCTAACTAGGTCCATGCTATCATTTTTCCATGAGATGAGGTAACTTATAACACTATCACTAATCTTGATACTTATCCTATTCACACCTCTTTCCTATAGGGTGTGTGCCTACATGTTCAAACAAAAATAGCTAGGGTTTGCACTTGTGAAACTCTATGTGATCAACTTATCAATATGAGAAAGATAATTACCGATTTACAAAATCAAAATCAACTACTACATGAAAATATTACAACATTAGAAAAACAATTTACAAGACAAAGGCCTCCAAGGCACAATAGTGTAAATCATGTCTATGCATCTTCACGTAGTCAATTTGTGGCAAACAATGTTACATATCCAAATACTAAATCATAACAAAGTACATATACAACTAGTGATTCAAAAATCATTCAAAGGTCAAATAAGATTTCAAGTGAGACACTAAGGGAAATTATTAAAGCTAAGTTGATCAACATACCTCCTCTACACCTAATGAGGAGATCTAGATATTTTTGTGCATATCATAGAATGCATAGGCATCACACAGATTCATGTTTATAATTGAAAAGGAAAATACACAAGATAATAGATACATATGACTCACACAATGACACTTCATCCACACAACATATAATGAAACATCTACCAATTTAAAAAGGGTCAAATTTAGAAATAGTACCATACCAAAATGGTTACTAAATCATAACTTAGAACAACAAATTTTTTAAAAAGTACAATCACATCAAGAAACATTACAACAAGCAAAAATAAATAAAGCAAATCTACCTCTCCAAAAGGAGGCTCAACGTTCAAAATGGTATGAGTTCAGTCAAAAATATCTACAATAATATGATTATCATGGTCAAGGTTTGGCAAATAGGCCTACGACATCACTTCTCCTATTATAGTTGATAATATTGGTCAACAGGGTTTCGTATTCATTGAACATCCTAGGGTACATCAGTCGTAGATATAGTTTATCAAGGAAAAACATCCAAATACTCTAGAAATTTTACAAAAAGAGTGAGAACTTCAGTTACATAGTTAAAATCATGCTCAACCAACAAGCATTCTCAAACAAGGCCTTATAGCAAAAGAGCCTCCACAACACCATATATCTACAAGAAGCACAATTTTAAAGGGTAGAATCAAATCAATCTTCCAAAGAACAACTCAAAAAATTCAACTCCACAACATGAGGAAATTCCCTCTAGCATTCTAGGTTATCATAAATTTTATGATGAATAATATTATGATTTTAATGATGAACAATACTCAAATTCGTATTGCAACAACATTTAACTACAATATAACAATCACACTACATAAGAGATTACCATTCATATTTTTGACACATGTCACAATAATAGTGAGTCTCCAATGAAACTCATTGGTTAGTATGGTTCATACTCTTGTACATACTTCACTCTCTTGAAGCTTGTACATAGCTTATTTTTATTTGTGTTGGCCCCTAAAGTTTGAATAAGTATTGTTCCATTTTTGGCATGCAACATAGAGGGACCATTGTCCATTTCAATGGAAGTACCAATATGGCATGGAAGGACCATGGCATAGTAGGACCATAACACGTAGCTGATAGGCATGAAAGGAGATGGGTATGAAAGGATAATGGCATAAGAGACCCGATGTGAGAGGACCCCGTTAAGGGAGAACGTGTCATAAGGAAATTAAGAACAAAGGATTTGGAACCAAAGTAGAAGATTAGGGAAGCATATGAGAAGTGAAGCATGAGGGACACATGAGTAGTTAGAAGATAAACTCAAGTAGGACACTTCAACCTCACTGATCAGAGGCTTTGTACTAGCCTATGAGGAATAAAACACTAGGTCGTTAGAATATAGCATAAAATGAGGATCTAGGGGTATAGAGACCTGAGTCTATAGGAATACCTCATTGTAAGACCTATGAATCTTAGTTTTTTGGGAGTCCATGTGCCATCTATTCATGATAGTTATAACTATGACACTTGGTTATGACAAAACAAGTATAAAAACCCCTATTATAATCATTTGGATGATGGTCCTTTGGAGAATAGATATAGCATTTTGTCTTGTAATTCAATAATAGATTAATGAGAAATTAGTGTTTTCTATATTGTGTTACAAGTGATAAATTATTTTAAGTGTTGGATAATGGATGTCTATTTCTAAGTCATGGGTATCTTTTTATTTTATTACTACTGTTAAATAGTGATGGTGATCCTAATTATAGTGGTAGTCAAATCTGGAACAATAAGGATAGTATTAGTATATTTAGTGTGTTTAATAAGCTTTTGAGAACTATATATGAAATATGAATAAATATACAACATGGTGCTACAAAGTCTTTAGGAACTGATGTTTCACTACACACTTTGGGTGAATACACAAGACTAATCTCTCGCGTGATAAGGCCAATGCGTTAGTTTGTTAGGGGAAAGAATTAACACCAAAGTGGAACTAACTAAAAGAACCCAACATTTTGGTTCTATTATCAAGACCCAAATAAATTAGAGCACAATCATGGGAAAATGTTTGAGCACCTAAAGTTGGATAATATTGAAGAATGAGTTACCAATATCGAAGATAATTTTGAAATCCCATATCTTGAATCAAGAGTTTCTATGTGATAGTGGGTAGAGTAGAATCTCTATAGTTCTCTATATGAAACTTTCTTTTTTGAGGTCCTAGTTATCTTTCATTCTTGGATTCTATCATATGCTTAAGGATGATCTAAAGATATCGAAAGAAGGCAACCTTGGACATTTGAGTGGTAGAGGAGTTTAGCATGAATTGGAGTTCCCTAGACACAAGTGGTTAACTTTTGGTGGAGAGGCATTTAGAATAACTATATTTTAGAATATGTTGTGACAACCTATTCATGTCTTGAGGAAGTAAAGTTCTAATTTTGATGAGAGCCAAGGGGATGCTATCTCTCATTGTTCACCTTTGAAATTAAGAAGCTAGTTGTTGACCTTGGATTGGAGACTATACCCATAGAAGGCTAAAATATCATGTGTATGAGCCACATGTTTGGGAGGGGAGACTAGAGGTTGATTGAAGATTATGGGTTCAACATGGTAGCAAGCCAATCAGAATTATATAAATGAAAGTATGATGAATACTGACAAAGGATCATGGGATTTAGTGGTGCGAGAAGATATTATGAGACCTCTAGGAGTGATATGAAGAGAAATAAGGAGGTATATATGCATGGGGGACACATCAATTTTTATCTATGTTCTTTTCCACTTCTATCCTATGAAGGACAACCAAGCTGGACTTCAAGAATCAAGGAACCAAGTATGGATCAACTAGGATCCCCAATTATAGTACATGCTCATGCCTTTGAGTCAGACATAATACATATACATAATTGTGACACAAATAAATTAGAGTCAAAAAATGATTTGGTAAGGGAAACTTCAACTAGGATAATTGACACTCATTTAGAATCTACATTATCTTTACCTCTTTAAGGGAATTTTATGGCATAGCTTGGGATGCCTGGTGGATCTGGCCCCCAAGGCTAGAATATAGGCCCAAACTTAGGTAACCAACCTCTACCATGCCTCTTTTTATGGGCACTATTACTAGAGGTGATAGAGGGGGATTAGGAGGAGGCAAAATCTCTCTTTATGGGATAGGAGCTGGATCTTCCCAGCAATCACCTGCTCAACCACAACCCACTATGATCTACTATGAGATGACATAGTATTTACCTAAATATCGAGGGTTAGAGAATGTAACTGAGCATATCCATAATTACAAACTAATTTGGAGAGCACCAGGCATCACATCTTTAGAATGAAAGGATACTTAGTTTGTCACTATGATTTTAGAGTGTGCACATAAGTGGTATCAAAAGTTTGACCTATAACAAGTAGTGGTTAACTAGTATTAACTCAAAACCACCTTATTACAAGAATTTAACATTATTGAGTTTAAGAAATAGAGTATAATAGTGCTAAAGAACATAAAGCAATGACTTATAAAGAGTGTGCATGAGTATGATCATGATTTAAAATATTGCTTTATAAATTGTCATTTGAAATAAAATTGATAAACATGCACGATGGTTTGTGGGAGGCTTATTGTTACATTTCCATCATACTTTGTCACAAAGAACATTCACTAGAGTGTGTGAGGCTCTGAAAGTTGCCCTCTATACTAAAGCAGTTAGAAGCATAGATACCAAGATTAGTCCCTTTATGGAGGTACAAATAGCATCCATGGCATCACAACTTGAAAAGTTGATGACAAAAAATTCACATGAGACATGTAGTGGTGTCTGAGGTATCAACCATGAAATTAAAGGGCACATAAGGAATAACTACCTATGTAAGAATATCTATGTAGTACTAAAACAAACTTATGAGATCTGTCATGAGGAACATGATGTTCATTCTTGTCCACTTTGAAATGGGATACAAACACTAAGGTGTTTGATTATTGTAATATTTTTTATGCCTACACCCATCACAGTAATGATTGGTAATTGATTAGTGATGTTCATGAAGCTTGAGTGCATGGCATGTGCTAAACCTTAGTAACCAATACCCAAGATAATGGTGGTTACTATGGGAGAGGGAAAGGATGAATATGGGGTAGTGGTTAGTTTCCATTAAGAACCTATTACAAATGTGGTTCTCCATACGACTATCAAAGAGATTTCCTAGAGTACTTGACTTGTGTATTTTATAAAAAGAGCATTGACTAGAAGAGTGTCCTGATCTATATGCAACCATCACTAAGGAATGCAATGAAAAAGGTGTTAGCATGATTTGAATAGATAACCCACAATGTCATACATGTCTAGCCATCCTAATAGTGCAATAAGTAAATATCACCACTGGTAGTGGGGGACAGACTCAATCCACAACTAACCTAATCAAAAAGGTACATCAACAAGAACCATGGGTAAGGAAATACCATGATGTATAGTAGCAAAAGGATGTCCTCTAGGATATAATGAAAATTATATGAGAGATTTAAGCCAATATTAAATACCTCAAGGATAAGGACGTGACATAACACACCATAGAATAAAGAGAAGTTGAACCTCAACTTATGTTGTGAGATAATTTTTAAGAACTGTGCAAACATATACTGGATGAAGACATTAGTCCCCAACTTAGCGATTGGATTAAAAGTTATGACCATATACTAAATGAAGTCCACTCTCACCTCAATTGGAAAATGGAAGATCATTATCTAAATCATGCCTGATGATAAGAAACTCCTAGTTCCTCCATCTCCATAAAAGATGGAGAGATATTGGTTAATGTTGCTATCAATGGGTGGGTAATATAGGATATTCTAGTAGATACAGGGATAGAAGTTAATGTTCTCACTAAAGATGATTGGTGACAAATGTCTAGTCCACCCCTGTAGCCCCCCTGTAGCCCTCTCTTCATGTCTTGTTTATGGTAAATAAGACTCAAGCACATCTTATTGGAGTCCTAAAAAATGTCATCATTGACATATTGGGGGTTCCCTTAAAAGTAGATTTTGAGGTCTTAGAGTTGGCAAAAGCTGATGACTATCTAGATCTACTAGGAAGGCCTTAATGCTACAAGAACCATGTAGACTTGAGATTTAAAAACTAATACATTAGCCTTGAAAATACTAATCAACATGTAGTAATACCCTTAGACTAAGCACAAGGACCTCCCTATATCAAGCTCATGAGTGTTGATGAAGACATCAATAACTTGTATCAAGTTATTGCTCAAAATGATGAACAACATGATCCAATGCCAGATGATATTCTTTGATAGATAGACAACCAGTCTATCTTAGATACTACAATTAATGCTTGCAACTATTGGGCCCATGGTGACTATGATCTCACTAAAAAGTCGATCACACACCAACTTCCTAAATGTCACAAGTTTGTGTACCTCATGGGTTTAGAAATTAGAGGACCATTGGTAGGACCACTAGTTGAAAGACTTGATGAAACCCATGGTTCCAAGGACAAAAGGAGGTGTGTAACTTTGTCTAACACCTTGAAGAGTTCTATGATATTGAGAATGGTTGAATGAGGTCATTATATCATATTTTTTATGGTACCACTACCAGATGGTGGTATACTCATAAAGAGTACCTTTTATACTGGGATCAAGTGCAATTTTCTATACATCATACATTTTACCATGATAATAAGATCATAGGCACACTTAGTTACAGTGGCATGTAAGCACACAAACCTCACATTGAGGCTTGTGAGAACATATGGCATGCTGAGGAAATATCCTTACTAGAATACATCTTGGTGCATGTATTTTATGTAAATTTGCACACTTGGGTGTGAGCTTGGTACATTAATGAAGAGAGGCACATGGGAACAAGATTCTGACAGTCACTAAAATAAAACATGACATTAGTGCTCTCTTATTTTTCACCAGGGATGGACTTGCACCTTACCCTTCAAGCTATGCATGAATTAGTCATTGGAGACCCAAGTCCTATCAAAGACTTCCTAAACTATATTCATCAATAACCTACAAAACCCTTGCATTTATTCATTGAGCCCCCCACCCAATTAGTTCCTACACCATCAATAATTCCTAGTGAAGAATGCTATCAAGAGATCTGCCTAGGAAAGCCAAAATTCATCTTCCAAGTAGATGAAGGTGAAGAGTCTACTTCACTCAATCCCTTGACTAACCACTTAGATGTCCCTATAAGTACTAGTTCATGAACTATTCAAGACACAATTTATCTGATGGACAACCCTTATCATGGGCCCATTAAAACTATTCAATGTAACATTGGCATGGAGCAAGAGTCAAAGATGGCTACAATCATAAATTATTGGATTGACACAAAAATTTCAAAGATTTTTGAGTTGTTGAAAGAGTATCAAGATTTATTTCTAAGGAATTATAGTGAAATAAAAGGATTCCATCCTTCCTTAGGAAAGATGCACATAAAGCTAACTGATAATGCTCACCCCATAAAGAAATGACCATACAAGATGAACCCCAACCTTTGAGTGCGAGTGAAAGAAGTGATCGATAGCATGCTCCATGCTAGAGTAATTACTCGCATAGATAAATCTAAATGGGTTAATCCCATGGTAATCAATATAAAAAAGGATGGGCATATTTGTATCTATGTGGATTATCGTGTCTTCAATGAATCTTGTGTGATAGATCCTTTCTTAATGCCCTTCATAGAGGAAATCCTAGAAGGTGTTGCTAGTTGTGAAGTATACTCTTTTACAAATGGGTTCTCAAGGTACCACCAAATCTAGATAGCTGAGGAAGACCAATCCAATATTATTTTTACTACTGAATGGGGATCTTTTGCCTATACCATCATGCCTTTTGGTTTGAAAAATGCCCTAGTATTATTTTCATGGATAGCAGTTGAGGCTTTCAAATATTTTATTCATAAATTCCTCCAAGTATACTTGGATGATTGGATGGTATACAGGTTGGTCAAGGACCATTGTGCCAATTTGAGACTCATGCTTGACCACTGTCAAGTGTTTCAAAATTGCTTAAATTTGAAGAAGTGTTTGTTCACAACATCTTTTGGTGTACTTCTTGGGCATATCATTTATAAGGAAGGACTCTTGGTAGACCCAACTAAGGTCTTTATGATTCTTTGATTGCCAACACCTAATACTCAGTATGAGGTGCATGCCTTCCTACGACACATAGGCTAATACAAAAATTTCATTTAGGGTTATGCCAAGATTGTAGTGCCCCTAAAAGAGGTTTTAAATCATAATGAATAGTTTATGTGGATGAATTCTTGTAAATAAAATTTTGAAACACTCAAAGAAAGGCTAGTTGTTGCTCCTATCTTACAATTTCTTGATTATACAAAGTATTTTCATGTCCATGTTGATGCATATGAGATAACAATCGACATGATACTTGCATAACTAGGTGAAGGACATTTGGATAATTGATTTACTTTGCTAGTAAAAAGATGACATCAACTAAAAGGAACTATACCGCCACAGAGTGTGAAGCTTTGTTTATGGTTTATGCTCTACAAAATTTTAGGTAGTACCTTCTAGCCACCCCATTTATGTTTTATATATACCATGAGGCCTTGAAGTATCTAGTCAACAAACTAGTTCTACATGGAAGAATTTGCCATTGGATTGTCCTGTTCTAAGAATTCTAGTTTTTTATGGTAGTAAAGCCTAGGAAGACCAACTATGGACCTAATCATTTATCCCAAATTTTAAATGGAGAACTACCACATGCCATAAATAATGATCTTCCTAATGTATAACTCTTTTGAGTTGATTAGGTACTTGAAGGGTTGGAGGATATTATGGTATATTTTAACACTAGTTGCATGCCTAACTCCCTCACTTCATAGGAGAAAAAGTAACTTGCAATTCGTGCCACACCTTATCAACTAATAGTAGGAGATATTTATAAAATAGATCATGATGAGATGCTTCGATACTATGTAATGCACTATGAGCAACCCAAGGTGCTATGAGAAGTCTATGAAGGTATTATCTAAGGACATTATGTTGGAGAGGTTACTGTGGACAAGGTCCTACTCATTAATCTCTAGTGGCCAACTTTATTCAAAGATGCAAAGTTGTATGTTAGGTAGTGTGATGTCTACTAGCACATAGGGAAACTAAACTAGAGAGATGGTATGCCATTACATCCTATTCCTTCTCAATAACCATTCAAAAAATGGGCTATCAATTTTGTGGGACCCATCACTCTAGTAGGATGATGAACGGGCTCTTAGTACATCATAAGCAACAACTGACTACCTCATGTGCCAAGATAAATCAACACCAATAAAAGATTTTACTATGGTAACTGTTATGTGATTCACCTAGGAGAACATTATAACATGATTCAAATGTCCCCTAAGTTTTACCAATGTTCATGGCACCCACTTTTTAAATGAGATGATTCACATCTTATTAGACGAGTTCATGAGTGTGCACCACAAGATAACACCATATCACCCATAGGCCAATAGAATAGATAAATCCTTCAATAAGATCCTTGGTACCACTTTGACAAAAAATTGCAATATTGGCCAGACTGATTGGGATGATAGAGTATCTATAGTACTTTGGACATACCAAACTACATACAAGTGCCTCAACAAAAGTACACCATGAAACCTAGTGTATGGAAAGGAAGTGATCATGCCCATGTA
Source organism: Torreya grandis (assembly GCA_037957365.1). Classification (NCBI taxonomy): domain Eukaryota; kingdom Viridiplantae; phylum Streptophyta; class Pinopsida; order Cupressales; family Taxaceae; genus Torreya; species Torreya grandis. The sequence continues at coordinate 7,895,065 of JARHVA010000083.1, forward strand.
TTTCTTAGTTACATCTCTCCATATAACACATGTGGGAAACTTAGATGATTAAGCCTATTTGAAATCATGTCTTGATGATTTAATGAAACTAGATGAGATTCAATTTCTCACCCACTAGAGTCAGGATGTTAAGAAACACAAACAAAAAGCATGACATGATCACCATCTAAAGAATAAAGTATTTTTTCCAAGCATGAAATTTATGTTATATGAATCTAAGTTTATATACCACCTTAGGAAGCTCTGTATCCATTGGGATGGTCTATTCATAGTTCATAGCATTTGACCTACTAGGGCTTATTGATTAAAATGAATGGATGGTCAATTCATCTCGGGGCACTATAATGGCAATTAGCTTCAACCATATTGTGATTCTATTTAGCTTAACTTTTTTAATCAATAAGGCTCAAGTCCATTAGGTTAGAATTTACTACTTTTAATAAAAAGTGTTTCCCTTAAGGTGTATGGCTCTTTATTATAATTTTGGGTTCCTATACTTAGATTGTTTTTGTGGAGGATCACAAACCCTTTTAGTGTGGGGTAAGGCATCATGCATATGAATACAAGACATAAGATGTGTAGGTGCACAAGTACAATAAGGTATAAGAGCCATCTATGGCACATAATTGATTAAGGGTGCATGAGTCATTCAATTCACTTTGAAAGCATTTTGAAAGGTTCTCACCATTTAGGTGATATATATCTTCTACTACACTAAAAAAGTGGGAAATAGTTGTCATCCACTTCCAAGAAAGCTACAGGAAAGGATGAAAAATTAATGAAATAAGGTTAGTTATGATGAGAATCATGTGAGTGGAATGTTGGGACAAATTGGTTAAGGCACTAAATGCTCAATACAAGATTTGAAATATGAAGGCCATTAAAAGATGTGCATTAATTATTATAAGTGACAAGGGGAGGGAAATAATTGATGAAGGTAAACCCCCCAAAGGGCCTATAAATAAGCTTGATAAAATCATTTTACACTTTACCTTGCTATAATCTTTGAGTGCTAAGAATAAACGATGAACTAGGGAACCAAAGACTACGACACAACCAAATTTCTTTCAGAGTAGAGTGTTTATAGAGTTGGTAATGTAAAAAAGGTTATTTCTAGGTGAGAAAAGAGGTTGCTAATTCTGGATTTAAATATAGGAGTGAGAAATTTGAGGTTGTAGGTTGTAAATCTACCATTGTCAAAGTGTGAAGCTAGAGAGCTGAAGGAAGTTAAGCTTCCACCACGTATTCATTTAGAAACATGGGATGATTATATATTAACCTTTTAGCACCATGAAGGGTAATGTAGCCAAAGAAAAAATCTAAAACACTTGAAAAGCTTCCAACCATACCAGAGGAGGAAGAGGTGAATGGAGTTTATTGGTTCTCTAATAGGGAGGAGGTACCAAGAAACCAATAATAGAGACTAGAATGAGTGCAATGTGCAAGAGTTTTGAGAGAATGCATAAAAAGAGAAGTAAGAAAGAGTGCAAAAGAAGTAGAAAAGATGGACAAGAATGGAAATTAGGCACAAAACTCATCAGCACAAAATGCCCCAACATCTCCCCCTCTGTCTTTACTCATAGAGGATATGCAATACCCAAAATCGGTCTTACACGTAGAGAACTAGGTCTCTAAGGTGTCAACTACCACCATTTCTGACTATAGACACTATTATCTAGGAAATGAGGTAGAACTACATAATGACTACCAAGTTTAGACCACTAACACAAGGAACCAAGTGGTCTATGACTTGTCCATCAACAAGCAACTGGACAAGGTCAACCTCTTTTAATTTTTTGAGCTGACATACATTGGCAAGCCTATTGAGGTAGTTCAGTTCCTCTTCTCATGCATCCATGAGGACTATATCCATTTCATGAGGTATAACATGAAGATAACTATATAAAGGATAAACAAAGTTATATGACTTCAATACTCAAGGGTGAATATGTTGGATGACTTGGTGAATATGGAAGAGATTCATTGGACTGCCACCATGTTTATGTACCAAATACAAGGGCATGCAATGCACATAAGGAACCTGTAGGATCCCACCCTCAGAGTCACAATGCAGATTATTTATACCAAGGTTAGAAGGACTAACAGGTGGAAGGAGGTGGACATGGCCCACCTATACATTGCCTACCAAGTCTCCTAGGGAATAAAGTATAATTGGGCACTGTACTTTACCTAAAATATAGTTGAGGATGTAGATAAAGTGCACAAAATGCCTAAGTATAGGTTTCCTTAGGGAAAAATCTTGTTATTTTTATTTATTGACAAGATCAGGGTGCCTAACTATAGCTTAGGTTCATTAAAGTGGGTGTACCCCCCACTCATAGGTCCCCAACCAAGTGCTTCAAAGCCTTCACTTGCCCCTAACACATTACCTCATCTTATAAGATGAAGATGAGGTACTAGTTTGATAGGATGAAGGAAAATTTTGAGAATGAATTTTGCATTCTAAAGGATTTCCCTCGCTAATTATAAATGAAATAGAATTTTATATAAAGTAACATTACTCCCTAGCATGCATTTGCATGAATCCTTTAGGAGATCTTTTAGCATGGCTAAAACTGCCATATGCCTTCTCTATGCACTACTTCATCAATTCTATCAATCAAATTTATGATGCATAACCAATCAATTTATAGGCAGAGTGGATTGATGTAGAGTTCCACACCCTCTAAACAATGCTTGTGTATCTCGATAAGAAGGCCTTTATGGAAAAAGGGGAAATGGACTTAACCAATATCAAGGTTAAGAATATTCTAGTCAGGGAGCAAGTCCATAAAATATTCTATATGTTATGCCCATGCCAGTACCTTTAATATGGATAACCTAAGGAGATGCTCTCTTAGGCACTATAAGTATGAAGGAAGCATCTAGAGTCAAGTGCCAGTTCTAGTACGCAATAAGCCTACCAAAAATGATAGAGGATGATGGAGGCACAACCCTCTAAAACCACTACTTCTTGCCCTTCCATGTCATGACCACCTCCACCTCACCCTTCACCTTCTCCACCTTGCCCTTCAACTTCACCACCTCATCTATCCCCTTCCCTACCTTACACTTCTCTTATTTCACCTTCTGTTACTCATTCTTCTCCTTCCCACTTACCTACCCTAAACCCTTCATCTCCTCAGCCAAATCCCCTACCTTCTCCACCTCCATGAACACCTTCGATTCTACCTTCTCCAAGGACTGACATAGGGTTAGCCCCACACCAACCTCCAAGGAAAGTACCCTAATCGGACCCCTCTTAGGTAGAGATTCATAGTTTTGGATTGGACTCTAAAAAGACTGCATCCCCAGAATAAGAGGCCCCATATAGAGATGAACTTGATATTGATGGAGTGGGAGCAAGTGATATGACATCAAGAAGTCATCAAGAGGATGAGCTTGAACAAGACCTAGAAAAGGAGAAGGGGCTAATAAAATAATAAGAACAAAAAGGGCCATCCACTACACACAAACATTACTAGTTTGGTATATAGGATAAGGACCTTTAGCTTTAGAAGCACTTCCACCCTAAACATGTAACCCCAAAAACAAGGAAGTAGGTATCCTTACTTTTGGAGATGTACAACAAGGAACCCTAATTCGATATTCCTTTAGATTGCATTTTTCTAGCCCAGATACTCCAGGTCTACCAGACCTTATAAAGATTGATCCACAACAACTCTCTCCAATAATGACAAGGGCTGAATTTTTGAAAATAGAAATGGAAATGATGTGCTAAAACATTTTTTTAGATTCAGATGCATTCATGGTGGAGAGGAAAAATGGTAGGGTCATAGAGATGTATAATAAAGCAGTTGTAAAAAAGTAAGCACTTGTTGAGGAAGTGGCCTCCTTGAAACAATAGATCCAATAGGCCACTGAGGCTAAGGTAAGGGTTTTAAACCTTTGCAAAACAATTTTGAATGAGAAATTGAAACATATGGATGGTGTATCATTAGACAAGGATGCTATTGAGAAATTAGAAACATTGGTTGAGATTTTACTCAAGAAAAAAAAGGAGTGCCTTGTGTTAAGAGATGAGGCCAAGGAAATAATTGAATAATTCACCATGGTGGTAGAAATTTGTAAAAGCATCTTAGAAAGAGTTAGGGAAGTTATCCCCATTTTGGATGACATTTTTTTGCACCTAACATGCTTGAATAAAATAGTGGAAGCTTGGATCCATGATGAGGAGGTCTTGAGACAATAAGTAGTTGATGCTTCCATTTTAATAAAAGACCACACTGAGTGTGTAAAGCATTTAAATATGTTAAAATGATGTAAGACACAATGAATAACCATCATCAATAAATAAAAGTTTTGATATACTCTGAGGATAGGTTGACAAGGAGGTTTTTAATTAGAAGACATCCAGAAGGAAGCCAGTGTAGCCTTGGATAAATAAATGTAAAAGACCAAGACTCCAACTTAGCCTGAGGAGTTGAAAGAAGCAATGGAGGCCTTTGAAGGAATAACTACAAAAGTCCTTGATGTATTGTCCCATTGGGATGGGATGAAGAAGGAACTTGAGTAGAGGGGGCCAAATTTTTTGGAGGATGCTAAGATGGCTTAGTTTGGGATAAACTAAGAGTATAGTGTGGGGTGATGTTGGCCCCTAAATTTTGAATAAGTATTATTCTATTTTTGTCACATAGTGTAGAGGGACCATTGTCCATTTTTATGTAAGTACCAACATGACATTAAAGGACCATGATGTGGGAGGACCATGACATGTAGCTGATAGACATAGAAGGAGATGGACATGGAAAGACAATGGCATAGGAGACCCAGTGAAAGAGGACCTAATCAAGGGAGAATGTGTCGTGAGGGACTCAAGAACATAGGACTCAAAACCAAAGTGAAAGACTAGGGGAGTGTGTAGAAAGTGGAGCACGAGGGACATAGGAGTAGTTAGAAGAGAAACTCAAATATGACACTTTGACCCCATCAATCGAAGGTTTTGTACTAGCATGTGAGGAACATAACACTTGGCAATTAGAATATAACATAGAATGATGATCTAGGGGAATAGAGACCTGAGCCTATAGGAATACCTCATTATAAGAGCCATGAATTTTAGTTTGTTAGGAGTTTGTGTGTCATTTGTTCGTGATAGTTAGAACTATGACACTTGGTTAGGGAAAAACAAGTATAAAAACCCCTATTTTAATCATTTGAATGATGGTCCTTTGGAGAATAGATATAACATTGTCTTGTTTTTAGTAAGTGATTAATGAGAAATCAATGTTTTCTATATTATGTTATGAGTGATAAATTATTATAAGTGTTGGATAATGGATGTCTATTTCTAAGTCACATGTATCTTTTTCTTTTATCAGTACTGTTAAATAGTAATGGTGATCCCAGTGATAGTGGTAGTCAAATTTGGAATAATGAGGATAATAGTAGTATATTTAGTGTGTTAAATAACCTTTTAAGAACTATGTATGAAAGATGAAAAAATATATAACATGGTGCTACAAAGCCTTTAAGAACTAGTCTTTCAATGTATGTTTCAGGTGAGTGCATGAGACTCATCTCTCACATGATAGGGCCAATGCATTAGCTTGTTAGGGGAAAGCTTCAGTGCCAAAGTGGAACTAACTAAAAGAACCCAATAATTTTCTTGTACATAACTTATACTCAGAAAACACAAAATCAATATAACATGTCAAAATACAAAAGCATTCAAATATTTTAAAAACATAAAGTTTATACATTGTATGAATTGTTATGTTTACATTTATACTACTTGCTAGATATTGCATATTTCTAGCTATCTTAGTATGGTTGATTCTATCATTCGCATATGCTTCACTTGTTTTTTTTGAGTGCTTTTAAATTCTAGATAGGACTCCGATCCCTTACATTGATCTAGACTAACAATATTCTACCCATTGGGGGAATTTACACCGATCGAGGTTTATACATTGATACATCTGACCACTTGGGGAAATCTCCTACATAGTTGATACTACCAAGTTTTATCTTTACATAATATACATTCTAGTTTATGCATTGATTTATATTGATATTGATCATTTCTCTTTATTACTTAGATTTTTTGTCGACTATCACTAGTTGACTCAATATATATGCATCCTATCATCTATATAGATTCTTATTACACAGTTATACATACTTTCATTTTTATTTCCTAGATTATACTTGATTGTGTTCCTATGCTTCTTCCATCTTTGAGGGTATTTGAATATGCCATTATTCTTAGGCTCTACACCACTTCTCTATTTTTAGGCCTTGGACATGTGCCCATGTCCCTTGTGTGTGCGTGTTTTTTTACTTCTATATGTGGATATTTGAACATGCCCTTCTATGTGGATCTATGCTAAATTGCTTATTGCTTGCATATGTGGACATTTAAACATGTCTTTTATGTCTTTATTCTCAAATTTGGTGACATGTGCCCATGTACCTTGTATTATGGCCTTTTGGCCTATCTTTTATGTGCCTCATGTGCTTGAATGTTTGCTTCCTTGTATACTTCTACACCATGACACTTATATTTACTTGTTACACACACACACACACCAATTTTTGATGCCATGAGGGACCTCATGCATCTACCCTTCCTAATTGGGAGCCTTGCAAGACATCATGCCCTATCCCCCTAGGTAGTTAATAATATTTTCTTCTATATACATTGATTACATCTATTTGGACACCTTTATGCAATGATAGATTGTAACAGACATCATACATTACCTACTTATGCTCAAATTCATTTACATTTGGATGTTATGTATTATACATTATATTGAAATATCATGCACAGGATCTGACTAACACATTTTGTAGAGCTAATTATTTAGAGGGAAGTTATTACATAGGTTTCACAACTACCCTCAAAAGAGGGTACATTCATAGAGTTTTTTCACATCGATTAAGCTCCTACATTACTTTTCATAGATACATTTTAGCACACAAACTAATTTTTAGACATCAGACTCAGATTACTCATAAAACATAATAGATATTCCAAATTTAGTTCGAATCACTCAAAAGTTAGACTAGGAAGTCATTAGTGCCCAAATTAGGACACTAGCACTATAGGGCACTACTGTCCACTATAAGGTGATACTATCCATTAGCCCTAGCTTCAGGATAGTCTGGATCATTTAGACCAGTACACCATGTAAAATATATATTTTCATAGATACAATCATAGGTTTGGTAGTTATGTTCATATTTAGTTTAGAGACATTCATTTTAGCTCCGATTCATATCCATTACTAAGATTTTGGGGAATCATGTGTGGCATGATCACTCATATGTTTAGATAAGTTACACATATTTGACTATTACATACTTGATTCGAATTCAATATACTCACATATCATATTGGGGACATGTGCATGACACATTAGTTTTCATACACTCAGCTACACACAAGTTGATTAGATGGAATGGTAAAATTGTTGTCATTATCTATGCTATATACACTTGCTATCACAATCTAGGTTGTCACCATATTCGTGCCTTACTCCATCTATAGTCAAATTTACTAGTTAGATACCATACCCAAGTGGCTATGGAGCCGAATACATAGTTAAATTTACTCATTTAAATACTTTTAACACTTTGTGTAATTCAGTTAAAGATGCATCTAATTCACATAGGTGGGCAATGATGGAGTCATGTCCTACTTGAGTTTTTGAGCCACCTTCATGATAGGGTTAGACACACTTACAATCTTATCTAAGCTATTTAAAGAATTAGGATCCACTAAACAAGGGTGGGAAATGATGGAGTCAAAATTGGTTTGAGCTCTTGAGCCACTCATATGAGGATTGAGCAAGATATCAACTTAGTCAAAGTTTTTTAATGATATGATTACTATGCACAATCACACACATATGTTGTCACCAGCTTAATGCATTAGTTCACATACCCAATGAGGTTTATTCATTCCTTTCCTCTCTCATTATTCAACTTTACTTAGTTACATTATTTCATCATAGTCTTTTGCTTTTGATCATATATTAAGTAAGGACTAATTTTTACATGTTTCATTATAGGAAATTACTCTAGATCATGTTCTACATATGCAAACCCAAATTTGCATAATTAGACTCAACTACATGGGCTTTAATTCCAAGTTAGGTTTAGGTACACTTATTTTTAACTTTATACTAGTCATTTTACTTTGTTGCATTACTAGCATAAAGGGGAGGCAAATGGAATCTCCAAAAAGTGGTAATTGGATGTGTAGATGAAACTTTGAGCTATTGGATTTGATTGTGCAATTACATCAAAACATCAAAAATTTCAATGCACCAATTAAGATATAGAGACATTAAGATAATAATGCAAACATAAATGAATATTAATAGCAACACTTAAATCCTAAAGATAATTGCTCCAAACCAAGATCAAATAATAAAGTACTAAAGGATTTGGATTGAGATTTTGCTTAGCATAGACTCAAATCTGCATCATTATGATAGCTTGATTATTTGACTTGGATGGACTAGTTGATTATATTGACATGAAGATTTTATGGACTCCTTTATTGGTTTCTCATTATTGCTCATTCATTCCAATGGAGGATCGGAGATGTTTAAACAGAAGAGAAAGGAAGGATTAAAAATGAATTAAAAATTCCTTGGAAGCCTCTAGAATAGAGGCTTTTAGAGAAAAAGGGCCAAGTTAGAGAGTATTCTAGAATTGGATAATTATATAATCCATTTAAGGGCTAAGTAGGATTAATATGGGATTAGGATGGGTGATTATATAGGTGATTAGGGACCAGGGATGTAGGGAAGCTTAGGAATAAGCTAGTGTAGGTGGATCATGGGAATTTTAAATTCCCAAATAATGGGTAAGTGGGATTAGGATAGGATTAAGAAATGATTAGAGGGATTAATAGATTGGTGGGGTAGGGATAAGGTTAATGGATGAAGGATGAAGAAGGGGGATGTTAGATAAATGACTAGAAATGGTGATATTATAATGAAATTAGAGGGGATAAACAAAATAGGTGAAATTAATGTTGACTAATATTAATATTAATGATGATAAAGGAAGCAAGAAAATTTAGATGTATGTATTTTCCCTATTTTAAAGGGAATTAAGATTGGTTGAATTAGAAGGAGTAATGGTCTTTAAAATAAAAACTATTTCATAGATGAATGTTAGTTGATATGATATCCCCTTGAGGGGACATACGAGGAGGAATGCGATGGATGGCCACTCAAAAGAAGAAACAAGGGGTGGGATACGATTTATAAACAAGGGGATGGGATGATAGATGTGAGATAGATGATGAAGAAAATGAACTTGACCTGAGTAGTGAGTTATAAATGAATTATGCTTGTGGTAAAGGCATATGCATAGGGAGTAGAAATGGTGATGATGATGAGATAAAAGGCTGTAAGATTTCAACATATCCTAGGCCAAAATTCATGCTAGGGAGAGATACAAACCAAGATGATAAAGGCCATGAATTGTCAACATATCCCAAGCAATGACACATGCTAGGAGAGCATGAACGCAAAGATAACATAATAATTTGATAAGATTAATGATATGTGTAGCTCAAAGCTAAATTTGAGTGATGATATGAAGGGGATGAGAGAGAGAGAGGAGATTGTATGATCAAGTGACCAAAATATGAAGGGTAATAATTAGACTACATTGCATTAAATCAATGATTCACAATGAGATTAATAGTGATGATGCCCTTAGTAAGGACACATGTAGTGGAATGATAGATGATGATAAAGTTACAGTTTAGGTCATGCCCCAGTCGAGGGAGGAAAATATAAACTTAAAATGATGAATTGACAAATCAATGATAATGGATGAATGATGGGAGGAAATATAGATGTTATGATTTCTTAAGCCCAATATATAGATGTGTGTGATTGATGAAATGATTAAGGATATGATTGTGGTCTGGTGATTGATTAGTAGATGATTTGATGAATGATTGATATTATAGCTCAAATATTTGACTGATGTAGTATGTGAGGATAATGAGGGACATAAAATATGTGATGAAAAATTATTGAGGAAGAGGGGAAGAGTGGCCAAACTGACCTTAGATATGATACATGACTAAGCACTACTTACATAGTCTAAAAAGATCTCAGGCCAATGTAGTTTGGACAAGGTGATAGATGACAAGATAAAATAGAGGATGATGATAATGAATGTTAGACATGTTAGTTGTTAGATACATGGTTGACAACTAGAGAGATGATAAACAATTGACTAGAGGATATAGATGTGATGATAAATGAATTAGAGAAATGATTAAACATTATATGAATGGATTGGGATGATGGATTTTAGGATGGGATACAGATAATTAGATGATTAGGAGAAATAATCAATCCATTATTATTGTAATAGGGCTCACCATAGTCTAAGCAATCCAATAAATATAACACTTGGAAATATGCCCCATGATATAAGTATGACCAATGGAAAATTGTGCCAAAGTGCATGGGTAACTAGCGAACTCTACATAAACGAGGGCACCTAAAAGAATTATTATAGCTTTAGGTGTCATCCTAACATCCTCATTCATTGCCCAATATACAAAAATATATATGATTCAAGACTAAAAATAAATGTAGACAAACATAAGATAATCAAATATTTACATAGTATACATATAAATAAGTCAAACAACACACAATAGATGAGTAACACACATAAGTGTTTACATCGAGATGCATTATGTCTTGTTGATTATCTTAATTAGAGTTGATGGGAGGATTGATTAGGTGATGAGTTGGACTAGGATGAGCATGATGTGAACATGGATATATATTTGGATAAGATATAGACTTGAATTAGACTAGGGATGATGATTATGATTAGGATTTGGATATAAATATGGATTTTGGAGTAGACTAGTGACTTAGATAAGGATAAGGATTTAGATACGTATATGGATTTGGAATAGATGAGGGATGAGGATTAGGATAAGCATGCCAAAGACATTAGGATAAGGTGACTAATATTATGAGATGATTAGGATATAAGACAAGATGAAATGATAAGATAAATAAGACATTAGATAGGATGACAGGGATGTGTAGGACATATGGTAAGATGACATAAGACAAGACAACTTATATTGTTTTGGATTTTTTGGATTTTATAATTTTTAATATTTTTGTAATATTTATGTACACTATACAAATGAGGTTACTAACAAAGGGAATACCAAGCCTAGAAACCAAGATAAGGATGTTTGGAATAATGAATGAGGGTGATGTTAAATAGGGAATGATGACCAAGGAAGAATAGACTAGGGATCACTAATTACTACATCATAAAGGAACCATATATTTAGTTAACTAAGTGTCTATTAGAGGATATGCCAAAATGATTTTGAAAAATGTCTCAAGACACCTTCCTCCTTGTGAAGGTCAATATTGGAAGAAAGGATCATAATAGGATGCATGATGGTAGATGTTGGGTAGGAACAATAGATTGTAGGATAAGATAGATAATGATGATGTGAATAGGATATTATATGGATGGAATGTATTCTCCCCCAAGTGTTGAGGTATAGTTTAGATAATATATTATTTTACCATGACACTGGAAAATGGTTTTCATCATAATACTTGCCCAAGGCACTAGAATACTAGTTTTCATTGTTGGATGAATGATTTTTTATTGTATTTTTTACCTTTTTTTATTTTTTTTTATTTTTTTGACTTTTTTAGATGACATCTTGATTTATTGGATATGGGTACAAGATGAATGATGAATACATATTAGTGATCTTTAGCCAACACCTATTTTAAAGATGTGTGATACTAGGATCATGTTATCACTACTAGATGTATTGACATCCTTATGACCTTCATTGATTCTTGATTATAACCCATTTAGGTATCTATACCAGGTGTCTTTATCATCCCTATGAGAGGAGGTGCTACCCTGGAAGGTGATGTGAGTTATGGATTGGATTGGATCATGATGAAGATAGAGGTGTATTGGACTAAGATGGATAGTAAGATCAGGGTAGGAAGGTATGATGGGTGATTGGGGAGTGGGACTAGTAGTCACACACACCATTTGACATGTTAGACATTTTATATTTGATTGGTGAAATATGATAAAAGACTATAGGAGATCCAAGACATTTTGATTTTATAGTTCATCTTTAACCTAATTATTTGAAGGATTATCAACCATATTGATAATGATTTTGAAATTATTTAGATTTTTAGACTTGATTATTTATTGACTACCCCATGGTGCTTGACATTGGGCTTCACTAGAGGAGAATGATATTTGACTTTGATGATCCCCTAGTGCTTGATATTGGGCTTCACTAGGGGAAGACACTTTTTGACTAGGTTGATGATTTAAATTTTCTTGATTTTGACTTATTAGATTAAGGGTGATTTGATCATTATGATTGAATTTTTGAATATGGTCTTAGGGCTTTGTATTTGTGGCACATATTATATTACTTAGGGAAGAGTCCAACAATGTATGTTCCTATTTGTCCTTATAGAAGGAGGTGATTAAATGATCATTGATAGGAAGAAAGGGGTCTATGATGGAATAAGGTGAGGCAGATGATATGATGAGGTCAATGAAAGGTGATGGGGTAGCATGGTCCTCATAGGGGTTCTTTGGAGACCTAATATTGATATCAGAGAAAATCCCCTCAAGATCAATAAAAGTATCACTAGGACTAGCTGAAAGATACACGTCTGATGTAAGATCAGATTCACTCTAATAATATTTGATAGATAAATCTTGTAAAAAATAATTTATGAATTTATAATCCTAATTGGGAGTAAAATATATGCTTGGTGATTGATTTTAATCTGAATTAGAAGTGTCTTAAAAAAGTTAGGCACAATCATCATCTATTACAACATCTATGAGAGATGATGTTTTTGATGAGGAATTTGATTCAAATACTGGTGTTGAATAATATCTTAATGCAAGATAATACTTTCATTGAATCTAATGTTGATTTTGATGATGGTTTTAGTGTTGTCAATGAGGAAACATTGATAATAGAGGATTTATTGTCCATAAGTGACCTCTCAACATTGGGTATTTGAAATTATGGGTGAGAGGAAGATGATAGAGGGATAATGGTTTTTCCAAAGATAGGTCCATGGAGGAAAAATTTATGGGCAATAGACTCATGTTTGATGGAGGATTTGTTGAAGATGGTGGGACCATGGATGATGGAAGTGGTATCTTGACCTTGGCCTAGAGAGGGAAGAGATTGATCATGATCAGGAATAAAATCTTGGCATACCTCTTCTTGTTCACCCATGGATGTAGACTCAATCGATTCATTATTGAATTCTATGTCACCATAGTCAATGAGGTCTTAGACATAGTTTTTGAAATTATGACATTAATTAATAGTATGCCCTTAGGTTTGGTGATATACAAAACATTGGTTAGCTTTATACCAAGAGGGCTTAGGCTTAACAAGATTAAGATGTCATATGGGTGGATAAACCATCATGTTGTCAGTGATAAGTTATTGGAAGATGGATTCTAATGATATAGGAAGAGGAGTATAGGGTTCTCTTTACTTCATGTTTTAGATGTGGAATTATTGGGTTTTGGATCAAATGGTTGTTGGTGTGATTTGGTTGGTGGACTAGTAATAGATGGGGTGGATAGGATTGGATTCTCTTTGCTAGTGTAGGAAGGGGTATATGACTAACTATGACTAGTGGATGGAGGGTTCAAATGGGACTGAGTGGTTTGAAGACTAAGAGTTGACTGATGTGGATGGGTGTGGACTAGAGGCAATGTTGGATGGATGGGGTCAAAGTTTATAGGATGTGGAGTAATCAACTCAAGGAGGCATGAAAGGAGTACATCCCTATTAGTGATGATACATTGTTCAATTAGGATATTGACCAAATTTTATTTAGATGCCTTGGATTAATACATGAGAAAGTACATATGACATGGTTTACTAGTCCCGATTGGTAAGTGTGGGGATTGGATGGAAAGAATAAAGGATGAAGATGGGATGTATGGAGCAAATTTGGACAGAGGCTTGCTTTAGTCTGATCTCAAGTTTGATTTGATGATATGATAGGTTGGATGGGATAAGATAATATTTAAGTAAAAAAATTAGGTTGTGAGCTAGACTTTGGTGATTAGGACTGAATTCAACTAGGTGAGCTATGATAAGATCAAAGATTGAATGAGGGGATATACTGGCATGAGAGACTATTTTTGACTAGGGATTGATTATATTAGACTAGCTCAAGAATAAGATGGTTTACTCAAATATGATGAGATGATTGGATTAATAGATTGATAGGATAATAGGATTGGATGGTGTGTATGTGTCAAACTTGATTAGACACAAGCAAGCTAATGATGAGGACCTTGTTATAGAAATAATTATTTTCTGATGTGGATGTATGAATACAAACTTGATGGGATGACTAGTATAGACAAGGGTATGCCAATGTAAGAATGGGTTAGACTATGATTAGGTTAGGTTACAAGGGATAAAGTGATTAGGCTAGACAAGTTTAATAAAAATGACAAGGGTTGACTAAGGTGAGTTTTGTGATAGGTAATATGGTTTGGACTAAGACTCCAAAGATGAGTAAGACAAGACAAGTTGATGTGTGACTAAGATTAGTTATAGACAAGGTGGATTAAGTGATAATGATGATGCTAGAGATAATTAATATTAAGACTAAGTGAAGAATATGAGGTTGGACTATGATAAGATGTGATAGATAGATGACAAAACTTGATTAGGATAGGTAAATGATGGGGGTATATCTTGTGATGGGTGAGACTAGAATATGATGTGACTAGGATGTAATATGAGACAATGTTTAAAAATATGTTCAAAGAAAATATGTACAAGAGGATATTGATAAGATATATCGAATGATATAATGATGAGACAATGATGTACAAGATGATGAAAAATGCCTAGATAGTTGTGTATATACTTGGGTAAAAGGATGACTTGACTCATAAACAACATGAGTCTATCATAACACACATCTAATCAAGCCTAAGATTAATAAATTGATGGGTGTATACCCTGATGACTACACCATCTAATGGATTCATGGGTGAGGATGTAGGTCAATGACCCATTATATAATCTCCTAAACCCTCTCAACCCCATTTTCACATGATGGTCACTTAGGAGCTAATATTGAATTTGATAACATGTCCCCTGTTCTGACCAAAAGGTCATATGCTAGGTTTAAATGAGATTTCTAGGGGACTCCCTAATATAAGCTAGGTATGGTGGGGATGAAATCCATATAAGGTGTTATCTAATGCCTATTTCATATAATTAACTCTTCCTCTCCTATATGGGGTCAACCACTTAGCCTAATGATAGTTGTCCCTAATATTTATACTCCATAAAAACATAGAGTGTGGATTAGTACATGGTGGTGAAATACACAGTCACTATCCCCCTAAGACTATGGAAAGTGTGTGGGTGTGAATTCCACACCAAATTTCCCATAAAAAATAAAAATTAGAGGGTTTGTTAGTGCATTTTGATCCTCCAAGAATTTCCATAAGGATGCAAGGAGGAAAACATACACCACCATAGCCCTCGAGTGATACACAAGTAGACAGAAGGATTTATTAACTGATTAATTAGATATGAGATATAAAAAAGATGAAAGATATACAAGCATATATAAGATATATATAAAATAATTTAGACAACATGATTAAAAAAAAATTATTTTCAAGATGTCAAAATGTCTTTGACAGGTAGCCTACAAGAAAATTATTAGCAATTTGATTGACACTCGTGAAAGGGCAACCTGAAAGACAAATATGTTAGACAAAATTTATGACCTACAAGAAAATATTTTATTAAGTAAAAATTAATAATAGCTTCATCCCTGTAAGAAAAAAAATGATAGTATAATAAGCCTTAATAAAAACCACTAAACAAATCACATTTTGGTAGTAGGGGGGCCACAATGGAGGTGTCTGGGGGTGGCACACCCTAGTGGGGTCAAGGGGCAGCACCCCTGACATGCCAAATGAAATTTGGGAATTGTGGGATTCTTGGAATGAATAAAAAATAATTGAAAATGACTCTAAAAAATTCACTCAAAAAGGACAAATTCGAAGGAAACAATGAAGAACAAAGTTGTAATTACAGAATGCAAA
Organism: Torreya grandis; assembly: GCA_037957365.1. NCBI lineage: Eukaryota > Viridiplantae > Streptophyta > Pinopsida > Cupressales > Taxaceae > Torreya > Torreya grandis. Next base: position 7,911,220 of record JARHVA010000083.1, read on the forward strand.
ACTATAGATACACAGTTAGTTCAACATAAATTACTTCCAAAGAGTATGATATCACAATTTTTTTATAATATCATGACTTTGAAGTTAAAATTTTGAAAAAAATGGGTTAACCACAATGGTTACTATGTGGTTTTCTTCAAAATTGTGAGTTGTCAAGCGATATCATGATTTTTATTACAAAATCACAATTTTGCAATTAGTGATATTGCAATGCAAAAAGAAAACATATATTTTAGATTTAGGATTATTTATAGAATTAAAATGATTAAAAATTAGGAAGATATCGATATTTTTAGAACAATATAAATATATTCAAGGCCTAGTAAACTAACAAAAGATATTATGACTATGGCCTTATGATTTCACAATAGGTGGTTGAGAGAGGGTTTTAAGATGTTTTTGAGCTGGTCTGGACAAGAACCCCTATTTCTTGTAAAAAGACATAGACAACTAAGTGTTTTAGTCAATCTTACTAGTATATGTTTAGATATAAACACAAAATTTCTACTTTAAGAGCAATATTGCAATTTTTAGGATAAAAATGCGACTGTAGTTCTATGGTATTGTAGCAGGTGAGGAAGGGATTGTGGTTTGGATGCTTGATGATGATTTTAGTATCTCTTCCCTTTTCCTACAAACAAAATAACACTTATAAATATAAAATGGATTAGAGGCCAAAATCAATAATTTTATATTATTATTTCATTTTTAAAGACAAAACTATTAATTCAAAGGAAAATACCATAACATTTTGGGCATAATCATAACTATAAATCTTAGATTTTGCTCAACATTAAAGGTCTACTAGTTTAAGATTGATAATTTTAGGCTCTAGTACCTAGTATTTCAATAAATTAGGTTATTCTAAGTAAATAAAAGACCCAAAATTTATGAAAAAACCAATTTTAGAATGCTAAGATTTATTTTACAGAAAATCACAACTTTATAGACAAAATCATGACTTTAATAGCAATATCACAATTTGTGGATTCATGATTTTTCAAAAAAAATGACCATCCAAAAAAGGGTTAGCCACTAGTAGTTTAAGTGTGAAAATCAATGCAAAACCACAATTCTCAATGATAAAACCATGACTATGTATTAGTGATTTTGTAGAGCAAAATTACTGTTCACTTGGGCATGACAATTTGATAAAATTCAAACCTTCTTCCTCACCCAGTTAGACCTGTAATTGATAAAAAATGCTTCTAAAAATCAAGAAGGTTAGATTAAATTGTATCTCCCACTATGGTCACCAAAATGTAGGTGAAATTTTGAGCTATTGAATTTGATGGTGCAATTACATCATAACATCTAAAATGTCAATCCACCAATTGAGATCTAGAGCCATTAGGATAATAATGCAAACACAAATGAATATTATAGTATCACTTAAAATAAAGCTAATTTATCCAAGCCAAGATTAAATAATAAAATAATAAAGGATTTGGATTGAGATTTTTTTTACCCTAGACTTAGATTTGCAACATTATGATAGACATGAAGATTTTATGGACTTGGATGGACTAGGTGATTATATAGACATGAAGATTTTATGGACTTATTTCTTGGTTTATCATTATTTCTCATTCATTCTAATGGAGGATTGGATACATTTGAATAAAATATAAAGGGAGGATTAAAAAGGAATTAAAAATTCCTTGGAAGCCTCTAGAATAGAGGCTCATAGAGAAGAAGGGCTAAGTTAGAGAGGATTCTAGAATTGGAAAATTCTAGAATCAATTTAGGGGATAATTAGGATTAGTAGGGCATTAGGATGGGTGATTAGATAGGTGATTAGGGACTAGGGATGTAGCAAATCCTAGTGTGCACCAAATTTCAAGCTCAAGCAAATATTATCAAAATGATAATAAAAACCCAAAACTTGATGGAACCAATAGGAAAAGATAGAGAAGATAAATTATAACTAGTAAAATATTCTTACCATGCTCTTTACCTTCTCATACCTCCATTTCAGGATTCAAATGCATGTGATTAGACTTAGATTGACAAGGTGATAGCTTGATGTTGGATGCTTGATGGTTGATAATGGATTGGCTATAAGATTTCTAGAGTCATTTTGGCATGGTTTTGGTATGAGATCAATAGATTATTTGAGAGTGGGGGGAGAGATTAGTTTTATAGGTAAATGGGAGGAAGATCTATGGTCCAAATTCAAATTTGGACCATTTAGATCTATGGTTAGGAAATTTCCATGGAATAATTCCATGGAAATCTCTAGAATAAGAAAATTCTAGAGAAGGGGGCTAAGTTAAAGAAGATTTCTAGAATCCTCCAATTCTATAAATCTCATCATAGGGTTTAGGGATTTATGTAAGGCTAGTGTAGGGTGGTGGGTGGGTAGTTGGAATATTTTTGAATTTAAAATTGGCTAGTGGGATTAGGGAGTAGGTTAGTAGGTAATGGGGTGTATTAAGGGATAAATGAAAGGATTAATTGATCTTAAGATAGCATAAAGGTTGTGTGGGATGTAGGAATGGGGTATGGGTAATATGATATTAATTATTTTAGCTAGGAAATATGGGATTTAGGCTAAATTAGTGAGAATTAGTGTAATTAGTGGGGTGAGCATAAATTAGTGCATATATTTTTCCTCTCTTTGAAAGGGCATTGTGAGTGGAGTGAAGTGGAAGAATTAATGGTCTTTCAAATAAAAAACCATGTCATGGCTGAATGTTAGTAGATGATGTTAGGGGATATGATTCCCCCTTGAGGTGACATGCAGGGAAGAAGGAGCTAGATGGCCACTCAAAATAAGAAATAATAGGTAGGGTGAGATGGATAAATGAGGGGATAGGATGCCAGATGTTGGATAGAAGATGAATAAGATAAGGTTGACATTGAGCAATGAGCTACAAATTGATAATGATGCCCTTGGCAAGGACACATGCACATAGAATAGGGATGATGGGTGTCACAGTTGTAGACACATCCCAAAGGGGAATCAACCATAATAAGATGATGATAAGATTAAATGGCTGAAAGATTTAGACTTATCCTAAGCAAGGACACATGCAAGGGAGAGCTATTGGCCAAGATAAGACTAATGATTTGATAAGATTAAGGATGGGTGTAGCTCAAAGCTAAATAAATCAAGATGATGTTAATTATGATAGAGAAGGATTGATATGACTAGGTGACTAAAAGGATTGGGATGATGCCCCTAGTAAAGACACATGCAAGGGAGAAAGAGAGGAGATAATGGCCAAGATATCTTTGGGCACTAAAAAGTGGCCAAGTGCTGCCTACATAGTCTAAAAAAACCTCAAGATGATGTAGTTCTGACTAGAAGATGATGATGAAGATGATGATTAGAGGATGATATTAATAATGATAGGATATGACTTAGATGATGAGATGATGATAAAATATTGGATGTTACTTGGATGGGTTGAGAGGATTAGATTAGTGATGGGAACAAGGATAATGAGATGATTAGAGGAATGATGAGGGTGGGTGTGTACAATCAAGCCATCATAATTCCATAATTTTCATCATAGTCTAATGAATCTAATAAAACATAGCACTTGATAGGATGCCCCATGATATAGATATGACCAAGAGGATATAATGCCAAAGTGCATGGGCAAATGATGAACTCTACATCCTCAAGGGTATTTTTGGTGTCCTTATAACATCCTCATTCATTACCTAATAGATAAAAAGAAACACGATAAACATGAGATGAATAAGATACAAACAAGATAAATAGAATAAACAAGTAACACACACACAAGTATCTACATGCAGTGTCATAGTGTTTTGCCTAATGATAGGATGGGTAATTGGGTGATGGGTTGGATGATCATGATGTGATTGTGGACTTAGGATGGACTTGGATTTGGATAGGGTGATTATGATTAGGATTAAGCCAAGATATTTCCACTAGTTTAGGATAAAAGGATGGATGACATGATAGGGGTATTTGAATACTGATTTGGTCTTAAAAACCAATCAAAAATTGGCCAAAGATGGTGATTAGACAAGTGATGACCAGGGATTACCAATAGATAAGGCCCTGCAGGGATCCAATCTAGTAAGGAGACTAGGAAATGATGATGGGATCAAGTACCTTTCATGTTAGCAAAAGTGATTAGATGGGTGATAGACATGAAGAGGCAATGATAAGGATAATAATGGGATATAGTACCTTTCATACTAGTAAATGGTAGTTGAATGGGTGCCAAATATGAAAAGGCCTTGATAGGAATTGATGGGTGATAGATTAAAGTCTTTGACATGGTGATGTACATTGATAAGGCCTAGCCAATAAGATGATGAAATTATGGGTGACCACTTAGATCAAGTTCCAAGACTAAATGTGGTATCCAAAGATGGGATGGATAGGAAGATAGGAGATGGATGGAGATGGATATGACTAGGAGATTGGGGATAAGACAAAATACTATGGACTATTTTTTGGCTTTTTCAAATTTTATGATTTTTAGGGTTTTTGACATTTTTTAATTTTTAGGGATTTTGAGGATATGTATATACACTATATAAATGGGGTAACTAGCAAAGGGAATACCAAGCCTATCAACTAGGAGAAGGATAGAGGGATGATGGATGGGATGCCAAAGGATGATAATGATGGGGACCAAGGATGAATGGACTAGGGATAGATAATGACCACATCATGAAGGAACTAGATGGTTATTTACCTAAGTGTCCATTAGAGGATATGCCAAGATGGTTTGAGGATAGTTCTTAAGACACCTTTCACTTCCTTACAAAGGTTAAGATAGGAAGGAAGAAGAGCTAGCATGCATGGTATGATGGTGGATGAAGGGTCGAGGGATATAGACAAGGTGGATAAGGGATGTGACAAATAGGATGGATGGAGAGGATATGAAATGGATGAATTTTCCCACAAGTGTTGAGGAAAAATGTGGATAATAGATTATTTTAACATGATGATGAAAACTCATTTTCATCATGGTACTTTCCCAAGGTGCCAGAAGATTAGTTTTCACCATTGGGCAAATGATTTTTTTAATATTTTTATGGCATATCAATTTATTAGTGATGGGTGAGATGCAAAGTGTGGACACTTAATGGATTTATCCAACACATATTTTGTGATGGATGCTAGATGCCTAGATGTCTTTGTGGCCTTTAGTGATTCTTGATGGTGACCCCTCTAGATATCTAGACTAGGTATCATCTTTGCGCCTAGGAGAGATAATGTTGCTCAAGGAAGTGATGTGAGGTATGTATTTGATTAGAGATTTATTTTGATGTATGAAACTTGAATGGATGATAGGATTGAGATATTATGGTGTGATGGGTGATGGAGGATTAGGTATATAAGTCACATACATTGTTGGAAATGTGGGACATGCTTTATTTGATTGGTGCCATATGACAAAAGACTATAGGAGATCTATGACACTTTGATGATGTGGTTCATCATTGATATAATTATTTGATGGATGATCAACCATATGATTTTGAGCATTTTACTATATTTGATTTTAATTGGAAATATTATTTTGAATTTGATATTCCCTGTGTGCTTGATATTGGGCTTCATTAGGGGAAGGCATATTTAGATTAGGCTAATGATTTGACTCTTCTTGAATTTCATTGATAAGATCAAAGATTACTTGATTATGTTTTATGAATTTTAAAATATTATCTTAGACCTTTGGATTTATGGCACATATTATATCACTTAAAGAAGGGTCCAATGATGCATGCTCTTATTCATCCTTATAGAAGGAAGTGATTAAATGATCATCGATGGGGAGAAAAGGGTCCATGATGGAGTAAGGTGATGGAGATGGTATGATGATGTCAATGAGTGGTGATGGGGAAACATAGTCTTCATATGGGTTCTTATGAGACCTAATTTTGATCTCAGAGAAAATATCCTTAAGATTAGTAAAAGGATCACTAGGACTAGTTGTAGTAGATGCATCCAAAAGAGTATCAGACTCACTCTGACAATATTTAATAGATAAAGCTTGAAATAACTCATTTATGATGTCATCATCTAGAATGGAATCAAAATATATACTTGGTAATAAATTAGAGGTATCTAGATTATAGGTATCCTCTAAAAGATAGACATTATCAACATTAATGAGGGATGACATTTTTGAGGAATCTAATTTGGATACAAGTGTTGAACATGATCTTATAAAAGAATAAGACCTATGCTAACTCTAATGTACAAAATGTACAAGATGCAATGCCACTAATAGGAGATTCATTGTCCATGATTGACCTCTCAACATGGGGTATTTGATGTGAGGGGTGAGAGGGAGATGATGGAGGGATGATGGATTCAAGGAGAGGGTCATAAAAGGGTTCATGAGAGATAAGAGGACTAGGTTCATGGATATATACTTAGTTTTGATGGAGGATTTGTTTGGGATGGAAGGATCATGGAGGATAGGTGTGGTGTCTTGACCTTGGCTTGGAAGGGAAGGATCTTGATCATGATTAGGAAGGGAATCTAGGCATTCCTATTTTTGTTTACCTAGAGATGTGGATGCATCTGGTTCATCATCAATTACTATATCACCATGGTCAATGAGGTCCTAGAGAAAATCTTGAAAATGTTGACATCAATTAATAATATGCCCCCAAGTTTAGTGATATGCACAATATTGGTTATCTTTATACCAAGAGGGATTTGGCTTAGTGGGATCAAGATGTCGAATAGGTGGATAGATCATCATGTTAGTGATGACAAGTTGTTTGAAAAGAGCTTCCAATTATATGGGCAGGGGAGTTTAAGGACCTAATTCATGTTGTGACTTAGACGTGGAAGCAATAGACTTATGATAAGATGGTTGTGGATATAATTGGGTGGATGGATTTGAGATGGCCAAGATTGGATTCCCTTTACTAGTATGGGAATGGGTATACGGTGGTTTATGGCTAGTAGATGGAGGATTGGTATGGGATTCACATGATGGGGATTGGGTGGGAGGTGTAATGAACTGAAGGGGATCAACACCTTCAATAAGTGGTACACCCATCATAATGAGTTGTAAAAACATCTCATCCTTGTTGTCATGTATGTATTGGTTAATGAAGGCAGGGTCTAGTTTCATGGTGATGATTGATAGATGATGGATGATGTAGTTACAATAAGGATTGGATAAGGGTATTGAACAAAATAGATTGAAAGGACTGAGCTAGTATGATAGGTAATGATGGAGATGGATCAAGGACTATGATCAAATGTCAGGATGATAGTGCAATTGGTGCTAACAACTTATCAATAATGCCTATTTGTCAAGCTAGCAAAAGGATTAAAGGATTTTGATGGGTGCCTAAATTCAAACTAGCAAGAGGATAATATGATGGGTGCTATTAATTAATAAGGCAAGATGATTAGACTAGATTAGATTGATGGGTTTGCTAGATTGAGATTGACAAGGTGATAAGATGCTAACAAGATATTGAATATGATATGAGATTTGACCAAGTGGATTAGGATGATAAGATGGTGATAAAATGATAGGATGATAGGTGGATAAGATGTTAGGATGATAGGATAATAGGATTAGCTCAATACCTTGGACTAATTTTTCTCAAGATGGGATGGTAGGTGACTATGTAATGAAGGTTATTAAGAAAATGGAATAAGGATAATTGTGATGATAGGTGATGATGAAATGATAAAGGGGTAATGAAAGGTGGATGGTTTAGACCCGTATGTGACCTAGAATCCAACTAGGATAAGATGAGGTGATGACTATATGGGTGATGAAGGCAAGGTCAAGATAAGTGATCAATGTGGATGATGAGGTATGATTAGAATGTTATTAGGTGATGACTAATGATGTATGGGTCTAGTGATAAGATGTGATTAAAAGGATGTACAAGAGAGTGAATTATATACAAGAAGGTAAATCAAGGATATACAAGGTGATGGGATAATGATACAAGATGGTATGGGGATGATTAGGATTATGGATGTGGTGGACTTAGGATATAATATGATCTAGGAATAATAAAGACTATGCTATGATTGATGGATAAGGCAAGGTCAAAGTGAGGTGTGATTGATTGTAGATGAGGTGGTCTTATGAAAATGTGTAACTAATCTAAGATAGTAAATGGGATAATGAAAAGGATATACAAAAAAGGGTGACAAAGATATACAAGATGATGATCAGGTAAGGATGTACAAGATGATGGGGTATGATTAGGATGGGATGAAGATAAGATAGTATATGATATGTAAAAGGATGCATAAAAAGATGATATATATATATATATATATATACAAAAGGATGAGTCAATATGAGGATAAGATAGGTGGATGAATGGATGATTGTTATGAGATATGGACTATGTGGATAAACAAATTATAATGAGGTGTGATGATACAAGGATAAAATGGGTGAACTATGTGGGTATAATAGGATATCTTGGATGTAAATGATAGATTATGGGGATAAAATAATTACAATAAGAGGTGATGGAAGGTGGATATGATGTAAAGGGGGATATTTTAAACTATTCTACAAAAATAGGAAAGATAATTATATGAGGCTATGGATGGAGGTAAATACTCGGTGCAATATGATATGTATGAACAACAAGGTGGATATAGATATGAGATGAAAATGTAAAGGAAATAAATGATGAAGAGAATGGATAGAAAGTGGATAAACACTATATGTGGGATGATATGAGATATAAATAGGATGGTCAATATAAGGCAAATGGGGAAGGATTGTGTTATGGAGTGAATAAATTGTGGTCAAATATACAAGGATATAAAATGGAAGTGGATTTTAAATGGAATGGATGTAGATGAGAGAATGATTGTAGGATGGATGGAAGTATGATAAGGATTTAAATGAAATTCACAAGGAAGGATGTAAGAAGATGATGGTGCTAAGTGAGGTGGACCCTATGAGGTGTGGGTAGGATAAGAAAGTGAAAATGATATGGATAGAAGGATATGGGGAAGCATGATGGTTAAAAAGGATATGAAAAAAGGTAGTGGATTCTAAGTGTTATGGGATGGGTATATGATGGTCAAAATATTGGTCAAAATATACAAATTATTAAGGAGGAAGGATGATATTCGGATGAATGTGGAAAGTGATAAGAAATGGAAAGGATGTAGACTAAGGTAAATGCTAGGAAGTGAAGATATGATATGGATAGTCAAGAGGAGATGATAATGAGATGAAGGAATGAGATGAAAAAATGATGATGGGATGATGGAATTAATCCTATAGGTTTTATAAGGTATGCACACAAAAAGTATGGGTGTGGCCGACTCAGCTAGAATAAAAAATGGGTCTCATCACAATACACACCCAATCATGCACAAGTAAATCCCTAATTAGTAAACTATATAGGAATGTAACATGATATACACACCATACAATGGATACAAAAGTTATTCTATAGGTTTGTGACCCATTATGGAATCAATCAAACCCTCTCATCTTTACTTGCACTTGATGGTCATTTGGGCACTATTACTGATGTCAGCAGTGGAACACCTGTTATGGCTACAATCCCCTACTTTGAGGTTTACAAAAGGATCTAGGGAAGTCATCGATATACATGATGGTAAATTGGGGCCCAAGTCCATATAGGGTGATATCTAATTATTGGTTCAAAGAGTTAACTCTTTCCCTTCATGGATGACTTGTATGGGGTCAACTGCTTAGCCTAATGACAACTATCCTTGATTGTTATACTCTATTAAAACATAGAGTTTGGTTAGTATGTGGTGATGAAATCCACAACACTAACCCATATAGACTAAACCTATACATGGGTGTCAATTCCATGTCATGTGTTATCCTAAGGGAGGGCTTAGTAAATAGGCAAATGCATGATATGATTAATTAACCAACTTAATTACCAATGTGTGATGAGCATGATACAATAAATTATTTACAAATTAACACACACACATAAAAGTATATACACACAACAAGATTATTAAAATGATACAAATAATACAAAAATGATGTGAAAAAATACCATAATGGGGTCTTTGATTAGCATCCTGCAAGCACATGGGTTAGTAGTTGGAATGGCACTCAAGAGAGGCAACCTATAAAATAAAATGTTATACCCAAAATATGTCCTACAAGATGATTTTTAGCAAATTTGACCCCTACAAGAAATAAGATATTAGTCAAATATGCCTTAATATAACACCCCTAAAAAATTATGGTTTGGATTTATAACTTCTTTGGGATGAGTGAGACATGACACATGGGTCTAGGGGTGGCAGCCCCTAGTGGGGTTAAGGGGCAGAGGCCCTTTTAGGATCAAGGGGTAGTGCCCCTAGCATGATTCCTATCATGGTATAGGATGGGGTCAAGGGTTGGAGCCCCTCATTGCTAAAGGTAATGTGTGCTTTGTGGGAGGCTTGGAGTGACTCAAAATTCACAAAAATTGACTCAAAAAAAGATCTCAAAAGGGACCAAATTTAAAGGCAAAAATGGCTACAAACTCATGACTACATAGTGTAAAACCATGACTGTAGGACAAACCCATGACTAGGAGAGTTGTGGGATTGTAGATGTTAGCTAATCATGATAATTAACCATAAAACTATGGTAGTCTAACAACTCCATGATAGGGAATAAAAATCCCATGACTAGGAGCAAATCTATAGTAGCAGTTTTGTCATAAACCATAAAATTGTGACTCAAATTGACAAACTCACAACTAGAAATGAAAATGAAAATAATGGTATTTTAGTGCTAAATAAAAATAGTCTATAGATATATCTAAGAAAAACTAAGTAAATACAAAGCTTCAATTTTAAAACAATTATTTGATGAGAAAATATGCTATAAAAGCCTATCACTAATTTGAACTGGTCCAAACTATAATGCCAAAATTCAGAATGACAATCTTACTAGTTGTAGGGCAACCCCATGACTGAGGGATTAGAAAAATTGAAAAAAGGGGATAAACTAGCCTATAATATGAATCTCCAACCAATCCTCTTGCTCCTGTGTTTCACCAATACCTTGTAGGATAGAAGATATCCCTTATAAGTATATTGTCTTTATATATAAATGTAGATACGGTTGACTATGTGGAGGAATGCTTAAGAACACTTATCAACAAGAAAAAGAGAATACTTTTAGACTTACCACATACATAACTTTTTCTCCCTATTAACTAGAACCTGAGGACCCTACAAATGATAATTTAAAAGAAACAGGGGTAGTGTTTTACCAGTTCTTGATGTTTATGTAAAATATCATGACTAAGAATTATGATTTCATGACTACCAAGTCAATCCTGTGACTAAGAGAGTCACAAGTTTGTCAAAAATATGTGGCTATTTGATTTCTTATGGGATTTTCTCTTAGACCTACACATAGAAGTATCTATAATAGACAACATTTTTACAACCATAGAGAATTAGGATACACACATTATAGTTGGAACCCAACCATCACATTTGAAAATATCACTATTCAAAATGATAATATCACTATTCACAAGGTAATCCCATGACTGAGAGAGTCACAGTTTTGTTAAAAAACTTATAAAATCCCTAACCACTAGCGGCTAACTAATAATGTCGCTATTGGCTTCAACAATCCTACTACTGCAATGTTGCGACTAATAGTGCAATACTACGACTTGCCTGGAACATGTCAAAATTTCAAAATTTCTAAGATTTTCTTTGCCCAATCAAACCTACAAGTTAGAAAAACACCACTAATAAGCAAAATTTATTAAATGGGAGAAAAGGCTCCCACTTTGGTCGCTAAAATGTGCACCAAATTTCAATCTCAAGCAAATATTATCAAAATGACAATAAAAACCCAAAACTTGATGGCACCAATAGGAAAGGATATAGAAGATAAATCAAAACTAGTAAAAAATTCTTACCATGATCTTTACCTTCTCATGCCTCCATTCTAGGATTCAAATGTATGTGATTAGACTCAGATTGACAAGGTGATAGCTTGATGTTGGATGTTTGATGGTTGATAATGGATTGGCTATAAGATTTTTAGAGTCATTTTGGCATGGTTTTGGTATGAGCTTAATAGATTATTTGAGCGTGAGTGGAGATCTTAGTTTTATAGGAAAATGGGGGGAAGATCTATGTTCCAAATTCAAATTTGGGCCATTTAGATCTATGGTTAGGAAATTTCCATGGAATTTTTAATTCCATGGAAATCTCTAGAATAGGAAAATTCTAGAGAAAGGGGGTAAGTTGGGGAAGATTTATATAATCCTCCAATTTTAGAAATATCCCCATAGGTTTTAGGGATTTAGGGAAGGCTAATTGAGGGTGGTGGGTGGGTAGTTGGAATATTTTTGAATTTAAAATTAGATAGTGGGAATAGGGAGGAGGTTAGTAGGTAATGGGGTTTATTAAGGGATAAATGATAGGATTAATTGATCTTAGGATAGGATAAAGGTTTTGTGGGATGTAGGAACTGGGTATGGGTAATAGGATATTAGTTATTTTAGCTAGAAAATATGGGATTTAGGCCAAATTAGTGTGAATCAATGTAATTAGTGGGGTGAGCATAAATTAGTGCATACACCTAGGAATGGGCTAGTTAGGTGGGTCGTGATAATTTTAAATTCCAAAATAATGGATAAGTGGGATTATGATAGGATTAAGAGATGATTAGAGGGATTAATAGATTTTGGGGGTAGGGATAAGGTTAATGGATGAAGGATGAAGAAGGGGGATGTTAAATAAATGACTAAAAAGGGTGATATTCGAACAAACTTAGAGGGGATAAATAAAAAAGGTGAAATTAGTGTCAAATAATATTAATATTAGTGATAATAAATGAAGTGAGTGAATTTAGATGTATACAGGATGCTAAGGGTGTCTCTTGGGTTACCCTATTCTTAGCTTAGTCCTAGAGCCATCTTAGATCATTAGACACACTTTTCTAGTAATTCAACATACCACATTCATCTATAATTAGTGAAAATATAGTCCTAAAACTATCTTCTCAAATCCTAATCCAATTTACATATTAGTTTGTAAAGAGGACATTAATTCCACATTTGGGACACTAGAACCACATGGCATTAGTGTCCCCAACTAGGCACTATTGTCCTTATCCATAGCTCTTCCCAACATATAATTTTTCAAATGTGTTCCCCTCTTAAGGTTATCATAATCATATTTTCTTATCCTCACAAGAAACAAAAACCTATAAATACAAGTCTAATTCACCTCTATTCACTAGATGGAAAATAGATGCAAAAGCTATTCAAACTAAAGACAAAGTTGAGAAAAATTAAGGTATTTGACCCCTATTCTACCCTACTTCTGCATACTACCATCTAAAATATCCCTAACCCTAGTTTTTAAAAATTTCAAAGCTTAAACACTTTTAAGGCATCCAATCCCACTCTCATTCTAGCATTCACTTGTACTTACATTAAGCACTAGGTGGGAGAACTACATTAGGCTTGATCCCTCTTCAGAGTATTGGTATGTAGGCAAATATATTCATAGTAGGGTGTTAAGGATTTCCATTCCATTTTATTAATAAACACATAATTATTTCCCATGCCATACTTGTAAATAGGATTAGGGTTTGCACACTATATCAAGTTTTTTAGGCAGAATATAGAGATCCAAGTTTCATGCACATAGGAGCAAGACCTATAAAAATAGGTATAGGTTCTCCCAAAAAACAATAACAATCCTATAAAGGAGACACTACCACCATCTGAAGGACACTAAAAAAACATGGATCTACTATCCATACTGGCTATTGCTATATAATAAGTAGACAAACACTAGAATCTTATTGATGACACTTAGATATGCCTATATCTCAACTTTCAGAACCTAGATCATCTACAACAATCAATTTTTAGATGTCTTTCTTTATACTTATTTATTGTTATTTTTAGATATTTTAAAGAAGTCAAATGCTATAAGAAATCATTACTTAGTTATTGCATATTTATTTAGTTGATTTAAACATTTTAGCCCTTTAATCTAAATATAGGTTTTACATACTAAACCCTAAAAGTTTAAATCAATATCTATGTTTGAGTTCCCACAAATCTCTAATCAAAACAAGTTGCTATTAAAATATTTTTTTGATAACAAGGGGAAAAAATCTACTAATATTTATGATATGCATGTTGTTATTTATAAAGAAGATCAAAACTCCTCCATTTCTATTAATAGTTAGGATATTTAGTAAAAACTTACACAATTGCTTAGTTATTTTATGTTCCTTTGAGAACATCATGCCATATGCAATCTACCAATAGTTAGGCCTTACACCTATGAAGTCAAACCAAAAGGTTGTCCAAATAGACAAGATAGAGGTGAAGGTGGTGGGAGAGTTGAACCACATACACATGCAACTAGCCTCAAATCCATACATTCAATAATTTATTGATATTCAAGTGGTGATATCTTAGATGCTTATGACATGATGTTAAGCTAAGATTGGTCAAGAACTCTAAATGATTACATGGAAAATTATTTTGGTCATATATGACTACCATGGCGTGTTTTGCCCAACCAAATCAGAATAAAGTGAGAGCCTAAAATGGCTCATATGATCACTGAGCACAATAAAATGAATGAGATATTTAATGAAGAGTCTAAAATAGGAGTGTACTTGTTGAATAAAAAAAGTCCCTACAACACCCTCTTGATCAACATGCTCTGTATACCCTAAAGTCTTAAAGTGGAAGATGATAGGTTTTCATTATACCTTTCATTTAACCAATCAATGGATTGATGTCATTTTTTACCAGGGCTAGTGTCTAAGGCTATATGTAATGATATGTTAGATATTTGAGTTAATAGTTCATTATTTGGGGGGTATTTACTCTATTTTTGATGTCTAAATCCTAAGGACAACAAATAAGATTCTAATTCTATGTTGTAGAAAAAGTAAATCTAGAAAGTTTTACTAACTAAATATATCTTATGGTATTCCTTGTTAAAAGGATTCTTCAGTTCACACCATCAACATACAAAACTTAAACATCTAGCATAAGACACTACATTCCCTCACTTGACTTGCCTAACTGGGTAGGACAGTGTTGTATTTCATAATGTGAGCATGTTGATTGTCTATTGTCACTTAGACTACTTTCTAACAGATTTTGAATATGGAGATGAGTCAACAAACCTTCCTATTAACTCTACTCTTATGAAAATTTAAAGAGACACTTTGCATAAAATAATATCACCTTACATTGAACTAAAACAAATCTTTCATTTAATGAAATCACACTTACATTTAAAAAAACACACTTTGCATTAAAAGATAAATCACACATTGATTTGAAAGGAAAATCATACTTGAAATAAAATGAAATATACCTATATAAAAAGAAATAAACTTTTAAACTATAAACTAGAAATACCAATTGTCTTGATCTTTGAAGAGAAGTGGGCCCTTGCTCCTTCCTCATAATAGGATAAACTTTTACTCACTAATGGAATGGAATGCTGAACTTTATTAATTCTTCATTATCAAAAGAAACATATACAAATGCTACAAATTACACTTGAATGTTTCTTCTCTCTATTACCTATTTTATATTCTTCTATTATTCTACAATGAGGAGATATGTACTATAAGCACAACTCAACGACTATTCTCAGAATACAAAATCTGGTGATCTAAACAACCAAATCCACTTATTTAAAATAGAAGATCTAGGAGTCACATCCCACACTTATATTGAGGCATTGGAACTAATTCAACTAATAATATATTGAGTAAAACTAACATATATCTAAAAATATTATGTCTAGATTTACAAAATAGAAATACATTTATATCAAGACTATTTTTAGATTATTACTATGAATAGTAATGCCTAAAAGAAGATATCTAAAGAATATATATATATATCTCTTTGGAGTTACTATATTAATCTATAGAGTAAAACTGGGCATCTTCAAAGCATAGCTAGGCATCTTTAGAGCATAGCTAGATAGGTCTTCAGAGCTGCTTAGGTGGATATTTGGAGCTTTAATGAAATGTCTTTAGAGCTGTAGATATTTAGAGCTTGATTAAGGATCTTCATAGCTCACTATGTTCTATGCTGAGTCTTCAAAATTATTATAAAAAATGTGTTACCAAAACTATTAATGACTTCTTGAAACAATCTTTCTATAGAGATGTATCTTTGTATACAAAATTGTACTCATTTCATCCATGTTAGACATACATAACAAGATAGAGAATCAATAATGTATCACATATGAATAAAATACAATTAAACTCATTTCCTAATTAGATGAGACCTTAACTATTAAATGTAATGAAATATATAACCAAGAGGAAACACTTATGGATAGTTTATATGAGATATAATGAGCTATATAGAATGTTCATCAAAAGAGTAGAACCTGATGGATGAAGATAATTTATATGAAGCTCCTGAGCTAATGCCATTCTTAGATATAGCTATGTCATAGAAAATTCCTGATCCTAACAATTTGAGTAGACATGAAGAATGTTTATACTCTTCATAAGGAAAAATGATCACCATGGGTAGGTGTATCCTTGCTTCTCCCAGGGGAGAATTACCCATAAAATCTCCATCACCATGCCATGAAGATTAACTTGGCATTTGATCATCAGGGGATGACAACACAAGGCTAAGTAGTCCTAGTGGGAATTAAGAGTGCATATTAGACTCTTCCAATAATATTAAAGTAAATATAGATACCCCATGGACCTGCTCCCTACATTGAAAATCTAGCCAAAAAAGTAGAGCTATTATGTAGTTAGAAAAGATCAAGTACATTGGGAGGTAAATATTGTAAAAATAATTCCATTACAAAGACCACTTGTGGACGTTGAAATTTGATGTTTCCAAGTCTAAAAGTGGATATGGAACTGGAGTTGAGTTGATCAATCCAAGAGAAAAAACTTACTTGGCTGCCTACTACTTGTAGTTTACTTATACAAATAATGTGGCTAAGTAAGAAACATTGGTTCATGGACTTATATTGATCCTCAATAAGAAAGTGAAGAATATGAGAGTGCTAGGTGATTCTGAATTGGTGGTTAGAAAAGTGAGGATTCAATAGTCATGTAATGATAAATTCTCATCTAGATATTAAAATAGAGTCTAGAACATGATTGAATATTTTGATGCTTTTGTCATCCAAACTTTGCCCAGGTAGAAGAATTACATAACTAATGCATTGGCCACTACTTAAAGTACATTATATCCAATTTACCATTTGATAATGAGAAGTAGAGCTAATATCTACCCCTTCAATCCTAGATAATATTAACAACTTCTAAGTTTTCAATGATGACCAACACATCCTAGAATTCGTCACCAACATTGAAGTATTTATAGATAAAATAATTGATGAATACGATCAATTAAACTTCAAACTAGATGAGGGTGAGACTATGAATTTAAAGATAAATAATATACCCAAGGGTATGGTATCACTAGAGAATTTATTTGACATGTACTATCATAAGGATAAAGATAATCCTACCCTTATCAAAGTTATTCAACATGAACAATACAACCTAGGTAGTGAAAATTATGTGAAGAGCATGATTTTAGGCACCACCTACACCCCAAAAGAGAAGCATGATTTTGCACAAACTCTCAAGGAGTTTGGAGACATGATAACATGGAGATATGAATATATCAATATATTTAACACCTCTATCTTAACACACATTACTCCCCTCAAGCCTAGAGTCAATCCTTTTAGGTAAAGACAAAGGCCTATAAATCTACTGTTGGAGCCTTGATTTTAAAAGAGGTATGGAAACTACTTATATCAAGGATCATATTCTTAGTGAGACATTTTATGTGTGTTACAAACCTAGTGTTGATGAATAAAAATGCCCCAAGTTTTACAAGGACCTGAAACCTAAACCAAACTAGGCAAAACAGCTTGAAAACTAGGCAAAACAACCTGAAATACAGGGAAAATCAAAATCTATGTTGATTTTTGAAATTTAAACAAATAATTAAAAAAAGGATAACTAACTCTTTCCTTTATTAGATAAAGTATTGTAGATTGTGAATGGTGCCCAAATGATGTCATTCCTTGATGGATATTCAGGTTACAATCAAGTGGTATTCAATTATGAAGAAAGAGCCAAGATGACTTTCACTACCAAATGAGGCACCTTTTCATATAGGAAAATACCTTTTGGCTTGATCAGCATAGGTGCTACGTTAAGAGGAAAATGGACATTGTGTTTAAAGACCTTATGGGAAAGTGCATAGTCATATACATGGATCTCACATTCTTCTCCAAAAGGAGAGTAGATCATGTAAAATATTTGAGAAAAGTGATGCAAACAAGTATAGACCTTGGGATTTCATTAAATCCCAATAAATGCATATTTGGGGTAACCTAAGGCAAGTTTCTAGGCCATATTATTTATGAGAGGGGCATATCTATAGAGTTAGATAGAGTGGAGGAAATATTTAAAATCCCACAACCTAACACTAAGAAAGAGCTAAAGATCTTCTTTGAAAAAATCAACTTCATAAAGAAGTTTATCTCAAGATTTACCAAGATAATTAGGTTACTAAAAAATGATGAATAAGGATGCCAAGAGAAACTAGACTACTGAAGTGTAATTTTTTTTTGACCAGATCAAGGCTACCATTATAAACACACTAGTAGTCATCAGTCTAGACTACACACAACCCTTCTACCTTTATTCATTTGCCTCAAAACATTCTAGTGTTATTGTGATCATGTAGAGGAAAAAAATAGGAGATGAAAGGCCAATATCCTTCATGAATAACCCACTTAGAAATTTTGAACTCATATATTCTATGATTGATAGGCAAGCCTTTGATTTAATCAAGGTTATTAAAAAGTTTAGGCATTACATTATTTATGGTGAAGTATTTACTATGATAATTGATACGAACATGAAGGCCTTATTAATGTAGAATGAATTGGGGGAGAGGCATGGTAAATGAATGACCTTAATCCAAGAGTTTGACCTAGAGATGAAATCAATGAAAATTGTTCAAGGTCAAGAACATTGTAAAACCATGGCTGAGGTGGATCCCTAAATTACTTACCAATGCTAGTCAATGAGAGTCATCACTAATGATGATTGATACACATAGTCATCTATTTTATAAATAATGAATGTCTCAAGCACCTGAATTCTACACAAAAAAGAGTGTTATAGCTAAGAAGCAGTCATTCATGATTAAATCTATCACTTTTTATAAAATAGACTTTGAAGACATATACTTGAGATGCTTTAATAAAGAAGAAACAACCAAATTACTAAGATATTTCCATGGGAAATATGGAACCGACCATGGTTCAAGAAGTAATAAAACTCATGAAATATTATAGGAATGGTACCATTAGCCATGCATTTTTTAGGATGCACATTTTCATGTCTAAAGTTACCACATTTTCAAAGTCATTGCACACTGTGAACATAACCCAACTATGCCACTATTATTGATCATTGAAGCTCAAGCATTTGAAAAATGGGGTTTGGATTTCATGGGAGCCATTAATGCCAATTATACCATAGGCCACAAGTTCATACTTATAGCGATAAATTATTGTACTCATTGGGTTGAATCTCAACCATTTAGGTATTACACCACTGATGTAGTAATCTAATTCTTGGAGAAACACATTACCATGAGGTTTGGTATGCCCACCACACTAATATGTGATAATGGCCCTTCTTTCTCCTCCCTAAAATTTCTTGAATGGTCTTATGACCATTAGGTAATTTAAATTCTCTTCAGATTATTACTCGCAAGGCAATGAGTTAGTTGGATCAAAAAATAAGAAATTATTGAACATAATTAATAAAATCCTAGAAATAATCCCAAGGGATTGACACAATATGCTGAAATTTTCTTTATGGTCTAATATAACTAGGATTAAATCTTCTCTAGGAACCTCTTCTTATCATTGGGTATATGGCCAATATCCTATCTTTTCAACCAATTTGAAAATCCCTACCTTACTATTTATAAAAGAGTACCCAGGGACTAATGATCCAATAGAATCCTGCCTTTTAAACCTCAAGCAATTAGAAGAAAATAGGGATGCAACCTTGCTATATTTTAGTAAGCATCATAAGTTGCCAAATGCTAGTTTTACAAAATATCCAAAATAAAAGGATTTAGGATTGTAGACCTTATCCTTATGTGGGACACAACTCAAGAAAAAAGGGGATAACATATAAAATTTGATGCCTTATGGATCGATCCCTACCAAATATCTAAAATCTAGGTGGGAATGCATTCTGCCTAAGTGTCTTATTGGTGAGGATGTTTTATTGCCTATGAATGGATAATTCCTCAAGCATTAATTCTAGGATCAAGTGGCTTGGAAGCCCCTATAAATAATTTCTTCTATTTTCTATTTTTCCTTCATGTTCTTTGTTTTAGTTTAGGTTTTTTTTTGTTATTTTTTGTCTTGTTGTTTCTCCTCACTTGGTTCAGATGCATTGCATCTTTTTTTTGAGATGAACCTATTTTTTTTCCCTGAGGGTTCCCATAATTGATTCAAGAATGAAAATGGTGGTTTTTTTGTAAGTAATACCAATGCCATTCCTTATGTGCAAAATTTTAAAATCTTGTTCACTTGCCTACATGAATTTATACATTTTCCTTGTATGGTTAAAGGGTGGAGGCCTATGATTTATAACCGAACATATAAATTTAGAAAGGCTACATTTCTTGTTTTAAAGATCATCAAATGCATGTAACATAAAATATGAAGCATGACACAACCCTAAATTTTTTTAATCTTTGATTTGATTGATTGCATACTTGTTGATTATCAATTGACCAATAGATTGGTTCCCAACCTTTATTGGATGAAAATAAATCAAATCTCCTTTCAAAATAAATGAGTTAAAATACAAAATCTGAATTTTCTCCTCAAAAAGGTGATCTTGGTAACCTCCACCATAGGATTTTTGGCCTAGTTAGTAGTGGAACAAGGCCTTCAAAAGGGACAAAAGGTATCTCTAGCAGGGATATAAATGCCTAGATGGCAACAAAGCAATGCCCATGCCATTTCCCCCCTTATCCAAAATTTTAAAATCCTTCTCCCTTCAATAATTCCTTTTAATTAGGTAAAGTTGATTTATTATGTCTACATGAAAACTAACTAAATCAATCACATAAACTCACTCACTAATGGTATTTAAATTGAATTATATTTTATTATGTCATGTATTGGAACATAATTTTGTGACTTCATGTTTTGACTTTATCTTGGTAGATTACATTCAACAAATGTTTATATTTGGATAGGAGCTTAAAGATTCTAGATTCTTAAGATATTTAGGAGTATCTCCTAGAAAGAGACTCCATATGTTGTTACACAACATACCCCATTTTTAGCTAAAATAGGGATTCTCTTTTTACCTGATCTTTATACCTTGGGATTTTTAATGATCTATTTGTTTGAATCATTCTCAATTTAACCATCTATTAGATGATAAGTTTTAAGTGACTAAATGTGTTTATTCTTAATACTTTTTTCATGTTTAAAGTGTTAGTCCAAACTTTGCATTTGAAGGTTGAAAGTAGGTTGCCTGAATATATCTGAAGAGGAAGGTCTTAATAATATTGACCCATGTTTTGAAAATGCTTACAAATTCCCCTTTTGGGTGAAATATGACTAACACTTGTAGGAATTATTTGGCTTCTGTAGAGCCTTTTGCAGTCTCTTCCTTTGTAATCTTGTTCATTTATGCATTCATGCAATAAAAGTAGCTATATATTTTTAGTTGATTTAATTTTGCATCATCTTATTTCCTTAAAATGAGCTTGATTTTTCTAAGGTTCTTATGAAATTGGCTATTTTATCTCATTGATTTAGCCCCCTTTTCAATTTACTTTCATTTCATTTGAATGGCCAAAAATTACTTTAAAGTTGCTTTTGTATTCATTTAAAATGACTTTATATCACTGAGCCTTTGTGTTCTTATTTTTCAATTTGGATGACTTAGCCATTATTTTTCAAAAGACTTAGTTTTCTGAGTTTTAATTCTCATAAATATTGGATTTTTATTGTAAAGTTTTTGACTGTGCCTTTTAATGTTATGCCCAAAGACATCTATCATGGCCTAATGCCATGTGTTGATATCTTGGCAATCCTGAGCCTATTATAAATGACTTTGACACTTAATTTATTAATTCACAAATTTCCCAGTAAGATGATCATTTCAACATAGCTCTGAATGAGTGGGTTAGTAGGATGATGCCACCTGGCATCATCCCAATAACTTGGGATCCCAAAACCAGTTGTATAAATGCAATGCCTCTAGGCTAATGAATGAGTAGGATGACACTATGTGGAATCATCCCAATGATCCACTATTCCAAAAATATTTGTATAAAGAGGTGATGACATCAACAAGTCCTAGGCAAGTGGGTGAACAGGATGATGCCACATGGCTTAATCTCACTTCACCATAGAAAGAATAATTACTAGGTGTGTAAGGACCCAAATCAAGTAATGAAAGAGTGAGGATAAGATGTGTGGAAAGGAACCCATAAGCAAAGGACACATAGTCTATGTAGATAGTAAGGCACTAGCTTATAATTGACAACTCATTTGGCTATCAAAGCTATCAAAACATGAGATAAGATTGCACATTCAAGCTAATAAGCAAAATCAAGTTACAACTAGTTTTTTACCAACCAAAGGAATCTAAAGAGACATATGTCATCCCATTAAAGAAGCAAGTTGATTAGAGAAATCCTTATAATAGATCTAAGGATGACCACTTCATTTATTTCACCCCTAGAATTAAATATGGAAGTCTGTGCAAAGTATGGTGGATTGCAAATTCCAAGGGGATAACAAAAATAATTCACTATAAATATTTAAATTATATCTTTGTTTGGCCCCAAATTAAATAAATGACAATCAATATGGCACTAGTCATCATATGGCATGCACAAGAAAAGGTTCCTAGATGAGATAATGAGCACTAAAAACAAATTTTTACCTTAAAGAGGCATGGTCCTAGGACTTGTTGATCATGATTAAGTTGATGGATCTAATAGAATCCCAATCACATTCCTTAATCAACATTTAATATTTACAACTACCTCATTAGTGGGTTGAGTTGGAAATGAGTGGAAGGGTTTTCCCTTTTCATGTATATATGGAGCTCCAAAGGCTTTGCAAAGGGATGGCTCTTTGTGAATTGTAAGAGAGACATAAAGAGACTATGCCCATTTAGTTTCCTACACTTTATTACTTTTTAGAGTAATTTCTCTCTTTTTCATGTTTTAGTCATGCTATCCCATAAGTGTTTATTACACTTAGATGATTGTATGAATCCTAAAATTTGTTAATCAAAAGGAACATCGCAATCACTTATTGTGTATTTTTATGGTAGTTATGTCTATCCTTCTCGCAGTCAAACTACCTAGACTCTTGCATCGTCTTTAGTTGTAGTTGTTCTGGGTTTGACTCAACTAAATATTGGTTTTACTAGATTCATTCAACCAGATAGTTTTTGATTCATTTGTGTTTGTAGTAGACATTTTATCTCTTTATCCCTAATATTTTGCACTTTCTTTATGACCAAGTTAGTTTAGAAACAAGATCAATCTAAATTTAATTATTTATATTGATTATTATTTCACCATATAGTTTATCATTATTATATTCATAAACATGGTAAGCTATTAAAGAAATCATTAATTTTAAATTCATATAAATCTATTAAAGTTTTATTTCTAGTAGAGGCTGAACCCTACTATAATATCTAAGTGAAGCATGAAACCTCCCTCTATGAATTTGTTAGCCAAAGCTAAACTATAGCTCAACTCATTAAAATAGGCACCTTACATGGCACAAGTTTGTTGTTCCCAAAATTATCTACGCTTATTTTTGGAACAACCCCTACAAAATTTATCCATTCCACTCTAAGTTCATCATTAGAGACAAGCTTCTCTTGATCTCAAGCATAGTCGACTAACTCCTTGAAAAGCTCACGACTTTCCCTCATTACGACTTCTCAAGAAATGTGAAATTCATCATGGTATTGATGCAATAAGAATGTCAAGTTTTGATAGAATTTTTAGGAGATAGTGTTTTACGTTTATATGTAAGAGCGGCAAAAAAATGCCATGCTTACATGTTTTTCATTCACATGCAAGAGCAAAATTTTTTGCTGCCCTTGCATTTTGTTGAGGCTTGTATGCAAGAGCGGCAATTTTCACTGCCCTTACATGTTTCCATGTAAGAGTGGAAAATTTTTCCACTCTTGCATCTTTCCTCCACCTTTTGTGCAGAGGCAATAATTTTTTCCACCCCTGCACATCTTGGTTTTTGTGTGTGGCATTTATGACCACACATGTCGAGTGGTTGGCATTGATTTTCACCCTTTTAATGCCATTTTCATCTCATTTGAATCATTCCATCTTATCTGATCCTCCTCCCTACATTCGGTCGACCACGCTAATGAGTAAGATCATGATTTTTTTGGCTTCAAGCATGAGATTTTGATTTTCCAGGTAGGGTCTTATGTTCCTCTCTTTTGTTTCCAAGTTTTTGTTTTATTTTTTGTTTTTCTATTTCCTTCATGTTAGGTTTCTCCCTTTTTCTTGTTTAGGTTTTATTTTTCTTTCTCTCTCATCCCTCTCCCCCTTAAAAACTTGGAAGACCAAAATATCCAAAAAATCGATTGACTAGTGTAATGGCAGTGATTTTTTCCATCACTACATGAAATCAAATGAACCTGTGTAAGGGCGGCAAAAATTGTTGCCATTAAAAATCCTTTGCATTTGTGCAAGGGTGGTAATTTTTTTCACCCTTACACAAGATTCCACCATGTGCGGAGGCAAAATTTTTTGCCACCCCTGCACGATGATCACACACAATGGCAGCAAAAATTTCTGATTATGCATAGAGACTTTCCCTCACATGCAAGGGTGGTAATTTTTGCCACCCATGCATGTATTTCCTTAGATTTTCCTAACTCTAGAAAATTTTGAACTTTTGTTTTTTTAGCCTACTTGTGCCTTAGCCTATTCAAGCACATTACTATGGTTAGGGTCACCAACATGTAGTTTTCTCAAATTGCCCATTTTCCCCCTGATTGCAAGATCATGATTCTTTTTGCATTTTCTCTCAAGCATCCTTCTTCATCAACATCCATTTAATGAAAACCATTCCAGATGATTGAGGTTTCTCCAAAAAAGTTAAAGATGATGAAGTACAAGTATCAAGGTGTTTTTCTAATCACCTCAGTTACTTCTAATGTTGATGCCATTAGGGATACAGAGATTGGTCACATGGATATGTATGAGTTCATGGAAAGAACCAAATCAAGCAATCCTAGCCATGAAATGAAGAAGATAATCAAGATCAAAATTCATCTGGTCTCCTCTTTCCCTGTAGTCACTCACAACACTGAGTTCATTTTCTAGTGCACTTAGTTCTATAATACGAATACTAGGGCTGTGTTAGATGTTGGTGGTAATGTGGTGATCAGACTGGACTCTGAATTCATCGACAAGGTGTTCATGTGCCCTCCCGCTACTGAAGTATTAAAACTTGATTTCATTAAAGCACAAAGGGAATATGACAAAGATCTTAAAAGAGAGAAGAAAGTAATCAATAATAGATGGCTCAAGACTCCAAGAGAAAACTTGTCAAGATGGCCACAAAACTTTCTAAGGAGTGATTTCATAGAAGAAGTTAGTGACCTGATCACCCTTCTCAGCAGGGTAAGAGCTTTACCTTCTTCCTCACTATTTCACGAGTGGATGTATCCCTTTATTAAGATAATTCTCCAAGATAAACAAGTTATTTTATAGGGAGAACAAATTAGTAATGCTCTACATGAGCAATTGATGAAAGTATCCACTACCTCCAAATTCTACATGACATCATACCTGGTGTATATTATGGCGTCAATGAGAACCTTCCCAAGATTAACATCAAAAAGAGACAAGAGAGTAACCCCGATATATAAATATTACCCTCAGTTGACATTGAAGGGTTCTATCCATCATTTTGGAAGGGTAAATGATGCTTTCTTCATAGTATTTTTGTGTCTCTTTGATCTCAGATTAAAATTAAAAAAATTGTCAGATGAAGCCTGGATAGTTGTGAATGACTTCGGGTGTATGTTCTTACAGCTCCCTTCTTTTTCTTATTTGCAGGTTAGATTTTTCCAAGGTCATCCTTATATGCTCCCAAGATTCCCCTCAAACAAATTGGTCTTGATGGAATTGTGTAGGCAAATAATCATCGTACACAATAAGCAGATGGAACTCAAGAAACCTGGCTTCAGGTTCCTGATTGAAATTGGCAGGTTCTAAGTATTGACTGCTGGAAAAGATAAGGTTATGGAGAATAAAATGCAAATCGTAACCATGAAGAATTTCAAAAGGAGACCAAAAATTGAATACAAAGGTGTAAAGGATATAATCAGAAGGAAGACCTAGTTTCATGAGCCCATGATCGAAGATGTCTGGGTTGAATTGAGGACTGCAGAAGACATCAGGAAAATGGACTATAGTAGATTGTCTCTTGAATAGATAGAATATTAGGGACTCACTGATATCCCTAAAAATATAGCGAATGATGGGGATTTGATCAAAAATAGATATCATGCTAAACATATTGTTAATACCCCTCTTCCCCCAATCCAATGGTCTTAGAAGGAGTTGACTTCTTTGAGGAAAAGGTTTGAACCAATATTTGTAAACACCGATGATTGGTTAGAAAATAAGGGAATCACCTTAAAAGATTTCATCATAGGATCAAAATCTCAATTTCAAGAAGAAATAAGGAAAAGGGCAAAAAATAAGATGAAGAATAAAAGTGATGTCCCTGCTTTTGATAGGCCACATAAGCCTAGGATCATCTTTGTGACAAAAAAGTCACAAGTTGTAGAAAAGGAACCAGGAACAACAGACATGGAGGTTGAAAAACAAAGTGCCAGAGAATCAACAATGGAGAAAATGGAGACTGATTATAGGTCTAAAGATTGACCAGAAAAGGAAACTCTATCTCCATAAGTAGGTGTAAGCCAGACATGGAAATTTTTTCTTCCCTGCCTAACTCACAGGTTGCTACCTCTCCTTCCAAAATTAAAAAAAAGTGCCAGAGAATCAACAATGGAGTTTCCACCAAATGGAGACTGATGCTAATGTAGTACTTATGCCCTCCCACCTTGGTTATCAGCTTATATGCCCAAAAGGAAAAAATAGGCCATCTTCCCAGATGACTTTGATTTCACTAAAATGGTGTCAGCTAAAGTCAAGACTCCCAAAAAGCCAAAAATTCTTTCAAAGATGATTGAGGATAAAGGGTACAAATTTTTGGAAATAGAAAAACCTCCATAGGATGCAACTCTTAATAATTTTGATGTAAATGAGTACTCTATCTCTCGAATTGAGTTAGAGAAAATAACTCATGAAAGCACTAAGAGTGATATGTAGTCAAGTATGGACATCTTGGTTCAGAAGTTTGACAGAGAAAGAGAGATGAAGGACCATTATAAAGCAATGGAGGAAAAACTAACTACAGTAATAAGGAAAATAACTTTCACTCTAGAAATAGTAACTTCAGAGGCTATCTCTGTTGATGACCCCATGATTCAAAAAGTAGAAAAGACCTATCTCAAGGGAAAAGTACTTGAAGAGTACATAGACAACTACATACACAAGGAATTTCCTTACTCACAGAGTTATCTAAGAAAATGGGTAAGATGAAGAAAGTGAGAGTAGAATTAGATGACCTTATCAATATCATTTCTCAAGATATTGAAAGCATAAAAAAATATCTTGATAAGTGGGTGGATATGAAGAAGTTAAAAATAAGAACCCTAGTATTGATTGGCATCATTGCTAATAGAGACTCTTATACTAAGACAAAAGAAGCATTGATATATAGGAGTCAAGTGCTTAAGGAGTTGATCAACAACCTCGAATCATCAAAAGACCTCAATGAACAAAGTGATATCAGTTTGTTATACAAGTTAGAGGAGCTTCTTTGTAAGCTTACATCGCAAGACAACCAATTCCTTTCAGCTGAAGAAATGGTTCAGGAATTCAAAAGTTGTTCCGAAAGGAATTTGAAGATAAATTATTCTTGGTGGCCTCCATGGATAATATACTGAATAATCAATTAACTCTAGATAATCTAAAAACTAGATTAACTAATCATGCAAAATTAATCACAGCAGTAAAAGATGCCATAGTCAAGGTGAAGATGATTTTCAAGAATATTATTACTCCAGACAATATCGAGATACAAGTAGCTATCACCATGTATGATGCTCATATAAAGAAAGATGGAGCTACAAATTGAATCAACTTTCCATTTATTTAATTTTCTTTTTTCCAAATACATTTTTGTAATTGCTTTAGACATTTGCACATGTAATTTTGTCATGTGTAATTCCATGTAAAAATATGGAAAGTCCAAAGTCAACAAAGACTTCTATCTTTGACTAGGTCAGAATATTTAAGTCTTTCATAAATCTTCAAGGCTTCTCTATATAAATAAAGAGAGCCTCTTTTGTAAAGATTTTTTTTTTGGTGATCAGAAGTAAAAACTCTGCCAAAATTGAGATGCCTTTTGAGACTTTGAGCTCAGAGTGTAAATCATATTTTCTTGAATGAATGATAAAACGAGTTACTTTTAAAACTTTGCATTGGAATGACTTGTGTTATTTAGGGAATTGTTATTATGTCATTTTTCCTAATAATATCTCATCTATTTGATTAAATAAGTAGAGTGTGTGGAAATTATGGGGAAGATGTTCTGAAGTTAATTATGAAGACTTTGTGCTGTTATAATTACCTTTAATTTGTGTTTCTTATGTTTTGGTGGAAACGGTATTAGAAAGACTTTGTACTACTTTTATCCTTTATGATCTTATACTCTTTTATGGTTTTTATTGGAGACTTTGAGCTCCACTTCGTTCTACAATTTTATTATTCCTAAATCAGTAAGAAAAGCAATGAAAGACTTTGTGCTTTCGTGAGTTTCTTGTGGATCCAGTTACTACCTAGGAATCTTTTCTACTATTTACTGAAAATCATTTTTGAAAGAAGGGGATTGCTTTCAGTTATTATACAGGAATTTTACTTTGCCTTGTGAACATCATCTCTAAAAAAAGAGAGATGAATGGTATGATCTCACCTCTGAGTCTTTTTTAGTTTATAGTAGTATATTATAGTTTATAGGGAGCCTCCCCTTGCTAAGAGGAGATATTTATCCCATTATACTATGGTTGATATACCCATTTTGCCTTCAATTAGTTGACAACAAAATATTCACCCAACAGCTTTTGGAGACTCTGTTGAGGACATGAATGTGCACTTTGAAGCCTCAAGATTCAAATTGAAGCATTTCTAGTTCTTTTTCATTTTTCACTCTGGCAGATCCACCATTCACGTGAAGCCAAAGATGTCAAGGTATTGTTGATCCTATATTTGAGTTGGTATGATGAAATAATTTTGAGATTTCTCCTCTGCCATCTCGCCTCTAGCATACCAGGAGTTTTCCTCCTACCAACATCAGATATCTAATACCAGACAAAGCTTCTAGTCTTAGTTCTAGTAGAGTTTTATACGTACTTATCCCACCATGATTTTTTATCCCTCCCTTTAATCGTCATATCATGGCATCCCAAGGTCCTTGGGAAAACTCTTTTGGTCCTCTCAATTTAGCTCCACCTTTACATGAAATACCTCATAGTTTGAGAAAGAATTTCCCCAAATTCTATGGTGATGGGAAAGTCCATCTTGATGAACATATTACTGCTTTCTACATAGCATGTAGTGTGATAGGTGTGGAATATGAAGATATAGTAGTGAGACTATTTGTAAAAACTTTGCAAGGTGCTACTGTGGATTGGTTTTATCACCTTCAGGCTCAAACTATAACTGACTGGAACACTCTAAAAGCCAAGTTTGAAGCTAGGTTCAAACTCATTGAAGATGCACATGACTTGTTGGCTCAGCTTATGCAAATGAAGAAAGAACCCCATGAGCCTGTGTAAGACTTTGTTACTAAATTCAATAAGTTGAGGAATAGAATTGCTACAATCGCTCAGCCAACACCAGAGAATCTTAAGTTCTTTTTCATCAACTCTCAACTTCATAAAGTAAGTTTTCTATTGAGGTGGACTGGTCCTATAGATCTTTCTATAGCCTAAAATTTGGATATCAAGGTTGAAGATGATCTTATCCTAGCAGGTAAGAAAAAAAAAGATTCCAATAAAAATAAATTTTCCTCATCTACTAAAAGTTCTTCCATGAGCATCACAGATCTTATGGTGCAAAAGTTGACAAATGAACTGTTACCTTGAAAAAAAATGTCGCAAGGTATGTCTACTCCCCCTTATTGAGAGATGTAAAAATAGATGTTTCCCAATCATTCATATCAAGGAAGCACTACTAAAAATCAAGGACAATCCAACTGTCTTCCTTTGACACAGGGGAAGCTCGCCATCAAAGCAACACATGTCAACTCAACAGTTAGTTATCATAAAATTGAATATGATCTCTCTTTCCAACCTGAGTTGGACCAAGAAGATGACGCTAATCTCTTTGCTAAAGTAGAAGAAGAATTAGCTGGTGACTCCAATATCAATTTTTTGTAATACCAAGATGGAGCTAAGAAGAAAGGAGAAGTAGTGATGGATCATATGCTATCTTTACTAGGTCCCAAAATTAGTTGACTCAATAAGCTGATAAAGGAAAGGTGGGAGAAGAACCTTAGTTAATAGTCTCAATTAATAAATGAAAGAATTCATTGCCTTTCCAATCAAAGGACTCAGTGACCAATAAGAAAGTAAGTACCTCAAACCATCCTGTATCTTTTGCTTCTATTCTTTAGACTAGTACCACACCCAATAAAGATCAGGATGATGTACTTCCTTCCTCTATTTCTAATTCATTCCAATTATTTGATATAATTGATCATGATAGAAAAACCAAGATTCAAATGACCGAAGTTGAGTACTTGTGAGCCAATCCTGAGCAGTTTGATAGATTGGTTGAATACATAAAAAATAAAACTGTCCCTACAAGACAAAATTTTTCAAAGATGACTCCTGATTCTTCAAAGAACAAATCCACTTAGAATAATCTTGTCTCTACTCCTATTTCCCCTAGGAAAATATAACCTTTCTATGTTTCCCTTCTGATAAATGGTCATAAATTGAGCAATTGTATAATAGACTCTGGGGCCTCTGACAATGTTATGCTCGCTAAGGTAGCAGATTCTCTTGGTCTTACCTTAACTAAGACTTTTGGTAGATGATTTTCCATGGAGAACAAGCAAGTACCACTCCTAGGTCAAATTAAAGATGCCCAACTTACATTTACAACTTTTCCAGATAAAAGGATAAAAATGACAGTCTTGGTGGCTGATGTTTCAGCTTCTTATGGCATCTTGCTCGGACAATTTTTTTGCAAGAATGTAGGTGGAGAGTTGAATATGGATCTATCTGAAGCAAGGATACCCATTAAATGTGTCATGAAAAAATTACTTCCTAAGAAAGAGTCAAAATAAATTGTCACCTAAATGTCAGACCCTGAAGCACAAATTTTATCTGAATCATCAGGAATGGGTAACTATTTTCTAACCACTGAAGATATTTTTATCTCATCAGATGAAAGTTATTTAAGTGACAATTCAGACAATTTAGATATGAAATCAGAATAATTATTAGAGTAAAGTTCAGATAACAAATGATCTTCCCTTAGTAACGAAGAGAAATCTTTGAAAAGATCAAATTCTAATGATGTCTAGATTCTAGAATTTGATGGCAATTGCTCTTCTATTAGTTCTGGAGCTAGAATTGTCTTGATATCCCCTCAAGGAGAAATTTTTCCTTATTCATATAAGTTACAGTTCAATAATACCAATAACACCACCGAGTATGAGTCTTTGTTGCTCAGATTGAAAGCTGCTCATGCTAAAGGTATTAAGATTCTTCATGCTTGAGGAGATGCTAAACTAGTGGTTTGTCAGGTAAGGAACTTGTAACAAACCAAAAATGAAAGAATATGACATTATCTCAATCTAGTATGGGATTGTATTGAAAGTTTTGATGTTTTGGATATTTCTGTTGTGCTGAGAGAATTCAATGATTGTGCAGATTCATTGGCAGTCTATGTAACCCTCATGGTTCCCCATAAGGATTTCAAAGGGGACAAGTACACTCTTGAGCTAGTTTTTCAACCAAGTGTACCTGATAATGCCAGTCATTGGCAGGTGTTTAAAGATGATAATCAAATCACTTTTTTTCTAAAAAAGATGGACAACTTTAAGGAGCTTTATTTTGAAGGTGGTGAATCTCTACCATGGGAATCAATTCCCAAAATAAATTCAAAAATTGGTGAAGAATTTCTTCAACTCAAAGGGAATAAAATTCTAAAAAGTTTAGTTTCTCTTGAAAAGTTATTTGATAAGCATGATAGGTATGTTAAGTAGCATCAAATAGATTCAAGTTCCTCCAAGGAATTTTATCAAATGAATTTGAGTATAATAGAAATTCTCAAAATGGTCAACATTGGGAATTATTGCACTTCTAATGAAAAGCTCAACTTCATTACTCTTCTTCACCATTACATTGATGTTTTGGCATATTCTTATGATGATTTAAAGTCCCTCAGCCTCAAGAAAATTTGGCACAAAATTTCTCTTAAAGCTAGGTTGTTGCCTCACAAGCAGAAGCAAAGGCAATATAACCCCAAAATATCAAGTACTATCCATTTTGAGATCCAAAAAATGCTGAACGCAAGAATTATTTTCCTAATCCACCATTCCACATGGATTGCTAACATAGTCCCGGTGAGGAAAAAGAATGGAGAAATTCATATATGTGTTAATTTCAAAAACTTAAATCAATCTTCTTTAAAAGATAACTATCCCTTACCCATCATGGATCAAATGTTATAAACAGTGACTGGTTCAGAAATGTTATCAATGTTAGATGGTTTTTTTGTGTATAATCAAGTGGAAGTCAATGAACCAGACCAACATAAAATTAGTTTCACTACACCGTGGGGCACTTTTGCATATCACCAAAAGCCTTTTGGTCTGATCAATGCTAGTGCCACCTTCCAGAGAGCAATAGATCTTACCTTTAGAGACGTAATAGGAAAGTTTATCGTAATATATCTTGATGACTTGACCATTTTTTCTAAACATTATTCTGATCATGTGCATCATTTACAAGAAGTGTTGGAACACTGTTGGCAAATGGTATTTATCTTCATCCAAAGAAGTTAGTTTTTGGGGTTACAAAAGGTAAACTTCTCAGTCACATTGTATTTTGAGAAGGCATAAAATTGACTCAGAAAGAGTCAAATCTATCCAAAATCTTACTCTTCTTGCTAGTAAGACTACAGTTCATTCTTTCTTTAGAAAGGTGAATTTTCTACGTAGATTCATTCTGGAATTCATAGAGAAGACTCACCACATTGTCAACATGATGAATGGTAAAGCTACTTTTTGTTGGACTGCAGATGGCAAGTCAACATTTGAAGATATCAAGAAAGTGATCGCCCATGCCCCAATCCTGGTTTGCCTAGATTATACCAAAGACTTTGTAGTATATAGCTACGCTTCTGAACATACACTTTCAGCCATTTTGGTCCAACAAAACAAAGAAGGTGTGGAATCTCCTATATAATTTATGAGTTATCCTCTCAAAGCTCATGAATTGAAATATTTAAACATAGAGAAGCATGCGTATACCATGGTCAAGGCAGTAAAGCATTTCATATTTTATATCATGAATTCACATACTATCATTCTAGTACCTGATACAATAGTGAAGTCCATTCTAACTCAACAAGAGTTTGGCACTAAAAGGGTCAATTAGATTGCTAAGATTCAGGAGTTTGATCTTGATATCAAACCTACCAAGCTCATGTGGGGAAAAGGTCTCTGCCAACTAATTGTTGATAACATACCAAAGGAAATAGGACATGAAGGAACTGAGGTTGAAGACATGCCTATAGTTCTCTTCATCACCACTACTGATGAGTGGTATTCCAATATCACTCATTTTATTACCTATGGTGAGTGTCCCACCCATCTATCCTATAAAGAAAAATGGAATTTATAATTGAAGGTTGCTAACTATGTCTTATGGGGTAATGGTTTGTACAAAATAAGCCTTGATGGGGTGTTTCTTTGTTGCATCGATAAGGTGCAACAAAGTAAAATGTTAGAGTCCTTCTATAATTTGGCTTATGGAGGACATTTTTCTACACCAGTGATGGCTTACAAGATTCTAGGAGCTAGATACTATTGGCCTACACTATTTCAAAATAGTGTACACTTGGATACGTAGGTGTGAATTATGTCAACAGTTCATTGAAAAATCTAAATTGGCTACATTACCCCTCAAGCCAATAGTATTTGAAGAACCATTTCAATAATGGGGTATTAATTTCATTGGCACCTTGAACCTATCTTCAAGTGCTAGACATGACTATGTTCTTACCATGACAGACTATTTTAGCAAATGGATAGAAGCTATTCCAACTAAGCATGCTACTTCGAAAGTGGTATGTAATTTCCTAAAGAAAATATCATCTCCTAATTTGGGGTCCCAGCTAAGATTGTAACAAATAATGCTACTTGTTTCTCTTCTCATGAGGTTACTAAGTTTTTCTACCATTACGAGATTATTCTTTTCTACTCCTCTGACTATTATCTGCAAGGAAATGGTCAAGTAGAATCAAGCAACAAAAATCTAGTTACCATTATCTAGAAATTGATAGATAATAATTAGAGAACTTGGTATAAAGCATTATTCGACGCTTTGTGGGAAAACATGATTACACCCAAGAGGGCAATAGGTATGTCACCATTTCAACTTCTGTATGGTTTGAATGCGTAGATACTAATCACCCTAGAACTACCAACACTAAAGTTGGCAAAGGCAATTAAAGATCAAACTTTTAAAAATTATATTGACAAAAGGATCATGTGCCTAACCAAACTGGATAAGCAATGAACCACAGTAGTGGACCAAATTATTGCAAATCAAAATTAGGTAAATAAACTCTTCGACAAAAGAGTAAAGATTCATGATTTTCAAATTGGAGATCAAGTCTTGTTATGGGACAAGAGGAGATAACTAAAAGGAATGCATGGCAAATTTGATTCTTTGTGGAGAGTTCCATTTACCATTCATCAGATCTATGGTGAAAATAGCTTCTTGCTAGGATATCTAGATGGAACACCATTCTCACTCTCATAGTGGGCAACATTTGAAACACTTCAATCTTTGAAGTATTAGATGAGTTCATTTGTATAGTCTTACATTATTTATTTTGTTTGGTTTTTTGTATCTTTTTCTTTCTTAGCTTGACTTCGTGGCCCAATGGCATAGATGAAGGCACTTAGAGACTAATTTTTGCTTCTGTCAATCATTTCAAAGTTTGATCGATGGAAGTTCCCTAATAGGAGCTAGCTGTTGTTCCCAAAATCAACTACACTTATTTTTGGAACAACCCATATGAAACTTGTATGTTCCACTCTAAGTTCATCATTCAAGATAAGCTTCTCTTGATCTCAAGCGTAGTCAACTAACTCCTTGAAAATCTCATGACTTTCCCTCATTACAAATTCTCAAGAAATGTGAAATTAATCGCAGTCTTGATGTAATCAAAATGTCAAGTTTTGATGGAATTTTTAGGAGTTAATGTTTTACATTTACATGCAAGACTAGCAAAAAAATGCTACCCTTACATATTTTTCATTCACATGCAAGAGCGGAATTTTTTGCCGCCCTTGCATTTTGTTGAGGCTTGTATGTAAGAGCAGTGTTTTTCACTACCCTTACATGTTTCCATGCAAGATCAGTGATTTTTGTTGCTCTTGCATCTTTCCTCCACCTTCGTGTAGAGGCAACAATTTTTACCACCTTTACACATCTCAATTTTTATGCATGGCATTTATGACCATGCACGTCAAGTGGTTGGCATCAATTTTTTCCCTTTTAATGCCATTTTTGCCTCATTTGAATCATTTCATCTTGTCTACTCTTCCTCCTTACATTTGGTCGACTATGCTAATGAGTAGGATCATGATTTTTCTAGCTTCAAGTGTGAGATTTTGATTTGCCAGGTAGGGTCTTACATTCTTCTCTTTTATTTCCAAGTTTTTATTTTATTTTTTGGTTTTCTCTTTCCTTCATGTTAGGTTTCTATCTTTTTCTTGTTTAGGTTTTATTTTTATTTCTCTCTCCTCCCTCTCCCCCTTAAAACTCAGAAGAGCAAAAAATATATTGACTAGTGTAATGGCATCAATTTTTGCTGCCACTACATGAAATCAAACAAACCCATGTAAGGGTGGCAAAAATCACCGCCATTATAAATCCTTTGCATTCGTGCAAGGGAAACAATTTTCACTGCCCTTATACAAAATTCTCCCATGTGTAGAGGTGGAAATTTTTGGCACCCTTGCATGATGATCACATGTAATGGTAGCAAAAATTGCCACCTATGCATAGAGACTTTCCCTCACATGTAAGGGTGGAAATTTTTGCCGCCCATGCATGCATTTCCTCAAAAAAATTTAACTCTAAGAAATTTAAAACTTTTGTTTTTTTGAGCCCACTTTCCTTTGACTTTTTGGCCTACTCACACCTTAGCCCTTTCATGCACATTCCTATGGTCATGGTCACTAACATGTAGTTTTCCTAGATTACCCATTTTCCCCCTGATTGCATGATCATGATTCTTGTTGCAATTTCTCTCAAGCATCCTTCTTCATCAACATCAATTTGATGAAAACCCTTCTAGATGACTGAGGTTTCTCCAAAAAAGTTGAAGATGATGAGGTACAAGTATTAATGTGTTTTTACAATCACC
Source organism: Torreya grandis (assembly GCA_037957365.1). NCBI lineage: Eukaryota > Viridiplantae > Streptophyta > Pinopsida > Cupressales > Taxaceae > Torreya > Torreya grandis. The sequence continues at coordinate 7,948,051 of JARHVA010000083.1, forward strand.
TCAATTACTTCTAATATCGACGACATTAGGGATATAGAGATTGGTCACGTGGATATGGCTGAGTTCATGGAAAGAACCAAATCAAGAAATACTAGCCATGAAATGAAGAAGATAATCAACATCAAAATTCATCTAGTCTCCTCTTTCCCTATAGCCACTCACAACACTAAGTTCATTCTCTAGTGTGCTGAGTTCTACAATAAGGATACTAGGGCTGTGTTAGACATTAGTGGTAATGTGGTGATCAAACTAGACTCTAAATTCATCGACAAGGTGTTCATGTGACCTCCCACTACTGAAGTATTAAAAATTGATTTCATTGAAGCACAAAGGGCATATAACAAAGATCATGAAAGAGCAAAGAAAGTAATCAATAATAGATGGCTCAAGACTCCAAGAGTGAACTTGTCAAGATGGCCACAAAACTTTCCAAGGAGTGATTTCATAGAAGAAGTTGATGACCTAATCACCCTTCTCAGCAGGGTAAGAGGTTTACCTTCTTCCTCACTATTTCACGAGTGGATGTACCCCTTTATTAAGATAATTCTCCAAGGTAAACAAGTTATTTTCTAGGGAAAACAAATCAGCAATGCTTTGCATGAACAATTGATGAAAGTATCCACTACCTCCAAATTTTACATGATGTCATACTTGGTGTATATTATGGCATCAATGAGAACCTTCCTAGGATTAACATCAAAAGCAGACATGAGAGTAACTCTAGTATATTAATATTACCCTCAGTTTATATTAAAGGGTTATATCCATAATTTTAGAAGGGTAAATGATGTTTTTTTCATAGTATTTTTGTGTCTCTTTGATCCCCAATTAGAATAGAAAAGAGTGTCAAATGAAGCTTCGACATTTTTGAATGACTTCAGGTATATGTTCTTGTAGTTCCCTTCTTTTTCTTATCTACGAGATGGATTTTTCTAAGTTCATACTTATATGCTCCCAAGATTCCCCTTAGACAAATTAGTCTTGATGGAATTGTGTAGACAAATAATCATCGTACATAATAAGCAAATGGAACTCAAGAAACCTAGCTTCAGGGTCCCAATTGAAATTGACAGGTTCTCAGTATTGACCACTGGAAAATCTAGGGTTATGGAGACTGAAATGCAACTCGTAACCATGAAGAATTTTAAAAGGAGACTAAAATTTAACTACAAAGGTGTAAAGGATATAATCAAAAGGAAGACCCAGTTTCACGAGCCCATGATCGAAGATGTTTGGGTTGATTTGAGGACTGCAGAAGACATCAGGAAAATAGACTATAGTAGATTGTCTCTTGAATAGATAGAATATCTGGGACTTGTTGATATCCTTAAAAATCTAATGGATGATGGGGATTTGATTAATAATAGATACCATGCTAAACATATCACTAATACCCCTCTTCCCCCAATCTAATGGTCTCAGAAGGAGTTGACTTCTTTACGGAAAAGGTTCGAACCAATATTGGCAAACACTGATGATTGGTTAACAAATAAGAGAATCACATTAAAAGAGTTCATCACATGATCAAAAGCTAAATTTCAAGAAGAAACAAGGAGAAGAGCAAAAAATAGGATGAAGAATAAAAGTGATGTCCCTACTTCTAATAGGCCACATAAGCCTAGGATCATCTTTGTGACAAAAAAGTCACAAGTTGTAGAAAAGGAACCAGGAACAATAGACATGGAGGTTGAAAAACAAAGTGCTAAAAAACCAATAGTGGAGCAAATGGAGACTATGATAGGTCCACAGATCAACTAGAAAAGAAAACTCTATCTTCACAAGTAGGTGTATAGCCAGATGTGGGAATTTCTTCTTCCCCACCTAACTCACCTGTTGTAACTCCTTCACCTATTTCTCTAATTAGTATTCCATCTTTTGGAGCTGCCTCTCCTTTTAAAATTATTTTTGATGACCCTCAAGGTGCTTCTGGAGATGTTCTTCATTCATCAGGATCAATCCCTAATTTTTCATCTCCATGTTTTGATATCAGAGATAGTTCTACCTTTGATCATTCAGTAGCAAATGTAATTTTAATTGATACTCTACCCATTGTTTCCATCACTAGTGTAGGTGCAACTCTAGTAATGCCAACTACAGAGGTTGATGCTAATGTAAGTACTTTTGCCCTCCCACCTTGGTTATCAACTTATACGCCCAAAAGGAAAAAATAAGCCATCTCCCCAAATGACTTTGATTTCACTAAAATGGTGTCAGCCAAAGTCAAGACTCCTAAAAATCTAGAAATTCTTTTAAAGATGATTGAGGATAAAGGGCACAATTTTTTGGAAATAGTAAAACCTCCAAAAGATGTAACTCTTGATAATTTTGATGTAAATGAGTACTCAATCTCTCAAATTGAGTTAGGGAAAATAACTCATGAAAGCACTAAGAGTGATATGTAGTCAGCTATGGACATCTTGGTTTAGAAGTTTGACAGAGAAAGAGAGATGGACCATTATAAAGTAATGGTGGAACAATTGACTATGGTAATAAAGAAAATAACTTTCACTCCAGAAATAGTAACTTTAGAGGCTATCTCTATCGATGACCCCATGATTCAAAAATTAGAAAAGACCTATCTGTCAGGATCTAGGAAGCACAATTGATTACCAAGCAACTAAACATGCAGAATTACCCATAAGTAATAAGTAACTAGAATTTAGAAATAACACAGAATATGAGAGACAATACCTAATTGTATTAATACTCTTCCAGAAGGAAATACAACAAAGAAGATGCCATAGTCTTCTTCTTTACACACCTCTAGGGCTCCCACACCTCTAGGGCATAAACAGTAAATCTCTTCAAGAGTTATCTCTCTTGTAATATCAATTACAAACACAACTCAACACATAGAGCTATCAACCAGTCAGTAACAAAATTGCCAGTATACTGAGTACACACTGCACTCCAAGTACACAATCGTACTTCAAGTAGATTTCCCCTGATCTTACTAACTATTGTGTTGCTAACCTCCCTAATCTTACACACCTACAAATCACCTTGGTTATGCACACCTACAAACCTAGATCTCACACACACATACACCTGAAGATCAACTGATCTTAATTACACATGTAGATCTCCTAACTTGGCCTTGCACACCTGCCGACCAAGATCATACACACATGAAGAACCCTTCTAATTCTCCAAACCAGCACCCCTGTGGATCTTCTAATAGAACTTGCACAACCTAAAACTCTACCTGATCATACACACTCGACATCCCTATGGAACTAAGAGGAACACACCTTGCTCTCTTCACTCTGAAGGAGCTAACCTTGCTCTTACTCAACTAGCACACTTTACAATACAACCCATGAGTCTATTATATATATCTCATGCAAATAATAATTAGACATCAAATTACAATAATTAGATCCATAGCTCAAGACTAAAATTAGCCTTTTAACATGCAAACAACTAGTTTGTTAACTAACTATTCATCAACTAGCAGTTCTAGAACCGCAAAAGTGACCGACATCGGTCCCTGTCTGGCTGGAGATGACTGACATCGGCTGATACTGACTGATGTCGATTGCTTTGCTCACTAGATATGACCGATGTCAGTTGATCAGATTAATGTTGGTTTCTCTACAACTCAACAACCTCTCAACAACCTCCTCCATGTCTACATCAGTGAAGCTTTTAGCTCCACAACCTAACAATCTCCCACTTGGAGATAAATAGCTGCACTATACCTATACCTGTACACCATCTAATTTGTTTCTTGGCTTGTATCCCTCTTGAAGCTCAATCTTGAAGACCAACCACCACACATCCTATGGTGCAACCCCTGTCATCCAAGTAACCTACCATATCCGAAGTGCCTGACCCTGCATAGTAAGAATCCTTGCTGCTGGTCCCTCTCAGATACCTGAGAACCCACTGAATCACTTTCCAGTGCTTCCTTCCCAGATTGACTACAAACCTGCTGACAACTCCCACTATTGGGGAAACATCAGGGAGTACACATGTACTCAACCTCATCATGTGATTGGGGACCCTATTCTGTGAACTGTCCATCCATAGGTGCACTTGTCGTACTGCATCCTACACTACCTTCACACAATCATCCTGTGACAACATCAACTTGTGATCTTCCCTGTCTCTAGGATTACTCATGCCAAAGAATTTTATTGCTCCCAAATTCTTCATGACATACCACTAAACTAACTTTACCTTTAGCTCAACAAAACCCTGTATGTCTGAACTTACAATAAGCATATCCTCCACATATAGTAACAGGATAATGTCGTGACCATCATCCACCCTAGTAAGAAAAACATAATGGTTACACTGACATTGACTAAAGCCCTGATTTGTTATACACCTATCAAACCTATACCACTATCCTAGAGCTTCCTCAAGACCATATGACTTGGCCTTCCATCTCACGTGTCCATTCTCTCTATTCTTTAACCAAGGAATCCATTTGTCTCTCAGTGCTTTTATCCCAGCTGGCAACTCTACCAAATCTCATGTTTGGTTCTTTTCCAAAGAATTCATGCCATGCTCCCACTATTTCCTAGATCCTTCCTGCTCTACAATGAGCAAAAAATAGTATAAAGAAGAGGAATAATGAATTTGAGGCTTACTTACCCTTTCAGTCCTCCATATGGGCGTTTGAGACTCCTTGACAGCTTGCTGTCTGTCCAAAATCTATTTCAGTGACCGACCTCGATCACCACATAGTCTGCATCCGATCGACATTGGTTCCATGAAACTGTCTTGGACATCAACACTAGTTATCCTATTGATGTCAGTTGCCACCTGCCTGACACCACTGACTTTGCCTGTCTACACATGACCGATGTCAGTGCCTATCTGTTCGATGCCAGTTTCCCCTAACTGACGTTGGTACCTGTGTTTTCTTGTGAGTGATGACTTTTTACCTGCGATCTCTCTTTGGATCAAAAACCTATCCAAACTGCCCTGCTCAGAGTTACTCAGCCTTCTCCATTGATCTCTGTCTATCATCTCCTCCATGAACACCAAGGCTTTCCAGTTTTTAAGTCTGTCAAAGACATCTGACTTCCTCTTAAGAACATGCATCTCCTTCTTGCTCATGTGACCAAGCCTACAAATCCACGTCTTCACAATAGAAGAAGAATTAGTAATATAAGTAAGTAGATAAAGAGTACCTGCTTTCTTACCACATGCTAATTTAAGTGCATCCTTGGTAACATTCCAAGAATCCACTATGAGAGTTACTGTGCATCTCTCATCACCCAACTTTCTTGTAGAAATTAGCCGCATCTCCAGGACTGGGACCTGCATGATCTCCTTCAACACCCATGTGTTGGCCATCTACAATTTCAGCCTCACTTCCCCTTTGCCAAAACGTTGACAAGGCACACCAACTCCTAAATAAATCTTTCCAAAGTCTCCAAAGACCTTAACATGGAAAAATACTCTATTTTGAGCTGCATGGAAAGAGGCAATAGAATCTATAAAATAAGATTCTACTTTATCCAAGGAACATCCCAGAGCATCCTGTGTAACAACACCTATAACATCTGCTTCTTCAGTTCTTTCATGCTGATCTTCTACCAACCAACAATTTTTTTTACCTACTCTTTATTTCCATAACACTGTAATTGACCATTCATGCTTTTTAATTCCTCCATTCTTAGCTTACTTTCTTCTGCCATTACTATACTCTCACTCAATCAGAAACTGTTGAGAGTGACCTGTAATCAAACACAAACCTGCTCCCTGTAACCTTAGCTCTGATACCACTTGTCAGGATTTAGGAAGCACAATTGATTACCAAGCAACTAAACATGCGGAATTACCCAGAAGTAACAAGTAACTAGAATTTAGAAATAACACAGAATATGAGAGACAATACCCAATTGTATTAATACTCTTCCAGAAGGAAATACAACAAAGAAGATGCCATAGTCTTCTTCCTTACACACCTCTAGGGCTCCCACACCTCTAGGGCATAAATAGTAAATCTCTTCAAGAGTTATCTCTCTTGTAATATCAATTACAAACACAACTCAACACACAGAGTTGTCAACTAGTCAATAACAAAATTGCCAGTATACTGAGTACACACTGCACTCCAAGTACATAATCATACTTCAAGTAGATCTCCCCTGATCTTGCTACCTATTATGTTGCTGACCTCCTTGATCTTGCACACCTGCAAATCACCCTAGTTCTGCACACCTGTAAACCTAGATATCACACACACATACACCTGTAGATCAACTAATCTTACCTACACATGTAGATCTCCTAACCTGGCCTTGCACACCTACTGACCAAGTTCATACACACATGAAGAACCCTTCTAATTCTCCAAACCAGCACCCCTGTGGATCTTCTACTAGAACTTGCGCAACCTACAACTCTACCTAATCATACACACTCGGCGCCCCTATGGAACTAGAAGGAACACACCTTGCTCTCTTCACTCTGAAGGAGCTAACCTTGCTCTTACTCAACTAACACACTTTACAATACAACCCATGAGTCTATTATATAGATCTCATGCAAACAATAATTAGACATCCAATTACAATAATTAGATTTGCAGCTCAAGACTAAAATTAGCCTTTTAACATGCAAACAATCGGTTGGTTAACTAACTATTCATCAACCAGCAGTTTTGGAACCACACAAGCGACTGGCGTCGGTCCCTATTTAGCTGGAGATGACCGACGTCAGCCGATACTGATTGATGTCGATTGCTCTACTCACTGGATATGACCGACATCGGTTGATCAGACCGACGTCGATTGCTCTGCAACTCAACAACCTCTCAACAACCTCCTCCATGTCTACATTAGTGAAGCTTTTAGCTCCACAACCTAACACTATCTCAAGGGAAAAGTACTTGAAGAGTACTTAGACAAGCTACATATACACAAGGAATTTACTTACTCATAGAGTTATCTGAGAAAATGGATAAGATGAAGAAAGTGAGAGTAGAATTAGATGACCTTATCAATATCATTTCTCAAGATATTGAAAGCATAAAAAAATATCTTGATAAGTGGGTGGATATGAAGAAGTTGAAAATAATCACCCTAGTATCAATTGGCATCATTGCTGATAAAGACTCTTATACTAAGACAAAAGAAGCATTGATATATAGGAGTCAGGTGCTTAAGGAGTTGATCAGTGACCTCGAATCATTAAAAGACCTCAGTGAACAAAGTGATATCAGTTTGTTATACAAGTTAGAGGAGCTTCTTTGTAAGCTTACATCGTAAGACAACCAATTCCTTTCAGCTGAAGAAATGGGTCAGGAATTCAAAGGTATGTTTCGAAAGGAATTTGATGATAAATTATTCTCGGTGGCCTCCATGGATAATATACTGGATAATCAGTTAACTCTAGATAATCTAAAAACTAGATTAACTAATCATGCAAAATCAATCACAATGGTAAAAGATACCATAGTTAGGGTGAAAATGATTTTCAAGAATATTATTACTCCAGACAGTATTGAGATACAAGCAACTATCACCATGTCTGATGCTCATATAAAGAAAGATGGAGCTACAAATTGAATCAACTTTCCATTGATTTAATTTTCTTTTTTCCAAATACATTTTTGTAATCACTTTAGACATTTGCACATGTAATTTTGTCATGTGTAATTCCATGTAAAAATATGGAAAGTCCAAAGTCAACAAAGACTTCTATCTTTGACTAGGTCAGAATATTTAAGTCTTTCATAAATCTTCAAGGCTTCTTCTCTATATAAATAAAGAGAGCCTCTTTTGTAAAGATATTTTTTTTGGTGATCAGAAGTAAAAACTTTGCCAAAATTGAGATGCCTTTTGAGACTTTGAGCTCAGAGTGTAAATCATATTTTCTTGAATGAATGAGAAAGCGGGTTACTTTTAAAACTTTGCATTGGAATGACTTGTGTTATTTAGGGAATTATTATTATGTCATTTTTCCTAATAATATCTCATCTATTTGATTAAATAAGCAGAGTGTGTGGAAATTATTGGAAAGATGTTCTAAAGTTAATTATGAAGACTTTGTGCTATTATAATTACCTTTAGTTTGTGTTTCTTGTGTTTTGGTGAAAAGGGTATTAGAAAGGCTTGGTTATACTTTTATCCTTTGTGATCTTATACTCTGTTATGGTTTTTGGTGGAGACTTTGAGCTCCACTTCATTCTACAATTTTATTAGTCCTGAATCAGTAAGAGAAGCAACGAAAGACTTTGTGATTTCATAGCTTTCTTGTAGATCTAGTTACTACCCAGGAAGCTTTCCTACTATTTATTGAACATCATTTTTGAAAGAAGAGGATTGCTTTCAGTTATTACATAGGAAATTTCCTTTGCCTTGTGAACATCATCTCTGAAAAAAGAGAGTTGAATGGTATGATCTCACCCCTAAGTCTATTTTTAGTTTATAGTAGTATATTATAGTTTATAGGGAGCCTCCCCTTGCTGAGATGAGAGATTTATCTCATTATACTATGGTTGATATACCCATTTTGCCTTCAGTTAGTTGATGACAAAATATTCACCCAACAAATTCCACATCATCCAACTTAGTGAAGACTATTATGCCAAGACTTGATACATTTAGAACTTAGGTAGGTATTTTATTCATGAAATCTCCATCTTTTTAGGAGAGACAGGGATAAACAACCCCTTTGCCTGTTAGTTGGATTATGTTGAATGGCACATCAACATGTTATGTCCTAGAAAAAGGCCCAGAACTAGAGTACATATATATATTTGTTATTTTGATTGATTCTGATAGATAATCCCCTTAATGTTTTCTCCCATCCTATTGTGTGCTAATAAGTAGATCAATAAATCCCATAGTCATTTATCTCCTGATGGGAGCTCATATTGGAGAACCCCATTCACCTTTACCTAGCTTTGCTATAGGATTTGGGGCAAGTCATTCTACAAATTTTTCCACATATTTCTCCCCTCTCATGCCTCCCTATACTAACATAACATCATCTTTCATGATTTATTTATCCTTAATGCTAACCATTAATACACACATGATAGGCATGACCTTTAGTGGGTCTACTTGAAATACCCACACTAATGCTCAAATCCATACAACTACTAGTGTATCTCAATTTACTAGTGCATTTCAAATTCTCAATGCCTCATATAATGTTGATGCATCCCATACTACTTACACTAGTAAAAAATACCATTAACACTCATCAAATGTTATTACAAACTTTAATTCAAATGGATAATTTTCAAACCAATAGTGACAATCAAATGATGCAAATGCAAAATTAGCTAATGCATTTCAAAATCACCCCAAACCTACTCCATGCAAGGTGTAAAACCCTAATTAGCCCCACCCCCATAGAGATGCACATGGTAATCTTATACCATAACTACCACTTCTTAACAAGGCTAGTAAATACTTATAAAATGAACCTCTAGTTACTCAAATTGTTCATAGTTCCAACTATTACTTATAATGTATCTACTGATCCAACCTTGCATTTGAAGACTTTTAAAAACCTATACAAGGATTGGGTTAAATTGAACACCTTTGATGCTACCAAAATATTATCTAAAACCTTTTCAAGTGATACTCTAGATTGGTATAATCAAATTAAAATGCATTCGATCGTTAGTTTGAAAGACTTAATCAATGTATTGGTTCAAGAATTCCAAACTAATGATCTTCTTGAAAATAACCTAGATCATTTTTTCAATTGCAAATAATTAGAATATGAAACACTATAAGTGTTCATCAAATAATGGAATGCCTTGTCTAACAAGCTATCTAATGATAATATTTTTTATTTATTCACTAATGCTCTTCACTCCAAATTACAATATCATGTGAGGACTGGTGACCGTTTTTAGTCACTATGGAAGAGCATCACTCAATTTCCATTCAAGGATTCGAGATCACTCATAGGCTTCTCAAGATTTAGTCAATTATTCCAAAGACTTAATTGATTCTATGCAGTCACTTGTCAACCCAGAGGGAAGTTTTACACTTAGAGGATATATGAGTTTTAATCTCCCCATAACTCCATTTTTTCAAAGAATCACTTTGATATTTATCCATTTCAATTTTTTTTATCGATGATGTCTTTAATAGGTGAAGAGCTTAAATTTGATGGGCCCCAAACAACATCTTGATGGCTTCACACTTTGTTAGTCATAATGGGACTTAACCATTTCTTTTGAAGGTTTCTCGGTGCCATGTGTCAGTCTTAAAGTGATCTTGAACCCTTTCAAATACTTTTTAACACTTAGTAAAAATTATTTAAGGTCACCCAGTGCCACACATTACTCTCCTAAAAGTCTTGGGCCTTTGCAAAAGTATTTTAAAATAATTAGTTGAATTTTAAATTTTACCAATGGATTTTGACATCAACAAAGTAACATGAAAGTATGATTCTTCCATGTGTCACAATATCGATGACCCAAAACTATCTATACAATTTTGAATCCCTCAGAGATAGTAGGTTAGAGGGATGATGCCATGTGGTGAAATCCCACTGCCATGCTCTCCCAAAGATTTTTGTATGACCCAAATAATATGTCAAAGCCCTATGCTGGTGTGTGAGTGGGATGAACGCCACAGGGTGAAATCAATTTTTTTGAATCCTTGGGGTAGTTTGCGCAAAAAAAGCCTTAGTTAAGAAAAGGAGTGAGAAGGACTCACATGAAAGTGTTAGGCCTTGAGTACATATTGGCAGAGGTGGAAAATGAATAGTAGAACACCAACTAGCACTCAATAGAGCTTGGGGAAAGGGAAGTCAAATAAAATTTACCACATGGCACAATTGATATATCTACAATGCAGATCCTAAAATAGTTAGGGAGATGAAACATGGAGGCCATGGACTATGGATGAGGCTCAATAGGTTAAAAGAGTGATGTGGCCAAGTTAAAAGGGAGGCATCAAATGGAATAATGCCATGTCATCAAAGCATGGGCTTAAATATTGATGACACATCTAGCCATCAAAACTATCAGAGGCTAAATTCAGACTTTGTACTTAGTTTGATTTGTAGAATCCATTCATAGATGGATTTCTCACCAATAAATGCTTAAGTGGTAGGTGTAATTTAATGTAAAACTAAATAGTGGCACCCACCAAAATGTGGCATGCACATCAGGATCAAGCACAAATATAAAAGACAAAATTAACCTTAAAGAGGTATGGATCTAACTTCATAGGTCATGGGTGGATGGTGATCCCAACATAATCATAACTACCTTCATCTACTATAATTCAATTGAGATGTGGTCTAAGTATAGGAATCATAGGCATGCCTTCAAGCTATCAAATATTTTGATCCACATGCTCAACCCCCTATTCTAATTAATTTGAATCATTGTAACTTCCCCTATAGTGGGTAAGATTAAATAATGACCCGTGGGCTTTTTATTTCCTATAAAATTTAGGTCTTACATTGTAAAATGGTCTAAATTTTTTGAGTGCAATAATGATTCTAAAATTTTACCTCCACGAGCCCTTTACCACTTGAACCTTAAATTTTAATGAGAGTTGAGTTCAGCTCTTTTCTTTCTTCTTGTATTCTATGTGCATCTTGTGGTTTTTTGATCTTTGATTGTGGATAATATTCATCCATCTCATTGCCATTCATTTCATAGCATCTTTATGAAAAACTTAGTTTTATCTTTTAGGTCATACACTATGTGCATATAGGTCTATATAGATGAAACTTGTGGATCATTTATCATCCTTATTGGTGTTGTATTATGTCTTTCACCTCTATGCAAAATATTCAAGCAATTAGAATGTCCATTTTGGAGTTTGTGTGATATTGTCTTGTCCTCTGAGATTTGTAGTGTGCTATTCAAGGCCTATAGAGGTGCTCTATTTAGTCTTGGTGCATCACCATTATTTAAATTTCATCAAACTTCCCTCTCTCTTTTCCCACAATAGATTTTAGACTTAGTATTAGTTGTAGATTCCCATTTAGCTCTTTTATGCTTGTATGTTGATCCTAAATTAGATGCATTTAGATTAGAAGGAAGCTAGCCTTCTCCAGAGGTTTGTCCCAAAGAGTGAAAGTGTACCACACATTGGGGGATGATCCCATTATCTCACTAAACCATATTACAATTCAATAGGTGTATAGTTCAAGTGATAATAATTTTTAACATGCTTGATGGGACATAGTTTGTGTTTACTTGGAAATGGAGGAATAGAATCAGAAAAATATTTAATGTAAGTTCTTCATATTTTATTTTTATACAAGGTTATAATTAAAAAGCTTATGAGAGAAGAAGTTGGTTAAATAAAACCAACTCACAGGTATAACCAACTTGTCAACCAACAATAAATAAAACATAACAAAACCTTTGGATAAATAATCCAACAAACTCCCCTTGATCCAAAGGGGTAAAAAATATGAAAGAACTAGAGTAATCACTCTAATGTCATCAAAGGATCACTATCACAAATTTAAGTGGTGCAATGTACCTTTGGCACTGACCAAAAATTGATAGTGCTCCATAAATAAGCTCACCCTTATGAGTTTGGAAAAAAATAGTTGATGAATATGATCAAATCATGCTCATTCCTAGTGATAATCATACCATACTATAGTAGAACATGATCATGCATGTCCAACTACATCAAACCACATAAGGTCCCACATAGAAACCCTTATAAGTGATAAAAACCATACTATGTATGGCATATATTACTGATGTCCAACAAATGATGATGACCTTTACTCAACATTAAAAATGCTAGCAACCCCTGCTAACTCATACTATCACCGATGATTGATTGAAGACCAATAAGTGAAATATCTTCTCCCATATCAGGTGAGTGGTGAGAAGCTATGTATTAAGAGAAACATAATAAAACAATAATATTTTCTCCATGACATGAATATCAGGTATGAAAATCCAAAAATAGAACTAAAAGCAAGAACACAAGCCAAAAAATTGCTACTATAATAATTCCCAGTCTTGAGCCTAGTAGATTACACAAGATGGGAAAATCACTGAGCACTTAAAAGATGGTGTTAGGTCCATTAGGACCATATATATTAGCCATATAATATGCCTCTTGATAAGAGGATGCATCAAAATAAATAGAGTAATTAGAAGATCGACTGCTAGAATGATACACATAATTGGCCTCAACTTTCTTTTTATGGGGAGAGTAGGATTGTCGAGAAGGATAGACATCTAAAAGATGTTCAATACCACCAAATTTTAAAAATTATGGTTTTTTTTTATGTTTATGATATCCAAAAGAGGCTAAATCACTCGAAGAACTACAAGAGTGAGAAGAATGCCTATGGTGATGTCTGCATTTGGAAGACCCTAGAGAGTGCTAATGTGAATGCTGTGAGATCATCAAGAATGATGTGGAGAATGTCACTAAGAGTGTTTTAGAGAAGGATTATAAAACTATCATTATACATGGTGATGATCTTTGTGCTATAACTAGTTCTTTACATAGTGATCCTCTTTAATAGGTGTACTTTTCTTCTTTGTAAATTTTCTTTCATGCTGAGTCAACAACTCACAGATGGTGTCAAATGTGGCTCTATTAAGCTTATCACTAAGCTATAAAATTCAAGTTTTTTAAAAATTATAACTAAGCCCATTTAATGTCATGGAAATAAACATTCCATCATCAATTTTACCACCAATTGTGCAGTATTCTTATTTCACTATTTTCATGTGAGAAATACATTCAAAGACATCTTCATTAGTTTCTAGTTTATTGTTCAAAAGATGGATAATAAGGTCAATATTATTATAATTAGGTTTCTTGTCATAAAAATATTTTAATGCTTTCCATGCACCAATTTTAACTACCTCAATATGAATGATAACTAGTTTAGTGTAAGAGGATTTCAATAGGGTGAGAGCATGCTTATCACGTTTTTGATATTCAACTAGTTTCGCCACTTAAATTGGTGGTGTGTTTTATTTTTTTTAATTATTTCCCATAAATAATTAAATATGAGAGTTTTATCCATGTTTCTAATCCATTCTTTATAATTTTTAGTTGATAATTTTCCATTTTTAGATATGAGATTGACAATTTTAGCCATGATGCTAAAAGAATAATCACGTAAAAAAAGGGAACGCTATTGAGGTTTTGAATTTACCTTCCAAATGGCTTCGAAATACAAAAAAAAATGATACTTTGTCAAAATATCACACCTTATAACTCTTATTATAAAATGATGTAAAAAATAATAATTTTGACCAAAATAATATCAATGGGTTTTGAACCCTGATATCTTTGTTAAGAAGAGACTAACAAAAGTTATGGTATCCAACTCTCCCTTAATTAATTTAGATACATAAATGGATAATATTTTATTTATCTCTAAATTTTAGGATGTGAGAACAAAACCAAAGATAAAATATCATGCATAGAAATGTTTACCTAATCTTTTACTTATAAAAGAACAATGCTTTACTTTGGTGGATCCCACAAAATATGAAAAGATAGTCAAATGAAAGACCTTTTTTTATTTTTTTTTGTTTTGCTAGACTTGATACACCATATTTCCTTGATATGATGCCTTGTGGAGGACTTATGAATTTAGACTTAAATTAAAAGGATCAGATTTGTATCAAGATGATTTTATGTGATCTTTTTGTCTCTCAATGGATGCAAAACATATCATAAAAAAATAAAATTCTCTTTATATATTAGATTTATTCTTTTGTGTGCCATGCAACACTATTTGAGAATTCAAGGAGGAAAACATGATGATGCAAACCTAAAAAATAGCAATGACAGTGGCCAAAAAATCCCACCGATCTAGATACCGATAATTAATCTTTCAACCTCACAATAGAGAAAGTTTAATGAGAATCAAACCTCCGTATGTAGTGACCAAAATATTTTAGTGTAGTACAAATGGCATGCAGGTCTTGAAAAATTTATCTTTCCTTTGCTGGGCTTCCTCTTGTAAAATTTTATCCTTTAATTGGGCTCTTATTTACTTATGCCTTTTATTTGTATTTATCAAGATTTACTTATCACCGTACATGTCTAAGCATTGGTAGAAAAATAATTGCTGAAGATACTCTTATTTTGTGGATAGGAGAATAATATTTTATTTCTTCAAAAAAATAATAGCTAGTTGGTGATTTGATTCCCAAGAGTAGCCACATAATATATTGAGATAAGTAATGGCCTATTATGTCTCCTTTACCTCTATCACAGATGAATAAATATGTACAAATTCAAATAGTGAAAAATGCTTCTTTTTTTGGATGCTTTCTTTCTCCTCCTTTACCAGTTGCTCTGATACCACTGTTTGTTTAGAAATGGAGGAATAGACTAAGAAAAAAATTAAATGTAAGTTATTCATAGTCTATTTTTGTACAAGGGTAAGCTTAAAGAGCTTATGAGAGAAGAAGTTGGTTAAATAAAACCTAACGGGTATAACCAACCCATCAACCAACAAGAAAAAAAACATAATAAAACCTTTGGATAAATAATCCAATAGTTTGATGATCCTCAAATCACACATTGAATAATTTTGGTGTGTTATTTAGTTTATCTTGCCTTTCAAGTAGGTTTATTCAACACCATGGAAAAATTAAGTACCAAATCTACTAGTTTAAGCAGTCTAAATGCCTAAAAATGTCTTTTCACACCTAATTTCATGAAAATGTTATTTTTGTGCCTTATCATTTCTAATATTATTTTGAAATCACTCTTGGTTTCACTCAAAATTGGTTTGGACTAGTAAGGTACCATCCTCTTCATAGTGTTTGCCTCCCTCCCACCCTTACTCAACATTATTGGTAGCCCAATCCTAATTATAATCAATGTTTTGATGGATATGTTGCTCCCAATCAATATTAAAATGATCCTAATCAGCCCCCAAAAAGAATCAATGATATATGTCTTGATTTTGAGGATAAATGATGGAGATTGAAAGAGATTAGGAGTATGACTTGCAATAGAAAGAGATTGCTCATCAATCTTAGCTTCACCACCAAGAGAGGGAGATTCAAATAAAGTACAAAGAGGAATACTTGGCTAGGTAAATCATAGGTAGGGAAGAACATATGCATCAAATTATTATGTAAGCATATGAGATTGAATCCCAAACATTCCTTTCTATCCCCAATTTCAATTGAGCTTCTCCTACAACAACATACTAGTCTATGAAAAGGGAAACTTATACATTCAAAATGTCAAGCTTTAAGCAAGGTAAATCCATTGAGCTTCCAAGTAAACCTCATAGTTTCAAAATCTTAAGCTTCAGAGCTCCCTATCCTTTGAAAGAGCTTGTTCCTCTACAAACTTAGCCTATTATCCCTCAGGAATAACCCTCTCAAAATCCCATTCTTACTCATCCTTTAAAAGAGCCTCAAGCTTATCAATAATGGCATCATTCCTAGACTAGACATCCTAATTTCAAGATGACAAATCTAGGTAAATCCACTCTTAATAAAGAAAATAAAACAATTGTACAAGTTGAATAAAATAGAATCCCAAGTTTCATAGGATCCCATTGTTTGAAAGAGTCTATTCTTGTGCAAACTCCATCCATTCTTATTCAAGTCCCTTAAAATCCTTAACCAAGGAAGTGTCCAAGTTTTAGGATTTCCTATTCAACCATAAAGCTAATTCAAAAGTAACCCATAATTATTTATAATTCTATTCCATGAGTTGAAACCTCTTGCCCTCCCACCATCTCCATTTTCAAAGGAAGACCCATTCTATGGAGAGAAAGTGAAGATCATATAAGGAAATAAGAGAGTGTTTCAGGTCAGTATGATGAGGAAATACTTATTATCATCCCTCTTTGTGATATTAAATTAGATAAATCAACCATGTACTAGAAGAAAATGAATACTATCAACTAAAGCATTAGAATAGTGAGCAAATAGACAAGGATGGAGAGGGAGAAGATAGTCTTCATGAGGTGAAGCCATTTTTCTCTAATAAAGATTACATTAATGAGAAAGAGAATGAGGTAATCTATTAGACAAATAAGCTTCCATTTAGCATGGAAGAAGAAGAAGACTAGTCTAGTTGGCATGATTTTGATCAAGATAAAGAAGAAATAGAGCTTGAAATCAAGGACATCACTCTTAATAGCCAAGAAGAGTTGGAAAAATGTCTTAAATCAATCCAAGAGGTCATAATTTAGGTTAAGGGAGATGTTTTAATACTTATAAATTAATATCCAATGTAAATTCAATTCCAAGATATCCCAATCTAGCCTCCCGAAGAAGACTTGCTCTCTAATTCTGATTGGAGACAAGAAGCTAGTTTTGAAAGGAACAAAGAAGAGTTGAAAGAAGATATTTTTTGGGATGAGATAAATGAATTCTACTCAAAAATTGACACCAAACCAAAATCTCCTAAAAAATAGGCCCATGAGTAACATGCAAAACAAGTGGAAATAGATGTGTTTCTAAGATAATATTTAGGACAAGTGCATCCCTATAAACATAATGATGGGGAAAAAACACAAGTGCAAGGGAAAATCTAATTGAACAAAATTTGTTGGTCAAGAGGATGCCCTATTGTGTACCTAGATTAGTTGGATGATGATAAGGATAAGCCATCCCAAGTTATGCTTCATTTAGAGCACAACATTGAGCATTAAGAAGGCTAGACTCAACTTGCCTATCCACTCCAAGGTGACTATTTTTTCATCAACTTGTGTGGAATAGTGAGTTTGTTTTTGTTTGCATCCTTGGATAAGTACTCCATCAGTTAATTAATCACCCAATCCTTCCCCACTTCTAGTTGGATACCCCCAAAAATGAAAAACATTCTAGATTGGTAAGAAAAGGCAACTATTTTGTAGAACTAGTAAATGGCTTCATTTAGGTGGCCTTCTATTTAGCTAGTTTAGGGTAGGTTATTTACCTTTTATTTCATCCAAGTATTGTGGCAAATTAGTTTAGATATTTTAATTTCCTTAAGTGCATGTGTGCATATTGTGAATAGTTTTTCTTGTTTTTATGTTCCTCTAAGTGCCTATAACACAGTTTGTGTTATTTCCTTCTCTCATTTTGTTTAGGGCACTTTCAGTTCCAAGAATTGGATTAGGTATCAAGTCTAAAAATAGGGAAAAATTAGAGCTTCAAGGTAGATGGAATTGTTTTTTAAGGAGACCATAAAGATTTGAGAAATTGAGGGAGTATATCAGAGACAAACCTTGAGATTTTTTACAAAAGATTTATGAGAAGTTCCTAGTTCATCATCAAATTGGTCAAGCATGGATCCCAAAAATCATAATGTAGATTAAGTATAGGAATGATTATATGCCTCCATGCCTAATGGATTGCTTCAAAGGCTACTAGGTTCTTGCATAGTAGGAAAGTGGCCCATAAAGGTCATCATATTGTTGACCATTTTCAGTCACCATGGAAGAGTAGTGTCTAAGTTCCATTCAAGGCTTCAAGATCACTCACAGGATTCTCAATATTTAGTCAATTAGTCCCAAGACTTAACCAATTCTACATAGTCATTTATAATCCCAAAGGAAAGTTATATGATTATAGGATCTATGTGTTTTAGTCTCCTAATAGCTCTATTTTTTCAAAGAAGCAATTTAACACGTAGTCATTTTAGGTTTTTTTCCTGGTGATAGCTTCAAGTGGTGAAGAGATTAAATTTGATGGGACCTAAGTGATGTCTTGATGGTTTTATACTTAATTAGTCATAATGAGACTTAGTTATTTCTTTCAAAGTTTGCTCGATGCCACGTGCTAATCTCATAATGGTCCTAAGCCATTTTGAATGCTTTTTAACACTTAGTCAAATTTATTCAAGGTCACTCGATGCCATGCATCACTCTCTTAGAAGTCCTAAGACTATTTAAAAGTCTTTTAAAATACTTAGTCAATTTTCAAAGTTTCTTAGTGGATATTGAAATCAATAAAAATAGTGAGAAAGGGAGATTCTTCCATGTGTCATAATCTTGATGACTTGGTAACCCAAAACTATCCATACAAGTTCAAATCCCTCTATGATAGTAGGTTAGTATGATGATGCCATGTGGCAAAATCTTGTTTCCTTGCTTTTTTGAAGATTTTCATACAACCCAAATAATATTTCAGAGCCTTGGGCTAATGGGTGAGTGGGATGATGCCATATGATAAAATTTCATTGCTTCAAAGTCTTGGGGTGGCTTGTGCAAACAAAGGCTCAATCAAGCAAAGGAGGAATGAGAAGGATCTACATGGAAGTGGAAGGCCAAGAGTACATAGTGGAAAAAGTACCCAATGAATATTAGATCACCATATGGTAATCAATATATCCTAAGGAAAGGGAAGGCAAATATGAAACTTCCAAGGGCCCATTTGATAGATATATAATGTAGAGCCTAAAATAGTTAAGGAGACAACATGTAAAGGCCATAGACTTTGGCCAGGGCTCAATGGGTTAAAAGAGTGACCCAACCAATTAATAAAGGAGACAATGAATGGAATAAAACCACATCATCAAAGCATGAACTTAAATATTGATGACTTGTCTGGTCATCAAAATTGTCAGAGGCTAAATTTCAACCATGCACTCCTTTTGATTTATAGAATAAAGTCACATATCAATTCCTCACTAAGAAATGATGAAATGGGATGTGTAATTTAATGCAAAAATAAGTAATGACACCCAAATACTTGTGTGGTCTCTCTTTATTTTCATTAAAATACTTGGATATTATGAATGTAATCTCAAATTTACTCAAAGTACATTTCAAGGATATGATTGAAGATAAATTCCTCCTTTAGGGTGTGCTTGGCTTCCTATCATAGTTTTTCCCATCATGGTATGTGTTAAATTCATGATATTTAACCTCCCACTTTAATATAACATTTTACTTTGTCGATCTTGGACACATCACATGAGAAAAATAGACTCATTGACATGCCAATGTGTTAAGTTGCCCATAATGATTCTATATACAAGATTTAAGGAGATACCAATCCTTAGAATTTTTAACAATTCCAAGCATGAGGTGTTTTTAAAATACCTACCCTCAAACCTTTACCTAACATACCATTTCATGAATCACAACACTTTAGCTATGTCATCAACTCTACTAGAGGTTATAATGGTCACCCTAAATTAATAGGAAACATACTTTTGATGCCAAAATTTTTCACTTTGGGTTAGACAATAATAAATGAGAAGCTTTGTATAAGTGGGACCAATTGTGGTCTATAAAGTGACCTCTAATATTTTAAAAGCTGACTCTTCATTCAATTTTGGGGGTGAAAAGGGATAGAAGAAAAAATAGTAAATAACATGAAAGTAAATCTAATCTAAGGTGATGCACTAGAAAGATTTGAAATGTTAATATAAAATTACATAAAATATCACAAACCTATAAACACCATAGATCATAAAGGAGATTGAAATCATGAATTAATATCTACAACATAAACAAATATCTACACTATAGAAGTAGAAGAAAAGATATAATAGACAGAGATAATTTTAATCCCAAATAACACATAACACCACATACTTTTCATTATGGATAGGGAATTGAATATAGAAGGACACAAAAGGCACATATAAAGCATCCAGTAACATCCATGATGCACACCTGCTAAGCTTATAAAATAAAAGCTCTAACTGCTAGTATACCCTAGTCTAGTATAATGGCTATTCAGAGAAAAATAATGCAAAAACAAAATAATCTCCAACTCTTTTTGGAAGGGAAAAACTTCAAATATATGGATGAAGTAATTGTTTGAAGATATGATAGCTTAATATTCCATCACTTTCACCCATGATGTTGTTGTAACTAAAAATGATATGAAACTCAATTAGTGCAGTTACTCCCTAGATCCTAGATATGGTGCTACTACTTATTATGGCCACTATGCTTAAGAGAAGTGGGGTGATGTCATGTGTCTACTCCTAAAGTTGTCTGCTCATGCCTTTTTTAATGGATTTGGTCCCCCCAAACTTCAAATATCACACTTTATTTTAAGCTCAAAGTGTTTCAAAATCTTGCTTAGAAGGAGGGACCCACATCTTCATCTAATGGCACTCTCTCAATATCTGGTAACTAACACCCTCTTTCAGTAAGTTTGGGGATGACACATGTTAAATTAGTGATTTTCTGAAGGGGCTAAGGGATTTATGAGCATGATAGAGCACAGGAATTCCATGGTCAAGTTGGTGCTTCTCCTAAGAAAGATAGGCATTCACTCACCAAAATGAGTGTAGGGATTATGCATGATGAATCTATGTTTGAATATTATGTTAACTAATTTTTGGGCCCCCCAAGTCCCACTAAACAATGACACTAATTTGAGGCCTCACCAAAAATAAAAAACTTTGAGGAGCATGAGGGTAACATACGTCAAGCCAGTGCTCCTATTTAGGGGAAAGAATATTTCCCCCAATCGGACGAGCGTCAGGCTACCATATGGAGGAAGCAAAAGGAGGCCACTACTTATAAAAGTTTTGAGAAAGGGGGACCAAAGAAAGAAAGGGATGAAAGGGGAAACTATTGAGAAGTACTAAGGAAATACCATCTATCGAGTGAATCTTAATCTACTGATCAAACTGATCTAAAATAATCAATGTGGATCTATGATCTATAGTTCTTAGAGACTCACAAAGGAGCTTGCCTGTGGATACAAGAACCCAAAACTTCTAGTGCTTAGACCAATCAAAGAAAAATTTATAAAAAGAGAGGAAGATGGACACTTACAACTTTTGAAGGGCCACTTATAAGAGCACCCATTCTTCTTCCTTTAGTTAGGTCTTTTTATTAAGAGCCTCAAAGTCTCTATCCAAGTCAATTATATCCTTTAAGGAGATATTCCCCAAGCCTTTGACCACTACTATCATCTAAAACTCTAACTAGGTGAGTGGGTATAAAATCATCTCCACTTCAAAAGCATTACACATTTAATCGAGAGATATGAAGATGGTCTAGTCATTTTGCTTCTACTCAAGTAGTGCCTTGATATGATCCTCAAGGAGAATTCTATTATCAACCAAGAAAGGAGAGGGGAGTCCTAATTAGACTAATTACTCTATGCATCCTTTCCTTTGTTGGAATACTTATTCCAAGGCATTGAGGAATGCCTTATATTTTTTTTTTGCCTTATTATAGCCCAAAAACTCATTTACCTTTACTACTACCTACCTTTAATACCCCACTGCTACTACCTATAGTATTTTTGAAGAAGCACTATAGAGCTTATGAACTAGGCTCTGTGAGTTTGTGACCTTGAGAGTGATGAAAGTGATCACTTGGTCTACGGATGAGCTCACTGTGTGGATAGCATTTACACATCTATAATGAAATCAAGCATCATTTTCAAGCTTGCTTCTATAACTTGATCCTTTCCTAGTAAGACTTATACAGTTTCTAAATTAGGGGAAGGATTTATATACCTTTAAGGTGAGTGGTGAGGTCATTCTTCAATCTTTCAATCTTTTGGTCCTTGACCAAGGAGTCTTGTTGCACCAAGTTCTTTAGTTTTCGGAGTGTCTAATTTACATCAAAGAGCTTCTTACAAACCTGAGCCAACTTTGTCTCTATCTCTTGGAGTCTTGTTTCAATGACTATTCACTTGTTAGCTTCAACCTAGAAGCTTTCCATTGTGATGCAGCCCTAAAGGTTGGTCCTTGCCTAAATAAGGTCAATGTCCTTGGCTTTAGCCTCTATTTTGAGGTGGTCAACCATGGCCTTGACCTTGAAAATTTCTTGCTTGGTTTACTTTAACTAAAAAAATACCTTGATGTAGTTTGTAGTCACAAAATTATATGCTTCTTCCATAATCATGACCCTATTAGTGGGTTGGGCTTGACTGAGGTTAAGCCCAATGGATTGGATGGTGTAGTCATTCAACTACATATATTCTTATGGATTAATTACCTAGGTGTCAAATGAGTAACCAGGGAGGGACTACTATCTAGGGTCATAAAATGACCACATGTGGGGTTGGCCATGAACCTTGGCCCATTTTCCCCTTTTTTTTTCTCTATCTAGGCTGCTCAGGTTGCCCTTGTTACATCCACCTACTCTTGGAATTGATTTTGTTCTTGAATTATTTCTCCCACAAAAGTTCCGCTTATGGTAGCATGAATGGGATGGCTAACTATTGCTATGAAGTAGTGTATCCTACTCCTATGGAAGCAAGAAAATGAATAGTGAGGGATAAAGGGGAAAAAGGCAAGAGCCTATAGGGTGGAAATAATGGTGATTATGAAATGAGTGAGGATGAGATGGATGATGAAGGTGGGGGAGTGATGAATAGAATGAGGGAGGAGATAGGAATGGTAGAAAAGAAGGGGTTAGTCCTAATAATAGGTTGAATGGATGAAGATAAGATTGGGGCAAATATAGTGTTAAGTTGGGTAGTGGAAATTGACACAACCTATAATGGGGTTACTAAGGCTAAAGAAGAGGTTATGGAGGAGCCAGAGTGCTTAATTGGGTAGTAGTTGATGTCATAACTTGTGATAGAGCTATGGAGGGAAAAAGAGAAGTAGCAAAAGAGGTGGGGGTAGAAAGAAAGGGACCTAAAAAGAGAATCTTATTTTGTGGAGGGGACATTAGTGGGTTGGAAATAGGGGCCTCGATCTACTTGAGCTAGGATGATGCAGTCATGAGGTGCCCAAAGGGAACTTGTTATTGTTGTGAGGTTGTAGCATATATGAACTTGGGTGGTGGCCATGTTTGAGGGGTCTGGGCCACTATAACTTCTAATTCTACTACTTCCTTTATTAGAGAGGTGTCTTTTGTCTCCTCTTTGTGGGTATCTTCTTATTCATCATCTTTTGACACCTTGATTTTAGGTATAGACTCCTCTTTTAATGTGTTCTCTTCTAGGTGGGACTCATCCCATAGTTTTTCAAACTTCTCATTTAGGGCACCCTCATACAAACCAACATGTGGTTTTCCAAACTCATATATGTAATTCAAGAAGGTAGCCTTCTTCTCTTCACTCCAACCTAAGTCATTCATCCATTATTTCATCCCCTTTAATAAATTCTTGGTAGGGTTGAATGCTCAGACTTTATCATAAAAAGACTCTCATGGTTTGAGGACATCTTGCAAGATCAAGTCTAGGTCCACATAATTTTGAGGGAGTTCCTTTGTGGGTAACTTCCTTAGTTCCAAGTAGGGATGAACCTAATGCCCAAGTGCACTGGCAGTCTTCAATCCTACTATATACCCCATTAGGTCTCAATCCCATCAGTCATCTACTAGTTCCAGGCCTAGCTCTACTATCTTAGCCATGAGGAGACTTCCCTGGTTCCTTTTCTACACTATGATGCCACCTCTTGAAAAGGGGATGTCATGTAACCCATTTTTATTCTTAACTATCCCATAGATGAAGTCCATTGTATTGATTTATCAACCCAAATTAAGGGTTAGGGTCCTATCAATCAGCATATAAGGGAGCCAAAAAGGCTCTCCCACAAACTTGTGTACTTAGATGAATGAAAATTGGTCCCCCAAAACTAGTCGATTAGGACCTTACTAATTTTAAACCATACTTGCTACTCATTCATCATCTAGGGAATAACATCTTGCCCACTAAGATCTATAAGAAATGGAGCCATAAACTACTCTAAGAACTCATTGTAGTCCCCTATGATCGATAGGATGGGGGTCCATATGGTGATTGGGGCTACTATATTAGGGAAAACATCTGTATCCATAGTGTTTAGCTATAGATACTTATAGTGTTGGTATAGAATCAGGTGCATAACATAAGACAAATATTGAAAGGTACCTATTACCAAGAATTTTTTTAGTTCTAGTCTTATGGTGGAGGTAATGGCTTTGGTGAAGTCCATTCTAACTGCTTCCACATTCTCTACAATAATCATGAGGAAGATTTCACCCAGCTAGAACTCCTTAATGTTGGAATCAATAGCCATGCCCAAGATGAATATTAGTATGGATAGAGTGTCTTTCACATGTTTTATAGGGAAAGTTAATAGGTGCAAGGGTATAAGAGGCATATCTATGATCTTTTGGTTGAGAAGAGAACCAAGGAAGCATGCCTTATCCTTCACTTGGGAATTACAAACTCTTTGGAGGCTCTTGATGCTATAGATAATAGTGTTGGGATCATGTTGGAGTTGGAGCATCGCCTTGACATTGTTCACACTAATATTGATCCTTATACATGCATTTATTATGATTGTGCTAGTTCTAGAATCATATTTATTGGTATAGAGGGTGATGATTTTAGGGCAAGGGTGTATTTAGGGAACCATGTGCTACACTAAGGTGCAATCCCATATTTTTCACCCAAAGGAGGTATACTCCTTCTTGCTAAATCGATCAAGATTTCAAGCATAGGTGCCTTCCCTTAGATTTTTAGGATCATGGCCTAACTCTAGATTGAATATTTCACCTATAGAGTTAATCACCAAATCCCTATCTTTATAGGGTCCCTTAGTTACCTATATGGTATTTGGTACCTTCTTTTTCACTTGGGTAGGGGATGAAGCACAAGATTTTTTCATGGTGTATGTAGGAGGAGGGGATCCTCTACTATTCAAACCATTGTATCTCTATTTTGAAGGGTGATTCCCACTTCCTAAAGAGGATGTAAAATAGTCCATAGTCTAAGATGAAAATTAATTCAAAATATATCTCTCTACTTCTTATAGAAAAGTTAGGTCGATGGTTTTTACTACTTCCTTTCAATTCTTGGGCTTCCTCTTTCCCCTGCTGATTGCTGATAATGAAAAAAGGTCATCTCCATATAAAATCAAATTTCATATGCTACCCTAGTTTGTGGCCCACTTATCATACTTGAGGATTAGGTCCTCAAGTTTGAATCCTAGGTTTGAATACTTTTTGTCAAACCATCACTTTATTGCTTACTATTGGATGATCTTTGTGTCACCCACCAGTTCCCTTGATTTCTAGAGTTTGAGTAATTTGACAAGTGAAAACTCAATTGCTCCATTCTCTTTGATCTCAATAGCCTTCAAGAGATGTTGCATGGGGATTCTTGAAGACACTAGCATCATGACTTCCTTCCCATATACAAGCTCATATAGAGAAGTTTTTAAGATCTACTTAGGGGTAATACGATCCACTCATAGAGATATTCTCATGTATAATTACTAGTCTCTTTGCTTATCATTACCCATTCTCTTGATCAGCCAGATCAAGTTCTTATTTGTAGACTCCACCAATATGTTCTAATGTGAGTAGTAATTAGATGAAGTCTTCAGGAAGACACAGTATACATTTAGAGATCTTGGATTTGAGGAAGGCTTTTATGCTGTCCAAAATGATCATTTTTGGTGAGCCAAATCTAGCCATGAGTTCTTCATAGAAACTAAAAATTACATTTTTAGTTGCCTCTTTCAATGAGATTATCTCGATCCCCCTGATGAAGTAATTAGTGGCAATCAGTATCCACTTGTGACCCATGCTAGAGACTAGGTTGATCATTTTAATAAAGTATAGGCCCCATTACATAAAGGGTTTATTGATCACAATCAAATTAAGAGGCATGGCCAAGGTTTTCCTCTTCTTAGTGAAGAATTAACATTTTTGGTACCTTCTGATTGCTTGATGATAGTTTATGAACATGGTCAACTAGTAGTACCCTACTCACATGATCTTGGTTGTGGTAGTTTTGGTTGAGAAATGGATGCCTAGGTGAGAAAAATGCATGTCTTATAGAATATTTTCTGTTTGGGGCTTGTCAATGCACATGAGGAGGTCTCTATTTAAATTCCTCTTGAATAGGACTATGTGGACTAGTGTATAACTAGATCCTTGTAATTTGTAAAAACATCTCTTATGTGAGAAGAGACCACCGAGATACCTACTGGTTTGCATGAAGTAGATATAGTCAATCACCCAAGATTATTTAGATTTGAATTGGTTCACTAAGTCTACCTCCAACATGTTTTGATGTTTCATTAAGATATCTATCTATCAGGCTAGGTACTCATATATTCCTTTTCCTCTAATTACCTTGGTTGGCCTAACTTCTATGTCATATTATAGGATCTTAGTGATCTAGTTGGCCCTCTTCTCCATAATTTCTCCTTCGATGATATACTCATGCACACTAAAATTTGTAATGTACACCATTATCTTGTTACCCACCACAAGGTGACTAAATTTCTTAAGGCCCTTCACAATGTTAAAGGATTGCCTTTCTATTAAATTATATTTAGCTTCATACCCATACAAAGTTCTGAAATAAAATGTGATTGAGTGATCTTCTTTGCCCCCATCTTCCTTTTGAGTTAGAATGACCACAAGGCTATTCTCACTTCCATATACATACATAATGAAATCTTTGGAAAAGTTGAGGTTAACAAGTATAAGCATGATAGATATTGTTCTTTTTATTTCTTCAAATTCCATTCTCCCTTTGAGTGTCCATTTAAATTATTGGTCTTTTTTGAGCATTAACATGATTGGTCTAACCAATCTTATGAATTTTGATATGAATTTACTAATAAAATTGACATTCTTGAGGAAATATTAGACTCCCTTCTTGTTTACCATCAAGGTCAAGTCTCTTATGGATTTTATCCTCTCTGGGTCGATAGTGATCCTAATCTTGGATACTACTTATTCGAGTATCTTACCCTAAGGGAATCTGAAGATGCATTTCATAGGGATCAAAGACACCCCAAATTCCTGACACCTTTGAAAAACCTTCTCCAAATAGTTGAAGTGGTTTTATTTCTTCTTAAAGAATATGGTGAAGTTATCTAGGTAGATCAAAATAAATTTATTAATAAGACCTTTGAAGGCTACATCCATCACTCATTAGAATGTTGCCTCAGTATTAGGGAGGTCAAAAGGAATATTTACATATACAAAGGTTCCCCACTTATTGATGAAGGTGATTTTGTGCTGATCATCCTCCTTTACCCACACTTGATTGTACCTAGAGAATCCATATAGAAGTGAAAACATCTCTATGCTTGCTACCATCTAAATGATCTATTCCATGGAAGGGAGAGGGTAATGATCCTTTAAGGATGACTTGTTTAGATCCCAAGAATCCATGAACAATCAAATTTCTCCACTTTTTTCCATAAAAGGACCAGGTTAGATACCTAAGTCAAATGCTTGATCAGATATATAATCCTTTAATCAAATAGTTTCCTAAGTTCTTGGGCCATCAGAGATTTGATCTTTAGGTTCATCAGCCTTTACTTCTTCTAGACTGGTTTGGTTCCTTTTTCCAAGTCAATGGTATATTGAATGACCTCCCATTCATATCCTTTTAAGTCATCATAAGTCTAAGAAATGATCCCTTTATATTTATCATAGAAAGAAACCAATCACTCTTTATCCCTCTAAAGAACTTCATTTTTGACTTTCAACTTTCTTTTACCTCTAACATTGAGTTTTTAGTAATTCCCCCTATCTACAATAAACTTATGCTTGTCATTCCTCACATCATCAGATTCAAATAGGTTTTCTAGAGTGATGAGGCCCTTTATTAGTTTTTTGGTCTTTAGTTACATGATCTGGTCTCCATATGCTTCTTTGATCTTCAACTATAGTTTCTCTAAAAGTTCATAAGATTTTTGGAAGAACATTACAATCTGAGCATCACTCTCAAAAAATTGTTAATTTTGGTCATTGTCTAGGACAATGAGCTTCATGATGACCCATACTACCTATTCATTGGTGAACATATCTATCACTGGGTTAAATTAAGAACCCACCATTGTCATTCTATCAATTTTTACATTTATGGACCTTAGAATGATTTGAATATTGAAGGCCTCAAAGGATTTAATTAAGTCCCATATGCAGTGATTGTAAGACCTCATATGTACATTTTATACCATGACCACCCCTCTTACCTATCTTACAACCAATTTAGAGTCACTGAATACCCTTAAATGATTGATGCCCATCCATTCGATGAGGTTGAGACCATAGAATAAAGCCTCATATTCTAATTTGTTGTTTGTACAGGCAAACTAAAAATGAGAATGTCTAAGTATTTCCTCCCCAAAGAGAGATATTAGTTGGATAACAACTTTGGAGCTAATCTTTCATTTCACACCATTGGAATACTGACTCTAGAGTTTAGACTCATCTTTTTCCCCCTTGCTCTAGTCTTATTTCTTCTTTATGACCTCAAGAATGACTTGGACTTTGTCATTGATGAATTAGGCTCTAAGACTATTGGCATCAAAGTTTGAAAATGGGTCATTCTCAATGAACTCATTGATGAGGGCCTCTTCTTATAGACTTATATCATCTACCACCTTTTCTTCTTCATGTATCTCTACATAGTGTGTCTCCATCCTTGAGAAAGAGGTGTGTGTTACCTCGAAGTTCACCATTACTTCATCCACTATATACTTGGGATGGAGGGGCTCAAATAATACCTTCAAATTTGAACCATACTTGGCCCTTAGGATTAGATGGGATTAGTCTAATAATAAGTATATGCCAATCTTGGTAGTGAAATCTCTTGATAGACATAGCCTGAAGATAGGTGGGACGTCTATCACCACAACATCTTATAGTACATTCATGCTTGGGAAAGAGTAAAACATGAGAGGGAGAGCTTGGATGATTCTTAAGGTTTTAACCCTTTTTCTATCTAGCTATATCACCCCCTTATTTAATGGATCATACTTCAATTGTAATGCATCAGCTATTTATTTGGGTATCACCATCTTACTCATGCCCAAATCGATCATGGAGTTTATAAATAGTTTCTTACCCATAATCAAAGTTAGATATAATGGAGAAGGCTTTGATTTTCGTACCCCTTCCTTGGTATTGATGAATATTGAGGGTACCTGAGGCTGCATGTTCATATTGGTTCCTTTCTCCTTTTCCTTCACTTTTTCTATGGGTGATTTATTTTTCACAAGTTCCTCATTTTCTTCTAACGTTTTCTTTAACAAGGTATTTTATTCAAGGATGGACAAGACATCCTAGAGGGAAACATTGGCTAGTGCCTTATTTAGCTACTCCACCATGCTATATGACTTCAGAGGTGGGACCTCAAGGTATTTTAAATTATTATATACCATCTTGTTATGTCTTTTATAGATTTTAAGTGGGGGATAAGGTATAAAAACCTTTTCAAAGGTTGTCTTGGGCCTTGTGGAGGTTTCAGGGCTCTTGATTGATCTTTTCTTTGACCGTGTGTAATAGTCAGATTGCACTTATGGGGGTTTATACATAAGAACTTAATTTTTAAAGAGTGTATCTTAATATTATACCCAAGAGAATAATGCATTTTCTAAAACTATTTATTCCTCTTGCTCTAGGGACATACCTTGCATTTGCACCATCAAGACAGTGTTTTCAACTTTAGGGACTGGTATGTGAAAGCTAAATCTAGAACATTTGCCTACCACCTTTGTTTGGTGATTTTATATTATAAGTTACCCCATGGACAATTTTAGGTCCCATGAGGTTTATTACAAGGGAAACACCATGAGTTAGAGTCATCAACCAAGTTATTTTGGCTAGCCACCGCTTCTCTATTCATACTTGATGTTATTATATGCAATGGATTTGGGATTACAACCATCTGATTGGTAGGATATGTCTTATGATTTAGCACTTAGTTATTTGGCCCTTGGTAGTTCAAATTTTTCCTCTCTTGGTACTAATTCTTATAGCATGGGGGTCTCCTTTCTTGGTAGTTGTTGTAAGAGGGCTTTATAGGAGTAACCTATTATCTTTTGATATTTATAATCTCATTAGAGAAGTTCCTTAAAATAATCTTCATATCATTCATCTCAACAACCAGTGAGGATACAACAGATGTACTCACCTAAGTGGGAGGGTATGCATACATGGAAGGAGGTGGGGCTCCCAAAGTGATCAACATTTCTTCTTGCAAAGGTAATGATATCTTAGGGAACATCAACATTGATGGCTATGAAAGAAGTCTTCCTACATCGATCAGGTTTTTCTTTTCCCTTACTATGATATAATATGTATTTGGTAGTATTTGGACTTTAAGTGATTGGATCACAACTATAATATTTGAATTGAGTGCCTTCAAATAAAAGATAATGGCAATGGCTTCTTGTAGGCCCTTTTTGATGGTTATTAATTGTTGAAAGAGGGAAGATAAGTCTACCTTTTCATTAAATCACTCAAATAATATATCACCTAGGTCATCCTAGGTAGTAATATAGTTTATTGACAAAGATATATAGAAATCAAGTACCTATCCTTTAAAAGAAACAACTAGTAGCCTCAAGGCTACATTTTGAGTGTTGACATAGTAGACGGTGCACACATTTGCCACATCTTGGAGGAGCTTAGTTCCATATTGAAATCTTCCCCTGAGAACTTAGGGAGTCTCTTTAATTCATTCTAAGGTATGGGATCCCATTGGGATGGGGGTGTTAGTGTGATCAGAGGGCTACTAGTATAGCACAGCACAAACTTCCTTGGTGTAGGAGGCACCATTTATTGTTATTGATGTGGTCACTACTATTGTTATACAACATTATTCCCTAGATGTATTTGGTGGGTAGGGATCCCCAAAGTAAATATAAGTAGATTGGGATGTTTGAAGTCTATGACCTTGTTATGGACCAATGGCTCATAAACTTGAGCTTCTAGTCTAAAAAACTAGATCAGTCTCACTAGGAGTACCAAAAAAGATTTAAACTATTGATGCCTAAAGTTTGAACTTCAAGTTAAATAATAATCTATAGGAAGCTTTATAGACATGAGACCAAATATGGTCTATAAATCAATCTTCAAGATTTTAGAAGACAAATCTTTGTTCAATTTTAGGGGTGAAAAGGGATAGAAGAAAAAATAATAAAAAACATGAAAGTAAATCTAATCTAAGGTGATATGACAAAAATATTTGAAATGTTAACATAAAATATCAAAAACCTCTAAACATCATATATCATAAAGGATCTTGAAATCATGAATTAAGATCTACAGCATAAACAAAGATCTACACTATAGAAGCAGAAGAAAAGAGATACCAAACAGAGATAATTTTAATCCCAAATAACACATAACACCACATCCTCTTCATTATGGATAGGGAACTAAATATAGAAGGCCACATGAGGCACATACAAAACATTCACTAACATCCATGAGGCATACCTACTAAGGTTGTAGAATAAAAACTCTAACTACTACTATACCCTAGTCTATTACAATGGCTATTTGGAGAAAAATAATGCAAAAACAAAATAATAACTAGGCCTTTTAGGAGGGGAAGAACTTTGGATATATGTGTGAAGTAATTTATCAAAGAGATGATAACTAGAGATTCTACCACTCACACCTATGTTACCGTTGTAACTGACAATGATTTAGAACTAAATGGTGTAGATACTCCCCAGATCCCAAATATGGTGCAACTAATTCTTCCTATTATGGACACTATGCTTAAGAGAAATGGGGTGGTACCACATGTCTAATCCTAGAGTTATCTACTCATGCCATTTTTATTGGATTTGGTCCCCCTAGACTTAAAATATCACACTTTAGGTGAAGCTCAAAGTGTTTCAAAAGCTTGCTTAGAAGGAGGGACCCATGTCTTCATCTAATGGTGCTCTCTCAATCTCTGGCAATAGACACCATTCTTGGATAAGTGTGGGGATGACACATGTAAAATTGGTACTTCTTCAGAGGGGTTGATGGATTTATGAGCATGATTGAGCGTAGGAATGCCACATGTTAAGCTAGCACTTCTCTAAATAATGTTAGGCATTTACTCACCAAAATGAGCATGGGGATGCCATGTGATAAAGCTACATTTGAATACTACATTAACTATTTTATGGGGCCCCCCATGTCTTATAAAAAAATGACACTACTTTGAAGCGTAACCAAAAATAAAAAAACTATAAAGAGTGTGGGGGTGAATCTTGTTGAGTTGGCACTCCTCTTGAAGGGAATGAAGATTTACCCAAGTCAAATGAACTTCAGGATGCCACATGGAGGGAAAAAAAGAGCCCACTACTTAGCAAATTTTTGAGAAAGGGGGACCAAAGAAAGAAAGGGCCGAAAGGGGAAACCATTGAGAAGTACTGAGGAATTGTCATATATTGAGTGAATCTAAAATTATAGGTCAAACTGATCTAGAATAATTAACATAGATCTATAATCCACACATACCACCTAATATTTTAGATTCAAATAGAACTATATGAGATCAGTTTGAAAATCAAAACTTTTGATCTCTCTCCTCATATAATTATGTAATTACCTCCTTCTCTATGACTTTGATATCATAAAAAATTGTTAGATGAAATTTCAATCACTCTAATAGAAACTAAATGTTCCATTCACCATGCCTCTTCAAATGATAAAATCACCATCACATGTACTATTAATATTCACACTCCTGATTATGATGATGGATATTATTTAGATGACCCATTTTTAGTTAGCTTTACTTAGGCTAAAAATGTAGAAATACTTAGATATGAGTCTTCTTTACAACATTTTCTTTATTTTATTCATGTATTTCCTTCTATAGTAACTAATATTATTTCTTCTTCTTTTAATGTTCAACACACACACACACACACACACACACACACACACACACACACACACACACACACACACACACACACACACACACACACACAAACACACACACACACACACACACACACACACACACACACACACACACACACACACACACACACACACACACACACACACACACACACACACACACACACACACACACTAAAAATCAAATAATTTTTTATCCTCTTTAGAGTATGCTTCTTGACCATTTGATGATAGGACCTTACTAGTTTTCTATTTACCATAATCCTTACAGCTTACTCCCTCCATATATGTTGTCTACACTATTTTTACCTAAATTGAGCTTAACTCTTGATATGACCTAGCTTAGCCTTGATATTATTCCAAATTCTCCTCCTATTGGTGATGGTATACTACCTTTGTATAGGCTTGATCTTCTATCATCATGATGGGTAAATGAGCCATATTATGAGATCCATAGAGTTTCTAGTCATTGAATCAAGTATTTTATGCACATCACCAACACCAAGCTTCAGGATATATTTATACTATACATAATATAAATTCATAGTCCACTCCTAGATGCACTTGTTGCTTTCATGGTACAGAATCATTCTTATACTCATTACCGATAGCTTCAATAATACATTGATACACTTCACCTAGAGAAGGCACAATCTACAGACAAGATCATACCTCCTCTTAAGATAGTTATAGAATACATCCCTAAATATGGGTAATATTAATGTCTTTGGCATCATTTTACTACACATCATACAAATAGATGTAAATTACTACAATAAAAATTTCATGATTTTCCATGGCCTACACCTTCACCAGCTCAATTACATACTCTAGGACATTCATGGACAAAGGTTTAGCCTTCTCCATAGCCCAAATTTATTCATAGATATAAATATGTTCATCACAGTTCATCATCAATTCCTTGAATTAAGTATCCTATAGGAATTTCCCCATGGCCATCATTCTTCTTCTATCATACACACTTTTTTAATAGAGACAATGCATCAAAAAGTCTTCATGACTTTTTATAAATATTGACAAGATTTTGAACAAAGTAAAAGTATAATTACACAAGGATGTATTGGATGTTATAGATGATGTTTGTCATGAAATTTATTATTACTTATGAACACATCATGGTATTTCATCACATTATTTATTATATTTTCATATGATTTGGATCTCATTTATCAGCATATATTGATCTTATATTTTAATTTTCACTTATAAATGTTTCATGAATTAATTTAAATTTTCGTTTATTTTTCACCTATTCCTCTTTATGATGATTTGTATTTATCTTTGTTATGTCAGTTTTTTCAATAAGATAGTTATTATTATGACATGACTCTAAATTGACACCCCTTTAATATCCTATTTATATCATATGATTAGTTAACAAGTATATTTCTCATTGTATCACTATATACACGGATATATTAGATCTCTATTTCCCACTTATTTTCTCTTTATACTAAGCACACATATGGTTAGCCTTGAGATCACATACTTGTTTATGGGCAATCCCAATTATTTAGCAACATGATAAAATCTTTAGGTATTTTTCATCCTATAACCAAAACCTAAAGCTTATATGTGTTTGTCACTTTTATCACTAATGTTTGGTTATTCCAAATCCATATGGATGAGGAATAAAAAAATCCATAAAAATTTAAAACCAAATCATTTAAACCAAAGGCAATGATAAAAAGGCAAAAATAAACATTCAAAAGTCAAAATCACACCAATTAACATGATTCATATCTTAACACATCTCCTATTTATATTCATAGCTCAAACTACATAGTTGGAATCATGATAGAGCTGAGGTCCATTAGGGTGTGATAGGCCAGTAGACTAGGATATGAGGTATCAAAAAATATTTATAAGTTATAACTACTTTTTCACATAATTAACCAATCTTCATAGTAGACTGACGACTCTATAAGGGGCCGTAAAGAACATGGAACAAATTGTGGGAAGGTAGGCCCATTTTACTATTATTGTATGTATAAATTCATGAGATGGTCTTAGTACTAAACTTATTTGCCTAAAAAAAATTTAGTTTATTTTGAAAAAATATCTTTTGAATTTGGAATCCAATAAATTATTAGCACCTACCCATTTACTTAGTATGTCTCATACCTACTAAGGTTTATTAAAAATGCCTATGTCATGTTTTTTACATTCCTTCATTCATTATAATATTCTCAATATTCCTCCTTGATGAATATTTTTTGTTAGCTAATCATACCCCTTTTATTATCCTTTTTGTGAGTCATAATATAAGACCTTGGATAGGACCAGACCTTCCTCACAAACATTCCACTACCATCCTTTACCATTTCCCATTTATCTCATTGGTTCACCCTTTGTGAGTTTTAGTGTAAGATATTGGATAGGATCAAGATTTACTTGTAAAGTATAATAAATATTCATACCATGATTCACTCACAAAATAACTATACTTCTTCTCAATTAGTGATTTACACAAATTTACAGGTCTTTTTTACTTGCTATTTTTTTGTCACTTTATGTTTTACATGCTTCCCAACTTCATTTAGTGTGTTTTATATTTTCATTATTATAATACATTTATTTATGTTTTACATGCTTCCCAAGATGATTTAGTATGTTTTATATTTTATTCCATTATTTTCCTTCATTTATGTTATACATGCTTCCCAAGTTCATTTAGTGGTTTTACATTTTCATTATTATAATCCATTTATCTGCATTTTACATGATTCTCAACATGATTTAATGAATTTTACATTTCATTCCTTTTAGTTATGTTTTACATGCTTTTTCAACTTGATTTAGCGTGTTTTAAAAATTTCTTTATATTTTGTTTTTCACACTTTCCAACATGATTTAGTGTGCTATACATTCTATTTTTGTTCATGGGATCTAATATATTTTACATTTTACATTTTTATATCATTATTTTTAACCATGCATTTGTTCATAATTACTAGAAAAGAATTAAAAATACATCATACATTTTCTCAAAGCATATATAAAACATGCTAAAAAGAAAATACATACATATATAACATCCATAGTTCATAAAAACAAATAGATATATATATATATATATATATATATATATATATATATATATATATATATATATCAATGGATCTAATGTTTTTTACAATACAAAAACATGTTACCAGATGATTTAACTTTTTTGGGAATAATGGAGTTTTATTCCTATATAGTTAAGGGTCTAGATTAATAAATCAGTACAAAATATAACAATAATTATAGTCCTAATTTGTGCAATTATTTATCTTTTTCACCTTTCCAAAAATAACAACAAATAGGAAGAAATATAACTTGGCTAGAAATAGATTGAAATGACTAATATAGAGGCTAAAAATGGTTGTGTAAGACTGGGAAGGTGTCATAAACCTAAATCTAGATTTCATTTGGAAAAAGGATAGGATTACTAAAAAGTGGATGATTTGGTGTTCGATGTTGTTGTCCATTCCTACCACTATTATGTAAACTGATCACAGAGACTTGAAACATTTTAGGTAGTTATGATGTGTCTGTGTGAGCCTGCCTATGAAAAATTGAGTGTTAATTGTTGATGGAACTCACTATGGAGCTGATTTTATATTCAAACCTTAACCCTCCATCATGATTGATAAAATAATATTTGAGTCACTTGAGAAAGATGGGGGGTTAGTGTGTAAGATGTAATGAATGTGCAATCCACACCCTTGTGTGGGCACAATACCTACATACCAATACTTTGAATAGGGATCAAGCTATATGTCGCTATCCCAATTAGTGTGTTTTGTGCAATAGTGTGATGTAGATGCAAATGCCAATTTTATAGTATTTGAGGTGGATAGAGACTGATATGAGGGTTTGAGTATATTTGTAACTATATTGGGTGATTGTATGCAGAGAATAAGGAAGTTTGCCTTAGTGCTTTGTTTGTATTATTGATTGCTTTGTAAGTTTGGTCACCTTTATGGTGTTGAGGATGTTGTTTCTCCTTTGGGATGTTTAGTCCTGGTAGGAGTCAGCCTCGATGTAAGTGGTAGAGCCAATTTTTGTGGTGATATAATCTAAATAGTACCTTGAACTTATAGTTTATCGAAACTCTACTTTAAAGCTATACATGAGTCTATGTCATGGCCTATGATTCTATAAAAGAGATAATATGGGTGACCATCCTATTATGATAACTTACTAATAGATCTATGTCATACTATAGGTAGTGTGATTAATCCATGATCAAGTAACATATATAATATAATCTATGGTTAATGTTGTGTGCTACCTACCTAAATCTAAATGACTAGCTCTCTATCCATAGAGGTAACCATGTGAAATATATGTGCCAAGTGATATATCTATGGCCATGAATGTGGATTATATCTTGAGAGTGTAGTGAGATATGTGAAGAGTGATGCAGGATGTGTGATGAGAGCCTAGAGTCATCTTGGTACTCTCCTAGGCCAACTGATGTAAAGCATAATCCACATAAATAGTCATCTATGAGTGTGCGTATCATATCATCATCTAAATTAGCTTGGGAATCTGTATCAACATCATGCACATATGGTAACTCAAAATTTAGCACAAGGGGTAACTATAATATGGGAGTCTCATCAACTATACTATGAGAAGATAATGGTGCTGCAAGAGTATCTATAACTAGTGAAGTGATTATGACTACCTGAAGAGCTATATCCATATAATCAATTTGGACTACTATTGGTGATTGCATAATTATAGAAGGTGTAGGAACTATGATTAATGGAGTAGCTAAAATTGGTGATGACAGAGTAAGAGATGGATCTAAAATGGGAAGTGGTAACTAATAGAAAACTCCACCAACTATAACAACTTGATTAATGTGAATTTATTTCATTCATTTATAAAATATAGAAGGTACTACATGAAGTTTCTGGGTCCATGGTCAACCAAACAACATGTCAAAGACTCATACACTAGGAAAAATAGTAAATAGTGTGGCCACATGTGCTAGACCAAATTTTATAGGAAGTATAATCTCACCCAATGAACTCTATATGTGCCCACTAAATCCATTAATAACTATGTCCATTAGGGTGATATCTTGCTCTACATATCCCAAATGCTGAAGTAATGTCATAGTGCACATGTTCACATTGGATCCATTTTATATGAGAACAGTACGGATGGGATGGTGAGCTTTGATAAATATTACATAGTCAACTATCTCCTACTCTAAAAAAGAGATCAAAGGTCTAGCTAAAAATATATAATTATACACACCAATCATGTTACTCAAAATATGTGACTCAATTGAAGGTGCCTAGTATGTAGTTGGTGGAGGATGTGCATGAAATGCATGGTGAATACTTGATGTTCTCTCTTTCTCTTGTTTATAATATTGTGGGAAATGATCCAAGAAAAAATTTAGAGCCTTATCTTGTGTTTGCTTTGCCTGAGGAGGCTCAACTAGAGTGCCAAGATCAATAAGGTTGTCATCTATCAAGTCTTATATCTTGTGTCACAAACTGATGCATTTATTTATTGTGAGGCCAAGTTCCATAGGAAATCCACATAATGCATTTTAATAATATCCTCATGGAAGATTCTTTGTTGTATCATCTTCTTCAATAAGAGGGAGAGATATGATATTGCATTGCAATAGCTATTGTAAGACTCTGGTTGGAGATACTGGCAGACTGGTAAAGGCTCATCGAAGAGGTGCTAATAAAACCACTCATTGGGGGGGATATGAAGCCACATTAACTATAGGTTGATTTTGACTTTTACTATCATTAACCTTTACTTTGTAAGGGACTTTACTATTACTCTTGTTTTTTATTTCAGATATGCTTATGTATTTGAGTTTGCCCATTAAAAGTAATTTGACTTCCCTTTCCTTTAGTGTATGACATAACTTAGTGAAGTAAGAATTTTTTTGAACATTATTTACTCATGCAAAGTTGGTAGAAGACTCTGTTTGAAGAGACCTTGTAATTCTTGATTGGCTATATGGTTAGTCATTTTAGCCAAGACAGTCTTATATCTAAGAACATAATCTATGAGATGTTCATTTGAACTTTGTTTCTATTATGCAACTTGGGTATAATAAACTTATCAGTTATGTTAATACTAAAATGAGATAGGAACATGTCAGATAAATGATTTAAAGCATTTATTGACTAATTTGATAGACTATAAAACCATTGTAGAGCATAATCCTTTAAACTCCATGGAGGTAGCTTGGTTAGTAACTAGTCATTTGACACATAATCCAAACATGCTACATGAAAAGCTCTCAAGTGTGTCTCTAGATCACCCTTTCCATCATATAGAGTGAGCTTGGATTGAACAAAACCTATTGGTAAGGGTATAAAAGTAATATGGCATACCAATGGTGTATGAAGTAGAGAAAAAGAGTCTAAATCCTATGTTGGTCTAGGGCACCTTAATCAATACGTATCACCTTAGATTGAAGATATTTTATCTCTTACATAAGGGAAGACACATTATGAGGGAAAAATTTACTAATCATAACTAGTGGTGCCACATAAGAAGGTTGGGATGCTATAGGGGGTTGTTGAGACATAGTTGTTGTAGACACTAGAAAACTACACACTTACAATTTTTGATGACTAAATGCCTCAGGACCCCCTATAAACCCCCTAAACCTTCTTAACCCTTAACCAACCCCTCTTAACCTAACCAAATCACTATTCTCCTATCCACATATTACTATTCAAAAATACTATTTGAAAGTACTATTCACTATCACTATTCATTGTGGGACCCACTATCACTATTCATGATGACATGGCAAGTGACATGGTATATGACATGGAGAGTGACATGGAAGGTGATTTGGGAGGTGATATGGCATGTGACATGGTGTAGAAGTTAGGTGGCTTTATGTGGGACATCATACCCCACTTGGGACCCTTTCCCAAGGTGCTTAATGACCTCATTTAAGCATCACAAGCCCCCCTAGAAATATGGTGAATTTACCCCCAAGGGGCCATAATTAAACATGTATTTTTCCTTCACACATGAAAGTGGCCTTCAAAATGAGATACCTACCTCTTTAGTGCTTTGAGAAAGAC
This sequence comes from Torreya grandis, assembly GCA_037957365.1. Taxonomy (NCBI): domain Eukaryota; kingdom Viridiplantae; phylum Streptophyta; class Pinopsida; order Cupressales; family Taxaceae; genus Torreya; species Torreya grandis. The sequence continues at coordinate 7,988,598 of JARHVA010000083.1, forward strand.
AAAGGGCACCCATTTTTGACTTTTTAACCCAAATGGGAGACTCACCAACCCAAATGGGAATCCACACTAACCTCATCTTTGACTCATTCATACACCACATGAATAATGGTGCCACATTTTATGTGCCATCTCTTTAAGTGCTTGGATGAAGACAAGAAAGGGTGTTGAAAAGTCTTTAGGCTCATTTAGACCCATGTGCATGATTCCCATTCAAAACTAGACTCATGTGTAAGGTGGGAGACTCACCAACCCAAATATAAATCCACACCAACCTCATATTTGAATCATTCATGCACCACATGGGAAATGACACCATACTTATATTATTCCCTCTTTTGGCATGGTTCTTGACAACAAATGTTATTAATACCCCTCCTCTCCTTCACCCAAGGTTAAGTTGAAAGTTAGTATTTTTTTATTAACATCTTGTTATAGGTCTTTGAATGATGTCATCATTTTGGAGGTCATCCAAATATTGAAGGAAAATAATTCAAAGTAATGGAGCTCTACCAAAATTGCCACGGGATTCTTTCATCACATCATCAACAACATTAACCACATCAACAAGCCTCAAGGTAACCTTATTTATTTTCAATTATTTATTTAAGTCCTTAATTTTATTACCTTGACCTTTAACCCTTAATTCACTTTTCATCTTCATCTATTGACCTAATTTTCCACCTTTTCCATTGTAATTCTATTTACCTCCTTTGCCCTCTGTACACCTTTGCCACCTCCACCCTCTTTACCTCCTCATCCTTTTGCTACCCTAGTTACTTGACATTTTATCCTTTTCAATAATTCATCCCTCTTATTTTATTATCTCAATCAAACCCAACCAAACCATTAATTTTACCCTTATCAAATTTCCAAACCAAAACCATAACCTTGCTTTGATTAATTTTCAACATTAGTTACTTTATTTAGTCATTTTTTTAAAAGCACTTAAATTTCTTGTCTTAATTTAGTTATTTTATGTTATTTACTTGTTTTTAATTTAAGTTATTTGATGTTTTAAATGTAATTATATATTTTTATTTATTCACAAACTTAAGTGTTAAAAGCAAGTGGATTGACAGCCTCCTAGAAAGCTTTCACTTCTAGGATCTAGCTCACGCTAGGCAATCCACCCAACTACTTGTCTAACCAACAAGTTTTGTGGTAGTACATTATTATTATAGGTCATTATTCCCTAGCCAAAGATGATTTCTCACAAAATTTGGATTCAAAATGTGTGCATTCAATAGGTATTCTTTTACACACCCTTCTTAACTAGTTTATTCTTTTCACACTTAAGAAAAAACAAAAACTAGATAGAAACAATTGCCCTTGTAGTGTAATTTCTAAGTGGTTGTTTTGTGGTTTGAGATAATTGACCATTATTTTATTTTTTTGTTATTCTTGTCATATTTTAAGCATATCATCTTTTAGATCAATATTTTTAATTAAAATGTCTTAAAGTTCCCTCTTATCAGTTTCGTCAAAGCTGGTATATTGGGCCATTGTTAAAGAAGGAAATAAAGTGAAAGTGGATTGATTTTTTTTCAATAAGTTGTAATATGGAAGGAAAGCACTAAATAAAGGAAATATAAATTCTTAAAAACAACAAATTAGAATATGCATAAGAAGGAAATGAAACTCACTAACATGTAAGGTAATACCTCAAAAGCATAGGGACCTAGTATATTCAACTTGGGTTTGAAAGAAAATGATTTTTTAAAATTACTATGGTGAATTTTAAAAATTTAATGTGAAATTATGATTTATATATGCAGGGAAAAAATCAACATAATATTGCTAAAATCAGCAAGGAATTTTTCCTAGGGTTTATAGAGTTTTTGTGTGTAAATGAAGTAAGTCAGGTTCACCAAATGATTTAACTTTTTTAGGAATAATAGAGTTTTATTCATATTTTAGTTAAAGGTTTGGATTAATAAATTAGTACTAAATATAGAACTAATTACATATTGATTTATGAAATTGTTTATCTTTTTCACCTTTCCAAAAATAGAAATAAATAGGAATAAATATAACTTAGTTGGAAATAGATTGAGACGGCTAATAAAAAGACTAAAAATGGCTATGCAGGACTGAGAAATTATCATAAAACAAAATATAGATTTCATTTGGTGAAAGGATAGAAGCATTAAAAAGTGGATGCTTTAGTGTTAGACATTGTTATTCATTCCTACCACTATTGTCTAAACTAATCATAAGGACTTAAATTTTTCTGGGTAGTTGCATTGTGCATGTGTGAGCCTGACTGTGAAAAATTGAGTGTTGTTTGTTGATGAAACTCACTATGGATCTAATTTTGTCTTCAAACCCTAACCCTCCATCATGCTTCATAAAATTATATTTGAGTCACTTTAGAAAGAAGAGGGGGGAGGAGTTAGTGTGTAAGATGAACTAAACATGCAATCCACACCCCTTATGTGGGCATGCTTCTTACATGCCAATACTGTGAAGAGGGATCAAGCCATATGTAGTTCTCCCAACTAGTGTGCTTTGTGCAATAGTGTGATGTGGATGCAAATACCAATTTGATAGTATTTGAGGTGGCTAGGGACTAGTATTAGGGTTTGAGTATATTTGTAGCTGTATTGGATGATGGTATGCAGAGAATAAGGAAGTTTTCTTTAGTAATTTATTTGTATTATTGCTTACTTTTTAAGTTTGGTCACCTCTTTTGTAAATGTGCTTTAAGTGGGATTTTATAAGGAAACATTAGTTATGGGTAAGATATATTCACACTAGGTTGACATAATTGAGGATAAAAACCATATGAAAATGACAGTTGGGGTTCAAAGTATAAAAGGATAGGAGCACCAAAAATGGGATACTTTGGTGCTCAGTGATATAATCCAAATGGGGCGCTCTTGTCTTACAAGCTTGAGACCTAGGGGAATAGGATTAGAATAGGGAATACTACCTAGATAATGTGGAATCAGGGTTTAGAAGGTTCTAGATGATTGGTAATAAGTAAAAAAAGTGTCAAAAGGTCATAAGAGCATGTAAAAAGGACCTATGGATGGGGTGTCATAAGCCACACTCAAAATATCAATTTGGACATTTTATATGAGTACACAATCATAATATAATAATAGCTTTATGATTGTGGTCCACCCTACCTATCTGTTGGATAGGCAACACTACCCATCAATCTTTGAAATTGACCCCTTTGAATGGTGCATTGTAGTGACTCTATCCACAAATGTAGGCCCTCTACTTGTCTTTGTATATTGTCCACCTGGTCATGTACACATTCCAAATCTCTATATGTATCTGAATGAGTGGCTTGCTCCTTGACCATTGTCTTCCATGCCCATAGCTCTCCATCACCCAATCCTATTGGTAACTATATAATATCTCCTCATTTCTATAGTTTTCATTCTTCCTCACTAACCAATTAAAACCAACTAGAATAAGCTAGGGTATAAGGTACATTAAGATCAATATATTATTCATGTCATGATGTAATAACACATTATCCAAAATATCATGGTGTGTCACCTACACTATTTTAGACCACCTAAAATCCTCATTATAAGTATCTAAAAAACCCAAAATAGATTTATATTAGATCTCTCTCTCTCTCTCACTCTCTCTCTCTCTCTCTCTCTCACACACACACACACACACACACACACACACATCCCAAAATCATATATCTAAAAAAAATATATATCTTGATATCCATAACATAATAAACATCAATTACATATATAAACACAAATCACTCACCAACAATAGTCTCTCCATCAATATGCCCACCAAGTACCTCCACTTGGGAATGTCTCTGGGGTGCTAAAAAACTAGGTGGGAGAGCATGAACACATTGTGGTCCACTATGAATCTGTCACTTTATGGACCAAATTTTTTAAGTTTGTATATAAAATATCCATGTTCGACTGCCTCTACCTATGGCTCCTCCTCCTCCTACTACACTTCCACCTACATCTACAATAATTAATGTTGGTATCATCATGGTGTAATTAGTGGAAAATGCAAATCTTCTTATGGCACAACAATCACCACCTCCACATCCTCCTTCATATCCATATCCACCTCCTCCACCACCACTCTCACCTCCTTCTACTACTTCCATCATCATACTATCCAAGGTCTTGATTGGCTTAGATTAATGACAGGCGCATTTTCAACCACTCCTACACCTCCACTATCCTATGATCCATAACATGTTGTGACCAATATCCAAGTAATATTATAGGTGCTATTGAAGGTGAAAACCCCAACTAACTAGGTAAGTGTATAATAATATGTGGATCTACCCACCATGTATAATGACTAATGATATGAACATGACATAGTCCTTGAAAAATAGTTGTCTAAGAAGGCTAACTATATACAATACCTACATAAGATTGCCACATAATATCTCCTCGAGTGATAGTATATAATGATAGGGCATGAGGTAAAACCCATAACACATGATCTTATCTCCATCTCAAAACATGATGTAAACTATCATCCATAACACGGGTCAACCCCATAGGATGATACCTAGGGAACTTCTTATAAGTTCAACTACTCAACAAAATAATGGGGCCCATAACCATCTACCCTTGTGAAATAATATTATATAAATTATGTACCAACTACATCTAGATAAATGACCCAGGTCATACATCATACCTTTCTCTAAGATTTAATGATACAAGGTGACCACATATAGTAGCACCTTCTCATTTGACTTGTGATGGATCACATTAGCTATTACAAGGTAAATAATAGCCTTCTAGATATTCAGAATGGATATAACATAAAAATCAAAGAAACACACTCATAACCCCTCAAAATATCTCTATGAGTCAACCACCCATAAGGATAAGGATCATCTCTCAGGATTTGACTCAGGGGTATCACAAATAATAAGACTACCTACAATACAAAGTCCTTAGATTACATGGACATCTTCCAAGGTGATACCTACCTCAATGGTATCCCCATCCACCACCCACCTAAAAGTGTTGGTTAAATTCTCTCATGTCTTTAAGAACATGGTGACTAAGTCAACACTGAAAGGAATATGTCACATTTGCATAATACCTCTAAATCCCAACATATTCAATCATCCACAATCATTAGCTATCAGTCTATCTAACAAATATAATATCCAAACTACATCTACCAAGCACCAGAGTCTCCATCATCTCTATAAAATATCAAAAAATAAAGAATGTATTATCCCTCAATATCAAATAATCATCAAATTACATTACAAAAATAAAAAATAGATGTAGTTACATCAAAATTAACTATTTCATTTACCTATTCTAATGTTTTCTCAATATTCTCTACTACATTGACCACATAACTAACTATGTCGAACATGAATAATTTTTTAACTAAATTAGTCATGTATCCATTTATGTAAGCCACTGTTAAGAAATTTAGACTAAATTAGCCATTTGATATGCAATTGGAAAGATAACCCTATGTAGACACTCAAAAAATACCCTAGTTTTTTATGTTAAACCACCCTTGAACCCTTACCCAACCTTTGGAGCTAGTTAACCACCTAGTGGATTTAACCCCCTTTTTAATTTACTAACTTAAACATTTTAACCTACTTTTTAAAACCATTTTCACCCATTTTCATCTAGACCCTCGACCATTGATAGTCAGCCTAACCATCGATGGTTAAGCCTAATCGTTGATGGTTAAGTCCCCTGTCTGTATCAAGTAATTTCTAGATTGAGTGTGAGACTAACTTCACACTCAATTTAACACCTTTCCATTTGGTAATAAAAATCAACTTTGTATCACCCAACTTAACATCTTTATCCCTTACCTATTTAGCAATTTCTTCCACTTTATTTGGCAACTTCTTCCTATAAATACAAAGCTGTAGGAAGGAGAATGGATATGAGGCAAAAATATATAAGTACTTATTTTTTACACTCCCAAAATTTGATAGGAAACAGTTAATGGTTAGCCCCAACTACTAACAATTACCTTAACCATCAATGGTCACCCATACATCAATGATTACCTTAATTTTCAACCATTACCTTAACCATCGATGGTTACCCTTCTCCACCAAACCAACAACCTTTTACCCATTGACCAAACCTTTGACCAAACTTTATTTTTTTCCTTTTGTCATAGAGCAAACTAGACCTGACCTAAACATTTATTTTTAGTAATTAGTATTTACCTTAATGTTAACTCATTAATTTATGCAGTTCATTTGAAGAGTATTTATTTTTTTAGATTTATTACTTTCATGTTATGCAACTTTCCCTTCCTTTATTTATATGAAATCTTTTATCAGAAAGGGGATTGATAGCCATCCTAACAAGATGTTGCTTTCTTGGATCTAAGATATTCTAGACAATCCCCTACCTTATTATCTAATCAACAAGTTTATTTTAGTGATTTCTTACTACATGTATTCTTCCCCAGCCAAAGAGGAGCTCTCAATTCATCTGGATATCAATGTGTGTGCACTTTCAACAAGGTACCCTTACACACCCCTTTCTTTTAGTTTTACTTCTACTTTCATAAACTAAGAAATGAGGAGAAAATTTGAATAAAACATTCTGGCATGCCTGGTGGAACCCACCACCTTTCTTTTCTTATTTATAATTATATGCTCTCTCTCTCTCTCTCTCTCTCTCTCTCTCTCTCTCTCTCTCTCTCTCTCTCTCTCTCTCTCTCTCTCTCTCTCTCTATTGTTTTCTCATCTAAAGAAATCTATTTTTTTCTTTTGAGCTTAAAATGAACCCTACATCCATTACTTGCTTGATTATCTTCTAGCTCACATAACTTAATTAAAAAGTATCATAATTGAATTATAGCTTCAATTTTATATCACACACAAAACCTAAACCACTTTCATAACCAACACATCAAAACATACCTAAGATAGGGCCCGATTGGGATTTCACCATGCAGTGGATAACCTTACCCTACCTGACAATCCCACTTGGAGGTCATTACCAATGGGAGATCCCACTCCATTCTCTAGTAGAGTATAAGCCCTAGATAGATGGTGTATCTTATCTAAGCAACCAGGCTCAGCTTTAGGATCATGAAATGTGGGGAGCAAGCCCCTAGTATCGAGCCATGTACCTGGTCCAATATAGATTCTCTTAAGCACCTAAAGATTACCCAAAACCATCCTTATCTTTCCTATCCAGTACCCTATTTTCAATCCAAACTACCCTCACACATTTTTAACTAAGGCATAAGCCAACACGAGATAAAATTTATCCTAGGAGCTAACTCACTTAGTGTATGCATTACTTTCTAGACTTTTTCTTGTTTGATTTTTATTTGAGTTGTGAGGAATCGAGCTCATACCATCAACCTTCCATAATTTTGACCTCATTTAACCTCATCTCCATTACCTTGTTCAAATAGAGAACCCTTCTATAACCTTTTATAGAGATCCTAGCTTTGCTAGAATCTCAGACCGCAACCCTCTTACATCCAAGCATTACCTAACACCTCAAGCTAGCTATGTTCCCTACCTTACCTATATTCAACCCAACCCTACCCATCATCCATCAAGCTTCAGCCATAATCAACCCCAAAACTATCAACTACCACCTAAACTGGTTATGATGTTAATGGACCAAATAAACAAAGTAGAGTTATCTATTTTTGGTACCCATGACCAATCAACCTGTACCTATAACCAATCAGATTTAAACTTAAACCAACCAATAACCTATCAAAAACCCTTTAATCATTATCTTATCCAATCAATAACTTATCAACATATACCACATCCATCACCCCAACCTTGTCAAAACTTGAGCCATCTACCCCAACCCTCATATCAATTACCTCAACCCACCTTATCAACTAACCCACCAACCTAACAACCTATCAACCAACCTATCAACTTATTAATATAACAAACAACCAACATATCGATCCAACCAAACCAATCAAGCCAACCCACCTCATCAACCTTAATCAACTTATCTAATCAACCCAACCCTTATCAACAAATCCTACCTAACTATTAACCAAACTTACTTGATCAATCTAACCTATTAAACTTACTCACCTTATCAAATTTACCCACCTTATCACCCTTATCAACCTTATCAAAACCAACCAACAACTACTAATCAAACCTACCTAACCTATCAAACCTACCTAACTTATCAAAACTATAAAACCCATCAAATCATCCCACCTCATCAAACCCACCAGCTAACTCACCAACTCAAGAGCCATTGGTGCACCCTCTTCCTAGGAAATACACCTCATTGGGGGAATTGTACGCCTCAATCCTTGATAAATTCTTGGAGGCTACCATCATTGATCTCCCTCTAATCAAACCCATCAATAATTTTCTTCCAAAGCCCATTTGGTTTATAGAGAAAGAATTTTTTACCTATCATCACAAAAAAGGACATGAGATAGATAGATGTGGCTCTTTTAAGATGCTCATTCAAAAACTTATTGATCACAAGGAGGTTTCAAAGGGAATTATCCATGTTCCCTCCAACTTAGCCTTAAATATCATCAAACAATCAGTCATTAAACCTCTTCCTTAACTCATTGTTGAGGAAACCATGGTCCAAACCTTAACTGAACCACTTGTTACCAAAGTATAACCTTGTCAAATTTTCTTGAAAACCACATTCAAGTAACTAACCAACCAAAATATTCCACTTACCCATGTAGAATCAACCAACCAACCTTTTCCACTCAACCATGTGGAAACAACCAACCTACCTTTTTCACTTTCCAATTTTGTGGAACCTATTAACCCAACCTTAAAAACCATCAACCAAACCAAACCTACCATTAACCGAACCTTACCTATAACCATTAAATCAACCTTACCTCACCAACCAAATCAAATAATCAAACTAATCAAACAAAAAAACCAACTCAATCATTTATCTTACCTCTCTCAACCAGTGAAACCAATCTTTACCCCAGCTCAATCAACCATAATCAACATACTTTTTTGTTCAACCATAACTAACATACCTACAAACCTAAACCAAAATCAACTCATCCAACCTATCAAACCCACCTTGCCCTACCTAAATCCAACCTAACTACCTTCCCCTTGCTTTAATGCACTAGAGGAAATTCCACCTGAACCACCACTTGCAAACTTGACCTGCTAACCACTAACCACTAACCACTAACCATTAACCATAACCACTAACAACTAAAAACCCTTGGGGAAGTGGGTGAATTCATCTTCATCCCTCCTAAAACTTTCTTACTAACCATCACCTCACCTCAAGATTATTCCCCTCTTCTAACCATCCTTAGAAAAAACAAACTTGGGGAACTTCTCCTCTATAAGGATTTGACCATTTATCAACCCAACCCAACTTATCAACTCTACACAAGAAATCAAACCCACTTAACGAAACCAACCCTTAAACCTATCAACCAAATTTGACCTCTTGAGGGTTGCCTTTCTCCTTCACCCAACCAAAATTATTGGAGAATCACCTTCTCCCCCTAACAAAACCTATTTAGAGATTACCCTTCTCTGCCAACCTATTCATTGGAGATTACCCTTCTCCACCCACTAACGAATTAAATAACTTTACATTTTTATTTTTTAACTATCTTCCTTGATTAAAATTGTCACCTAACCAACCTCACCTTTTTGTAAACCTATGCCTTTTCCCCATCTAACCAAAATTTGCAAAGTAACTAAGGGACATCTACTCTTCTAACTGACATTACCCATCCACACAAGCATGGATTTAGGGAATATCAAGCCTAAACCTCTTAAATGCTTGGCATTCATGTTTATTCCTTAGTTAAACCAATTTTCTTATCATTTTGTGTCTAACTTAAGCTCATCCCTTGGTTTCAATTGCCTTCATCTACTTATCTTTAAGTATAATCAATTAAAATAATATCATGTGATTATCCATCACCAAATTTTCCTAATCCTAAGCATGGATACCATGGCTCTACCCATGGCATGATCCTCATGGATACTTTTTGTCTCTAATCAGATGGAATCCCATTGTCGTTGTCACTTAAAAATCACTTTCTCCACCTATCATCAACTTTCTTGCACCATATATTTGCCTCAATAAAATAAAACCTTAGGCCTTTATAGATGGTCCATGTCTCAACTAGAATATAAACATTTGGGATACCATAATATCACTTGGTTCAACATATTTAGTATGTAAACTACTCCCTTGAAGGACAACTACTCAAAAATATTCAAAAGTGCTTGAACTTAAAATAGACTGTTCCCTTAAAGGATAGCTATCAAATATGACTGAACCCAAATTTAGACCACTCCCTCGAAGGATGGATAAGTCAAATTTGTCAAAAGAAATAATTTGAAGCTTCTTACATTGATCAACTTCACTAGCATATTAAAATAAACAATATAAGAACCTATACAAAAAAAAGCTATCCCAAGAAAACTGTAATTGGTTTTCATCAGTAGACTTCCCACATCGATCAATCTACACCTAGAATATGACATGGACTTATCTATCATGGTTCTTAGGTCACCTAAAAAAGAGGTAATCCATCCCCATAAGAAGGTTGCATACCTATCACCCATTACCTACCATCCATTTCTCCTTTTGTCCTCCATAAATCAAGGGATTTGAGCTTACTTGACACCATGTAATAAAGTTAACTTGTTTAACAATCAAACTATAAACAAAGCAAAAACATGACAAGGGTTTTTATGTTCATAAACCCACCCATCTTTCCATCATGGTCTTTGTCAATTAGATTATTTAGCCTCACCCTTATACTTTAATGATTACTTGGGAAGACATGTTTTCTCCTTTTGAGTCTTGAAACCAAATCATCACCTAATTGACCAAACCACCCAAACCAAAATCAACCCATCAAGCCTATAAAACCAACCTTATTTACCTTATCCAAACAAACCAATAACTACCAACTAAACCCATAACTACCAATCACATTCACCCAACCCATCCAATCAAGTTAACATATCAAACCAACCAACCAATGAAGCCACTTAACTTTTTACCTTTGGGAGTCACCTTCTCCCTAAACCTTGGAGGTTACCTTTCTCCATAATCCTAGCAAACTAAAACCAAAACAAACCTAACCTTTGGAGGTTACTTTTCTCTAATCACCTCATCTTCCTCTAATCAAACCCATCAAACACTAAATTTAAAGAACTACATATGGCCTGAAGTTCATGTTGGATCCACTATCCACGGGACTATGTAGGTAGCATCCTCTTGCCTAGCACATCAAGATCGAACTCATCCATCCCTTACCTAATTAACCTGACCTATGGAGATGTGTATTCCTCCTTTTGAGCCATTAAAATCACCCACTTACCCTAACCATCAAATCATTAGGGATTACCTTCTCCCATAAACCTTTAACTTGACTAAACCAACCCCACCCTTTTGGAAATTTCCCTTCTACTTTTTCTAACACTTTGACCATCACCCTACACAAAAAATAACCCATCAACACCAACTTAACAATCATTTTTACCATTCTTAACTCCAACCTATCTAACCTCATTAACCATTGGGTTATCCATCCCCAACCACCATCTTAAACTACCTTATCAACTTTACCCTAACTAACCTAATCTGTCAACCTAACTAACCTTATCAACCTTATATACATTATCAAACCAATAACCATCACCCTACCCTATCAATCTACCAATTCCAACCTATCAAAGCTATCAAACCCATCAACCAATAACAACCAACCAACTTTACCTACCTTATCCAACCTATATAATCAATCTATGTTATCAACTTCATCCAACCTATCAACCAACATTACCAAACCAAACCCTTACCTACCAATCAAAATTATTACACCTTAATTACCATGATTAAAACACCTATCTACCCAACCATCTATCAACAAACCTTATCCACTCAACCTAATGTATCAAATCCAACTTTACCTATCTTATCAAACCTATCAACCCAAACCAAACCAAGTGGCATACCCAAGTGGGGAAACCCATTTGGATGTTCACCAACCTATTTGGGAGTCACCTTCTCCCTTAATTTTTTAGAGAATACCCTTCTCTACTAATCCACCTAACCATTCGACCACATCCACCTCGATGTTGGCCCTTTTTGACCCAACCTATCACATAGTTTATGATGACCTTGCCTTCATCCTTTTGATTGTATAGACCAATTTTTCTATGTTAAACATTTGAATTTGCACCACCTCATTCACAACCAGACCATTTGTGTTTTTTTCAAGAGTAATTCTTACCTTAGATACTTGAGTAAACATTGAACCTATTTAGAAGACTTGATGAGACTAACCTGATCAGATATGATCAATGTTGGGGACCAATTACCTTATCATTTATCCTAAAACCTAACCTTATTATTACCAACATGGTAATCTTAGTCTTTTTGTGATCTTGGCTATCACACTTAGTTACATTTTATGTGCATGTTTTCATCTCAAATTCCCAACCTCACCTTTTTGTCCTCCATCTCATGACTTATCAAACCTTGACCCAATTCAATCTTACCTCATTGACTCTTGGTTTGAGGGGGAATACCTCCTCCCATACTCAAGGCAATCAAACCTTTTAGAGATGACCTTTCTCCATAGCCCTTCACCCAAACTAAACCATGTGATTATTTAATTTGGGGAAACCCAATTGAATATCACTACCTTACCCTCAGATCACACCTATTATCTGCAACCCACCCATGAACCATTCAAGAACTAAATTTGGCTTGAATTTCTTTTTGGATATTATGTCTATGGAACTATGTAGGTAGCGTTCACTTGCCTAGTATATCTAGAGTTAGCTCAGCCATCACCTATCACCCTTGACCAACAACTCATTTTATTTTTATTTTGTAGATTATTGACCCAAAGTCACATAACAAAAAGGGGTAAAATGTAGACACTAAAAAACTACCCCATTTTTGATGTCAAAACACCCTTAAACCCTTACCCAACCTTTGGAGCTAGTTAACCACCTAGTGGACTTATCCCCATTTTTAACATACTAACTTAACCATTTTAACCTACTTCTTTTTAACCATTTTCACCGATTTTCATCAAGACCCTTGACCATCGATAGTCAGCCTAACCATTGATGGTTAAGCCTAACCATTGAAGGTCAGATCTCTTATCTGTATCAAGTAATTTCAAAATTGAGTGTGAGATTAATTTCACACTCAATTTATCACCTTTTTATTTGGTGATACAAATTAGCTTTGTAATGCCCAACTTAGCATCTTTATCCCTTACCTATTTAGCAACTTATTCCACTCCATTTGGCAACTTAATATTATAAATATAGAGTTGTAAGAAGGAGAATGGATCTGAGGTGAAAATCTATAAGTACATACTACTAAAATATTCTTGCAAGTATCCACCCTTACTGAAATACTACCCAAATCATTCTCAGAGGTTTGAGTATCATTACACTAGTAAAATTCTTCCAAGTTGTTTCTACCCTTTCTCCATTACTCTTGATAATAGGTATTTTCCTTTATTTTTAGTCCTTTCTTATTTTATTTTTTAAAGTTGAGTACTTTGATTAGATTCCTTTCTTATTCTATTTCTATCATCTTTATACCCATATCAGACCTCTACTTGACCTAAAACCCTTACTCAAACCTCTGCCTTACCAAATATCCAACTTGCAACTTATTTTTTGCACTCCTAAAATTTGATAGGAAATCATCGATGGTTAGCCCCAACCACCAATGGTTACCTTAACAACTGATGGTTACCCATCCATCGACAGTTACCTTAACCATTGATAGTTACCTTAACTACTGATGGTTACCCTTCTCCACCAAACTAACAACCTTGTACCCATTGACCAAACCTTTGACTAAACTTTATTTTCTACCTTCTATCATAGACTAGACCAGACCTGACCTAAGCATTTCTTTTTAGTAATTAGTATTTACCTTAATGTTAACTCATTAGTTTATACATTTCATTTGAAAAGTATTTATTTCATTAGATTTATTAATTTCAATTTATGCAACTTTACGTTCTTTTATTTATACCAAACCTTTTATCAAAAATGGGATTGATAGCCATTCTAACAAGTTGTTGCTTTCTTGGATCTAGCATATGCTAGGAAATCCCCCCACCTTATTTTCTAATCAACAAATTTATTTTAATGATTTTTTATTATAGGTCTTCTTCCCCATCTAAAGAGGAGCTCTCACTTTGCCTAGATATCAATGCACGTGCAATTTCAATCAGGTACACTTACACACCCCTTTCTTTTAGTTTTACTTCTACTTTTGTAAACTAAGAAACAAGGAGAAAAATTGAATAAAACACCCTACTACATTGGACACTCCATATAGATTTGGCCATTTATTTAAACTACATCAGCTACCTCAACACATTACTAAATCAACCAAGATGTATGAGTTTGACCACCTAGACATAATTAAACTAGATTGACCCCTATATACAGTCAACCAACTAATGACTAACTACATCAACCTGATATAATGAAATCAACCACTCTTAATAACCTACTATTTTTCAACTATGTCAACCTGACTGAACCCATTCAATTAATGTAGTGTTTTTTCACACATTTGTCATTTAATGCCCTTGGCATTAATGACCTTATTTGATCCCTACCCATTATCTGTCTTAATTTTTACTCTACCTTAAAATTTATTGGGGTAAATTCTGCTACACAAATTTATCACAGTACCTAATTATTCGAATCTACCTATTTTTTCAAATAAAATTGACAAAAAATCAAAATTACGTGTATTCCATACCTGGATCATGCTATCAACAACTACTATGCATCCTCCACCTCATGTTCCTTGCCTTCGTGCCATGGTCTCTCTCCTCACTTCTCTAATTCATACAAAGATCTAGTTTCTTACAATAGTAAATTTACAAATGAATAGTTAAAATCCTATTTATATTTAAAATTTACTTCTTTAGTTACTAGTTCTTTACCAAAAAATTGTGTTTTACTCATAACTATGTTTCTACGAGCTATTTTCTCAAACTACAAAAAGTTATAAAATATTGACAACATATAGAAGTTTTCTATGTTTAACCCATATTTTTAAAAAAAATTCAAATTTTTAGCTTATATTTCAAGTCTACCTAATGTCCCATACATTAGACAACTCTTCCATTTGCTTCACTACAACTTATATTCTACAACAACAAGGTAAGTGATGGTATGTATTTTTCAATCCTTTACTTTCATTTATTTTTATGTTTTTTACTAAAATTTATTAGCTCAACATTTTGTATTGATATGTTCTTTATTACAGCACAATCCTATATTACAACTATGTGACATGTGATGAGATTTGATTGGAGTATATGTATACACAAAATATTTTTAAACTTTATCATTTACTGATGCTTTCTCTCTTACAAGAACCCATTGATTTTTAGTCTCTTTGAGTGTATACCTTAAAAGGTACACCAAGAAAGGGGTGGAAGGACCTTTGGTGATTTTTAAGATTGTTGATCCCTATACCATTACCTAAAAGCACTAAAAGTTACTTTTATATAAATCTCTAAGTAATTAAAAGCCACTTAAACACTCTAATTAATTCACCTTCCAAAATAGCCCTTAACTAAGCACACACCCATTTTTATTCATTTTCTTACTATGTCAGCCCGATCGATCTTATTAGGAATTGAGAAAACATTATGAAACTTTGTTGACCTAGATAACCTAGTTTAAGGCCTAATTATTATCATGTAAAAATACCTTCAAGGAGCCCATTGGTATAATTTTATCATTCCCATTTGCTAAGCCAATACAAGCTA
The DNA here is from genome assembly GCA_037957365.1 of Torreya grandis. Lineage (NCBI taxonomy): Eukaryota > Viridiplantae > Streptophyta > Pinopsida > Cupressales > Taxaceae > Torreya > Torreya grandis. Next base: position 8,004,363 of record JARHVA010000083.1, read on the forward strand.
AAGCTAAATCCAAGCTCAACATTACCAAGGTGACAAGGAGAGGGGGTGTAAGGATATCGATTGACAAAGAATTAATGATCACATAAACAAACACATCAATTCATTTCCAACATATAACTCTTGCTCTCATGTAAGGTAAACTTGTTTGTTTTGTCTTAATTTGGTAGTTACTTGTATGATTATCTTGCTCTTTGAGTGTCTAGACTAGATGTGTAAGATTTTATTAGTGTGTTTTGTTTAATTTTATTCATACTAACACCATACTAATCTCCCCTCTTGGATTCCTATTTATCACATAATGGTACACTCAGTGGGACCATACCCCAAAAAGTTATTTAAGCTACTTTTTAAGACATTTTACTAAGAGTTTTCATGTCAAATTTTGAATAAATCTCCAAAAAAGTGAATAAGTTTGAACTCTTAACTGAGCCATAGGAATTGATGATGATTGTAAAGAATCATGGTCTATCGATAAAATCATGCATGATTGATAAAATCCAAAATGGTTGTTTGTGTCAAAAACACTATTGAACTAAAAGCCAGAAATGTAATAAAAATTCAAGTTTTTCTTGTTTTCCTTGGTACTCAACAAAGTATTTTTTTATCTATTTAACATTATCTTACAGGGCATGAATTTTTTTTAGAGTTTTAAAACATTATTTTTCAAGCATTTTTCTATCAAAACATGTTTGTTTTTGGTGTGGTTTTAGAATCAACCACGTTTAACATAATCATGCAAAATCACAAATAGAATCATGCACAATCACCATAATCATGCACAATCAAAAGAATCATCAATGATTCTCTATGTTTTTATTTTTTAGAAAATCTGAGAGTTAAAAATTATGTTTTTTATTAGGATAAATTTTAGGAATATAATATTGGTTCAAACACAAATCAATCCCCTAACTTGTTTACATGAAATTAAGCTAATAAGAAGAAGTTTGGGTGGGTTTTAATCAAAATTTCATTTTTTGCATAATCCAAGTTTTAAAAGGTTAAAAATACATTCACATTTTGTTAAGGTGTTTTAAAATTGACTTATATAATTTGTTTTTAGCATTTTACAAGATTTTACAATTGCAAACATGGCCAAGGGGCCAAATTTCATTTCACATCTTGTTTAGTGCTTTAAAAAGAACATAAATCTTAGACTAAGTGAACCTAAGAGATTTGTTTTTGTTTATTATTATTTTTTATTAGCTTTTTTGTTCTTGAAAACTATAATTTTCATGTATGTTGTCCCCCATCCCCTTTAGGGAACTCAGGTGACCAAAAGCATTTCATTCATTGCCTTGTTGCTTAGTCCAAGCCTACAGAGAATGTCATCTATGTTGTCCCCAAGTTTGAATAACTTAGGTGATTCAAAAAATGACCTTTAAAGTCCTAGTTTCATTTTTTTTTTATGCGCTTGGATTTTGGATAGGATTTTGTCACCTACCCATAAGCTATTTAGGGAAGCATCGACTTGGGATTTCATCTCTTGACATTATTTCAACCCCATTCTAGGGTGGGGTATATAAATCAAGTCACGTGATACTACAATTTCTAGGGGATGAGTGGCTAGCCTATTTGATCATAATAAAAACTTGAGTCAGTTCTATCTAAACATCAAACTCCACTAAGAAATACACAGATGGAGTTATTATGCAAAGGAATAGACCCTTGTATAATATGTTAGACTATATGAACTTAATTAATGTGATTTCATCTCTAGTGTTATCCACACTTGGGACCATCTAGAAATTGTAAAACTTATAGTTTTTAGACAAACCCCACTTGCCATAGAAATATTGTCAATTTAAGGTGAGTAGCCTAAAATTACATGTCATCATATGAATTCTTGAGAGAAGAGGGGGCCTAAAAAACCCTACTTTTTCACATGCATCTAAATTGACTAGATTAACAACTTATTTCCTTTCTAGAAGAAATATCGACTTAATTTGACAATATGAAGCAACCTTGTCAATTTATAGGGATAGAAAGATACACTTAGGTATTTTTATGTATATATATTTTAATTTCATTATTTTGAGTCTAAAACTATTTTATTTGTTAAAAACACATCAAAAACAAGTCATGAACCAATCACATGTTTGTACACCACTTTTAGCCTAAAGAGGTGTTATTTTGTCTATTTTATACCATACTTTACCTTAGACATTTTAAAAACCTTTATGTATGTGTGTCACTTGTTTGAAAGGGGCCTCGTTATGCTACACATTTCATCCTAAAAATTTTATTTGGAGTTTTGAAACAAAGACCATTGTTGAAATTTTGAGTGAGATAACATCATTACGCTACTCATATTATTTCAAACCATTTCCTTGTGTGAAATCGAGTTTGAAACCATGTACATCTTTGGTCTATAATTGGTGTCATTATGCTTCCCATGTGGGTCTAAGATGTCATATATTTGAGAAATCCAAGTCTTTTAAACCAATTTCAAAATTTATCTTGTAAATTTTAGATTCAAAATTGAGTGGTTTATGCCTATGCTTTGCTTAATTTTGGCTTGGGTGTTTATCTCTCACATTTGAATTTTACAACTTGGACTAATTCCTTGCTTTTTTTAAGACTACTTTGCCTAGATTTTTTGGAAGTGATATTTTTCATGTGCTTCGCATCTATTTTGTTTCTTATATCTAAGGTCAAAACTCTTTTTTAAAGTATACACTTAAGCATGGTTAGTTACACTTGAGTCTTGCTAATCACTTGGGCTTGAATACTTTACTCATCATGATTATTTTTGCTTACTTGAGATTGAATTTCCCTAGTAGTTTTAAGCATGTGCCTAGGGTGAGTGTCTCCTACCAAGATCAAGATTGTTTATAATCCATGTGGCTAGATTGAGTCCAAATGTTTCAGATTGTTATATTAATTTGCCTTATAGTTTTTACCTCGACCTAGTTGTTTTAAAGTCTATGTTTGTGATATATTTAAAAAGTCCTAGCATTTACCTTGCATTTTTTGACCATATTATTTCAAAGTTTAGATTTGTGCCTTGTTTCCAAAGACCTAGCATTTGCCTTAGTTTTTAGGTTTTATTCATGCCATTTGAGCCTAGTTTTGTGCCATGTTTCCAAAGACCTAACATTTGCCTTAGTTTTTAGGTTTCATTCATGGTATTTTGAGTCTATATTTATACCTTGTTTCCAAAGACCTAACACTATTTACATTTTAGACCTATATTAGATTTGTTCAAAACACTTTGCCAAAACTAGGATTCAGAACTTACATTTCATTTGACCATTTGTGTGCAAGACATTAGACCTAAGAGATACTTTGAGACCTAGATTACCATTTATAATTTTTGGAAAAATACTCCATTCGTAAGCTAAGTTTAAACCATTTACAATAATAGATCAAATACCTATTCCTAGACTAATGCTACTTTCAAACCTATACCTAGTCCCAAACCATTTGCATAGATCAAGATCACCCTCTTTGGGATAATTGCCAAACCTACCATGAAAATTATCATATATCATGATTACCCTTCTTTGGTCTAATTAACATACCAAGTTTACCCATTCAATGATAATGGTACCTAATCCCCGACTTATGCCAGTAACCCTCCTTTGGCCTATGCTAGTAACCAAGATCCACAATGCCCAAGGATTAACATTATAGGCCCTTATCTATTATCCTACACTAGAAACCAAGCTTCATATTTCCAATTAATTACTATTCCAGACCCTCCTCACTTGACCTATGTTAGAAATTAAGCTTCATAATTCCCATTAATTACCATTCCAATCCCTCATCCTCTGGCATGCATTAGTAACCGGTTAAGCACAAAATATGCTAATATGGGGGGTGAATCAATGTATTATATATCATTTACTTAATATTATTTCTTTTCTTTAACCACTTAATCACACCTTCAAGATATGCCATAAAACTAAAACAATAACATGCACTACATAAGAGAGAGAGAGAGAGAGAGAGAGAGAGAGAGAGAGAGAGAGAGAGAGAGAGAGAGAGAGAGAGTGACTAGATTTTTATGTGGAAACCCAAAGTGGGAAAAACCATGGAGAACAATATCAAGTATATAAATGAGCACCAAATCAAATTACAAAGTTCACAAGCACCAACTTACAGGAGCACCAACCCCTTTGCCAAGCACCAACACAACAACTATTTGTGATCACCAACCCATAGGAGTACCAACCCCTTTCAAAGATTTATTAGCACCAACCCAAAAGAGTACCAACCCCTCTTATGTATAAAACACAACTATCTCTCAATGTTACTTACTCAAAAAATAATAGAATTCTACAATATTTCCTATTTTTCTCTCCTCTTTTATTATATAAAACAATTATAAAATAATGAACTCTCTTGCATCTTAAAAATGGCTTCTCAAGCCTTTATTTATAGCTTTCCAAATGAACTTTATCATTCACCCTTTGTGATCCTTCAATCCTCATGGAAAATGGTTCCCAACTTGCATGACCCTTTGTATCCTTGTATTTGAAAAGTCACATGGTGACCCTTCATAAGCAAATACATCATTTCCTCTCTTGTCTTTATCTTCATGACTTTTCATATTTATAAAAGTGTTTTTTCATGGAAAAATACACCATACCCTATTTTGTCTTCACATGGTGACTCTTGGAATTCCTCAAGATAAGTCTTCATGAGAAAATACATCTCATTCCTCTTTTGTCTTTACCCCATGACTCTTGGAATTCTCCATGGGCCCTCTTTTGAATTATATGCAACCAAAAATATATTCATTAATATTAAATAAATATTAACACACATTAGCCAAGATATGAATAAAAAACCATTAAATGTAATGGGGCCTTTATCACCAATGCTAGACCTTTGACATCAATGACAATATTTCCAACAATCTCCCCCTTTGTCATTAATGGAAACATCAAACTAAAACTACCACATCCTGAAAACCCGTACTGCACATGTCAACCTACACATACTAGCATCTAAAAAACAGACAATATCTCCCCCTTACTATAACAACCTGGACCTGTACCTATTTCTATTCTTCTCCCCCTTTGACATTAATGGAAAAGGGCCTATCTTGGAGCTAACACTTAGCTCCCCCTCAACTGATGTTGATCCTCAATGGAAAGAAGTAAAAGAAATTACTCCTAACTTTTCCCACAGATACTCAAATGTGTCTTTTAGTAGTGTCTTTGTACAAATATATACAATCTACTCTATAGTGCTGATATATTCCATCTTAACCTACTAATCTGCAACCTACTCTCTCAAGAAAAGATATCTGATGGGAATATTTTTGTTCTTAAAATGCATCACTAAATTATTTGAAATATTAATAACACTTGTGTTGTCATAAAAAATAGAAATAGTTTCATCATATTTTACCTTGATATCTTCCAAAGTTTGCTTCATCCAAAGCACTTGAGTATAATACAATATCATTGCAATATATTCTACTTCAGATGTAGAAAGTGATACCAAGTTCTACTTCTTGCCTAGCTATGATTCTAAGCTATCACTGAGGAAGAAAGCTCCTCCACTTGTACTCTTTCTATCATCCAAGCAACCTACCAAATTGGAATTTGTATAAGCAACCAAAGTGAAATATCTACCTATGGGATACCACAATCCATAATCCAATGTCCCCTTGATATATATAAATATTATCTTCACCAACTAAACATGACTATCTTTTAGAGCTGACTGATATCTTGTAACCATACCTACTGCATGCATGGTGTCTAGCCTTGATGCTATTAAATATAAAAGACTACCAATCATATATGTATATAAATATTGATCTATAACAAGTGAATCTTTATCCTTGATCACCTTATTTCCTATACTTATTGGTGTGCCAACTGGTGCACAATCCTCAAAACCAATTTTTTGCAACATTTCCTTGGCATATTTACTATGAGATATGAAAATTTCTTTATCTGACTAAAATATTTCCAATCCTAAGAAAATTGATAATTCTTCAAGCATAGACATCTCAAATTATTTTTGCAGATGATCAAAAAATTCTTTTGTCATCTTTTCAATGTTTCCTCCAAAAATGATGTCATCAATGTATACCACAACAATCAAATGATGCTCACCTTCTATTTTGATGTAGAGATTACTATCATAAAATCCTCTCTTGAAACCTTGATTCTATAGGTACTTATCAAGTCTTACATACCAAACTTTGGGAGCTTGTTTCAATCCATACAATTCTTTCTTCAATATGCATACATGGATACTAATATTTGAGAGAATAAATCCCTCATGCTACTCAATGTAGACCTCTTCTTCTAAATGCCCATTTAGGAAGGCATATTTAATATCCATCTGAAACACTTTGAAATTTTTAAACATTACATATGCAAGAAATATTTTAATAGCCTCTAGACTTGCCACTGGTGCAAAAGTTTCTTCAAAATATATTCCCTCAATCTGAGCATATCCTTTACATATTAATCTTGCTTCATTCCTGGTTACTTCTCCGTTTTCATTCAACTTATTTATATAAACCCATTTTGTTCCTATCACATTGTGATCTTTTGGTCTAAGAACTAATTCCCAAGTATCATTTTTTTCTATCTGATTTAATTCTTCATCCATTGCCTTAATCCATGCTTATCATGTCTAGCTTCTAAAAAAGTTTTAGGCTAAATTTTGGATAACAAAGAGAAATTAACTCGCTCAAATTCACTTACCATCATTCTTCTGATGTGAATTCCTTCATTCATGTCCCTGATGATGTCACTTTCATTATGATTTCTCTAGACATATTTGGATGAGGTTTCAGTGTCCTTTTTTTCGTTCATCTCATCTTCATTTGATTCTTCAAAATCTCTCTTCAATGATTTTAGGAATGTCTATTGGATCACTGATTCTTTGTGATCCATCTTCTTCTATCCTAACACTTGTACTTTCAAATATTTTTTGGTTCTTTTATTATAACATTTATAAGATTTAATTTTGCATGAATAACTAAGAAATATACCTTCATCTGCTCTAGATTCAAACTTACCTAGTTTTTCATTAGTTCTCTTTATGAAGCATCTGCTATCAAAAACTCTAAAATAATCAACTGTGGCTAGTTTATCTTTTCATAACTCATAATGAGTCTTGTAACTATTGACTCTCAATAATTCTCTATTTTTAATATACACTACTGTACAAACTACATCTCTCCAATATTTATCTAGTATCTTAAATTCATTTATCATTGTCCTCACCATATCTTGAACTATTATGTTTCTCCATTCAACTACTCTTTTTTACTATGGATATCTGACTGATGAATAATGTCTCTTTATTGCATAGTCTTCACAAAACTCAATAAACTAATCTAACATGAATTCTCCTCCTCGATCTGATCTTAGGCACTTAATCTTTAAACTAGTTTCATACTCAACTAATACTTTGAATGCATTGAAATGTTTAAAAGCTTCTAATTTTTTATTTAACAACATTACCCAAGTCATATGTAAAAAATCATCAATAATAAACATGAAATATTTCTCACCTTGAGCACTTTGAGTTCTCATAGGTCCACACAAATCCAGTGTGAACAAGCTCTAATATCTGAGTGGTCGAGTATTCTTTTGGTTTGAACCACCTTCTGGCCTTGTTCCCATGTTGACAAAGTTTAAAAATCATGTTGGATGGCTTTGTAATCATTGGAATATTTTTTAATTCTTGCTTCTTATTGATATTGACTAAATTATCAAAATTTATGTGTCTAATTCTTCTGTGCCATAGACAACTTTATTCAATCTGAACAACATCTTTGACCTTTGATGTCAGATAACATATACAAAGTATTTCCTATTCTCTGAGCATCTACAACCAACACATCTGAATATTTTCTTTTGATTTCAAAACCTTTTGCATAAAACTTTAGTGTGTGCCCCTGATCACACATTTGACTTACACTCAAAAGATTATGCTTAAGACCTTTTACATACAAAACATTTTCATTTTTAGTTCTACCATTATCCAAACTTAGTGTATCTTTTTTTAAAAATTTTGGCATTAGTATTATGTCTAAATTTCAATGTGCCATCATTGATCTTATTCAAGGTTATAAACTTGCTCTTGTCTCCTGTCATGTGCCTTGAACATCCACTATCAATGAACCATGGCTTTTCTTCATTTCTTGCATGCAAAGTTGTCTAGACCAACATAGATTTTTTAGGTTGTTTCTTCTACCATGAACCTATCTAAAATTTATTCTTGATGAATAGAGCCTTGAAAATATAATCCTTCTTGACTGACTCAAACATGATTCTAAAATACTAAGATATGTGTTTGAAGTTATTGCACTTGTAACATATTGTGGCCTCTTCATTAAAGCATGATAAAGGAGCAAAAGAGTTGTGGCTTTTGCTTGACTCTGCATGAGTTTCCTTCTCCTTATTTATGAAATTATTAGCCTTTTTTTTGACATTCTATTTTTTTATGACCATATACATTACAATAAAAATAGTAACCATAAAAATAGGACCTATTTGTGTATCTCTGACTTGATCACCTTTTGTAGCTCTGTTCCTTCCAGCCTTCTTTGTTTGAGATGTCCTCTATATTCTTAAATTTTTCCCTTTTTATTTATTCTTTTTTAAGATCTTTAACATATATCGTTTCTTTTTCTATGTTAACCTTGTCTGTGAAAGTAGTTGCCTCCCCTTTTTCTTTTTCAAATATGATACGTATCTTATCTAACATTGATCTTTGACTTTCTAATATCTTATTCAACATATTAGTGCTATTCTCAAATTTTGAATCATTGGATGCTCTATCATTGATTACTTTATTTGTTTTCTCAAGATCTACTTTTAAAGAATCAATTTTAATAACATACATTTCACATTCTTCATTTACTTTTTACAACTATGCAGTTAGATCTTTTTCATTCTTCTTGGCTTCTTCAAAGTGTGTTTGTAGATCTTTAATTATTTCCTTTGACTCTTTTTCATTTTTCTCAATTTGGAGCTTCAATCTTCGATTCTTCTTCTCAAGAGATTTTAACTCTTCTAAGGCACAAATGAGTTCTACTTATAGATTCACTTCGACTTCATGTTATTCTTCTTCTTAATCATCTATACTTTTGATTATAGAGGCATCTTCATGTATGGCCATGAATATAATCTCTTCTTTTTCTGAATCACTGACTCCACTATCTTCGACTGAGCTAGGATCTTTAGAATACAAACCTTTCTTCTCGAATCCCTTCTTGAATTTTCTTTTGAAATTTTTCTTATATGTAGACTTTCCTTCTTCATTGTCACCATTACCATTATCTATGAACTTAGCTACAAAATGTCCAATATTTCCATAATTAAAACATTTAAAATGTAATTTTTCTCGATATTTACTTGTGCCCTTTTTTGGATTGTGAATTAATAGAGCTCCATTGTCATCTTCATCATCACTAGAACTATCACTTGATTCTTGAATATTAGCCTTCTCTTTCTTTGATGTCTTGAAAGTAGCTTCTCTCTTTGAGGGTTTCTCTTGTTCGGTCCACATCTCATATGCCGTAAGAATACCATGTAGCTCATCCATCTTTAGCTTGGCTAAATTTTTCATCTCTTCAATTGTCAAAACTTTTACATCATATCTCAATGGTAGAGATCTCAAAACTTTTTGTACCATGATTGATTCGTCTAACTTTTCTCCAAGACTTTGAATTTGATTAACTATTTGATCAACCCACAAAAGGTAACTTTCTATATTTTCTTCCTCTTAAATCTTCAAACTCTCAAACTATCTTCTAAAAGTTTTAAACTTAGCTTGTTAAACCTTTCCATCACCTTTGTAAATATTCTCAAGCTTTACCCAAGTTTCATGAGAAGATTTACATTGCATAACTTTAACAAATTATGATTCACATAAACCACATAAAATAGCATGTAAAGCTTTACCATTATTTTCACTTGCCTTCTTTTCCACTAGAGTAGTTACAAGTGTCTGTGGCTCTTCATATTCCTCTACCACTGCTTGCCAAATGTCAAATCCAAGATCCATCAAATAAGTCCTCATCCTTATGCTCCAAAAAGAGTAATTTGTCTAATCAAACAAAGGTGTCTTATTTTTAGAAAAAATTTCATGTGATCCAACCATCATGCTTTCTTCAATCTACCTTCATGCTGTAAATTTTTTTCAAAAGGAACCTACTCTGATACCAATTTTTAAGCATGAAATATAATGAGAGGGGGGGGGGGGTGAATCAGTATATTATATATCTTTTACTTAATCTAATTTATTTTCTTTAACCTCTTAATAACACATTCAAGATATGAAATAAAATTAAAATAATAACATGCACCACACAAGAGAGAGAGAGACCTAATTTTTACATGGAAACCCAAAATGGGAAATAAATATGGAAAACAATCTTAAGTATATGAATGAAAACTAACTCAAATTACAAATTTCTCAAGCACCAACTTACAGGAGCGCCAACCCCTTTACCGAGTACTAACACAACAACTATTTATGATCACCAACCCATCGGAGCACTAACCCCTTGAAAATATTTGTGAGCACCAATCCATAGGATCACCAACCCCTCTTATGTATAAAACACAACTATCACTCAATGTTGTTTACTCAATAAATGATAGAACTCTATAATATCTCCTGATTTTCTCTCCTCTTTTCTTATATAAAATATTAAAAAAACCATGCACTCTCTTTCATATTACAAATGGATTCTCAAACCTTTATTTATAATTTTCCAAATGACCTTTGGCATTCACCTTTTGTGACCCTTCAATCCTCATATAAAATGGTGCCAAACTTACATGACCCTTTGTATCCTTGTATTTGAAAAGTCACATGGTGACCCTTCATAAGCAAATGCATCCTTTCCTCTTTTGTATTTATCTTCACAACTTTTCATATTCCTCAAAGTGTCCCTTCATGGGAAAATGTGCCATACCCTCTTTTGTCTTCACATGGTGACTCTTGGAATTCCTCAAGATGACTTTTCATGAGAAAATGCATCCCATTCCTCTTCTATCTTTACCCCATGAATCTTTGACTTCTCCATGGGCCCTTTTTTGACTTATATGCAACCAAAAATATATTATTTAATATTAAATAAATATTAACACACATTAGCCAAGATATGAATAAAAAATACCATTAAATGCAATGGGGCCTTTATCACCAATGTTAGACCTTTGACATCAGTAACAATATTTCCAAAATAACCAAGTTTCATAGTGCCCATTCATTGTTATTTTAGGCCCTCATCCTTCAACCTATATTAGAAACCAAGCTTCATAATTCCCATTCATTACCATTATAAGCCCTTCTAAATATGGTAGCATATTATCCCAACAAGGTTGCACAAGTGTGACTAGACAAATTAAAGTTACCATCCTAGACCTACAACTAGCTTTTATTGAGCCCATCTTAGATGAGCCTATTTATGAAGATCTCATTATTAAACCAAAATTAATTCTTCATCCATTTCCAACCATCCCCCACTTTATAAAATCCAAGCTATTTTTTGAACCATAATAGAGCCAGCCATTACCTCTCTATGAGCCATCTTTTAAAGACCAAGATGTGTCCAAAATCAATATTTTATAACCAATTATAAAAGAAGGCCAAGATAACCAACCAATCTATGATGTTTTTGTTGAAAAATCTATTTATGATAAGTTAGCCTATTTTGAATCATCCTTTGACCATTGACCTATTTTTAAAGAGCCTCACTTTAACAAACCAATCTCTATGGAGTTTTTTGTGACCCTTTCACTTTGATTGAGGAGTCTCACTCTAACAAGCCAGTATTTATTGAGACACCCTTAATGATTATAAGCACCTTTGGGTAAATCATTGTCTTGATCATTATCCTATTTTTAAAGAGCTTCAATTTAACAAGCAAGTCTCTATGAAGTTCCCTGTTGACCATTTCCATTTTATTGAGAAGCCTCACTTTGATGAGCCAGTATTTATGGAGTCCTTATTAGTTGATACTATTTTTGAAGAGGCCATTATTATACCCCAAGACATTAATCATCCAATACCAATCATTCAACATAACATCTTTATCGCTACACTAGATGAATAATCAACATTAAATTTAAGTTTTATTTTTGAACCAATATTAGATTTAGCACTAAAAGCATAATCAACATCAATCTCAACATCAGATTTGGAATCCCTTGAGTCAAACTTAGATTCAAAATTAGAATACATTCATGGCTGTTACAAAATTGGTTACACATGCCATGCAGATCAATTTAAATACATTTGTGATCCTTATATAGTTTTTGAGGATGATTAATTAAAATTAAACATAAGTTCTCCTAGTATATTATATGAGGATTGTGCTACCTCTTATCATTCCATTACTATTCTAGATGCCATTAACACCACCTAACATAGTTATTATATTGACATTCTACCTCTCACAAGTGTCTATTAGGATCAACAAAGTCACACATTATTGAACTACATCTATGGTGACATATCAGTTACAAAATATCAAGGGGACCATGACCAAATTCATGCAAAAGAGGAACTATCTCTTAGTCAAACATTTTTAGAGGTACTAGGGGGAAATCAATGTCCAAACTCAATAATTTCTAGTGAAACCTTATTTGAGGTGATATAAGATAATTAATGTCCAAATTCAACATACCTTAGTGAAACCTTCTCAAAGGTGCTATGGGACAATCAAGACAACTTTATTGGTGAAAAACTCTTTGAGGAACTAATAACTAAGCATAAAATTTATTCACTACTTGATGAAGACATTATTAAAGATAACATCAGTACAACTTCAATTCTATATCATAATTAGATGGCAACATCTCTCATGACCAAACAATAAAAAAATTTGGTGGTCCTATCAAGAGCATATTCAAAAGTCTTTGGCCCCACCACAACCAAAATTATGTCAAATACAAAAAGAGCAACATTATGCATCCATAAAAATATTGATATTTTTTTGTTACCCAATGATTATACAATCCATTAAGATACATCTCTCCATTACCAAAACAAACCTTTTATCCACTATTTATCCATATTTACCGTCCCTAGTTGTACTTTCCATTACAAAGGCATCTTGACTCAAATTTTGAAGGAAACAAAATCAACAACTAACAAAAATCAAAACATCATTATTAGAATCCAAATTAGTAGCAGGTTCTTGATAGATAAACTTTTCAAAAGAGGTACTGGATAAAAACTTAAATGATTGACTATTCTAGTTGTATCATATGCTGATCAGGATGTGCATCTCTACATCAACAGGAACAACAAAATCATACCTTTACCATACCTTTCCATTTATCTTTACATTATTTCATACCTTTCCTTATGCTTTTCCTCACCTTATCATCCTTTCATACCTTTCCATACGTTCAAACTACATTGACTTGAGGTCCTATGGCACTATGTAGGCAATGCTCGATTTATATTGAGGTCACTTCGATCACTCTTTTTCTAATGCTTTCACTTTTTTACGAGAAATTTAAGTTTTAATTTTCTCATCACTTTATGAGCAACCTAATATATGATCTCACTATTTGTGAGTTTGACTATTTGAAGTCTCATAATTCTCCATTGAGTTGGGATGCTTAAAAAATTATAAAAATATTTCAAAAATCCTAAAAATTATAGCATCAACTTATAATATCCTAGAGAGATATGAAGCCCCAAAATCCAAAAACATTTGTCTTTTCTGAACCTAGTCACCAATCCTTGATTCAATCTATAGAGGCAAATTAAAGGTAGGTTTTCATTTGCACTTTTAGGACAAGCTCACCACTTTTTCTCTACTAAGGAAAAACCAAGTCTTTCAACTTCTATCGGGATATGTTATCCCCACATGTTGTTCCCTTGCATATAGATTTGCTTGGGGAATCATCTACTTATCATTACTATTGAGCCTTTGCACATATATATTGACTTGGTTAACAACATGATGTTTTCTATTGCTTTTATTTTTGAGCTTTCTATGTGTTTATTTACTTAGTTGATTATCTGTTTGCTTTTTTTATTGTGCCTTGATTCAATCTATATGTGTTTATTAGGTGATTCCTTGTGTATTATTATTGAGTCCATCCATATTCATACATCAACATTATCATCATGGTTTTTATCATTGATGCTTTATCTTCAATTTTTTTTTGGATCAAGAGTCAATCCTTGTGCATATTACGGCTAGCTCATCATGGCATTTTATATCATGGTGCATACAATCATGTGCTACAATAAAAATTAGTTTAGTTGAGATTAAAATTAATGTTTCCATGGTATTTTTCCTTGTTCATGCTTGATAAATTCCCAACCTACCCAAATATTACCCAATTATAGAGTAATTAAATCACAAATTAATTTTAATCCCTGCTAGTTAGCATGTACATATCCATACTCGCAGGTAGCCCAAATTTATGTCTATCTGCTATGTTAGATTAGTCTTACCCTATGAGTATGGATTTAATACAAAATCCTCATTTCCTAATTTCCCCTATTGGGGAAAATCAATGTGCCGATGATTATAAACACCTTTGGATAAATCATTGTGTTTTGATGTATTTGGATGTTAATTCTTATAACCAGCTTTGGGCAAATAATTATCATTTTCCCACCCTACTAGGGCATGTTTTCATTATGCCAATGATTATAAATGCATTTTGGAAAATCTTTATCTTTATCCACCCTATTAGGGAATTTTTTATTACGTTAATGATCATAACTACCTTTGGGTAAAACATTATTTTCACCTCACTATGTCAATGATTATAACCACCTTTAGATAAATCATCCTTTTTTATCTACCCTATTGGGTCATCTCACTATGCCACTGATTCTAACCACCTTTGGGAAAATCAATCTTTCTACCCTCATTATTCATCATTTCCTTCTTTTTGAGAGAACACTTGCCAACCTTATTTGTTGCCCATTCCTTCAAGGGGGCATCCAGGGTTCATCCGTTACCTTCAAGGGTATTAGGAATTAACATATTTTTCATTATTTGAGAATATGTTACTATTCCTATATCTTTCATTGACTTCCAAAATAGGGAAAAAATGTAAACACGCCATTTTGGTCATAACTGGCTTCCAACCAAACTTTAGACTAATTTCTACTAAATAGTGTAAATTAAGCCTAGAAATCATTGAATGTCCCAATTTCATATGCACATCAAAAATTAGTGATCAAAATAATGTTGAGGCATCCCTATTTTGGGTATTACCCTATACGTAATAGTAAACTATGATAGATTCATCTCCATTCAACTTGAAACCTAAAAAATTAATAATTTGGCCTTTAGACCCATTATACATGGTACTTAAACATTTCATAAAGCACAAAAATACTACATAGAATGAATTAACTAATCAAATAAAATTAAATGCTTAAGTTAAATTTCCATGTGTAATTATTTAAATTAAATTTAAAAAAAAAATTAAATAAAAATGAGGTCATGATGATGTCATCATCCTTAAAATCCAAGAAATGAAAATATCTTCCCTAAAGCCATAAATTTAGAAATGAAGAGCCATGCTTAATAAATGGGATCTATATCCTAAATATTAAATACATGTTCCATCCTTAACTCAACTAGGTTTAGCTCAAACTCAACCATGATTAACTTTAACCTAACTAAACTTGGGTTGGAGTTAGTTTGGAAGGTTCTAAATACAAGGCTTCACCCATTGATAAACAAACTCTTTTGGTGTAAAGGTAAAATGCAAAAATACCTTCAAGGATTCCATTGGTATAGTGTTATCATGCCCATTTTCTATGTCAATCCAAGCCAAATCCAAATCCAATCCCAACATTACCAAGGTGACAAGGAGATCCATTGCCAAAGAATTCTTGACCACACAACCAAGCACATTAACTCATTGACAACATATAACTCTTGCTCTTATGGAAGGTAAACTTATTTTTTTGGTCTTCATTTGGTAGTTACTTGTATAGTTCTCTTGCTCTTTGAGTGTCTAGGCTAGAGGTGTAACTTTTTATTAGTGTGTTTTATTTGATTTTCTTTATACTAACATCATACTAATCTCCCCTCTTGGATTCATATTGATCATAGTTATAACATTGAGAAGCAAGGAATTGTGATCTAAACCAATCCTACAAAGTGAGGATAAGCAAAAATCCTAAGAAAAAAATCCATTTGGAGGAGATGAGGACATAATCTAGTCAAATTTGAATAAGAATTTCTCCAAGCCTCTTATTTGACCAAGTGAAAGGGGATAATTTGAGCTCAACATCAAATAACCCATTAAATGAAATGAACTCATCTAGGTCATCCATGCTATCCAAGAAGGTCTAAACCCCCCTTTTTCTCTATATAATTGATGGGGGTGTTAAAATCACCAATGGACACTCAATTGAAATTAATACATATTATAAAAGAGACAAGGTAACTCCAAAGTATTCTATAGGCATTAGTAGAATTTGGATCACAGATATTTGATATAATCCAAGTAATATATTTATTATTATCTATAAACAAAATTGTTAAATGGTGATTTTTTTCCACAAGAATCTCACCTTGTACCTCATTGTCATCACAAAAAGTGGTGATGCCTCTAGATGCACCCATCGAGCCTACACTAGCAATATTTACTTCCTTCTAAAGCTATTTTTTAGTGTCCTCCAACACACTATTCACCATGTTAGTCTCTTGAATTACTAAAATGCCAGGTTTAATGTTTCATCTAAAATCCCTAAATTTTTTATGTTTATTGATGTGATTAAATCCCCTAATATTCCATGATAATATCTTCATTACTCTTATTTGTTTCACTACCTAGCAGATTCTCTTACCAGTTTGAGCTTAAAAAGAGATTAAAATCCCTCTAAAATATAATTTTCTACTTAGTTCTTTCTAGCTTCTGCTTTGGTAAGTTACCCTCTTCTATTCGTGGATCCAGTATCCACCTATTTTTTAGACACCTTAGAAGGGAAATCCTTTTCAAAATTTTCCTCTTTCTACTTAAATCTTAGAGAGATAATGGTTGAGTAAAGTCTTTAAGAGACATCTCGATCATCCACTCCAAAAATTTATCCTTCTAGTTACCAAACTATTAGATAAAGAATTAAATCTATGGGGAATAAATTTCTAAGGGACTCGAACTTGAGATCATTCTCTTTCATGTTCTCCAAATAGTGAAAGGTGTTCTGATTAACTAGCAAAGCATTAACTAAAGAGAAAGGATAATGTTTTGAAAATATTTTACCTCTTGATTGAAATTGATATTAATTATATGTATTTGAAATCTTTTTCAAAAATTCTTAGTAGAAATGAAAGAATCTATCAAGTCTACATTTTTTTACCTCTGTAGATTTTTCCCTACCTTTCCCTATATTATAGTTATTGGCCATTAATTGATTCCCTGACTTCACTTATATAATTATATTAATTATTTATTATCTTATTTGTTTCATTGACTAGTAGATTATCTTATTATTTTGAGTTCCAAAAGAGCTTAAACACCCTTTGTAATATCATTTTCTATCTGGTTCTTTTTAGATTCTGCTTTGGTGAAACACCCTCTTATATTCCTAGATCTAGTATCCACCTATTTTTTAGACACCTTAAAAGGAAAATACTTTTCAAAATTTTCCTCTTTTAGCTTAAATCTTAGAGATCTAATGGTTGAGAAAATTATTTGAGAGACATCTCCATCATCCACTCCAATAACCGATCCTTGTAGTTCCCAGACTATTGGAGAAAGAATTGAATCTATAGGGAATAAATTCCTAGGGGACTTGAACTTGAAATAATTCTCTTCCATGTTCTCCAAATATTTAAAAGTGTTCTAATTAACTGGTGAAGCATTAACTTGAAGGATAATGTTTTGAAAAGTTTTTACCTTTTGATCCAACTCACTAGTGACTATTTGTATTTTAAATATTTTTTGAAAATTCCTAGTAGAAATGAAATAATCTATGAAGTCTACATTTTAAAACCTCTATAGATATTTCCCTACCTTTCCATATATTATTGTTATTGACTATTAATTTATTCACTGACTCCACTTCTATAAATGTATTAATCACTGACATTGAAGGGGCTAGAGTTGCCTATAGTTATTTCCTTTACTTTCCACTAGGTAGAATAATTGTTAATGTGTTGTTTGATGGAGTTTACCTAATAAGGCCCCAAGCTTTCTCTCTAGTGTTTTGAATATCTAATTAATTTCTTTCAATAATGGAAGGTTGGGGATCTATGACTATTTTACTCAACCAAGCATGCTGATCCTTTTTGAAAATAAAGAATTTCTTTTTTTCACAAAAGAAGGACAATTTCTTATCATGTGGCCCAATTTATTGCATAATTCAAATTTGAGAACAGAGTTTTCATATTATATTTTTTGAATTCTTTCTCCACTAGAGGAATTTAGAGTGACAAAGGAGGAAGTTCCCGATCTATACAAGCATTTACATCAAATCTAATGTGAACCATGTAAGTTTTGGCTATTGTTACTAAATAAAACATGATGATATATCCAAATATTTTGGCTATATTGATGAAAAATTTCTCTTAATAGTATCTAGAGGTAACCCAAGAAGATGAACCCAATTAGGCATCATATTTATATTTTTTGGTCTAGGTCAAACCCTAGTTTCCATTTTTTCAAGAAGAGACCTGATCTCCACATAAACCAAGGGCCACCCACCAAAATGTTGGAATAATCCTCTTCATTATTTCACTTGATAATAAAAAATTCATTGCTTAGATCTAATATCTCTTGCAATCCCTTTGGTATCCAATGATTTTAGGCCCATTGTCTAAAATGATCAATGTTGTCTAAAATGATCAATGTTTGGTCATGTTCCAAGGAACTTGCCTACAAACTAATATGACAATTTAAAGGATGCCTTGGCCTTAAGAGTGTATGGTACATCAATATTGGAACTATTAATGTGTTTTAAATGATTTCTCCAAGGTGGCCAAGGGTGTTCATGAGGTGTCAAGTATGTTAGTTGGTCAATGACAAAGTGTGCCTTAATGATCATACATGGACCTTGTAGTGTTTGATTGGTTAGGAAAGATGATGTGTTGACCATGTTTTTGGGGTAATAAGGTTTGTAAGGAGTTATTTTTGTAATTGTGGAAGTGAAATTAATTCATCTAAGTAGTCTTGTGAAGGTCTAGGTTATCCTAGTCATCTTGGTATAATTTCTTGAGTAAGTAGATTGATGATGTCATCATTCATAAATGTGAAGGTGTCAAAATAAATTAGTCACATGGTTTTTTTAATATTTATTCCTAGAGCATGTATTTCAAATTTTAGATCTTGTCTATCAAAATTTATAATGGTTCAAAGTTGATCTCCCAAGTAGATTTCATATTTTCCATACTTAGCTATATTTGCATTAAAAAGTGATTGCTAGAATTAAAATATTTGAATTTGTTAGGTGTGGAGTCTGATTATCTTCTAGGGTTAGAGGTTAAAATTTTGATGTTATTTTAGCTGAGTTTTGATCCCTTTCTTTGAATCCATGATGGCACAGGGGATTGTAAGGGGGGAAGCCCCCCTTGTGGGTCTAGGGGGGATGACCCCTTGGTGGGGGGTCTGGGGGTTGCACACCTCAAAGAATTTTTATATTAAAATTTCCTTGTTAAATTTTAATTTCATAGTCAATCTAAGCCATTGATTAAAGTTTTTTAGATATAATGTTAGAAGTTATGTTTAGGTTTTTTGTACCTTAAAATGTATTGATATATGGCTGAGATGTATGATTGTGAGAGTTGATAAAATATTGTGCACAGAGAGGAGGAAAAAAGGAAGAGAGGTGTAATAGGATTTGTTACAAGATTTTGTTTCTTCCTTTTAATGTTGGAAATAATATAATGGATAAGTTTGATGGATGCAACCCATCTTGGGTGAACCACATTAAATCTGGCATCTCCTATTATGTGCATGTCTATGTTAATTTTCAAAATGTTTGATTAATTCATTTCATAGTTTATCTTTTATGCAATTTGGGGATAAACCTAGGTTTTAATTTATCCTAACAAGTGGTATCAAAGTAAAGGTTATTTTTGTATAATTTTAAATCATAGGAAAAAAAGGGTTTGACCTCAAGTGGGAGCTATGGTGGATGAAAATAAATCGAAGGTGGAGAAGTTCAATGGACAAAACTTTGGATTGTAGAAGATGCAGATGGAGGATTAACTTTATTAGAAGGACCTATATTTACCATTGGGAGGGTAAGATAAGAAGCTATCAATAATGTTAGATGAAGATAAGGAAATATTGGATCGAAAAGCCCTTAAAACCATATAATTATGCCTTGCATATTCTGTAGCATTCAACATATCAAAATAAAAGACAAAAGAAGGTCTTATGAGTGCATTATGCAAGTTATATGAAACACCCTTTACCTAAAATAAAATATTTTTTATGAAAAAATTGTTTAATATGAAAACATCTAAAAATGGTTCAGCACCAGATCATTTAAATGAGTTTAACATGGTTACTATTCAGTTACATTACATAAATATTGACTTTGATGATGAAGTTAGGGTTTTTCTTATTATTTGTTCCTTACCTGAAAGCTAGAATAGCTTGGTAATGGAAGTAAGCAACTCTATGTCTAACAATGCAAAACTAAAGTTTGAAGATGTGGTGGGTGTTATCTTAAGCAAGAAATTGTGAATGAAAAACATAGGTGAAACATCCATATCTATAAATACATTAATAGTGGAGAATAGAGGAAGGAATAAGAATATAGGAAGAGGAAACCATGGAAAATCAAAAGGAGGTGCAAGATCTAAATCAAGAGGCAAGATGGAATGTTGGATCTATGGCAAGCCAGGACACATAAAGAAAGAGTGTTGGTTTTGAAAGGAAAAATTGGGTAAGGAACAATAGGAAGGTAATAGAGAAGCAAATGTAGAAGGTGATGTATTACAAGATGCTCTTATACTTTCTTTAAATAATATTACCAAATTTTTCACTAAATTTTAAGCTTATTTTACATTTAAAGAGAAAGAGAAATATAAAAGAGAGAGTTAGGGATAAGTGATCAAAACTCAAATAAGTGCACACCATTCTAGACTTTGTAGATTCCCCTCTTTGAATATGGAGGAAGACACCTATAGATAAGAAAACATTACAAAAAATAGTTGTTATTGGAGATATGTGTGGACTACCAAGCTACGCACTTGTTCTGAGAAGCATGAAAATTCCTTGGGATGACAATCCACTATTTAAAAAATTAAAATTAAAATAAATGCAAGTAAAGAGAGAGAGAGAGAGAGAGAGAGAGTTAAAATTTTGTTTACCATGTTGTAGGTCTGAGTGTAGTAGAAGATAATACTATGTACGCTGATAAGTCAAGTCTATGTTTTAGGAAGGTTGTTAGGTGATTTTGAGGTTACTAGTTTAGAAACCTAATAACCAATGTTGGTTAAAGGACCGATGTCAGTTGGGGTTGTTGATATCAGTTGGGGTCATCGATGTCATTTTGGGTCATCGATGTCAGTTGGGGTAGTAGTATTAGAATGAGTTAGAGAAGGCTTTTCTAGGAGGGAGAATGGGAGTATGGTCACGTTGGTAAGAGTCATAAGGAGGTGGATAAGACGTAGGTGATTCTAGATAGAGGATTGGTATGCTGGGGTAGAGAGAAGTGGGTGGGGATCTTTACAACTCCACAAAAGGATTCAAGGTTTGTGAAACAATAAATTGTATAATGTAAAGCAATTATAAAATTACTATTTAAAGACTTACAAAACAACAAGATATACTTATCTAGTGAAATGGGTGAATTATGACTACTAGATAGACGACTTTGATGAAGCTTGGTGAATCGATGGGTTAATAGATAAGACAAGCATGTGTTGCTAGTCCTCAAGAGTTCAAACACTGTGCAATGTATCAATTCTTCATCTAGATCAATTTGTGTAGAGTAATGGTAAGCATGGGTTTTAAAAGTGATGTAGGATGCTTTGATTTCCAAAAGCCTATATGTGAATTCTTGATTTTTATGACCCAAATAACAACTTAGAATTTTACTTAAGTAACTAACATCGGTGATCCTGCTGACATGGATTGAGGGTTGACTGATGTTAGTGCTATAAAAATAGGTAAAAGGCTATTTTTAGCCCATTTTCTATTCCTTATCTTGTCAAGTGTGGTGTCCATTAGAAAATGGTAAAAATGTGAAGCTATGAAGAACCTAGTTAATTAGGAATTTATGTTAAGGGTGAGAACAACTCATATGTACTTAATATTAAGAGACTAAGTTTCAAGGTGACTCAAAGGGTAAGAATTAGTCTTAAGATGAGGTGGCCAAGAGTGGTGGCATAAGTGGGTTTCAATTAACTTAATTAAAAATTTTAAGGTGAAAAGAGTGTGTGAGAGTGAGGGTGTGATTTAGCACTTGGTGGGTCATAATTTGATCGAGGGAGTGTTGGTGTGGATGGAGATGGTATAAGGATGAGGGGAACCAGATGAAGGCACTCCACTACAAGTGCCAATCATTCTAGCCTAGAGGAGATGGAGAGATGAGGTAGGATCTTTTTGAGTGGCTTGAGTTGGTCTATTTTAATTTAAGTTTTGATCATAATTTGTTAGTTAGGTTCAATGTGAGTGTGTGAGGGGATAGAGCATAATGAAAGGATTAGTGTATGTGGTAAGGGTAGGTTTGGGTGGATTTGTGGAGGGGTTGGGGGTAGTTTTTAAGGAAAAAACATAAATTTTGGGCATGGGTTGTTTGGCCCTAGGGCTAAACCAGTCACTGATGTTGGTGGGGTTGTTGACATCAGGTGATGACCAAAACTTATGTCAGTCAACAATCGACATTGATGCCAGCATATAAGACTAACATTAGTCAAAATATAACCAATGTTAATCACTAGAAAACCCAAAGTGGAAATTTTAAGAATAATTAGGGCCTATTGTGCATCCCTAATTAAATTTATTCAGGTGCATTAGTGGACTATCCTAATGGCTGAGCTAACCTCAGAAGATCCTATGTTGACTGAGTGTTGCCTACATAGTCTTAATTAGGGATTCAGGCCAATGTATTTCTCCCAAAGGGAAGGGGAAAAAAGGTTAGATATGGGTTAAAATTTTTAAGGCAAGTGGTTAGGAAAAAGTAGGTTGAAATAGGATATGGTACCTAGGGTGACAAATAAGCCATTAGGCCTAGGGTGTAAGATATAGGATATGGGGCCTAGAGGTTTAGAATAGGCTAATTGGCCTAGGGTTTAAGATATAGGCCATGGGGCCTAGCGTTTAAGTGGATGAATGGGGTAGATAATTAGGTGGGTAGATGATTGAGCTAGCTTTAGAAGACCCCATATTTATTGAGTGTTACCTACATAGCATTGATTAGGGCCTCATGCCAATGTAGTTCTCCCAAAGGGAAGGGAATTAAAAGAGGAAATTTATAAATTAAGGTATGTGGCTTGATGGAGTGGTTTTATTTGTGTGGATGCAGGCTAGGTAGGAGTTGACATTATGAGATTGACTACCTACACTATTGATGAGGATGAGGAGGGATGTCACCATGGATGAGTGGGAACACATGGTAGATGTAGGGTTAGGAGGAGTGCAACAATATTATAAAGTTGTATGAGATGTTAGCTTGATGGTAGCCTTGACAAAGAGGTGGGATCACACCACCAACACCTTCCATCTACCTACTAGAGAGCTGATAATGATGCAGGAGGATGTATACAAGATTTTATGGCTACCACTCCAGGGTGAAGATCTCTTTGCATGTTTAAGGGAGGATCATGATATTCATATGTCCAAATTATTTGGGGAACATGTCAATGAGGTGACCTATCATTTGAAAAGATTTTCATATGAGTCTTTTTATACTACTGATGAGGAGCAACATCACCTAATTATCTTGATGATGATAGGCATTATAGTGTATGTACGACCTGATGTGAATGGAGGGAGATTCCCTATTGTGATGACCAGAGTTTTGGCATAGATGTTTAAGTAGTGGAAAATCTTTGCATGGGGACCAACTTTTCTTGTACAACTATACAAGGAATTATAAGGTGTGAGGTTATGATGGTGATACAGTCTTTATGTCAAGCATTTACTTCATTGTTGGGCATACAAGCACATTGTGGTGACATGGCCACTGGGGCTACCAATCATGATTTCAACTAGTTTTAGGGTTGGTTTTAGATGATGGAGAGATAAAATGGCACATACACGAGTAAATGATATCATGTAAGATATTGATTATTATATGTGGATGATGGATGGATTAATTTTATCAGATATTGTTTAGAGGACCTACTTGACATATCCTATATTTAGAGGATAAGTAGAGTAGCTTATAGGCTTATAGAGTATGATATGGGTTAGGGGGAGGCAAGCCAGAGAGTTAGAGATGATACCTATGGTCAGGGTTAGGAGATATTTTGGGTTATTATAGGGCATACCTCCTACTTTTCCTTGATATAAGAGGGATGATATAAAGACACCCCTTCCATTGCCCTAGAAGATAGATGGGTTGTATTTTGAGGAGTTGCCAACAAGCCTAGGTGTGATAGATCTAGGGTATATAATGTCTTATCGAGCATGGTGGGTAGGTTTGTGCCTTGTGATTTTGAGGATACCACAACCAAATTTATAGGGAATTGAGAGAGAGAAGGATGTAGTTGTGTAGGCACATGATACAACATAGGTATAGGTTTTGGTCCTACAAGGATAGGTGATGACATTATAAGCCTAGTTAACTACAACATAGGCATAGGTTTTGGTTCTATAGGGATAGGTGATGACACCATAGGGATAAGTTAATGTACTAACAATCAAGAGAGATGGTTTGAGAGTAACAAGGTAGGCTACCCCCCTCCTCCACCATAGGGACTATGACTGGATCCATTGCATGCACTACCACAAGGTCTTATAGTAGGTTTGATGGGTCCACCACAAACTATGCCCCTAATGAGGTACAACATTGATTTAGATGAGATTTCATATTATGAGAGATCCATCAAGTAGTTCCCATAGATTCCAAGATATTTTGAAGCTAGAGAGAAGGAGAGATCATAGAGATGTACCATGATCTCTAGTTCACATAGACACAAACAGGCAGAGGGTGGTGATGATACTGCCTCTTCATGACCATGACCATAGCCTTGAGTATTCTGAGGGATAGATGTATTGTGATTTTTGTTATATATATATTTTGGCCTACAAGTCAAAGTCGAGAGATATATGGTGAGAGAGATGATACTGATATGATTCATTGATGTATATTCATATTATATATATATATACATATATGAGATTTTGGTATTTTGAGATGTTATGATGATGTTATATTATGTATGTTATTTATATGATGTTATTTGTGGTTATGTTAGCATTTCCCATATTTGTGATGGTACATGCATAGTTGAGCAGTTGGTTTCATTTTATATATGTGATGGTGTATGATAAAAATGAGTTGTTTGATTTTATAGTTTCTTGATTTACTATTTTTTAGAGAAGCTATGTTGGTTGTATTTCACATGAGCTTGTATAAAATAAATTAGTTGGCAAATGGTTTAGTAGTATTAGTAGAGTGTGATGATTGAAGAATGTATTGTTAATACACCATGATGTTTGTTGATATTGTTTATCATCGTTGCTTGAAATGGATATGTAATCAATAGTATTTTTAAACACATAACTTTAAGATACAATAATAGAGATTGGTAGGTAAGTGAAAAGTTAAGCGAATCTTATTGTGAGATGCCACCTTAAAAGAGAAATCAACATATGATAGAAAAGAAAGGGACGTGATGCTCTTGCATCGGTAAGGACCATAACGACCATAACGATAATATGAATAGGTATGAGAGTATAAGCCTTATTCATGCATCATAGTATCGACCATTCATTTAGTAGAGAAATATCATGATCACCTTGTGTCAAGTGAGTTCAAAGTCCCTTGATTATGAGGGAGTAAGAGGGGGAAAAGGTAAAATGAATTAGGGTGTTTGGGTAGCATAACCTTCTTAGTGGGGATGGTATGCCCCTTTTGTAGGTGACTCGAGAGATACCATAGGCAAGTCCATGACTAAAGTTTTTTATTTCTTTTTCTTGTGTAGGTTGATCAATGTAGGAAGCCTTCATTGAGATGTTGTTGGTGCCTTGAAGTCATGCAAATTTGATCAATATGAGAAGATTCTAAGTCATTATTTCATTGATAACAAATCTTGGCTTAGCCATCCTTCAAGGGAGTGGTCTAACCTTTTTTTGTTTATCCTTCAATGAAGTAGTCTATTTATAGTAGCAATGAGAAGTTATGTAGTTTTCCTTTAAGGGAGTAGTCTACATTAAGAATCATGACCTGAGAGATAATAATTTGTCTATATATCCCAATTTCTATTATTATATTTATATTTACATATGAATTTAGTCATGGACATGACTATAGAGGCTTAGAGGTTTTCCTTTATAAGGGAAAAACCATAACACTTGGAAGGTTAACAAAGTGTGTAGGAATAAGGGTTAAGAGGAAGGGAGGTGAATGCAATAGGGTTGATCAAGGGACGACCTTAAGTTAGACACAAAGTGAAGCATCACTTGATTAACAAAAGAATGGTCATAGATGCAAAGTATTTAAAGGCTCGAGTTCTATCTTGCCTTTGAGAGAAGACAAGTAATAAGTTCCTGAGCCATACTTGTGAGTTATGATTTAGGGTCCAAGCCAATTAAGAGAAAACTTACCCCATTTTATTTTCTCCATGTTCATCACATGTTGATTTTCCTTTAAGATAAGATCTCTGATATTGAAATCTCACTCCTTGAGGTTTTTGTTGTAAGAGTGTTTGATATGCTCTTGATAAATTTGGAGGTGATTTAGGGCTACTAGATGGCATTCATCAAGTAGCTCAAGTTAGGCTAAATGTTCTTGGTGAAAGTTATCACTAGTAAGTGTGTCTTGTAGAGAGATATGAAGAGAAGGAATCTAGACCTCAAGAGGCAAGACTACTTTCATCCCATAGATGTACAATCATCCTGATGTACAATCATAGAACCTAATGAATGGTCTATTGTAAAAATGTAAAGGTATAAAGGTTGGTACTTTTTAGGGGGAATAAAAACTAGTGGGGATAGGAGATACCTTTTAAGTGCATTAAAGGCTCTCTAAAAATTCATGTTCCAATGGAAGGAGACATCCTTTTTAAGTAGATGATGAAAAATTTGACATCGATCCAAAAATTGAGAGATGAAATGGTGAATCAACTAAAGTTTGCCTTGTAAACTATGGAGATGTTTGAGATTAGTGGGTGGAGGAATTTCTAGTATTACTTGAACCTTAGCAGGGTCAACCTTGATACCATGGAGGGAGATAATGAGGCCTATAAGCTTACCTGAAAGGACACTAAAGATGTATTTCTTTGGTTTTAGTTGAATGTTATATTGGAGGAGATGAGTGAATATGATTTTGAGAATTTATAAGTGATCTTGGTGATGTTTATACTTTCCAAGTAAGTCATCCACATAGTCTTCCATAATTTGTGTAGGAGGTCATGAAAAATGTAAGTCATGGTGCATTGGTAGGTAGAACCAATGTTTTTAAGGTTGAAAGTCATGACTTGGTAACAAAAAAGTTCCCCATGGGGTGATAAAAGAAGTATTATGTTGATCTTTAGGAGCAATCAAGATTTGATTATAGCCTGAGAACCCATCCATAAGAGATAGCATCTCATAGATGGCCCTCAAATCAACAAGTTGGTCGATGCTTGGTAAAAGGAAGTCATCCTTTGGACAAGTGAGGTTTAAATCATAGTAGTTAATGTAGATACATATTCCCCCTGTCACTTTTATGATAGGTATGATATTAGAAACCCATTGTGGATAGTTTATGGGTTGAATAAAGTTAACAAAGAGGAGGCATATGAGCTCTTTTTTGACAAGGAGAGAAATATGAGGTTTCATATTACGAAGCTTCTGCTTAACAAGTTTAGCATCGTGGTTGGTTACAATATTATAGGTGATGATAAAGGGGTCAATGCTAGGCATGTCATGATAAGACTAAGCAAATGCTTTCTTATGATCAAAGAGGAAAGTGGAAAAATTGGTTTGTTCAAGGGAATATAAAGATTGGCCAATATTGAGGATTTAGGGGTTATTTGGAGAGGGTAAATTAATGTCAATGGTTGATTCATTTAACATAGTTTGTGTTTTAGAAGGGAGTGATCATTCGATATAAGAATTGTCTAAACCCATGTAGGTGAGAATAGCATCATCATCCTGACATTAGATAGTATTAATAGTTGGAGAGTCTTATTTAATCATTTCAAGATGAATAAGAGGAAGGGACCTTATTTCCTCACCTAGATGATAGGTCAGGGGTCTTAAATGAATGGTATTTATTGAAAAAAAATAGGAGGTATGTATACCTTTGATTCTGTAGATGATGGTGGGGGAAGAGGAGATGATGGAGAAGGAGAGAGTAGCTCCTCAATATGAGAGACCTTGGTAGGTTTTGTTGGATCATTGAAACCCACACCATACCACTTTTTAGCATCTTTGATGGTCTTATTGGTGGGGTATTCAATGGGTGTATGAACATCCTGTTTATAATGACCCAACCTAAATCCTTTCCATGCAAACCTATAAAAATAAGTGTGAACAAAACTAGGTTTGCCTAGGAAAGAGAAGTCACAGGTAAAAGGTTGTGGTGAAAAGGAGGGATTTTTGATAGTAGGAGCCCAGAGATTAGTTTTAAGGTTAGGGGGACCATACAAGATGAGCATCCCAATATGGGGATCATAATTAGGGTACATGTGAAGTTTTCCATACTATTTTGGAGTATGGAACATGTCAAGTGTCAATAAGTGATATTCTCCAAGTGAAAGGCATTTGAAAGTTTCTTCCATGGGGTCCTTATTGGGAATTTATGTCACTAGTATCTGAGTAACTGGGGTAGTCGAGCTTGTTGAGACTTCAATAGTAGAATGTGAAGAGGAATATGTTTTCAATGGAATGAGAACATCATTGGTATGATAAGTCATGTTGTATGTTTTTAAAGGAGGTAGGTCGATGGGAATAACATGCACTTTCCCATCATGCTCGAATTTGACATAACAGTGTAAAGTCAAGGGTACACATGCTATGGTGCATATCCAAGGCTGTCCAAACAATATGTTGTATTGGAACTCCCCTTTGATAACATAAAAGAGTTCAAGGATTATGTGAGGACCCACATGGATATGCAAGACTATAGTACCCATAGTAGTAGTCATAGTATCATTAAATGAACGGAGTATCACATCAAACTATGACATGTAATTATTGGGAAGTGATAGCTATTTGTAGGCATGAGTGGATATAATATTAATACTATCACCTCCATTGATAATGACTCTCTTAACATGATTTTTAATGATATATGTGGTGATAAAAAGTGTAGGGTCTTGGTCTCTAGGGTGAAGAGCCAAAATTTCTGAATCATTGAAGGAAACCAAGGCAATAGTATTAAAAGAATCTACCAAAGCTGTAAGAGGTTGAGGATCATCGAGTTATACCTCAATGGATTGTAAAGCCTTGATCAAGGCTTGATGGTGCTAAGATGAGCTTTGGATTAACTCATATAAATACATCTTTACAGGGGTTTGTGAAGTTGTTTCACCATTAAGTCTTGAATGACTTGTGAAGATGTGGGTTAGGGGGTACCAAGAATAGAGATATTAGGATTTGGTGGAGGAGAATATTTTTAAAATGGTTGAGCCCAAGGGGTGGTGGCCTTTTCCTTACCTTTATCCTTTTGATTTTGAGACCATGTGGCCACATTAACTATGTTGATCTAGAGCATAGGTGGAGAAGGTGGTGGAGGAGGCACAACCTCGTCATTGGTCTTGGACTTAGGTGAGGTGATAGGTAGAGTTTAGGATGTAACTAGTAGAATAACTATGAGGTTATAAAGAGGCTCCTTAATGAAAAGGTTATTGATATCAAAGTGTTGTTGGAGAATAGCTGTGAGATATTTATATCTTTATATATCATGTCCAGGTAAATGGTTATATAAATAAACTTGTGTGTCATCAAACCAAGATGGTTTTGGTCTGAGAGGATGATAAGGATTGATTGAAGGAAGGGTTATGGTGGAGGGTTTAAAAAATTGGTGTCGGAGAGAGACCTAAGAGCCTACTAGTGGGATAACACTTGTCATAATAGGGGTGGGTACCTTATTTGATTTAGGAGGCATGGTTTTAGTTTTGTGTAGCACCCTTTTGGGTGAAGGCATAGCCACTAGTTTTGTTGACACCTTTTTAGTCCTAGGTATTGAGGTGATGGATGTGTAAGTGACACTAAGTGGTAGAGGCAAAGGAAGAGGTAGTTTTGCCTTTTATCTTTCTTGAAAAGAGAACACTCCAAATAAAGTGGAAGGATGGGGTCCCAAGATTGAAGACAAAGTTGAGGGTGGAGAAGGAGTGGAATGGTGAGGCCTAAGAAGCTTAACATTCTTCCTTGGTTTAGGCCATATAACTCTAACTCATGGTTGAGGATTCAAATCTAACTTTACCTATGGATGAATTAGATTAGACACTAGGTGAATTCCCAATAAATTTAATTTACTTTAGTGTAGCAGATGCTCATGATGGTGATGGTTCTAACTTAGAGGGCCATGCTTATGATGGTTTAGGCAAAGAAGTTCTATCTTTGTAAAAAACCTTGGGATAAATGGTAGCAAAAGGATTGGTGGTAGAGGATGACATTTATTGCATAGGATAGGGATCTTTAAGTCTATCCCAAAATGCTGAGTAGTCTATCTTTTTAGAGTCAAGAAAGTCTAGATTTCCTACCAACTATGAGAAGGGTTTAGATGAAGATGTCATAGGCCTTACAATTGTTTTCGTAGAAGACTTAGGTGATTGAGAAAGAGGTAAGGTGTTGGATTTTTCTATTTCAAGCCAAAGATAAGTAAGAACAACAACTGGGTCTTCTTCAACTAAGGCAAGAGAAGAGGCATTGTCTTCCTTGGGTAGGGGAAAAATTGGTTAAGTTAGTTCTTATAGTGGATAAAACATGGGTATGATTGCTTCCCTAACATGTGGATGAGGAGCAAGTAAGGTGTGCTCTTCTATTGGTAAGAGAAGGGGTAAAATTAGTTTGATGGGTGTAGGCATAATAGGTACTTTGATTAGTGCAGGGATAGATAATACATACTCCTCTTTATGTGAAAGAGGAGTGGATGGGGCTCTATCCTCCATTGATGGAGGAGAAGTAGGTGAAGAAAGCTCTTTAAGAGGGTAGAGCATAGGAATTATGCTCCCCTCAACATGTAGATGAGGAGTGGGCATGGCATGCTCTTACAAAGGTAAGAGAATAGGCAAAATAGGTACAAAAGGAATAGGCATTAAGGGTTCTTCATGTGGTAAAAGGATAGGTAAAGAAGGCCCCTCCACATGTGGGAGAGGGATGGGTGAAATAGGCTCCTCCACTTATGGAAGAGGAATAGGTAAAATATGCTCTTCCAATTATGGGAGAGGTTAGATCAGAGGTAAAGAGAAGACCATATTGACCATATGAATATCATGATCTAGTGAGTTGTCGATCATGGCCTGAACATTTATTTGATTGAGTGAATGGTTAGGAAAAGGTTATTTGAACACATTGATGATTTGTTTATTAAGAATGTTATGGTTATCCAAGATAATTTCACCTTTATCAATCATATCTTGAACAATGTTTTTAGATGTTTTATAGTTGTTAAAATTATGGCCTTTAACTTGATGATAGCCAAAAAACTCATCCTCCTTATACCAAGTTGGGTTAGGATGGGAGGGATCAAACTATATAGGATGTCTAATTTGGGGAAGGGTAATAACTCCTTACTATAATATTTTATCCAAAATGGAAGTGTATGACTCTCCAATAGGAGTGTATTATCTTTGTTCATATCATTGTTGGAATTGTTTGGTCTGATTTTGTGAGGTGGATGGCCTAGACTAGTTAACTATGATAGAAGTTGATTTAATCACCATGGCATTGGAGAAACCTTTTGAATTTTGATTGGAAGAAGGGGATTTAGAGGAAGAGTCATTAGGTTTGGAGTTGGTATTTTTATTACATAACTTAACCCTATCTTCATCTATAGCCTAAATATCTAACTTTCATGCCATTGTAAAAGCTTCATCAAATGTGCAGAAAGTCTAGACACAGAGGGTAGAAGAGATGTGTTTGGCACATGCTATTAAGAAAATCTCAATAAGCTCAGGTTGAGGTAAATAAAAGGATAGATAATTAATTAAACCTCTCTAATGAGTGACAAAGTTAGCAATAGACTCATCATCAAACTATCTAATAGAATAAAGGTTCGTAATAGATACCATTTTATAAATATTGATAGATAAGTGGTCCAATAATAGTTAAGAAAGTTAAGTAAATGAGAAAAGGGAGTGTCAGGTTATGGAACTATACCAATCCAGGGTAGCACTCAAAAGAGACATAGGGAAAGTGTGAAGCAATAATGCATTGCCATGCCCTATTAGGTAATAAGCATGTCAAATTTCTCATAAGTGTTATTGTCGGTCCTCCTTACTCCAGAAATGAGTAAATTTAGGGAGCTCCCAATGACTCAGGTAGGGGTGAATAGGTATATAAGGATGGATGGGTTCATTACATATTTGATCATAAGATAGAACATTATTTGAACCTGACAAAGATGTTTCTAGGTTAGACATCTTATCCATCAGCATTTTGATGAGATCAGGAGAAGGATTGGTGTGAGAAGCACCCCTAAGTTTTAGGGTGAAGGGATCTAGAGGTGAGATATGACACACCTTGTTATGGTAATGTATATACAATATATGGGTAATGAGTCATAGGCTGAGGGGAAAAAATGAAAGAGGCTTATCCTATGGGGTTAGAGACAATGCTTGTGCTAGGTGCCATCAATGGAGGTTGGGTCGCTAGCACAGTTACATGGGTTGGAGAATGAGTTGAAACTCTTGTAATTATGGGTGGAAGAGTTGATGGGATGGGCACTACCAAGTTTTGAAATGGTATTTGACTTTGTTGGGCCAATTGTGGCTATGAGGCTAAGGGAGATGCTATAGAAGTTGGGTTAAGAAGATGAGACTGAGCAGTTGGGGTGGTTGAATTTTGAGGGTTATTGATGGTTAGGTCACTTGTTGAAGTATTTGTTTGGGTGACCATAGATGGAATGGTGTAAACCACCAAGACTATAGCTATCTCCATTAAGGAAGTTGGCATGCCATAAAGGGGATCTCCTATAATGTTACAGGTTTTGCTCATGGCAAGATAATGCTTATTGGGTGAATATTTTGTCGACCAGCTAACTAGTGAGCAAAATAGTTCCTATCACCACAGCATAAGGAGATTACTCATCTAGGTGTCTAGTTTTACTACATCAATAGGGGACAAATCTCTCCTCTCATCAAGAGGAAGTTCCCTATTAAATATACAGAGGCTATATGTGTGTGTGTGTGTGTGTGTGTGTGTGTGTGTGTGTGTGTGTGTGTGTGTGTGTGTGTGTGTATATGTAGAAAGTAAGACATAGGGGTGGGATAAGCCATCCATCTCTCTTTTTTTAGAGATGATGCTAACAAATAGAGGAGAAATCTTGGGTGATTGGTGAAGTTACTTCTCTTCTTTCATAAGTAACATTTAGCTAAGAGCCAGATCCCTTCCTGGATAGTATAAATCTTGGTGAAGTGATAAAAAGCACTTCTCTTCTTTCAGAAGTGCTTGTTCTTGTAAACAACAAGAATCTTTATGGTAGGATAAGTAACAAGGTGCCAAGGGCATAGCAACTAGAAATCTAAGATGTAGCAAAAAGTCTCCACCTTGACTACCTAAGAGTGAGATACGAAGAACAATGGGGGCACAAAGTCATCCCAAGGTCCTTTACATAGAAACAAAAAATAAAAACACACACTGAAAATAATTATGTCAGCACAAAGTCTAAAAGTAACTAGTTTTAGGACACCTTCCTTGTTACTTTCACTAATTTTACTTGTCAAATTAAATAAACAAGAACACATTCAAAAGACATACATAAGAATAATCTTCTAAAATGATATAAGCCAAAACAGCACAAAGTCTGCAAACAACTTGCTTTCTCATTCAGATAAAATGAAATGAAATACAATTTGAGCTCAAAGTCTCAATATTCATCTTTCAATTGGGCAGAGTTTTGCTTCTGTATTGGAAATATCTCTCTCAAATGATACAAAATATTTCATTATATAGAGGCAAAGAGAGGCTTGGCACTTTTTCACATGGAGTGACCCATTCGGTGCATTAATGCCTTGGACACATTCTTGGTTCTGTCAGGAGGGGCCATGCTGGAATAAGATAGCTACCTTAACTATGGCATGTTGGTTCATCTCCTTTGTCTACTCCTTAGCTTGAATCACTCATTCCATCACCTGCTAGCTGTGTAATTTTCTATTTTGCCTTTATCTCAAAGGGGACAAATAGACGGTGCTTTCAATGTTTACAAGCCCCAAATATCTACTCATTGAACTACTTCAACTACTAGAAGTAACTCCTACTGAGACTTCCCTCTTTGTCTCTTCCTTCTCTTTGTCTTATCCTTAGGCTCTTTAGATGCATCCAGGTTCACCTTTTGAATATGCAAAAATCAACAAACACTTAATTGCAGCCAATTTGTCATTTGTGGGTCTTTCCTCTATTGAAGGTTAACAGCTAGCTAGTCACTCTAAATTTGACATTCACAGGCCTATCATTTTGTTGTGATGTAGGTGAGTACATGTGGTGACATCTGTGGCTTTGAAATAAGCTTATCAAAATAAGCTTTGAAACTATTAGAGGCTAGGGGTGTCGATGCAGACACATGGCAGCTTTTGCTGCACTGGGATGGGACATGTGGCAAGTTCCACACTTTGAAGCTTCATTTAAAACTATGTCTCGATACATGACACTTGGTAGCTTCCATTGTGCTTTGATGCTTTAACCTTTTTTGAAGGGAACATGCCCTTTGGGGTCTTGAAAAAGGTTTGTTTCATGTGTGTCGAGTGTCCCTCCACAAAGGTATCTATCCTTTGGGATCTTCCAAGTGGCCTTCGAGCTTCAATTTCTTTGGCAGGCTATGGGTCCCTTTATTTCCTTCAGACAAAACATTCAAAGGAATTCCTTCAGATAATTTTTCTGAAGGAAACCTTTCCTTAGCTCTATGTGTGTCTCTGCATTTGAAGGTGCTCCATCCTTTGACACGTGGTACCTTCCACTCTTTCAACTAGAGACACGTGGCATCTTCTATGCGAATAGGTGAGGACATGTGGCATATTTTGCCATTAACACTTGGCATCATCCACTGGCTCAAACCTTTGTGACATCATAGAAACATTTTGGGTTCACTAGGGTTCTCACAGATGATGGCACTTGTCAGCCTCTTCTGATCTCTATCAGGGGCACGTGGCATGATCTGAATATTTTTACCAGTCACATGGATGCAAACATGTGGTAGCTTCTACTTAAATTTAGTCACTCAGACTAGGGGCCCACCATGGTCTTTACTCAATGTGGTGGAGGAATCGTAGACATTGACACATGGTAGCTTCTGATGAGCTTCATCAGGGACATGTGGCAGCTTCTGCTTGACTCTTCTTTATGCACACTTATTTCCTTGACTAAGGCAGACTTTGAACCTTTAAAACCAACACATTGAACCGATTGAATGTTGAACCCATTGAACCAATGGACTAAAATGGTTTAAGGTTCAATGGTTCAACGGTTCAACCTTTTGAGACTTGTTAAGTGCTCGAGGCTGTAAAACCTTTGAAATGGTTAAGCTTTAAACTTTGTCAGGTGCTCTCAACTCTTGCTAACAACATTGAACTATGAACCCATTTAACCCTTGAACCTTTTTGCCTCAAGGTTCAATGGTTTAATGGTTCAATGGTTCAATGGTGCTTAGAAGCTTGTTGATTGAATTCTTTTGATTGAACCAAGGTGTTAACCCGATCCCAAGAATGCCTGAGTGTTGGAAACTTTCTCTTTTGAAGGAATCACCTACAGAAGCCTTTGAGCCTTTGAACCTGCTAGTCCCTTTACTAAAAAAGCTTGAAAAATGAGGAATTTGAAAGCTCAGAACAAATTTTTGGAAAGGGAAGAGACAATTTTGGTCTTGCAGGGCCAAAATAGTTCATATGTTGTCCCAAAAATGAGAAATTATTTTTTAGGGACAATAGCTGGCTCTTATTGGGGAACTACCTTTAGTTTGGAAACTTGAAACATAGCTGAGGGGAATAGAAACCTAAATCTCCAGTGCCTTGAAGTGTGTCATTAGGCTACGGAGACATGCTACCCAAAAATAAAGGCTCCAAAAAAGAAATGAAAATGAAAAAAATGAAACAGAAATAAAAGACTATACATACATATGTACAGGGGAAGTCATTTGATACTTCAAGAGTTGAAGTGTTTCAGATGTTGCCCATTGTGAGGCAGAGAAAAGA
Organism: Torreya grandis; assembly: GCA_037957365.1. Lineage (NCBI taxonomy): Eukaryota > Viridiplantae > Streptophyta > Pinopsida > Cupressales > Taxaceae > Torreya > Torreya grandis. Next base: position 8,040,742 of record JARHVA010000083.1, read on the forward strand.
GAGTGCCATCTTGATACTTCAATAGAAAACTATTTTCACTATTGAGTTGATGAACAGTAAAGGGGCCCCTCCACAGGGAATCAAACTTTCCATGCATCCCCTTTGGTTCTCTTCTCTTGTCCCAAAGTAGGACTTGATCTCCAATCTGGAAATCATGGTTCTTTGCTTTCTAGTCAAAGAGCTTCTTCACCAGACCTTGATGGGTGGCAATTTGGTCCACTACTGTAGTTCTCTACTCATTCAGCTCAGCAAGGTACATGATCCTCTTGTCAAGTGAGCTCTCATACGTTTGATCTTCAATCACCTTAGCCAATTTTAATGCTAGAAATTCCAAGGTGATTGGCATCTCAACATTGACACCATAAAGAAGTTGGAAGGGAGACATACCAATTGCCCTCTTGGGTGTCATTGTGTCTACCCATAGAACATCAACCAATGCTTTATGCCACATCCTTTGGTTTTCATCCACCAGCTTCTTGATGATAGTCACCAGGTTCTTATTGCTTGATTTAGCCTATCCATTCCCTTGTGGAAAGTAATCAGAAGAGTGGGAGAGTGTAATTCCATAGTAGAAGTAGAATTGGGTAATCTCTTGGGAAGTGAAAGAAGCCACATTGTTAGTGACAATTTTGATTGGGACCCCAAACATGGACATGATGTTTTCTTTGAGTAAATTGCATACTACTTCCAAAGTAGCATGTTTAGTTAGAATAGCTACCACCCATTTGGTGAAGTGGCCTATTTTTGTAAGGAAATAATCATGTCTAACACTTGACGATGGGTTTATAGCACCAATAAAGTCAATTCCCCATTGCTAGAAAGGCTCCTCTATGACTACTGGCTTGAGAGGCAAGGCAGCTAACCTAGGTCTTCTGACAAATTGTTGGCATAGCTCACATTCCCTGACCCACTTGTACGCATTCTAAAAGAGAGTTGGCCAGTAGTACTTGGCCCACAAGATTTTATTAGCAGTCATAGAGGTGGAAAAATGTCCTCCATAGGCTGAATTGTGGAAGGACTTCAGAAGTTGATTTTGTTGCTCCTTGTCCACACAGTGAAGGAACGTTCCATCAAGGCTTCTCTTGTATATGCCGTTGTCCCAGAGGAAAAAATTAGTGGCTTTCAGCTTGATGGTCCTCCTTTCTTTATAAGATAGGTTTGTAGGACATTCACCATAAATAAGGAAATGAGCAATACCTGAATACCACTCATTTATGGTGGAGACAAAGAGGACTATTGGTGTGTCTTCCACTTTTGGTTCATCATGCTCTGTTCCTCCTGGCTTGTTATCAACAATCAGTTGGCATAGCCCCTTCCCACACACTAGCTTTGTTGGCTTGATGACCAAATGAAACTCATGGATCTTAGTAACCCAGTTGCCTCTCTTTGTTCTAAACTCTTACTGAGTCAATATAAATTTGACTATGGTGTCGAAAACCAAGGCAGTAACTCGAGAATTGAGGATGTAGAAATGAAAACGTTTCACTACCTTCACCACTACATAAGTGTGCTTCTCCATATTTGAGTACTTCAGCTCATGAGCTTTGAGAGGACAACTCATTAAGGAAATGGGAGATTCCATACCTTCTTTATTCTATTGAATTAGAATGACTGAAAGCATATGTTCTGAAGCATAGCTGTAAATGGTGAACTCTTTGTTATAGTCTAGACAAGCCAAAATTGGAGCATGAGCAATGACAGTCTTGATATCCTCAAATTCCAACTTGCCTTCTTCAATCTAGCTGAAGGTGGCCTTTCCCTTCATCATGTCTACAATGTGCTTAGTCTTCTCAAAAAATTTGGGGATGAACCTCCGTAATAAATTAACTTTTTCAAAGAAAGAGTGAACAACAGTCTTACTTGTGGGCAAGAAAAGTTCTTGGATAGACTTGACTCTGTCTGAGTCAATCTTTATGCCTTCTTTGGACACAATGTGTCTGAGAAGTTTCCCCTCTATTACTATAAAAACTGACTTCTTGGGGTTTAAGGAAATACCATTCTGGTGGTAGTGTTCCATCACTTGTTGCAAATGGCTCACATGATCTGGGTGATGCTTAGAGAAGATAGTCAAGTCATCAAGATAAACTATAATGAACTTACCCATCTCATCCTTGAAGGCAAGGCCCATTGTTCTTTAGAAGGTGGCACTAGCATTTATCAAGCCAAAAGGCATCCTTCTATATGCAAACGTGCCCCATGGCATGGTGAAAGCAGTCTTATGCTGGTCTGCCTCACCAACTTCAACCTGATTATATCCTAAGAAGCCATCTAACATTAATAAAATCTTTGAGCCTGCCACTGTCTATAGCACTTGATCCATGATTGGCAAAGGATAATTATCCTTCAAGGATGCCTGATTCAAATTTTTAAAATCCACATAAAGGCAAATTTCACCATTCTTCTTCCTCACAAGCACTATATTAACAATCCATGTGGAATGATGGATTGGGAAGATTATCTTGGAATTTAGCATCTTTTGTATCTCAGATAAAATAGTACCTGATGTTTTTGGATTATAATGCCTAGACTTTTGCCTGTAAGGTGTTAAATCAACCTTGAGAGGAATGTCGTGTCGAATTTCATTAGGCTGAAGTGATTTTAGGTCATCATAGGAGTATGCTAGGATGTCCATGTATTTTTTGATCAAAGTGGTGAACTTGAAATGCTCTTCAGGAGTACAACATTTCCCAATGTTCACCATCTTGGAGTCTTCCTTGGTTCCTAGATTTACTTGATCAAATTCCTGAGAGGAGCTTGAATTCGTTTGTTGTTGGTTGATGAATCTATCATGCTTATCAAATAGATTCTCAAGGGAAACTAGGCCTTTGGGAATCTTATTCCCTTTTAGTTTCAATAACTCCTCACATGTGCTTGAACTTGATTCAAGGTTCGATTCAAGCTTTTGAGGTTCACTGCCTTAAAAATGCAGTCATTTGAAGCTGTCCTTTTGCTCTAAAAAGGTAATGATTTGATTGTCATTATTGAATACCTACCAATTACTAGATTTATTAGGTACACTTGGCTGAAAGACCAGCTCAATGGTGTACCTATCTCCTTTGAAGTTTGGGTGGGGGATCAAGAGAGTATCTGAAACAACTAGTACATCAGATCGATCATTAAATTCTCTGGGGACTACAGAGATGCTGAAAGCATCAAAGTTTTCAATTTGGTCCTAGACTAGATTACAGTAGTGGCACAATATTTCATTCTTGGTTTGATATGGGTTCCTCACCTGACAAACCACCAATTCAGCATCTCCTTTCGCATGAAGGAGTTTGATGCCCTTGTTCCTAGCAGCTTTCAATCCAAGTAATAGAGATTCATACTCAACTATGTTATTAGTGTTGCTAAACTATATCTTATAGGATGAAGGAAAAATATCTCCTTGAGGGGATATCAGCACAAATATAGCTCTTAAACTAGTGGAGGGGTAGCTACCATCAAATTCAAAAATCCATACCTCATTTGATACTAATTTTCCCTTGGATTTTTCTTCATTCAGAGGTGGAGATACTTCCACACTTGCCTCATGCTCAGCCAATTCCTCTTTTGTTCCACCTGAATGAATCTCCAAGTTGTCGCCTATAGGAGCTTCATTAGCAACCTCATGAACTTCATTCATGGATAGAAAGTAGTGCCCATGCCTGAAGACTCAAATAGAATTTGAGCTTCAGGTGCTGAGGTTTGGGTAACTACGTATTTTGCTTCCTTTTTAGGGAGTAGCCTCTTCATAACACCTTTGACTGGAATCTTCACCTCTAATAAATCCATGCTCAATTCACACCAGCATCCCTGCAAAAATTCCACCCAAGAAGGATGCCATATGATGCTAAGATGTCTGCTACCAAGACAGTCATCTATGTAATTGTTTAGATGCTATCTATTTATTAGAAATGAGACATAGACAGGTTTAGTCCTACTAGGAGCAGTAGGAGGGGTAATGACAATATTGTTCCTGGTGGGTGCATCCTTGGGGGGATCATGTGTCACTTTGAGAACTACTTGTTCAACTGGGATGTTTTGGTTTTTAACACACTGAACCAATTTATCTAATTGCTCAGGATGGGACTACAGAAATTCAAATTCAAACATTTGAATTTTGGTTTTCTTTATGTGGTCAATGATATCAAATGTTGGAAATAAACTAGGTACAGAGGATGGGAGTTCATCCTTTTGAATTTTATTTTTTTGGGGGGGGGAATTGGACTACGAATTTAAAGTAGAAGGTATAGGGGCATTTGGAGTACTTACCTTTCTTGCAATCACTGAGTCCTTTGGCTGAAAAGGAAGAGTGGATCCCTGCTTAGCAATTGAAACTACTGGTTGAGGTCGCTCCCTTGTTTTCTCTTTATCAGCTTGTTGAGCTGATTAATTCTTAGACTGGGTGAATACACCATATGACCCCTTAGCTACATTGCCTTCACTTTTGGGTTCATCCTAATAGTTCAAAAAACTAATATGGGAGTCACTAGCTAATTCTTCTTCTTCCTCAGTAAAGAGATTAGCGTCATCTTCAGGATTCAGCTTAGGCTAGAATGAGAAGTCTGATTCAGCTTCAAGATATCCAACTACTGAGTTAGTTGGAGGTGCTTTGAGGGCGAGGTTCCTCTATGGAGGAGGAAGGTGATTTTGCTATCCTTGATTCCTGGTAGCGTTGCATTGGTACGCTTGATTCTAAAATGTCCTCTTGGCCATATCTCTATATGCAGGAGCATATGACATCTCTTGCACCATTTGCTTTTTGAGAGCTAACACTTCATTTGCTAGCTTTTGCACCATTGGGTCAGTGGTGGTTGTAGGTGAGTATTCAAAAGATGAAGAGGATTTACCTTTATTAAGGTCCCTCCTTATCTTTCCAGCCAAAATAAGGTCATCTTCTACTTCAGTAGCCAAGTCTTGAGTAGTAGCAAGGTCTATGTGTCTAGCATGTCTCAGCAAGAAACTCACTTCAGGTAGCTGTGAGTTGATGAAAAAACACTTAAGATTCTGAGGTGTCAGTTGGGCGACCATGGGGATCCTGTGCCTCAGCTTGTCAAACCTAGTAATGAAGTCCCTCATAGGTTCATGGGGATCCTTCTTCATCTATGTGAGCTAGGCTAGCAAGGCATGTCCATCCTCTATAGGCTTGAACCTGGCTTCAAATTTGTCTTTCAAAGTGTCTCAATCAGTCACTGACCAAGCTTGCAAATGGTAGAACTAGTCTAAAACAGTGCCTTGTAGTGTCTCCACGAATAGCCTTACTGCTATGTCTTCATACTCCATGCCTATTACACCATAGGCTATGCTGAAGGCAGTAATATGTTCATTAGGGTGAACTTTCCCATCAAAAATTTTTTTGGGAAAAATCTTTCTTGAGCTGTGTGGAAGTTCAAACAGGGGTGGAGTCAAATTGAGTGGGCTAAATGAGTTACCCCAGGGGCCTTAAGCCATGATTTGATTATGTGAAAGTGGGATCACAAATCTAGGTGGAGAATGGATAGGCAAAGCTCTGCTAGTAACAAAAAATGAAGCTCTACCTTGTGTTGGTGGCCTGGTAGGGCTAGGAGGAAGACTCCTAGTTCATTGAAGGTGAGGTTGTGGAGGAAACAACTCAAAATTACTCTACTACACCAACTCAAAATCAGGGTCAACAACACCTTGGGATTTTTGGCTTCTGGTATAACATAGAGTTGCCATATTGCAGAACAAAAATGGAAAAGAGCAGGATCTGCTTCAGCTTGAAGTTTGAGACTTCAAGCTACAAACTCTTCCCCAATGGAGTCACCAAAAATTATTGGGTGAATATTTTGTCGACCAGCTAACTGGTGAGCAAAATAGTTCCTATCACCACAGCATAGGGAGATTGGTCACCTAGGTGTGTAGTTTTACTACATCAACAGGGGATAAATCTCTCCTCTCATTAAGGGGAGGTTCCCTATTAAATATACAGAGGCTATATACTATATATATATATATATATATATATATATATATATATATATATATATAAGTAGAAAGTAAGACACATGGGTGGGATAAACCATCCATCTCTCTTTTTTCAGAGATGATGCTAACAAAGGAGAAATCTTGGGTGATTGGTGAAGGTACTTCCCTTCTTTCAGAAGTAACATTCAGCCAAGAGCCAGATCCCTTCCTAGATAGTAGAAATCTTGGTGAAGCGACAGAAGGCACTTCTCCTCTTTCAGAAGTGCTTGTTCTTGCAAAAAACAAGAATCTTTCTGGTAGGATAAGTAACAGGGTGTCAAAGGCATAGCAACCAACAATCTAAGATGTAGCACAAAGTCTCCACCTTGACTACCCAAGAGTGAGATATGAAGAATAATGGGGGCACAAAGTCGTCCCAAGGTCCTTTACACAGAAATAGAAAATAAAAACACACACTAAAAATAATTATGTCAGCACAAAGTCTGAAAGTAACTGGTTTCAGGACACCTTCCTTGTTACTTTCACTAATTCTACTTGCCAAATTAAATAAACAAGAACACATTTAGAAGACAGACATAAGAATAATCTTCTAAAATGATACAAGCCAAAATAGCACAAAGTCTGCAAACAACTTGCTTTCTCATTCAGATAAAATGAAATGAAATACAATTTGAGCTCAAAGTCTCAGTATTCCCCTTTCAATTGGGTAGAGTTTTGCTTCTGTATTGGGAAGATATCTCTCAAATGATACAAAAGATTTCATTATATAGAGGCAAAGAGAGGCTTGGCACTTTTTCCCATGGAGTGACCCATTCAATGCATTAATGCCTTGGATGCATTCTTGGTTCTATCAGGAGGGGCCATGCTAGAACAAGGTAGCTACCTTAATTATGGCATGTTGGTTCATCTCCTTTGTCTAATCCTTAGCCTGAATCACTCATTCCATAACCTGCTAGCTACGCAATTGTCTATTCTACCTTTATCTCAAAGGGGACAAACATATGACGCTTTCAATGTTTACAGGCCCCAAATATCTACCCAACAAACTGCTTCACCTACTAGAAATAACTCCTACTGAGACTTCCTTCTTTGTCTCTTCCTTTTCTTTGTCCCAGCCTTAGGCTCTTTAGATGCATCTAGGTTCACCTTTTGAGTCTGCAAAAATTAATAGACACTTAATTGCAGCCAATTTGGCATTCACTAGTCTTTTCTCTACTAAAGGTTAACGGCTAGCCAGTCACTCTAAATTTGACATTTGTGGGCCTATCATTTTGCCATGATGTGGGTGAGGACACAGGTCACATCCATGGCTTTGAAATAAGCTTATCAGAATAAGCTTTGAAACTGTTAGAGGCTGAGGGCATGGATGTAGACACATGGCAGCTTTCATTGCATTGGGATGGGACACATGGTGAGTTTCACACTTTAAAGCTTCATTTGAAACTATGTCTCGATACGTGACACTTGGTAGCTTCCACTGCACTTTGATGCTTTCACCTTTTCTTAAGGGAACATGCCCTTCAGGGTCTTGAAAAAGGTTTGTTTCATGTGTGTCAAGTGTCCCTCCGCAAAGGTATCTGCCCTTCAAGATCTTCCAAGTGGCCTTCAGGCTTCAATTTCTTTGACGGGCTATTGGTCCCTTTATTTCCTTTGAAAAAAATGTTCAAAGGAATTCCTTCAGATAATTTATTCGAAGGAAACCTTTCCTTGGCTCTATGTGTGCCTCTACATTTGAAGGTGCTCCATCCTTTGACACGTGGTGCCTTCCACTCTTTTACCAGAGACATGTGGCATCTTCTGTGGGAATAGGCAAGGACACGTGGCATCTTCTACCATTGACACTTGGTAGCATCCACTAGCTCAGGCCTTCGCGACATCGTAGAAATGTTTCAAGTTCACTAGGGTTCTCGCAGATGATGACACTTGTTGACCTTCACTGATCTCTATCAGGGGCATGTGGCACAGTCTAAATATTTTTACGAGTCACACGGATGCAAACACATGGCAGCTTCTACTTTAATTTAGTCACTCACCCTAGGGACCCACCATGGTCTTTACTCAATGTGGTGGAGGAATCGTGAACATTGACACGTGGTAGCTTTTGATGAGCTTCATCAAGGACACGTGACAACTTCCACTTGACTCTTCTTTGCATGCACTTCTTGTAGACACCAAAATCATGTCGACTCCCCTGGTCATCCCCCGTCTTATTCTTCTTCGCCTATTTAACCCTTGTCGATCACTTTTTCCACTAGCCTCGACCCTGGCAGCATGTAAAAATGAGCACAGAGCTAAAGCCAGACTCTATCCCCATTGTGCATCTGTTGACGACGGTCGTTACCCGGCCGACGTCGCCGACGTCGGTCACTTATCGGCCGACGTCGGCAATCCTGCCGACGTCGGTCACCTTACCGTTACCCATTTTCAGTTATCATTTGGTTCCCAATCGGTTTCCCGAATGGTTATCGAACCGTCTCTCGAACCGCCCCTTGCCTTCATCAGTGTCTGCCAACCATTTGAAAGGCTAATTAATCAATCAATCAATCAATCGACCCCCAAACTCTGACATTCATAAAAACTCTAGCAATCAATCAGCTCTGGCGATCAACCAACTCTAGCATTCATCCAATCTGCATTCGCTTCGATCAACTTACAGCAACGCTTCAACAACTTCAATCATGGCTTTTATCATGTCTTCTAGCAGGTAAGTATTTACTCTATTTGTTTTATTTCTTTTTGGTTATTATTTGTTTATTATTTCTATCATCTTGGATCTTCAGACTGTAGACCTGAGCCCTGAGTCCCTTCCTTACATCTCTGCCCACTATCCCAGTCTATAACTCCGTCCAGACTTGACCAAAACCCCCAGACCCTGTCTAGACTCGACATTACCTTGATTAGACCTTGTTCAGACCCTATCCAGACCCTGTCCTGACCTTGACCAGACCCTATCCCAACTCTGTCAGACCTTCTATAATTCATCCAGACTCTATCCAGAACTTGCCCCAACCGACGCCGGTCATCACCCCTATCGACGCCGGTATCTTAACTGACGTCGGCACCTGTCTGACCGACACTGGCAACACAGACACCGACATCAGTGACTGCACAGAACATTTTACTTCATTATCAGGTACGCATTTTATTTTTTGTCCTTTTCTTCTATCATTTTATCTTTCATTATATCTACTTTAGTCCAATATTCTACTTTTTTATCAGTGGGTTGATATCCTTCTAGGAAGCCTTCGTACTTCTGGGATCGGGCGTTCGCCTAATAGCCCACCATATCTTTGACTAACATTTTTCCGTGTTTCAGTTTTTTTTCTTCTCAGGTGTCATTCCTCCACAGCCAAAGAGGAGAATCTTACAACATCTGATTTCGGTGCGCACGACTTTATCAGGTATCTTCTAGCCTTGACCATTTCTTTTAGTTTCTTATTTCTTCTTTGAATGTAGAAAGCAATTTTGCATAGAAACATTCTGGCACACCCGGTGGGACCCTAGGGCCTTCCTTGGGTTCTTTCTTTCTTTGTTCATATAGGTGCATTAGGTTCCTTCCTTTTCGCCTCCTTCTGTCTCTTCTTAAACAACATCATAAGCAGGACTTAAAAGAACATTTCTTTCTTTCTTGCACTTCTAGACTAGCTAAAACTCATATTCTTCAACTCTTTCTCCATTCATCTTCATACGAACAAACATTTTGACTTGGGCATTAAAACACTTTGCATTCATTTTTGTTTGCCTGCATCTCTTAGACCACACATAGTAATTAAACCGCATATTGAATTAATCTAGATCACTTGATGTTACACGACCAAACCACTTGCACAAAACAAACATTTTAACTTACCTGAGACAAGGGCCAATTGGGATTTCATCCCCCAACAGATACCTTACCCATTCCGGTGATCTCACTTAGATTTCATCACCAAGGAGAAAGCCCACTCCATTCTCTGGCAGAGTCTAATCTCTAGGCGAGGTATATCTTGGCTAAGCAAAACCAGCTAACCACTGGAATCGTGAAGTGAGGGGAGCTTGCTCCTTAGCACCAAGCCACGTAGCGAACCTAACATAGACTTCTTGAGCACCATAACAAAACCTGAAACCATCCATAGACTGATTCTTCTAGGACCTGACTCAAAAGCCAACCTTCCTCTACACATATTTTAAGGCATAAGCCACTATAATCCTAATAATTTACTTCTAGGGTTTTAGGATCTGCTTGTGTCTTCATCTCTTTTTAGTTCTTATCTGCTTGTTTGAGCTTGTGAGGACGTTCTTCCTTGCCTTGAATGGTTCTGACTCGTAGCCAAGCCAAGGCTCTAATTGATCACGCGAGGCATCATCCTCTTCCATCTACCCCGTCTATAACCAATCCTATAATGGAGTTCAACTCAGAAATTGAAAGAACTCCTACTAGACCATCCCTGACCCAAACACCTATTGTCCCTGAAGGGGACCAAGATTTTGCATGATTCTTGGACCTCAATACCGCAGCCCTCCAAAACTATCTCGCAAGAAACCCAACGCGAGACTTCTCAGGTGACGTGGCGACGACATCAACACCGTTCACCACTCAACCCTTTTCGACTCAGCCTTTCACCTCAATCGTTAACCCGACCATGGCCAATACGGAAAGTTTGGCCTCCACGTCTATTTTTAGACCAACCTCCACCGAGGTTTCGTTACCCCCTCAACCACCTGCAATTCAACCAAGTTCTACATCATATCAGAACTTGATTGTCTCAACCCCACACACTCTTACACCTATATATGCAGGAGTGCCTACCTCCTCTTTTGCCCATGCCACCACACAACCTCCTTTGGCGGTATCTAGTCAGCCTATGCCTTCTACCTTCATAACCCAACCACCCTTAGCCTCTACTTCTGCCACTGCGACTAGTCATCCATATGTTGCGCCCTTACTGGTATAACTGACTACGTCGTATGTCTCTTCTAGCCTCTTTCAAGTGCCTTACAACCTAAGGGGTGCTCCATCCACCAATCTGTCAGCAGATGTCATCAAGATGCTGATGGATAAGATGTCCAGTCTTGAAGCTTCTATCTCCAGTTCAAGTAATGTCTCTTCATATGACCAAATTTACAACGAGCCCATCCATCCTTCTGTCCCTATCCGACCATACCCGAACCATTGGGAGCTTCCTAAATTTACTCACTTTCAGAGTAAGAAAGACCCACAACAACACTTACGGGCATTCAGACATGCCTGTTACCTTATCGCCCACAACGATGTGTTACTTCTACACACGTTTTCTATGTCTCTTTCTGGCCCTGCCCTTGACTGGTATAGCTCTCTTGCCAGACATTCTATCTTTTCATTCATTCAACTCGCCCAATTATTCATTGACCATTTCTCAATCAATATCACTAAACAAGTCTCGATCACAGACCTTTACTCCATTAGGCAATTTGACGACGAATCGATAGTCAATTTTGTCGCCCGTTGGAGAGGCTTGATTAACCAGCTCTCTTTCTCCTTGCCTCAACCCGAGCTCATTGAGCTCTTTTCCTGGGCATGTGCCAGTCACATCTCGTCCACCTTACGGGTTCAAACATTCCACACTTTCGATGAGGCCTTCACCATGGCCCAAAAGCTTGAACTCCGTGCCATTGAAGAAGATAAGGTCAAATTGCATAACACCAAAACAAGAACCAATGACCATTCTTCTTCCAGACCTTCTTTTGCCCACTCTCAATACAAGGGGTCGGCAAACACTGTCATCTTTAGACCATCATCTTCAATAACCAACCGACCATCATCTTCAACATTAGACTACATCAATAAACATTTTCAACATCAATCCATACAGCATCAATTCACTCCAATTGGGGAGTCATATGCCTCTATCTTGGATAAACTCGTCAAGCAGGGGGTCCTCAATCTCCCTTCAATCCAACCACATCAATTCGACCCCTCAACACCTATCCCTGCATGGTACAGGGAGAACCACTTTTGCAACTATCACCGTGTCAAAGGCCATGACACGGATCACTGTCAAACTTTCAAAAACATCGTCCACGACATGCTAGACAAGGGGGATCTCATCTTGGATAACCCGAATGTACCGCCCAACCAAAACCTCGACATCTTCAAGCAACCCTTTCCTAATCACCCACCTACTCAAGACAACGTCCAAACCATGATCAATGACCCTCAAGACCATGATATACACACAGTCGACACTATCTTTTCTCTTATCCCTAACCAACCTCTTTCACAGGTGGAAGGCCCTTCTTCCCCTATACCTCCTCCACATGGTGAAGAACTTTCTTCTCCTACTTGTCCTCCATCAACTTCTCCCATATTGGAGGATGCTTTGACCACATCAACATCAGCTGCCTCACCGTCATCCATAGATGATCATACCTTTTTGACTCCTCAACCACACACAGAAGCCATGACTACTCCGGTGCTCTTTCCTCTTAAAGAGCCCACACCTTCAATCCCTTCTCCATTGAGAGAAGAACCATCCACATCTAAGTCCAAACCCACGCAGGCGTCCATCATGCTCAAAGAGATTAAACCTCTTGGTGTTTTCCCCACATCTAATCTCGCCTCGCATAAAGGTGGCCCTCAACCCAAACCAAAGAAGGCTACTAAACCACACCGGAGGCCTCCTCCCCCACCTTCGTCATTACCTTTAATTTTAGGCCCACATCCGTCCACTTTACTCAGAGTGCTTCCCACTCTCATACTTCACAGAGGCAAGTCACCTCCATTACTCTCTCAACCCGTCAGACTTATACCTCCTCCAAACCATCGACCAACACTTCTGCCTCTCAAACCAAAGTCCCCAACCCTCACTGCGACAAAACATCTAGACCCATTAGCAAGTTCTTATGCCTTGCTGTTATGGCAATTGTTGCAGTCCTCTCGTATCTATCTCCCACCTCTTAAACCATATCAATCTCTCAGACCAAAACCTCCCTGGTTTGATGACACTCGCATTTGTGCGTATCATCGCATGCTTGGGCACGACATCGAACATTGTTGTGCCCTCAAGGTTGCTATTCACCAATGTCTTGGGAATGACACCCTTCTTCTCAACCACATCATCAATAAACCTTCAACACCACCCCACTCATCAACTCTCAAATCAAGACCATCTTGGTTCGACAACTCTAAATTTTGTCACTATCATCACACTTCGAGACATGACACTGAGCATTGTTGCGCTCTTAAAGCTGTCAATCGTCAACAACGGAGAAAGGATTCCCTTCTCATCAAGGATCCTCTTGACCACCCCTCCGACAAATTATCAACACCGACCCATGCCTCTCCAACCTCATCACCTAAATCGGGATCTCCACGCCAGACTAGGGTCCCTTCGCTGCCTTTAACCCCCTTATTCAAAATCAACACAGTCCATCTGACCACTAAACCTCAACCGACCTTAACCAATCCATCAAACATTCTCCCTAGCCGTTGGGGGAATTCAACCTTCATCCAAACCTCGACCAATTTTTTTTAACACAGTCTCGACCACATATCAATCACTCTTTCAACTTAGCCTCAACCAGACTAGCATCCAAACATTTAACCTGACCTCAACCAAACATTTGACCCAACCAAAGACCAAATACCAACCAATCAACCCTCGACCAACCATTGACCAACTATCAAATGACCAAATCTCAACTAGACATTCAACCAAAACATTTAACCAGTCTCGACCAATTAACAATCATATCAACCAACTTCACATCCACTCATCAATCAACACCTGACCAATCTGGAAAGAGGCACATGGGGCAAGTTTGCTCCTAATTGACTCGGACCTTATCACGCACAAGCATACACTAGGGACTTATCAGACCCTGAGCTCTTTTATGCCTTTTGTCTGCGACCATTCTACTGCTAGTCGAGTACTCATCTACTTGACACTTAACTTGAGCTCATCCCTTGAGAAATCCCCATCCTCTTAATCCTACTTCCTTTCAACCCTATTCCTCTTAACAATTCCTATAACCCTTTTATGCTGTATGGATGCTTTGTCCTAATAAAAGGGAGCCCTTGACCTTATATAATCTTGTCCATGACTCACATTTCTATAAAAACAAATCAAGATGTCACAATATCCATGGTCACTATATCAATATCAAATCAAAAAGCAGACTGCTCCCTCGAAGGACAGCTGTACTATCATTGCTGTAATTAATAGACTGCTCCCTTGAAGGACAGCTATTCAAAGCCCTTATATTAAATAAAAATCTAGACCACTCCCTTGAAGGATGGCTATGACTAATCTGGCAATAAACAGCACTATTTTAGAAGCTTCTCACATTGATCAGCTTCACAACTGACCACCAAGCAAATGACATCTCTATGCAGGCTTCCCGTATTGATCAGTCTGCACCAAAAAAAAAAAAAAAAAAATGAGTCATGGACTTGACTTGTAGTTGTCTCAAGGTCTCCTATAAAAAGGGGCAAAGTTATCTCTTCTCATAAAATGGGTTACCCTCTTTCCTCCTCCTATCACCTGCTGAAGGGACTTCGAGCTCACTTTAATGTCAAAGTGATTCGATTACCGCTCTAACATAACTATGGTCAACGACGTCACGCATAAATGGGGCTCTTGGTTCTCATAACCCCTATTTATGCTATCTTTTTGGTCCTTGTCAATGAAAGAGCAATATGCTTTTCACTTCTTCTGCACTTTGGTCACATTCACCTTCGTCACTTGTCAATCGACTCAGCTCAACTCTCTTTTCAGACCACCCCCATAGCCTATTCCCCCTAGTTTCTATGGACACCAATACACATGGAAACTATCAACCCACCACAATTTATGTTTAGCATAAACCAATACTTGCTGAAGCATAAATAAACCTCAATTCATTCTTAGCATACATCCATCATGAATATGGAATATTGCTAGGGATGAAAGACCCCTCAACCAATGTTGCAGAATATGCCATTTGGAAAAGGCTGCAACATCTTTTCTCCTCATCATTTCATCATAACCAAGACCAATCTATCGACCATTTTAACCACCTATCTACCACTCGAACCCTTTGTCTGAACTACATTGGTCTGAGGCCCTATGACCGGGGCTATGTAGGTAGCACTCAGATGACACGACCGTCTTCTGGGGTTAGCTCGACCATTCTCATTTGTTCATCTCTCTGATGGACAAACCTTCTTTCCTTCTTTTAACCATAACCTTGCCCTTGACCACGACCAATTTCTATCCCTTTGTCCCTCCCTCCCTTCTAGGGAGAACTACATTGGCCTGAGGCCCTATGACCAGGGCTATGTAGGTAGCACTCAGTTGACATGGGGTCTTCTGAGGTTAGCTCAGCCACATCCTTTCACCCATTCCTCCCCTCGACCACCAACCATTGGAGATCATACCTATCTCCTCCGACCTCGACCACTTCCAAGACACTGTTGCCTTGGTTGTTTTTGCATATATGCTACCTCATGACTGGTTAGCAAAATTGTGCGCAGACCTTTTTGGACCCTCACAAGTATATGATCGCAAGCTGGTTGATCCACACTACTTGTGACTTTCTCATGTTTCTAGGAGCACTTCCTGAGCCTGGGATACCTAGAACGCGACGACCCATTTGGAGCTTCAGCTTTGATTGAATAACTCGATCAGCAGACGACTAAATGCTGGGGCCCGATTATTTCAATTTTGGCACTCCTCGACCCTTGACCTATGACACTTTGACCTAACCATCTCGTGCAGTGGTATGCACGCAATCACGCCTTTTGCAGCATTCACCCTCACCCCTTTTTCATCCACTCTTTGTCAAATCAACACCCGATTCCCAGTTCCCTTTCCTCGACTCCTGCTTTGAGGGGGAATACCTCATCCATAATCGGGGCAATCCACTACCTATTTTTGTCTTGCAGTTCATTCGAACAACCAACAAGATGAAATCAACCTTATCCCTCACCTGGGGCAATTACTCCTGTTTTTGTCTTGCAGTTCGTCTAGAACAACCAACAAGACAAAAAGGGGCAAATGTAGACACCAAAATCATGTCGACTCCCCTGGTCATCCCCTGTCTTATTCTTCTTCACCTATTTAACCCTTGTCGATCACTTTTTCCACTAGCCTTGACCCTGGCAGCATGTAAAAATGAGCACAGAGCTAAAGCCAGACTCTATCCCCATTGTGCATCTGCCGACGACAGTCGTTACCTGGCCGACGTCGCCGATGTCAGTCACTTATCAGCTGACGTCGGCAATCCTGCCGACGTCGGTCACCTTACCGTTACCCATTTTCAGTTATCATTCGGTTCCCAATCGAACGGTTATCGAACCGTCTCTCGAACCGCCCCTTGCCTTCATCAGTGTCATGCGATCAATCCCAAAGGCTAATGAATCAATCAATCAATCAATCAATCGACCCCCGAACCCTGACATTCACAAAACTCTGGCGATCAACCAACTCCAGCATTCAACCAATCTGCATTCGCTTCGATCAACTTACAGCAACGCTTCAACAACTTCAATCATGGCTTTTATCGTGTCTTCTGACAGGTAAGTATTTCTTATATTTGTTTTATTTCTTTCTGGTTATTATTTGTTTGCTATTTCTATTTATATCAGCCCGGATCTTTAGACCGTAGCCCTGAGCCCTGAGTCCCTTATTTACATCTCTACCCACTATCCCAGTCTATAACTCCGTCCAGACTCAACCAAAACCCCCAGACCCTGTCCAGACTCGACATTACCTTGATCAGACCCTGTCCCGACCCTATCCAAACCCTATCCTGACCTTGACCAGACCCTATCCCAACTCTGTCAGACCTTCTATAATTCATCCAGACTCTGTCCAGAACTTGCCCCGACCGACGCCGGTCACCACCCCTACCGACGCCGGTATCTTAACCGACGTCGGCACCTGTCTGATCGACACCGGCAACACAGAGACCGACATCGGCGACTGCACAGAACATTTTACTTCATTATCAGGTACGCATTTTATTTTTTGTCCTTTTCTTCTGTCATTTTATCTTTCATTATATCTACTTTAGTCCAATATTCTGCTTTTTTATCAGTGGGTTGATATCCTTCTAGGAAGCCTTCGTACTTCCGGGATCGGGCGTTCGCCTGACAGCCCACCATATCTTTGACTAACATTTTTCTGTGTTTCAGTTTCTTTTCTTCTCAGGTGTCATTCCTCCACAGCCAAAGAGGAGAATCTTACAACGTTGATTTCAGTGCGCATGACTTTATCAGGTATCTTCTAGCCTTGACCATTTCTTTTAGTTTCTTATTTCTTCTTTGAATGTAGAAAGCAATTTTGCATAGAAACACTTCTTTCCTTAACTGAGGCAACATTTGAACCTTTGAACCTAGTGCATTGAATTGATTTAATGTTGAACCCATTGAACCGATGGAGCAAAATGGCTCAAGGTTCAACGGTTCAATGGTTCAAGCTTTTGAGACTTGTTAAGTGCTCGGGGCCACAGAACCTTTGAAATGGTTGAACTTTGAACTTTGTCAGGTGCACTCAACTCTTGCCGATGACATTAAATCATGAACCCATTAAACCCTTGAACCTTTTTGCCTCAAGGTTCAATGGTTCAATGGTTTAATGGTTCAATGGTGCTTAGAAACTTGTTGATTGAATTCTTTTGATTGAACCAAGGTGCTGACCCGATCCTGAGAATGCCTGAGCGTTGGAAACTTGCTCTTTTGAATGAATCACCTATAGAATCCTTTGAACCTTTGAACCTACTAGTCCCTTTACTGAAAAATCTTGAAAAATGAGGAATTTGAAAGCTCAGAACAAATTTTTGGAAAGGGAAGAGACAATTTTGGTCTTACAGGGCCAAAATAGTTCATATGTTGTCCCAAAAATGAGAAGTTATTTTTTGGGGACAATAATGCTGAAGGGATATAATGTTATGATCAAGAAATGTCACAAAGTTAGGATCTCCTTTAGGTACAAGGGGGATCTATTTAGGAAGAGTAATCATAGGGGTATTCTCTGTAGCTGAAGTATGCTCCATGGCAGAATCAAAAAAGAGAGGGGAAGGTGGGAGTGGTCATTGGCTTGCATAATTAGCAATAATTTTGGCTTGGATATGCAATAAGACATGAAAAAGGGATAAAGACAAGCCTCAAAATCTATATTAGTAATAGAGCATCAAAAAATCAAGTTTGAGTGTAGGTAGGTAGGTAATTTTAGCTTGTCGTTTTAAATAGGCTAAAAATTATAAAAACACATAGTCACTGATATCGGTTATCTAACTGATGCCAGTAGGTAAAAGGGCCACTGACATCAATGGTATTACCAATGTCAGTTACTATGTAATCTATAAAGGTGAAAAATCTAAGGTTTTGGTAACCCAGAGGCAAAATGTAGGTATAACAAAGGATACAATAGGTCTATGCAAGGATAGAGGACATAGAAAATGTGAAACTAAAGGTTAATAGAATATGAGAGGTAGAAATTCCTAGATTATATAAATTGATAAAGGAAACATCCTCACAAACTAAAAAATACAAAAGACAAAAGGAATTAGAAAAGGAACATGCAGCCACTAAATGTTAACTCCTAAGAATTACTTTTAGTCTCTTGATGGTTGATGCCTTAGAAAGTGTGAGAGTAAAATTGGTTTGTGAAATAGGTACTATATGAGAAATCTAAAGATGGTTTCAGGTTAGTTTTAGTGTTTAATATAAATCTATATTAGACTAGGTACGTGGCTTTTTATAGGGGTTTGCTCCCTGTACTTCATAGTCTTGAAGTTGAGCTGGGCTACTTAGCCAGAATATACCTCCTATTTAGAGTTTATACTCTATCAGAGAATGAAGTGGGTCCTCCCCTTAGTGGTGAAATCTAAGTGGGATTATTGGGTAGGGTAAGGTGATCTACTAGGTGATGAAATCTTAATGGGCCTTGTCTCAAGTGAGTTTAGATGTTTAATTTTATGAGAGTGATTTGGTTGTGTAACATTTGTGTTCTATGATTTATTCATGATACTTTATTTAACTAGGTGAGTTAAATGCAACAAGCAAAATAATTAAATGCAATTATTTTTAAACCCAAATAAAAAATGTTTAAATTCAGATGAAAATAATGGTGAATAAGAGAAGAGGATAAATTTCACTATCTTAATGCTCAAAAGTAGCAAACAAAAGAAGGTATTCTTTTTAGCTCATATAAAAATAATGAATTTATTTTAGAGGAAAAAGAAGAGAATGATAGGGAAGGAAAATTTTAGTTCTTTCCTTAAATAGAAAATAAAAAGTTCAAAATTTCATTTTTGAGAAAGACAAAGAAAGTGCATGGAATGAAAATTTCACTATGGTCCACCTATATGAATAGCTAGATAAGTAATGAACCCAGGAAAATTCCAAGGTCCCACTGAGCATGCCAAAATGTTTCACTACATTTCAAACTTATTTTACATTTAAAGAGAGGGAGATAAATAGAAAAGAAAGAGAGTTAGGGATAAGTGTGTGCCATTCTAGAATTTTTAGATTCTCCTCTTTGGCTATGGGGGAAGACACCTATAGATAAGAAAACACTACACAAAATAGTTGTTAGTGGAGATATGTGCGGACTACTAAGCTACACGCTTGTTCTGGGAAGTATGAAACTTCCTTGGAATAATAGTTTGCTATTTTAAAACAAAGTTTAAAATAAATACAAATAAAGAGAGTAAAGAGAGAGAGAGTTAGAATTATGTTTACTATGTTACAAGTCTGAGTGTAGTAGAAGATAATATTGTGTAAGTTGATAAGTCAGGTTTGTGTTTTAGAAAGGTTGTTAGGTGACTTTGAGGTTGCTAGTTTAGAAACATAGTAATCGACGTCAGTTAAAGGATTGATGTCATTTAGGGACATCAATGTTAGTTTCAGTCACTGATGTTAGTTGGGGAAGTAGTATTAAAATGAGTTAGAAAAGGCTTTTCCAAGAGAGAGAATGGGAGTATGGTTAGGTTCTAAATTTGGAAAGAGTCGTAAGGAGGTGGATAAGACTCAAGTGAGTTTGGACATAAGATTGGTATGTTGGGGTAGAGAGAAGAGGGTGGGGAGATTTACAACTCCTCCATAGAAGGAGTTAGGGTTTGTGAAACAATAAATAATATAATGTAAATCAATTATAAAATTACTATTTAAAGACTTCAAAAAACATTGAGATATACTTAGTTGGTGAAATGGGTGAACTATGACTAATAGATAGATGAATTTGATGAGGCTTGGTGAACCTATGGGTGAACAGACAACACAAGCATGTGTTGCTGGTCCTCAAGAGTTCAAGCATTGTGTAGTGTATCAATTCCTAATCTAGATCAATTTGTGTAGAGTAATGGTAAGCTTGGGTGTCAAAAGTGATGTAGGATGCTCTGATTGCGAAAATCTTGTGTGTGAATTCTTGATTTTTTTCACCCAAATACCAACTTGGAATTTGACTTAAGTAATCGACGTCAGTGATCCCACCAACGTCGACCGAGGGTTAATCAATGTTGATGGCATGTGAATAGGTAAAAGGGCTATTTTTAGCCCATTTTCTATTTCTTCTCTTGCCAAGTGTGGCCTCCATTATAAAATGGTAAAAATGTGAGTATATAAAGAACGTAGTTAGGAAGGAATTTATGTTAGGGGTGAGAACAAGTCATAGGTAGCTAGGATTAGGAGACTAAGTCTTAAGTTGACTTAGAGGGTAAGAATTAGTCTTAGGATCAAGTGGCCAAATGAGGTGGCATAAGTGGGTTTTAATTAACTTAATTAAAATTTTCAAGGTGAAAACATGGATTAGGAAGGTTAATTATTAAAAGGGGATCAAGGGGGGTTTTGACATAGGGATTCATTCAAGTGTGTGATGTAATTTTGGTGTCTACATCAAATTTTGGGTTTTAGATTCATGTGCTTCTTTTCATGCTACCCCTCATAGACATTATTTTATATATTATGTTCAAGGTAATTATGAAAATGTTTACCTTGGTGATGATAAACCCTATAGCATTATTGAAAAAAGAAGTGTTCAAGTTAAATTACAAAATGGAAACACTTGGGTTCTAAAATATGTTAGGCATGTTCCAATCTTCAGGAGAAATTTAATCTCTATAGGGAAATTGGGTAGTGAGGGTTGTATGGTCATATTTATAGCCAAATCATGGAAGGTTACAAAGGGTTATTTTGTGGTTATAAAAGGTAAGAATGTAGGCACTTTATATTTGTCTACAAATAATTCTAATTCATATTGTGTTGTAGCTAATACAGGTAAAGACGTAACTTTATGGAATTACAGACTTGGCCACATGAGTGAAAAGGGAATAAAGACCCTACATGCAAAGGATAAACTACTAGGTCTAAAATAATTAAATCTATAATTTTTTGAGCACTATGTATATGAAAAACAAAAACATGTGAGGTTTCTTAAGGTTGGACTAGCCAAGAAGGAGTAAAAGTTAGAGCTTGTGCATACAGATGTATGGGGATCGGCTCAAGTATCTTCACTTAATGGTTCATATTATTATGTTACTTTTATTGATGATGTAGATAGGAAGGTTTGGGTATAGTATATAAAAGGAAGTCTTATATTTTTGATATATTAAATAAATGGAAAGCTTTAGTTAAAAATGAAAGATGTTTAAAACTAAAATATCTCAGATCAGATAATGGAGGTGAGTATTGTAGTATCACTTTTAACAATTACTGTTCAAAAAGTGGAATTCATCAATAAGAAAATAGTTCCAAGAACACCATAATATAATGGTTTGTTAGAAAGAATGAACATGACTATTATGGAGCATGCTAGAATCCATGAGACTGTATGTAAGTTTGCCTTTATAGTTTTGGGTAGATGCTATAATTACAACAATTTATTTGATAAATAGAGGAGCTTAGAGTGCTTTATATGGTGGAATACCAAAGGAGACATGGATAGGAAAGAATGCAGATTATTCTTTTCTAAGAGTTTCTGGTTGTGAGGCATTTTATTACATAGACAAAAATCATAGGAATAAGTTAGAAGCTAAGTCTGAGAAATGCACATTTATTGGTTATAGAACTGATGACTTTGGATTCCAATTATGGAATATGGAAGATAAGAAAATAATTAGGAGTAGAGATGTTGTGTTCATTAAAAAAGTCATGTATAGGGACCAGTTATAAGAAAAGAAGCAAGAAGAATCCAAAAAGGAATTATAGTATTAGAAGACATTCCAGAAAAACATGTCCTAAAGGTTCCTGATCAAAATGTGCAATAGGAACATGTACCTCAAATCCTTGTTAGAAGATCTACAAGAGTAAGTAGACCACATAATTGTTTTTATGCTTCTTTATATTATTTATTACTTACTGATGGTGGTGAGCCAGAAATCTATGAAGAATAATTGTATATTGATGCCAAGGATAAGTGAGAGAAATCTATGGATGAGGAGTATGATTCTCTAATGAAAAACCAAACATGAGATTTGGTGGAGCTTCCCAAAAAAAAGAAGGCATTACAGAATAAGTGGGTATACAAGATAAATGAGGAAAATGCAGAAAAAAATAAATTCAAGGCCAAAATGGTGGTTAAAGATTTTTCAAAAAATAAAGGTATAGATTTCAATGAAATATTTTTTCTAGTTATTAAAATGACCTCAATTAGAACTATTTTGAGCTTAGTAGTTTTTGAAGATTTACACTTAGAACAGTTAGATGTAAATACTACTTTCCTTCATGGGGATCTAAAGGAAGAAATATACATGGAGCAGTCACAAGGTTATGAAGTTAATGGTAAGGAGAATTTGGTGTGAAAATTAAAGAAGAGATAGATTGCTCTTCTATGAAGGATATATGTGTTGCTAAATAGATCCTTGGTATACGGATAACTAAAGATAGAAAGAATAGGAAGCTAGAATTATCATAGGGAGATTACATTAGAAAAGTGTTTGAAAGATTTAATATGCAAGATGAAAAATTAGTTGGGACACCTTTGGCTGCACACTTTAAATTAACAAAGGAACAATGTCCTAAAACATAAGAAGAAAAGAACCTGATGTCTAAAATTGTATACCCATTAGCAATTGGTAGTTTAATGTATGAAATAGTGTGTACGAGTCTAGACAATGCACATGTAGTGGGAGTGGTGAGTAGGTTCATGAGTGATCTAGGAAAGAAACATTAGAAGGTAGTAAAATGGATGTTTCATTACTTAAGAGGGACCTTAAATACAATGTTAATTGATGGTGGATTAGATGTGATATTATAGGGATATGTTGACTTAGATATGGTAGGTGACTTGGATGGTAAAAGAAGCACTACATGGTATGTGTTTATAGTAGGTGGTACAATTTTTAGTTGGGTATCATAGTTATAAAAGGTTGTGGTACATTCAACCATAGAGGCTGAGTATGTTGCTGCTATAGAAGCAATCAAGGAAATAATTTGGTTACAAATGTTGATGGAAGAATTAGGACATAGTCAAGAAAGATGTACACTATATAGTGACAATTAGAGTGAAATCCATCTAGAAAAAAACTTACATTTTTGTTCTAGTAAAAAACATATTTATTTGTGATATCATTTCATTCATTTAGTGATAGAGAAAGAGCAACTAAAATTGGAGAAGATACATACCAGTAAAAATCCTGTAAATATGATGACCAAGGTAGTTACAAGAGAGAAGTTAAAGATTTGTTTAGATTTAATTGGTCTTCATGGATGATAATTAAATTAAATAACTTATCTAGGTGTAGATATTACAATGGATGCAGTAGTGGTAGATTTGTTGCAATCAGTCTCTAAGTGGGAAATCGCTAGGTGTGGACCTTGATGTATTCCAAAATTAGAGGTTAAAATTTTGATGTTATTTCAATTGGGTTTGGATACCATTTTTTTAATCCATGATGGTAAAAGGGGTTTCAAAGGGGGTAAACCCCATTTTGAGGTCTGAGGGGGATGAAGCCATGATGGGGGATTTGGGGGCCACCACCCCGAAGAAGTTTTTAATTAAAATTACCTTGTTAAATTGTAATTTTGTAATCAATATGGGTTGTTGATTAAAGGCTTCCAGATATGACAGTAGATGTTATGTTTAGGTTTTTTTACCCTAAAATGTATTGATATATGGATGAGATGTATGATTATGAGAGATGATGAAATATTTTACACAGAGAGGAGGCCAAAAAGGTAGAGAGGTGTAACAGGGTTTGTTACGGGATTTTGATTCTCCCTTGTATTGCTGGAAATAATATACTGGACAAGTTTAGTGGATGTAGCCCATCTTGGTTGAACCAAATTAAATATAGAATCTCCTATTATGTGCATGTATATATTTATTTTCATAATGTTTGATTAATTCATTTCATATTTTCTCTTATATGCAATTTAGGGATAGATCTGGGTTTTAAGTTATCCTAGCAAAATTTTTAGAGGAAAACCAATCTACAATGTTTTGCCTATAAATTTTGATTATGGATGAATTTTAAGATGGAGTAAAAATAAAAGTCATAGATAAATTCAATGAAATTATAGGAAAATTGAATTGGAGGCTTGAATGGTCATATATTTACATTTGTTATGGTTCAAATTTGATTGAGAGTTTGACTTTCTTCTGCAAGTGACCCAAGAATGATGTTTGAGTATTTATTGATGGTGTTTGGATGTTTGATGGTGAATTATCTATTAGAGAGTGTTTTAGACTCACTTAGGATGATTTTATGTATTTTTTTTGTTTGACCAATCCATATTTAGTATGAACCATTTCTTGTAAGTTGACTATTTGTTTGTTCATGGTGTTATCATGCACAAGGCAATAGATTGAGAGGTTTTGCATATGAAGAGGAGTGTAGTGATGAATGGAATAAATTAATGGTGTATTATGGGTCATGTGGCATGGAAATATGTGTTTTTAAGTGGTAATGTGTTTATATTTTATCTTAGTGAAAATTTAAAGGGGTGAATAGGTCTACATGGACATAAAAGGGCTATTTAGACGTAATTAAAAGGTGATGCTTCTTAAGGGTGATCTATCAAAGTTATGGTCGACCTATGTAGGTGGTACTTATATTTTTATAAGTGAGATAGAAGAATTAAGGTTTAAGTAATGTCTTATGGTTGATCAAGAAGGTGGTGATCATGAAGGCTCTATAAAGGCCATAAACAAAGATGAAGGCTTTTAGTGTGGATATGCAAAGAATAATGAAGTATGAGTAAGCTTGGAGGATGTATTGAAGAGTAGAGAAGTGTGAGTAATATGTGTGTGACATATAGTTCATATTTTTAATGTTGTAATAGTGTTTTATAGGTTTGATGATTGAAAATGAGAGAATAAGTGTAGAGTGATCCAAAAGGTTGTTTTGGATGCATTGCTTATGTGTGAAGGATTGAGAAAGTGTGAAGGGTTGAAGAGAGTTATCATTCATTATTTATACTTTATATTGGAAGGAAAACACAATTCTATAGGTGTTGATATCAGAAGGTGTTATGTGGGTGCTCAACATCCAGGGCAAGTTGGTGTTTGTCCATGCTTAGGGGTTGGTACTCCTTGTGAAGTGGATGCTTCAATAAAATCTTTTGTTTTTGATATCTTATAAGACTGTAGTCCATGTGTTTTCAAGATTGAGATTGAGTTTTATCTCCCATGAGGGTTTCCCACATAATTCATGTGTTATGTGCTTTAATATTGCATGGTTTTTTATTTGTTCATTAGAATAAATGGTTTATATACTTTATGAATACTTATGTTGAATGGTTGAGAGTTTGAAGGATTGGAATTGAAGTTGATTTACTTACATAATTGATTCACCCCCTCTTAGTGATTTTACCTCTAAAAATTGGTATCAGAGCCACACCTTTGCAAGTTTAACCTCTTGAAGGTGATCAAAGGTATAATGGGTAGTCATCAAATGCAAGGTGGTTTCTATACTAAGTAATCACCACTATTAAATGGATCCAACTATGCTTTTTGGAGTGAAAATACGAAGACCTACATCATGTCTCTAGGTTTTGGCATTTGGCAATCTATTATGGATGGGTATTTTACACTCCCTACTCCTCCAACTAGTGTAGCTGACAAGAAGTTGAGTGAGAATAATTCTAAAGCTATGAATGAAATAGTTTATGGCCTATTAGAGGTTGAGTTCACCAAGGTAATCTATTATAAGTTTATCAAGTAAGTCTAGGATTAATTATAGATCATCTATGAAGGGGATTCAAAGGTTAAGTTGGCTAAATTATATATTTATTATTTTTGGGAAATCAAATATTTAATTCCTAAATAATAAATGGGTTTGAGTAGATAAAATTAGTAAATAATGTACAATAATTAAGCTACTGATTTGTGAAATTTGACTATAGTTATGGATTTTATAAAAATAGTAGTGTGAGAGAGAAAATTAAACTTATTTGATTGTGTGCTATTCTGACTAAGACATTAAATCCACATCACAAAAGCATTAAAAATACTAAAACATTCTGGCACACCT
The DNA here is from genome assembly GCA_037957365.1 of Torreya grandis. NCBI lineage: Eukaryota > Viridiplantae > Streptophyta > Pinopsida > Cupressales > Taxaceae > Torreya > Torreya grandis. The sequence continues at coordinate 8,067,079 of JARHVA010000083.1, forward strand.
AGTGGGACTTTAGGTTTCATTTTTCTTTATATTTAATTAAATATAAAATCATTGAATTTGCTCTCTTTCCCTTTGTTTGTTTTATTCATCCAAAGATAACATTAGGACTGCATTTTATTTCCTTTTCTTAAAAAAGTTAAAATAAATTGCATTCATCTTTCCCATTTAGATTATTTCACATAGAATAATCTAGGAAGAAATATATCATAGTCATCATTTTATCCCCACACAAGCCAAATCACTCTTATAATAAACACATCTTAACACTTAACATAAGGAAACCAATGGGGATTTCATCACCTCGGAGCAACCTTTTTCCTGGCAATCCTACTTAGATTTCACCACCAAGGGGAGGACCAACTTAGTTCTCTTTCTGAGTATAATCTTTGGACCATTGGTATATTTTGGCTAAGCACCCGCACTGGTTATGGGATTGTGACGTGAGGGGAGCAAGCCCCAAGAATCAAGCCACATACCAATACCAATACAGATCTCCTTTGAGTACCAAAATAAAAATACCTAAAACCATCTTTAGATTACCATTTCTTAAGACCTTCGTTATCTTTTCTTTTTCTATATTTCCTTTCACATCTTAAAGTTAAAAGAGATAAAAACTTTTTGAAATGACTTTAGTGTGTGTGTCTTTCATCTATCATTAAAATGAGATAATTCAAAAATAAATTTTTGTTTTATTTTTGTTTTAATTTTCTATCTCATGGTTTTAACTAGGCAGTAGTCAAAGAAAGAATCCAAGGAAGGTGTTACATTCTCTCCAATAAAATGTACACCTAGTCCCGATTCTTCCCCTAAGTCCTTTGAGAATCTTGTGTTTCCATAATATTATCCTCAAAGAGATCCTTCCTTTGCAAAAATACTAGACAATAACCCCATTTCTCTTAATTATTATCTTAATAGTCAAGCAATACATATTTCTCCTTCTCCCCATACCCAAGGCTCTCCACATATGTATGGGATGCCTTCCGAGGGAACTGAAAGAATTGGAGAATTTACCATGGCCATGGTAACATTTTTCATTGAATCTCTTCCATATGGTTCTAATACCTAAGTGATGAAATCTCTAGGAAACAAACCACTTGTAGTATCTACCAATTTTCCAACCCTCATTACTTAGATTCAAAATACCACTCAACCTATATCCATTATACCTTCCAAAATGTTAGTGGCGTTAGTTCTTACAAGTCTTTGACCTGTTAGAACAGCTTTAGCATACAATTCATAAGTCCCTCACACACACAAAAATCCCTTACACACAACAAATCCCTTTAACATAACCTCCCAAATAGTATGTCTCCTCAGTGACCCAGTGTGTGGCTTCATCACAACCAGTGATAACCACCTACTTATAGTACTTCCCATAGAAAAATAATTTTCTATAAGTCCCATAATATTTGGTGGCATCTCAACCTATTATGTCTACTATAGCAGGACACCTTACCTCATAGCCTATGTCTACCTCTTTACCAAGTTATCAACCCCTTTAGCAAGCTATTTTAAGAAGTGTACCTTAGAGTAATATTCAAATAGACCTTATAAACATCCTCATGAATAGGATGTCTAGTTTATAAGCCTCCACCTCTAGACATAATACAATGCTCACATATGAGCAAATTTTTAATGAGCCAATCCATCCTTTTGTCCCTATATGACCATATCCCTCATAAGGGGAGCTTCTAAGTTTAATAAATTCCAACAAAAAGAAGATCCCCAACAACATCTTAGAGCCTTTTGACATGCATGTTATCTTATAGAACATGATGACTCCCTCCTACTTAGAACATTTACCATATCATTGGCAGGATCTACATTGGACTAGTACACTTCCATTCTCCATCATTCTCTCTTTTCCTTTGGGTAGTTGGCCCAAATTTTATTAGAACACTTCTCGATCAATATTGATAAAAAAGTGACTATCATGGATCTTTACACTATTAGACAGTTTAATGATGAATCCATATCAGACTTTGTGGCTCAACGGCGTAACTTAGTCAACCAACTAACCTTTTCCTTACAACAAATAGAATTAATTGAATTATTTTCATGTTCTTGTGCAAAACATATATCATCTATGTTACAAATTCAAACTTTTAAGACTTTTGACAAAGCCTTTACCATGGCCTATAAGCTTGAACTCTGTGGCATTGAAGAGGGAAATGTTAAGTTACGTAATAAGAACTTCAAATCTGACCCCTCCAAAATCAATAGCAATAATCTTAAACCAAAAGGGGTAGAAAATGTAATTATTATAAAAATTTATTCCCCTCCAACATCCAACCAATTGGGGTCTTCCACTTCTCAAACATAGCAACCTAGGGGCCTTACTCATTTTCCCCCTAAGAAATATACCCCTATAAGAGAGCCTTATACTTCGGTATTAGATAAACTACTACAAACAAATGTTATTAAACTCCCTCTGATTAGAACAATAGATAATACACATCCTAAACCCAATTTGTATAAAAAAGATGTTTTTTGTGTTTATCACAGGGTGATAGGACATGACATAGAATGATGTCAATCCTTTAAATGATTGGTACATAACCTTATTAACAAGGGAGACCTTCAGTTGGACAATCCAAATGCTCCTCATAACCAATATTTATATATTTCCAAACAACCATTTCCAAACCACCCATCCACATTGAATGCAATCCAAACCAACCTTGGATAAACACAAAATTAGGCTACACATATGATTGACATAATCTATGATCAGTTATTGCCTATAGAAGTCCCAAAAAAACCTTTGATCTTAGATCTCCTTATAGGAGATGCTTTTGATTTGAGTCAACCTGGGATCATTATATTTAGTCCCAAAAGCCCCATAGAGCTCCTTGATCTCATTACATGGGATATTTCACATGAACCATCACCTTCTCACATCAAATCTCCTAAAGGGGAAAATGAAACTACTCCTCGGGATGTTATAGATAAACATCTTGATACTTTTATAATTGGACATTCCACCCCATTGATCCTTGGAAAGAATATAATGAGATCATATCCTTTTTCCCAAAACCTTTACCCTTTGAAACCATCTTCTACCATAACACCTCCTCACCCTAAAGATAATAAAGGAAAGGGTAAAGTTCCTATCATTGATAGCTAGGACAATTATATTGGTATTCCACCAAAAAAGCCTTAGCTCATCCTCAGGTTAAAGTCGATCTTTTTCAAACATCAAAAGATAAAAACCTTAGTCTAAATACACCCTCTATTTTTAACACACAAAAGAACAAAGGACCTATCCCTTTTATACAATCTTCCTCATCTATTTTAGGTCCCCATTAGTCTTCTATACCTATCATAGGAGCTTCCACTCAAACAAGTGGGAAAATTCAAAGTTTTCCTCCATTATTAGTCACATCTCCATCTCAATATCCACCTTCTTCCATTATTGGACCATTAGAGAAACCTAAAGTAACAAAGCTTAAAGTTATCCCTCATGTAAAATCTAAGTGACAAAATGAAATGAGTAATACTTTGTCAAGAGAGCTTGTTATCAAAACCCCTATAAAACCACAATATGACCTTTTAAATGGATCTTATGTTGTAATATTGAAATAATTATTGGATACATCCCTCATTATGTTACCACCTTTATGGTCCATCAAACTTCACCCTAAAAGACCTACTTGGTTTAGAAATTAGGAAATATGTGCATATCATAGACTACCTGGACATGATATAGAAAATTACAAATCCCTTAAGGATATAATCCAATAGTTAGTCTAGGATGATGACCTCTAAATTGATTATCTAAATGATCAAACTCCCAAGCAAAAGGTCACTATTCCACCCACCCATAATCCTATCAGTCCTATAAGTGATAAAAAGTTAGTAGCCTCTTCAAATCCACCTTTATTACACATTGATGTCATCCATGTAACCACACGTTCTCAAAACCAAAATCATAATAAAGTTAAGGTTTCAATTACAAGAGCCTATACACCTAATATGCTTAAACCATCTAAACAAAAGCCTAAAGTTTCTCTTATAGGAACTACCCCAGCTAAAGCTAAGGAGTTGGTACAAATATCCATATTAAAATAACTCTACCAAGTGACTGTAAAGATGTCATTATATGAGATTATTGAAAACTCTCCACAAAATCTACAGGTGATGATAAAAGCTATTCAAGCTATTGAGGTTAGACCAAATGAACCTCAACCTTTGTCAACTTTTAAAGGATCCCTCCAAATGGTCTCAACTCTTAGTTTTCCTGATTTTGAGGTTGTTCTTTTATCACCTAAAGATCAAGATCTTGCCCTTTTTATTACATCTCAAATAAATAAAACTCAAATTAAAAGAGTTATGATTGATAATGGGGCAAGTATTAATATTATTTCCTCACATGCTTTCCAACAATTACAATAACCAGAAACCATTGTTTCCCAATCCTTAGTGATTGTTCATGTGTTTAATGACACAGTCTAACCCATGGTAGGAACAGTTGTTCTCCCCATTTGTGTATGTCTTTGCACCATGAACTCTTTTATGTTATTTAAGGTACATTTTAATATAACATTTTATTAGGACATCCATCGATTCACGTGATGAGATGTGTACCCTCCATATTCCATCGATGCCTTAAATATGAACATGAAGGCCATCTACACATCATCCCTACTGATCCTCATCCCTTTAAATCATGCAACTTCACCTTTCATACAAGTGATGTCATAATACCCTCACTTGATGTAATTCCATCTTCATCTTATAATCAAGCCTCGACTAGCATGACTATCCCTACTTCAAAATTACCTAATTTAAAGTCCATTGACTCCCTAATGCAATAGCTTTCAATGGGAGAATATAATTTACTAACCCTTAACACCTTACCCACTCGTAGATAATATGGTCATCTCGATAAGCAACCCATGTATTCACCTAGCCTAGGTGAGCCATTCCTTTTGGACCACCCTTCTTTCGTACTCACTTAATATATGGTGGGATCAATCAAGCTACCTCAAAACCTAATGATAGTGCTTGTGCTAGACCATTTACATCCAATTTATCCTTTCTTTACAATCCCCAATTCATTCAAACCTACCTTTATCGATGTGCTTGGAAAGGCTTTGGCATGGGTAGATATGAGCTAGGTTCTCATGATGTCACATTAGGAGATTTCAAAAAGCCACATGAAAAGCACGGTTTAGGTTTTAAGAAAGATTATAAATCCACCCCCAAACCTATTCTTCTACCATATTTGGAATAAGAAGAACCATCTTCCTCATCTGACACCTCTTCCTCGGCTAATGATGTCGTATCCATCCCTCATAACTTTTTTTTAGTAAATATATTCTCCTTAGAACCTCTCATCTTCCACCATGATGGTGAAATCTAAACCCTTCCTTTTAGTGTATCCTAACTTAATAGGATGTGATACGCAAACCATCCCTATTTTTTAGTGTCAATATGATGAGTCAATCTTGACTCATTTGGGTGTTGAAAAATCATATTTACATAATTATGTTCCATCTAAAATGTCTAGTTTATTAAATGAAGCCACTGCTAATATTAATATCAGGTCTCAAGAAACCCCAAGGATTATTAAAATTAGCAAAGCATTAGATCTGCAAGAAAACTAGGATTTTACCACTTTTTTATTAGACCATAGTAAGGTCTTTGCTTGGTCTTATATCGATATGCCTAGTATTGACCCCTCAATCATTAAACATAACATCATTACCTTTCCTGATGCTAAGTCGATGAAACAAAAACTCTATAAAATAAATCCTCACATCACACTCCTAGGAAAAGAGGAACTAAAGTGACTTTTATATGTTAACTTTATTCAACCCATTGATTATCCTCAGTGGATGTCCAACATCATTCTAGTCACTAAGCCTACAGGGGGACTTCATATTTGTACTAAATTTCATGATTTAAATATTTCCTATCTGAAAGATGATTTCCCTCTCCCTAACATCGATCAATTAGTGGATTTGACTATTGGTCATGAAGTGTTGTCCCTTATGGATGGTTTTTTTGGTTATAATCAAATACTTATTTCACCAAAAGATGAACATAAAATTGCATTTATTACTCCTTGGGGGACCTTTTGCTACCTTATTATGTCTTTTGGCTTAAATAATGTAGGAGCCACTTATCATCAGGCCATGACTTATATATTTCATGACATAATCCATAAAATTATTGAAGACTATGTAGATGATCTCCTTAGAAATTCAAAGCTCTACAAGGATCACCTTTTTGTACTTAAGATTATTTTTGATCATCTACTCTAGTATCGTGTGTGTCTAAATCCAAAAAAGTGCATTTTTAGCATCTTGATGGGTAAAATTCTAGGTTTCATTATTTATATTCATGGAATAGAAGTGGATCCCACTAAAATCAAGGTTATTTTAGAAATGCCTCCTCCATCCAACCTTAAGTAGCTTCATAGGTTACAAGGCAAGCTCTAGTTTATTCATCATTTTATTTCCTATCTTTCTGATCGATGTCAACCTTTCCACCATTTATTAAAGAAGGATAGTCACTTTATATGGGATTTTCATTGTCAAAAAGCCTTTAACATGCTCAAGGACTATCTTTTATCACCTTCCATCCTCACTCCACCACCTAAGGAAGGGCAGTCTTTCTTCCTTTATATCTTAGCTAAAAATCATGCTCTAGGTGTTATGCTTTCTCATCGAGATGAGCATCAAAAATATCAAGCTATTTATTATATAATTTGTACCCTCATAGAATATGCAATGCATTATCCACATACCAAAAAACTATGCCTAGCATTGGTCCTTATAGCTTCTAAACTTTTTCATTACCTACTTAACCATAAGACGTATGTAATTACAAGTATCGATCCCCTTAAGTTCATGCATTCTAAGCCTTACCAGTATCAATGGATGGCCACATGGATTATGCTTCTAACTAAGTTTGATTTATAATTTCTCCACTAAAAATTTGTTAAAGGATAGATTATTGTTGATTAACTAGCTGAAGCACCTCTTAGTGATAATCAACTAATCAACTATGAATTTCTTGATGAATCTATCACTTTCACTTCTCAGTTATTCGTATAATATCAAATAACTCTATTCTTTGATGGGTATAAATGTGAGCAAGGAGGTAGCATGAGAATTATATTAATCCCCCCTCGAGGTATTCCCATGCCTTTATCTTTTAAGTTAGACTTTGATTGCACCAATAATATGGTTGAGTATGAAGCATTAATTATAGGACTCCAAATTTCCCTTGTATTAGGAGTTAGGTCCATTAATATCTATGGTGATTCTCATCTAGTGGTCAATCAAATTATTGGTGTATATCAATGCAAGAATGATATTCTAAAATGATATAAGATGTTATCCAATCAGATTTTATTCGCCTTCAAACGTTATGTCATCTAAGCTACCCCTAGATCAACAAATAAGTTCATTGATACTATGGTGTCTCTTACTTCTTTTTTCCCATCCTCACCTCAGGAATCCAAGTTATTTATCCTTATCCATCGAGTTAATCATCCTTGCTATACAAGGACCGATCTTCCATCTATTAATAATATCAAGGAAAACCTGAAAGAGCCATGGTATGCACAAATATTTGCTTATTTTTCTACAAGATTATCTCCTCCCCATTTATCCAAAGGTGTCAGACATGTCTTCCAATAGAAATATGCCCGCTATATCATACTGGGGGTGTTCTCTATAAGTATGGATTCAATGGTATTCTTCTTCATTGTCTCCAAAATCATGAAGCTACCCTAGCCATCCAAGAAGTCCATGATGGGTCACGCAGTGGACACTTTAGTGGCCACACAATCACTAAGAAGATATTACATCTAGGTTATTATTGACCCACTTTGAATCAATATTGTTGTGCATACATTAAGAGATGCACAAAATTTCAACAACATGCAAATTTATCCCATGTCCCTAGTAAATCCTTGTAGGCAGCAAGGGAATTCTAACCATTCTCCCATTGGGGGCTTGATCTTATAAGGCAAATTAATCCTAAATCCTTCTAGCATCATGGCTTTATTATCACTGCTATAGAATACTTCACTAAGTGGGTAGAAGTTGTGTTACTTATCTTGACTAAGGCAAGAAATATTGTGGAGCTTATCCACCAGCACATTATTTGTCATTTTGGAGTTCCATATAAAATAATAACAAATAATGGAAAATATTTTAAAAATAAAAAATTCCAGGCATTATGTGATTCATTCAAAATTAAATTGAGTTTTTCCTTGCCCTATTATCCTGAGGCTAATGGTCAAGTAAAAGCATCTAATAAAACTCTAGTCAAAATCCTAACTAAATTTGTTAATGAAGCTGGCAAGGATTGGCATCTTCATATCCCTTTCACCTTGTGGGCATATCGAACTAGTATTCAAACCCCTACAGGTGCTTCTCCATTTTCTTTAGTTTATGGTTTAGAAGTTGTACTTCCATTAGAATTCCAAATCCCTTCCCTTCATCTCTCCCTTAAATACATCATTTTTGATGAGGATTTTTTTTAGGAATGTTTATCTTAGCATGAACTCTTAGATGAACATTGTGCAATAGACCTTGATCACCTTTGTATATATCAAGAATGATTAAAATGAGCATATAATCAACATGTAAGAGAGTGTGAATTTAATATTGGAGATCTTGTGCTTGAATAAAATCAACATGTCACTAATATAGAATGAAGTAAAAGGCATAAATTTTATCTTAGTTATCTTAAGCCATACATCATAACTCATAAATACAGATCTAGGGCATATCATTTGGCTTCTCTTGATGGTAAACCAGAATGAGAACCTCTTAATACATTGCATCTACATCCTTACTATAGTTGATATATTTTGGCTTATCTTGGTTAGCTCATCTTGCATCTTGTCATATTCCCTTATCTCAAAATACCAAATAATGATATGAGAGTTATGTGGTTATCCGATAGTCACCATAAACTTAACCTTGAATATGTATACCCTGGCTATATACATAGCATTATCTCATGGATAAGTTTCACCTATTATGGGAGAAACCCCAGATCATTATTTCCCTTATTTCCTAAAAAGCATTAATTTTCTAAGATAACACAATCATTTCATGTGATGAATTCATGGAAGCCATCCTAAGCTATGTTTTTATGTTATTTTCTTTGGGATCCATAATCAATAAAAATCAAAAGTATCAAAATGGGCTAAATAAATAGACTAATCCCTCAAAGGATAGCTATAATCAAATATGTAAAGGAAAAATAATAGACTAATCCCTTGAAGGATATCTATGCAAAAATGTTAAAATGTAGACCACTCCCTTGAAGGATGGCTACCAAACAGAAAACTTCCTACATTGATCAATTTTCAAAATTATGCCATTTTAACACCCTAAAAAAAACAAAAAAAGAAATGAAAGCGATAAAATAAATTGTCAAAATTAATATCCCAAGAAAGCTTCCCATATTGATCAATTTTCTAATTATAGACTTCTCATATTGATCAATCTACCCATTGGCATAAAAATGATTCTTGAAGGATAAATCCTAATTTTGAAATATGAGGTGAAAATGAATTATCTCTAAAGTAATCTATTCACCATCCCATCAAAATCATATAATCATAATAAATTTCCAAGGTTGAAGCTTTAGCTAACCTAGGTAGTGTCATAGTCTAATATCATCTAGCAAAGGATGTATAAGCCATGCATATGAGAGGTTATCTTTTGGTTATGGTCCAGGTCAATGTCAATCAAATTCATAATATGTAATCACTAAAATCCATAAATCCACAACCATTAAAAACATTAAAATCCATCTATAATCCATAATCATAATCCATTTATCAAAAATATATCTCATGCTATAACATAATTCATAAATAATCATTAGGCATAATCCATAATCATAATCCACTTATTAAAAAACATAACTCATGATATAACATTCATAATCCATTACATGTAAAATCCATAATTAATAAACCATAACTATTCATAATCCATTACATGATAACAATAATCCAAATTAATAAGCATAACATCCATAATCTAAAATCCATCCATAACATACATGATAGCAGTAATAAAAATTAGATAAGCATAACATCTAATCTAAAATCCATCTATAAATCCATAAAAGCATAACATATCTCTAAATCCATAAGCACCTACACATGATCCATAAGCATAAAATGTTTGTATATATATATCAAAGTCTATATAAATGTCATAATATGAATACAATAGGGCTCTTGTCCCATACAGTATGCTCTACTGGGTGAATACTATCACTTCCCTCATCATCCCCTCCTCAGCCTACTATACTCCTTGAACTAATTGTAACCCCAGGTGTCCTCTATGATCTACGATGATCATCCACATATGAAGCAAACTAAGGAACATCAGGTAGCCTCCTTTGTACTATCCTCTTGTATTATGATATCTCTACAAGAAAATATCTATACTGTCATAGTGGTATTGTATTTGGAGGTGTAGTTCTAGATCCTATAATGTCTGGAGTGGGTCTATCAGCTAGGGTATACCTCATCTACTCAAGATCTACTCTATATCCATTGTGTTCCTATATAGCATGGACCCTCTTACCCCTCATGCTTTCTAGATCACTCTACAGTGTGGTAAGTTATCCCTATAATGTGATATGGGTTGCATGTACCTCCTATAGTTAAGCCCTTAGAGTATCCCTCTCAACCATAACTATAGCTATATCTATTAACTCCTGAGTAGGGGAATCTAGTACTGGTGCCTCCTCCATGTGTACATTTGGAGCCTCCTGCTCTACCTCTCCTCTCACCTCATCTTACACCATCTCCTATCGAGGCCTCACTACTCTATCCTACCTCCTCACCATCTCCTCTACAAACCATGATACATAGTCATCCATGTACCCCATGTCATTTATATCAGTAGCTGTAGGCTCCTCTTATGGCCCCATCAAAATCACTAAAGTATCAAGTGTTGGTAAGTCTAGCTCTGTATCCTCATGCCTATACAAGCATGGGGCTAATGGAATATCCTATAATAATTCAAACTATCAATAGACCTTATCAAAATAGAAAATCTCAAGGTGATTTGGTCATCATTTATGAACCCATATCTCCTAGGCCATATCACCTAACTTTGTTGTTGTGCCTAGCCATGTTAGAAAGTCTACATGGGGCCTCCAAATACCATCCCCTATTTGTAGCTCACTGAAGACCTATCTATAGTATGCTAGATCATGCACTAATTTATTTTTATGTGGTACAATTAAGTCTTCCTTCCATTGAATAAAGCCTACATTTTTCACCATCTCCCTAAAACAAACCCATGGAGTCCCTCTAGGGCAAATCACATGGATGTGCTCATACACCCCAAAATGTAAAATAAATGTAATATCTAGCCCTAAACAACATCTAGTACACCAGCTCCATAGATCTATATATATCTACCCTAGCAATGTGGGCACCCAATAAAACACTATCTTAAACTCTACCATGTCTGCTATCACACCTGACAGGCTCCATGGTAATCATCTTCCCCTAAAGTCTGGTAGTGCATAGCAAGTCATTGTTAGCATCATCATGGTTGACACTAGTTTCTCAGTAGGATCCTGATCATATAGTGATTATAAGGAGAACCCTACAATAAAGAATCTAATATCTCCAACATCCTCATCATATAGGCACACTAATGTCACTACTCACCCAGCCTCATCAACTATATATCCTAGAGCACCTAGAATTGGTACTCATAGAATATGGTAGATGTCCTCAGTGGTAATGGTCATCTCACCAGTTATAAGCCAAAATGTGTTGGTGGTATGATCCCACCACTCCAATAATGCAACCATCATGTTGATATCTCAATGAAAACATCAATAGTGATGAATCCCTCCTAATCTTACTACCTCAAGATATGCCTAGTCTTTGTCACTCATGAACTCCCACAGTTATGCTAGCAATGGAGGGACTCCATCCCTCATCATCAGTAACTCCTGAGCTTGTAAAAATCATCTTTTTAGTTAATTAAAAACCTAAGTTTTTTGTTTTTTATCAATCCTCTAATGATTTATGTCAATTTGATATGCATCAATAACGATCAAATAGATCATGGTCGATCCCTTTCTGATCATCATCAATCTTGGAGAATTATGGTCGATCTATTTTGGATTGACGTCGATTCCCATTACTTTAAAATTTATCCCCATAAGTGGTACATTTCTTTTTAAAAATAAAAAAAATCACAAAATTAAAATCTAACTCCACTTTCCCCCACCAATTTTTCTAATAAACCTAATTTCTTATGCTAATAAATAATAATACAAAAATAAATAAATTCTTAAATTTTTACTAAAATTTTTTAACCCTTACCTCGTACTACAGTCACCATCGACATCATCCACTCCCACTCACCTCCATGGTGTCTAGTGTTCATTTGTAAGGTTGACGCACATCAATTTTAGTCTCTCAAATTTTGTTTTCATTGATAGCTAAATGAGCCTTTTTCCACGTCAGATGGCTATATATAGATTTTATTTTGATCAACATCAATCTTTTGAGTCGACATCAGTCCCCAATAGATTGAAATCGATCTTCTTAATCAAGATTAATATATAGTAGATCAACATCAATCATCCTAGCTTGTGAAATTTTTGAACTTATGGATCATTCTTGCATGCTCCCAATTTTTTTCCCATGCCCTGTCTTATTACCTATGCTTCAGCTATCCCATTTTTATTTCTTATTACCTTTTAGATTTGGATAATTTTGACCCCTTGTCAGTTCCCTAATCTCCTTAAAGGCATACCCCTTTTTTTGACTTCTTGCCCCTTGTAAGATTTTGAGGGTATATTTTATCTTGCAAAAATTTGTCTATCGGTAATGCATACACCATATGCACACCAGATGCTTTGGTCTAATATTCCTATCTTTTGTTTTCTTGATAGCCTTTTCTTACACCCATTTGTTTTAGATGTGGCATTTTGTTACTTGCTTCAGTCTTTGGGGCCTTGTTGGTTGCATTAATTTTTATTCCATTATGTGTGAACTTAGAATTCCATTATAGTCATCTACATTTTTTGTGTGTCCTTAGCTATTTTTCACTTATCCATTTCACCTCACCCACATTTGTTATCCATTCCATCTTGTTCAAACTCATCATCCATTCCATTTCACTTCTCAGTGCCCTTTGAGGGGGGATACCTTCTCACAATAAACATTGGGCATTAGACATCTTATAGTTTTTGTCTCGTGGCCCACTATTGAATACCACTCCACAAAAAGGGGCAAATGTAGATGCTAGTTTTATACACCCTTGTGTATTAACTTGTGCATCATCATATTTATGTTATTTCTAACATAACAACCCCCCATGGGTAATTATTTTAAATAATTACATTTTACTTTTCCATTTACCTTTACCACATAGTTTAATTGAATTTAATTTAAATAATAATTAACCCCTTTTTACCCATGGTAATTAATTCTATTATTTACTATTTATTGCCCTTAACCTTAAAATCAAATAAAACCCATAAAATCAAAGAAAAACAAATTACCCAACCCTCCTAACAACCTACCCTCATTTAAAATCCATGTAAACAACTTATTGTTATATTCATTAAGTTTAGCACATGGTTCAAAGCTACTTTAGCCAATTTTAACCAAATCGGGTGGATCGACATCAATCTTCCACGATCGATGCCGATAGATTAGGATCAACATCGATCCATAAATGCTTTAAAAACTTCCATTTCTTAAGAGGCATGAACGTGAAAGGAAGGAATCCATTTTGATCACAAAATTCTATCTAAACTAGTCTCGAACCTACATATAGACATTACCAGTACCTTGCCACTTTGAAGAACACTTGATTGGTGACATTATAAAGTGATTTTTGAAGGTCATCTACCTCATTTTGGAATCTCTTTATTTTCACATTCTCAACCATCCAAGTTAAATATTTCATTCATATTTTAATTTTTATCTATCTTCTTCATCTCTCTATTTTTATTTACATTTAGTTTTGATTTTTTAATAAATTTTTTTAGGCCGTCATTATAGTCTATTTTATAGTTCAGCACTTTTTCATAGAATCGATATCGATTCATCTGAATCGATGTCGATCATATAGATTCAATGTCAATCCTGTAGGATCATCATTGATCCTTGTTAAAATATAAAAATAGCTTTAAACAGTCTATTTTACATCTTTGACATCTGTTAAATCTACATTCTAGTTTGTTAAAATTTATATTTTCATGTAGATGACCTTGTTTGGATTAGAACATGATTCTATTAGCATATTTGATCTTCCCATAGTCCCTCAACCATTATTTGCTAATCAAAGTGATATTGAATTTGAGCTAGGACTTTGCATTGTGGCTTTTATAAGTAATTTTGAATACACTAATGAACACTTGGCTATAATCCAAGAAGACATTGAGATTGCAACTAAATTTTGGGATAATTACTCTGATCAGATCAATCTTGTTATAGATTAAATTATCTTTGGCATTGTCTATTTATCCATATATATCATTGTAATTTCATGTTTATTTATAAACTTGAATGTTGAACATGGGCTGGCATCCATCTAAGGAAGTGTGCCACTTCTTAGGACTGGTTTCTTACTAGGTATCCCACTCATTTTTCTATTAATCCATTTTTTTGTTTAAGTGTGGTGAATTGTATGTCATTCCTCCCCCCATCCAAAGAGTTCTCACAAATATTTATCAATGGTGTGCAACCAACCTTCATCACCAGGTAACTCTCAACCCCACATTTACTCTATTTTTAGCAATTAATTAGATCCACAACACAAAAGCATAAAAAATACTAAAACACCCCTCTATTATTCCTTCTCTAAGGCCTTTTTACATAGTGATATAATTATAAAAATAATATTCTCTTAATGGTATTTTTCCATAAGATCATTATTCAAAACTCAATCTAGGGGTAAGTGATATCTAATCAACTTGATGCCACGTCCATTCTTAGACAACAACATATTCAAGATACCATTATTGATTAAGATGACCTTTTCATTCAAGGTAATGACCAAGATATAACCCTTAAATACTAATTTCATAACTAATCTTGAGGCATTAGCTCTTGAAGGTCCCAAATTTCAATTGTCTAAACTAAAAACAACCAAGAAAATTGAACATTAATAACAACCTAAAGTCACAATCAAATTGCATGAGGACACTTGGATACTCCACTTTGATGGATCTGATTGTTTTTAAGGATTTGGGATAGGATGTGTTTCTTCAAATACTTTTGGATTCCCTTATATTTTCTATTAAACTTTGATGTTACCAATAACATGGTTGAATACAAAGCTCATGTACTTGGTATGCAAACAACCGTTGATCTTTATATCTCTTTTTTCCATGCCTTAGGTGATTCTCAACTTGTATGCCACCAAATAAATTGCACTTACCAATGCAAAATTGAGAACCTTAAAACATATCATGACTTTTATAGTAAACTATCTAAATGATTTTCTTCTTTCACTATCGAAGTAATCCCAAAATAATAAAATGTTGTCGTTGATTACATTGCCTTATTGTCTTTCCTTTTTCACTATCATAAAATACTATAAGATGACCAATTTATTATTCACAAGAAAAAAAATCCCTTACATCCTAGCATCTAATTATAATTCCCTTATCTATCACATCGAGGCTTCCTTTACTCAGCAGAGCCCTTGGTATAAGGACATAGATGAATTTTTAGAAAATCAAACTTACCCTCATGAGGCCTAATCTCATGAAAAGACTAGAATTTGAAATAAATCCTTCAAGTATGTCTTTAATCATGATATCCTTTACTATG
Source organism: Torreya grandis (assembly GCA_037957365.1). Taxonomy (NCBI): domain Eukaryota; kingdom Viridiplantae; phylum Streptophyta; class Pinopsida; order Cupressales; family Taxaceae; genus Torreya; species Torreya grandis. The sequence goes on from JARHVA010000083.1 coordinate 8,082,887, forward strand.
GTAACTTTGAGGGAACCTTACTATAATTTTTTACTGAAGATGAGGTCTCTCCTCTTCTTGAGCAAGCACACAGGGGAATCCATAGAGGTCATTTTAGTGGACATAATATAACCTACAAATGCTTATGCATGGGTTATTATTGGCCAAAACTTGAAAAATATGCAATCAACTTAGCTAATAAATGTAGTCTTTTTAACCTACATGATGATCTTATTCTTTCTCCTTTGAATGAGCTTCAAACACTTAAATATCCTTGGGCATTCTCTATGTGGGCATTATATCTCATTGACAAGTTTCCTTGATTGTAAGATGACTATATTAATAATATCACTAATTAATTTACCAAATGGGTAGAATCTATGCCCATTGTTAACATTACCATCATTACTATATCCAATTTTATTCTCAACCAAATCATTTTTTTCTTTAGAATTCTACACACCATCATATCTAAAAATGGTGTAAATTCCAAAAATAAGGACATGAAACAATTTTTTTGAAATTCAAAATTACTTAAAAAAAATCTACCCTTTGTCATACTTAGTGCAATAGTCAATCGAATGAAACAAAAAATATACTTAATAATATCTTACCTAATACTATTAAATATTGTCATACCAATTGGCATCTCAAGCTCTATCATATACTTTGGGCTTATTGCACTAGTATTTACACTACTGCTCATACAACTCCATTCTCTCTAGTTTACAACTTTAAATTCATCTTACCACTAAAATTTGAATAACCTTTATTGTGAACATATTTTCATGTAATTATCCTAGATGAAGATATCCATGAATCCCACCTTCACACTTTATATCTCCTTGATGTGAGATACATTAGTGCTCTCCAGCACAATGGATAATATAAAATTTGTATTGCTAAACAACATAATAATAAAGTCAAATTTATAAAATATGATGTCAAAGATTTAGTGTTAAATTTGGATTACACCCATGACAAAGAGGGTGAATACACTCAAAAGTGGTGGGTTCCTTACCTTATCAAGGGCATCCTTATACCTATCACTTATTTATTGCAAACTAATGAAAGACATTTTTAAAGAGCCAACCAATGCTTGGTTTTTGAAAAAATATTATGATTGACATATTTTATTCATAGTTTTATTTTTTAAAATCTTTTTCACTTCTTGAACACATCTCATACTTGTATATAGTTAGTTTATTTTGTTTTAAACTAACATTTCTTGCAAGTTTTTCTCTAACTCTTTTCCGTTATAGCTTAGCCTTATTTATCTATACCCCTATCATGTATCTAGAGATATGATATTATAATGTATATGGTTTGATGGAGATCCTGACATGTGGCACACATCTCCCTTAGTTATATGGGTAACTTGTATAAATTATATTGGGTAATGACTTGGCCTATATAGGCGAGTTTACCCATCCATTATTAGTGATATAGGTCTATATAATGGATGGAATATCATTGTAAAGGATATCAAGTAAGTTATCAGTCATCTATTCAAAGTGTAATTGTGGATTTATTCCTTATTAAATAAGTATTTTCTAGTGTAGCCCTACCTTAAGGGTTATCATTCTATTTTGAATATATTTCATAATAGGGCAGCTTGGCTTACCAATATCTTATGTGTTGATCTCCATTCTATTTATACGTGTTAATTTGAATATTTACATTATAATATTTGAGGTTCATAACATTTTTTATGAGGGGTCTTTCTCAAGAAAGTGGGAATTTTTCAAAGATATTGTAAAAAATCTTTTTTCCCAAAAAAAGAGGATTTCAAGAGCTTTCTGAAAACTAGTCACACTATGGATTTTGAGTATTATCAAAAGAGATATGGTGATCTAAAGTTGACCTTGTGAATCTAATATTTGATGAATGTTTTATGCACAACCTAAAAAAAATAATATCTTTTAATCCAAGTGATTAAATCAAGTTCTATTTTTTGAAACTAAAAATAAAATTCTAGATCTGCTTTTCTATGTATTATTTCTTAGATCTAGGGTGGGAAAGGATAATTAGAGAATATAGGTGTTCTTAAAACCCTAATTTTTATGAATTATTTATCATGAGGTATCAAATTTTCATTAGAGATAATGATATTAATGCTCCATAATGGTGCTTTGAATTTAAGAAGATTCATTTTCACTCAGATTTGTGGTTAGCAAACTTGGTCCTTTCTCTTTATCATCATGTATTGATTTGGTATGTTTGAATGTTAAAAGAAAGGAATAATTTTTCATGGGAAGAGATGGAACAAGTTTTCTTAGATTAATGGGACACTAATAAATAAAATAAGAATAAGGATGAGGATTCAAAATGGAGGATGATGTAGAAGAAGAATAAAATAATGGTTTTGGTAATAATTATGAGCAAGATAAGGAAGCAAAATAAGGAAACATGGAGGTTAAGGGTTCAAAAAAAATATCAAAATAAGGAAGCTTAAATATTTCAATTTCATAGATGTATTAAAAAAAATGAGGTTACTTTATTTGTAAACCCAAGTAGCAAGTATAATTTTATCAACATTGACTTAGCTAAGCAACTACATGTTCAATCAAATAAAATCAAGGACACTCAATAGAGGGTAAACATGTTCATTTTTTTTAAAGTTTGTAGCTTACTATGGATAAAAATGTATTTCATTCATATCTTTATGCTTGGGATATGGATGATTTGGATATTTTTCTTAGATAACCTTGGTTAGAAACTTTGGGAACAATCAATATTAATGTGTAAAATAAGTTCATTAAGCTTTGGTATAAGAGAACGAAGGTATTTTTTTAGGATATCATACTTAGAAAAGAACAACAAAATATTAAGGTTGAAGATTAGAATGAATCTAAAAATGGTGAAAAAGAGCATAAGAAAGATTTAGATGAAAATAAATATGAATATAACTTAAAATAATAATTCATGTACTCAAGACAAAAAGGCATTGTTGACCATTTTTACCATAGGCCAAAATGGGTCAACCCCCTATAGTCATAATATTATATATGGGATTTTTATAATGTCATAGGGTATGTTGTAGCTCATTTTATGTCATCTCATATGCCTTTATAGCTTTTAACTTTGGTCATAGTCTAGATCAGTCCTTGTGTCATTTGGTGTCTTAGGGGTCATTTTAGGGTCACATATGCAAGTGGCAGGTTTTCAAGGATCCAAACAAGTTTATGGTGATCAATGCAATTAAAGATCATAGAAAGGGTCCACACTGGCCCCAAATAATCCATTCAAATCTAAAAGAGTTTGGTAACAAGATTTATGAAGCTAGACCATCATCAAGATGCCATGAAGAACTAGAATGGACCATTTCACTTGAGCATTTTTATCTTTGCTAAGAAAGCCTTGCATGACCATTAGACCATGCATGAACAATGTACTTGGTGCCTATATCACTCTGTACAAGATTCACATCTAGATGAGTCTTCTATCTTAATATCTAAGCCCAAAAATTTGAGTTATCAAGTCTAAAAGGCTAGGTCATCTTGCACGTCACATAAAAATGATCAGACTAGCTCATTTAAGCATGTTTTATCTTCACATAGGAAGCATTGAAAGCTAAATTATTCTATTTCCATGGATCCCTTCATGCCTAGATCATATCCTAAAAATATCAAGTCCATGTGAGCTTCCTAGATCAAGTTATGGAGTTTCAAAGTTGGTCACTCAGAATAGGACATTCGTGCAAGTGTCAAATTCAAGCCTCAGTGAATATCTATTTAGATTCAAATGACTAGTGATAGGTGTGTGGACATCATGCAAGACACATAGGTTAGGTCACTCTAACACTTTGAAAAACACACTTAGAAAGCTCCTAGATCTAATGGATCAAGTAGGAACAATCCTTTTAGCATCAAGAATATTTCCCAAAAAATTGGTGCCTCCATAACCTTTGTGCTTCTAGATCTAAGCCTCCAAAGTTGGTCAAAAAATGGGAAACATTCGTGCAAACCTCAAAATAAAGCTTGAGCAAAATAAATCCTTTATATCTTAAAATTGGTAGTCATATAGACATTAAATACATTATGCAGCTAGCAGGTGATCGAATGAGTGATTCAAGCTAAGGAGTAGACAAAGGAGATGAACCAACACACCATAGTTAAGGTAGTTGCCCTATTTTAGCATGGCCCCTCCTGACAGAACCAAGAATGTGTCCAAGGAATTAATGTGCCGAATGGGTCACTCCATGGGAAAAAGTGCCAAGCCTCTCTTTGCCTCTATATAATGAAATCTTTTACATCATTTGAGAGAGATCTTCCCAATATAGAAGCGAAACTCTGCCCAATTGAAAGGCGAATACTGAGACTTTGAGCTCAGATTGTATTTCATTTCATTTTATCTAAATGAGAAATAAATTTGTTTGCAAACTTTATGCTATCATAGCTTGTATCATTTTAGGAGATTGTTCTTATGTCTGTCTTCTGAATGTGTTATTATTTATTTAATTTGGCAAGCAGAGCTAGTGGAAGTAACCTAGAAGATGTCCTGAAGCCAGTTACTTTCAGACTTTGTGCTGTCATAGTTGTCTTCAGTGTGTGTTTTTTGTTCCTGTGTAAAGGATCTTGGGATGACTTTGTGCCCTCATTATCCTTCATATTATATTCTTGTGTAAATGACATTGGGACAACTTTATGCCCTCATTGTCCTTCGTATCTCACTCTTGGGTAGTTGAGGTGGAGACTTTGTATTACATCTCAGTTTGCTAGTTACTACGCCCTTAGTTACCAGTTAGTTTTACTACCTGAAAGAATTCTTGTTGTTTCCTACAAGAAAACTTTTGAAAGAAGATAAGTGCCTTTAGTTTTTTCACCAAGATTTTATCCTCTATTTTTTAACATCATCTCTAAAAAAAAGAGATGGATGGCTTATCCTACCCCTGAGTGTTATTTTCTGCATATATATAGTATATATCCCCCTCATATTTATAGGGAACCTCCCCTTGATGAGAGGAGAGATTTGTCCCCTGGTGATGTAGTAAACCAACACATTTGGCTGACCAATCTCCCTATGTTGTGGTTGAAGAGACCTATTTAGCTTACCAGTTAGCTGGTCAACAAAATATTCACCCAACAGGAATGAAGACCCTGCAATGACTTCCCTTAGAAGAAATAACCCTACAAGTGTGTTATGTTACAAAGATACATGATATAGAAATGATAATTGATAATATATGTCAAGATATAAGATTGTTTTTAATGAGAGATTATTAGATCAACATGGGTATGCCTAGATAGATATAACATATAATAGCATGTACAATGTACTAAATTAAAACTAGAAGTTTGGTTAGTTGTTAGTTATTAGTTATTAGTTGTCAAGGAGGGATGGAACATGATGTCCATTATGGCATCCAAGAAAGTAAGATAATGCATGATGTAGATCATGGTATTGAAAATAATCGATAAGCAGTCAAGAAACAAGCATACAAGGCAAGAATCAAGAAGCATACAAGAGTGGTCAAGGGGCCCAGCAAATAAGGGACATAAGCACATGTCACTAAAACTAAAAAGAAAGCATATAAGGTATATTCAAATGCCACATACACATGAATTTGAAACAAGAAAAATTGATGTGAAAGCCACAATCACATAAAAGAGTACAAGTAAAGGACATTAGCAAATATCCTAAGGCACACACAAGAATAGAAGCAAAGAACATTGGTAAATGTCCTAAGACACATGCATGAAACAAAGAAGGAACTGAGAAATGTAATCACATCTAGATATGCAAATCAAGAAAGGAAAGCATATAATTATTAAAAATACAATCGCATCTAACTAATCAAAGCAAGAAGTGAAAGTATGCAAGACATGTTAGAACAAGACTAGGTATATGCTAAGAAATACATAAGTGTTATATACTAGTGAGTGTCGCTAGAGTAATTTGTCTAAGCTAGTAAATAATGTACATCAATATGATAACTAGAGTGTGTGGTGTAGGAATGACATAACCTAGATGGTGTAATCATGTAGAAAATGCCCCTAGGTGGAAGATATATAGATGTGTGTCTGAAATGTAGAAGTAGGATGCCAATTTAATGGGTAAAGTGAAGCAATCAAGGATCTAGATGTCATTGCACACACTCAAACAAGATCAATTGAATCATGGTAATGTATACAAATCGACAACCAATAGCATAGAATAATAAATATAAGTCTAGTATAGTAGTGTAGATGTAAAGCATGGATAATGCATACAATTGAAATGTTTTTGGTGTTTTTAAAATATTTGAATGTTTTTGTATTTTGGAATTGTTTGAATGTTTTTGGATTTTTGGAAATAAGTTATGTGCATTAAATCATAAGAAGACTATGTACAAGTAATTGAAAAGAAACTATATACAAGTAATTTTTAAAAATTATGTACAAGTAAGATTGAGAAGAAATGATACTAACTGATGAGTCTCATAAGAGACTCACTATCATGGTGTCCTATATCAAACAAAGGAATCATGCATGATTATGAAACATGATGGAATGGTTTTGAATATGACTAAATATTTGTATTCATTATCGATGTCTTGGAAATCATAACAACCTGTATTGTTTCACTCATGATTATTATCTTGATTTTGAACCAATGGAATGCTAGTGTTGAATTTTGTTGTATCTGGATCTTTTCCTTTGAAAAATTATGTCTATGAATGATTTGCTTTAGGATGTTTAATAAATCTCAAATCTTGGTGACAAACATTATCAACTGCTAGAATAGAAGTAATGATTCATTGAGCATGCTTGCCCAACCCTTGACCTTGATAATCAAATTGTTGTAGATATTTTTGACCAAACCCATACTTCTTTGAAAGTTGAGCCTCATTTTAAAGAGGTATATTGGCATATTTTTCATGATTTATTTGTGTTTTTGGTACTCTTTGTTGCTCTAATTTTGCTTTTTGATCCTTTTGTTGTTCTGAGTTATACTTTGGTAACCAATTTTGTACTATTTTTGAATTTGACCCTTTGTAAATGGGCTCATGTGTCACTGTGGATTGCTTGATTGATTTATCTTGTATAGGATCCTCTTTAGCAATTATCTATTTTATATGTTTTTTCAATGTCAAACATGAATCTGTGTGATTCCCATGCATTCTATGATGTGCACAATAATATCTGGATATTCTCACTAGATGTAGAGGAGGTAGCTTGATCAACTTAGATTTAATCATTTCCCTTATTACCTCACTTGAACTCTTATTTGATCTTTGAATTCTTATTGAATCACAAGTTGTAGATTCACTTTATTGTGATTTCTTGTTTTGATATGTAACATTGCTTGTAACCAATTGACTAGGTGAAAGTGCATATACGTGATTGGCACTAGGGTGCCTTTGAGGCTTTTGTATTATAATCTAATTTTACAATGTTATGATATTTTCATGTAATAGTTTATTCTAAATTTGTAAATCTGAAATTAATTTTCTCATAGTAGTGATTTGATCCCTTATAGTCTCACAAGTGCAAACCCTAATTGCTTTCAATTGAATATGTAAGCACATATGTTGAAGAGGTTTTAAAGTAGTTATAAGTTGTATGTATGTATTAGGAACTATAGTATAGTTTGCCTCACCTTTTGGAGGGGTGATAGCATGGACCTGGTTAAAGGGAAAGTAGCTATCACCCATTTGGGGGAGAGGAGGAGAAGGAAATTCTTTCTTGTGCATAAGATATGACATTAAAACTTGATAGGTGGTTTTTAGCATATGCAATGGATCCTCTAAGTATGTAAGGATTTTATTCTTGATTTAATTACCCATAGTAGAGAGATAGCATGTTAAAGAAGTAATTAGAGTTATAATTTGTATAGAAATATGATTATAAAGAATATTCCACAATAGATATAGCAAACAAGGGATAGAGAGCATGGAATTTTGCACTAATGCATATAAAAAATTGACATGTGATATGATATTTCTAATATGTTTAGCAAGAAAAACCTAAAAAAATATTACATATGAGAAATAGAAAGTAAGTAATGAAAGCTTGTATTAAAGACAAGTAAACATTGTTTTGAAGGAGAGTGATCTTACTATGTTTAACAATAACTTTCTTAATATCATCCCATATTATGAAAAGTAAGCATGCAATGCAAAAAATGAAGCTTTGTACTAACATATGGTAAACTTCATCATTCATGTACATGTTAGGACTGAGTATGGTCTCCTTATTGTTTGTAATAAATGCAAGAAATATGTGTAAATAATTGAAATCCATTTTTGTTTTTATGTGGAATCTGATTCGAGATATAAGGTGATTCCTCAAGCAAACAAAGGGACCTAGTATATTCAACTAGGGTTTTGAAAAATGATCATTATTTTTTTTTAATTTACTAAAGAATTTTAAAATTTAATGTGAATTTTTTATTTAAATATGCAGGTAAAAAATCAAAAAACTATTGGAAAAATCTTGATTTTGAAAGGACCTAGTGTATGCAACTAGGGTTTTGGAGAAAATAATTTTTTTTAAACTACAATGAAAAAAATCAAAAAATTATTGTAAAAATTAGCAAGGAATTTACCCTAAGTTTTTTAGGGTTTTTATGCACAAATGAAGTAAGTCAGGTTCATCAAATGATTTAACAATTTTGAGAATATTGGTGTATTATTCCTAATTTAGTTAAAGGGTCTGAGTAGTAAAATCAGTAAATAAATTTGCAATAATTAAGCTACTAATTTATGTAAATTAGATTTCAATTTTGACCTTTCTAAAAATAGTAATAAGATGGAGAAAATAAGACTTAGCTAGAAACTAGTTGATACGGTTGAGATAGAGTCTGATATTCATTGTGTAGGACTTGGACACTATCATAAACTAAGATCTGACCTTCATTTTATGATTGAATAAGAGTGTCAAAAGTGGACAAGAGTGGCATCAATGATGTAGTCCACCTCTACTGATGTTATCATAAAGATCTGAGCTTTTTAGGTTTTGTTTGCTAAGTCTATGTGACCCTATCCATTATGTTTTAATAGCTAGAAGTCTATAAATCTCTTTGTAGAGTAGATTATTTCTTAAAACCCTATATTCCATTATGTTTTGACCAATTTCAAGAAAGAGGATGGGTTAGTGTATGTAAGATTCACTGAACGTGTATCCACACCCCTTGTGTGGGCACGTTGCCTACATACCAATACTTTGAAGAGGGATCAAGCCATATGTAGTTCTCCTACTTGATGTGCTTTGTGTAATTGAGTGTATAAATATGCAAAATTCTAAACTAGATGTACTTGAGGTGGCTAGGGACTACTGTAAGGATTTGAATAAGCTTGTGAGTGTATTGGTTGGTTGTATGTAGAGAATAGGAAAGATTTCTTGAGTAGTCTTGCTTGTGTTATTACTTACTTAATGATAATTACCAACCACTTTTAAATGATCTTTGAATGGGATTTTATAGGTATCTATTGGTCATGGGTTGAATGAGATCACATTAGATCGATAAGGATAAGGATATGGAAATAAAAGGAATTGATCATTGGGGCTATAAATGGACTTGGACAAGAGCACTAAAAGTGGATAGGAGTGGCATCAATGCTATAGTCATAGTGTGGCACTATTATTTTGAGCAGATGGGACCTGGGGAGATTGATCTATCATGGAAAGAGGAGTTTGAATCAGCTGAGATCAGGTCTAGAAGGATACAGATGACTGGGAATCAGTGAAAATGATGCCTATGAGGGTCATGAGAGCAAGCAAGAGGGACCTAAGGATTGGGTGTCATTAGCCACACTCAAGTTACTAATTTTCATGTTTTATATGACTACAATATCTTAGATTGTAATCTATCCCTTTTTATCTTATGGATGGGGTGCATTTTAGGAGGGACCTCAATGGTGTACTATTGAGATGCATTGATAATTATCAATTTGGAGTGTTGCTTGAGAATTTCTAAAATGGGATAGTAGGAGGCCATTTCTCTCCAAGAACCATAGCTGTCAAGATCATGAGGGTTGGCTATTATTGGCCTAGCTTTTTTAAAGACTACCATGCTTGGGTGAGAAGGTGTGGACAATATGTTTTATTTTTAGGAAAGTATAATCTTACAACTCTTCCTTTGAAGCCTATCCAAGTTAATCAACCTTTCATGCAATAAAGTCTTGACTTTATTAGCATGATAAATCCCCCGTCAAGTGTTGGTCATAAATGGATACTCATAGCAACTAACTATTTTACAAGATGGGTTGAGGCAATAACATTGAAGGAAGTTAATGAGAATGTTATCTTGGAATTCTATGATAGCATCATAATAAGGTTTGGCACTCCTTTTACTATCATTTCAGATAATGTTCTTGATTTTATGGGTGTTATGATAGCTAATTGCATAAATAGTAATGGCATATTTTTTAGCACTTCATTCAATTACTACCCTCAAAGTAATGGGTTAGCTGAATCTACTAATAAGAAATTTGATTATAATCATCAAGATAGTCTTGGATCATAACCAAAGAGCTTAGCACACCAAATTGAAGATAGCCTTATGGGCTGATAGGATAACTCCCAAGAGGTCAACAGAGAATTATCCATTTATGCTTATCTATGGAAGGGAAGCTTTGCTATCGTTTATCTCTCTAGAGATGCCTGACTTAGAGTTAGCACATCAACATGAGTTGCTTGAGAACACTCTAATGGAGGTGAGATTGATATAATTGGTGGAATTGTAAGAGACTAGAGATAAATCTCACCAAGCTATGGAGCACCACCAAATACTAATGAAAAAGTATTTTGAAAATAAATCAACTCTAAAATCATTTCAATAAGGTGACATAGTATATAAATGGGATGAAGATAGAGCAAAACTAGTGAGACATACCAAATTTGATACCCTATGGAGCAGACCATATGTCATCATCAAGTGTATGCAAAGCAACTCTTTTCAGTTAGCAAGGATGAATGGAGAAGAGTTGCCTATCCCTATGAATGGGATACATTTGAAACCTTGCTATTAGAAACTAAAGGTTAGTTTTGTAAATATTATATTAGGTGTGTGTTTCCTTTCTTGTTGTGTTGTGTTCAAAGAAGTGCCCTTGAGGAACATGTGTGTCTTTACTTAGGTTTCTTATCTTATATGTTGCTTCTTCTTTATCTTTCATTATGTTTTATGTGTTTTTCAAGGTATTTTATGTATCAAACCTACTGTACATGTGACTCCATATCACAATGGACAAGATTAGGTAACTATCATGGCATAACAAGCATACCACCCTTGGGAAATCACCAAAAATGTTGACCATTTTTACTACAAGCCAAAATGGGTCAACCCCCTATAGTTAGAATCTTGTATAGGGGATTTATATAATTCCATAGGGTATGTTATAGCTCATTTTATGTCATTTTATATGCCTTTCTAGCTTCTAGCTTTGGTCATAGTCTAGATCAATCCTTGTGTCATTTGGTGTCTTAGGGGTCATTTTAGGGTCATATATGCAAGTGGCAGGTTTTCAAGGATCCAAACAAGTTCATGGTGATCAATGAAATTCAATATCATGTAAATGGTCCACATAGGCCCCAAGGAGTCCATTTCAAGCTACAAAAGTTTAGGAACAAGATTTATATAGCCAAACAGTCATCAAGATGCCATGAAGAACTAGAATGGACTAGTTCACTTGAGCATTTTTTATCTTTGTTCAGAAAGCCTCACATGACCATCAGACCATGCATGATCAATGTATTTGGTGCCAATATCACTCTCTACAATTTTCATATCTTGATGAGTCTTGTATCTCAAGATCTAAGCCCTCAAAGTTGAGTTGTTGAGTCTAAAAGGCCAGGTCGTCTTACATGTCACATATAAATGATTAGACTAGCTCATTTGAACATTTTTTATCTTCATATAGGAAGCCTCAAAAGCTAAAGTATTATATCACCATGGATCCCTCTATGCCTAGATCATATCCCAAAAATCTCAAGTCCGTGCGAGCTTCTTAGATCAAGTTATGGAGTTTCAAAGTTGGTCACTTAGAATAGGACGTTCATATAAGTGTCAAATTCAAGCCTCAGTAAATAGCCATTTAGATTCAAATGACCAGTGATAGGTGTGTGAACTTCATGTAAGACACATAGGTCAGCTAACTTGAACACTTAGAAATATCCCAAAGCTAGTGGATCAAGTGGGCACAATCCTTTTAGCATCAAGAACATTTCTTGAAAATTTGGTGCCTCCATGACCTTTGTGCCTCCAGATCTAAGCCTCCAAAGTTGGTAAAAAAATGGGAGACATTCATACAAATTTCAAAATAAATCTTGAGCAAAAGAAATCCATTGGATCCTAAACTTGACAGTCACACAAATGTCAAATACATTTGTGAGGATTTTAAATCATGGGCACATACACATCAATTTTAAACTCATGAAGTAGTCATTGGTTTTCAAATGGTGGGTCCAAGTAGATATACATCTCACATTACTTTGTACATCTTGATTTAATGGTGCACAATGAGTCAAAAATTCAAAGAGATTGAGAGGCCACTATGTGGCATAAGTGTGTGAAGTAGGTAGACTAACAGTGAATCTCAAGTACAAAGGTAGGACTGCCAAGTGGCACTAGCTCAGACAAAGTTGACAAGTCAAGTACAAATCAATGACTTTTGGTCATTTGTACTGAGAAATATTTATGGTGAAAGATGGTTCAAAGGGTCAATATTTTACAGTGAGGATCTATGGGAGCAATGAAAATAAAGACAAATTAGAGCATTTTGATTGGCTCAAGCAATCTTTGATGGGCAAGGTTGAACCAAAGGGAAAGTTTTTGACTAGAATGAATAAGGGCTTGTAGGGTCATCAATCTACCATTAGATCTTAGCTAAATACTATTAAAGAGATAAATCGATGCAATTAGATTAAGGGACATATAGTAACTTCCATTAAAGCTCAACATAGACCTCTAGTTCAAGGATTTAAGGGTTAAAGTGTCATTTTGTGACTATGTTCAATTTCTTTAGAGAAAGGTCCATGCATATATGAATCCTCAGTTCCTATGGTAACATTATGGGTCTATTTGGACCTATTATAATCAATAAATAGGGATATATAGTCTATAGGCCCCCATCAATATAATGACTATAGGAAAACCAATAGTCTAAAATTGGTTTTCCTTCTATAGTCAACCTATGAACATGGGGATGAGTTCAATCATTATCCAGTTGGACAAGAGATAAAATTTAAAAGAATGCCATGAGGGCATACATGTGGACCCCAGTGGTCTCATCTCCAGGACCAACTACATGAAAAGGAACTTTTTCTCCACTTTTGCATGCATCAACAAACTAGTTAGGAGCAGTTAGCATCAGGACAAAGCTCTAACAAATTGATCCTTTGGTTGTAACTGCATTGATGCCAAGACAAAGCTATAACAACTTGATCCCACCATTACAACCATTAAGGAGAATCAATGAAGGAATAATTCAACTATGCAACCACTTGAAGTAGCTCAAATCAATCAAAAGGATCTAATGAGCATAATTACAGAGGCAGTTGTAACTATGATCCAAAGGAATTTGAACTCATTTGATTCCCTTTTGGACCTCTTTATTCCCCACTTCTCTCTCTAAAATTCTATAAGAAGTTGCCATTTTGGCCCTTGTAAGGAGTTCCACTCCATGTATGGTGAAGCCCTAATGGAATGATGTCATATTTTACCTTTAAACATTAATGTAGATTTAATTGTTGAGTCTTGAAACAATTATCTAAGTGTGTAAATGATGTATGGTGATGCAAACTAGTAATTCTCTACCCTTTCTTCCCTTATCCTTCAATGTTTGTGAAATAATTCATGTCCTAACAGGTCATATGAAGTGTTGTCAAGTGTATGAACCTATCTTTTAAGTGTACAATGAGCCTTAGTGTCTACAAATAGCCTATGGTTCACTTACCTTGGATAGATCTCATGCACCTCACCTCCATATTGAAATACTCATGTTAGGACTCATAGGACTTATAAGTTAGCTTGTGTGCATTGTTTCTTAATTCAAGAAAGTAAGATGATCATATGGAAGACATCTTGGTGTATCACCTCCTTAGAGTAGGTTCAATTTATGCACTCTCTAATCCTTTTCCCCATAAGTAATTAGTTAGCATACGTAATAACATTTCAAGATACATTCAGGGAGATCCCTTAAATCTAGAGGCTCATTTCTAATAAAGGTACACCCACATACCTATAAATGTTCCCATGTTTCCCAAATTTGGAAGAAGCCTAAATGATTCCTTCTAGGGTGTAGAATTTGGTGACAATAGACACTATAAGTGAAAAAATATGAAAAGATCAGAGTATCAAGATACTACGATTGAGGCATATGGACACCTAAATCATCATGAGAAGCAACAATCATGGAGGCATGTCTAGGAGTGTCACTACAACAATCACTATAGATATACAAGGAATCAAATAAATAGTTACTATAACTATACATGTGAAATATGGAATCAGGTGATTAATCATTATGGATATGCATGTAATCCAAGGAGGAACAACTATGAATATGGATGGAATCAAAATAGTGCAAAGGAACATAGAGTTATAACCCACAAACATCACATATGGGTGGTTTGATGATTAAGCATGGAGATAAGTGTGTAATGATTTGAAGTGTACTCACTTTTTTTTTATCATCATGCTTCAAAGGTGAAACATCTTAAATGGGATGGAATATCATGAATAATGTATATGGGTTTATGGATATTCCAACATGTAGCACACATCCCCCTTAGTTATTTATATGGGTAACTTATGAAATTAATCATATGGGTAACTTGTGGAAATTACATTGGGAAATAAGTTGACCTACGTAGGGATTAGGAGTTTACACATCTCTTGTTGGTGATATAGGTCTATTTAAGGGATGGATTATCATTGTAAATGATATCAAGTAAGTTATGAGTCTTCTATTCAAAGTGTAATTGTGGATTTATTCCTTCCTAAAGGAGTATTTTATGGTGTAGCCCTACCTTAAGGTTTATCCTTCTATTTTTTAATGTATTTCATAGTAGAGCATCTTGGCTCACCAATATTTTTTTTTTTTGATCTCCTTTCTATTTATGCATATTAATTAGAATATTTACATTATTATATGTGAGGTTCATAAGAACCCCAAGATTTTTCATCACCTACTTTAGCATCACCTTTTGGTTCCCTCATCCTTATCTTACCCCATTGATTTTTACATATTATCACTTCTTTTCTAAAATCAGACTCCCTCATTTTTACGCCTCTTTTTTTTAAGTTTGTGAGTTGCATGATAAGACATTGGAGAATAAAATCAAGGCCTCTTCATAAACACCCATCATTTACCCTCTTTGCCTTTGGGATATTTTAACTACCCTATTATATTTTCTTTTAGGCTTCTTACTATTATTTTCACCTCATAGCCTTGTCTCTACCTTTATTGCCTTTGATCTCTCTTTTTGCACTTATATTTGTTCTTATTAGATTTTAAATTTGTGAGTTGCATGGTAAGACCTTGAGAAATATAACCAAACCTTCCTCACAAGCACCCATGTTATATAGTCATTTTTTTTTATTTCTCTTCATCCCAACATTAGCTAGGTGTTTTATTATAAAGATAAGGTGATGGTCAAGAGTGGTGTTTTATCACTTCGAGTCAATTGTATTCTCATGTGGAAAACTTATTGTTGTTTATCTACATGTTTTTTATCCATATCTTACCCTCTCTTATGATGAGAATCTAAAACCTATCTCTCATTGTATTGTTTCCATTTATACATTTTTGTGATTATATCAGTCCAATCATTCTTGTGTGCATTTCTATTCTCTCTATTTTCACATCATTTTTGTCACACCAACGTCTATTTCAAGATAGCACTCTTTTGTAAGCTGAATTTTTAAGAGTATATAAACTATTTGGTTTTTAAGCTCTTTTCTTTAGCGTCTAGGTGTAAACTCTCTTGTGTTAGTCATTTTTAGCACCCATTTTTGTTTTTTGGATCCATATGGAGGAGGAAAATAGAAAAAGATAAAATATTCAAAAGCTAGGATATCAAAGCAAAACAAAAAAGGAAAATCAAATAGGAAAATTTTATTTCAAAAGTTAAAATCACACCAAAAAACATGATCATATCATTTTACACACCCCTTATCATAGTTTAAGCTCAAACTCCACAATTGGCCTAATGATAGAGCTAATTTCGATCGGAGTGTGGTAGGTTATTAGACTAGGGTAGGAGGATATATATTTATATCACTAGTGTCACCTACTTTCTCATGCCTTTACCTAATTTTTGTAGTGACAGATGGCTCTGATAGGGTCTTGAGAAATAGGGAACACATCATGGGAAGGTAGGATACTTTTAATTTTCATGCATATATCTTTCATGGGACGATATTTATACTTCAATAGTTATCCCAAACTCATGCTTGTTGGGTCAGGTTATTTAGGGCCATTGATGTCAAAAACTCTTAGTCTTACCAAATTGATTAAAGTGTCTTATTTATGGTAAAGAACATGTTTTATCCTTGGAATCATCTTATCATCCCCTCCATTTTTTTCCCCTTGACATATAAACTTGTTTCCAAAATATCTCATATATTTTGTATCTCCTCTTCTAAATATCTTTTAAACATGTTGGAATTATGATAGGTGTTAGTGTTTAGAGGTTCCCATTTGAAATTGGCATGTTTGAATAGAAATTTCATCTTTGAGTTGTTATGAGACACTCTATTGGACATTGTATTATTTTTATAGGATTTATCTTAGTTAGGTTGGGGCCTTGAGCTTTTATTATCTTTTTTATAGGTCATCGAAACATAATTTAGCCCCCTTTTTATGGCTATATGGTCCTATTTCAACCATTTATGCTTTATGTTTTTAGTACCATCATTTGTCCTTGGCTAATGAATACCTAATTTATCCTTTACATCATGGCTATCTTTCCCCTTTTATCTCCTTTATCCTTTCTTAGGTCTTTTAGACCTAATGTATCCTTTACCTTGTGGATTTTTATATTTCCTTTCTTTTTATAATCTATAGAATTTGGGAATACACAGGATACTCTCTATATTATGCACTCACTCCAATGCAATAGTATATTACTAGATTGATAGATTTCCAAAATAGACAAGTCCTATATTTATAATAAGGGCACTACTAAAAATAATAAGTGAGAAGTGGAGTTGCAATATCACAAAGGTGGAATTGCAACATAACATAGGTAACTCTACCTAAGTTAACTTAATAAAAGGTGAATATATAAATATTTCACCAACGCCTCCCTTAAGTTAGACTTAGGCAGGTTTAAAGCATAACTTAAGGGGGGTGCTGGTACAGTATTTGTATATTCACATTTTATTAATTTAACTTAGGTAGAGTTAACTATGTGATGTTGTAACTCCACCTATGTGATGTTGCAACTCCACCTATGTGATGTTGCAACTCCACTTCTCTGAGAGTTTTGCATACTTTTGTTTTTATACTCCCCTATGTATGCTTGTATTAATTTTATCTATTTTTAGCCTTGTATCTTTAGTGTTTTTAAATGCAATTTTTTTTCCCACCAAGGTCAAGAATAATGTATTTACATGCAATCTATTTCAGTGGAAAGGTAAGTCGAGGTACGTATACATTACTTTCAATTATTTCCTCTATCAACATTTATTTGTAACACTTGATTTTATTTTTTTGTTCTTATTGTTTATCCTAAAGCACCATCCCATGTTACATTATTGTGACATGTGATGATCTTTGGATGGGGCATATGTATACACTTATATTTTTCAGTTATTGAAAAATTTTCTTGCAGGTTTCATCAGCACATCTTTCTTCTTAAGTACACGTCCTAAGGAGTACACTAGATCGGGCTCAGGTTAGCTCATGGTACATTATGAGATATTGTCATATCATTTCCTATTATAAATATTTACACTCATTGTCTTTCTATATGATCATTTTAGCCTCTTCTGGTGCTCTTTTCCTACTTTTAACCTCTTTTGTTTAGTTTCATGTCTTTTCCATAATAACTTTCCCATGTCAAGTTAGTTATGTTATGGTACCTATGTTTTCTATTGTATCTTCCATGAATGACACAATACTTTTACTTCATGTGATCTCATTTCAGTTATACCATCCCCGCTTTGTATAGTTTTTTGCTCTTTTGTTCTAACTTGGCCCTAGCTGACGTGGTATTATTTTCATTCCTGATCTTTGTATTTCATCAATCTAGATCGATTACATCAACATTATTGATAGGTCATATTTATGAGTTGGATCCATATAGAGGGCTTTCAGATGCCATTTTTATATAATTACAATATCGTTATGCTTAGCATGTGCATGAAAGTTAACTTTTATTAAAATAAGATAAATTAGAGTATAAAAGTTTATACTTGTGGAGGTTTATGTTTGCACACGATCTTTAGAGTTCATGATAAGGAAGTTGAACCAAAAAGGTACACCTAATATTTGGAGTCTCCACTAAGGATACTTAAGTCTTCATCCTTACATTTTGATCTTCCACCTACAACATCTCTCATAAATTCCACTTGAGCCAAGGGGAAAAACTTGATGTGTTGACAAGTCAACCCAATGCAAGTATCCCTATCTCAAAACTCTTTATTTTATTGGGTTTACATGCATATACTAGAGTAGTATGGTGTTTTCTTATCTTCATGCTTAGTTTAACTTATGTTATATTTGCATCCCAATATACCCCTAGTTAGATACTTCTTGGTTACTGCCTAATGGCATTTTTATATCATTAGTTTACATCTTTCACATCTTCGATCTAAGTTATCTTTATTCATCATCTCCTTGCAAAATATTTTTAAATATATCCTTGATCCCATTTTTTACATACACCTCTTACTTATGGATTTTGCCCCACTTTACATTGTGGAAAACCATATGTATGTTGGATCTAATATGCTCTTCCTTCTTTTCCTATCATAGAGGATATTTGTATTATTGATTGTATTCACCCAACATACAAACTCCACCTCTTTTCACCCATATAAAGATAGGTAAAGAGAAATTAATATTATGATGGTGTGTCTACTTTAGATGTATAACTCAAAACATCCACATAAATGGATGATATTATACCATGCATCCAACATGGCTATAATCTACCTCTCCACAGATCCACAATAAAAAGCCTTTTTCATGTTTGTATTGGGTTTCAACTACTAGCCCCCACTGATGTGGAATTGCATATTCCATTGGAAGAAGTATCTCACCATGCATAAAAAAAATTTGACAAGGCCACCATATTTATTGAACGAATTCAAAAAATCCAAAAGTAGGTGCATGAAATCCTATAAAAAAAAGCCAAAAATACGAGCAACACCATGACCAACATCGAGTCACTAACCAATTCCAATTTGGTGATAAGGTATGCTATATTTGTAGAAATAACATCTAAAAGGACCAAATATGAAACTCAAACCTCTTTGATATGGCCCCTACATAATCATTAAGCGAGTGGGAACTAGCTGCTTTGAATTAAATGTTCCTCCTATCTTGGGTCGCATTGAGTGTCCAATGTGGAACTGCTTCAACCATATTTCCCACCTTTGTTGGACACTTCAAATATTTTTGAATAGTTTCAAGTCAAAACTAAATCTTAGCTATTCAATGCCATTCATTATTGACCAAGTCATATATATAGTGGTAAAATATACAAGAAATCAAAAAGAAAAAACATGTATTGTGTGATCAAGGTAGGGCAATTTTTTCACTAATGTATTTGAGTGACAAACACTCATTACCAAGGATCACATATGTAGATCATCACCATAGTGTAAATCATATGCCATTGGACACATAAATAAGAAGAATACTGAAATACTGAATGCAGAATACATAATTTTGAATATAAAAATCTAGAATGCAATGTACAAAGAGAGATAAGGGGTATAAATAGCTTGTGCAAGAGCAAGCTCCCATTTCCCTATTGGTTCTACTAAAGGTGGATTCCACCAAAGGTGGTAGCACATGTGAGATGATTAAGCATTAAATGCACACTTCTCTAGACATGTGCACACACTAATTATACTTAGTAGAAATGCTAACTCCCTAACTTAATATTAGTGCATCTAGAATGATGTACCAAATCCCCTTCTTAAGTGTAACTTAGGAAGGTTAATAAAAAACAAGAAAGCTAATGATTATATAAGAATAGGTCCCAACAACTAGGTTTAATGAGGTACCCATGTATAATAAATACATATTAGAAAAATTGAGATATGTTACAAGATCTCTTTAAAATATAGTAACAACAACAAAAGTGGATAGATCAAACATATATTGACTGGCATCCCAAGAATTAAAATGGCTCAACACTCATACACAAAATATTTTTGAACAGTTTCAGGTCACAAAACTAAATCTTGGCTATTCAATGCCATTCATTATTGACCAAGTCATAAATATAGTGGTAAAATATACCATAAATTAAAAAAATCCCCACTATTGTGTGATCAAGGTAGGGAAATTTATTCACCAAGGTATTTGAGTGACAAACACTCATTACCAAGGATCAGATCCATAAATTATCACCATAGTGCAAAGCATATGTCATTAGACACATAAATAAGAGAAATACTGAATATTGATTGCAGAATACAAAATTTTGAATACCAAAATCTAGAATGCAATGTACAAAGGGAGATGAGGTGTATAGATAGATTGTGCAAGAGCAAGCTCCCCTTTCCCTATTGGTTTCACTAAAATTGGCTTCCACTAAAGGTGGTAGCACATGTGAGGTATTAAATGCACACTTCTCTAGACATGTGCACACACTAATTATACTTAGTATAAATGCTAACTCCCTTGCTTGATTTAAATCTTAGTGCATCTAGAATAATGTACCAATGCTCCCTCTTAAGTGTAACCTAAGGAAGTCAATAAAAATTAATAAATCTAATAATTCTCTAAAAATAGGTCTCGACAACTTGGCTTGATGAGGTAGCCATGTACAATAAGTACACACTAAAAAAATTGATACGTCGCAAAAAGTCTTAAAAATATAGTAACAACAAAAGTGGAAAGAGAAAACCTATGTTGAAAGACATCCCAATAAAGAAAATGGCTCAATACTCATACACAATTCTAAAAAATGTGTTTGGTAGATGGAGAGTCACTCAAGAACTCAATTCTGCATGAGTGGTCTAGATCCATTGCTCAATCATAAAAAAAAGTGACACTCTATTCATTAGAATAGCTCCATATGAAAAGAAGACTATTAGAGGTGTTGAAATTGTAAAAGAGTTTTGCAAATTAAACTTGATCAACTATTTGAAATAGAATATGTAATGCACCAAGGGTTAGCAAGGGACATGACACCAAAGAAACAAGGTCTGCACCCCCTCCCCCCTCCACCATATTGCTGACTAGGTGGAGTGATGCAAAATATATGTATGGGTGGACAAAGGCAACTACTCAAACATGAACAAGCTAACATTATATGCACCAAAATAACTCCACATCAAGCTAAAGGGGATTATCAAATTGCCAGAATATAAGATGATATTGGATTCACCATAATAAGTACACTTCAATCTATAAGAGACTATCAATTGTTAGAAAAAATGTCGAGAATATAGATAAAATATCTCTCAAGAAGATGGCCTTAGTGGTGATGGGAGATTTATGCAACTGAAGTAGAGAAAAAGGAGCCCATAATAGAATACACACGGATGAAAGTAGACAATGTTGAAGCATCAAACCCCCCATGGCAATTTATAACTCAGTGTGACTGAAAAATGATCTCATAAAAATAAAAAACCCACCAAATGATACAAGGAACTTGAGAATATTGTCAATCTGTAGAAGATGTCATCAAAAATTAAGAGATTTGTTTCTAAAACAAAGGAGTGGTATGTCAGGATCTAGAACACAAAGCTCTGATACCAACTGTCAGGATCCCCTCCTAAGAGTACAATTGATTACCTTTGTATAAGCAACTAAACACAGAATTAAACCAGAAGTAACATGTAACTAGAATTCAAAACAACACAGAATATGAGATACGAGAAACAATACAATCTGTATTAACACTCTTCCAGAAGGAAATACAATGAAAAAATCTCACTCTTCCCACACCTCTTGGGTCTCCAGTAATTCTCCCTCAAGAGTTCTCTCTCTCAATCAATTACAATCACAACTCAATAACCGAGTTGTTCCCTCCACCAGTCAGTGACAATCAACACAATGGTTGTTGTTGCCTACTGCCAGTCCACCAAGTAGATATCCTTGATCTTACACCCTTGCAGATCTAACTGATCTTACTTACCATGTAGATCTCTCTGATCTTGCTACCTGCAGATCAATTGATCTTACACCCCTTGAAACAACCAACCCAATTGTTGTTCTTGCCTTCAAGTTGAGGATCTAATCCTTCTTAGTCCTACATTACAATACAGCCCCATGGGTCTCTTAAATAGATCCCAAAACAAACAATAATTAAAAACACAGACTCAAGACTAAAATTAGTCTTTACATGCAAACTAGTTGTTCTCTTAAAATTAGCAATTCTAATTCTGGAAACGCCGCTTGGAAATGCACAAATGACCGACGTCAGTTCCTGTATGACTGATGCCGGTCGACCATCTAACCGATGCCGGTTATTGTGTATACTGAATATGACCGATGTCGATTGGCCTGACCAACGTCGGTTACTTTGACACTCAGCAACCTCCACCATTTGCATACATGTGAAGCTTTTAGCTCCACAACTTAACAATCTCCCACTTGGAGATAAACAACTGCACCTATACATGTACATCTTCTAATTTGTTTCTGGCTTGTATCCCTCTTCAAGTTTAATCTTGAAGACCAACAGAAGTTGAATGAAGATTCAACTTCTCCTTTGTTCCCGGCTTTGTTAACATATCTGCAGGGTTCTTATCCTTGCTAGCCACCATGACTGCAACAACCTTTTGCAACTCTGATATCCAGCTAACCGTCATTCCACCAATAGTGAACACATATCCTGTGGTGCTTCTCCTGTCATCCAAGTCACCTGCCATATTTGAATCTACATACCCATGTAGAGAAATGCTTGACCCTGCATAGCATAAATACCTACTACTGGTCCCTCTCAGATACCTGAGAATCCACTGAACTACTTTCTAGTGCTCCTTTCTTAGATTGGCCATAAACTTGCTAACAACTCCCACTGCTTAGGCAAATTCAGGTCTAGTACATACCATGTACCCAACCTCATCATGTGATTTAGGACACTGTTCTAAGCTCAACTTGAACTGTCCAACCATAGGTGTGCTAACCGGTTTTGCATCCTGCATATCAAACCTCTCCACTACCTTATTCACATAATCCTCTTGAGACAAAATCAATCTGTGATTTTTCCTGTCTCTAGAAATACTCATGCCAAAGATTTTCTTCGCTCCTCCTAAATCCTTCCTAGCACATGTCTGAGCTACTTTTACCTTTAGCTCAGCAATTCCCTGCATGTGTGACTCTGCAACAAGCATATACACTACATACAGTAACAGGATAATGTAGCTATCATTATCCAACCTGGTAAAATAAACACAATGGTCACATTGACATTGACTAAAGCCATGCTTTGTCATAAACCTGTCAAACCTCAAATACCACTGTCTTGGAGCTTGCTCAAGACCATATAACCTGGCCTTCTGTCTCACATGTCCATTCTCTCCTTTCTTTAACCTGTAAATCCATTCATATTTCAGTGCTTTCTTTTTGGCTGGCAACTCTACCAAATCCCACGTTTGGTTCTCTTCCAAGGAATCAATTTCCTCATTCATGCCATGTTCCCACTATTTCCTAGATTCTACTTGCATTGCCTCTTCAAAACTTCCTGGTTCTCGACCATCAGTGAGCAACAAGTAGTATAAAGAAGGGGAATAACGAATTTGAGGCTTACTTACCCTTTCAGTCCTCCTCATGGGCGTTTGAGACTCCTTGACAGCTTACTGTCTGCCCAAATTTTGTTCTAACAGTGACCGATCCTGGTCATCTCTCAGTCTACACCCGACCGATGTCGGTTCCATGTGACCAACCTGACCGACGTCGATTCTTACCTGACCGACGTCAGTTTCCACCTGTCCAATCACCGACTTTGGTCTCCATGGACCGACGTCAGTTCCTGCCTGATCGACGTTGGTTCTTACCTGACCGACGTCGGTATCTGTGTTTTCCTATGAGTGATGATTTTTATTTGTGAGCTCATTTTGGATCATAACCTTGTCCAAATCAACATTGCCCTGCTCAAAAATATTCAGCCTCTTGAGCTGATCTCTGTCCATCATCTTCTCCTTGAAAAACCAAGGCTTTCCAGTTCTTAACATTTGACTTAAGAACATGCATTCCCTTCTCACTCATGTGACCAAGCCTACAGAGCCACATCTTTGCATCTACATCTGAAGTAGATAAAATAAAAGGAGAATCAGTAATACAAGTAGATAGATAAAGTGTACCTACTTTTTTACCTCTTGCTAAAACAAGTGCACCCTTGGAAACTTTCCAAGATTTCGCTGTGAGAGTTATTGTGCAACCCTCATCACCCAACTTTTCTACAGAAATCAAATTCGCTTCAGGACTGGGACATGCATGACATCCTTCAACACCCATGTGTTGCCATTCTGCAATTTTAGCTGCACTTCCCCTTTGCCAACCATTTGACAAGGCTCACCATCCCCTAAATAAATTTTTCCAAAGTCTCCATGGACATAATCATGGAAAAATTCTCTATTTGGGGTTGCATGGAAAGAGGCACCAGAATCTAAAACCCAAGATTCTACTTTATCCAAGGAACATATAAGAGCATCTTGTGCAAAAATACCTGCATCTTTTGCTTCTTTATTTTCTTCATGCTGATCTTCTACCAACCAACAATCTTTCTTTATATGCCCTTTCTTTTCACAATTCCAGCAGGTTATACCTCCATTTCTGGATTTGGATCTCCTGCCTATCTTTGACCTTGATTTCCCTTGTTCTTCTCTCTTTGCTTTTCCCTGATTTCAACACTTAAAGCATTACCTGATGTTTTCCCTGTGCTTTTCTTGTGAATTTCTTCATTCAAGATTACACTAACAACATCATCAACTTTCAAGATATTTGAAGCAGACGCAGTATTACTAACTGCCATTACCAAACTATTCCAACTTTCAGGTAAAGAGCATAAGATTAAGAGAGCCTTAATTTCATCATCAAAATCTATATTGACTGAAATTAACTGATTTACTAATCCATGGAAATCACTAAGATGACTATATACCGATCCACCTTCCTGCATTTGCAAATTAAATAATTGCTTCATAAGAAATACCTTATTCGAAGCTGAGGGTTTTTCATATAAATTTGCCAAAGATTCCATTAACTCTACTGTTGTATTTGCCTGTGATAAGTTGGAAATCACAGACGATGCCAGGCTCAACCTTATAGTTTCCAGAGCCTTCCTATCAAGAACATTCCATTCTTCATCTTGCATATATGTGGGCTTACTTGAAACCCCACCCAACGGTAAGTACAGATCTTTTTGATACATATAATCTTCTATCTGCATCCTCCATAATTGATAATTCTTGCCATTGAATTTCTCCATTCTTAGTGTACTTTCTTTTGCCATTGCTTTACTCCCACTCAATCAGAAACCCCTGAGAGTGACCTGTAATCAACAAACACTAACCTGCTCCGAACCAGGCTCTGATACCACTTGTCAAGATCTAGAACACAAAGCTCTGATACCAACTGTCAGGATCCCCTCCTAAGAGTACAATTGATTACCTTTGTATAAGCAACTAAACACGAAATTAAATTAGAAGTAACATGTAACTAGAATTCAAAAATAGCACAGAATATGAGATACGAGAAACAATACAATCTGTATTAACACTCTTCTAGAAGGAAATACAATGAAAAAATCTCACTCTTCCCACACCTCTTGGGTGTCTAGTAATTCTCCCTCAAGAGTTCTCTCTCTCAATCAATTACAATCACAACTCAATAACCGAGTTGTTCCCTCCACCAGTCAGTGACAATCAACACAATGGTTGTTGTTGCCTACTGCCAGTCCACCAAGTAGATCTCCTTGATCTTGCACCCTTGCAGATCTAACTGATCTTACTTACCATGTAGATCTCTCTGATCTTGCTATCTGCAGATCAACTGATCTTACACCCCTTGAGACAACCAACCCAATTGTTGTTCTTGCCTTCAAGTTGAGGATCTAATCCTTCTTAGTCCTACATTACAATACAGCCCCATGGGTCTCTTAAATAGATCCCAAAACAAACAATAATTAGAAACGCAGACTCAAGACTAAAATTAGTCTTTACATGCAAACTAGTTGTTCTCCTAAAATTAGCAATTCTAATTCTGGAAACGCCGCCTGGAAACGCATAGATGACCGACGTCGGTTCCTGTCTGACCAATGTCGGCCGACCATCTAACCGATGCCGGTTACTGTGTATACTGAATATGACCGATGTCGATTGGCCTGACCGACGTCAATTACTTTGACACTCAGCAACCTCCACCATTTGCATACCTGTGAAGCTTTTAGCTCCACAACTTAACAGGGTATGTGGATGAAGAAGCTAAATAGTAAAAAAACATGTTGATAAAATCATCGCAAAAAGCGCTAACGACACCACCATAGGTGATCATAAATCCATCCTGGATGAATAAGAATGGTAGATGATGATGTCTATATGTGAGTAGGCATAAAAGACACAAAAGGTGCATGTGATGAAACATTCAAAAATGTGTTAAGTTGATCATGCCTAACTAAAACAATCTCAGGACTCTTATTCCTAAATGAAGATGCAATAAAACTCATATTACTCAACATTTTCATGAAAAATAGAATGAACAAGATTTGAAACTCTATCATCAAATGACCCCAATTAATTATCTACATCAAAATCAATACCATAACAAGTAATCCAACAAATACGTTGGATACGAAAAACTTTTGTGAAAATTTGTTTATAGTGTGCCTTAAACCTTGGACCACTTTGTGGAAGGGTTTTAATAGAATATATAACCACTCGGCTAAGGATGGCTTTGAATAACTAGAAATCAAAATATATATTTAAGTGTCAAAACAAAGCAATTAGAAATTAAAATATTGTAAATGGATTTAGCCATTGGTTGAGAGAAAATCAAACGTGAAGTCTTAGGAGTAGGTGGTGGTGAGGTTTTGACTAATGGATAAATACGCAGGGACAAAGAAGTTGTTGAACGATAGCATGGAGATGTACACTTGATAGCTAGACGGTTAAGAGCAAGCACTCTATGTGGAGGCTTGGTGATGGACAATGGCGTTAGCGTGGAGTTGGAAACAGTCAGTCGAGCGGTTGTTGGAACAAAGATGGGTCATATGTAGAGAGCAACAGGCTTGAAAAGAACATTCAGAAATCGGGGCCGAGTGTAGTTGATCAACGTGTACATTTTCATCCAAAAATCTACTACTATTATATGTATAATATTTATAGAAAATTCCAAAAACAAGGTACAGAGATAGACCTAGAAGAGTTTCAAAAAGCTTAATAAATAAAAATTTGAAAAATAAAAGTTTCCAAATGCCTAATAAACAACAAATTGAGAAATGGTTGCAAAAAATTGTTTTAATACCATATTGGAGTAATGAACCCTCATTACCCAAGATCATATCCACATATCATCACCACAGTGAAAAACAGAGAGCATTAGACATAAAAAGGAAGAGTACTGGAATACTAAATCTAGAATACAAAAATCTAGGTTGCAATGTATAAATAGAGATGAGGGATATAAATAGTTTGTGCAAAAGCAAGCTCCCCTTTCCCTATTAGTTCTATTAAAAATGGTTTTCACTAAAGATGGTTTCCAATAAAGGTGGTAGTAAATGTGATGTAAGTATTAAATGCACACTTCTTTGGACATATACATATATTAATTATACTTAGTGAAAAAGTTAACTCCTTAAGTTTACTTAATATTAATACATTTAGAATGATGTACCAACATAAGGAAAATAGTTAATCAAGAGTCAAATTCAACAAAAAAGAAATCATTTTTGATTAAAAACTTAGATGTAATGGGGCCCATTACTTCTGAGAAAGAATTGAATGCTAAGAAAAATGATATTCTGAAAAATAAAAAATAAATAAATAAAAATTAATTAATTAATTAAAAAAAAACGAAAAAAAACACAACATAAATGATAATTTTGGAGACCTTTTGAATATTTTTGGAGCTCAACTTCAACATATAATGTTACATACATGAACTTTAGGTTGTGAACTAAACTTTCTATAAAGATTTTATAATAGAAAATCCAAATATATCTAAAAAAACTGACCCCATCAAAGCGGCCTACTTTAGATAATTATTATTTGTAAATATTATTTTAATAAATATTTTCTTTTAAAACATTTTTTGTAAAGATGTTATTAATTTTGTTTAACTTTAAATAAAATTTAAATATTAAATTGATATTATTATCTTTCATTCCAATTTATAAAAGTCAATAGATTGATATTGGTCACCCTGGAAGATTAAGTAAAAAAATCAAAATAACTTCTATTATTTTTTCTTTTGGCTTGTTCACAACCCACGCTTCCTACTAATAAGAGGATTTTTTGATGTTTTTTTGTAAGGTTAATAAGAAATATTAAAAAATATATAGAAATAATTTTATTTTATTTTTAAAAACTAAATAAAAATAAATTATATAATTGTTATATAATGTAGTCATTTTTTACACATAATTTTATGCTCGTTTTACATTGCTAAGTAGACATGTTATATGTGTTAGAGATGAGAAAGTTATAACTTTGTAAAGTTTATGCATTCCATGATAAATATGGAAATGGAAGAGACATCAAAAATATAATGAAAATAGAAATATGAATCTGCAAATCTTTTCTTTGTTTTCTTTATAATTTTACCCTAAAAGAAGTAAGATATGAAGAAATAAAAGAGAGATTTTTTTGGCCATACAAAGTTCTATAATTTTAGATGCTTTATCATTTTCACTTATGATAATTAATTTAGTTAAATTACTACGAAACACTTTCCATACTAAATTTTAAGAGAGATTTTCTGGTCTTAAATGAATATATACATTTATAGGGAAACATATATACCAGCTTAATACTGACATTTTCAAGGCACTCAATTATATATTAGAATCAATTCTCCACTTTGACATATTAGATGCAAATTATGAAGGTGCATGGAAGTATAGTTAATGGAATATGTATGAAACATTTTTCAATAAATTTTGTAATGTAATTATTAATTGGTTTCAAATGAATTTTAGCTTCTCTTGCCTCAACCACTTGGAATCTCATTGTTGAAGAAACAATGAGCAATTTGCAAACATGAAATGGGTTTTCTTTATGGCAAAGAAAATTATGGGAATTATTGTGCAAGTGAGATTTAGATAGAGAACCAAAAAACTTTGGCATATTAAAGAAATTGGTTCTAAAAATTAATCATCTAGTAAATCATACCACAGAGAGGGAGTTATGCAAGGGAGAGGGATTTAATTTCCCTTGACAATGCTAAATAGAGCCATGCTTGGAGTAGACCCTTTAGACCATTTTGGGAGGTACAATCAACCAATGCCTCTTGATGTTCTAAAGTATGCTTTCAACAATTCTAGTTCATCAACTTATGGTCCCTTGTGCCAAAGAAAAGGCAATCGCATTCACCTACTTCTAGTCCTTCATGTCAAAGAAAAGGCATTCCCATTCGTCAACTTCTAATCCCTAGTGCCAAAGAAAAGACATTCATTTTTTCCAACAATTATTGTATGTATACGTGAATGTAGAGAGAAACCTTCTTCAATAAACTAAGCCCTTCCACCTTCAATTCATAATACACATCTAAGAGAACTCTGCTTTGTTAAAAGCACTTTAAGACCCCTTACACCTTCAATTCATAATACACATCTAAGAGAAATCTACTTCGTTAAAAACACTTTAAGACTAAGGGTCCCATCTACTTTAATGCTAGATCATAACATTAGTTTCTAGAAAATCCTAGACTCTGCCCATTAAACTTTGAACCTAGATTATTTGTACACAAGCTCCCCAACTTACCCCACGACTCAATAGCCACTATGTTGTTTGTGCCATCGCATATAATTGGTTACAAGGCTGCATGGCAAAGCTTGCCTTGTAAATGAAATGAAATTTTATAATATCATTTTTCATGGTTTTTGGATGTCAAATTTTTTTTTAAGCATATCACTGAGATTGTGCAATTAATAGTGTAGTTACTATAAAATTGGACATGTGAAGTTATTGAAAATTAAACTGGCTCATTACAAAAAGGGAAAGAGAAATTAGTGGCACAAAATAAGTCCACATCATAATAGTTAAATAGATGGGGATAGGGAAACCAGTGGCCCAATTAATATGTTGGCACTGATATATTATATAATAGACTTCATAGTTGCTAATATAGGAACAAGGACCGTGTACCACTCCCTGTACCCACATTATTTAATGACAACATTTACAAACAATTTAGTCGTACCCTTATTCATTTACTCACATACCTTGATTCGAATGGCGTCACCGTCCACGTACCGGTACCCATACCCCAACATCCCCTGGTAACTATGATAATAGTTAAAGTAGACAAGGACAGGGATGGGGACAAGGATGGGGACAGGGGCGTGGTTGGGAAACCCCACCAAGTGCATGTTGTAAAATGGGGACCCCAACCCTGCTGTTGGGGCTATGAACATATGTAAATAAACTGTTTAAAAAAAACTGACTTCATGTTTTATCACAGACTCAAATGAACATATCTCAAACATTTCTCAAATTTATCGTTTTATGGCTTGAAATTTGAAATCCCTTGATTTACACATTTATAATCCCACTCAGATTCCCAATTCAGGATAGGCATGACAGTTTGCATAGGTATTTTGATCGTTAGTCCTCAACTTGAATTTAATGAATAATTTTAAAAATAATGAACCATACTAGAGTTTTCGGTAGGGATGAATTTAAGAATTGATAGGTCAATTTGCATTTCAACTTTCAAACACATCAAATCAAAAAAAAATTTGCATTTTCTAACTGTTAAATCCATACTAAACATTTGTCGTACATGATGGTATAAGTTATCTAACACTAAGAAAATCAGGGTTTTTCTAAGACTTAAACATTTATTCTGACACAGTCCAGCGAGCCTGGTCTTGTGGTAAGATGGATTGATTGCCATGATGATGAAGTGGGTTCAAACCTTTCTGGGCAGGCTCCAGTGTTAATGACACCGAAAGTTCGTTCCAAGTTTCATACCAAATTCCCCTGTAAAAAAAATTATATGATAGGTGATGGAACTTCACAACTTCCATCACAATTAAACCTTATTACTATATGATCAAAAAATGGGGTAATGACAATCTAGAAGAATCTTGAAGAAACATGTAACTGAACATATTAACTAGATGGTAAATGTGACAACAGATTTGTTAGATGGAACTTGTAAATTTGTAATTGTAGATAAGGGTCTTCAGAAAGGCACCCAATTTTCTCATTATTTTACAATTCAAATATTTATTGAAATACACAGGCCAAACAGGGATTTAAAAAAGAAAAATACATCTGTATATATTTGAAGAGCATGCACCATCTATTATCACCTTGGTATTCAGTTATTTTCATATCCAGATATCTGAGGTGCAATCTCCTCCTGGATATCTCATTTCATGAGCCAGAGCCGGTCCTTCTGGTTCAGATTCAAAATCTACAAAGAAGTTGGGATTTATTGCAAGTCCACCCTTCTCTGTGTCACAATCAATCTGCAACATATGGGAGCCCTTCTCAATCATTTCCGGGTAGAATTGATGGTCCCAAGCACTAAATAGAGAGTTTGTCACATAAAGGCGTTTCCCATCTAAACTGAGCTGAATCATTTGTGGTCCTCCCCTCAAGCGCTTACCCTGCAATCACATATCTCAGTCTTTAGATGTCACTTCATTGAATCTCAAATTAAACATGCTTGCTGAATTTCTCCACATGATTATAAATTGTGTTGGATACTATCTTCAAGCAAACTAGAGACCAACATCCATCTGTATTTTGTCTACATAAATATGAATTTAAATATTTGTGCAAGTATAATTACACGTGTGTTTGTGAGAAAGAGATGGAGTAATTACTTGAACATCAGGAACATCAGACTGCCATAGCTGTCCATCTTCTTTCTCCACGACAACTTCATTCCCCTTACGAATTAGACCCCCTACCCATACTTGGCCAGTCAATACAGGGTTTGCAGGATCTTCAATGTTGTACTGTCGAATATCCCCATGCAGCCAATTTACAAAATAAAGAAATCGATCATCTAAGGAAATAAGAAGATCAGTTATCAGCCCCACCATCTCTGGCACAATCCAGTTCTTAACTTTCAATGGTGCCACTGATATCACAACCTGGAAACAAGACAGCATATTGATGTTATAAAATCTTGTTCAATTTGAAAGTAGAGATAGTTTCTATATAAAAATGATGTGCTTACACAAATACAATACCCACTCCCTCCCACCAACTGAAAACAAATACATTGCTGTTATTGGAAGCGATCAGATTATACACTGATTTGCTTCTGAAACTCTATTCAGATTTTCCGCAACCGTACAGTCATCAGAAACCACCCCACCTTCCCCACACACAAAAAAACCAATATTCTATAAACCATCTTCTCTTTAACAGCTCATCACTGAAATTTATTGCATTAATTCTATAAGAAACCATCGCATAGGTCTTTATCATACCTCATGGCCCCATGAACCATCTGAAGTCTTGAAAAAACGCACCATATTGCTGCTTAAAGCACATCCTACAAAACCTGTATCTTTAGATGGATCATGAAGAAATCTCACCTGTAAAATGGTAGATAACATCAGCATTTGCACCAAATTGGAGCTATAGTGGAACAAAAAAAAGATTACAATCATTGTCAGAGGAAATGAATCTCATTTTTATTTTTAGACCAACCTAAAGCACATCACTTTTTAATTCAGTTTCTTCTGAAAGGAAGATTTACTTTATTTACAATCATTTTCATAGAAGATGAATCCCAATTTTTTTTTGACTAACCTAAAGCATCTCATTTTTTAGCTCAATTTCTTTCTGGAAGGACAATTTACTTGAAATTAAGAATGAATGAAGTACCGGAAAGTGGGAGTGACGTAGATCTTTTTTCTTTTTATTATTTTTTTGCAAAAATACTGTTATGTATTACCATGAGACTACATTATATATTAAGAAGAATGTGGCATCAAAAGGCTTCCGCCGCCCCCTCCCCCCCTCCAAAGGGAAGCAGGAAGGGCATGCAATTCTTAGTCACCCAAAGTGTTTTGGATTTGCTTGTTGTAAGCTTTTCATGGATGAGTTTAGAATCTTATGAAAGCTCACCTCCAATGGTATGAGTCCTTCGTTACCCAAATCAATTGTTTGCTCTAATGTGCCATCAGGCCAGCTATACACAAACAAGTGCCTTCCATATAATCCATCTGAAACATGTTGAGGATTAAATCCTTTTGTAAAAGCTGCTGGTGCTCCCCAGGATGAACTAATCATTGCCTTGTGCTGTGGTTGGTACCAAAAATCATAGCCAAACATAGGACTGTGACCTGGTTTCTCCCACCTGCGAATATATTAACCACTAAGACATCACCAAATGTTTTATAAATATATTGACAAAAAGTCAACCTTGAATCATAGTGTGAACATCTGCAATTGGATAGCCAATCAGAAAGACAATAAATAAAAAGTATTGATCATGATTTATTGCTTACTTCATCCAAATGAAGTAAACGTTTCATACAACATAGTCTAAAAAACATTGGTCTGGTGTTTCTTTAAAAAATCAGTGTGTTTATCATTGAAAGAGAGTGTTTTGATACTTTTTGGCCATTGGCATATTGAGGAAAATAATCTACCAACACAGTTTTGGTAACTTACATAGATTTGACTTTAAAGTTGCACAAGACTCATTTCGCCACAAACAAGTAAAGTCAAAATCTAGTAAATTATTGAGAGGGTTGTAGTCCAATTAGTGTGGATGATGGTAAAGTGTGTTGTTGAGCACATGGATTACATAACCGGCGAGTAACTGCCGGTTATTCAGTTACTCGCCACTCAAACTCATATGTGGTTAACTGCTACTCAAACTCACGGAAAAAGAAACCACTGGTTTTTTGGCCTATGATGAGTACTCGCCATTTACTTGCTGAGTACTTGTGAGTAATCGTGAGTACTCAGCGAGTACTACCACAGGTCTTGTATGCTGCAAAATCGCGGTAAACAATGTTAAAATGCAAAAAAACTTGGAAAACAATGCCAAACACTGCAAAAACATAGAGATTTGTCTTGTAAATTGAAACACACCCCCTCATTGCATTCACACAAGATTTGGAGCATTCAAGAGCAAATTGGAGGGAGAATTCAGCAAAGCAATTTCCAGCGTAGTACTTTTTTTTTTCTTTCAAATTCTGAGCATGTAAAGGAATTGTAATTTAATTATTTGATAAATATTTCAAATTTTAATATTTAAATTTCATGCATTCCATTCAATTGGGTTCAAATTTCATGCATTCCATTAAATTTTAGTATTTACAATTTATGCATAATTTTTTATAATTTTTTATTAAAAATGTTTTTAAACTATTATAATTTCTGTTTAGCATTATAATTTGTTTATTGTAGAGATTTTTTCTCAAAGTTTTTAACTTGTTCGTTAAATGTATTTTAGTTTCCGTTTATAATTATAATTTATTTGTTGTATTTTAATTTGTGCTAATGTTTTTACTTTTAATTTTTTTAATGTTGTTTTGAGCATGTTTGCAGGTTATCTATTAGCAAACAATGACATATGTTAGTGCATTGGGGTCAAATTCAGTAAGTGGTGGACAAAGTGGTCCCCTGATGCTCAAACGATTGCTTGGAAGTATGTCATGCGGATTGAAACATCCCAGACAGTTTCAATTTGTTCATTTTGTTCAAAGAGAATGTCAAAAGGCATCAATCACCTTAAGTATTACCTTTCGTGCATTCATTCCCATGACGTCACGCTTTGTCCCAATGTCACAGAAGAGGCAAAATGAAAAATGATTGTAGAGCTTGCATTGTTGAATGAAAAAAACTAGAGAAGGCAAGGATGCAAGCAGCTCTAACAACAGTCATTGCTCTCACATCGGCAGAAGAAGAAACAACTATGACAAAAATTGTGGGCTCCAATTGTGGTCCACGCAAACGTCATGGCACATCTTCATCAAGATTGAGTCATATACACTCATTTTTGTGCTTAGAAACGCATCTATGGGCACAACTTTTGCTATAAGGTATAGGATGGAACAAAGAAACACATGGATATAGAGAAAGCATGCACAGATTTTTGGTACTTCAACAACCTTCTCTTCAACATGGTGAAGAGTCTGTATTAAGAATATTTGGTGGCAACATTACAATTATAAGAAAATGGTACAAGGCACCCTCTCCAAGAGACTTGAGTGGGAGGTTGCTCCAGAATGTAGTTGAAGATGCAAAGATAATTATAGAAGATTAGAGAAGTTGTGACGTAAGTTCGAATGCACCATTATTTTTGATGGATGCACAGATAGAAAAAATCATGCCCTCATCAACTTTTTGGCATCTTCAAATGGTGACCTGATTTTTTTAAAATCCATTGATACATTTAACAAGATGAAGAATACAAAAACTTTGAGTTTGATGCTCGAGCAAAGTGTTTTAGAGATAGGCATCGAAAATGTTGTTCAAGTTGCCACAAACAATGTGGCAACATATGTGGTGGATATGAGGAATCTCAGGGAGAGACATCCATCAATTTTTTGGACCCATTGCCTTGACCTTATTTTGGAGGACATAAGCAAACTTGATTGGGTGCAACCAGTTGTAGAAGCTAAAAAAATCATGAAATATATATACAATCACCCTTAGGTTCTCAACTTGATGAGAGAGAACACCAAGGGAAAAGAACTTATTTAAACAGGGGTCACCAAGTTTACAATGAATTTTTTTACGTTGCAAAATATTTGCAATTTGTTGACTCTTTTAAAGCAGATGTTTGTGTATTAAACATGGGTGGAATCATCATATTTCAAGAAAGTTGAGAGTCAAGGTTGGAAAGACAGTTTTCAATGAGGCCTTCGAAAAGAAAGCTACAGAGATTGTCAAATTAACTTGAAATTTTAATTTTAATTTCAAGTCATTTCTCTTATTTTAAATTTTTAAAACTTAAAGTATTTATTTTATTTATAAGTTTGTAACACTAACTTTAATTTGTTTGTAACTTTGTAAGTGTCAGAGCCTTTGGGTAGGGTTTTGCGATTGGTGGATGGGGAGCAAAACCCAATAGGTTATATTTATAAGGTCATGGATAAGGCCAAAAAGACTGTCCAAAATTATTATAGGGGGATCATGTCATATTTGATCCCATTTGAGAGTTGATTGATCGGAGGTGGAACGATAAATTCCATCAATCCATCCATGCAATGGGGTACTACCTTAACCCCAGATTTTTTTCCTCCAATGGCTTCGTAGATGCTAATGGAGAGGTTATGGAGGGGCTATCAATATGCAATAAGAGTATGACCCCTGATGTTGAGGTAAGGGACCTCATTATTGCAGTTACAAAGCTACAAATAGAAAAGGAGGAGACTCTTTTTTTAGCACTAGCTACCCAACGAAAAGCCATGCAATCACCAGATAAAAGAAAATGAAGTCTTTACTTGTACCTCAGTTACAAATTTATAATTATTAATTACTTACAAAGTTTTGAATATCTTGTTTGCAGGGTCGTAGTAGGAAAATTGAGGTGGGAATACCCCACATCTTTAAAAGTTAGCCCTCCGCATTTTACCTCAACCTTGTAGCGCTTCTAGATGTGAGCACAATTGAAGTTTGTTTGACACCATTCACACGAAGAAGCACAAGAAGTTGAGCCAACAATGCCTCATTGACATAATTTTTGTGCAATATAACTTTCAACTTTGCACAAAGAAGTTGTAAAATGCATCAGAAGACCCTATCGATATAGATGAGATCGATCCCTACGATAATTGGATTACACAGAAGGAGGCCCCCATGTTCACAGAGAATGAGATTGTTGATTTCGAGAGGCAAGCTATGGAAGGTGCAACTACAGTAGAAGAAGAAATTGGATTGGATGACATTCTTGAAGATGAGGCAAAGGTAGAGGTAGAGGTGGAGCCATAGGCACAGGTGCAGGCAGCCTTTTAGGCAAAACGAGGCGAGGCAGCCGAGTGAGAGGACTAGAGTTTCTCAATCTCCCTTAGCTTTCCAGAGTAGGGAAGAAAAAATCATAGATTCTTGTAATTTGTATTTGTAGATTATTGTATAAGACTATAAGTATCAATAATGAGCTTGTTGTTGACATATTAACAGTGTCACAGTTGTATTCGTATGATTATGCAATTTTGTACTTTATTTGTATTCAAATCTAATAGAAAACACTTTTTTAATGTTTTATAGACTCATTTGACATATTTTGCTTCTGCAATTTCTAAAAAAATTATAGTTTTTTTGATAAATTTAAGTATTTTTTGCTTTTGTTAGTTACTCCCAGTTATTCGACCAGCTCTGTCGAATACTCTCCGGTTACTCAAAATTTCCCCTTGGCGAGTACTTGCTAGTTACGATTATGTGAACTATGGTCAAGCTATAGGGCAATAAATAAATCCCAGGAGATACCAAAAAGAGATGAGGGGAATGAAATTGGGTTCAAGTCGCAGGGGAATTTGGCAGAAGGGATACCCCCCAGTCCTTGGCACTAAGATGAGGAAGATCGATTCTTCATGCGCCTGATACCAAAAAATGCTAAAAGACTCCAAAGGATGAGGATGTTTATCCTTCAATAAATTTTTAAAAAAACCATCACGTAAACAATATCATGATTTAAATCGGACAATTATTTTTTTCAATGTGGCTTTTGCAGTTTTGCAATGCTCTATGGGCTGAAATCATTTATACTAGCAGAAATACCTTTTGCATGGAAGTTGTGTTACCAACAGGTCTTTTTGCATCATATATACTTGAACCAGAATTAATTATTTGCAATAAGAGGATTTACACCAATAAATATTCTATGTACTGTTTTCCCTGCACATGTTCTTGCCTTCGAAATGGGTGGATAGAAGAGGTCGAAATTATGAATTATACCCAAAACAGATGATTACTGGCTGCTGCTTTCAGTTTGCTTGGTCTTTTCATCTGAAATGCCTTCATACACATTGAAGTTGTGTTGTCAACAGGTAGTTTTGCATCATGTATATTTGAACAAGGTTTTATTATTCGCACTGAGAGGATTTACAATAAATATTCCATGTACTGTTTTCCCTGCACATGTTCTTGCCTTCTAAATGGGTGGATAGGAGAGGTCGAAATTACTAATTAGACCCAAAACAGACAATCACTTGCAGCTGCTTTCAGTTTGCTTGGAATTTTCATCTGAAACACCTTCGTACTTAATACTAATAGTCAATACCATCTACGATTCTGGATTTTACATTTTTGCAACACATTAGGAAGAAGATATCCAGCAAATTTTAACTTCTAAGCATTGAAATCATTTGTTTTAAGTGGAAGCCAAATCTCTTTTGCTTGGATAAGCAATCAGCGCTTCATGTTTTTTAAAGGTGATTTTGTTCTTGAACGAGATTCTTTAATTTGCATTGGCTGGATACATTCACCAGATATTTTGTGGACCAGTTTCCCTTAACTTGCAAATGTTCTGACTGTGCACACAGTGGTGAGTAAAAGGCGACCAAATTATAAATTAGGCACCAACGAACAATGACAGAAATCTACAAGTATGAAATTGACATATAAAACAAGCTTGTCTGTCTAAAATTATTTCTGCTGGTAGGGAAACGTAATTTCAAGCATAGAGTCTCAAGTTCCCAACTTTGAATTTGATCATTCCAGAGCAAACACAAATTCCTATATTAATATATATGCATATCTAGAAGCTGTGAAATTACCTTCCTTTCACATTCAAATCCGAATCTAAAAGCAGGAATCCATTGCCCTCTGCATTCCCATCTTTGTCTCCAAGACAAGAGATTAAAATCTCACCAGTTGCAAGGCAATGAGCTGTGTGAGGATATGCCAGCCCAGTCTTGGTGTAAATAGTTTCTGGCTCAAGAACTTTGTAAAGGGCTGGCGCTCTTGGATCCTTTACTGTATCAACAGCATAAATACGGCCCGATCTGCAGAATCAAAGTTTGAGATTTTAGAATTGATGCAATTTATAAATGGCGTATTTTTTCAGAAATATTCTTAGGTTTCAGTCTTCAGAAACTCTTGAGGGTGTGGGATAGGGGTGGATCGAATCCAACAATAAAAATTTCAGTGTGTAATGTGAGGATGAAGTAGGAATTTGTTCACGAGAAAAAAAAACAAGAACAAATATTAATAATTCTTGTAGCATTCATTATCTCACCAAAATCAAACTAAAATCTTATGACATTCTTACAAGAGAATATAGAAGAAACATATGCTAACATGTTCAATGTTAACTTACACCAGTGACGGTAAAATGAGATAACGCCTTTGTGCAGAAGCATCCCCATGGCAAGAGCTGCATGCATTCCATCCAGAATGATGTAACTCATCACCTAAATGAGGTACAGGCAAGCGATGCACCACCTTTGAATAAGTTGGGGACTTTGGATCTACATCCACTGTAGCCAAGTAGTCAGGCTTTTCTCTGCCAGTTCCTGGAAAATGTTAGAATAAAGCCAAGTAATGTGTCAGCCAATACAGAAATTGTGTCAATGGCATGATCTTCAAAGAACAAAAAATAAGTAAAACTAATATGAAAGCATTATCGCTAAAATAACAAGAGCTGATGGTTATTAATATTTATCATTGTTATCTTTTGCAAATTAAACCAAGATATTCCAAAGAAAGGGTAAGCACACAAAGCTCGCATTAGCATCCTTCAAAACCTAGAAGGCTAGAACTATGATAAATGCCAATTATAGGCAAGGGACTCGATGCAGGAATTTAACTAGCTTTATAATAATTGAGTTGGAAAGGGCTAATTCAGTGCTAGCTTTATGAAGGATAGCACATTGCACTCATATAGTTAAAAGATAGAGTTTTATTCGATTTTATATTATTGTAATTAAAACTGCATATACTTTACATAGAAAATCAGGATAAAAATTTGTCTAGGTTAAGATAGAAATAATGAGGAAAAAATTGAATATTTACTTGGTTGGCTGGTGATGTGCAGCAAAGTTGCATTGTGAACACTGAATATTGTCCTTTCAAAACATAAGAAGCTTTATAAATATGTTGTGTAGCCAGTACCAAATCTTCGATCCATTCCTGATCAGGCAGTGTATTTTGTTGGATCTATGTGGATGAATTGACCCTCTATATAATATCTGATTCTCTCTAAATAAGTGAACAACCTCTGTCTACACGTGGCTTCAATCTAAAGTCTTTGGATTATCTTCTTTGCAATTTGTAACTTCCCCCCAACATCATTATTCTTTGCTATTCACACATATGGTGATTCTTATCTTGACTTATATGATTAAATCTAGAAATTTCTCCTTTCTTCTCCACCCTCCTCCGTCTCCCTTGGGGTCCTCAAGCATTCATCACACCAGGATTAATTTTGATGTTAGGTATGCTAATGCCTATGCGGCCCGCCTTTCTCAACTTATGTCCGACTATTATTCCCTCTTTATTGTCATGGCAAAGAATGACTTTTTATCTCATGTCCCTCGGGAGGCTTCCCTGCACTCATTTTCTTACACACTACACCACTGCAAAGCGACTTGGCCCCATGGTACTTGTCCCATGAATCGTTGGCATGATGAGGAATGCAAAACCATGCACAGAAGACTTTTTTCTCCTATTCCATGATCCTTCTTCCATCTTTCCCAAGTGCAGTGAGTATTTCCATATCCTTCGACAAAAGAAACATGAGTTTCTTGTGTCTAGGTGATATTAGCTCCTCGATTCCCTCCACAGTTCCCCTATTACATTTTGGCATACTCTCCTCCCAAGAAAATTCCCGTCTTTTCGAATTGACTCCCAAACCAAGACCTGCCTTGCTAGTTCTCTTTACTATATCCCTTCTCAGTCTACTCTTTAGGTTTCCTTACCTTAAACTTCCATTCTTTTAAATTTTGTCCTGTTTTCCACTGTGTTTAGGAGGATTAAGAATATAATTAGACAAGGAAACAGGTGCTTTAAGTTAAAATCAAATCACTATGCACTCCTTTGATGAGTCTTTCCAAAAACATAACAAATGTTGTAGAGAAATTAGGACAAAGTTAGGAACTTTAGGGCAATCACTACATCCAGTAATCATGTTGAGGCTAAACATCATTATTTAACACAAATCAATTTTTCTCTGCAGAAGACCAGTAAAGGTTTTCTACAATTCAGATTCAGTGATGCTTTATCTTTTCTGCCTTCAAAATATTTCAGAGTTTTCTACCCACACAAAATCCTGGAACTCTGTAATGTTCCCCAAAATTTGTTTTACTGTCACATTTTTTGCTTTGAATGCAACGTGTTTTTATTCAGATAACTTTCTGCATCAAAACCTGCAGGTTCGTGTGGTTAGATACCTTTTGTTTGTATATTCTTGTATTTTGCACTTTTTATTCCTCTCATGCTATTTCTCTACTAACTGCTTTAACTGTTGCCATTTTCATTACTAACCCCCTATTACTATATCCTATCCACTTCTCATTGAAAGCTCTAATTTTAAGAAATAGGAAGCGAAACAATGATGGGGTTCCTGTTTGGGCAGATGATCTTGATTTTGCAATTATTATATTCACTTTCACAAAGAAAAAGGTCATATTATAAAATTGCTACGTGAGAGACCAGAGTATTTCAAGACACAGTTAAGTGTCATTATACAAGAATGGAGAAGAAAAATAATGGTGGTGCGAAAAGCAAGGATTAAAGATCACAAAATAATCCAAGTATCTGTAATTTCAAAAAAGGGAAATGAGAAACAAGGTGGGAAACATGATAGCAACAAGAAATGGCAGGGGTCAGTAAGGTTGCTAATAATGACGTGCACATAACCTCGTAGAGCATAAGTTATTCAAACAGAAAACCTAGAAATGTAAGTTCACAGAGAGCAGGGATGAATTCTTTTGCATTTGGAAAGCGATCCTTGTTAAGAAACAGTATTCATATCTGATATGATTTAAAAATAAAAAACATCATCTCCTGTAAAGTCACTCTTGATTGACATCCTTTGATGAATAGCGGGGGAAATAGTTTTACAGCAGACGAGAAGCAAGAAATTATGTCATAAATTCTTTTAAGAATATGAAAAGAGAACTATTAGAAGCAGGGTAGTTGTTAATTTTCTCTTACATGGATGAGAATGTTTGAGATGTTGAATTTAAGAAGGATTAGATTATAAAAGCATCTGCCTATTTTTTTACACCATCTTTTCCAATGTTTCTTCCTAATACCCACCACTGGGGCAAACCTCGAAATAAAAGGCAGAGGTAAGTATTGCAAAAGATAATATATGTAAGGACTAAAAGTATCTGTTTGAGAAAACATGAGGCAGTACAAGAAAATAAACAACCATAGTCTCATCTTTAGGAATAGATATCATGTCTTCTAACAATGACCCGTCAAGCTACACACCAGGATTCAGTTCATTGGACAAAAGATCTCTGCCACTAATGATACTTGAAAACCTATACATTCTTAGCATTTTATTGGTGTATGTATCAGAAGCAGAAATCATTGCTTTCCTGCTACAAATAATGATACTTATGAAAATCTGTAGCATATGTTGATACAAGAATCAAGATTTTGCTATGTTGACTGATGTGCCTACCCCTCCAAGATACACATTTCCTGTATCCTGTTCAGATAAAGGTTCAGATACGACCCAAATATAGTTCATATACATATCTGTGCCCGAATATGGCCTGATTACAGACGGAGACATATTGGATACAAATGGTACAAAATCGGAGTCGTTGCCCATGATTGTTTTTTTTTCAAAAAAAAAGCGGGGATTTTTTTCAAAAAGAAAAGAAAATAAAAAATGCGATTGCCCCTTAAAAAAGAGGAAGATCTCCAATATTTTCACATGTATACTTTATGGTTCAGATGCGGCCCAACTATAGTTCATATACATATCTGTACCCAAATATGGCCTGATACAATAATGAGACATATTGGATACAAAAAGTATGAAATCGTAGCTGTTGCCCATGATTTTTTTTCCAAAAAATAGAGGGAAATCTTTCAAAAAGAAAAGAAAATAAAAAAAAACGATTGCCCCTTAAAAGAGAGGAAGATCTCCAATCTTTTCACACATACAGCTCAATATTTGAGCTCATATTTAGAATTTTGGGATTGAGAAACTTGTGTTCTGAAATTTCCATGTTTTATGCTATTCTTTTGCAGGTACGAGTGTGTCATATTGAATACAAGATTTTCTAAAAATATGTGGTACCAATATTTAATACTATACATTTGCACCTACCCATTCCTGTATCCATGTAAGTGTAACTTAGTAATTTTTAACTATAACCTGCAATTAGTACAGAAAACCCCAACAAATAGACTTATAACTTTGAAAATTAAACTTATCATAGAACATACAAACCAACAATGCAAACAAATTGCTAAGAAATTTACTTCAATCTTGCAAAGGATCAATATTTAGAAATAACCCAAAACTTTACACATGGGCAGATTTCGGACACCCCAAGGAATGGACTTGAAGATCTAGCTTGAATTTCACTTATAGAAGAAAACCCACAAACCAACTGCTCTCCAGCCACAGCCTTTGCAATTTAATTATAGAGAAAACATGCTCATTTTATATCAAGTTTCTCTTTATTATAAGGTGGTGGGAAGATGCAAAAGATCCCTATCAATTACAAGTACCTGCATATACAGCTGTTACATAAAG
Source organism: Torreya grandis (assembly GCA_037957365.1). NCBI lineage: Eukaryota > Viridiplantae > Streptophyta > Pinopsida > Cupressales > Taxaceae > Torreya > Torreya grandis. The sequence goes on from JARHVA010000083.1 coordinate 8,126,784, forward strand.
AAGTCTCTCTTGAGGGCCGCTCATTGCATCTTTAGGACTTGCATATCCAGGTCCACCTCCAGCACAACACCCACTTTCAAACTTCTCCTCAACTTTAGTTACAAGCGATTGAATTGTTGAGGTCGCTTCTGTTAATACACTAGCCATGTTGGACTTTGCTTTACACTACATACATAAACAAGGAGGAATCATAAACAGTCAAAAACTGTATGCAGACAAAACAAGTGATGAAATTAAATGAAAAAAAGTGCTATGATAGTATCCATAAGAACTGTAATCTGTGTATCACCAATGAGAAATAGATATTTTATGTCCCCAGATAAAGAGAAAATTCACAAATACTTGGGGCTTTATAAATAGACAAAAATGAGGCTCTACGGATTTTCAAGGACAAGGAGATGATATTTAGTGGCCTTATTGCATCACCAATGAGAAATGGATGTTAAATGTCTCCAGCTAAAGAAAAAAATTCACAAATACTTGGGACTTTATGAATAGACAAAAAATATGCTCTACAGATTTTCAAAAACAGAGATAGTATTTAGTGGCCTTATTGTAAAGATAAACAGTTCATTGAAATAAAATATGGAAAAAGAAAGGAAATGGAGAATATTGCAAAAATATATCAAGAAAGGACTGAAAGAGAATAGCAAAGTAGTGTGCTTGAACAATACAGCTAAACTGGGATTAAGATATCTAGTAAAGTGTTGGTCTAACAGTCGGTTTTTAGGTTTAACAGGTAGATTTGTTCTCATACATCTTTTGCCCAACTCGATAGTTAACAAACTCTGCTTTCCATTACTGGCTGGAATTTTCATGATCTCAATGCATTTTCAAAAATTGTTGTTCCCTTAGAGGTATTTTAGCCCCAAATTTTTTTATTATTAGCTCAGTTAGATAATACAGTCTTTGTTTGCTAATCTACTATGAAAAAACGATGCTACCAAAATAAGCCCAAAAGTTCCTTCTCTGAACCCTTGATGAGATTGCTTAACATGCTGTACAGAAAAATTCATGTCATTAATTTGGAGGAGGAGCTTGATGTTTTGTGAGAATTTTATTCTATCCTTGAAAATCCTGCCACTACAGTGCGTGATCATTTGGAGTCTTTTAACTTAAGAACAAATCATTTTGACAAGTAAGCCAAACAACATTAAAGTAAAGAACGTCATTTTATTCAACTGCCCATTGTTAATTGAGCCCATGGCCTTTCAGGAAATTGTGGATGCTACCATTGCTCCCATTGAGATAAGCCATGAGACTATCATCCTTTCAAACATAGATCCAACCAACAGGTTTGTGTGTAGGCCTCCAGAAAAGACTTTAAAGGAAATTGAAATCTAGAAGGAGGATTATCGCTTTGGATAACTCAATGGATATATGAACATTACACATGCCCATTTTTACTACTGAAATATTGAGTACCACTTGAACCTGAGGTTGACCCATCATAACTAAAAACTAAGCCACATGCCCATTTTTACTACTGAAATATTGAGTACCACTCGAACCTGCAGTTGACCCATCATAACTAAAAACTAAGTGCTGGATCACACTAAATAGCCTGCACTTGAACCATCATAGCTAATTGTCAATGATTCCAACAACCAAGCAAAAAACCCTAAAAAGACGCAACTTTGGACATGTATAAAAATTTGGAAGGAATAACAAACAATTAGACCTTATTCATTTTGTATCACTAATCACCTAGGGCCTCAATGTCGGTGTCCCCAGTAAGCTTAGCGACAAAAACCATGTCAATTGTGATCTCCAATACTATATAAAAGAAAGTTTACAGGCAGACCCTTTTTTCTTGAAGGACGCCATAATTATAGTATAGGACATGTTCATATTAGAGTACAAAACCTCAAGATAGTCCAATGTGCTGAATTAAAAAGTATAACGTTGGATAAGGCAAATTGCAATAGAATTTGCACTACCCCTCTTATGCTTAATTAAAAGATGAAACTTTTGGAGGTAGATAGTACTCTTCATAAGGTACACACATTAAATTCTAAACTGCATCTATATGAACTACGAAAGATTATCATCAAAACATATTCTAGTCTCCTTACTAGGATATAGTGTCTCCATTTGTGCATCATTTTCATGACTACATAAAGGTCACAATCATAGGTCAAATGTCACTCACTGCATCAGTAAACGTTTCTATGTGAAAGATGATAGGATGGACATGCTACAAGAGGACAGCTCCCATCGGCATTCATTTCAATTTGAAAAGATTTGTGTACATCTAGGATCACAAGAAATTACACAGCATAATCAACACTAAAATTCCTCAAATTCTCACTATTGTTAAAGTTATAATTAGCTATTAGTTAATGTCTAACTAATGGGCAGTTATCAAACCTTCCGAACTGAAGTAACCACTTTCTAATTAATAAAGAGATGGACACACAAGTGTGTAAGTGTGCCACATGCCTTCCATTTCTTTTCATTCTTTCAGCTTTCATTTGATGGCATTGGTATTAGAGCCACTGTTCGAGGAAGCCCCAGGAGAAAGGTACAAACAACAAGTTGTGGGTTTGAGGAAGCCCTATAAGAAGGGTACAAACTACACACAACACATTAAAGAGGTATTCCAAATTAGATGAAAGGAACAGTCAGAACACAAAAGAAAAGAACAAAATGCCGCCAGAACACAAGGGAAAAGAACTACAGAAATGTGAGTCAAAGAACGACAAAGTCACAATGAAATGCGTTAGGGCATAAGCGATATGTCACAAAACAGAAGCAAGAGACCAGTTTGCACTAGATCACGGAAACACGATCAAAAGACAACCAAACGTGAGCATAAACGTGCACGGAGGGCAAGATAGACCAACAAAAACTCGTTAAAACCAACAAAAATTATAAGTCATGAAAACCTGCTAAATATGACCAGATCGCGAATAGCAGAAGGGTGATTTACCTAGACATAGACCAAAATGCAAACCACAAACCAGAAAAATCGTGGCAAAGTAACATGACAGGATTTGTAGTTGCATCACATGTTGCAGATTTACAGTTGCCGTTAGGTCACAGGGTATTCATGAAGTGCAATAGACGTAGACCAATAAACTGTAAGTGGTCTTTTGATAACTGTCAGTAAATCTTTGAAACTCCTTTCATAAGCAAAGTCTGAAAACATTGTTAGTAAATCTTTGAAATTCCTTTCATAAGAAAAGTCTGAAAAATATAGAAAACCATACTTCTCCAGTTGCATTATTTTTTTGGGTCCAAAAAGAGTCAGCAAATCATACTTTTCCTGGTACATTGATTTCTGAGTCCCACGTCAGAAAAGCGTATTTTTTTGTTGCATTGTATTGATTTTTGGGTCAATCGGGTTAGAAAACTATAGTTGCATAGATTTCTGTGTCAGCCCTGTACTGTACTTTTTTTGTTCACAGTCAAACGTGTATAAAACAGCCAACACACAAAACCTGGTTCTGCCGAAAGCACAAAAGTTAACTAGCCATAACTATAATGTTTGGAGTCAAGATTTTGACAATAGCGGAATATCATGATTGTGACAAAATCATTCTCAACACTGAAGCAAGACTTGTTATGAACTTCGTAGATTATGACAAACGCCATAAGGTCTTTTTGTTATTGAAGCTATCTATCAGATGACATGATTCCTAAGGTCCAGAATGTCACTTGTGTGATCTAGGAGTATCTAATTCCCTAGATCTTACTGCAGTTTACCATTGTTTCATATCCAGCCTTGCGCTAACATCAACAACACCGACAGTGGGTTCCTCACCTAGGTGCCAATTTGTAACATTGAATTCCAATTCTGCGTTACCGCACAGCTCCAGCAGTGTCAATACTATAGAACCCAACGCATCAATATCAACAATTAGTGATGACACAACATCCAATGGTTATGAAGTGATTGTTACCAACTCTTGTAATAGTTCAACTGATGCTTCATTTTCTCCATTGTTTATTAATGTACACTTCCATTCTTTGTAATTGGTTATGTAGACAAGAACGAAGTTTGGGAGTACATATGCACCAGATATATGATCTCTCAGATATTGTATAGAACTTAGCATAATAAAACTTTGCTATTACAGTTCTACATTGGTTGTCATCTTCTTCTTTGTTTTACTTGTTCTTAATGCATTGCACTTTCATATTCTGTCATTCACAAATTCGCTTCCATTCATAATCCTCTTAAATTCATTTAAATAGGTTGTTCACCGTGTGTCTCCTCCTAGGCCCTAGATCAGTGGTATCAGAGCATACACACTTCATATCATTTCTAAGTGGTATCTTGATGTATCTAAACTCCATCATTGTTTGTGTGCCCATTCATACGAGGTCTAACTACAGGAAGTTAGGGTTCGAGATTCGTGACCTTCATCACATCTTCCTTCACATCTTCAAAAGAAACACAAATCTTCGACAACACCAACTTCAAAAATGTTCCGAAAAATGATAGAGGATGCATTGCAAAGACAATGGGAAGAATTGGAATAATGTCGTGCACGTGAATGAGCAAGTATTGTTAATCATTTCTCACTATTTTTCAAGCAACAGGCTCCTTCCAACACCTCTCATTCCAATTGGTCGCTTGGTCGTCAAATGCCATACAAGGTACAAGTCAATCTAGACATACCTGTGTTTGAAGGCAAAATAGATGCAGATGCACTAGATAACTGACTTAACCTATTCTATTCATATTACACAATTAATCAATTCTCTAACCAAGAAAATATTACATTCACTCTTGTGAAAGTTTATTTATCTATAAAGAAATGGTGGGAAAACTACTGCACTTCACATGAAAATCGTGAAGATGAAGTTAACTTAGACACATCTGTAGACACATGAAATGGTTTCGTAAAATCACACAAAGAAACCTATTACCTTATTGGCAACTAGTACATCAAGTTCACTCAGTTGTACCAAGGCAAAGAACAATATGTGCAGCAATACATAGATACCTTTAATACTTTGAAGTCCAAACTCGAGATTCAAGATTCGGAACCAAAACTTGTTTTTAAATATAGGTCAGGTTTGCGACCACACATCTAGTCAAATATGGATTTCTTACAAATCTATTCAATCAGAGAAGTCCATAGTTTGCTTGCAAATTTCAAGCAAAAGCTGAGGCTAAGACTAAGACAGGAGATTCTAAGTCTCAGACCAAGCAATAGTCAAAACTTTCCAAGCAGAATTCCAAACCAAGGAATAGCTCCAAGCACCCTCCACAAAAGAAGCAACAATCATCAAATGACCAGAATAAGCAATCCAAGACTGGTAAATGGTGTTTAGTTCATAACTCCAGCAGTCATTCCAATGAAGAGTGTGGTGCTAGGAAATCTCTACTAGTATAGCTTGAAGCAGCAAAAAAAAACACCACATCATTGGAGAAAGGTAAGCAAATCATGGAATTTGAACCTAGCGCCATGGTGGGTACCGCAAACATCTCTCCTACCCCTACAGAAATAGAGGAAGTAAAAAGATTGTTCCATTCTCAAATGTGGATCAATGCTCAACCAATACACTTCATTGTTGACAATGGGAAGTCAAAAGAACTTGAATTCTCCTAAAGCAGTTCGCAGATTGAACTTGCCACTAATGTCTCACCCACAACCATACACTATTGGATGGTTCAATGCGGGATCCGAGAAACACATTACTCAACAGTGTCAATTGGTGTACAACATCAAGCCTTTTCAAGATATAGTCCTTCGCAACATCACTCCATTAGAGGTATGTTGTCATAGATGTTGGTGATGAGAGATACCATATCTTTACCATCAACATGCAGTCTATGAGGCAAATCCTATAAGTGTTGTCATAGATGTTGGTGATGAGAGATACAACATAATGGAAGTAGTTCCTAAGCTATCACTCATTAGCGCTAAGTAGTGTAAGAAGCTAGACATGTCTAGTAAGACGTTTGTGCTTTTGATGGTAAGATCTAAACGTAAAAACATCCTTGCAGCACCAATCCGTAACGCAGTTCCTCTAGCTAGAACAAAAACCTCAAATTTGTAACCACAAGTTGGAAGAATACAAGGATATCTTTTAGTCACTATAGGAAGTGCCTACACACTATGCAATGAAGCACACTATTGATTTGATCCCTGAACTACCTTTACCTAATCCTTCTTTATACCATAAATCATTTCTAGAGAATGAACAAATCAAGCAACAAATCCATGAACTCATGGACAAAGGAGATATCAGGCCCAACTCATCACCTTGCGGCAGCCCAATTGTGCTTCCGCCAAAGAAAGATGACACATGGAGGTTGTGCATTGATTACAGAGATCTCAACAAGATCACAGTGAAGAACCACTATCTTCTTCCAAGGATTGAGGACTTGCTAGACCAGCTCTACAATGCAAAATACTTCACCAAAATCGATCTTAAGTCTTGGTATCATCAAATTCCTATTGAACCTACAACTATATGGAAGACAACCTTCAAGGCCAAAGAACGTTTATTTGAATGGTTAGTCATACCCTTCGGTTTGACCAACATACCAGATACATTCATGTGGATGATGAATAACATTCTCAAGCCATTCATTACTTCATTTGTTGTAGTCTACCTTGACGACATCCTAATTTTCGACAAAACATGGGATGAACATATGTGCCATATAGAGCAAATGCTTGACACTTTGAGGAAGCACAAGCTGTATGTAAACATGGAGAAATGTTCATTTGCTATGCAGGAGACATGGTAGACACACAAGGAGTGCACGTGGACCCGGCTAAGATTCAAATCATCCAAGAATGACCACAACCAAAGAATCTCACAGAGCTCCATGGTTTCTTGGTATTAGCAAAATTCTACAAGAAATATGTACTTGGTTCTTCTAATGTGACTTGGCCTCTAAACCAAGTTACCAAAGGTGGCACTAAAGCAAAGTTCATCTAGGGAGCACAACAAAAAGCATTTGAAGAATTGAAATGCAGACTTTGTTTTGCACCAGTACTTGTGCTACTAGACCTTCAACAGCCATTTGAACTCGAGACAAATGCCTTTGACTTCACACTTGGAGTAGTCCTCATTCAATATGATCACCCAATTGATTACCACAATGAAAATTTCACCGCACCAGTAAGAAACTACCCAACCTATGATCGTGACCTTTATGCTATTGTTCAAGCATGTAAGCATTGGAAGCATTATATTTTGGGTAAGGAGACTGTGATCCACATAGATCACAAGCCACTTCAATTCTTGCAGACTCATAACATGTTGCAATAGGAGTGACATCAGAAATGGTCTTCTTATCTTCAATAGTTCCATTTAAACATCAAGCATAAGGGAAGTGCCAATCTAATCGTAGATTGTCCAAGGCATCCACTAGTTCAAGCTCTCATTTTTGTACTTGATGCATGTGGACATGAAGTCAACACATGGTAAGAATTGTATGCATCTGACATGGATTTTGCGGATATCTATCAGAACTTGTTTTGCGGTAATTCAATTCAGATTTCTATTTGCAAGATGGACTCTTATATCGCCTTGGGCACTTGTGCATTCCGCATGAGGCAGAGAGACAAAAACTAATATGGAAGGTTCATTTTAGCAAAGTTGCAAGAATTTTGGAGTTGAAAAGAATCTTGCGGTGTTGCATAAATACTTATTCTGGCCACATCTCAATTTCAATGTATCCAAATATATCAAGTCTCGTACCGCATGTGCAATTGCCAAGCCGGTTAACAAGAAGCAAGTTTGTACACACCTCTATTGGTTCCAATGAGGTCGCAAGAATCCGTTTCCATGGATTTTCTCTCAAGCTACCCTACTACCAAGCATTTTAATGATTGTATTTATGTAGTAGTTGGTAGATTCTCAAAGATGGCAAATTTTCATACCCTGTAAGAAATCAATATCATCTCTAGAAGCAGCTAAATTGTACTTTCAGCATGTATGGATCCACTTTAGAATCCCAAAAACTATCTTATCTGATAGGTATACAAGGTTCTTGAGCAATTTATGGAAAGCACTTTCATCTATGCTAGACACACAGTCGTATTGGCAATTTGAATGTCATGGTGTACAAGGAGATTGTTGTATGTAATATTGTCGTTGATGTCAAATGATAAATGTTCTATCAAGCATTAATGACAAAGGTGTTGAGTTGTGTTGAGCTGAACAGATCAGTTGTAGAGTCCTCATGGAGATTGTATGTGCACCTTGAATTCCCGAAATAGTCATATGAATGCCTCTATCAGTTTGTTGAGTATGGCTTAGTACACAATTTGTTGGTGACTACATTTGCATATATTGCAGCATCTGGAGGAAACAATCACACCAGGCTACTCAGGTTTGTGCCTATTCCTTATGGTCCAAGTTCTAAGTCATGCGGATGGAAGGAGCAAAAGTTATGCAGGTGCAAAGTAGGGCTCTGAGGCAGTTGAATGCTATCTGAACACTTAGTCGATTTTATAAGCTTGGGAATTCTTTAGGGAAAGTGCTTGGGAATTATTTCGGCAGAATTGACTCGGGGAATTCTTTCAGAAATATTGGTGAAGACAATTCTTTCGAAACAGTTGTCTGCAACATAGTTTATGAAGGAAATGAGTTTCCCTGGGAATTCTTTCAGAACAATTGTCCCAAAGGAAATGATCCGATCAAAAGTTGCCAAGGGTATTTTTGCAAAGAGCCGAAGGGTAAGTGGACCTTTACAAAAACGCTGAAGGATATGTAGACGCTTGCAAAAATGCAGAAGGGTATTTTTCAAAAGGCTGAAGGGTATGTGGACCTTTACAAAAAAGCCGAAAGGTATGTGGATCATTCAAAAGCTTCCGAAGGGATTTTTTCAAAAAGCCGAAGGGTACATTTGCAAAGTGCCAAAGGGTATGTGGATCTTTACAAAAATGCCGAAGGATAAGTGACCTAAACCAAGGCTCCGAAAGGTGCTTTACGAAATCCCAAAGGGTATGTGTCCTAAGCAAACGAGCAAAGAATTGTAGGGCAATTCAAATGTCCTAAAGGGCACTTACACAAAAAGCCCGGATAAATTGTCCCAAAATGTCTTAGACAAAAACCCTGCGAAAATTGTCCTGAAGGGCACTTTGACATTCTTTCAGGGAAATTGTCCCGAAGAGCACATAGACAAAAAACCTGCAACAATTTGTCCGAAGGATATGATTCGAAGGGTATGTGCCACAAACAAAAGCTTCCGAAGGACACTTTCGAAAGAAGGGCATAGATGAATTCTTTCGGAGAATTTGTCTAGGGCAAGTGGACGCTTACAAAGTTTTCGAAGGATATTTCGGATGAAGTATAGGACACTCACAATATTGCCGAAGGATCAAGGCGAGATTAAAGATCGAGCAAGTCTGAAGAGATCGACGAAGGGGAATCATCTCAAAGACGCTGAAAGAAATGGGATAACGTCAACATGTTGGAGTTTAACGACACAATAGAAAGATTAAAGATCGAGCATATCGAATATAATCAAAAGGAGCGAAAGCAATCCGATTATATAGGAAATAGCGAGATGCAAAAAGGAGCTTGATGGTTAAACTTGGCACGAAGAAAGAAATCAAAGGCCCACATTTAATATGTTCTCAATAGACAAATGAAGGAACAGACAAAACCTATGAATGATTACACAGAGCTCGAGATTGATATATCCAACCGATCAATCCTTGATTAAGGAAACGACGCAGTTATGACCTGATTCCAGCAGTGGCCAAAAATAGAAAAAAACGTTGAACATTGCAGTGTGATGCATGATCCGAGACATGGGAAAGCATATAAGTCAAAGTCGCATTAAATGAGAATCAAGAACTGGAACCGATTAAGTGCAGTTGAAGTATGAACGCAATTGGAGATGAAACCCTAAAATTCATTGTATTTACATGACATCAAAAACATTGTTGTGTTGTTGTTGCTACCATTGCAATTTTGAGAGTGAGTCAAACGCTGTCGATAAGAGATACATGCAGACAAAGTAAAAAGGCAAAAGAAAAGGGGGAATGAAGCGTGTCTAAATAGAATATATCCAGACAGATGCAGATAGAGTAAAAGGTTGTCGATAAGAGACATGCAGATAGAGTAAAAGGCAGAGATAAAAGGGAATAAAGTGTGTTAAAATAGAATATATCCAAACACCAAGAGCGTAAGGCAGAGAGAAAGTGAAGACATAGAGAATGTGCAGAGTTTGAGCAGTTACAAAAAAGACTTGTAACAGAGTAATAGCATTGGATTCATTTAGGAATCTGTGTTGCATTCTGAAGTTGTAGCTTCATAAATCTGATAGGTTGGTGCCATCAGACAGACTGAGTTGGTGCTCAGTTAGGAAGTGGGTGCAAGCTGCCAATATGTTCCCACATCTCTTACCACAATTACATGCAATGGGGACCATTAATCTTCAAGGAGGGGCAACTGATCCAAGAGGATCTTGGTCACTAGATCTTGTTGCAGTTTACCGCTATTACATATTCAGCGTTGCATTAACATCAGCAACATCAACATTGGGTTCCTCACCTATGTGCCAATTTGCAAGATCAAATTCCACTTCAGTGGTACCATAGCTTTTGCAGTGTCAGTATTGTAGCACCTAGCACATCAGTAATGGCAGTTAGTGACACTACAACATTCATTGGTTATAAAACAGTTGTTACCAACTCTTGTAACGTTTAAATCGACGCTTCATCTTCCTCCATTGTATATTAATGTACACTTCCAATCTTTGTAGTTGGTTACATAGACAAGAATGAAAGTAGGGAGTACATAAAAACCAAACATCTGATCTCTCAACTATTGTACAAAACTTGGCATAATAAAACTTTTCTATTACAGTTTTACATTGGTTGTCATTTTCTTCTTTACTTTCCTTGTTCTTAATGCATTGCACTTTCATATCCTTTGTCATTCACAAATTCGCTTCCGTTCATAACCCTCTTAAATTTGTTTAAGAAGGTTGTCCACCGGGTCTCATCCTACGCCCCGGATCATTGTGGCAAGTGCGTTGTGAACCAGTTTATAGAATAAATACCAAACTTCAAAGAAAAGCTGAGTTTTGTACCTAAAAAAACTATTCTTTTCCACAAAGATGTTGGAGGATGAGTCTTTACTAGAACACTTACTTTAGATGAAAAATCTCCAAGACCAACCATCAGCAATCAACAAAAAGGTGGATGATAATGATATGGTGGCACTGGTTCTAAACAGTTTACCATCCTCTTATGAATCTTTTGTGGAGGCTCTACACCTAATGGTCGAAAGTAACACTCCGACATTTGATCAAGATAGTTCTTATTTGTTTCAAAAAGAACACAGACATACACATGATGAGTCCAGTGTTGGACAAGCAGAGAGTGCACTAGCTGCTCAGTCGAAAGGGAAGTGAAAATGTATCCCTGTTGATTCATATTCTAAATATCAGGGAAAGTGTTTTTACTGTCATAAAGTTGGGCATCTCAAAAAGGATTGTCGGAAGCAACAATATGCACTTTCCCAACAAAACAGTCAAGCGAAAAATGTAGCAATAGTTGAAAAAGGATGAGGAAGATTATGCCTTTGTGGAATTGTTATCACTTTGGAGTGCACCCTGCTTGAAGATGTGCAAGGCACACCCTCACTCCAGCTGATACAATTGAAACTTCTCAGAGTGTGGGTGACTCTATGATGAGAAGAACCTCCAAAGAGGGTTGGTTCCCTTTAGATTTTTCAATAAATTTGACTACTGTGATTTTTGGGTTGAAAAGAGGAAGGAAACTTAAAAAGAAATTATAATTTAAAGTGAGGTGATACACCTGAATTGTCCAAACCCTCTGAAGTTACTAAAATCAATGCACACATATAATCAAATGAAATCTATAATTCTGTCCTTAAGCATAAATACTTCAGATGAAGGGTTAAAAACCTCTTCAAATGACCTGTAAAAGGGTGAGAAAGGGAGAGATAGGTGAGAAAGGGACCTGCAAAAGGAGATAAATCTCACTTATACGCTGATGCACAATCAAATTATACACTATCTTCTGTCAAAACTCATATTCAGAACAATAACTTCTTTATTGATGAGTGGTCCAACTTACAATTTCTTCCTTCCAACTTCAGGGATCCTTCTAAATGGCTTGATTACGCCAATAAATAAGCTTTTCCAAAACTTGATATAGCCTTAAGTGTAGTTCTAAAAGGGGAAAGGATTAGTTTTGGTTAATTAACTCAAGACTTAACACCTTTCACAATATTTAGAATATTCAATAAAATCTTTCCCTTTTACAAAATATGCATGCATCTCCAAACTTTGGCGTAGAAAATAAGTGGTGGAGCCAAGTTTGAAAGATTAATTTTTAAAATAAACAAGACTCTCCAAGAAAACTTCAAACATGTATGAATCCAAGGTTGGCGTAGAATAATGAATGGTGGGCCCATTGAAAGTCAAACTTCTTTGCATGGAAAACTACGCCAAATCTCTAAATAAGGAATTCCATTTGATTCGTTTGAATGCTGAGCTGGAAGAAAAGATATTCCCATTTGCATGGAAAACAAGAAAGATGTATAACAAGATTATCTAGTCAACTCCAAATTAAGACCAGTCAACCTCCAATGGTCTCCATTTACATGCCACATCTTGGACAGAGAACTCCACTTGAACTACCTGAAACGTTGAAAGCTTTGTATTGCATGAAAACCAAGGAGAAGCGTGATTTTGGTCAAACAATCAACTAAAGCTTTGACCAGTCCACTATAGATAGCCCTTGCTTGCATGGACAAGGATCTTGATAAGCAAGAGATGTATTCAAATTGAATTTGTTTCCCGACTTTCTGTTCTCAGTTTCTTTGTTTTTGTGCATGCATTTCTCTCGGCCTTATCTGCTTATGGATTTTGGTTGTATTTGCTTGGCTTGTCTTGTGCTCAGACCTTGCCTTTATTCTCTTTTCCCCCGGGCTTATTCTTTTCATCTTCCCGCGGACAAAAAGTCCACGGGAATTGTCTTAGACTTTGCCTCTGTTCCTGTCTATTTCCCTTAGACTTTTCTCGGGATTATTTCCCCTTGGTTTGTTCATTTCTTTGGATCTTTCTTTTGGTTTTTCTTGCTCAGTCAATTTCCCGCAAACAAATTGTCCGCGGGAATTATCTCAAACTTCTTCATTTGGACTTAATTGTCTCTTGGATTTTGTTCATTCCACTTCCCTTTGTCTGCGGGATTTGTCTAAGACTTTCCCTTGGTTGTTTGCTTTTGAGCTTTCCTCTTTTTCGAAGGAATTCCTTCGGACTTTGTGTCCGAGTCTTCATCTTGTGTCTTTTCCTTGTTCCTTCGGACAAAAAGTCCGAAGGAATTGTTCCTTTCGGCTTGCCTTTCTCTATAGGGCACATACCCTTCGAAAAAATTGTAAATGAACTTTCACGAAGGGCACATACCCTTCGAGATTCTTGCAAACGTCCCTTGAAATCACGAAGTGAACCTTCTCGAAGGGCAGATACCCTTCGGTATTCTTGCCAATGACATTTTCGAAGGGTACATACCCTTCGGGTTTTCTGAAAATGTACTTTCCAGAAGGGTAGGTACCCTTCGGGTTTTTTGGAAATGTCCCAACTCAAAAAAGCCCTTCGGAATTTTAAATTGGCCCTTTTTTCGAAATTTTGGAAAGTCCTTCAAACTTTTTGTATTTGTCCTTTGAGACTTCTGTTTTGAGCCTTTCCCGAAGGGTAGGTGCCCTTCAAGATTTTTGTAATGAACCTTCCCAAAGGGCACATACCCTTTGGGTTTCTTGTAAAAGTCCTTTTCGCTGAACTGTCCCTTCGAATTTTTGCTTTGAGTTTTCCCGAAGGCTACATACCCTTCGGGATTTTTGGAATGGTCCTTCCCAAAGGGTACATACCCTTCAGGATTTTCAAAACTGCACCTTTTCCCTGCCCTTTGTAATTCTTTCGGACCTCTTGCAAAGTCCTTTGAAATCTCCTTTCACTCGGACCTTTTCCCTAGGACAAAACGTTCGCAGAAATTGTTTCCACACTTAGCCCGAAAGAATTATGAGGAAGACAACACTTAGAAAATAAAACACTTTATATAAAATCCGAAAAAATAAACCTGTACTCCCTTCTGATCGCTTGCTTTCATATGAAAGTGAACCTACAACACTGTAGGTTAACTTTAAGGATGGTTGTAGCTATATAGACCAGTAGGTTTACTTGAACTGTTCTCTTAAAATATAACCTTAATGCCTGATGCATTAGTTGCCTTGTCACTGTGGCCTTCAAAACCTAGATTGAAGCAAATGTTTGATTGGTAATCAAACTCGACTGTAGGTACCTTCGTGAGTTGAAGGTGGCCTTTACATGGATGGCCTATTCGAAGAAGTGCCTGTGAGCATTATCCACAATCCATCGTGCATCATGTATATCTATGAAGTGTCTTTAGCCATCAATCAATCCCTCGCTTTAACATAGTTCTCTCATTCAATGAATGTTTATAGGAGACTACTGTAGGATACATCTTCTGTAGGCGTAATGGTTGTAGCTGTCTTTCACCCCATAAATGGGTTGTGTAACATTGTTGTAGGTCTTCATCATGACTGTATTTGATACTTTGACTGCCTACATATCCCTTTGTTCATGCCTTTAGACTATAATTCACCAGTTTGAACAGTTGTATAGGGGATTTGACCATTTCGGGAAAGTTTCGAATAGTAGGGGTAGTAATTTGGCCTTGATAGGCCAAATTACTCAACAAGAATTATACTCAAACAATGGTCCTACCATTTGTTGGTTCATTGATTCCGACGCATCCCGACATTTCACATGTTGTAAGGACTGGTATGTCAAATTTATTACAAGTACAAACTTTTCTTATGAAGTTTTATTAGTTGATGAACAATCATATGCAGTAGAGGGGATAAGAGATATTAGCATAGTATCTAATAATGATATCAAAATCAAAGTATTGAATGTTAGGTATGTTCCTAGAATGAATACAAATAGTTTATCTATTAGTCAGTTAACGAAAAATCCCAACATCATTGTACATTAATCTAGAAAACAGTTTATTGTGTCTGATGTCAAACAAGACAAAGTGGTTGCTCTCAGTATTGGGCAAGGTGGCTTGTATAGTCTCGATGACCCTACCACAATCAACGTAAATGCACGTATGGAAGGAGACTCCACCATACAAGATGTGCAAAAGGATGATATTCCTTATAAGCTTGTTGAACTTGATTCATTCAACTTACGTGCGATAGTGGTGGAGGGAATATACATTATAAAAGACGTGTAGGACAATGCAATTCCTCAATCTCAATAACATGCACAGGTAGTTGTGTAGGAGAACGATATGTCGAAGTCACAAGCATTGGCTCATCTTGTTGCGAGGATTTTTCCCAACAAGAGGGAATACATGAAGAGATGGTTTCTTTTCCTATTGCAAAGTTGGATTTTACTCCCACTGCTACTAAGAAGTTGGTTTTTAGTCCTACTATGAAGATGATCACATTTCAGTTGCTTCTCTCCTCAGTCACTCAGGTTGGTTTCTTGGGAAAACATTTGGACGAGGTCTTCATGGTGCTCCCTGAAGGTTTTCGAGTTGGTCATGATCATTCGGTTTGAAGGATGGTTAAGTCCCCATACGGACTTACGCAGGGTCCACGAGCTTGGTATACTTTGTTTGAGCAGCATCTCCAGGTTTCTAGATTCAGAACAATGGAGGTTGGGCTGAAGTTATCCACCAATGATGATGCATCTCCAGTCATTGAATCACCCTACAACAAATTGGTGAACAGCTTGATACATCTTATGTCCACATGGCCAACTCTTTGTTTCACTATCCTTTTCGATTTTTGTCTACACCTAAACTCCTACATTAGGTAGTTGCAAAATGTCAAACTATAGATGTGATGTTGATATCTTTAGAACAGTCTATAAATGTAATGACTAAACTCTTTGGTCCCATTGTGTATGTAAAATTTTGGGACAAACTTGGAGTAGTCTCTGGTTTAGTCATTAAGGGAGGGTGTTAAAGTTATAATTAGCTATTAGTTAATGTCTAACTAATGGGCGGTTATCAAACCTTCCCTAATGATGTAACCGCTCTCTAATTAAAAGAAAGACAGACCCAAAACTGTGTAAGTGGGTTGAATGCCTTCCATTTCTCTTTATTCTTTCAGCATTCATTTGCTAACAATTATCGATGGTCTATTGTCAAGAAGGATACTATTAAGATCCCAAGCAATTAGCTATGGTAAACATTTTCTAACCCCAAGATCAATCTTGGTGAATTGCATCTAATCTAGATGTGCACTTCAACAACAACAAATCCAAGATGCAAAATGTGCTTCATGGAAAAATAAAAAAATGGTAATATTGGTGTAAAATTGATGCTCACAAAAATTCTACAAGACTTGTCAAATGTGGTCTAGGTGCTCATTCCATAGTGATGCAAAAGCATCCAAGGTGAATAGGCAATCTTGCATCAACCAAAATTATAATAGGAGTTTTATGTAATTTTCAATAAGGATTCTTAGGCAAATTTTGGGTTCTCAAAGATCACATTTTGGGTCAAATTCCTTCTTGCAACTCTAAGTTCCAATGTTGTGGAGGCCAAGCATTACTTATGTCTAATGGAGGCCTCACATATACAAATATATGCTTTCGCGGTGGCCTCTCATTTCACTAAATATTTGTGTTCGCAACTAGGATGAAGCCCACGAACTTCATCACGAACCTGACAAATTATTAAGCAGTTCATATAGTTTCATGAATCTGCAGCCATGGAGTCTCAGAGTTCACGGACTCCACAAAGCCACATAACCAATAAAGCAGTGGCCTCGGGAACATCCCCAAGAATTCTTGAAGTTTGTGCATCGAATTCTTGTCAACCTCATAAAATTCATTTAGTTCGTGATTCCGTGAAAGGAGGGCAAGCATCACAATTGGAGCCTCCACAGATTGATCAACCTTGATAAAGCCCCATGGAATCACAAAGTCTGACAGTCTCAATATCTCCCCATGGAGTCCATGGAAGTGACAAGGGTCACAATCTCGACGCATTCACAAAGACTTCAATCTAAGCCACGGTGGGGACCACTTTGCAAACGCATGATAAAGTTTACATGGAATGGATAAATTCACAAATCCACAAAGAATATAGAGACCACGAGGACAATTTGGAACCCATTATACAGAGACCCCAGATCACGCCACATGGCACAACCTATGATCTCTGTGGCCAAAATTCTCAAATATAATCATATTGAAGGGAAACAACACAGATATTCAATCAGCGATAATTTTTGCGAGAAGGCACCAAATGGAGTGTTTTGGGTTTTGTTGGAAAGCTCTTGATGAAAGATTTCAGTTGATTGTGGCCATGAGACAACTAACTCAACCACATGCTCGTTGTTACAAAAATTTCCTCAGGAATCACAAATAGTTGGAGAGAGAATTCGAGAAGGTCGACGAGTAGGAAAATAAAAAAGATTAGTTAGTTGAGCCAAAAATAAAAGAAAATTTTCTATGTGAAGGGGAGTTGGGAGTAGTGGAGAGTCAACATATAAAAGAGAGCAATCGACAAAATAGGGGAATAAAAATAGAAAGGAATAGAGATTTAGGCCTGCAAGTGTAGTGTGAACACCGTGATCCCAAAGTTTTGTCTATGAATGTAAATTGTCTCAAATTCAATAAAGAGAGTCTGTCTTTTGAATGTCTTGTGTTGTGTCTTTGAGGTTAGAGAGTGAGAGAACACTATTGGGGAGTGATGCAGCCATTAATTTGGCCCCATGTATATTCCCATCAACAGCATATTGGTATCAGAGCAAGGTTTTTGCTCATTAGGTTGTGTGTGAAAACTCTAGTTGAATCATTGGCAAGTCGTGAAAGAGAAGCTTGCAATTGGATGAAATGATACCACACAGATAATCTCATTAGAAGAGGTGCAAGCGCAAGAGTACCTAGAGTTGCATATTTAATAGAGATGATGAGAGGAATTCAAACAAGATTAGAGGCTACGACGACAACACAAAGAAGGGGAACTCACATTGAAGACATGAGTGATGATGAAGAAGTGGAAGTTCAAGAGTTTGAAGAGGAAGATAGGGAGAATGAAGGCAAGGGAAAATTTATTAGAGTTGTTGCAAAGCTTGGAAGCAAGCCAAAGCTAGATACACCTTGCTACATTGGAAGCTTGAACCCTAACGAGCTTATAGATTGGATCATAGAGATGGATAATTACTATGATTATGAATCGATGGAGGAACCCAAGAGAGTGAGATTTTTTTGTACAAAGTTGAAAGGTCATGCATCTTTATGATGGGATCATGTACAGATTGAGAGACAGAAGAAAGGTGAGGAGAACCTCAAGTCATTAGATAGAATGGTGATGAAATTGAAGGCTAAATTCTTGCCTTCAAAATGTCTAATGAGTTTGTTCAGGAAACAGAACCTAAGACAAAAAGACATGAGCATTAAAGAATATACTGAGGAGTTTTATAGGCTCACTATAAGAGCTAGACATATAGAAGATGACCCAGAGAAGGTGGCTAGATACGTGAATGGGTTGGGTATTGTTGTTCAAGATGAGATTGGTTTACTTAACCTGAGAATTGTGGAAGAAGCCTATCAATGTGCATTGAAGGCAAAAGAAAAGTTGTCTAGGAGGCAACAAATGAACTCTAGAGGTAGAGGGAGGTCTTCAAGAAGAAGAGGAAAAGTAGTGGTGGTAAAGGACAACAAACTAATGATGGAGAAACAAATAGCTTTCAAAATCAGAATCATAATATTAGAGGAAGAGGATCCTTTGAAAGAAGAGGAGATAGAGACTTTATGGGTAAGTATTTTGGATGCAATAAATATGCTGGACACAGAGCTTATGAGTGTCTAGAAGCAACTCAGAACAGCAATAAGAGAACAAAAGGGACAATGCATATTGCCCATGGTGATGAAGAAAGTGTTAGATCTCCAACACACGGAAGAGACAGAACAAGGAGAGGCTCACATGATAAAAAGAGTGTTATTAAAACCAGCCGAGGAAGTGAATGACCCTGCACCAATAAGTCTATTTCGGACTATTTGCAAATCCATAGGTAAGTGCTAAGTGTTGTGAGGTAGTCATTGTAGCTTTAGTTTAGTGGAAGAATATAAATAACTAGATTTGCAAGCTTATAACAATAAATGATGGAAACAATAACCAAGAATGAGGACAACTAGAAAACTCCATGAATGAGACCCAATTGATATAGTTTACTCAACAAATGGTCTACTCTCTCCATCTTCATGCATTGGCCTATAAAGGCTTTCTCCATCCCCACTTGTCTCTTCTTCTCCTTATGACTCTTTGACTTCTTTTGGACACTAATACATTCATTTTCTGTTTTCTAATGACAAAGTATAGCAAATCATATTGTCCTTTACCCATGCTAACACTCACCCAAACTTAATCAGGTGTCTCGTCCTGAGACATACAAAGGCCCTAAAAATTCAAGTTTTTACACTTTTGTTCAATTAAAATGCATTTGAGATAAGCTACCTAACTGCACAAAAACAATCTCCACAGCCTCTCTGCCAAGACTACACACTCTTCTACAACTAATTAATCTCCTCCGTCTCTCTGTCAAGACTCCATGGTCTTCTACTCTACCTAATTTCCTCGGTCTCTTTGTCAAGACTCCATGCTCTTCTATTCTAACTAATTTCCTCGGTCTCTCTGTCGGGACTCCATGCTCTTCTATTCTAACTATCTATTACAACCTCAAATACATGCTATAACTTTACAATACTACAAACACTTTGCTTTGTAACCTTACAAATCTGGAACTTTACCAAACTAAAATTGAACCACCCATAAAAGGTTGTCACTTTTGCCGAGATTGATGCATCCACAAAACAAAATTTCAATGATTCAAGGAAATTCGGTCAGCCTCTTGTGTATTAACATCAAGTTTTTCATCAGCTCCAAGTACACCAATGTTCCAAACCCAAGAACCATAAATCATTTTCTCAATATGGAAGGGACTCATGAACCAAAACCCACGACCTCAACCACATGAATCTTATCCATCAATGGAGCCATTACCATTCGTTACATGGTCACTTTATAGTCTTTATTCCATCAAAATTCTCAACCATTACCAACAGTCCAGCTGCTAAATAGATTGAAATTTATTCCACCCTTATGACAGGCCAGATTTTAGAATTCCAAACCCATAAAGTAAGCAACTTTGTGCCCGCATGCAATTTTTCTTACATATAGAAATCAAGATTGAATGGGCAAGTAGATGTGAGCAACAAAAAAATTTCGCTCACCTTGATTACTTTCTCAGAATAGTAGTAACTACAAACTAGAAAACTATTAACTTCCAATGAAGAGTCACTTTTTAAAATTCCTTATGTGGCGTGCTATTTAGGTATTAATCTCAGTCTTTCCTCTGTAACACTTCCACCTGCTACTCGAATAAAGCAATATTGGTTTTAATAATGCCAAATCTTTGTGGAGTAATGCCCTTGGAATGATCTTCAGGCGGCATCATTACAGCACAAAATCCAATAACAACCATTTGGTGTGCGCACTGAGCGTCCCACCAATCATTGCAGTCCATGAAAGAACATTTCGCATTGGTATTGCATCAAATATCTGGTGGGCAATCTCTATTTCATCAACTTTGAGTTTGCAGACCACTCACCTAATCACCTTTTTGATTCTTTTGGCTCTTTCTTAGCAAATAACCAACTAGTAAAAACAACTCGCCAACAATGTATCTCCTTCGAATTTAAGATCATTTTCATCCTCCTCTAGCAAAATTTCCAACAAATTTTAGAAATGGATCCAACAATGGAATTTGATTATGCATCTCCTCCAAGTCCTAGCAAGCCTGCACATCTTTTAGACATTCTTTCCATTCTCACACACTTTTGGCCGCAAGGTGTACTCAGCGTGGTCCAAACTCATACAGTTTGCAATGCCTTAGGGCTATTTCGAGGCTCATCTTAGAGTTCGACTCTATGTGTAAATCTAGATCACCTTATCTCATTGCTCCCTGATCTTACATCAATTTCTCATGCATGAAACAATGGTGGTATGAAGCCTTGTAACACCACGAGAAACATTTGCACCATATCACAAGATTTGCTCCAATGTAAGACGAACCTAATTGAGTAGCATCGTAGCTGGTGTATTTGTCCATGACCATTCATAGCTTGCCTTCCTGTTTACATGCAACATAGAAAGTTTAGACATTCGCATACTGTGGCAACCTCTTACTTCAATCAACATAGATCCGCATTGAACCAAACCTGCACACTTTTTAGGCACGGGCTCAAATCATACACAAGCAACGACACTCACCATACTCATAAGACATGAAGCTTACGAACCTTGCAAAAGTATTCCTTCAATTCCATCCCTTGGACTACATAGTTAGTCAAAGCAAGATCAAAAGCTTTTTCGAATGTCCAGTTCATGCAAAAATCCACAAAAAACATTGGAATCTTGCCTCTCCCGTTGATTAAAAAAACATTCCAACAAAGGGAGGAGGATTTGAAACCGCAACCTGTCTTGTGCATATCTTCCTAGGCTAACCATGAGACCCTCACTCTTTATAGCAGCCACACCATTGTTAGCTTTAGTTTAGTGGAAGAATATAAATAACCAGATTTGCGAGCTTATAACAATAAATGACGGAAACAATAACCAAGAATGAGAAGGACAACCAAAAACTCCATGAATGAAACCCAATTGATATAATTTATTCAAAAAATGGTCTCCTCTCTCCATCTTCGTACATTGGCCTATAAAGTCTTTTCCACTTCCCCACTTGTCTCTTCTTCTCCTTATGACTCTTTCACTTTTTTTGGACACTAATACATTTATTTTCCCTGTTATAATGACAAATTATAGCAAATCATATTGTCCTTTGCCCGTGCTAACACATTGATAGTGGCAGCACAGATAATTTGGTGTCTCAAACAATGGTGGAGAAACATGGGCTGAAAAGGTTAGTACACCCTACCCCATACAAAGTTTCATAATTATTTAAAGGCCATCAAGTGCTGGTAAATAAACAATACATGGTGAATTTTAAAATTCGGTTCATATAAGGATGAACTTCTATGTGACATTATGCTCATGGATGTGTCATGTGTTGTTGGGAAGGCCATGACAGTATGATACAAGAGTTGTGCATGATGGAAAAGCAAACACTTACACTCTTGTGAAGGATGGAAAGAAATTCACCTTGAGTCCATCGAAGGATAAAGGAGAAGAAGTGGATAGCAATTCAAAGGTGATGATGGTTTCAGGGAAAGGAATTTTTACAGTGGTAAAGGCAGAGGAGGTGTTATTCTTTTTTGTTGCAAAACCTATATCGATTGTGACAAACACTAAGGCAAGCAATCTTCCCATCGAAATTCAAAATTTATTGGAAAAGCATGTTGATATTGTGACAAATGATTTCTCTGATGGATTACCACCCATGAGAAGCATTAGCCATCATATAGATCTAACACTAAGACAAGCTTGCTAAATAAGGCAGCTTATAGATTGAACCCAATGGAGAATGAAGAGATAAAAAAGACAAGTGCAAGAATGGACATCAATTCAAAGCGGATGATGGTTTTAGGGAAAGAATTTTTTACGGTGGTAAAGGAAGAGGTGTGTTTTGCTTTTGTTGTAAAACCTATATCGGTTGTGACAAACACTAAGGTAAGCGATCTTCCCATTGAGATTCAAAAGTTATTGGAAATGTATGTTGATATTTTGACAAACGATTTCCCTGATGGATTACCACCCATGAGAAGCATTAGCCATCATATAGATCTAGTGTTGAGACAAGCTTGCTGAATAAGGCAGCTTATAGATTAACCCCAATGGAGAATGAAGAGAGAAAAAAGACAAGTGCAAGAATTGTTGAACAAAATCTTGATCAAAGAGAGTTTGAGCCGATGTGCAGTTTCAGTTGTATTAGCACCCAAGAAAAGCGGAGAATGAAAAATGTGTACAAAATCAAGGGGCAATAAACAATATCACCATCAAGTACAGGTTTCCGCTACCAAAGATGGATGATTTAATAGATTGTTCAAACAGAGCCAAATACTTCAGCAAGATATATTTAAAGAGTGGATCTCACCAAATTTGAATAAGAGAAGGTAGTGAATGGAAAAACCACATTCAAGACAAATGATGGTTATGCCATTCGGGTTAACAAATGCTTTGAGTACCTTCATGAGGCTCATAAATGAGGTGCTGAAGCCATTCACTAGTTAAGTTTGTGGTTTTTTGTTTATATGATATTTTGATTTCCAGTCATTCCAAAGAATAAATTTGAAGCATTTGAGACTAGTCTTGAACAAATTGAAGGAAAACAAGTTGTTGGTCAACATGAAAAAATGTAGCTTTGTGCAAGAGGAGCTGGTGTATTTGGGATTTGTGATCTAAAGTGAAGGGTTAAGGATGAACCCTGAAAATATGAAAGCAATTGTGGAGTGGCATTCACCAAAGAGCATGTTTGTAGCCAAAAGTTTTCATGAATTAGCAAGTTTCTAGTAAAAGTTTGTTAGAAACTTTAGTGGTATATGTACCCCTATCACGGAAACTATAAAGGGGGATAAAAATAACTTTCATTAGACAATTGCAGCACGGAATAGCTTTCAGATCTTAAAGAAAAAGATATCCGAACAGCTAGTGTTGGTGTTTCCTGATTTTAGAAAAGTGTTCCTAGTAGATTGTGATGCGAGTGGACTAGATATTGGGATAGTGTTGAGTCAAGAAGATAAGCCTATTGCATATTTTAGTGAAACGTTGAATGAAGCAAAAAGAAAATATTCAATTTATGATCAAGAATTGTAGGCAATAGTACGAGCACTTAAGAAGTGGAAGCATTATTTTTGCTCAAAGAATACATTTTGTACACTAATCACCAAGCCTTAAAATTTATAAACAATCAAGGCAAGTTAAATCAGAGGTATATGAAATGGGTGGAATTTATTCAAAGCTATTGTTTTGTTTTAAAGCATAAAAGTGAAGCTATTAAGGTTTTGGATGCCTTAAGCAGGGGAGCTCTTGTTGTGAATGAGCTCCGACTTGAAGTCATTATCTTTGAGTCAATGAAGGAATTGTTTTAAGACGATGAATATTTTCGAGATGCATGGATAGCATGCAAAGATCCCATAGAAATGGGACCAAAATCCATGTCTGGAGGATATGATTCAAGATGGGTTGTTGTTTTAAGGGGAAGAGGTTATGCATACCTCAAGGTTCTATGAAAGAGAACCTGCCAAAAGAAAAGTACAACAGAGGCTTAGTTGGTCATTTTGGGTATGATAAAAACTTTGACACAATGGAGTGATAAGTATTATTAGCCACAATTGAGTATGGATGTGAAGAAATTCATGCAAGGATGCAAAATTTGCCAGCATGCAAAAGGAAAAAGCCAAAATACTGGGTGATATCAATAATTACATGTTTCAAACAGACCATGGGATGCGTTAAGCATGAATTTTGTTCTTGGATTACCAAGAACTCAATGACATAATGAATCAATTTTTGTCATTGTAGACAAATTTTCTAAAATGACACACTTTATAGCATGCAAGAGAACTAGTGATGCCACAAATATTGCTAACATATTTTTCGATAAAGTTGTGATATTACATGGGTTGCCAAGGAGTATTGTGTCGGATAGAGATACTAATTTTTTTGGACATTTTTGGAGGATATTATGGCAGAAATTGGGCACAAGATTAGACTTCAGTTCAGCCTATCATCCCCCAATGGATGGGAGGTTGCGAACCGCAGTCTTGGTAATTTGCTGAGATGTTTAGCTGGAGATAAACCCAAACAATGAGATTCGGTGATGGCTCAAGCTGAATTCACTTACCATAATTCAGCCAATCGAAGCACAGGTATGAGTCCATTCCATATTGTATATGGAAACAACCCAAGAGGCGTATGTGAATTAAGAAATACAACTGATCTGAGTCGAAGAAGTGCTGAAGGTGAGGAATATGCACAAGTTATACATGATGTGCATATGGAAGTAAAGAGGAGACTAGAATAAATTGGCAAAATAAATTAGGAACATGCTGATCAAAAGAGGAGAGAATAGAATTTTGAAATTGGGGATTTAGTATTGGCACATTTGCATAAGGAGAGGTTTCCAAAAGATAAATATAACATGCTCAAAATGTTAGAAAATTGGAGCTTGCAAGATTCTCAGAAAATTCTCAACCGATGCTTATGAAATTGAGTTACCAGGAGTGGATATCTTCCCAATTTTTAATGTGTATGATTTGTATCCGTAAGTGGCAAGGAATACAAATGAGTAAGAGTTCGGTATGGAATGTCCAAACATTGGTTAGAAAGAGCAACTACCAACCAAGAAAGAAGAAGAGATAGAAGCCTTTCTGAACACACGGATTTGTAAGGAGACGAGGTGAAACAAGTACTAGGAGTACTTGGTGAAGGGGAATAACCAAGCAGCTAAAGAGGAAAATTTCAATGAATGCATCTGAAGTTGCTAAACATGGAAGATCAGTCAAAGAACTCGCCACAAGTTCAAGAGGAGCTCATGGACAATTTCATTTACCATGGGTGTTTGATGCAAGAGCATCTAAGGTGAACAAGCAATCTTGCATCACCTAAAATTATACTAGGAGTTTTGTGTAATTTTCAATAAGGATTATTAAGCGAATTTTGGGTTCTTAGAGATCGCATTATTCACATTTTGGGTCACATTCCTTCTCACAACTCTAAATTGCAATGTTGCAGAGGCCATGCAGTCCTTAAGTCTAATGGAGGCCTCACATATACAAATATATGCTTTCACGACAGTCTCTCATTTCACTAAGTATTTGTGTTCGCGACTAAGTATGAAGCCCACGGGCTTCATTGCGGACCCAAAGAGTTATTAGGAAATTCACATAGCTTCACAGATGTCTCAGAGCTCACAGACTCCACAAAGTCACAGAACCAACAAAGCAATGGCCTCAGGAACACCCCTCAGAATGCTTGAAGTTTGTGCACAAATTTCTCAGCAACTTCAAAAAATTCATGAAGTTCATGATTCCGTGAAAGGACAGGGGTCACAATCAAAGCCTCCACATAGTGATTAGCCTCAATAAAGCCCCATAGGACCATGGAGTTTGACAATCTTGATATCTTCCTATGGATTCCGTGGAAGTGACAGGTGTCGCAATTGCAACTCATTAATGGAGACCTCAATCTAAAGCCACGGTGGGTATCACTTTGCGGACATGTGATAAATTTTAAATGGACTGGATAAATACACAAATCCACAAAGAATATAAAGACCAAGGGGGATGGTTTGGAACCCATTATACAAAGACCCCGAGATCACACCAAGTGGCACAATCCTATGATCCCTACGGCCACAATTCTCAAATATAATCATAGTGAAGGAAGCGACACAAATCTTTAAGCGGCCATAATTTTCACGAGAAGGCACCAAATGGGGCGTGGGTCTCATTGGAAATCTCTTGGTAAGAGCTTTTAGTCGGTTTTGGCCATGAGACAACTAACTCACCTATGTGCTCGTTGTTTCAACAATTTCCTCGAGAGTCACAAACAGTTGGAGAGAATTTGAGAAGGCCAACAAGTGGGAAAATGAAAAATATCTTAGGCCGAAAATAAAAGGGGATTTTCTCTATAAAGAAAGGGGAATTGGGAGTAATGGAGAGTCGGCATATTGAAGAAAGCAATCGACAGAATAGGAGAAGAAAAAGAGAGGACCAAAGAGATTTAGGCTTGTAAGTGTAGTGTGAACATTGTGATCCCAAATTTTTGTCTATGAATGTAAATTTTGTCTCAAATTCAATTAAGAGAGTCTTTGTCTCTATGTGCATCTTGTGTTTGTGTCTTTGAGAGTTAGAGAGTGAGAAAAGCACTGTTGGGGAGTGAGGCATCCATTAATTTGGCCCCATGTACATTCCCATCTAAACCACAGTCTTATTATAAATGAGGATGTCATCTACATAGACAACAAACAAGTGGTTTCTGGAAGGTCATGCTTTCCATCATGCACATGAAAGTTGTGGGACTCCTGGTGAGGTAGAAAGGCATCACAAGCCACTCATTCATCATCCTTGTCTTTGAAACTAGTCTTCTACATTTATTTTTGGTGAATGAGAACATGATTATAACTTGACTCAAGTCCAACTTCCTAAAGCACTTTCACATCACACAAACTTTCTAGCATATCATAAATACAAGGTATTGAGTATCCCTTATTGACAAAATTATTTCAAAGCACAATATTCAATGGAAATATGCACATCATAGATACAAGGTATTGAGTATTCATTATTGACAAAATTATTTCAGAGCATGATATTCAATGAAAATATGCAAAGAACCATATATTCTCAATGCAATCATTGGACTCTTATTCGGTTAGGAGCTTGAACAAATGTGTCCCTATTGGATGAGATGGTCTTAATTCCAATGCTTATTTTTATCCTTTAAAAAATATTTATCACACAAAAAACCATTTGGAAATGACGATCCTAGGATCAAGTCAATACTAGGTTGCTTCTAAAAATGGAGGGTGACTCTAGTGGGATCTTTTTTTTTTAATTGGTGAGCTTTTCCTTTGATGTAATGATTGAGGGATGACGTTCCATAAAATTTATTCAAAACTTGTACTTGGCCTCCATTTGAGTAAATACAATTAGATGTGTCCTTAAGGAAGAAAAATATAAGGCAAAACTACTAGAATGTAAAAATATCACGTTTCTACATGCACCATGGTTTGAAGTTTGAACCTAGGTCTTTTGCGTAATGAGGGCCATCTAAGCCACTCTACCACAATCTAGTGATCTAATTTGGTGGGATTTTCGAAAATCATATGCGGGGGACCTTTCACAACCCCCCGGGATCTCATCGGCATAGCCATTCCAGTTCTAGCTCCAGGAGTCAGACTAGATCCACTAGATCATCGCGGTGTGTTACTCCCTCAAGACAGCAGCACATGAGACAAACCGGACACTCCACCTCCTCCTCCACTGGTTATCCATCTATTTTGAGTTTTTTCTCAATGGCCTTCGATGCTAGGAGAATTGGGTCCACTCCTTGATGGACCTCTCTCATTGCTTCTCCTAGTTCTTCTCCCATCTTGGATTTCCCCACCTCTCCGTTTGGCTGAGGACATTCGCTGCGGGTTGTTCTTCGCCTCTTTCCTTTCTGGCTACCCCCGCTCATTGTTGTATTGTTTCTCTTTCAGCTTTGCTTTCTCCTTGGGAAACCGTTTGGTTTTCCCGCTTTGCTCTGACACTTTTGTACTCGGCAATCTCTTTGACCTACTTTTGTGGTCATTTGTCGGACATTAACATATTTATCTTATCTATCTTATATTATCTATTGCACCGGCCACATAAATGAGAACTTGTAAATTTGCACAACAATCTTGATCTCTCATTTAGTTGATCAACCGATCAATTTGCAGACTTGCTTCACTGAAAGAGACACTATGTATGACTTCAAAAAATAGTCCAACACTCAGTAGCATTTATCATCAATGCTAAGAATCACGCTTGGTGATCTTAATTCACACAGTATATATAGAACTCCCACAAGTTATTTCCAAGTAGCACATGGAAAATATCCGGAGCTAAGTCGAATGGGACTTGATCATTAAAAATTGTGATATATTGAAGCTGGTATTTTTTTTTGGCTTTGCTCCTTTGGAACTCTGCATTGTGTTTTCCAAGCTTCACATCGCTGACTTCAAAGTCAAACCTATCTCTTTCACAACTTGACCTTTATCTGGCACTTGAGTCACTGTTATGAGAAATTTTAGAGCATGGTAGTCACAATTGGAGTGCATGGGCACCTTGTGAAATTCATACTAATTTCTAGTTTCCTTCTTCTAATTCTATCATCTAGTTTCCTACTTCTGCTACTCCCATTGTCTAGTTTCACCATTGTTTTGGCCTGCAGTGAATTGTTTTGCTACTAAGCCTTCGTATATTGGTGGTTCTTTTGTGGGTTGTTGGAACCCATGTTTGAGGCTACTCTGCTAGATTGAATGGCTATACCTTTGAAGGGTGTTGATGCAACCAAGGAATCTGGAATTCCCTTCTGCAGATGATATGATATAGAATTTTTCATCAATATTGGATGCAAACATATATGCACCTCCAAGTGCCCCAACTTTCAAGATTCCATCTTGATTTAATATATCAAGAAGACCGCATCTCTTGAATATTTTATTACCTTTAATATCCTAGATGTTGAGAACAATCATGAAACTGAGGAACTTATGTGTTCTCTTGGACTATCTAGTTCAATTTCGACTGATGTTCTTTCCAGCACATAAATTGATCATCCTCATGCTAGATGATAGGTAGAATTCCCTGCACAAGGTTTTTACTAAATTTTTTCCATGTCTCATAGGTTCATCTTTGTCTCTTAAATGCTAGTTGTAAGAACCCCAATAATATGGTGCATTTAGTGCTATTTGAGTTGCTCAGAATCAATATTTACTTCTTCGTTAAACCAGTTAGCTGAAATATAAATTTCCAATCGTTGCAATCACTCATCCAAAGCTTCTGAATTGATTCTCCCTTGAAAAGGGGTATGTCAACTAGATATTTACTCGCAATTTTGAAAGGATTCAACAGTTTGGGAGGATGTTGTGCAGACTAGCTATAAATCTCATCTCATTGCCTCTATAATGCATTTCCAATAAGTAATATATATTCCAGTCTTAGTCTTGTTATGCAAAATGATTGTGTGTCATTCGCCTTGGAGATCATTGTGGAGAAAGGTCACTAGTTGTTGGAATTGTTGGATTAGCCTCACGCATCCTGTACATTGATCTCGTCCAAAAGGAGAGAATCAAGCTTGTGTGATCTCATCCAATATGTTGTTTTTGTATGCTTTGAACCACATTGACTTCATACAAGCTTATCCTGGGGAGAATCAAAGTTATGAAGTAAAGTACGATTCGGGTGCAAGTTACCAAAATTATGCAATGTGAAACATTGTAAATTAATTATGTCAACAAGGATAGACAAAGACAACACAAACAAGAAATAGGATTGAAATAAGTTGATTTAGTTATGTACATTTCAGCATACCTTTGAGGGGAGATGTAGTCATGTTCTTGTCTATCTAACTAAATCTTTGAGGAGATATGTAGTCATGCTCTTTTCTATCGAATTGAGAACAATGATGGACAGAATGCAATCAAATATGTTAGAATCCCTATGCAAATTGTGAAGTTTGTATATATACATTACGTTAATATTCAGATACAAGAGAACAAGAAATTTGAATTGCTTCAACTTCCAATCAGATGATATTTTTCATCAACATTCTCGCCAATTGATTTTTCTATGACCTAGATGTGTCACCGATTTATGTCACAAAGGTTGTGCTATTATATATGCTGCTAGAGTGGTATGGCCAATATTTAGAAACCTATTGGTGCTGAAGACATTGCCATGGAGTTATCAATTGCAACCACTAGAACTACTGGTATGCAAGGGCTTGCAAAGTCACGAGGTATAGTAGGTTCAAAGGAACTGCCAAGGCACCACTGAAGTAATTCTTTGGATGTGTGGGCTTGTGGATGAACAAATGGCACGATATTGTGGTCTTTCTGAAGTACAAAGTGTGCAAGGGTTGTAAACACTACATGGATTGAAAGACTTTCACTTGGTGCCAAGGGAACTAAGGAGGCACCACTGAAGTAATTATATGGAAGTGTAGGATTGCAATTGAGCAAATGCGACAAAGTTGTGGACTCTATTTAGTACAAAGTATACAAGGTATGCAGGGTAGTAGACATTACATGGGTGCAGAGATTATTTCACTTGCTGCCTGATCATTTGAAGCATTTACTCATAGAGATCGCTTTATAGATAAAATTTATTTATCAATACATAACATTGTAATTACTTCTTAATTCTCATTTATAATCATATGAAAGAGGTTTAAATTTAATAAACACGTACGGTTTATGCTATTTCACTGTAGATAAGTTACAGCTTCATAGTCTTAATCAAACCAAATCCAATTCCAACGTTCATTGCCAACAGATAAAGTAGTAAGAGATCAAATCTCCTTACAGTGAAGGATGTAGAAGCACTATTTTTAAATAAAATCTCCTTACAATCACAAGATCATGGAATCTGTGACTCCTTAAACAACACATAAGTGTCCTAACTAAAATATAAAGAAGAAAAACATGTGTCCTAACTAAAATATAAAGAAAAAAAACTAAATTAAAACAACAAACTGCATCACGATCTACAATTGAAAATAGGTTGCGTCCCAAGGAATAATGAATTCCTCCAAGTTGGTTCGTGTGTGTTTCCTTAATGAATTATGATCCCTAAATTTCAACAGAAGAATTCTATCATGATCTGGTGACAAAATAAGTTGTAACAAGAAAGGATAAACTTTGCAAGTTCATTTTAATTTAGAATCTTGACAAGTTCTGACTTTGGCAAGTTTGGGTGGAGCGAAGGCATTTACTCCTAAACCTTAAAGCCTATTCTTCACGTCCCTGTTTCATGGACATGTTAGCCTTCAAATAGCAAAACAAAATGTTCTTCCCTACTAAAGAGGATGCAAAGTTACAAAAGCATCCCTACTGCAGTTAAAGATCATAAATAGAAGAATAATGCATCCTTCATCCTTATTTACTCCCATCCTCTTTCAGATGTACGATTTTTCTCACGTATAGTAGTAATTGATATAGATTCTTTGGGCCATATCTGCCTTAAGTACTCTTGCCCCGTGTATTTTACTTTGGCACAAATTGTTGTTTTATCTTCCTAAACCTCACCCACAAGTGACATCCATCTTCATCTTGTGTCATATTTTGAGCTCTGCCCTTGTATCTACTTTGTGTTTGGTTTCTCTCAGGTTTTTGCCCTGTTCTCACAAGTGCACAAAATTTGTATTTTACCTCAATACTTGTGAACGTTTGCTCCTCTGATTCAAATTAATCACTCGGAGTGTTGTTTTATCTTCCTCAACCTCACCCACAAGTGCCATACATCTCCATCTTGCAGCATATTTTTTGGGTTCTTTTTTTCCAGTTCCCACGAGTCAAAAAAGTAATTTACCTTCCTCTAGCAGTACATTTTATTTTTCATAAGCATGATGCTTGACTGGTCGGACAGGTCAACAAAATTCCAGCAGTCTTGGTTATGGACTTAATTGAGTGACCGAGCATCATAACAGAATAGCATTATAAGCCATCTATGGTGATTGTCAACAACTTGCCAATTTATAAAAGGGAAACGTCTCAGACCCCAGCGCAGAAAGTTGGTTCTACATCTTAATATGTTATCCAACAATTATTTGTGTCACTGTGCAACTATTGGATGCTACCTTGCTCAAACAAGAAATTGCGTCTAGGCAAAAGGGGCAGATAAAACTATCTCAAACCCACATGTGGGCAGGCCTGATATGCGCCAATCAGACCCGCTCATTTTTTTGCACCCATAATGTACAGAAAACCTGTGCAAGTGTAGGTCTAAAGATGACAAGAGTGGAAGTCCAGGCTATTGAGATGACAAAGATTGTCATAAGCCCAATATGGTCCTTGGAAGTTAAGAGCCTGGCCCTTAATTCAGGGATAGCACATCTCAAAATCTAACCTTATCCCATAGCTATCACAAAACGTGGGATATGAGGATGCCAGTTTGAATCAGGGTACAGGAGTATATGAATTAGAGTATGGTTATATTCCATTTAAATATAATCACCATGAGATGCGTGTATTCCTGAACCCAAGTTTCCTTCTAACCCCACGTTATCCTAAAATCCAAGGAAAATCCAGTCGGCACTAGTACCATCTTCTTGGAATCAATGTGATTCAAGATCCTACAGTTCCAAGCCTTGTACGGTCTCTGCAAAACCTGACCTTCCTAATTTTTTCTAACATTTTCATTTCACATGCTTCCAAAAAGTCAGTTTGAAATTGCCAATAGGTGGTTACACAAACACCCTAAAGCCAGACTGATCCCCCTTTCCTACTTGCTGAAATACAACTTGGTCTACTGAATGACAACAACAAAGCACAGAAGTTCTCAGCCTCTCTATCAATTCATTCACATGTTTACACAAGCCAAATTCTGAGCCCTGTCCATTCAAAAACTCAAACAGACTCGAAATTCTAACATAAAATTTTGAACTTAAAGCAAGTATATTAAAAAAAAAAAAAAATCTGATGACCATTTACCCAAATGATTCACATCTCTACACAAGCCACGTTTTGTAGCTCTGGGGATTCAGACACTCAAACAAACCCCAAAATCTAACTTCAAAAACTGAACTTAAACCAACTATATAAACAACAATAAAAGATCGCACTGTCTACCCAATATTCAATTAGCTCACATCTGTAATTAAGTCAAATTCAGTTGCTCTGCGGATTCAAAACCTCAAACGAAACCCAAATTCTAATCATGGACTTCTCAAAAATATGTAAACCTTACCAGATTATAAGCTTAGGAAATGATCTTGTCTGATCCACCACTCTGCTTGCAATTCAAAGAGATGTTGACATAAGCTATGTATATCATATGATATATAATTCAGCAAGAATCTTTCAGAATTATCTGTAAAGTGGCACAAACTTCGGTAGTTCCGTAGGGGCTTATATGAAATGAAATAGAGATATATATATTTTAATTTATAAACTAAATTAAAAGGATAACAATGATGACACGTTGATTAAATCCCGTATAAGAGACGAAATGGGGAGTATGGAGCAGGGGTTAAATTTGACGGTCACCTTTGCCTGTCAAGACAACTTTTTATGACGGTTTTTATACTAATATCACTTTGCATAAAATATTTATTTTTTATTTTTAACTTTCATTATTTTGGTATAAATACTAAAAAATATATTTTCATATATTAAAATGATATAACAATGATATTATTGATATAAATTATTTTTTTTATTTTAAATATGTGTCAATGTATAAATTTCAATATACCAATAAAAAAAATTGTATCGGTTTTTTTTTTTTTTTTTAAATCTTTACATTTAATTTTCCCTTATGCTAAATCAAGCATTGACCTAAAGATAGAATATAATTCACTGTATAAATGAGAGTTTTAAGAATAAAAATAGAGTAGGATGAAATCATTTTAACACTAAAAAAAATCATGACCTAAGAAAGAAGTTGATGATATCCTCACGTAGTTGTTGCCACTGCCACTCATTCCTCTTTAAACACCAAGTATTCGTTCATTTCTAAGTTCTGGTGTGGGTGGCTCTACATAGAAAACAAAAACCTCAATATTAATATGAGAGTTGGACCTCAATTTTATTTTATTTTTAATTTAAAAAGAATCGAATCTTGTATCAAAAGAAACCTCAAATTATGGATATGTAATGATTGAATGGTTAATAGGTCACGCTAAACTATAAAAGCAACAAATATAAACTACATACCAAATCCCATAAAGCAGCAAAACTCTTCCATTGTTGGAAGATCACATAGCCTTCTGTATCAGCGTTCAACCCTTTTTACTTGCTTGGAAGATCACATAGCATTCTGTATCACACAACAAACATGGGGTTTTATAGACTACCCAAACAGAGTTTAAGAACACAGAGTATTTGACAATCAGGGTCCGAGAACGCATAAATTAGGAAAAGGCAAGCAAGGAACATGAATGTAATGGCAGACTGATGATCAACTTGGCAGAAGATAGTGTTTTAACCAAGAAAGATGTGAATCACGATCTCTGATGAGATGGCCAATAAATGCAACACCTCGTAGACATTATCCATACCCATTCGACTAGTGATATGACATTCTAAAACAATTTAACCTCTGATCGTGAGTCAATGTCAAATGGCACTGCCTACTGAATGCAGCGTGTTGCATTACGTACCAGTTTGCATTAAAATATATTAATATTATTGCAGTTAAAAACTCAAACTGACGATATACAACATAGCCCATTATCCGTATGTTGATATTTTTATACTAATATTTTTAAACGCCCTATTTTTCTTTTTGAACGTCATATTGACAGTGTCTCTATTTTTCTGTTCATCTGTTTAAACAGATAAAAATATTTTTTCATTGTATTTTACGGTTAAAAAAGCAAAAAATGTGTAAACAACCGCCAAATTTAACCCCTGTGGGGGAGGATATACCAACGGAAGGCCAAGTCCAAAAAAATGGCAAAACTGAAGATATGGTTGGTGACAACCTTGACAACGGTGGCCTTCCACAGAGCTAAACTGTGTCGGGTTTCACGGAGGCCCAAGTATATCGTAGTTGGCCTTTTGCGGAGCTAAACTGTGTCGGGTTTCATGGAGCTAAACTGTGTCAGGTTTCATGGAGGCCCAAGTATACCATAGTTGGCCTTCCACAGAGCTAAACTGTGTCGGGTTTCACGGAGGCCGAAGTATATCATAGTTGTTCCCACAGGTAAGTTACACTTAAAAGACATAATTTTATAAAACAAAGTAGTGTAAAATTAGTGTAAATCTAAAGTAATATTTTATTTAAAATTTATGATGACTAATAATGTCTAAATTTGTGTACATTAAGTGTTAAGTAACAATAATCTTATATTTTTGATAGAGGTGGTGGTAGAAAATTAGTTTGTGTTCTTTTTATGGCATAACAATGAATTATATGGAGAGTAGATGTTTCGTTTCATGGTAAGCTTGAGCAGTGACGAAGTGGTGGGGAAGGGCAAGGCCATACACAACATGCAAGTGGTGAAAGATTTCAAGGTGAGTTGGGTAGTGATGGTGAAGAGAAATGACAGGGTATTTCAAGTGATATCTTATACCAAAGGGCTTATATCATACCCAAAACCCAAATTTATTGTAGTTGTTGGATTTAGATGATCTGCACTCATTTCAAAGGGGTCCATAGCTTGTAATGTGGTAGCATTTTTGAGTGGTCGTTATATATTGTCAATGGTGGACGAGGATGTCATGAGTGTTGATTTGATTATGGTAGGGTTACATATCTAATGTGTGGTTTGAATAAGTGATGTAATGTTGTTCATGTGGTGATAAAACATTGAGGTATCGAAGTTTATCTGATAGTTATCATTTATCCATTCTACCAATATATTGACCCCTAAAATAATTACATCATGCATAAGAATATACATAAATGCCATACTCAAAGCCATGGAACAAAAGGCGAACATAATTGGAGCTTATCTTCGTAAGCATCTTATTTATCCCTTCTAGTAAAAAAACATAAAATCTATGAGAACATTGGTCAAGGAAAATATATTTTGAAAAAATTATTAAAATGAATATCAAATTATCGTTGTTTAATGCTTCATGCACAAAAGGTGAGATGGGGTCAACAATCATTGGTTTTGAGTGAGGTGCCACTATTGATTTACACTCTTTCACTTTACAAAAAAGCCACTTTACCAAAATAAAGTAGGTTTTAAATAGTTAAAGCAATCAAATTTTTCATGTAATTAGTTTTAGACTAATCTAAATTGATAAGTAGTGCATTCTCTACGTTTTTAGAGGAGCCATTGGATATCTAACACCTATTTTCATTGAGATGACCCATGTTTCAATCACATATTGGGTAATTGAACTAGTTCAATGACAACTACAAATTGTATTGATATATGTGACGTGTCACCAACTTTGCACATGTATCTTCTTAGTTTTCTTCGATTCCATCACCTAAAATACCCTATCATTGCCTCTCACCATTACCGCCCAACACACTTTGAAATATTTCACCACTTTCATGCCTTGTATGACCTTTCCCTTCCCCACTAGTTCACCATAGCTCAAGCTCAATGTTAAAGGAAATGTCTTCTCTCAGCATAGTGCATTGTCGTATTGTGTAGTATTATTAATATTATATAATGTAATTAATATATTAATAGATTTATTATTAACATGGTAGTTGCAACATCTATAGAAGAAGTTATAACTGTTGGGATGGTGCCTAATTTGAGATACATTAGACTACCATAGTGTTTGGAGAGAGTTTGTAGAAACTAGCGAGAATTTGAACCCAAGTCCAACAGTGTACTCAAAATTGATAGTGCTTGTGGTCCTGGTAGCAATTTTACCTTTCCTCTATTCACCAAATAAATAGAAATGTGCATTATTGTTACAAATACAATTATTATTGTTAATGTTACTGAGAATGAAAATGGAAAAATCTTGAAAATATTTGTATCCTTATCTATTTGCATATAGCGTCCTACAATAATCCATTAAATTATATAAGAGGCATATTTCACTAAAAATCATTTTTTCCATTTTGTGTTTGATTCATTTTAGAGTTGTTTAATTATGTTTTATATAGTTAAAGTAGTTAGAATTTTTATCTAATTAGTTTTAGACTTGCCTAAATTTACATGTGGTGCATTCTCTATGTTTTTAAAGGAGCCATTGGATATCTTACCCTTGTTGTCATTAAGATGACACTTGTTTCAATCATGTATTATGTAATTGAAACAATTCAGTGAAAGCTACATATTGTATTTACAAATGTGACATGTTATTGTACTTCACATGTGTTCTTACTCGGACTTCTTTAAGTCTATTACCTGAAATAATTTGTCATTTCCCCTTACCATCATTGCCAAACTCTAAATATTTCACTGCTTTCATGTTTGGTATGGCCTTGCCCTTATCCATCACTTTGCTATTGCTGAAGTTCACTGTGAAACATAACATCTTCTCTTGTTACATCTCAATTTCACCCTATGATCTATAACCTTTGAATTTGTAGATTAGTATGGTTATTATCTAATTATCATTGATTTGACTTGATTTTTATGACATATACTGATATGGGATAGTGATATTATTGATTAGTATACATGATGTGACAGTTGTATTTTATTATTTTATACATTGAGGTTGTATATTTGTTAGTTTTGCATCATTGGTTGATGTGTATATGTGTGTGTGTGTGTGTGTGTGTGTGTGTGTGTGTGTGTGTGTGTGTGTGTGTGTGTGTGTGTGTGTGTGTATGTGATGACTCAGACTAACTACCTACTTGTTGCGAGGTGGATGCAGGATAGATTCTACCTTCAAAGCTTGATGAGGGAGAGCATCATCAGATATGATGAACTAGATGAGAAGATTAAAGGAATAACAGAGGAGATTGCTAGTGATTCTACACACATGCACATTAGATGTTAAATTTTATATGCATAAAATGTTAATATGTAGTTAAAGAAATATTGTTTATGATTATTTTGTATGTGGATTTAGTTGTTGATATGCATTAAATTCATTTAATTTAGTTGTCTTGATTTTTGAGAATAAATCAGTAAATAGATATTCAATTGCTACATATAATAGTAATTAATTATACATTATCTTGTTATCGGAAAAAATTAAATAAATAAATAATTATCATTAATTTAAAGAGCTTGAGTTATCCTAGAATGTTAATCTTGAGATTAAGTTGATCTAAACTAGTTTTGATTAACATGCATGAAACTAGAAATCAATGCTTTAGTTATCAAACATAACCTTATATTGAAATAACTTAGGAATGTGGTATAGAGATATTTGATAAACAAATTAAATGCTTTAATATATTTTAATCAAGATGAAAGATTAAGGATATAATAAACAGATAACTCCAGTTAATACAAAAAAAAGAGAATAAAATATGCATGGAAGAAAACTAAGAGATGAATATCATGCAAGAGATGGGGCGCAATAGTTAAAGAGATAGCTTTAGTTGTATAAATAAAGCCTGTGGAAATTTAGAAAGATAAAAAAATACAAAGAAAAAGCAAAAATGATTTTATGTGTTTGAATCATATCAAGATATTGATATGATTCAAATATTCAATATATGCATAAATACCCTTAAGGTAGGGCAACACCATATAATACTCCTTTAGGAAGGAATAACTCCACGATGTCTCTTCGAGGGGACAACCTTCAATATCCTCTTACAATAGAAGATTCAATGCTTACTTGATA
Source organism: Torreya grandis (assembly GCA_037957365.1). Lineage (NCBI taxonomy): Eukaryota > Viridiplantae > Streptophyta > Pinopsida > Cupressales > Taxaceae > Torreya > Torreya grandis. The sequence continues at coordinate 8,165,655 of JARHVA010000083.1, forward strand.
TCTTTATCATGATAATCATATCCTTTATATAGACATCTATCTAACCAATGGATGGGTAACCTCCTAATCTCAATGTAGGCCGACCATTACCCAATGTACTAATTCCATAAGTTACTCCATTATCCTAATATATTGTACCCATATAACTAACTAAGGGGATGTGTGCCACATGTCGGCATCTCTATCAACCCATATACAGTAATATATCATATCCTTAGGTACATAGCAGCTTATGATTCTAGGTATTTTATGACTATTTGTATACCAAATTATGAGAAAACTAGTAGTTGTACCTTAGAACACTAGACTATGAAAATATGAGATATCATGGGGTTTAGTTGGTTAGATCTTATTGTAACAGTAGAGAAACTATAGTTGAATATGAAACATACTCAGGTGATATGAAATGTAGACATTATTTCATGTTTGAGTTAAATAATAGTGTTAGATTCATTAAGCATTGATGGATAAAATGTATGAATAAGATTTCCATTTCTAGTGTAGAAAAAATATGTATGAATATTTGAGTTATATACTATGTTTATATTAGATTCTGCATTGATGATACTAATAGGTAGTGAGACGGACTCCACTAGCCTAGATAGCACCACTAATGTTGGAAGTAGATAATATGATCAAGTAGTGTGTTATAAAATTGATCAATCCAGGCGATCATATGTTATTTGAAAACTTTGGCCAAAGTAATGTTAGATATACATTGTCATTTCATATATTTAATTTACATGTTGTGTGATATCATGTTAGAAACATATTTTTTTAAGATACACATCATGTAGTATAAATCTTACAACACACGGGGTACTAACACATCTCTCTAAATTCCCACATTGTTTTATCTACCTATCTGTGAAGGGAGGGCCATTCTCTGATAGGGAATTTTGCAAGAAATCGTTAATCCATGGTTCATGTGTAAAAGTGCTTAGATGATGTTCTCCCTCTCCCACTACAATACTTACCTAGAGACAACACTTATGATTATCAGTGATACAAGAGTTAGTGCGACTCGAGCTCTAGAGAGCTTGGTATCCATTTATTGTATTAAGCTGAATACATGAAGGAAATGTAATTGTAATGTATATTTATTATATTTGAACAACAGATGTTGTATTAGTGGACTAGTTGTAGCTACGTCCTAATTTATTTATTTTCCTTAGAGTTGTATAAGATAAATATTGTATTCGGTATTTGAATTAGAAGTTCTATTGGTCTAAGTTATAGTTTAGATATGTTGTAATGTTTTATTGTGTGGAATGAATATTAAGTAAGTTGTTTTGAAAAAACTTTACTACATTTTATAAATACAACTTGAGGGGTTGTAACATGTGGTATCAGAGCTGTGGCTTGAACTATAGGACTTAATGAGTCCATTAGTATTTTTGTTCCTCTCTGTTTAAGAGAAAGGAGAAAGGAGAAAGTATGTGTGGTATATTGAGTGTGTATCCTAAGAGCATTCATACCCTCGTAAGAGTTGCTAAAGGGTTGGTTAACGAGTGTCTCATTGGTGATGGTTTTTAAGGTGTTTTAGGTAGGTAAGTGCATAGTATAGTTCTTGAGTTGTGGACAAGGTATCTCTACCATATTCTTGATCTTTTAGATTGAACACCTCGAGTTTGATTACATATTTTATGGTAATCAAATTGCCTTCACCATTTGTGTTTGCATATTATGAGTTTTAAAAAGCATGGAGTGCTTCCCATTTATGATTTAGTTCTATGTCTTACACAAATTGTTAAGTTGTGGAGCTAAAAGCTTCAACTCTTTGCAAACTGAAAGGAATAGAAGGTTGCTGAGATCCAGGAGCATCGGCGTCGGCAGTAGGACCGACATCGGTCATGACCAGTGCAGAATTGATTTAGTTCTATGTCTTACAGTTAGTTAAGTAGTGTTTGCATGTAAAGACCAATTAGAGTCTTAAGCTGCGAGGATAATTGTTTAAATTAAGAGTCTAAGTTATTGTTTAAGTCTAGGATCTATTTATAGACCCATTGGCATGTATTGTAATTGATGTATAAGATAAGGAAGGCAAGGAAGTTCCTTCTAAGTGTAAGATCATTGAGTTGCAGGTTGTTGCAAGCTCATAGGAGATCTACATGTGTGAGTATGGTCTGTTGAATTACAGGTTGTAGGTTCATGGGAGATCAACTTGAAGTACTTTAGAGTGCTTGGTGAACTGGCAGGGTTATTACTGACTAGTTGGAGAGGTAAACACCAATTCTGTTTGTGAGTTGGTTGTTGGGACCGTTTTTTTGGTAGGAGAGTGTTGTAGAAGAATTACTGTACACTTGAGGTGTGGGAAGCCTCTGTAAGGTGGAAGAGTGTGGCGGCTCTTTATTGTATTCTTTTATGTAAAGTGTTAATACAAGATAGTGTATTGTCTCTCATATTCTGTGCTATTGGTGAATTCTAGTTACTTGTATTTCTGGTTATTTCTGCATTTATAATTGCTTATATTTGGTAATCATACTATGCTCTTTCTGAGGAGCAAGATCCTAACAAAGTGGGATCAGAACAGGTGTTGTTCTTGTGATCCCCCAACAAAGTGGTATCAGAGCATGTTTGTTGTTCTAGGTGCCTGACACAAATCTTAGGAGTGGGAATTCTATAAGACCATTCTAGATTGGCACCACCTAGTGCGGTGGGAATTTTCTTGTAGTTGAATATAGATGCCTTGTTTGATATTCCTATGTGTTAGGAGTTTTCTATGAGGATTAACATCCTTATATTTATGAAAATTTGAGAAGTGTCATCTCTCTTAGCTATCTGAGAGGTGAGTTGTTATTTACATAATGTTGATTTAGTGTTTCCTTAAAAATAAAACTTGTTTCTAAAATTTTGTTTGATATTATTCCCTTGAGTTTGTGGGATAGTGTTTTCTAATTCTTGTTGAGAGAAGTTGTAGGATTGGATAGATCAATACATCCTTGTGGTCAGTATTTTCCTTTCAATTGTGGAATTAGGTTATGTTACTACTCTTGCAAATTTTGGTAAGTAGTGATTGGCAATATGGGTTACAATGTGTCTTTTTACTATGTGATAGTATGTAGGAGTTTTGTTGTGAGATGTTAGTTCTCTACTATCCACTTTGGTGACTTTTTAGAGTCACTAGTTTATCAAACTTGTGAACTTGACCAAAAGGAAAGGCTAACATTGAATTTATACAATTTTAAGTGATTATAATATTAGGTTATTTTATACCTTTGTTTAGACTAATATTAATCTCTTTCTGAAGCATGTTGTTTTGAACAGTTATTTGTGTATCTTTCTTTAGGATCAAATAAGGTATAAGATGCACAAAACATCTTAATAGTTTAAAAATATCAAAATAAACTTTTTAACTTGTGGTGTGCTAGTTGTGCAAGCAAGGAGACATTGTCTCACTTGTAAGGTTGTAAGGACGGTATGATCCTTAACCTTAGTATGTTATGTTAATTTTGATATTATTTTTTCTTAACTATGAATATAATATTATAGGTTAAGCTGTGAGTTATGGTACTAGTTATATTTAGCTAATGGTAACTTGATTCAATATTAGAATGATTGTATGATTTTTTTTGTATGTATGTTAGTACATATGAAATCATTTAGCATATATTAATTATTTTAATATTCTTTTAATATATATTAGTATTCATAAACCTTGGGCACATTTTAGAGATCGTCAGGTTATGGAGACCTGAGAAAAGAGTGGTGAATTAGGAACATGAGTTATAAGTGATAGGATGGTATCCTACTTAGTCTCACATTGACTCAATTGTTATTGAGTTGGATCGACAGATGGACTTATCAAATCCATGATTTGACAGGAAGAACTTGTCAAAATTCAATCGTATGACCATACACATGTATACTATGGATGGGTATTCCATAATTTTGTATACATTGAAAATGTAGTATTTCCAGTTCTTATTCATCATTGTACTTGTCAAGATCTATGTAGAGTAGTGACAATATTGACATGTTATACTTATCTAAAGTTGTGTGGAGTAGCGATAGTATTAACTTATACACATCATTCTTGCTAGGTTCCCTACATACTTTTCTCCAAAATGAGAAATACATTCTTTGGGTTAGAAAGATGTGCAGAGGGGATGGAAGGTTTTATGGAACTCTCCCTAGTCATTTGTTTTGGCTTTTGTGATGATCTCATGTGTTATTGAGTTAGTAGTGAAACTTTTACATAAATATTATGGGTTTATCTTAAGGTTCTAGACCTTCGGGTGGTCATGATAGAACCAATCAAGCGTAAGTGACATTCAAAAACTTTGTATATTATGAAATGTCACAAAGTAGGGTCTTGCGGGACCAATACTCTAAGAATAGTTTTAATTGAGATAATTATGATGAGTTCTTCAAGTAATTTTGTATTTATTTGCATGATATGATACTTGATCCTATATTTTATCATGTTAAACTCTGTTTGTTATTCAAAAATTTTGTTTGAATAAGAGTCATCAGGGCAATGACTAGTTTTAGGAGGGAATGTCACATCTCAATTTCACCCTATGATCTATAACCTTTAAATCCATGTATTAGTATGGTTATTATATGATTATCATTGTTTTGAATTGAGTTTTATGATATATACTAGTATGGGACAGTGATATTATTGATTAGTATACACGATGTGATAGTTGTATTTTATTATTTTATATATTGAGGATGTATATTTGTTAGTTTTGCATCATTGATATATATATATATATATATATATATATATATATATATATATATATATATATTGATATATATATATATATGATGACTCAGACTAACTACCTACTTGTTGTGAGGTGGATGCAGGATAGATCTTACCCTCAAAGTTTGATGAGGGAGAGCATCATCAGAGAGGATGGGCTAGATGGGATGATTGAAAGAATAACAAAAGAGATTTCTAGTGATCGTACACACATGCACATTATATGTTAAATGTTATATGCATAAAATGTTAGTGCATAGTTACAAAAATATTATTTATGATTATTTTGTATGTGGATTTAGTTATTGATATGCACTAAATTTCTTTAATTCAATTGTCTTGATTTTTGAGAATAAATTAGGAAATAGATATTTAATTGCTACATGTAATAGCAATTAATTATACATTATCTTATCATTGGAAACAATTAAATAAATAAACAATTACCATTATTTTAAAGAGCTTGAGTTATCCTAGAATGTTAACCTTGAGATTAAGTTGATCTAAACTAGTTTTGTTTAACATGCATGAAATTAAAAATCAATGTTTTAGTTATCAAACATAGCCTTATATTGAAATAACTTGGAAATGTGGTATAGAGATCTTTGACAAGCAAATTAAATGTTTTAATATATTTTAAGCAAGATGAAAGACTAAAGATTTAATAAAAAGATAACTCAAGTTAATAAAATGAAAAGGAGAATAAAATATGCATGAAAGAAAACTAAGAGATGAATACCATCCCAGAGATGGGGTTCAATAGTTAAGAAGAGAGAATTAGTTGTATAAATAAAGCCTGTGGAAATTTAGGAGGACAAAAAGATATGGAGAAGAAGCAGGCATGAAGAATGGGAAGAAAAAAATTAGAGGAAAGAAGAGAAAGGCATATTTTTTAGTAAATATCAAGAGGTTGGTTCTAAAATTATTTTTTTGTATGCCAATGGGATGATTTATGTGTGTATTATTATATTAAGCCTGCATTTTATTCTCTAAGGAGAGTACGTATTGGTTTTCATTGGTCTATGTCTTTACTTTTGACATGTGTCTTAATTTGATAGGTCTGCATTGTATTTTATTAGGTGGCATCCCACTTAATTATACTTGCATCCTATTTTTTAGGTGGCATCCTCTATTTTAAGCCAACATTGTAAAATATTGAGCCTACATTTTATAAAATAGATATGAGTTTCTTTATTAATAGAACTAAATTTAAATGAATAGATCTGCATACCAAATTTGATTGTGTCATTCCAATAATGGTTGAGCCCCTAAATTACAATGCCAAGATTTAAATTGTAACACAAAATTTAAATTGAAATGCCAAGCTTAAAATTGAAACGCTAAAACATTATTTTATATGGTTGTATATAAAATGCAAGTTGAGTTTAAATTTTAGAGGTCTACATTTCTCTTTCCAGGTTTGTGTTGCACAATACTAAGACCATGTTTCACATTATAGTGTATTGAGTTTAAAATTTTGGCCTACGCATGGCATCGTTCCATTATGTACGATTGCATTTTAGAATTCTATCTTGGGTAATGTCTTAATATGGACTCCTTGAATTTCAATTTTGTATAGGCCTATGTTTAATGCGATAGGCCTAAATTTTATTCAGAGGCATGCATATTTTTCTAAGACCTATGATTTATAAATATAGGTTCTATGTTCTAATTGAATAGGGATTGCATTATGCTTGAAACACCAAGTCACTTTTACCAAACACCAATATATAATAAGAAACACTAACTGATAATGCTAATAAATCGCTGAGTCATTTGGTCAAAATGGCTAATCACAAATGAAAAAGCTGAGTAGATACTTTGGAACACTAAATATAACATGTCGAGTCATTATTATAACATGTTGAATATAAATGCTGAGTCAAATTGAGTAACATTGTGTTTATAATATTAATCACTGAGTTTAACGCTGAGTGTTTATATTAAAACATTGGGCATGTAATCGAACGTTGAGTTTATGTATTTAAAACTCCTTGCCTTTTAATTAAAATGCTCACCTTAAGATTAATATGTTGAATATATATAATAACATGTTGAGATGTAAGAAATAAAACATTGTGTTATTAAGTGAAAAGTTGAGTCTTATATGGTTATATGTTGAGTCCTATTTATAATTGGATGCAACGTATATATTCCTCAAAAGAATAAAATTAGCATAAGAAAATATGTCTCTTCTTTAATACAAGATTTAATGTTCAGTGGAATTTTATGTTTGCCTTGGATTTCTATAGTGTGGTTTCAAATCGAATTGCATTTTAATAATAAACATGGTTGTCATGGGTTCTGTTGGTGTTCTAGGTTCGCACCTTAGCTAAATAAGGGGTTTGTTTTGATCTTCCTACTCAAATCTAGTCCAACATGGGACTGATCCTAGGTTGTGGGTATCCTAATAATGGATCAGACCTTTGGAGAAGGTGGAATTCCTTCTGGATCTATCACCTATACTAAACCTAAACTAGCACTTGCTTAGAAAAGGAAAAAATATTTTGACAATGACTGATAAATCATGTAAAAGAGGTGACACAACAATGATTTGATCACCCAAAATCACATCGTATACACTTATGAGACATTTTAAAGACCAAAGAATATCAATCTCACATAAATATTTTAGAATAAGGCATTAATCAATTATTAAATTAGCAAGAGAGGGCAAATATCCACTTTCAAGCTATACAATAAACTGTAAATTACACTTATAATAACTTATAAGAACTATTAAGCACTTCTTAAAGGTGATAACAAACTTAGACATAAGCAAGGAACATACATTCACTTAACCATAGTACATGAATTCATGGAACACACATCAATCTAGATTAGAAAAGGATGGAATTCAGTCTTTAATGCATTAAAAAAGTGTCACAATACAAATTTTGGTATAGTCTGGTCATACCAAAAAGAGGGATGTGTTTTAAATCTTGGAAGCCTATATTTAGAGAGAGAGAGAGAGAGAGAGAGAGAGAGAGAGAGAGAGAGAGAGAGAGAGAGAGAGAGAGAGAGAGAGAGAGAGAAGAGAGAGAGAGAGAGAGAGAGAGAGAGAGAGAGAGAGAGAGAGAGAGAGAGAGAGTGAGAGTTGAAAAAGGCCCAACCACTTTCAATGGATTAGCATTCTTGAAGATGTTGAGTCATGATATTATCAATAAGGAAAAAATTATATAAGAGAATTGAATGCTTATTGTACTTATACATCCACTTGGTGTCCTTCTTAAAACTCCATGTCATTATCTATCTGATTTACTAACGAGGACCATGTCTTAGAATTGGTAGAATTATGCCACATCTGCTGATAGAATTATGCCACATCTACTGATTGAAAAGTGACCCTAATGATAGGTGAGACATGTCTCTCTATGATCATGTTTACATCTGCATTTTTTCCAACTTGAACCTAGGTCCATTTTATAGACAAAAAACCAATCTTAGATAATTGGTTTTCACATAGTCAAAATATTCATAGAAAACTTGCAAACTATTTGACCTTGCTTCTCAATCATTGGTTCATCTGTATTAGGTCTAAATGAACTATTTTACCTATATGGAGCTTTGTCTGGAAATGCTTAGTACTATTGGTTCCATTTAGATCATATCCTAGTTTTGGTTCTTTTGCATTTACATGACTGAGTCAAAAATTTCCCCGTCAACTTCCATAAAAAAAGTCTAGGTTTTCCTTTGTTTGATTGGCTATCAAAAACTGACTTAACCCATTCACATTGTGCCTAACTATCCTTATTATTATTGGCCCCATAGATTCTATTGACTTATTGACTCTACTCACACCATTAGATCTTTGTTGTATGAATGCATGTGAGTCCTTAATTTCCTACCATAAGATCCCTTTGACATGTTGACTTGATTGCACACCATCGGATCAAGATGTACGAGCTCACACGCACCATATATCTCCTTGGTCCCACATTCCTATCAATTCTTACACTCTATCAGATCAATTTTATGATTGAATGTTGATCATTGATTTATCTCAGACCCATCCTTTTATTAGTGAACGTGCACCATTGGATCTTGGTTTGATGAACCCTCATCATATGATCAAGTCTAACTTGTAGATATTTAAGCATTTTTACCCAGGGACCTTTTAAAATTTTTGACTCCAATACAGATCATTATATATCATGTATTGGTATGTGAGCTCATACAGACCGTTAGATCTCAACCAACTTTAAACCTTTTAAGGACCTTTTGGACCCAAATGGTTACTTTACAGAGCTCAAACTTTGATATTTGCATGAACATCAATTAAGTCTGCACACTTATAATTTCATTTTGAATTTTAATGATCATTTCTTGTTCTTGAATTTAACACTCATGCAAATGTCCTAGGATTTTGAAATTGAATGCTTATTTCTTGTACTTGAATTTCAAATTCGTGCATCCATCATTACCCTATTGGAACACAAATTCCCTGGGTCATTTCCTTCAAAATTTTATCTATGGGATTTGTGCATTAGACACTCTGCTATGAGAGTGATCCTTCAAAAATTTTGTATCAAACCATTTTCTTGAGAAAATACCCTTCAAAAAAATTGTCTAGGGACACTTTACTAAAAAACAATCCTTCAGGACTTTGTTTCGAAACAATTTGTCTAAAGAAAATACCCTTAAAAAAAAATGTACAGGACCATTTCCTTGAAAAATGACCTTTCAGGACTTTAGAAAATCCCCTTCAAAATTTTTTTTTGGTTCACTTTCCTCAGAAAAGACCTTTCGGTAAAATGTTTTGGCCATTTTATTTGAAATAATATCCTTTAGGATTTATGTATAAGACACTTTGGTTAGACCTTTTGGTGAAGAAATACCCTTCAAAAAAAGTGTTTGGGACACTTTGTTTTAGAATGACCCTTTAGGAAAATTGTTTGGATAATTTTTCTGAAAGAAATGACCCTTAGGCTTTTACTACAGACAAAATGTCTGAGAGAATTTACACTTATCCTATTTTGATGTAGACAGTTTCTTTGAATATAGATGTCATTTATATCTTTGTTAGATATTTACTCTCTTGTCATTTATATCTTTGTAAATTTATCTAACCAACTCTCTTGTCATTTATATCTTTGTTCATAAGAAAATCTTTGACACTTGGATGTGTAACCATCAAATGTATCTTATTATTGGACAACAAGTACCTAAACTTTTTAAGAGACCTTATAACTAAAAGAACATGCTTCTCAACAAAAGAATACCTCATTTCACATTCTTCTAATCCTTGACTGAAAAAGGCTATTGGCTGCTCTAAAGATTTTTTATTCTGTTACATGAGAATACCTGAAATTATGTCAGTGTTAGCATAGCTGTATAAGAAAAAATCCTTTATAAAGTCAAGGTTTAGGAGTGTAGGAGCATTGGCTATAAATTTCTTGATCTCTTCAAAACTTATTACTTCTGGCCAATAATACCCACCTCCTTTTCTGGACCAACTAAAATTTTGACCCTTCTTTAGCATGGTTGTGAGTGGCCTAGCTAAAGTATCAAAATTTAAGATGTATCTCCTCATGAAATTGATCTTGCCTAAAAATCTTTGTAAGGATTTATTGTGTTTAGGAAAAAAAAGTGCAATAATTAACTCTATCCTATCAGGATCTATGCCTGTACCATATTTTGAAATTACATGTCCAAGAAGCCTACCTTCATGAATAGAGAAAACACACTTTTTTGGGTTGAAAAACACTCCAAATTTCCTAAACCTTTCAAACACTTGTATGAGGCAAATCATATGCTCATCTATACTATTATAGAATATTGTTATGTCATCTAAATAAACAATAATAAACTTGTTGAGGAGACCCTGAAATTCCATGTTCATAGCCTTCTTAAAAGTGGCTCCAACATTGGATAAATTAAAAGACATCTTTATGTATGCAAATGTCCTCCACTTGTGATGAAGGTTGTTTTGAACTAGTTTTTTTCTTTGACAAAAATATGGTTATGTTCATTGTAGCCATCCAATAAGGAGAACCTTTCTGAACTTGTAACTGGCTATAAAATATGTTCCATTGATGGAAATTGGTAGTGGTATTTAAGAGAGGCCTTGTTCAAGTCATGGAAGTTAATACATAGCCTTATTTCACCATTTTTTTGTACTAGAACAAAGTTTGCCACCCAAGTTGAATGCTTAATTGAAAATATTATAACTGACTCAATGAGCTCATGTAGCTCAAATCTCATCAAAGGTTCAAGCTTTGGATTGATTGGCATTTGCTTTTGTCTGACTAGCTTAGTCTCATCTTCTAACTCAATGGTATGTTGAGCTAGACGTGGGTCAAATCCTTTAAGGTCACTATACTGCCATGAAGAGACATCTACAAAACTTGAACATAACTCAATAAAAGTTTCTTTCTCTAAAAATGTGCAAACTTTGCCCAACTTTAAACTCTTGCCAATGACAATCTCCACATTTTATAGTGTTCTTTTTTAGTTGATAAAACAAACTTTTCTTTTCTTAATTTATCATCTCTTTTGAATATGCTTTCCAAGGGTGACCAACCCCTTAGGCAACTTGTTTGTTTTCAATTGTACAATCTAGTCATCATTCTATTGTAAATGCTTGTCTTAGTTCCTTGAGGAGAACTCAACTTCTTCTTGTAAGAATATGATAATATGACTATCATATTTAAATACTTGCCAATTGTCATGGTTGTCTGGGACAAAAGGTCTCACAACTACCTTGATGTGTGATTGAACTTTTTCATTTTTTATGTTATCTAAGATATTGAAACGTGATCGAATGCAACCAACCTATCTGCATGCTTGTTCTTATTTATTGATATGGCCTAAATATTGAAAGCTTGAAATTCTTCAACTAGGTCCCATACTCTATTCTTATAGGACCTAAGTAGTGGGTTATTATTATATATTAAGTCCCCTTACTTGGTCAACTACTGGTTCACTATCTCCAAAAACTTGTAAGGAATTGACCTTCATCTTTCTTGCCCATTGCAAACCATGCACTAGTGTTTCATATTCAGTAACATTACTAGAAAAACCAAACTAAAACTTGTGAGAAGAGAAATACATTTGATTGGCTAGAGAAATTAATATCATTCCAGCTCTAATGCCATGTTTATTCTAGGATCCATCAAAATATAGTTGCCACAGTCCATCACTAGGCTGATCATCTTTCATCAATGTTAGAATTGGTGCATCATTCTCATGAAGACAATAGACACCAAGTCCCTCTTCTTCAATTAACTTGTACGGATCATGTCAATGCAAATCAAAGACCCATTCATCAAGGAAAAGATCTTGGACTCCATCTAGATGTGATTCAAATTCTACCTCAATATTTTCTAGTACCTTGTCTAAGATAACACAATTAGTGTTCACCATACTTGGCATATATGGCTCCAAATGAAATCTTGCAATAGGTTCAGAATGTATTGTCACCTTAGTACCATACTTGGTCTTAAACATTAAATAGGTCCAATCAACTGAGAAATATTCTCTAATATTTGAAGTAAAGTCTCTTGATAGGCACATGGCAAAATAGGGAGGCAAGTCCACTACAACTACATCTTGATAAATAAAAACATTGGGGAAAATATGTAATATCAATTTTATATCTTTGATTATGCCTACTATCTTTGTTGGTAACCCACTTGATTGTAATACTCCTTTGGTATTTGGCTTATAAAAAAGACCAAGCTTGTTTGTAATTTGTTTGGGCATAACAATGCTACTAGCTCCAGTATCTACCATATCATTATGGACTACATTGTCACCTACTATCAAAGAGAGATAAAAATGAGGGGTTTTATTTGATTTGACATTGGCTTTGTTCACCTTTTTCATGTTATGCATCTGCTAATAATGTTACTTGATTTGTTGGTCTAAATTGGCCAAGATAGCTCCTTGTTTCTCAACTAGTTCTTTAGATAGCTTAAGATCTAAAAGATCTTGAATAAGCATGTCCTTTTGCCCTATAATGGCAAGATAATCCCACATGCTAATGATAAAATTTGATTTCTTCATTTTTTCTATTATGCTAAAAGATGCTCCACTAACCTTTGGCTACAACTTTGGAGCCACTGGTTGTTCCCTATTTAGAGGCATTTGGGAAACTTTCATTGTCTTTATATTTTGAATCGTATATACTATAGGAACAAAAAATTGATCTTTAACACTCTTTAAAACAAAATTAAGAAAACTAGAAGTATTGTTCACATCTTGAGCTTTCTCAACTGCTCATCTTTTAGTTCTAGTCAGAGTTGCCACTTGACCATTTGTGTTGCTAGTTTCACCAACTTGGTTGAATGTAATATGATCATCAAATTTCCAATTAATATTGATGGCATCGAGTTATCCTAGAACTTGTTGAGATTATCTTTAGCATGCTATATTCATGTCTTGATACTGACTACCTTGAAGAGAGAAATCTTCTTGTATCATTTGTGGCATAGTAATATCTTGTGATACCAAGGCTTGATTTTGAGTATCATTTAGATTGGAAGGTTGCCAACCTAGATCTTGCATTAAGTTATTTTGAGAAACAATAGCTTTTGATATAGAAGGCACATTAGGATCAAGGGTTTCATATGGCTTAGTTTGGGTTATGACTCCTTGATTTTGATAAGATTGCCTATTGTACTTGAAACCTTGATAAGGAGGTCTTTGGTTATTGAAAGATTGATTAATATTCTGGTTTTGCTACTGATAAGGTCTACCTTGGTACTGCTATCTCTTGAGTTGAACAATCTCATTTCGAAAAGCTTGTAACATGCTTTTAAGATCACCAATATCACTAGATTGATTAGGAGGAGCTACAACTTGGATTTTTGGAGATATAATATGAGCTATAGATGGAATATGAGGAACTTGAGGAGGAGGAATAGGTTTTAATTCTAGGAATATGGGCATTATAGGCCTTGGAGAAAGTTTACCATCTTGTATTAAGCTATTTTCTACCCTTGTTAAAATTTTATAGGCATTTAACAAGGTATACCACCCATAAACTATATCATGACACTTATGTCAGAATTAAGGGCCTTAAGATAGTACAAAAATACATAATCTAGGGATGGTCTAACCAATGTAGGGATCCTAGTCCATGTATTTTGAAATCTAAGGTTAAAATCAAACATGAATTCATGGGGTTACTTTTGTATGGTAGTCAATTGTTCAACCAGAGATAGATGATTAGACTTGTCGTCAAATTGCCTAGCTAAGGCTACACCTAACTCATCCCAAATAACAATGGAGGTCAAAGGAAGATTCCTATACCATTGCGATGCTTTTCCTTTAAATGAAGTAGTAAGCAATCTGATAACCACATTATCTTGAGTAACATTATGAACAAAACATAGATTGACAACATCTTGTAGATGCTCAATAGTAGTGGTTTTATCCCATTCTCTAGAGAAGAAAGGGATGCTTTTTAGGACAGACACAGGAATGTCATCATATTGGGCCAAATTTAGAGGACTACCCTTATTGAATAGAACAAACACTTGATTTTTGATAACCATTCGGGCAAAAAGGATTTGGATTATGGGGACAATAGATTGGGATAAAACAATAAAGTGACTAGAAGATGAATGCTTCTTTTGAGGATAAGGTATTGTATTATTGAATCTTGATCTTTTATAAGTAGAAGGTAATTTAATATGTTTAAAAGGGGTACCTTTACTTGATGATCTTGTTGTAGCCTGTTGATGGCGTAAAATTGCGCTAGGTCTTAGCCAATCAATAATGGGAAGTTTCAAGCTGTGGGACAATGCGGCTTGAAACAACCTCCAAGTTTTAAAGAAGCTGGTCTCTTCTATTTTATAGGTGTTGGGGAAAAAGGGATTGGAGACTAAACATAAACGCAAAATGTAGGAATTAAAACTTAACTATGGCAATGCACCTGAGAGTAATCCTAATCCTAACCTGAGCACAATGATACTATTATGTGATTCTATTACATTTAAGAGCAGACAAGTGCATGATCAATGTAAAAGATTGGGATAACAAAAACAGAGGCTCAAAACTGGGGAGTCTTTTGTTGAGATGCATGAATTGTTAACAAAGGCATAGTGTTCAATCTTCTTAATATAATCATTTACTTACATAAGAGGCACAAAAGTCACACACAGTTATGTAGAGCTTCAGATTCCAAAAAATGAGACAAAAGCAAATAACATTTCCAATCACAACACTAGAAAATCTACAGCATAGACTGCTATGTAAATGACACAAATAACACCAACCAAGGCATGGAGCTTAAATTTCCTTAATTCATTCAGCAACATAAAGGGCACAGAGACATGCACGATTATATCAACCTTACAACTTTAGGAAATCAAGACAAGAGCAAATGATATTACTAATCAAAATTACAAGAAGTCTAAACTATGAGAAATTCCCCCCTTTCTTAGATTCTACAATCCTGCTTATATAGCCTTGGATGCATTCTTCGATCATCCCCTTTCCCGCACAATTTCACTACTCCATCCTTCACTCGCAGGGGACAAATTAGATGGCACTTTCAATGCTGTGGGGGGGCTCCAAAAATCTACCAGATGAACTATTCCATCTACTCGAATTAACTCCAGCCAATTTTCCCTCCGTTTTGTTTTTGCGGCAATAGATACACAGAACCCTCTGTTATGTTTGAAATGGGAGAGGACCCTTAGTCAATTTTTTGAAAATCCTCTAGGCATCAGGAAATGACACTTGGAATTTTTTGCCAGATCCATCGAAGACACGTGGCTTTCTCCTTTTCTTTGGTTGTGTTGTAGTTTTACTCGGGGCTCATATTAGAATTTTATGGATGGCGACACCTGGCAGCTTCTACAGACTTTAAAGTAACACCTGGGGCCCACCACAACCTTTATTCAGTAATGGAACTCAGATGGTCTCTCAAAAATTGGCACATGATAGTCTCCGCTACTTCTGGGAAGATACGTGGCATCTTCTGCTTCTTCGTCTACGGGTGCGTGGCACCTTCTATTTCTACTGGGGATGGAGTAGAGAGACTCAAAGAGTGACACTTGGTAGCCTCCGCTACATTTCAACACTTAATCAAAATGAAATGATGCCTTTATGCATTGAAGGAGAGCGCTGGACCCAGGCGTTGAAACCAAGTCTCTCGGTAGTCGATACATGGTGACTTTCGCTGCTTCTTCAAAAAGGGAATTCAAGGTCTTCGCAACTGCCACCTGGCACTTTTCGCTTTCTATGCTGCTTGGTCCATCGAAAGTCTTTGCCAAAGGGTAAATGAAACATAGGTGCCCCTATGAGATTTGGATGCTGACATGTGGTGCGTCCCGCTTAATGGCTACTGGATATGTGGCATGCTTCGTGGTTCTCTAGAAAGTCATAAAAGGGCCTCAGAGGACGCCAGTTGGTTGGCTTCATGATTTGAAAGGTGACACGCGATGGCATCTACGTGAACTTCAACACTTAACACAAAATTGGGACAAAGAAATAAAAAAGAAAGAAAGGCCCGTACTCAAACGATGCCACTTGGCAGCCTCTGCTGCATTTCAACACTTAACGGAGGATGAACCTCCACCTTGCTCCAACTCTGCTGCTACGACTAAGGTATTTGCTGGAACCAAAACTACAGTGCTCATTGGGAAATTCAAGTGCAACGTAGAGTAAAATTTTTACTCTATAGTTACTAGCGACCCTCAGGACTTTTAAGCTTGATAAAAAAGAAACTCCACCTTCCGCTAGATCAAAATTTGTGAAAGTTACAGCTTCAAAAGAGTCATCGACATATTTTTAAAACACTTATTCAAAAACAAAGCAGGAAAATAATAGAAAAAATAATGCGAAGAAGAGAAATTATCTAACTATAATACATGAGAGGCCCAAGTCAATAGAAATGTTTCAAATAGATTCCATTTATGGGAATCTCTTTCGGTTCTCCTTCCATTGATTCTAGCTTGAAAGAATTCTTCTCCTTGCATGCACAAATTTTATACGGACCAGTCCACAGTGCTTCAAATTTGGGATGCTGACTCGACTTAGCGGCCCTTGCATCCCATTTCAAAATAATTGAGCCCTCTTCAAAATTAGGATTTGAAGCCCTTTTATCGAAACAATTCTTAACCATTCCTTGGTGCTTGATCAATGAATCATGGGCTATGTCCCTCTTTTCTTGAACTTTCAGAATTTCTACAAGTCTAACCTGCATGGGGCCATTTTCTTCAATCTCGATTTGTTTGATCAACTGAAGAGTAGGGATCTCCAAGCTCAGGAGAATCACGGTGGACTTTCCATATACCAGTTCATATGGAGACATTTTGATTACCTATTTGGGCATGATTCTATCAGCCCATAGTGCTAGATTAAGCAATTTATGCCACTCTTTGTGATGGTCAGCCCCTATCCTTTTGATGAGTCTTATCAGGTTCTTGTTGGTCAACTCTGCCAGACCATTACCTTGAGGGTAATAGTTAGATGAAGTTTTCAGATATATTCCATGTCTTAAGGCAAAGTCAGATACTTTAGACCCCAAGAATGCTTTAGCATTATCTGATATGATGGTGCGAGGAGCCCCAAAGTGAGTAGTAATATCCCCTAAAAAATCTAGGATCACATTTTCTGTTGCTTCTTTAAGTGGGACTGCCTCGGTCCATCTGGTGAAATAGTTCGTGATAGTCAATATCCATTTGTGACCCATGTTGGATACTAGATTTATCATCCCAATGAAGTCAAGACCCCATTGAGTAAAAGGTTCATTTAAAACTATAGGACTGAGGGGCATGGCTGCATTCCTCCTCATCCCCACATAATACTGGCAGGATTGACATTCTCTAACCAACTGATAACAGTCTGTAAATAAAGTAGGCTGGAAATATCCCGCCTCACTTATCTTTATGGCTGTGGTCTTTACAAAAAAATGCCCCCCTGATGCCCCATGATGCATTTCATGTAGTATCTTCTTGGCTTCAGCCTGTTCTACGCATCTTAGCAATTTCCCATAAGAACTTCTTCTGAAAAGGACTTGTTTGATTAAAACAAAATGAACTCCCTACATCTTATAATACCTTCTCTTATTTCAAGGGAGTTCTCTTGGATAAATCCCATTTTTCATGAATTGAATCCTGCTAGTGACCCAGGATTCCAGATCAATTTCTTGTAACTTTAGCACTATCTCTGGCTCTTCTTCTAAATCTACTTCCTCAGGTAACATCTTTTCCAGCTCTTGGGCGATATATTGGCATAGACCCTTACCTCTGACTAGCTTGGTGGGTCTGACCTCTACATCATATTCAAGGATCTTAGTGATCCAATTGGCCCTTTTCTCAGTAATCTCTCCCTCCATGACGTATTCTCTGACACTGGGGTGAGCCACGAGTATCAGAATTTTGCTCCCTGATATCAGGTGCCTGAATTTCTTGAGGGCTTTCACCATGGCATAAGCTTGTCTTTCCATAAAATTCTACCTGGTCTCATAGTCTCTGAGAGTTCTTGAGAAAAAGGCTATTGGGTGCTCCCCCTCCAGCCTGTCGTTCTTTTGAGTCAGGACAATAACAATACTTGACTCCCCTCCATAGACATACATTACGAAGGGCATGGAAAAATCTGGGTTCTTGAGCACTGGGGCTGTTGAGATAGCCTCCTTGACCCCCTCAAAAGCTTGCCTCCCTTATTTAGTCCACTTGAAGACCAGATCCTTTTTAAGCAAGAGTGTCATTGGCCTAACCAAGCCTGCAAAATTGGATATGAATTTACTGACAAAATTGATCTTTCCCATAAAGGATTGGACTCCCTTTTTATTGGCTGGGAGAGGTAGGTCCATTATAGCTGTGATCCTCTTGGGATCTATAGAAACCCCTTCCTTAGACATTATGTGCCCCAACAGTTTACCCTGAGGCACAACAAAAATACACTTCTTGGGATTCAAAGATATCTCAAAATCTTGACATTTCTTGAAAACATAATCTAGATGATCAAAATGATCGTCAACATTTTTTGAAAAGATAGTAAGGTCATCTAGGTAGACCAGGATGACTTTGTTTATAAGTTCACCAAAGGCTATATCCATAGCCCATTGAAAAGTGGCTCCTACATTGGATAAGCTGAATGGCATCTTCGTGTAGGAAAATGTCCCCCATTTGGTAGTGACAGGAGTTTTATACTGGTCTTCCTCAGCTAGCCAAATCTGATTATACCCAGAGAAATCATCAAGTAAAGAAAACCTCTCTGATCCAGCCACAATTTGCAAAATTTGGTCCATGGAGGGCAAGGGATAGTGGTCTTTCAGAGATGCTCTATTTAGATCTCTAAAATCTACACACAGACTTACATCCCCATTCTTTTTCCTAACTGGGACTAGGTTGGATACCCAGGGAGAGTGTTTGATTGGAAATATTATTTTGGAGTCTAGAAGTTTCTACAACTCATCTACCATTAGAGTCTCTATCCTTGGATTTACTGGTCTTTATTTCTATCTGATGGGTTTGGATCCTTCAGTTAATTCTATGGTGTGCTGGATAATGTCTCTATTGTATCTATGAAGGTCTTCATAACTCCAAGCTATGACTCTGTCATACCTTTGGCACAACTCAATTAATTTTTCCTTCTCTTCCTGAGTTTCAGAATTTTTGAATTTTAGTCTCTTCCCATCACTCACCTCTACCTCATAATAGTCTGCTTTATCTACCTGGACCTTTTCTTTTCCAGGCTTACATCCTCTAGGTCAAACAAATTTTCTAAAGTGATCAATCCCTTAGGGAGTTTATTAGTCCTCAATTGAATAATATGATCATCATATGCCTCTTCAATTTTAGCTTGCAACTGATCTACAAACTCATCTAATTATTGTAAGAAAGAGACTACCTGAGCATCATTCTCAAACACTTGCCAATTCTCATCATTGTCTAGGATGGTTGGCCTCACTATAACTTTTACGGACTCATTGTTAACCAATAGGCCAGTAGCTAGGTTAAACTGTGAGCCAATCTGAGCCATCCTGTTAGCCTCAGAGTTTTGACTTCTAGGGATTATCTCAATATTAAAAGCTTTAAAATCTTCTATCAAATCCCAAATCCTATGCTTGTAGGACCTCATTCTCACATTCTTGGCTACTGCCTTTCCCCATATTTGCTTCACTACTAGTTCTGAATCTCCTTTTACGTTTAGGTTCTTTATTCCTTTCTTCTTGGCTAACAGGAGCCCATGTACTAGAGATTCATATTCTACATCATTATTAATGCAAGAAAATTGAAATAAGATAGCTCTTAAAATCTTATCACTATTTGGAGCAGTAAGACAAATTTTTGCTCCAGCACCATGTCTACTTCTAGCTTCGTCAAAATTCAAAGCCCAGACCTCTGAATCTTGAGTAGTAGGTGCCTCCTTCCTTATAACATTTGGGATCATCTGATCCTCATTAAAAATGACATACGTCCCCAAACCAGTACAGTCATAGTTCCCATACGGGTCACTATGCATCATAGCCCACAACTGGCTATTTTCTTCTTCCTGATCATGCTTGGTCCAGTTGCCCAGTTCTTCAACAAAATTTCTTTCTTCTTTATTCAACATGGCATGATCTGCTTCTAATCTTGTTGTTGGCTCATTGGTGATGTGGTCTTTGGACAATGGTTCAGATAGAATTTTCATCTTCGAACCATATCGAGTTCTTAGGATGAGGTGGGACCAGTCAAGAGACATGTATCCTCCTATTTTTGCTATAAAGTCTCTGGATAAACATAAACCAAAGATATGAGGGATATATATGACAACTATATCCTGGTTGACAATTACGTTGGGACATGTGTATAATTGCAAGGGGAGTTGTTTAATCCTCCCTATGGTTTGCACCATTTTGCCATCTAGTTGCATAACTCCTTTTGCAAGGGGTTCATAATTTATTTTTAAGGCATCAGCTATTTGCTTGGGCATCACGGTTGTGCTAGCTCCTGAATCTATCAATGCATTATGCAGAAGTTTCTTTCCAATAATCAGAGTCAAATAGAAAGGCTCTGACTTGGATTTACTTACTTGTGCTGCATCATTCACGAAGGCTGTCATCTTTGGAGGAACTGTATCTTTAAGCTTTTCCTTTCCAGTAGGTCCTTCCTTGGTAACATCATCTTTGGGCATTGCTTGCCCTTGCAGAGCTTCTTGTAGTAACGTCTTTTGTTCAAGAATTGCCAAAATATCCCATATCGACACTTGTGCCAGAGTTTTCTTTAATTGGTCCATAATATTGATCGGTCCCAGAGACTGAGTTTTTTGGTAATAGGGATACCTTGTTCTTTCTTGAGTTTGGGTAGGGATCCCTTCATCTTGTACCGGCTGCGGCACTTTTTGTCTAATAGCAGCACTGTTAGGTTGTGGAGCTAAAAGCTTCACTGATGTAAATAGAGAAGGTGGTTGCTGAGTGGCAGAGCAACTGATGTTGGTCTAATCAACCGACGTCAGTCATATATAGTGAGAAGAGCAACTAACGTCAGTCAGGGATTGGCCGACGTCGGTCACCTCCAGGTAGACAGGGACCGACGTCAATCGCCTGTGCGGTTTTGAAACTATCAGTTGCATGAATAGTTAGTTAACGAACCGATTGTTTGCATGTAGAAGGCCAATTATAGACTTGAAGCTGTGGATCTAATTATTGTAATTAGATGTCTAATTATTGTTTGCATGAGATTTATATAATAGACTCATGGGCTGTATTGTAAAGTGTGCTAGAGAGTAAGAGAGCAAATATTAGCTCCTTCAGAGTGAAGAGAGCAAGGTGTGTTCCTCCTAGTGCCATAATGCCAAGTATGGGTGCTGGTTTGGAGAATCAGAAGGATTCTTCATGTATGTAGGATCTTGGTCAGCAGGTGTGCAAGGCCACATTTGGAGATCTACATGGTAAGTAAGATCATTGATCTGCAGGTGTATGTGTGTGCGAGGTCTAGGTTTGTAGGTGTGCAGAACCAGGTTGATCTGCAAGTGGCAACAAGATCAAGGTGACAGCAACACAACAGGGAGTAAGATCAGGTGGGATCTACTTGGAGTACAGTGTGTACTCAATTAGAGAGCAAAGAGGAAGGTAAGGTAGTTCCTTCTAAAGTAAGATCATTTGAGTTGTAGGTTGTTGCAAGTTCATGGGAGATCTACTTGGAGTGCGTTGTGTACTCGGTTAAGTATGTGTGTATACTCAGTGTACTGGTAGTAGTGATACTGACTGGTTGGAGGTGAACACCAACTCTAAGTTTGAGTTGTGTGTTGGGACCGTAATTGAGAGAGTGAGCTCTTGAAGGTGAATTACTAAACACTTGGTGTGGTAAACCTGTAAGGTGGCAGAGTGTGGCATCTCTTTGTTGTAATTCTTTTTTGGAAGAGTATTAATATAATTGGGTATTGTCTCTCATATTCTGTGTTATTTTTGAATTCTAGTTACTTGTGATTCTGGTTTAATTCTGCATGTTAGTTGCTTGTATATGGTAATCAATGGTGCTTTCGGGTCCTAAAAAGCACTCCTTTGCCCCTGAGATGGAGGATTATTCTTGACCTGACCACTTACAATCTCGGGCTGCTCCACCATCCTCCTCTTTGATCTAGTGTAATAATTGGATTGTACTACTGGCCTTTGGGAGGTGGATGCTTCGTTCAAGAAAACTGCTTCCTCATCCTCAACCCATGAGAACAAAGCATGTTCTGGGGCTATTTCTTCCTCTTGTTGCAAGGACATTCCTTGCATATGTGCCACTAGCATTGAATTCTGCATTCCAGGAGATTGGTATGCTTGATTGTTACTGGTACTAGCAAACTAACCATCCATTCTTCTCTGTTCAGCTACCCTTTGCTTTAGATTTCCTCGAAGATAATCTTTAGGGGTGTGAGCATCGTTATAAGGGAAACACCAAGCATTAGTATCATTTACATAATTATTCTGACCTGGAACCATCTCCCTGTTTGAGTTGGGAGGAATGGTTTGTGGAGGTGTGGGAACAACAACTAATTGATTTGCTGGTTGATTGTTGGTCTGCTTTGGAGGGCCTTGATACTGGTTTGGTTGGGATGAAAACCTACTTCCTTGATAGCCTTGATAAGGGGGCTTAGGGAAAGTATTCTGCTACCTTTTCATATTAATCAGCTCATTGGAGAATGTTCTTAACATACTCTTGATATCATCCATCTCAGACGACGGAGCAAGGATTGGTTGTTTCATAGATGATGAAGGGTAAGCATATATAGACATAGGTGGGCTCACAACCTTAGGAACCTCTTGGGGAAAAGGCAAGGTAACTTCTGGGAATACAAGCATGGGAGGCCTTGGAGGTAACTTTCCAGCATCAATTAAATGGTTCTCAGCTCTGACCACGAGGGCATAAGCTGCTGGCAAAGTGTGTCCTCCCAGTGACTGAATCATAACAGATATATCTAAATTTAAAGCTTTGAAATAGAATACTATGGCCATACCAAGGGCTGGCTTAGCTGCAACAGGGATTTTGTCCCAATTTTTTTAGAATCTGGTATTGAAGTCAGTCATGTCCTCTTGAGGTCCTCTTTGGATAGTGATTAATTACTTTAATAGGGAAGACTTATCACCCTTCTCTGCAAACCTTTCAAAAAATAGATCTCCAAGCTAGTCCCATGTAGAAATGGTATTTGGGGTCAAAGATTGATACCATTCTAAAGCCTTCCCTTTGAATGAGGTAGCTAACAATCTTAGGGCCACATTTTGCTCTGTGACACCATGTATGGCACATACATTCGATACATCTTGAAGATGTTCCATAGGTGTTTTTGAGTCTTGCCCACTAAATTTGGGTAGAGCCTTTAAAGCATTTCCCAGAATAGGGTCCCAAATAGCTGGTGGTGTTGGGAGGATTAAGGGGCTACCAGTGTTCCAGCTCACATAATTTCTTAGAGGGATGTTGGCTCCCATGTTCGGTATTGGTAACAACTGGTTAGCTCTTCTTCTTGGACTAACTATGAGGGGTGGCAAAAGAATACCTGGATTTGTAGCAGATTGCGATCTGGTGACTGGTCCATAGCTCTGACTCCTCTTAGCTCTTTGGTTCATGCGGTCTTGTAAGAAACCTCAAGACTGGTCCCACCGTGCGTGCCAAAAAATGTTGATGGCATAAAATTGTGCTAGGTCTTAGCCAATCAACAATGGGAAGTTTCAAGCTGTGGGACAATGTGGCTTGAAACAACCTCCAGGTTTTAAAGAAGCTGGTCTCTTCTGTTTTATAGGTGTTGGGGAAAAAGGGATAGGAGACTAAACAAAAATGCAAAATGTAGGAATTAAAACCTAACTATGGTGATGCACCTGAGAGTAATCCTAATCCTAACCTAAGCATAGTGAGACTATTATGTGATTTTATTACATTTAAGAGTAGACAAGTGCATGATCAATGTAAAAGATTGGGATAATAGAAACATAGGCTCAAAACTGGGGAGTTTTTTGTTGAGATGCAGGAATTGTCAACAAAGGCATAGTGTTCAATCTTCTTAATAGAATCCTTTACTTACATAAGAGGCACATAAGTCACACATAGTTATGTAGAGCTTCAGATCCCATAAAATGAGACAAAAGCAAATAACATTTCCAATCACAACACTAGAAAATCTACAGCATAGACTGCTATATAAATGACACAGATAACACCAACCAAGGCATGGAGCTTAAATTTCATTAATTCATTCAACCACATAAATGGCACAGAGACATGCACAATTATATCTACCTTATAACTTCAGGAAATCAAGACAAGAGCAAATGATATTACAGATCAAAATTACAAGAAGTCTAAACTATGAGAAATTCCCCGCCCTTTCTTAGATTCTATAATCTTTCTTATATAGCCTTGGATGCATTCTTCAATCATCCCCTTTCTCACACAATTTCACTACTCCGTCCTTCACTCGTAGGGGACAAATTAGATGGTGCTTTCAATGCTGTGGGGGGCTCTAAAAATCTACCAGATGAACTGTTCCATCTACTCGAATTAACTCCAGCCGATTTTCCCTCCGTTTCATTTTTGCGACAATAGATACACAAAAATCCTCTAGGCATCAGGAAATGACACTTGGCATTTTCTACCGAATCCATCGAAGACACGTGTCTTTCTCCTTTTCTTTGGCTATGTTGTAGCTTTACTTAGGGCTCATATCAGACTTTTACGGATGGTGACACCTGGCAGCTTTCGTGGACTTTGAAGTAACATCTGGGGCCCACCATAACCTTTATTCAACAATGGAACTCAGATGGTCTCTTGAAAATTGGCACATGACAGTCTCCGCTGCTTCTGGGAAGATACGTGGCATCTTTCGCTTTTTCATCTACGGGTGCGTGGCACCTTTTACTTCTGCTGGGGATGGAGTGGAGAGACTCAAAGAGTGACACTTGGTAGCCTCCGCTGCATTTTGACACTTAATCAAAATGAAATGACGCCTTTATGCATTGAAGGAGAGCGCTGGACCCATGCATTGAAACCAAGTCTCTCGGTAGTCGATACGTGGTGACTTCTGCTGCTTCTTCAAAAAGGGAATTCAAGGTCTTCACAACTGCCACCTGGTGCTTTCCACTTTCTATGCTGCTTGGTCCGTCGAAAGTCTTTGCCAAAGGGTAAATGAAACACGGGTGCCCCTATGAGATTTGGATGCTGACATGTGGTGCGTCTCGGTTAACAGCTACTGGATACGTGGCATGCTCTGTGGTTCTCTGGAAAGTCACAAAAGGGCCTTGGAGGATGCTAGTTGGTTGGTTTCATGCTTCGGAAGGTGACACACGGTGGCATCTGCGTGAACTTCAACACTTAACGCAAAATTGGGACAAAGAAATAAAAGAGAAAGAAAGGTCCGTACTCGAACGATGCCACTTGGTAGCCTCTACTGCATTTTGACACTTAACAGAGGATGAACCTGTGCCCTGCTCCAACTCTGTTGCTACGACCAAGGTATTTGTTGGAACCAAAACTGTAGTGCTCGTTGGGAAATTCAAGTGCAACGTAGAGTAAAATTTTTACTCTACATAGCCTTTGGCATGAAAACACTGTCTGAAGGATGTTATGAACTCTGCAACTTGAAGTATATTTAACTTTTGATGATGGTAGATGTCTCCTAATTTTGTAATTTATTCTTCTCAATCTTCAAATTTCAATTATGCCAAAAAAACTAGGTCCCATCGGGCATGCCAAAACTATTGGTGTTCTAGATTTGCACCCTAGCTGAGAAAGGGGATTGTTCAGATCTTTGTACTTAAATATAGTCCAACATGGGACTGATCCTAGGCTATGGGTATCCTAATAATGAATCAGAACTTTAGAGAAGGCTAGATTCCTTCTAGAGATATCACCTATACTAACCCTAAACTAGCACTTACTCAGAAAAGGGAAAGAGATTTTGACAATGACTTATAAAGCATGTAAAAGAGGTGATACACCAATGATTTGATCACTCAAACTCATATAATACATTTATGAGACACTTTCAAGACCAAAGAATATCAATCTCACATAAATATTTCAAAATAAGGCATTAATCAATTATCGAATTATCAAGAGAGGGCAAATATCCACTTCCAAGCTATATAATAAACTATAAATTACACGTATAATGACCTGTAAGAACTAATAAGCACTTCTTGAAGGTGAGAAAAACTTAGACATAAGCAAGGAACATACATTCACTTAACCATAGTACATGAATTCATGGAACACACTTCAATCTAACTTAGAAAAGGATGGAATTCAATATTTATTGCATCAAAAAGGTGTCACAATGCAAATTCTAGCAGAGTCTGGTCATACCAAAAAGAGGGATGTGTTTTAAGGTTTGGAAGCCTATATTTATAGAAAAGAGAAAGAGAAAGAGAGAGATGTGTATTGAAAAAGGACCAACCACTTTCAATGGATTAACATTCTTGAGGATGCTGAGTCATGGTCTTATCAATAAGGAACAAATTCTGTAAAAGAATTAAATGCTTATTGTCTTTATCCATCCACCTGATGTCCTTGGAACTCCATGTTATTATCTATCTAATCTATTGACAAGGACAATGTCTTATAATTAGTAGAATTATGCCACATCTACTTTAGGTGGCCAACTGTATTTACTAATTGAAAAGTGACCCTAATGATAGCTGAGACACATCTCTCTATGATCACATTTACATCTACATTTGTTCCAACTCAAACCTGGGTCCATTTTAGATAGAAAGCCAATCTAAGATCATTGGTTTTCACATAGTCACAATATTCATAAAAAACCTAAAATTGTTTTGACCTTGATTCTCAATCATTAATTCATTTGTATTAGGTCTAAATGACTTATTTTACCTATATGGAGATCTACTAGCAATGCTTTGTCCCACTAGTTCCATCTGGATCATATCCAATCTCTAGTTATTTTGCATTTACATGCATGAGTCAAAAGCTACCCCGTCAACTTATGCAAAAAAATTATGGGTTCACATTTGTTTGATTGGTCATCAAAAATTGACTTAACCCATGCACATTGTGCCCAACTATCCTTATTCTTATTGGTCTCATAGATTCAGGTGACTTATTGACTCTACTCACACCGTTAGATCTTTATTGTATGAATGCACATGAGTCCTTGATTTCCTGCCATAAGATTCCTTTAACATGTGGACTTGATCATGTATTATCAGATCAAGATATATGAGCTCATACACACCATATATATCCTTGGTCCCACTTTCCTGTTAATTCTTATGCTTCATTGGATCAATGTTATGATTGAACATTGATCATTGATTTAGCTTGAACCCATACTTTTGTAAGTGAATGTGCACCATTGGATCCTAGATAGATGAACCTATATTATAGGATCAAGTCCAAATTGTAGATCTTTAATGGTTTTAACCTGAGGACCTTTTAACTTATTTGAATCCAGTGCATATCATTAGATCTCATGTGTTAGTATGCAGGATCATGTAGATCATTAGATCTCCACCAAATTTAAACTTTTTAAGGACCTTTTGGACCCAAATGGTTATTTTATGGAGCTCAAACTTTGACATTTACATGAATTTCAATGGTATGTACATCCCTGTCATTGCATTTTGAATTTCAATGATCATTTCCTATGTGGATTTTTGAAATCAAATGACTATTTCTTGTGCTTGAATTTGACACTCATGCAATTGTCCTAGGCTTTTTGAAATTAAATGACTATTTTTTGTGCTTAAATTTGACACTCGTGCACTTGTCATTACCTTGCTAGAACATAAATTCTTTGGGTCATTTCCTTCAGACTTTTATCTATGGGATTTGTGCATTGGACACTTTGCTATGAGAGTGACCCTTTGAAATTTTTATATCAGACCATTTTCTTGAAAAAGGACCGTTTGAAAAAATTATCTAGGGACACTTTGCTAAAAAATGATCCTTCAGGGCTTTGTTTTGGGATAATTTGTCTGAAGAAAATACCCTTAGAGAAAAATGTGTAGAACCATTTCCTTGAAAAATGACCTTTCAGGACTTTTGAAAATCCCCTTTGAAATTTTTGTTTGGTTCACTTTCTCAAGAAAATACCTTTAGGAAAAATGTTTTGGCTACTTTATTTGAAAGAATATCCTTCACGATTTCTGTATAGGACACTTTGCTTGGACCTTTTGGTGAAGAACTACCCTTCGAAAAAAGTGTTTGGGACACTTTAATGTAGAATGACCCTTTGAAAAAATTGTTCGAACAATTTTATCGAAAGAAATGACCCTTAAGATTTTACTACGGACAAAATATTTGAGAGAATTTATACTTAGCCCTTTTTGATGTAGATAATTTCTCTAAAAAAAAAGGTCTTTGAAGAAATTATTGTGAAATAATTTCCCTGAGAGAAATATGTCTTCATCTTTTACTTCAGACATTTTGTCTGAAAGAATTAATGTCTTTAAAAACTGTCTTGGATAATTTGTCCGAAAGAATCTTCAACACTTAGACAAAAAAAGGGTCCTGAAAGATTTGAACTTAGCAAAACAAAATCCTAAAAGAAATCTACCAAGTAAATACTTTAGCCAAAACAAAGGTTTTGTACTTATCTTTTTTGAAACCTTGTAGGCCCTTTTAAACTTGTACTTGAATTGTTGCTAAATCTTTAAAGGATCGAATGACTTTTAGATGCTTATGCAACTTGTCCCTAACTTTGAACTGCTTGGTTTCACCATGAAACCTACTCATATTGAATCATTGGACAATCTTCAATCAGGATCTTGCCCCTTCCATTGAACTCTTGGACTAGGCACATTTTTGGTACGTAGACCAAATTTGGTCAACAGGTTCCTTATAAGGATTGCCATATAAGTGCAATACTAAAGCGGTTTGTATCTAAAATCCATGTTGAAATGATCTATTTACTCTACTTAGAAAAACTTTAACATCTTGATTGACATAATGAAGGAACTTCTTACACAATAGCTTTTAGCACCGTATATACCTACTTTAATAAATAAAGCATGTGTCCATTAACAGAATGTCATACTCATAACTTCCTTATGGAATAATAAACTTGATCATATAAATTAAGAATTATGAAGGTAATATATGCCTTGAATATTGTGGCCAACCATCATATATACATCTTCTAATTAGAGTTTCCTTATGATATTCAAATATGTCCATTATATTTGTTGTTATATCATGATCAAAACCATAAATAAAGACATTACACTTTATATTATGTTGTGTTCTTATGATGATGATGATGTCAACAATGAATTTTTAACATGTTTATTTCGACCCTCTAATTTTTATTAGATGAATTAATGAGCTTTAGTCAATTAGTTATTTGATGTGACTATTTATCCTTGTAAGCCATTTACATATGATGATTATGCTTAGAGTTATATATCACTATGATTGGGTAATCTATAGAAAAATTAGACATTTATATGGTAATATTATTATATTCATGTTTGATTAATACTTTATCCTAGATGGATATAATTATATGATCTAAATATATATATTGGCTTTGTTTAGATTGTTCATAGAGGTCAGATAGTATTTCTGTAAGCACAGTAGTGTTATGTAGCATGTCGGTAGGGTCAAATTTTGTAATGTAATGTAAAGATGAAAACTTGTGTACATTATATTGTGAAAGTATTTTATGTGCTAATGATTAGATATTTATAGAATAAAATAGTGCATCATGATGTGTGCCTAGAGATTATGTTTTCATCTGAATATAATTATGCAGTATAAAATATGATATACCCAGGTGGTATAATCCTATACTTGCTTGTTAAATAATTATAGTAAAAAATTAATTGTTCATATTTGAGTGGGGTGCTGATGCACATTGAGCTATGATAATATGAGATATCATAGGATACTTCAACTTAAATGTATATACCTAGATGTTACATACTGTAGTTGTATGTTTAAACTCTCACTTATGTTGATCGATTAAATGTATTTATTGGTTAATACTTGAATAATATGTTTTGTAACAATTAGTAGGATAACATGTGCGTGCATAAAATAATAAGAGTGTAAATGAATGTTAGGCTAGAATTTTATGTGTTTGTATGACTTTTTTTGTTGTATATATACTTGTATCAATAAAATATTATGATTCCAGGTATTTATGACTATTTTATAAAATAAATTGTGGGAAAACTAATAGTTATGTCTTAGAACACTAGACTGTGATAATATGAGTTATCATGGGGTTTAGTTGGTTAGATCTTATTGCAATAGTAGATAAATTGCAATTGAATGTGAAACATACTTGGGTGGTATGAACTGTAGGCATTATTTCCTATTTGAGTTAAATAATATTATTAGATTCATTATGCATTGATGGATAAAATATATGAATAAGATTATTTCATTCCTAGTGTAGTGAAAATATATATAAATTTTTGAGTTATATACTATGTTATATATGCTTATATTATATTCTGCATTGATGATACTAATAGTTAGTGAGATAGACTCCTCTAGCCTAGGTAGCACTGCCAATTGTGGAAGTAGATAATCTGATCAAGTGGTGTGTTATGAAATTGACCGATCTGAGTGATTGTATGTTATTTGAAAACTTTGACTAAAGTAATGCTAGATATATATTTTTATTTCATATGTTTTATTTTCATGTTGTGTGATATCATGTTAGAATTTTTTTTTTAATGATACATGTCATGTAGTAGAAACCTTAAATCACACGAGGTACTAAAATGTCTCTCTAGATTCTTGCATTGTTTTATCTACCTATCTGTGAAGGGAGGACCATTACTTGATAGGGAATTGTGAGGGTGATCATTGGTCCATGGTTGGTATGAAAAAATACTTGGATGATGCTCTCTTTCCCCTATTGTAGTACTTACCTAGAGACAACACTTGAGATTATCAACGATACACGAGTTAGTTCGACTCGAGCTCCGAAGAACTTGGTATATTTATTATATTAGGCTAAATTCCTAAAGGAAATGTAATTTTAATAAATATTTATTATATTTGAATATGAGATGCTATATTAGTGGACCAGTCGTAGCTATGTCCTAATGTATTTACATGAGATGCTATATTAGTGGACCAGTCGTAGCTGTGTCCTAATGTATTTACTTTCCTTAGAGTTGTATAAGATAAATATTATATTCGGTATTTGAATTAGAATTACTATTATTTTAAGTTATAGTTTAGATATGTTGTAATGTTTTATTATGTGTAATGAATGTTAAGTAAGTTATTTTGAAAAAAAATTACTACATTTTCTAAGTACAACTTGAAGGGTTGCAACATCTCCCCACACAACTCATTATTGTATGAAGGAACAAACAACCTCATTTTCCACCATCACCTCCAACATAAATATCAAATTATTTTTGATTAACCCTTCTCACACTAAAGGTGATACAAGGTTAGTGGCTATGGGCTTCAAGTGAGGTATGACTGTTGATTTACATTTTTTCACTTTATAAAACTTGACTTTACCATAAAATAAAAAATTACATCCCTTCTGACATAACTTGCACCTTTGGGGCAAGTGCTAGTTTAAACCATTCGTAATATTAATCTAGTTATAGGAGCCTATAAAGCATAATGTATACACCCAAATTTGACACAAGCTCATTAAAAATATACATTTTTGCACAACCTTACTTATTTAGACTATCATCGATGAACAAATGACTTATTGACATGTTTGGTTCTAAGTTGTAAACTTCTCTCTTTTTTTTTATGTTGTTATGCATTTTATATTGTTATTTCATCTTCTCATACTCACCTCAGAGATCCCCAATTTTACATTTGAAGTCATTGTCTTTATTTTTTGAGTCTTTTAGACTAGGCCGCATTACATGGACAAGTCCACACTGCAACCCTATCTTGGTAATGTGAACTTGTCCTAGTGTAGCTTGAAGAAGATTTTTGAATTTTTATGTTTATAATGGTCTCTTTTATAACCTTTGGCAGTTTTAAATTTAGTTCCCTCATGCACTAATAAGACCCAAATTCAAATTCAAGAGTCTTATATAAGCAAAGGTCCTATTAGAGGTTACAAATCAATTCCTTCTTATCATAAAATCTATACAAAGTTTTATATTTGTTTATTTCTATTAGAGTACTGATTTATTTACAAGTCGAGTTAAATACATCATCTACATACTTGTGTTAAGGGTAATAATAGGCAAAAGAGAATCTAACATTCCATTCATGATTTTAAACATACATATAAGAGACATAACTATGTCGACCTAACGCCCATTTAGGCTATATTGGTATTGCTCAAATTATGCAAGTTTTTCTTATGGTAACTCAACTATTCCCATAACCTTATTCCCCCATTTTTGCTATCTAATTTCTATCTAGTGTATATGTAAGACTAAGGTTTATGTTTTTTAGGACTTTGATGCATCTATTCAGCCCCCACATAATTAAAAAACTGTCATTGATAGATTCTAATACCTAATTCAAAAAATGAAGTGGATAGTCAACCATGATGCAAACACATTCAATAGTCAAAGCTACAGTGTGGTCATGTCTTCCTATGTCCTTGTCCTGCACAGTTTGTAATTATATTTTTAAATGTGATATAGTTTGTAATTCTATTTTTCAAAAAAAATTCAATTATGGTTAGCATTATATTTTTTTTGGGGAGGCTTGCATATTCATAGTCCTACTTACTATTTTTAGCTAATTTATAATTCTGTAAAATTCTCTAACATATTGTATTTCATTGTTAGATCTATATATTTCAGCAATCTAATTTCAACAGTTTAAATCTATTCATTTGAGTTCTTTCAATTAAAAATGGATTGAATATTTTGGTAAACCCACTATTTTTTAGAACATTGCTTGTTGTTTGCTTGATTTTTGTCCTAAGGATTCATTAAATTTTTATAAATTCTTAACATAGAAAGAAAATAACCTCCGATCTTAGATATACATTTGAAACATTACAATTCAACTTTTTCAATCTTGGATTTAATTTGATATAGAAGAAGTTCATCTTGTCATCTCAGATAAATATAACACAAAAGCTCTTTATTTCAACTTTGGGTATTGGAATTGGTTGATATCTATACACAAAAATCTTTCACTTTTATTTTCTCTTTATTTTTTATTGTTTTTGTTTATTTTTAAAAATTGTGTTATGGTAATTTTAAAACTTCTTAGTGACTATCATGAAGGGTAAGCAATGACTTATTTATAGACATCATGATGTGAGTGGTTTAACCCAATACTCATAACCATTGTACATCGCTAAACTTGAAATTTAGTTTCCATGTACCTTATGGTATATCAGAAACACCCCTAAGATCCCTTGTTTATACCATACGAAATCTCATTTTGTTTTTTGATTTGTGTTTCACCTAAGAGGATCATGTCACCCAGGAAAATTACTCTCATCATACCCTTGGAAATAGTGTTAATGAACTACAAACATGGTTTTGCCTATGTAGTTAGTGCTTTAAAACATTAGGCCAACACTAATCAATGAATGAGTAAGTATTTTTGAAAGTCCACACATTCATTCAAACTCTTGCCTAGATCACCATTATACCTTGATTTTGTTTGTATTGTATTCATAATCATTAACCTCATTGTACATGCTAGATTAATTGTTAGCTATAACTATTTTATCTATTGCATTTATTTTCATTACATATATCATGGATATTCTAAAACAATATGCTAATGATGTACATCCTCTAGATAAATTATTCTATACTCATATTATGATTTTTAGTTATGATAGTGATTAGGCAAACCATCAAAATTAAAAACTTATGGAAGATGATTTTAGTGATGATTATGATTTTGATAATGTTGTAATGAATGAATAAAATGATTTTGTTGATTCTTAAGAACATGTGTTTATTCAATTAAACTCACTTCTAGATTCCTCTTTGGCCACAAATCTAAATTCCATGTTGTATTCTCCTCTAGATTCCACCTTGGAATCTCCTCAAATTCCATTTTCGATTATATTTTAGATTTCACCTTGGAATCTATTCTTGATTCCCCTTTGATCATACCTCTAGATTCCACTATGGAATCTCCTATAGATTCATCTTTTATGATACATATAGATCCATGACGGAGTGATCACCAAGATCTCTAGATCAAATGCAAGCATTAATTTGTGAACAAAAGACAAATAATTACAAAGAGTTTTTGAAAGAGTGTGAAATCATAAAATGAGCATATTGCAGAAAAAAACATGAATAAACCATCCAACCCACACTTCATGTCCATAACTCACAAATCAAGATGTAAAAACTAGAGAGTAAAATATTTAACTCTTCCATGAATAGTCACAAAGGGCCTATAATAGGCGTGTAACTTCTAAGTCTAAATTAACCAATCAAAGAGTAACATCCACTAGCCAATGATGATGGATAAGAGTAATTCCATATGTCACAAAGTAAACCTAAGAAAACTAACTCCAAAAGTGTAGGAATAATCCAAATAACATGTAATGAAATTACCTAGATGATTCAAAACAATATAATTATATATTAAAAAATTAAGATCAAGGTATATAAATTTACAACAATAATTGGAAAAAGAGAAAAATACTTGAATATTATGACTGAGCCACTTCGAAGGGACAACCTCCACAATGATGAAATAAGAATAGAATTATCAATATGATGATAAAAGACTAACCACTAACTCATATATATACACTACTTAGCCAAGGTTATTCTAAAGGCCAACCATACTAAGAACATAGAAAAATGCAACAAGATAATATTGTGTGTAAGCCACAAGTCAACCACACATATCTCTAAATGCACTACATGTTAAGGAAGTAACATGCCCCTTGTTATTTGGGTTGCATCTTCAAAATGGAGGTTCTTACATTTGATTAAACACTCCTTAATCGATCTAGTTTGCAGTTACTTAGTGCACTTGTGAAGGATCTCTTTAAGCTCCATAATGACTCGACATTCTTCATCCAATTCATGTAACTCAATTTGAGTAGAAAATATATGTCTAATTACCTTTTTTACGTAAGATACATGGAATACCAAATGTATGTGAGTGGATGGAGGTAATTATAACTTATAAGCCACACTAATAATTTTTTTCAAGATCTGATAAGGGCCATAATACTTAAGTGATGGATTGTTATCTTTTTTCTATTACTCTAGAGATATATATTTATATGGTTATAAATGCACAAATATTTAATCACCTATAAATAAATTCCACTCACTATGGTGTTGATATGCTTGTTGATTAATTATATTTTGTGTTATTACTAAATTATCTTGCAAACTGAATAACACCTCATGTTGATGGTGAATGTGTTCCTAAACAACTCAAACCTTAGGATGCAATGTCAAAGCTGAAGTTATGGATGGTTAGTGACACCCATACAATAACAAAAAAGGATACATATTGGAAGAAGTGTAAAAATAAGTGTTATACCACCATTCAACAAGTGGTAGCCAATAAACCCATTTGTTCTATTTGTCAGGAATAAAACAACAAAAATACCCTTCTAGACATTTGTTGACTACCTCTATTTTTCCATCAGATTGAGGATGATAAGATGAGCTATGATACAATTAGGTTCCCAAACATGCAAATAATTTAGTCCAAAATTTATTAATAAATATGGGATCTCCATCACTTACAATGATCTTTGGAGTACCATGTAATTTCTGAATTGTATTGAGAAAAGTAGAAGCTATTGTACTAGCAACAAATGGTTGTGATAAGGAACAAAAATAAATATACTTGGTGAGTCAATATATAATTATCATGATAACATTTTTACCCTAAAACCATGGTAATCCCATAATGAAATCCATGGAA
Source organism: Torreya grandis (assembly GCA_037957365.1). Taxonomy (NCBI): domain Eukaryota; kingdom Viridiplantae; phylum Streptophyta; class Pinopsida; order Cupressales; family Taxaceae; genus Torreya; species Torreya grandis. The sequence goes on from JARHVA010000083.1 coordinate 8,201,580, forward strand.
ACCTCCTCCAAATGGTGGCTAGGGATAGATAAAGGCTACAGAATACCTAGGGTCTTAATGGTTTCACCTTTGTTTTGTTGACATATCATGAATTCCATCACATTTTTCTAGACATCCCCCTTGATTCCTTCTCAAAAGAAATCATGTTTGATTCTATGCTATGTTTTCAAAAATCCATAATAACCTCTAAGTGGAGAGACATGACGTTCTTGAAGAATTTTATGTTTGAGGAGAGAATGTTTATAGACATATAATCTATCTTTATACCATAATGTGTTCCCATTCTATGTAATTTTTTTAGATTCATTAGAACCTTGATAAATATTTTGAATCAAATCCTTGATAACACTATCATTCTCCCATTCAGATCTTGATTCCTCTAGCTAATTTGCCTACCATATGGTCATGGCACAAATAATGCCTCAATTGATTTATCCCATTATGAGAGGGCATCTGCATAATTATCTATAACTATGTACTAGACTACCTGATATCTGATGAGTCTTGGATCAATGTATCTACTCCATGTAGTGTTTAAAGTAGACCATAATTAGGTGGATCAAGAAATAACTCCTCAATAGCTAGAATGTGACAAGGAGATGGTGAAGGTGTGTCCCCATCACTATTGGAGTCATATGTGCTAGAATAGGATTCCATATAATCAGAGATGCAATCAAAGTCAAAAACATCAAGTCTAGGTAAGTTCAATGAAGAAGAATCTAAAATAGATTCAGGGATAGTGTGATAAGGTATACAGTCAAGTTTGATGATCGACTATTCCCACTTCCACTATAGTATCACTATGAAACTATATAACATATAGTGGATCTAGAGTGAACTCAATTCACATGCCATAATCAAGGTGAGTAATCTGGTATAATGATAGGAGGTTAGTTAAAAGTGAGGGAACACTTATAACATTATTGAATGTTCCACCACTAAATTTAATAGAACCTCTCTCAAAAACCTATATAGAAGTGTCATCACTCAACTAAATATTTGACATGTGACATGTTTCTAAGAAAGTGAACTCTATCTATGAATAATCCATGTGATGTGATACACTAGAGCCAATAACCCATGTATGAATTAGAGTCACAAGTACAACTAGGGCCCTACCATTTATATTCTCTTTACTATTTTATTTTGATTTACCATTTCCATTTTCCTTGGAGGATTCTAAGGTTGATGAACTTGGTTTGATAGACTTAAGAACACCTATATTATTCTTCTCAAGAAATATAGTTAGGTGGTCAATCTAATTTTTCAAACATTTACTTTCATCATGCTTTTTTGAGTAATACTCACATGTGATCCTCTCTTTCTTAGAATTAACACTGGAAGATGATGTTTCATTGGTTGATTTAGAGGTAGGAGGATTTTGTCATGAGCACACCTACCTAACACATTGACTTTGACTGATTATTAAAACTATTTTAATATTTTTATGTTATGTGGACATTTATTGTAGACATTATTTGATGATTCAAAACATTATTTATTGGTTTTAATTAAACTGTAATCATTCTTGTAGTATTTAATGAGTTTATGATATTATTTATTATTGTTGATTATTATTAGATATAATTGATGTCTACATGGATTGATTACAGGTAGTAACTGATAAGTGTAGGTTGGAGGTAGAAGCTATGTGCTCGATGGCAAAGACAAGGTACACATATAAGCCATAATGGTGATGTAGTAGTGTCCAAAAACCCAAGTTAAGACTTTGTCTTGGTTATTCTATTGTTTATCTATATTATTATATTATTGGCAAGTTGGTTGTTGTGTCATCTTTTGTCTTTTGTTTCTTTAAGGCTAATTGAGCAATAAAAATAACCATTTGATATGGATGTGGTTCACTCCAACATTGATGATGCACTTAAAAAGAAATGGATGCCACTTGAAAGTCATGAGATATTGGATGAGTTCTAAAATCCTTGTTAAAAGACCAGTCTAGGTCTTTACATCAAAAAATACAAAAAGATACCAGGACTGAGAAGGGTCGATACTATAGTTATAAATTTCATTACAGGATAAATCAAATGATTTTATTCATTTAGTTTATGATATAAACTAATGAATGTTGAGTATGTTATTATAATCCACAAAGGGACTAGGAATTACACTTGATAGGGTCATGCTTAAGCTCAAACCATAAGTCATAAGACTTAAGTCAAAGAGCATGGTCATTAAAAATATTTAAGTGTATATTAAACCTTAAGTTATGCATGACATTGATCTAATACATGGTTTTATTGATAAATATAACCTTAAGAAAAAGGATTAGGTCTAGGGCATGGTAATCATGATGGTTTGGATTAAGTAACCATGGTTATGATATTGTTATTGACTTTGGAAAAATATGATTAGGGTTTTCGATTTTTTGTGTTTTGAAAGCTACTCGATGGAATTATGCATGGTGATGTATCAAGTTTGTATGAAAAAATGGTAAGCATGCAATGAAGGTAAATTTTTATATTTTTTCATTCAACATAATGTAAGAGAAAATATGCATCTGATTTTTGCATGAAGGAAAGAGTGGGAGTTAGACTTAGTAGAACTCATAGTTTTGTCTAATGGAACAATCACTGCCAATGGTTGGTAAAGAAGTTGGAAAAAAAGGAGAGAGGAGAATGTTTGAGAGAAATAAAGAGAAACTAGTGTAGGCTAAGAACCCTTCCTAGTATGATATTTCATTAAAAAAAAAGTAAGTAATTTATTTTATTTTACTACAATATTGTAATAGTATGTGCATTCACTGATACACATAATGTAAGAGGTTTGGAATTATTTTCCTAAATAGACCTGACATTGTTGTGAATGGCACTTAGTTGAGGATACCCAATAGGGTTAGATAATTTAGGATACTAGCCCATAGACAACAATGAGTAAACTGAAAAGGTGTAATGGTTATTGGTTGTATTGCTCAATAGCTTAAAGATTTAACATGGTGGTTGGGTTTTCATGTTTTGGGTGTAACCCCTATTTTTGGGTAGTTTATTTTTGAGTGTATTGAAGAGTTTGCTATTGTCAACCGCTTATTTAAAATTTTTCTTGTGTGTTGTTAGTTGAAGCTTAAGACCCTAGGTTATTGGTTATTATTGCATCACTATTGTAGCTTAGTTGTGTGATGTGTTTTTGTTGCCATGTTCCTATTTCCATCTCCAACCGATGGTTGGGGTGGATAGGGAAACCCATCTATGGTTGGGATTATCTTGAGCATGTAGATGGATTACTATGGAAAGTTTCTTTGTGGAAGGTTTCATGTTCTAGTATGGTTGCTAGAAAAAGTGGATATAACTTTTTTGTGCAACTAGAATTCATTTGAATAGCTCTACAAAGATGGTTATATTATGTTTTATGCTTGTGTAGTCATATAAAATGTGAAAATTGGTAACTTGAGTGTGGTTAATGACACCCAAACCATAGGTTCCTCTTGCTTGATTGCATGACCCTCATAAGCTTCTTTTCATTGATTCATAGTCATCCATAGTCTTCTAGACCTAACCCCAACTCAGTTAGATTGCTCTTTCCATGACAAATCCATCCCCTAGGTCCCATAAGTTAAGGACAATAGCATTCAACTTGGAATATAGTGCCAGTGCCACTACTATCCACTTTCAACACTCTTATCCAAGTGCATTTTTAGCCCTAATAGTCAGTTATTTCTAGTTTCCCATCCTTTTCCTTGTCAGTCTAATGTGAGCACATTCAACCCATGACCAATAGATCCTTATAAAAACCCATTCAAAGATCATTTATAGGTGGTTGGAAATTATCACTAAACAAGCAACAATACAAGCAAGACTACTCAAGCAATCTTCCCTATTCTTTGCATACAACTAACCAATACATTTAAAATCTTATCCAAATCCTTACACCAGTCCCTAGCCACCTCAAGCACATCCAATTTAGTATTTTGCATTTTCATACACACTATTGTACAAAGCACATCAAGTGGGAGAATTACATATGGCTTGATCCCTCTTCAGAGTATTAGTATGTAGGCAGCATGCCCACACAAGGGGTGTGGATACATGTTTAGTAAATCTTACACAACTAACCCCCCCTCTTTCACAAATTTGGTCAAAGTACAAAAGAGTCTAGGGTTTGAAGATAAAATCTAATCTATAAGGATTTTTTTAGACATTCGACAGTCAAAACTTCATAGGTAGGGTCTCACAAACATAATGAATAAAACCTAGAAAGCTCAAGTCTATTGGACAACAATGACACAGGTGGACTACAACATTGGTGCCATTAGTGTCCTATTTTAGCGCTCCTATCTAATCATAAAATGAAATCTAGATCTTGATTTGCAACACTGTCCCAGTCCCACACAACAAATTTTAGACCTTGTAACAACCATCTCATTCAATTTCCAGCTAAGTCTTATTTTCTCTCCTTTATTTACTATTTTTAGAAAAGCTTAAAATTACAATCAAATTTATACAAATCAATGGTTTAATTATTGCATATTTATTTATTGATTTTACTACTCAAACTGTTTAACTAAATTAGGAATAATACACTAATGTTCTCAAAATTGTTAAAATAACTTGTAAATCTTGTTTGATTTCATTCATAGATAAATGAGATTGTGTGCAGTCTATTTGGAATATTGTAGAGTATACTTGTATTATTTAAGATATATTGTAACATTTTAATATTCTAAGAATATGGTAGAGTTGTGAGTTTACCTTATAACTTGTAGAAATATTGAATCATTATTGTATTCTATTACATAAAACAAGGTGGCAAAGTATGCATCATAGTGTTAAAAGCATTACTTTAACGACCTATGAAAAGCTGCAAGGTTTACAATGTATTCATTAAAACGTAACTATGATGTTCTTACATTAAGTTATATAAAATAGAGTGGCAAGGTATTTGATAAAATTGTTTATGTATAATGGTGTCATTATTTTATTCTATGTGAAAATAAAGTTGAAGTGGAATCTTTTTATTTCTAAACATATTATGTTCATGTTCTTAAACAAGTTACAAGTTATGCATTGTAGTCATTGTAATTTTTACATAGAATCATTGTGTTTATTTACTGTTTGTATTTATTGAGGAATTACATAATGGTATTATGTTTCTTTTTATGATGGTCATGGCATGAAAATAGTTAGTTACAACTGAGTCAAGTATATGGTTGTAAGTTCCCAATGTATAATGATCCTTTATATCGATACATGGATGGCTTTGTGTGGAATGGAATATGTCTGGTTGTTTGCCATTACAAGTAAATGCATTTGGTAAATTATATGACTTATCATTCATAGGTTATAACTATGCATGGTTTTTGTATTCTAAAAGGAATTTGCACATACTTTTTGGTATTTAAGGCAGAGTCACTACAGTTTCACTTTAGCATTATGTTTATCATGGTAGCAATTAGTTTAATTATTTTTCTTGTATTGGTTGAATGGAATGTATATGTTATGAGCTGGAATTGATTACCCTGAATGCTATGGTACAATAATGATTCATTATATAATTTTTTTCCATTTTAAAGGTCATGCATGAAGTAAAACTGTTACATTAAGCTCATTATCTTAAATTATCATTGACTATGCATGGACCTAATCTTAGTTTATTAACTTTGTGTACATCTTGGAATGATTTGATGTTGCCATTTACATTATATTCAGGTGCTAATATTTGATGGTTTATGCCATAATCTCTCTCTCTCTCTCTCTCTCTATATATATATATATATATATCTCACATAATGGATAATGGATATATATATCCATATATATCCATTATGATATATAATATCCATTATGTTGTATAATTTGTATATATATATATATCATAATGGTTATATACATATATATATATATATATATGATGATGGAAATCACTTTACTCTATAATTTCAAATACATTTATGTCACATACTTCAACTTCTCAACAATAATCTTATACATATACATGCATACTGAATACATTAGATTCTTGTTTAGAAGTTGAGGTATGTGACATAAATGTATCTAAAATTATAAAGTAAAGTGACTTCCATCATATATATATATATATATATATATATATATATATATATATATATATATATATATATATATATATATATCGTTATCCGTATTGACTACATTGGATTCTTGTTGAGAAGTTGAAGCATGTAACATAAATGCATTTGAAATTATGGAGTAAAGTGACTTTCATTTCTATTTTTAATTATTTTATGCTATTGTTGTTTATTTGAAGAATGCAATAGGTTTAAAATATATTTCATTGTGATTAAATCCTATATTTATTACTCTGTAAGTGTAGTTAAGTAAATAAGATGTGAAGTTTATTGTTATAGAGATATTAATGTGATTTCAATGGAAGTTATTAAGTTTGGACATTAATACATATATTTTATGTATATATATATATGGGAACATACATATAAATAAATATATACTATGTGTGATTAAATAACCTAGATGTTTGTATGAGCTAAATTTGTTTGGTGTAAACATGGGTGTAAATGTCTAAAGTGGCAAGAAATAGAAAATTGGTAAAAGTTAGTTAAGATATTTTCACATTTATAATTCTTATCTATTACATACAAATATAATGTAGATAATAAAACAAGTGAGGATCCTATACTATCATGCTAATCATGAACCGATCTCTGTAGGTTATTCTCGAAGTAGAAATAGTCATGAGGTAAGGCTATAGTTACGGGTATGCTTGTTATTATTTAAAAAGGTAATTTGATATTTATGTTACATTAGAGGAATCTATTAATGTTTGGTGTATATGTTAATGTCTAAATGATTTTAAATGGGCATATTATATGAGAGATATGATTAAAAACCATCCTGGTCTAACGAGCATGGATATCGATGGGTTCCACTCATATTTATTCTATAATGGGCTCACAACCTTAACATGAGTGTGTAAATTCATCAAATGTTTTACATGAATGTCTATATTTAAGTCTCAAATTTCCTTTTCATATGAGATTGGTGCCTCGATTGCTGATGGTTATTGTGGAAGTTTAAATCAATTAATATTTTCCTATAGTGATCTAATCAGACACATGGATTAACATAAAGATATGGTTGTTATTTTAATTTGTATGCATTGATTTACTAGTATGGGTTCAAAGCCAATAAGACATGAAAATTCATAATAGGGTTCAGATCATGTCACTAACATGGAGTTCAAAATTGACATAAAATTGATCTTTGTAAAGTACCCCACATCGTGTTCGATGTTGTGCATATTGATTTTGTGAGCTTATCTTATTATAATTAATAAAATAGACTTGTTATGATTCTAGATTCGTTCTGCTAGCCAATAAATTTATAGTTAGAGCATAATCTCTATTTTTTTTAAGTTTTAAATTTTATGAGAAAATTGGGGTAATGATAGATTTTGATGCTTTTCCTCTTGATCATTTTTATTTTGTTTCTTCTTCTTGTTATTTGAAACCTTTTATTTCTCATTTATACAATTAGGGCTTGTGGATTTGAGGACTTTAGTGTACCCATCTCTATTAAATTATCTTTCTCTTGAGTCAAATCAATAAAAAATCATCTAAAGAGGGCATTTTCCATGTGTTTCTAAGAGCACTTTTGGTAGCATGGAAAGTCGAGATGAACATAGAGCAATTTGGACCTAGTTTAGAGAGTATAGAAATAACTAATTGATCATCCTTCTTATTTATTCCACATTCTTTTAATTGTAATCTCAGAGACCTAAACTTAGTGAAGAAATCATGTACGGTGTTTAAACTGCTAGGACTCAAACTAATGAGCTTGTTCTCTAGTTTATGACCTCTAATCACATCTAGCTTCCCAAAGAGTTTTTATAGTGTGATCCATGTATACACATAATATTTTTAAACTTTATCATTTACAGATGCTTTTTCTCTTGCAAGAACCTATCAAAATTAAATCTCTATGAGTGCACACCTTAAAGGGTGCATCGAAGAAGGGGTGGGAAAAACTTTAGTGATTCCCAAGATTATTGGTCCTTATAACATTACCTAAAACCACTATAAGTTACTTTTATCCAACTCCCCAAGTAATTAAAATCCACTTATATACTCATCTAAGTAATTCACCTTCCAAAATATCCCCTAACTAAGCATACACATATTTTTATTCATTTTCATACTATGTCATCCTAATTGATCTTGTTAGGAATTAAGCACATGTTAAAAAACTCTGTCAGCCTATTTGACCTAATTCAAAGCCTAATGATTATCTTTCCTACAAACAAGATCAAACTAGCTGACCTTGTCAGCTAATTCTCAGGAAGGTTTAGGGTCAATCCTTGGCTATAAAGAGCCCCTTCACTTCATTTTTAAATAGAGGAAAATTCATTTTCACATTTATACAACTCATAATTCTAATATTTATACATTAGAGGATTCATTTCTTAGGGTTTTACCTTGGAGGGAAAGAAGCTTGTCTTGTGGGAATGTCTTGGATGTAAAGTAAGAGTCTTTTAGCCCAGACATGATTTTTATAGTGTGATCTTTACAAAACAACAACAACCTCTTGTAAAACACCATTGGCCAAGGGAGAGATTGAGATATGATAGGTTCAATTCAAGGTAAGTATTCTTAACTTATACTTTTTCATTTAGTCAATTAAATATTGCATAAAATAGTAGGATGAATGTTGTACTCCTTGCTTAGTTTACCTCTACATTGACTTAAGTAGAGTTCTCATCGCATGTTTTATTTTAAATTATGATTAGCTATCCTCCTTTGTGTTACAAGATTTAGTGATTACTAGATTATAGTTATTTCATGTATTGTAGGCCTAGTTAGGTTTATTACATAATGTCATTTGCTTAGAGGCTTTGTAACTCTCTCCTTTGGTGTTGTGGTAAGAGATCCCTTAGTTAGGTTTAGTAATTTTGAATTAGTCATGTCCTGATATAAATAGATATGAAATGAATTATTTTGATAAGATTATCTTCTCCAAGCTTGGAATCCACCAAGTAAGATAATTCTCAAATCTATCCTAATTCGTTGCATAGTGAACCTAACATGAATCTAACCCTTGTAATTTTTAATATTCATTTACAGTTAACTAGATCAAGTATATCAATCCAATTTTATATTTTGTCTACAAGTTTTTAACTAGGTCAAGCCTGTCGATCCAATTCTATTTTTTGTGCATAGGTTTTCAAGTAGGTTGAGCCTATCGACCTAGTTCTATTTTCTATGCACGAGTTTTTCAACCACATCAACCATGTCAATCTAGTTCTTTTTTTTAGAGAAAAATATATCATAATTCATTAATAAAATGAATTTACATTCTTCAAATGTTGATAAAAGCATTTTAAAAAAAGGTCTAAATAAAGAAAGTACAATAATAATAGCTTGATTGAGCCCATACAAACTAGTGTGGTTAAATAATATCCACATCGTACAAAAAAACCACAACATAAGTGATAAAAAAATAGAAAAAACATAAAAAAAACCATCAGAGTGAGAATAAAAATTTATTAAAAAGATGTGTGTTTTTATTTACCCATGTGACCATCCTATAGTTTTGATAAAAACCATCATCCAAGTATTAACTGAATACACCCTTTAGATAATTCAATGACAATCCTATTTCTCTCTTTATAGATATGCAAGAAGGCCACATTTGTAAAAAGAGATTTTAAGGAGTTAATATCTTCTAAAATAGGTTGAAGTCAAATATTATCCATCCAAAACATGCCATTCACATAATTTATCAAAAATTGGGAGTCATCAAACACCTACAGATGGGTAACACCCCTCTCAGTAGCAAGCATCAAAGATAATTTTAGAGCCATAAGTTTAGCATAGTTGCTTGAACCACTCCCCAGTCCTGCTTTAAACTTTATCAAGTTTGCATCTTTAAAGAATATTATTCCACCAACACCACATATCTAAGGATGCCAATCCAATCCTATTTTTATATATGCAAGGTTTTCAATCTTAGCCAACTGGATCTAACTATCGATCCAATTATTTTTCTACCTTATGTGCATAACTAAATTGACTTGCTTGATTTTGTTTATTTATGTATTTCACTTTTAGCTAACTAAATCGATTTGATTGATCTAGCTTTAATTTTATATTTTTATCATTTAAAAAATAAAAAAATCACCTAGACAACCTAGTCAAACACCAATTCAACATTTTTAGAAAAAAACTACTACATCAACCTGATCGATCTTGTTATATCTTCCAGGTTCATTGTAAAAAACCTAGTATTTTCATTTTATCAAATTTTAAGTAAATTTTATTTCCCATTTTTAGCTAAAATTTAGATTATGCAATTTTTTTCTCATATTTGTAGTTATATCAAGTGTACCCACATAATCAACTAGATCAATCAACACGATCTAGTTTTGTACCTATTTTTCTGCCATCAAATTAAGTCAACAGGGTTGATTTTGTTTTTTCTAACTTATTTTACAATAGGCTGAGTCGATCAACTTGACTTTATTATATCATGTTTGTCTAACTAAATGGACCTAATTGATCTTGTTATGTATGTTTCAATTTTATAGCATAGGCAAAAGAAATTAACCTTTATTTTATATTAATTATAATCATTTTGCTTTCTAGATGGTTGCTTGTTTAGTTGCTTTCAAAAATTACAAATTTGGTTTTTGACAAAATTAATTTTCACCTTTATTTTTATTTTGCTTGGCTTTTCTCAGAAACTATGTAACGATAGTTTTAAAACTACTTAGCTATTATCATGAAGTGTTTCATGATATTCTATTTATGATATTTGTCTATATTTTATAGATATTGTGGCATGAGAGGCTTACCCCAATACTCATAGCCATAATACAAAGTTAAACATGGCCTTTAGTTTCCACATACCTCATGATATTTTAGAAACATGTAGAGTTTAATTTTATATTGAACCTTAGGAATCCAACCATCCATTTGATTGTGTGGTGTATTGGTTAGTTGTTAGCACCGAGAAGTTACTTCCATATTCGATTTAAAACTAGGTTTAGTGCGCTATGGAAATGAAAATTCCTCCATAGTTAACACTTTGAAACATTGGACAGACACTATCCAAAAAATAAGCCAATATCTTTAGAAGCCTACATTATCAATCACAACCTTAGTAAAAACTTCATAATCTTTTTTTTCAGATAATTAGTTAGCATATAAATTATATATTTGATGATTATTATTTAGCATTCTATGTCGTATTATAGACTATATTAGCCAACTTTGATACAAGTTCTATGTTATATGTTCCAACTTTTAATTCTTATTTTTTTGATTTGCCAACTAGATCAACCATCTCAACCTAGTCAAATTACAAACTATTCTATTTTCTTATTTTTTAAACTAGATCGACCAACTTGACCTAGTCAATACACATACTATTTTATTTCCCTATTTTTCAAACTAGATCGACTAGCTCGACCTAGTTAGTACACAAACTGTTCTATTTTTTTGTTTTTATAATTAGATCAACCAAATATACCTAGTTATTTTAGAGACTATTCTTTTTTCTTGCTTTACCAACTAGATCGACCAGCTTGACCTAGTCAGTTCATAGACTATTCTATTTTCCATTTTTCCCAAATAGATCGACCAACTCAACCTAGTCATTTTATAAACTATTCTATCTTCCTACCTTTCCAATAGACTCAACCTACTCAACTTAGTCTATTTCTATTTTTTATCCTATCAATCCAACTAGATCAACTAACTCAATCTCATTCATTTTCAACCTCTAGATCTCCATTTCTTTGTAAATGTCTAGATAAGATTTTCATCATGAAACATCTGTTGATGAAGTTACACAAAAAAATTAAACTAACATGACGAGTCTTACTAATCTTCACAAATCCTCTAAAATTCATCTACCATATCATGTGATAGATAATATTGATCTTAGTAATATCCACATTACTACTAGAACTACCAACTATGGGACTCCCCCTATTATGCTTTTCTCAATCCTTTATTCTTATAGATAGTGGAGGATGAAAATGATCTTGAGTAAATGACTGAAATGATCCTCTTCATCAATGAAAACCCTAAACATCAGGGTAAATATCTTATTGTTACTCACACAACATGCCCCATTTTTGGATGAAATGGGGACCCTCTTTTTACTCGATCTTTATACCTTGGGAGTTTTTATGATCTACTTGTTTGAACCATTCTCAATTTAACCCTCTGTTAGATGATAAGTTTTAAGTGACTGAAGGTATTTATTTTCATTTTTTTTTCATGTTTAAAGTGTTTAGTCCAAACTTTGCATTTGAAGGTTAAAAGTAAGTTGCTTGAATATATCTGAAGTAGAAGGTCTTAATCATATTAACCCATGTTTTCAAAATGCTTGCAAATTCCCCTTTTAGGGGAAATCCAACTAAGACTTATAGAAATTATCTAGATTTTGTAGAGAATTTTGCAATCTCCTCATTATTAATATCATTCATTTATGTATTCATACTTAAAATTGCCTATATATTTTTTATTGCTTCAATTTTGCCTCAGTCGATTTCCTTAAAATATGCTTGATTTTGCTAAGGTTCCTATGAAATGGGATATTTATCTCATTAATTTAGCCCCCTTTTTGATCCACTTTTATTTCATTCAACTAGCTAAAAAATACTTTAAAGTTACTTTTGTTTTCATTTCAAATGGTTTTATATTGTTGAACCTATGCTTTTTGTTGTTCAATTTGGATGATTTAACCATTTTTTATTGAAAAGAGTTAGTTATTTGAGTTTTAATTCAAAAGACTTAGTTGTTTGAGTTTTAATTCTCATAAACATTGGATTTTTATTAAAAAGTTGATGGTTATGCCTTTTAATGTTGTGCATATAGGTATCTAACTTAGCTTGGCACCATGTGTCAATCTCTCGACAGTCCTGGGTCCATTCTAAATGCCTTTGACATTTAGTAGATTTATTTACAAATTTATTGGTAAGACAATGACATCAACATAACTCCAAATGAACATGTTAACAAGATTATGCCATGTGGCATTATCCCAATGACCCAACATTGTAGAACCATCTATATAAATATAATGCCTTTAGGCTAGCAAGTAAGCAAGATGATGCCATGTGGCATCATTCTGGTGATCTGCTATCCTAAAGATATCTATACAAAGAGACAATGACAATAGTAATATCTAGGCAAGTGGGTGAATAAGATGATGGCACATAGTAAAATCTCACTTCATTGCAAAAATAATAGTTAGTAGGTACGTAAGGCCCCAAGTAAAGTAGCAAAAGAGTGAGGAGAAGATGTATGGAAAGGACCCCATAAGAAAAGGATACACAAGATGTGCATCTATCAAGGCATTAATTTGAAATTGATGGCTCGTATAGCCATTAAAACTATCAAAACCTATGATAGGACTGTGTATTCAAGCTAATAAGCACAATCAAGTCACAATTAGTTTCTCACCAATCAAAAGACTCTGAAGTGAGGTATTTCAACCCATTAAAGAAGAAAGTTGATTAGATAAATCCTTATGATTGATCTAGGGATTTCCACTTCATTTAATTCACCCATAGAATTAAATATGGAAGTCTGCATAAAACATGGTGGATTGGTAATTCTAAGAGGATCCCAATAATAATTCACTAGAAATATTCAAATTAGATCTTTATTTATCCTAAAATTAAATAAAGGACAATCAATATGGTGCTAGTCATCATGTGGCATGCATAAGAAAAGGTTCCCAAAAGAGACAATGAAAACGAAAGACAAATTTCTACCTTAATGTTGTGTGGTCTTAGGAGTTGTTGATCATGATCAAGCTGATTGATATGATAGAATCCCAACCACATTATTTAATTAGTAATGACTATTTACAACTACCCCATTAGTGGGTTGAGTTAGTAAATACTAGAAGGGCTCACCCATTTCATGTATATATGGAGCTCCGAAGGCCTTGCAAAGGGTTAGCTCTTTGTGTATTGTAAGAGAGACATATAGATACTATGCCCATTTATTTTCCTGCACTTTACTACTTTCTAGAATAGATTTTATCTTTCTCCTATTATAGTCTTGCAATCCCATAAGTTTTTCTTGCACTTAGATGATTGTATGAATCCCAAAGTTTGTTAGTCAAAAGGAAAATCTTGATAATTCAAAGGCTATTGAGACTATGCAATCATTTCTTGCACATTTTTATGGTAGTTATGTCTGTGTTTCTCACAATAAAATTCCCCAAACTCTTACACCTTCTTTATTTGGAGTTGTACTAGGCCTGGCTTAATTGAAGATTGGTTTTAAAGGATTCATTTAGCTAGATAGTTCCAGATTCATCTATGTTTGCAACATATGTTTTATCTCTTTATACCTGCTCTTTTGCACTTTCTTTATGACCAAGTTAGTTTAGAATCAAGAACAATTTGGATTTAATTATTTATCTTGATTTCTATTTTACCATTTAGTTTATCATTATTACAACATTATTATATTCATAAACATGGTAAGCTATTAAGGAAATCGTTGATTTCTAATTCATAGAAATCTGTTGAAGTTTGATTTCTATTAGAGGCTAAACCTTGATAGAATATCTAAGTCAATCACATAGCCTCTCTCTATGAATGTCTTAACCAAATATAAACTATAGCTTAACTTGTTAAAATAAGCCCCTTACACGGAACAAGTCCACATTAGACAACTTAATGAAGATTAGTATATTAATACCTCATACATTTGGAACTTGGGGAGGTAATTTTTTCATAGGATCTCCCTCTTTTTAGGAGAGATAGGGATTAACAACCCCTTTATGTGATTGTTGGCTCATGTTGAATGACACATCAAAATTTTATGGCATTATAAGAGGGTCATTACCAGAGTATATAAAAAGTTTTTTTTTTTTAAAAAAAAATTGATTCTAATAACTAACCCTCTTCATGTTTTATCCCATCTTATTATGTTTTGATAAATAAATCAACATGTTCTGGTGCTAGAAGGAGGGCCAGAACCATGATTTGAGTTCGTAGCCAATTATTGAATTAAGATATTTTAGAAGCCTTTTATCCCACTAAATTAAGCCTTCTTTTAAGATAGAAAGTAGAAGGATTAATACCCTATCTAAATCTACTCAAGATAACTTGGAGCTCTTATAACTTACAGACCATATAATACCAAAATGAAGAAATAACCAAGGGAGAGTAAAGTCTAAACCCATTTAATCGGTAGGTAGTTCACCCAAAACTATGTATGCCCCTCTTATTAACCCATTTGCTTTCCCTCAGTCTTTATTAATTGCCAACATGGCCTATCTTGGACAAGGAGGTTATTGTCATGTGGCTGTCCCAAACATGGCTCATGATTTACCCAAAAATGTGGCTAAGTTCTACCCCAAGTTTATAGTCAGGGGCATCCAAATGGAAAACGAACATATTCAAGCCTTCAAGGATGCATTAATCATAACCCAGGTCCAACATGAAGATGTTTTTTGTAGATTATTCCCATACTCCTTAGGAGAAACCAATTATGTTTGGTATCTTGGATTACACCATGGGTCAATAACTACCTAGGTTGATTTATAAACATTGTTTGTGAACCATTTTAGTCTCCCCATCGACCCTATAGTCTTATATTATCACTTTACAACTTTCAAGAGAAATAAAAATGAGCATATGAGATTGTTTAATGTTTAATTTTATAAACTATACTAGTGGTTAAAAGACCCATACACTCAGATTGAAGTGACTGCTATACAAACTTACCCAAGTGCTTTAGACTCTATGATTTATATGTTCCTTAGAAGAACCTCAGTGACACTTGCATCATTATCTTTGGAATATAATGAAGTTATTAACATTTAACAAGAAATGGTCCCACAAGGATATGAATTTGGTCCTTTGCCTTAATTGGGCCAACTGGGTACCTACAATCAAATTTTGATGATCAACCAAGCCCTTCAGCATAATACACCACTAATGAATATGATCTCAGGAGCCATATATACAAGCACAAATATAGTTTACAATCCAACTCCAATGAACTACATTCCCAATGACATGCCTTATGTGCCTCCTAACCATATGGTTCCCCAATCAAACAAATAATAGTTAATCTTAATGACATACAATATTATTATTATTGATTTGAACACTAATGGGTATGCTACATCTAGCAACACCCAACAGGTGTTCCCATCCTATTTAAATCCATAGATACATTCTGGTAATGTCCTTGACCATTGTCCCTTGACTAACTTTGCATTATTAAATTCAAATACATTTATGACTAACCTTCAACCCCAGGAAACAAATCAACCCAACACTAACATCAATTTTGATGTGGGAAATTTTAAACAATTATTTCAAAAACTATCTAATGACATGACCAAAATAAATAAGAAGGGACCTCACAATTCCAACTAGAATACAAATAATCCATCTTAGGGTATAAATTTCAATTTATAAAGACCCAATAGATAATGGAATTCTAGGCTTAGTAATGGAAGCCTACCTAGTCCTCGAGACAACCCTAACAATTAGAATAATAATCATGCCTCCCATTATGTGAAATTCATAGATCTAGTCATTAGTAATTTGGCCTATCAAGGTAAAATTACTATCCCTATCATTTAAAACTTTCCTAAAATTTGTCAATATCCCTTTGCATTTGGTCAAAATGATCAATTATGGTCTAAAAAAATGAAAATTTTGGTCAAAAATGTCAAAAAATGGGGGAAAACATAAAAAAATGGTTTCAAAAGTATTTAAATCATGAAAAAAGATCTTTAAATATGTTTGAAAATATAAATACAGCCTATATCAAAAGTTTCAAGTTATGAAAAGGTGATCTCATATGTTTTCAAAGCCAAAAAGGGCCTTTTTCACCCCACATGTGCCATTTTACAATTTTAAAACATGAAAAAAGGGTTAAAAGTATATTTTTGCATGTAATTTAATGTATTACTTCTTAAATGTTTTTATCCAATAGGTGGAAAGCTTTGGTAATCTTATAAAGGCAAGAAAAGACTCTTTTTCCTCTCATTTTGCAAAATAGTATAAAATCCATATAGAATATGTATAGAAAAGACATGTTTTATAATTTAAAGGTAATTATGAGGATTCAATAGGAGTTTCATGGATTTTTATGGCCATATAATCCCTAAACTAACCTTCTTATCTTACTTGCTTAGTTAGCATAAACAAACCTACCTGTAGGTTTTTTGATGGTATGATCTATTGGAGGAGAGTGAGGATATAAAATTTTGGGTGAATAAACTAGACTTAGAGGGATTAATAATGGTCTAAGTGGTTTATTAATTTTATTCTCCAATCTCATGAACCATCTAGTTGAAGATAGGTCAAATTATGCTGCCCTTCAAAAGGCAACTATTCTTCTCCATTTTCTCCTCACTTGGGGAGAGTTTCAAGGAAAATCAACTTTTTAAAGAATATTTAGGACTTTATCTACCTTTCCATGGAATTTTAAAGGTGTTCTTGATCCAATTCAGGGTCAAAAAAAGGTGTTAAACTTAGCCAATCAAAGAAAGAGTAGTATGAGCTTCAAAGGTGATTTGTACGGTCAAGAAGAGAAAGTGCACCTTTAATTTTTCAAAAATGTTTACTTGTAGGGTATATATCATGTTTATCATGACTTACATCAGGATTTCCAAGTTTATTGGCCAAGAAAGCCCATCTCCATGCTCTCAAATGCCTAAAAAGGCCTAGTTTAGCATATTTTAAGGTTTCTTTGCAAAATTTGAGGTTTTTTACAAAATACTAGGTTTGAATTTTGATCTCTTCCCCTCCTCCAATTGCCTCCAAAGTTAGGTGGAATGATGGTCAAGTGTTCATCTTTGCATTCATTCATTCTTTTGGTCTTATCATGATCCTTCTTCCTCCTTTCCCACCTCCACTTCACTCCCCCCATCTCACTATCATACAAAGCCTTACCACTGTGTCCTTTTTCCATTTTCACCCTCATTTCATGAATTTACCTCATCGTTCCACCATCCTTCATCCCTACTACCCTCACCCATCTCCATCACATAGTTTCATCATTATATAGAAAATGGTTGATCATGATCATACAAGTATGAAAAAAGGGGTTTGTAGGCCATTCAAGAGTCAAGTTATAGTAATGGATGAGGACCTACAACAAGGTCATACAATCAGGATATGGTCATATAGTTTAATAAAACATAAAAGTGAAACAAACCTTCTTGAGGCATGAGAGAACCAAGTAATTCATAAAATAAATAGGTGGTCATATCCTTTGAATATGAGGGTCATATGGGTAGCAGTCAAGGCACCAAACTCAGTAGTGAAAATAAACACTTACAGTAGTATACAATCATATGTCATGAAGGACACCAATCAAGGAATGATAAGTTAAGACACCCTCATACAATGGATAATGGAGGTGACCTCATCAAGCAATCATGAGGAGAAATGAAGATCAAATCTACCTTTGAACCTTCCTTAAGGTCATGAACAAGCCTGAGTGTACACAAATATGACCTATGTAATCATATACAGTTAAGAGAAGATTCATACGTTGTGAGATTTCTCATATGGAGCTTCATAGGAGCATGGAGTGACTGTCATGAATCATCTTTAGTTTTGGTTACATCTTTATGTTGTCATCATCGATAAGAGGTATCCTTTATACTTATCAAGAAGCTATGATGCCCTACAGGCCTATTACATAGCCATGAAGGTCTAATTCATAAAAGGATAGAATTTTAAGAACAATTACTAGATAACCATTAAAGAATATAAGACTTTTGAACTAAGCAATTTTATGAAACTTGGATTGAAGGAAGGAGTATGAACTTGAGTTCAAATGTTAAATGAGGGTTAGATAAATACCTATAACCAACATAAATTATAACCCTACAGTCAAGTATACTATGAGGTAGAGGGTTCAAGAGGGTTTCATGATGGTTGTAAAGTTTGAATCTTGAAAGGGATGATGTTATGGCTGATGCTAGAAAATATCAATAAGGGATATTCAAACTTTTTTCCTCAAGATTTCAAACTCTTCCAAGTTCCCTCATTGTTAGTACAAAGACAAATCACCATATTATACAGTCAAATGATGATGGAGGAGGGTCTTGAAGGTTTGTTTTTTGATCCAAACCATGAGAAGAGAGATGTTGTGGATTATATGTTTAAACATGCATAAGGGGATTATCTCAAGGCTTGATACCCAGTCAATCCAACAAATATGATGACCTACATCTCTATATAATCCATCCAAGCATGTAGAGGTATTTTATAGTTAGGAAGTATGATTTTTTTCAAGGTATAGGTATATCTTTGGATTAGGGTCCTTAAATAGTTAAGGTTTCATGTTTGAATGCTCCCCACAGATAACAAGGCTATTAAGCTCATCATAAGGGTTTAAAGAAGCAAAATAAATCTTAGCAAGACTATCTATAGCCACTATCATGATACCCTACAGGCCTGTAGCTTCCAAGGAGGCCTAGTTGCATATGAGCTAGTTTCCTAAGGGCTTAAAGAGGAAGTTGGATTTAACATAACATCAAAGGGTTATTTCAAAAGACTAATTAGCATTTCTTCCCAAGTAATTATAATATTACACCTTGTCACTATCCTTACCATAGGCATTAAGAGGCTTAATTGCAACCCACAATCATCATTGATTGTAACCTATAGCAATCATGAGGCTTATGATCATGTGTCAATATCCCACATAGTGATCAAGATGGTTGGATGATTTCAAGAGGTATTAAGGTCAATGGCTAGTTCAAAGAAAAAGAACATCAAGGGAGATGCCACTTTGATGGCCTTAAGAGGCTTGATTGTAACATATAGCCAAAACCCTTAATACAAGCTTGTGTTGTGACTATTTCAAGGACTATATGGTAAATATAAGGACTTTTCCATGAAGAGATATCTCAAAGTGTCAAAGAACAAAATAAACATGAAAATTAACATTCTCATGAATTTAAAATGGAAAATAATTTAAGGTTGATAAAGAGGACCTACATGCTTAATCCATACAGGTGACATCATACAACCATTTTCAAAAGGCAAGTATGTAATCACTTCTAAGAATTGTATTTAAGGTTCCAAGAGTTTCCCTTTGAGGTAAAAAGTTAATTGATTAAGCTCAAAAAAGAGGGGTTTTGAATCATCATGAGGGTTTGAGGAACCATGAAATATATCTACAGTCATCTCTAGTTGCACCTACAACCTATACAAAACCTACAGGCCTGTACCTTCCCAATCAAGCCAAATTGATAGCATGATGAGCTTTCCTAAAGCTTTAGGGGGTTTGTTTAATCACTAAGGTGCATGGGTATAGAAGGACCTTAGTACAAATAGACCTACATGGGTAAAAGGTATGGAGTTGTTTAAAACCTAAGGTTATATTCCCTAGTAATGATTACCTACAGCTTAAAGACATAGTCTTATTGTCAAAAAGGCAAGGCTAAAGATGAGTAGTGGTTCAAGATGATGTTCAATGTTTCAAGGGAATGATGATGCATATGAAAATTATTATTTGGCCTTAGAGGAACATGAACATAATTATACAAACCTTAGAAGGATGGATACTTAACAACTTTCAAGGAGGAAAATGGCTTTATGTAGGAGGATGATTATCCTTCATGAGGAATAGAATGGTACTAGAGGTAATATAATATGAGATCATAAGTCATATAATAATGATGATTCTAAAGCACCTAAGCTATAAGCATCACTTCAAAAATATTTCAAACACAATTGATGCATGGTTTGGTTTCTCTCTCATAGGTCATAAGCAAACAAGTTTCTCTCATTGACCTTATCCAATCAAGTACCTATGGATGATATAATAAATTAAAGATTAAATAATATTTTAAAATAATTATTAAATTCATGAAATCATCAGGAATAATAAATTAAAATGAGGGTACATCTGATATATGGAATTTGACTGTATGAGGCCTAAAATCTTGCTAGAAGGCTCAAGTATGCCAGAAAATAGGGGTATAGTATGTTTTCAAAATCTTGAAGGGAATATTAAGACAATTTAATATGATTTTTGACCTTTAAAACCAATAAAATCAATGAAAACACCTTAAAAATATGTAAAAATCATTCAAACATGCAGACATTTCATGCATAACAAGCAAATTTGAAGGAAAATTGAAGATTATAGGAGCTACAAGTGGAATCAGGACTTGAAATTTGGTACACAAGGTAATAATGAGCTGAATAACATTATGAAAAATTTTAATGGCCATTTTATGTTTGGATATACTCTATTTTTTGTCTCAGACCTTAGCCTATCCGTTTGATATCACCATTGGAGCATGCATCATTCTAGAGTGCTACAGAGGCTTCTAAGCCCAGGTAAAAGATTGAAAATCATGGAATGATGTTTTTAAATCATAATAAGACCATAAAATAGTGTAAAAACTCCAAATTTTATGAAAACCATGCTCATATAGGCTTTTGCAAGTAAATAGGCACATAGGCCAAAAAGACATTTTTGGAATTTTCAAGAAAAAAAGAATTTATATGTATTTTGATAGCATGGTAAAGATACTATAATTATATTTTCAGGATTTTTGAAGCAAGGCAAGAGTAATTTTCATATTGGTGAAGTTTTTCCCTTTTTAAAGTTCTAGACACCCTTCCAAACCCCTTGTTCAGATGCTCATATTGTTCACCACATATGGAGTTTGGATGAATGATCTTAGTATGTTTTGAAGAACCATATTTAATTATAATTCATGAAAAATTGAGTTAATTTTTGTGTATTTTATTTATGAATACTTTCTAAGAATGTTAGGTAGCCTAGAATGCAATCAAATCCCCACAGACAAATTTCATTTACATGGTAAATTTTCATATCTTTTTCATGGAAGCCCAATATTTTTAGGTAAGTAAGGGAGGTCAATTTGATACACATAAATGAAACTTATTTGATATTTGGAGGTATATACTTCATGAATCATCAATTTGAAGATTCAGCTTTAACACCCTCCTAAACCCCTAAAAAACTAATTTTGATAAAATTTGATTTTATTGACATCAAAAAATCATGGATCGACTTGAATTTTTTTTAAATGTCAAGTAAAATGAAAGAGGATTAAAAAAATGTCAATTTTGTGTATAGAGTTGTATGGATGAGGGCAGAAATCATGTTTTTTATGAAAAAACATGTAAAAGAAAGTATAGGTTAGTTCAATGAAATATAAAAAATGGAGCTTGAAGAATAAGAATTAATATTCATCCTAAAATATTTAGTTTATCATAAATAATCCTAGAAGTGTCCCTACTAGCTCAATCAAAATGGCTAGTCTGCTAGAAAATGGAGTAAAATAGACCTAGTCAACCATGTTGACTGAATGGCAAGCAAATTCCATCTACAAAAGTTTTCTTATCAAAATCACATATATGGTGATGAATAAAGTTTTAAAAGTCTAATTCATGGTTTTTTTAGGTCTCATGACTTATTTTTTTAGGTTTAATGGTGACCAGGAGCAAAAATCTACTTTTAGGGCTAATTTGTCTAAATGGCTTAATTGGTCAACTTATCAAGTTGGAGTTTGACATTGAATGGATATTCAAGGAGTTAAATTTGAGTTTCCATGCCTTTTTTCTTCTGTTACTTTGAGTTTCATGCAATTCTCACTCTTCAAGGTCCATTTTCATGCAAGTGAAGGCTATTTGGAGTTGAGTAGTCTTGCACTTTGGTTGACTAGTTGACAAGTCATGTATCTATTCTTGATTAACTTGTCATCCAAGCCTTTCAAACACTTAAAAATCAGCCTCAAGTAGAGTTAAATCATCTAAGGATTGGTGTAACATCATTCATGATGATTTATTTATCAAATATGGGCCCATCATCTCCCTTCTATGCCAAAGTTTGAAATTCCTTTCATGCTTTGTGGAGTTTAAAGATTTTTGATGAATTATTTAAAAATTGTAAAAGGAGTTAGTCAAAAAAGACTAATCCTTCTCCCTTTTCAATGCCACATTTGATTAGGTTAGAATTTTGACATATATATATTGTCTTTTTAAGCCATTTTTCATTATTCCTAGAGCTGAAGTAGAAATCATATCTAGACCATATATCAATAAAAGAGATTTTTATTTTGCATATGAGTTTTGATAGAGAATAGAGTGTAATTGATTTTGTATCATCATATAAGTGGGATTATATCTCCTTTTTTGTAGTTTCTTTCCTCACCTATTGCTTTCTATCTCACCTTCTGTAGGTAATTTGAAGAGGTAAAAGGAATATTGTAATCTAAAATTCTTTCAATATTTTATTTGAAATATTTATGCTTAAGGAAAATATAGGAATTTTATTGGTTTATATGCATGCATTAGTTTCAACAACTTTCAGAGTATTTAAATAATTTAGGTGCATCACCCCATTAGACAGGATTTCCCTTCAGTTTCCCCTTCCGTTTTTCATCCAAAAATAATTGTGATAAGTTTTAATAGATAAATATTAAGGGAACCGACCCTCTCTAGAGGTTCTTCTTAGTAAAGAGTCACCCACACTCTAAGAAGTTCTAATTGTATCAGTTGAAATGAGGGTGTGCTTTGTACATCTTTAAGTTGGGTGCACTCCATCCATAGTGATAATAGTTTCTAACATGCTCGATGGGACAAATTATTCACACTTTTGAATTATTATCTATGTATATGAGTATATTATTCATTTCCAAATTTTTATTTTCAAATTTTTATACTTTTCATGCCACCAAGAGTTGTCACAAGGTCCTCTACAAAATGGAAAGAAACAAATTTCTCTAAGCTATCTTTCCAATCAACAAAGAAGAAGAAAGCCTCTCAGTCAAATCCAAATCCTACACCTTCTATTACCCTAATATTACACAAAATCCTCTTGTTCAAGCCAATATTGTTTAGCCAAATATTGTTTTAAATCCTATACCTTAAATGGTTATTTTCAGAAGACAAGCTTTTGCTTTTGTTAATGGTGGTAGTCCTCTAAATCTCAACCAATGGGATGATATTTTACTTTTTTCTCTGAAGTCTCTTCCTTATTTGAAAGGAAAAAATCCAATAACTCCTATAGAACATATTGTAGATATTTCTAATCTTTGATCAATGCATCATGTGACACATGAAAATTTAGCAATGAGGTTATTGGCATCTTATTTTAAAGGGAAGGCACTTCAGTGGTATAGAGGTTTAGCTCATGATTCAATTAAAAACTAGGATGAATTTAGAGAACTCTTGTGCAAATATTTTGAGATTCAATCATAAATTCATAGTGGATTTCAACTATAGATTCTAGAAGACTTGGGATAGAATTCCTGCAGTGATCAAGCCTACAACCAACTATGCTTTTTTGTACTATCTGAAGGCTCTTAATTCATATGTGGTTATCATGACTCAATCCATGGGAGGAAATACTTTACTTGAAGCTTTGGAAGTAGCAATCAAGTTTGAAAATTTACTTCTACAAGCTGTCAAGTTATCTCCAAGGCCACCAAAGCCTCTTTTTCTAGAGATCCATCCTCCTACTCTAACTATTACTCTAATTCCAGAGTCATCAAAATTCCATCAAATAGAAGGTGATAAAATTGAAATATTGGGGAAGATAGAGAGTCTTATTAAGGCTTAGACTAACACGTTAGCTGCAATGGAGAGGCAAAAAGCTTCACCATACAAGCCATATCCGAATACTAATTAGAATTTTCAGTCCAAAAGGCCATCCTATCAATCCAATCAGTAAGGATAAGGGTAGAATACTCAATCAAGGTAGTATAATCCTAATGATCCAAGAAATTATAGAGATATTATTCTAACTCAGATCAATTATGATCAAGAAATACAATGGAATAATCAATGGGATCATGAAAAAAACATGATAATGGCTCCAATTGGTGAGAGTTTTCATCAATATTTTATGCAACAAAGTTTAGTTCTTCCTTCATTTAAAAACTAGTGACCTTATTAGAATAAGGAAGCTTCTCTTTCTTATGGAGACATTCCTTCATTCACTAAAGTAGAAGTGCCAAATCAACAAGAAGAAGGAAGTGGTAAGGCACCTATTGAAACTACATTTGTGAACTTCTAGGAAGGTGAGAATTATTTTGAGCACTTGGATATAAATCAAAGTCAATATTTACCTAATATTGATAATTTAGTTACAACTCATAATATATCCAAGAAAAGAGCAATTGGTGAAGGTTCAATTCTTGATAGGGCAGCCCCTTCTTCTTCTCAGCCATAACAAAATATGACTACACATGAGCTACCTCAAAAAAGTTCAAATCAACAAGCTCAAGATCCAAAATAAGACTATGAAAAGGCCTTACATACCTCAATTTACACAATATTTGGGATCTCCTTATGCTCCTAAATTACAATCAAGGGAAGATACTTCTTCACTCAGTATTGTGGATCATATGAAGAAGACTTCAGTATCAATTTTAATGTGGGATACACTACTAATCCTGGGACAAAAGGAGTACTGTAAGAGGAACTTTCAAAGCTCACTATCCTTGATAAAATATCTAAAAAGGGAAGATTAAGTTCTATCATAACTAATTCTAATCCATTTATTTAGTCTCAACCTCTTAAGGTGACTAAGCCTCCTCCATTTTACTTTTCTATTACCATTGGAGATTGTCTTGTTCATAACTATATGATTGATAGTGGGGCTAGTACTTTTGTCATGCCCAAATCAATAGCTGATAAGTTAAGATTTTAGTATGAACCCCATTAGAAAGATGTCTTGAAATTATATGGGTCTCCTACCAAGACTATAGGTGTGTTAAACTATCTAAAAATCATACTTGTTGCTTGTCCAAATTTCACCATTTTACAAGATGTTATTGATCTACCTCCATATTTTATACTATGCATATCCAAAGATTTCACTACCAAAATAGGAGGCTACCTTTCCTTAGATTGGTCATACATGGTTTTTATAACTAGGCATGGAACCAAAGTTACTATTATATCTGAGCCTATTTCTAGATTTCATTTTGAGCCATATATGCCAAATATGTCAAATGTGAATTGCAGTATTTTAAAAGATGATACCATCATTGAGCAAGAGCCTTCTAAGCCTCTTGAGGGTATACCAGATCTTCTCATAGATTAGTGGGATGATAAAAATGATGGATATGAGACCTATAAAAGTATTGATGATGCTGGTTTTGGAGTCTACTATATGCATGAAGAAGGTGACTTATTGCCTAGTCTCACTAGCTCAATAAAGGATCAAGAAGGACTTTGGAATCTATTCTTTGATGGATCCAGAATAAAGAATGGAAGTGGGGATGGTGTAACATTGGTTTCACCATAAAATCAAAGTTATTATTATTATATTATATTATATTTTAGTTATGCTCTCCAATACTATAGAATATGAAGCTCTTATTTATGGTCTCTAGTGGGCTAGAAAGAGGGATATTAAGCTATTGTAGGTGCAAGGTGATAGTGAGTTAGTAGTGTATCAAGTAAAAGGTTTAAGTACAAAAAGGAATAATATTTTGAAGTCCTAAAAACATATATTTTGGGATCTCATGGAATATTTCCTTACATTTGACATTCACTCCATTCCTAGAGGAGCAAATCAACATGTAGATAGACTTGCTACCATAAGAGCACAGTATGATATTCCAGATCAGATTAAAGACAATAAAAATTATACCCAAATCAAGGTTTTATGCAGGCCTTCAATCCCAAATAATAATGTAAGTTGGAATATTTTTTATTTTAATAAGTAGATAGCATATTTCTTACAGAATGAGGTAGATTTTGCTAAAGAAATCATGATAAATTACAGTATCAATATGAAAATTAAATTATGCAATTGAAATCAAACAAGATACCAAAAGTTTTGGTGACTTTAGAAATAGTTTTAAATTAAGATTATAAGATAAGGAAAGACAAGGTGAGCATTTATTCCAAGAAAGAGCATTATGAGCCAATTAATATAGCTAAAGGTAAGCAACTCAAGCTGGGTAAAGTTAATATTGATTCTAAGAGAGTAGATTTTATTTCATTATGTCAAGAATTCATGGATGTATTTTCTTGGGAATACCATGATTTGAAAGGTTTTTACCCTATATTAGCACAACATACGATTGATATTGAATAGGATGCAAAACTGATAAGATAAAAGCAAAGAGCTATCAACCCCAAGGTTGAGATTATCTTGAGAAAAGAGATTATAAAGATAATTAAATCAAGTATTATTTTTCATATAAAGCATTCAACATGGGTAGTAAATATTGTACCAATAAGAAAGAAGAATGGAGAGATAAGACTTCGTGTAGATTTTAGAGATCTGAATAGAGTATCACTGAAAGACCACTATCCACTTCCTTCCATGGATCAAATCTTGTAGAGAGTATCAGGTTCATAGAGGTTCTCTTTATTGGATGGATACTTAGGATACAACTAGATATCGGTGAAAGAGCAAAATTATTATATAATAACTTTCAACACCAAATGAGGTACTTTAACTTACAAGAAGATGACTTTTGGACTCTCCAATGCTGGAGCTAACTTCCAAAGGGAATGGATGTTACTTTTCATTGTATTTTGAGTGGATTGGTTTTAGTCTATCTTGATGATATTACAATATTTTCAAATAATCCTAATGATCATCCAACACACTTGAGAATTGTTTTTGATAGATGTAGATAATTAGGAGTCTCATTGAATCCAAAAAAATACATTTTTCAGTGCATGAGGGGAGACTTTCTGGGTATGTGGTGTCCAAAGCTAGTCTTTCCATTGATCCAAAGAGGATAAAGGCAATCCTTTCTCTATCATTTCCTAAACACAAGAAAGGATTGTAGATCTTCTTGGGTAAGATAAACTTTATCAAAAGATTAATTCTTGGTTTTGTAGAACTAGTAAGGTCACTTACTTAAATGCTAAAGAAACATCAAGAGTTCACTTGGAATAAAGAATGTAAAAGGAGTTTTCAAGCTATCAAAGAAGTAATCAGCCACACTTCTACTTTGCTCAATCTGGATTTTAGTAAGGATTTCTTCTTGTATGCTTTCTCTACTTCCAATACTATTTCAGCCATGCTTATGCAATAGAATGATGAAGGTTCAGAATAACCTATTACTCTATAAGAGGTCTAAAAAAATTTAGACATTTGGTTTCAAGCAATAAGATTATACTAATGGTAGCTCATCTAAATGTGAAGGATTTCATTCTCAATAGAGACTTGAGCGAAAAGAGAGCTAGATGGGTCACTAAGTGCATGGAATATGAATTTTAATTTAGGGTTACAAAGATATTATAAGGAAAAGGATTATGTGAACATCTTGCAAAAGATGTGAAAGAAGAAAAAGAAACAATTTTTGATAATTTAGGACACTCATCATGAAGTTGAAAATACACCTCCTACAAGCTAGATGCAGAACGTTTCTAAATTTCTTCAAACTAGAGAGTGTCCAAGGGGTTTGAATGCATCACAAAGAAGAAAATTCAAGCTAAAATTGATACCATACATTCTGATTGATGGAGTGATTTTCAAAAAAGACATTGAAGTTATACTTTTAAGGTGTGTTGAAATTAGTCAATTTGACAAGCTTTTTGAGCAATTTCATGATAGTCCTTCTAGAGGTCATTTTGTAGCCAAGACCAAATCTAAAAAAATTATTAGAGATATTTTTTTTATGAATTTTATTTAAAGATACACATGCATGGGTTAGGAAATGTACAAAGTGTGCAATGTTTGTAGGAAAACATAGACTAGCTGCTATGTCACTAAAGCTAATTCAAGTTGAATAGCCTTTCATACAATGGGGTTTAGAATTCATTGGAATGATTCATCCTCCATATAGTGCTAGTTATAAGTGGGTATTGATATCTAAAATCTATTTCACTAGGTGGGTGGAAGCAGTGCCTTTGAAGGAAGCAAATGAGAACTTTGTGCTTGAATTCTATGAGAGTCTAGTCACTTATTTTGGAGCACCTTCTACTATAATATCAGATAATGATTTGGAATTTAGTAGTGTAAAAGTACATGAATGGACCCTTGAACATGGTATTTATTTGAAATTTTCATAAATTTACTATCTACAGGGTAATGGACTAGTTGAGTCCACTAACAAGACCCTAATTTGAATCATCAAAAGAGCAATATAAGATAATTAGAGATCTTAGCCTACAAAGTTGAAGAATAATTTATGGGTAGATAGAATCACCCCTAAGAAGGCCATTGGTAATTCACCTTATCTCTTAATTTATGAAAGAGAAGCAAGGCTGCCTATCTAATTTGAGCTTCTAGCTTTGAAACTTACACACTAGCTAGAGCGTCTTGAAAATGATGCAATGGAAGTCAGAATGAATGAACTAAGAG
Organism: Torreya grandis; assembly: GCA_037957365.1. Lineage (NCBI taxonomy): Eukaryota > Viridiplantae > Streptophyta > Pinopsida > Cupressales > Taxaceae > Torreya > Torreya grandis. The sequence goes on from JARHVA010000083.1 coordinate 8,230,852, forward strand.
AATTGGAAGAGATAAGAGATGATGATATGCAAACCATGTGGTCAAATAAGTAGAAAGTAAAGAAGACATTTGAAAAGAGAGAATCAACAAAAAAAAATTAGCAAAGAGACATAATACTCAAATGGGATGAAGAGTGTGCAAAACCAGGTAAACACTCCAAATTTGATAGCCTTTAGAGTGGACCTTATATTATCACTGATTATAAGAAGAAAAATGCTTTTTTTAAAAAATCTAGATTGAGTGGAGAAGAGCTTCCCATTCTTGTGAATGGGATGTTTCTTAAATACTGTTATTAAGAGAGTCACTCCTTTGCACATAGTCATAGTTTCATTCCTCTAAGTAATTTTTTACACATGATTTTAGTAGTTGTTTTTTACTTTCTAGGTTATTTTTGTCCTTTCCTCTAAGTGCACATGCTTGTTTTTTTTTTTAGTTTATCCCATTATGTCTTAGTCTGCAAGCTTTTCTAGTTTTAGTGTTTGTCCTAGTCTATCCTTGCTAGAGTTTCTAAGTTCTTTTGACCAGCAGGCTGGTCAACCCTAACATTCACCAAAATTGTTAGTAATTTGTCTTGTCAAGGTCAAATCACTATCCCTATCATTCAAAAATTTCTTGAAACTGGTCAATTATAGTCTAAAAAACATAAATTTTAGTCAAAAATGTCAAAAAATGGGGATAAATGTCAAAAAATGGTTTCAAAAGTCTTTAAATCATGCCAAAATATCTTTAAATATGTTTAAAAATATAAAATCAGCTTATATCCAAAGTTTCAAGTTATGAAAAGGTGATCTCATATGTTTTTAAAGCCAAAAAGGGCCTTTTTCACCCCACACGTGCCATTTTGAAATTTTAAAACATGAAAAAGGGTTAACAGTTTATTTTTGCATGTAATGTCATGTATTACTTCTCAAATGTTCATCTCTAAGTGGTGGAAATCTTTGGTAAACTTATAAAGGCAAGAATAGACTCTTTTTCCTATCATTTTGCAAGATAATACAAAATCCATATAGACAAGGTAGGGTTTATCATTTTCAAGTCATTACTAGGATTTATTAAGAGTTTCATGTATTTTTATGGCCATACAAGCCCTAAACCAGCCTTCTTCTATTACTTGCTCAGTTGGCATAAACAAACTTTCCTATAGGTTTTTTGATGGTACGGTCTATTAGAGGAGAGTGAGGATCTAAAATTTGCGGTGAAGAAACTAGACTCAGAGGAATTATTGATGGTCCAAGTAGTTTTTCAATTGGATTATCTAGGATCATGAACCATCCAGTTGAAGATAGGTTACATTTTTCTGCCCTACAACTAGAAAGTCAACTATTTTTTTCCATTTTCTCTTCACCTTGTAGACACCAAAATTGTGTCGACTCCCCTTGGTCCCTTACACATCTTATTAATTTAAAATAAACAACTTATTTTAAAATTATGACATCACCTCGACACCTCACCTAGGACACCTCGCCTTGGACACCTCACCACTAAGATCATTTCCTACCCCATGACTCACCCTATGACTAAGTCCTTCTTATCATAACTACCTAAGACCCATTCCAACCTTCTAACCAACACTTGTGCCTAATAACCTCATCTTTTGACCATTCTCCAATGGCAAATGCACATGGTAGATGGAGAAATGGGCAAAGGGCTAAAAATAGCCCTTTTACCCATTCTTTAGCTGCTGACATCGGTCAACTGTCAGCCGACACCGACGGGATCAACGCCATGTCAGTTTCTTAAACTGAGTTCTAACCTTGAGTCCTAGAGATCTAATCACTAATCACTAATCTCTAAATCACAAATTTCTCTCTCTCTTTGGCTCTCTCTCCTGGACTCTGAGACATCGACACGCACACTCTGAGACCAAGCATCAAACTTCAACTTTCGCTCTCCAGGCTACAAAAACTCTATAGAATCACTCCAGACATTAGAACTGGAAACATTACATGAGATCTTTGATATCAGCCACAACCAGAGCTAAGTATTCTTCTATCTTATTTCAGTATTTAGAATACATTAGTAATTAGTTTCTATTTACTATTTCTAAATACTATCAACCAGACCCGACTTTTTCTTGGAGAGGCTGAAAAGCCTTCCATACCTGACCGACATCGACCAAACTTTTAAACTCTCAGACTCCTTTGTCGACCATCAGACATAATAAAAAACCCGTCCAAGGTCCATTGCCTTGACCGACATCGACCACAACCCAGATCGACATAGCAATAAGACCAACGTCAGCGTATTGACGCAACTGACGCCAGCAAGACTACCGACATCGGCTACTGTGGACAGAATTATTGCAGAGAATAGGTATGCGTTATCTACTTTCTCTTTCTTAGTTTTTCACCATTTCTTTTCATATAAACACTCTTTTTGTCAAATAGTGGACTGTCATCCCTTGAGGTAGCTTTTATGCTTTCGGGACCGAGCATATCACTTGGCAGTCCACTATATCTTTATCTAACATTCTATTTGTTTGAGTTTTTTTCTATCTATAGGTGTTTTCCTCCATAGCCAAAGAGGAGCTCTTACAACATCTGGATACAGTGTGTAACTTAATCCGGGTAACAATCAAACCCCTGACCCTTAACTTTTAGTTTCTTCTTCTTCTGAATGTAAAAAGCAAAAATGTAGAGAAACATTCTGGCACCCCCAGTGGGACCTTGGAGTTTTCCTTGGGTTCATTTCTTCTAAAAAGCAAAATTTCATATAGATGCATTAGGAAAAAATTCTCTCCTTGCATCCTCCTTCTATCTTTTTATTTCAAAAAGAAACCATTAGCACAAGTTAAAAAGAATATCTCTCTTTTTCTTCTTGTCATTTCTTTCTTGCATCTTAGAGTAGTAAAAATTCATACTCTTAACCTTTTCTCCAATTGTTTGCATCTGAACAAAACATTTCAATTTGGGTTAAAAATATATTGCATTTCATTCATGCTTGAATGCATATTTATCTCATCTAGTAATCAAAAACGCATTATGAATAAATCGTAGTGCACATATGTTACACAACCAGACCACATTCACATCAAATTAAACATTTAAACATACCTGAGACAAGGCTCGACTAAGATTTCATCACCTAACAGATACCTTACCCTTCCTGGCGATCCTACTTGGAGTTCACAACCAAGAGGAGGACCCACTCTGTTCTCTGGCAGAGTATAAACTATAGGCGAAGTATATATTGGCTAAGTAGCCCAACTCAACTCTAGGTTCGTGAAGTGAAGGGAGCAAGCCCCTAGCACCAGGCCATGTACAAAATCTAACACAGATTTTTGAGCACCAAAACATAACCCGAAACCAACCATAGACTTCCTCTTTAAGACCCATTCTAAAAGCCCAATTCCCAAACATATTCTTCTAAGGCATAAGCCACCACGACTCTAAAATTTATTCTTAGGAATTTAACATTTATAGGTTACTTGCCATCATCATTTTTGCTGTTCTTATCTAGTTTTTTGAGTTGGTAAGGTCACATCATTCTGAGATCTAAAATAACTCAGAATTTCTCTTTATTCCAAAAACTTTCAGTTTTCTAAGTTTATGAAATACACAGACATCGACATCAGTTTTCCCATCAATGTCAACAACTTATCCTCATCGACATTAGTTTTTCCACTGACATCGGCAACATATCTTCACTGACATCAGTTTTTCCACCGACGTCGATCACTGTCAACAAATTATCTTTTTGAAACAAGCTTAAAACCCAACTTTTTTGCTATTAATTACACATTTTGGGTTTTCTAAAACTGAAACACACATTTTTTAGAACCTGAACACATTTTGCCTTAGATAGTTTTGACACATAGTCAAGCTAAATCTCTTGTTGACCACGCAAGGCAACAACCACTTCCACCTTCACCTTTTATATCAAGTCACCAAATGGAGTATACTTCAGACACTGAGTGTACTCCTATCCAACCAACCCCCAATCAACTGCCTATTTTTCCTGCAGGGGATCAAGACTTTGAGAGATTCTTTGACCTCAACGTCAAGGCTCTCCAACACTATCTCACAAGAAGCGAAATGCGAGACCCTTCAGGTAATCCTATTTTTGGGATGCCAACTTCCTTAGTTGAAATGATAATAAAATTGACAGCCTCCATGACCCAACCTATGGTCACTTAGGCCATTGCCTCGACTGATAACCCAACCATGGCCAATGTTCAGGATTTGGCCTCCCCTTCTATTTCTGGACCTAAATCCATCAGGGTTTTTGTACCCCCTCAACCATAAATAATTCAAGCAAGTTTAACACCTTTTCAAAACTTACTTGTTTCTATCCCACCCACTCTTGCACTCATAAATACAAGAGTGACTACCTATTCTTTTACTAGTGTTGCCACCATTCAACCACCCTTGGTGACATCTAGTCAAGTTGTGCCCTCCAACTTCATGGCACAAGCCCCCTTAACCTCAACCTTAGTTCCTATGATGAACTAACAATATGTTGCACCTACACAAATGTAACCAAGTACATCATACACCCCTCCCAACACCTTCCAAGTACCCTATAACTTAGGGGGTGCTCCACCTGCCAATCCATCAGCCGATCTAATCAAGATGTTGATGGATAAGATGTCTAACCTTGAGACATCCATTTCAAGTTCAAGCAATGTTCTTTCATATAAACAAATCTGTAATGAACCTATTCACCCTTCAGTCCCTATTCGACCATATCCTATCCAGTGGGAACTCCCAAAATTTACTCACTTTCAGAGTAAAGAGGACCCACAACAACATTTATGAGCGTTTAGACACACTTGATACCTTATAACACACGATGATGCGTTACTAATTCATACATTTCCCATGTCACTTTTTGGTGCCACCCTTGATTGGTATAGTTCTATCACCAGTCACTCTCTTTTTACCTTCACTCAACTAGCTCAACTATTCCTCGACCACTTTTCAATTAACATCACTAAAAAGGTCTCCATCACGGACCTATATTCTATTAGACAAATTAATGATGAATCAGTAGCTAACTTCATCACCCATTGGAGAGGTTTGATCAACCAACTCTTCTTTTCATTACCTCAACCTGAGCTCATTAAGCTCTTTTCAAGAGCATGTGCCAAGCACATCTCATCTACTTTGTGGGTCCAAATATTCTGCACATTTGACGAAGCTTTCACCATGGCCCAAAAGCTAGAACTCCATGTGGTCGAAGAGGACAAAGTCAAATTGCATATTAAAAATACCAATGCAAAATCCTTTGACCCATCTTCTTCCAAACCCTCTTCTTCCCACTCCAAGTCTAAGGGATCAACGAATGCTGTGGTACTTAGATCATCATCTTCTACCACAACTAACCAATCGAGATCCCTCTACATCTCAAAGCATCACAAGACAATTCCAACAATGGTATATACAGCGTCAATATACTCCAATAGGAGAATCATATGCTTCTGTGTTGGATAAACTAGTCAAACAGGGGGTCCTTAATCTCCCTCAAATCTGACCACCTCAATTTGACCCCTCAAAAGCCATCCCTACATGGTATAGGGAAAATGACTTTTGTAACTATCATCATGTCAATGGTCATAACACAGACAATTGTAAAACCTTCAAAAACGTTATTAAAGACATGTTAGATAAAGGGGATTTTGTTTTGGATAACCCAAATGCACCAGCTAACCAAAACATAGACATATTTAGGCAACCATTCCCTAACCATCCCCCAAGTCAAAACAATATTCAGACCATAGCCGATGACCTTCAAGAGCGCAATATACGCACGGTCGATATGCTTTCTCCTTTTATTCCTAACCAACCTCTCCCACAGTCTAAAGAGGTTAGTCAACCCATTTCTCCACCATAGGTAGAAGAGCCTCTTCTACTCACATCACCCCCACGACATCAAACACCTCTTCCACACATACTTCTACCTCATGAGGAACCCATATTACCTGTTCCTCTTGCCCCAACCTTCACTCTTCTTCTACCATTGGAAGAGCATACTCCACATCCTCATGTAGAAGGGGCCATAATCCCTCTACTTCACCCTTTAGAGGAGCCTTCCTCTCTTATTTTCCCTCCACAATTGGAAGATAGTCCTCCATCTACCCCCCTTTCACACATACGAGAGTCTACTTCAAACTCTCCCATATTGGAGGATGCTTTGATGGCACCAACGCCGACAACCCCACCCTCATCCTTCCTATTACTAATGAAGGATCATACTTTCCATGCCCCTAGACCACAAGTGGAAGGCATGATCATCTCTTGCGCTCTATCCTCTTAAAGAGCCACATTCTCCAATTCCTTCTCCACCGAGAGAAGAACTTGCCACCTCACCCACTTCGATCTGAATAAGATCAGGTGACGATTTTCTCTCACCTTTGGCCCAAGATTACTGCGTCTAACATATTTCCGCTCTCGTGATAACCTAAATCCTCTAAAAGACCGACTACAGGACCTCACGTGACGTCGCCTAAACCCTTCTCTCGATTGGCAAAAAACTTAGGATTTTCTCCATTCTAGGAATCTAAAACATGAGGCATTATGGGAGTGACTTAAGGCTCCTTATCTTACACATCCCACTTCGACTACCAACCCTTATCGCGACAAAGCACCCCAAAGTCTTCGATGAGGATCGGGCTTTCACTTCTAAATCTTCAGAAGCTCAACCTTCCACACTTGAACCAAAACTCTCACAGGCATCCATCATACTCGAGATAGGTTAAATCTCTTGGTGTTCACCCCATATCAAACTTCACTCACCCACAAGTGAAGGTAGACTCTGAACCTCACCCTGCACAATAGTAGTCCTCACACCAAACTAAAGAAGGCTACTAAACCACGTCGGAGAACTCCTCCCCCACCTTCACCATTGCCCTCTATTTTGGACCCACATCCATTTACTTTAATAGAAGTGCTCCCTACTCCAACACCTAACAAAAACAAATCACCTCCATTACTCCCTCTACCCATCAAAAATATACTTCCTCCAAAAATTTCTACACCTCTCACCATGAAAGTGCCATCTACGTGAGTGGTCACACCACCAAACAAAAAGATGGTACGAAAAACTCCTCTAACAACTCCTAAACAAAAGTTGTCATTTCCTACTGCAACAACCAATGCATACCCATTAGTGGGGTCTTATGTTTCACTGTTATGCCAATTGTTGCAGTCTTCTAGTATCGTTCTCCCACCAATTAAGTCATACCAACCTCTCATACCAAAACCATCTTGGTTCGACGACACTCAAATTTGTGCGTATCATTGCACACCTGGGCATGATACTGGAAAGTGTTGTGCTCTTAAGGTTGTCATTTGTCAACACCTAAAAAAAGGCACCCTTCTCCTTAAAAACCCCTTTGACAAACTATTGACATCATCCCATGCCTCCCAAACCTCCTCACCTTCACACTCATCAACTCTCAAATCAAAACCATCTTGGTTCGATGACACTAAATTTTGTGCATATCATCGCACACCTGGACATGACACTGAGCGTTACTACACTCTTAAGGTTGTCATTCATCAACACTTGAAAAAGGACACCCCTTTCATCAAGGATCCTCTTGAACACCCTTTCAACAAACCACTGACACCATCCCCTATCTCTCAAACATCCTCACCTAAATCGGGATCCAAACGTCAGACTATGGTCCCTCTACCACCTTTTCCCCCTTTGTTCGAAATAAACACCATCAATGTGGCCACCAGGTCACAAACTAGGAAGGATAAAGGAAAAGAGAAGATTTCTATTCCTTGGACATATCCATTTGTCAAGCCTTCTCAACTACCAAAACCCAAGATTTCTATCTTGGGCACATCTCGACCAACATCTTTGGGGTCAATTCGTGACTCCATGGTGAAACAACTTCACCAAACCCCTGTGAAGATATCTTTGTATGACCTAATACAAAGCTCTCCACAACATTGCCAAGCCTTGATCAAAGCCTTACAGGTAGTGGAGGTTCAACCTGGAGACCCCCAACCACTGGCTGCTTTAGTTAAATCATTACCTACTGTTGCCCCCATCACCTTCAGTGATTCTGAGATTCCAGATTACAACTTGGAAGATCAAGATCCCGCCCTCTTAAACTAAGCATATCAGGCAAAAGCTTCATAGGATGCATCCTCATGTTGCACTCCTTGTCAAAGAGGAGCTTTAATGTCTTCCCTCCATCTCATTTATCCAACTCATTGATTATCTACAATGTGTGTCAAACATTGTCCTATCACAACAACAACTAGGGGAATTTGACTTTGTACTAACTATCCCGACCTCAACCTAGCTTACCCAAAGGATGACTTTCCTTCACCAAGCATCGACCAAACCATGCCTACAACAAAAAATTTGAAAGAGTGAGATTTTAAAATTAGAGATCTCGTCCTTAAATAAAACCAACTTGTGACCAATATAGAAAGAAGCAAACGAGGCAAGTTTTCTCCTAATTGGCTTGGACCTAACATAATAACGCAAAAGTATGGACCAGGGACTTATCATCTGTCTTCTCTCGAAGGCCGACTAGAACCTGAGCCCCTTAATGCCTTACATCTTCGATCATTTTATTATTAATCAAGTAATCATTCACTTGACGTTTAACTTGAACTTGTCCTTTGAGTAACCCTCGTCATTTCCATTCCTATTCCTTTTAACCCTTTTTTTTCTGACAAACATTAGTCAACCCTTTTGTCAAGCATGAATGCTTTGTCTTAATAAAAGGAAACCCCTAAAACCTCTATAGTCTTGTCCTTGATTAAAACTTTAGTTAAACACATAAAACTGGGATGCCTATTCAAATGTCATAAATTATAAATGTAGACTGTTCCCTCAAAGGACAGCTACATAATTGCTGCAATTAATAGACTACTCCCTTGAAGGACAACTATTCAAAAGACATTTAAACATACAAAGTAGAATATAGACCATTCCCTCGAAGGATGGCTATGCCCAAATTTTGCTACAAACAACACCCTTTCAGAAGCTTCCCATATCGATCAGCTACACATGACCACAAATCAAATCAAAACAACATCCCCAAGTAGACTTCCCGCATTGATCAATCTACCAAGAAAAAAATAAAAAAAATTGACTAACAAACTATTAAGTCATGGACTTGCCTATAGTCATTCTCAGGGTCACCTATAAAAGGGGCAAAGTGATCCTTGCTAAAAAAGGGTTACGCTATCCTCACATATCACATAATCATACCTATTACCCCAACATTCTCAAGGGAGTTTGAGCTCACTTAATGTCAAGTGATTCGAGTACTTCTCTAACACTAATCAATGACGACATAATGTATGAACGGGGATTTTGTTTGCAAAAACTCTATCTATTCTATCATTATGGTCTTTGTCATTGAAAGAGCAACACGCCTTTCACTTCTTATACGCCTTTGTCACATACAACCAAACCTAACCAAACCAAACCAATAACAACCAAACCAAAACATTTTATAACCAACCCAAACCAAATCAAACCAAAACATTATCTTACCCACTAACATAGCCTCATGATTTATTTAACACAAATACCTATTTGTGTTACATAAATTATCATAGCCCATTCACACTAGTTTCTATGGAGAACAATGCACATGGAAACTAACAACCAAACATAATTTATGTTAAGCATATATCATCACCAATATGGAAACTTGCTGAAGCATAAATAATCTCATTTCATTTTTAGCATACACCATCACAAATATGGAAAATTGCTAGGGATGAAAAACCACATAACCAATGTTATAGAATGCACCATCAACAATATGGAAAAGGCTATAACATCATCATATACATTCCATTTTTGGCATACCTCATCACCAATGTGGAAAATTGCTAAGGATGAAAAACCATATAACCAATGTTATAGAATACACCATCACACAATATGGAAAAGGCTATAACATCTTTATTCATTTCATTCTTAGCATACACCATCACTAATATGGAAAATTGCTAGGAATGAAAAGTCACATCACCAATGTTACAGAATACACCATCACACAATATGGAAAAGGCTGTAACATCATCATACATTCATCATTTCAAGCATGTACCATCACATATATGGGAAATGCTAACAACACTAACATGACCAATACAACCTATCAACCTGTTTGACTCTTCTTCCCTTTTGGGGAGAACTACATTGGCCTGAGGCCCTTAAAATAGGGGCTATGTAGGCAACACTCAATTGACATGAAGTCTTCTAAGGTTAGCTTGGCCATTTGTTTGTTCATCTACCTGATGGACAAACCATATAACCTTTAACCATGACTCAACCTAGTAAAAACCCAATCTATAACCTAAACTCATCTTCCCTTTTGGGGAGAACTACATTGCCCTGAGGCCCTTCAAATAGGGGCTATGTAGGTAGCACTCAGTTGACATGAAGTCTTTTGAGGTTAGCTCAGCCATTTGTTCATTCATCTACCTGATGGACCAACCATATAACCTTTAACCATGACCTAATCTAGTCCAAAATCATGACCAAACAACCAGCCCTGACACTGTAGAAGTCACTTGGACTTCTCATGGGGCACATTGGAGATCACATACATCTCCCTGACCATATCACACAACCCTTGAGATCACTTATATTTTAGCCTGACTTGACCACTGACCTTGGAGATTGTGACTATCTCCTCGAACCACAACCACTTTTGAAACAACTTTGCATTGGTTGTTTTGATTGCATAAATGCTACCTCATGAATAGTTAGTAGATTGTATGCACCCCACATTATGACCCTCACATGTATTGATGGATCATGCTCCAGTTGATCCCCATACTTGTGACATTTTTGTGTTTTCCAAGAGCACTTCCTAAGCCCAGGATACTTGGAACACGATGACCATTGGAGCTATAGCTTTGATCGTTTAACCCAATCAGTTACGACTAAAAGCTGGGGATCGATTACTTCAATTTTAGCACTCCTTGACCTTAACCGTGATAATTTGACCTACCTATCATGTGAAGTGGTATACCTATAATCTCAACTATTGCAGTGTTCACACTCCAACTTCACCATACTCATCCACTACCTATCAAATTGGCACTCGATATCAGGTTACCTTCCCTCGACTCCCACTTTGAGGGGGAATACCTTATCCCATACTTGGGGCAACTAATACCTTATTTTTGTCTTGCAGTTCATCAAGAACAACCAACAAGACAAAAAGGGGCAAATGTAGACACCAAAATTGTGTCGACTCCCCTTGGTCCCTTACACATCTTATTAATTTAAAATAAACAACTTATTTTAAAATTATGACATCACCTTGACACCTCACCTAAGACACCTCACCTTGGACACCTCACCACTAAGACCATTTCCTACCCCATGACTCACCCTATGACTAAGTCCTTATCATAACTACCTAAGACCCATTCCAACCTTCTAACCAACACTCATGCCTAATAACCTCATCTTTTGACCATTCTCCAATGGCAAATGCACATGGCAGATGGAGAAATGGGAAAAGGGATAAAAATAGCCCTTTTACCCATTCTTTAGCCGCTGACGTCAGTCAACTGTCGGCTGATGCCGGCAGGATCATCGACGTTAGTTTCTTAAATTGAGTTCTAACCTTGAGCCCTGGGATCTAATCACTAATCACTAATCCTAAATCATGAATCTCTCTCTCTCTCTGGCTCTTTATCTTAGACTCTGAGACATCGACATGCACACTCTAAGACCAAGCATCAGACTTTGACTTTCACTCTCCAGGCTACAGAAACTTTGCAGAATCGCTCCAGACATTGGACTAGAAACATTGCATGAGATCTTTGACATCAGCCACAACCAGAGCTAAGTATTCTTCTTTCTTATTTTAGTATTTACAATACATTAGTAATTAGTTTCTATTTTCTATTTCTAAATACTATCAACCAGACCCGACTTCTTCCTGGAGAGGCTGAAAAGCCTTCCCCATATCCTTATCCTCTTTACACACCAACCTTCTACCTTCATCCCTTCTCAAACCCTACTCATTATCTTGCAACCCTGCACAAACTTTTAAACTCTTAGACTCCTTTATTGACCACAAACACAATCAAAAACCCATCTAAGGCCCATTGCCCTGACTGAAATCGACCACAACCCAGACCGACATCGACAATAAGACCGACATCGGCATATTGACCAATCGACGTCGACAAGACTACTGACATCAGCTACTATGGTAGAATGATTACAGAGAATAGGTACATGTTATCTACTTTCTCTTTCTTAGTCTTTCACCATTTCTTTTCATACAAACACTCTTTTTGTCAAATAGTGGACTGTCATCCCTTGAGGTAGCTTTTACGCTTCTGGGACCGAGCATATCACTTGGCAGTCCACTATATCTTTATCTAACATTCTCTTTGTTTGAGTTTTTTCTATCTACAGGTGTCTTCCTCCACAGCCAAAGAGGAGCTCCTACAATGTCTAGATACGGTGCGCAACTTAATTCGGGTAACAATCAAACCTCTGACCCTTAATTTTTAGTTTCTTCTTCATCTGAATGTAAAAAGCAAAAACATAGAGAAACACACCTGGGTAGAGTTTAGAGGAAAATCAACTTATTATAGAATCTTTAGGACTTTCTATACCATTACATGGAATTATGAAGGTTTTCTTCATCCAATTCAAGGTCAAACAAAGGTCATAACCTCAATGAGTCAAAGAAAGAGTAGTATGACCTTCAAAGGTGAATTATACAGTCAAGAGGAGAGAGTGCACCTTCAAGTTTTCAAAAAAGTTTATTTTTAGGGTATATATCATGTTTATCATGAATTCCATCAAGATTTCCAAGTTTATTGGCCAATAAATCCCATTTCCATGCTCTCAAATGCCTAAAAAGGCCTAGTTTAGCATATTTTAAGGTTTCTTTGCAAATTTTGAGGTTTTTAGCAAAATACTAGGTTTGAATTTTGCTCTCTTCCCTTCCTCTAATTACCTCCAAAGTCATGTGGAATGATGGCTAGGTGTTTGTCTTTGCATACATTCCTTATTTTGGTCTTGTCATGCTCATTCTTCCTCCTTTCCCACCTCCACTTCACTCCCCCCATCTCACTATCATACAAAGCCTTACCACTATGTCCTTTTTGCATTTTCACCCTCCTTTAATGAATTTAACTCATCCTTCCACCATCCTTCACCACCCTCACCCATCTCTATCACCTAGTTTCATCATCATAGAGATAATGGCTGATCATGATCATACAAGCATACATAACAGGTTTATAGGCCAATTAGGAGTCAAGTTATAGTCATAGATGAGGACCTACAATAAGGTCATACAATCAAGATATGGTCATATAGTTCAATAAAACATAAAAGTGAAACAAACCTTCTTGAGGCATGAGGGCACCAAGTAATTCATAGAATAAATATGTGGTCATAATCTTTGAAGATGAGGGTCATATGGGTAACAATCAAGGCACCAAAATCAATAGTGAAAATGAGCACTTACAACAGTATACAATCATATGTCATGAAGGATACTAATCAAGGAATGATAAGTTAAGACACCCTCATACAATGGATAATGGAGGTGAACTCATTAAGAAATCATGAGGAGAAATGAAGATCAAATTTGCCTTTGAACCTTCCTTAAGGTCATGAACAAGCCTTAGTTTGTATAAATATGACATATACAGTCATATACAATTAAGATAAGATTCATACATCATGGGATTTCCCATATGCAGCTTTAAAGGAGCATGGAGTGACTATCATGAATCATCTTTAGTTTTGATTACATCTTTATGTTGTCATCATGGCCAAGAGGCCACTTTTATACTTATCATGAAGCTATGATGCCCTACAGGTCTATTGCATATCTAGGAAGGTCTAATTGATAAAAGGATAGACTTTTAAGAACAATTACTAGCTAACCATTAAAGGATATAAGAATTTTGAACTAAGTAATTTTATGAGGCTTGGATTGAAGGAAGGAGTATGAACTTAAGTTCAAAGGTTAAATGAGGGTTAGATGAATACCTACAACCAACAATAATTAAAACCGTATAGTCAAGTATGCTATGAGGTAAAGGGTTCAAGAGGGTTTTTGGGTGGTTGCAAAGTTTGAATCTTGAAATGGATGATGTTATGGCTATGATGTTAGCAAATATCAACAATGGATCTTCACATTTTTTGCCTCAATCTTTCAAACTCTTCCAAGTTCCCTCATGGTCTGTACAAAGATAAATCACCATATTATATAGTCAAATGCTGATGGAGGAGGAGGGTTTTGAAGGTTTGTTTCATAATCCAAACCATGAGAAGAGAGAGGTTGTGGATTATATGTTTAAACATGCATAAGGGGATTCTCTCAAGGCTTGATACCCAGTCAATCCAACCAATATGATGACCTACAACCCTATATATTCCATCCAAGCATGTAGAGGTGTCTTATAGTCAGGAAGTATGTTTTTTTTCAAGGTATAGGTATATCCATGGAGTTAGGGTCCTTACACAATTAAGTTTTCATGTTTGAAGGTGCCACATAGAGAAAAATGCTAGAAAACTCATCATAAGGGTTTAAAGAAGCAAAAATAGTCTTAGTAGGACTACCTACAACCATTGTCATGATACCCTATAGGCCTATATCTGCCAAGGAGGCCTAGTTGCATATGAGCTAGTTTCCTAGGGGATTTAAGAGGAGGTTGGACTTAACATAACATTAAAGGGTTATTTCAAAAGACTAATTAGGGTTTATTCCCAAGTAATTACAATCTTACACCTTGCCATTGTCCCTAAAAGAAGCCTTAAGAGGCCTAAACACAACCTACAGTCATCATTGATTGTAACCTACAACAATCATGAGGCATATGATCATGTGTCAATCTCCCACATAGTGATCAAGATGGTTGGATGATTTCAAGAGGTATTAAGAAAAATGGCTAGTTTAGAGACAAAGAACATCAAGGGAGATGCCACTGTGAGGGCCTTAAGAGGTTTGATTGTAGCCTATAACCAAAAGCCCTAATACAATCCTACGTTGTGACTATTCAAGGCCTATATGGTAAATAGGACTTTTTCTTGAAGAGATATCTCAAAGTGTCAAAGAATAAAATAAGCATGAAAATTAGCATTCTCATAAATTTACAATGGAAAAGAGTTTAAGGTTGATAAAGAGGACCTACAAGCTTAATCCGTATAGGTGACATCATACAACCATTTTCAAAAGGTAAGGATGTAATCACTCCTAAGAATGATATTTTAAGGTTCCAAGAGTGGCCATTTGAGGTAGAAAATTAATTAATTACGTTAAAACAAGAAGGGTTTTGAATCATTATTAGGGTTTGAGGAACCACAAAATACATCTATAATCAGCTCTAGTTGCGCCTACCACCTATACAAAACCTACAGGCCTGTACCTTCCTAATCAAGCCAAATTGATAGCATGATGAGTTTTCATAAAGATTTAGGGGGTTTGTTTAATCAATAAGGTACGTGGGTATAGAAGGACCTCAGTATCAATCGACCTAAATGGGTAAAAGGTATGGAGTTGTTTAAAACCTAAGGTCATTTTCCCTATTAATGATTACCTACAACCTAAAGACATAATCTTATTGTCAAAATGACAAGGCTAAAGATGAGTAGTAGTTCAAGATGATGTTCAATGTTTCAATGGAATGATGATGCATATGAACATTATGATCTGGCCTCATAGGAGCATGAACACAATTATACAAACCTAAGAAGGATAGACACTTACAACTTGTAAGGAGGAAGATGGCTTTATGTAGGAGGATGATTATCCTTCATGAGGAATAGAATGGTAGTAGAGGTAATATAATATGAGATCATAAGTCATATAATCATGATTATTATAAATCACCTAAGCTATAGTCATCACTTCAAAAATCTTGCAAACATAGTTGAGGCATGGTCTGGTTTCTCTCTCATAAGTCATAGACAAACAAATTTCTCTCAATGACCTTATCCAATCAAGTACCTATGGATGATATAAGAAATTAAATATTAAATAATATATTAAAATAATTATTAAAGTCATGAAAGCATCATGAAGTATTAATTAAGAATATGGTACATCTGATGTATGGAACTTGACTGTATAAAGCCTAAAATCTTGCTAGAAGGCTCAAGTATGTTAGAAAACAAGAGTAATATGTTTTCAAACTCTTAAATGGAATATTGAGCCAATTTAAGATGATTTTTGACCTGGAAAACCACTAAAATCATTGAAAACACCTTCAAAATATGCAAAACTTAGTCAAACATGGAGACAGTTCATGCACAACAAGCAAATTTGAAGTAAAATTGAAGATTCTAGGATCTAAAAATGGAATAAAGACTTGAAATTTGGTACACAGGTTCATCATAAATTTAATAACCCTCTTACCAAGTTTTATGGCCATTGGATGAGTGGAGATACTCTTTGTTTTGTCTCAGACCTCAACCTCTTTGTTTGAGGTCACCATTAGAGTAGACATCATTCTAGAGTGCTACAGAGGATTTTAAGCCAAGGTAAAAGATTAAAAATCAGGGAATGATGTTTTTAAATCATAATAAGACCATTAAAGAGTGTAAAAACTCTAAATTTTATGCAAACCATGCTCATACAAGGTTTTACAAGTAAATAGGCACATAGGCCAAAAAGGCATTTTTAGAATTTTCAAGAAAAAAAGAATTTTATAGTGTTTTTATAGAATGGTACAGATCTCATAATTATTTTTTAGGATTTTTGAAGAAAAGGAAGAGTCATTTTCATCTTGGTGAACTTTATCACTTTTTATAGTTTTAGACACCCTTCTAAACCCCTTGTTTAGATGCTCTTATTGTTCACCATGTGTGGAGTTAAGAAGAAAAATATTAGTATGTTTTGAGGACCCATATGTAATTATAATTAATGAACAATTTAAATTAGTTTAGGGTATGTGCTTTATGAACAATCACTAAGAGCGTAGGTAGCCTAGAATGTAGTCAAATCCTCATAAGTAAATTTAATTTATGTAGTAAATTTTCATATCTTTTTCATGGGAACCCAATATTTTCAAGGATTTTAGGGGGGAAAATGTGATACACATCAATGGAAATGGTTTAGGATTTGGAGGTCTGTACTTAATGAATCATCAATTTGAAGATTCAACTTTAAAATCCTCCTAAATCCCTAAAAAACTAGTTTTGATAAAAATGGATTTTATTAACATCAAATCATCATGGATCAACTTGAAACATTTTTAAATGTCAATTAAACTTAGAGAGTATTTTATAAATTTAAATTTTATGTATGGATATGTATGGATGAGGGTATAAATCATGTTTTTATGGAAAAAAGCATGTAAAATGAAGTACAGGGTAGTTTAATAAAACATAATCAATGGATATCAAATCCTAAGAATTATTATTCATCATAAAATATTTATTTGATCATAAATCATCCTATAAGTGTCCCTAATAGCTCAATCAAAATGGTCAGTCTGCCGGAAAATGGAGCAAAATAGACCTAGTCAACCTTATTGACTGAATGGCAAGAGTTTTCTCATCAAAATCACATATCTAATGATGAAGGATGTTATTCTATGTCTAATTCATGGTTTTTTAGGTTTCATGGCTCCTTTTTTTAGTTTTAATGGTGACTAGGAGCACAAATTTGCTTTTAGGTCTAATTTGTCTAAATGGCTCAATTGGTCAACTTGTCAAGTTAGAGTTTAGCATTGGATGGCTATTTAAGGAGTTTAATTTGAGTTTCCATGCCACGTTTCTGATGTTAATTTGAGTTTCATGCACTTATCACTCTTCAAGGTCCATTTTCATGCAAGTGAAGGCTATTTAGAGTTGACTAGTCATGCACTTTGGTTGATTAGTTGACAAGTCATGCATCTATTCTTAATTAACTTGTCATTCAAGCCTTTAAAACACTTCCAACTCAGCCTCAAGTGGAGTTAAAGCATATAAGGATTGATGTAGAATCATTCATGATGATTGAATTTTCAAATATGGGCACACCATTTCCCTTTTATGCCAATGTTTGAAATTCCATGCATGCTTTATGGAGTTTAAAGTTTTTTGATGAATTGTTTAAACATTGTAAAAGGAGTTAGTCTTGAGTTAGTCAACCAAGACTAATACTTCTCCCTTTTTAATTACATATTGGCTTAGTTAGAATTTTGACATATATATTGGCTTTTTCAAATCATTTTTCATTATTCTTGGAGCTGAAGCAGGAGTTGTATCTGAACCATACATCAATAAAGGAGATTTTTATTTTGTATATGAGTTTTGATAGAGAACATAGTGTAATTTATTATGTATCAGCATATAAATGGGATTATATCTCCATTTGGAATGTCCCTTCCTCACCTACTACTTTCTTTCTCACCTTCTATAGGTCATTTAAAGAGGTAAAAGGAATCTTGTAATCCAAAATTCTTTCAATTCTTCATCTAAAATATTTATGTGTAAGGGAAATATAGGACTTTTATTAGTTCATATGCATGCATTAGTGTCAAAAAATTCCATAGGATTTAAATAATTGAGGTGCATCACCCCATTAGATAGGATTTACCTTCAATTTCCCCTTCTCCTTTTCATTTGAAAACAATTGTGATCAGTTTTAATAGATAAAATTTTAAGGGAATTAGCCCTCTTTAGAGGTTCTTCTCAGTACAGATTCACCTAGATTCTGAGAAGTTTCAATTTTATCAACTAGAGTGAGGGTTTGCTTTACACATCTTCAAGCTATGTGCACTCCAAAGTGATAACACTAGCCTTAAACACTTGGTGTCAAGTACACAACACAACTGACCATACAAAAATAAATTATGCAAAGTTTATAGCTACCTCAAACATAATATAAAAGGAGATGGAAAATGTGGAAATTGTGCCTACTTTTGATGAAATTCATAACCAAGTTAGAGGGAAATTAGACATAGACATAATATTAGAAACTTATGAATTTCCTTTGAGGATGAGAATGAACCAAAAGACAACCTAGAATAAGTTCAAGCCTTTTGACAATTCTAGAGAAGAAATAATTACCATTTGACGTGTAAATCAACCAATACATTAACCATCTCTACTTCTTCAAGCAATACTTAGGTTCCACCTGATGTAAATTATAGCAATAATCCTCCTCCTCCTAAAGGACCTTCCACTTCTTATCAGCCCAAGAGTTATGTTTCTTACACCCAAGATAACAAGAAGTTACAGAAGGCCAAACTTAGTTATGATGTTATTGAGAATCTTAAGAAAAATAAAGCCAATATAACTATGATCACCTAAAAGTGTTAATTGGTTGATAAGAGTGTCACTTGAGTTACCCTATTCCTAGCTTAGCCCTATAACCATCTTAGAGAATTGGACACACTTTTACAATCATTTAGTAGATCATATTCATCTACAATTAGTAAAACACAATCCTAATAATATCTCTTAGATCCCAATCCAACTTGCTCAAAAATATATAAAGAGAACATTAGCACCACATTTGGGACACTACAACCACATAGTGCTAGTGTCCCCAATTAGGTGCTACTATCCTTAGACTTAACTCTTCCCAATGGATACTTTTTCAAATGTGTGCCCCTCTTAAGGTCTGCCTAATCATATTTTATTATCCACAAAAGTAACATAACCCTATAAATACAAGTCTAATTCACCTCTATTCACTATATGGAAAATATATACAAAATATATTCAAACCAATGACAAAGTTGAGAAAAATTAAGGTATTTGATCCCTATTCTACCCTAATTCTACATACTACCATTTACAATAGCCCTAAGCCCAATTTTAAAACCTTTCAAATCTCAAGCACATTCAAGGCATCCAAGCCCACTCTCATTCTAGCATTCACTTACACTTGCATCAAGCACTAGGTGGGAGAACTACATCAGGCTTGATCCCTCTTTGAAGTATTGGTATATAAGCAATTATCTTCACAGTAGGGTGTTGAAGATGTCCAATCCATCCTAATAATGAACAAAAAATTATTGCCCATGCCATGATTTCAAGGAGGATTAGGGTTTTCACAATAAATCAGGTTTCATACACAACATAGAGCTCTAGTTTTCATGCGTGTAGGAATAGGACCTATAAACACAGGCACATGTGCTCCTAGAAAATAGGAACAATCCCACAAAGGGGACACTACCACCACTTGAGGGACACTACTCAAAGATGGTGATATTATCCATACTACCTGTTACTATCCAATGAGTAGACAAACACTAGAATCTTGTTGGTGACACTCATAATTTCCTAGATCTCAACTTTTAGAACCCAAATCATCTGTGACAGTTAGTTTTTAGATAAGTCTTTATTTATGCCTATTTATTACTATTTTTAGAAAGTCAAAAGAAGTCAAATGCTATAAAAATCAATACTTAGTTATTGAATATTTATTTAAGTGATTTAGACATATCAACCCTTTAATTTAAACATACATTTTACATACTAAAACCCTAAAAGGCTAAATCATTTGGTGAACCCACCTTACTTCAAATATTGCTTCAAAACCTAGCTTGCATTCATCCAAATTTTGTGCAATAAATTTAGGGTTGAATACTTTTAATTTTTTGATTTTTTTAGAAAACCTAGCTAATTAAAATCAAATTCACATTAGGGTTTCAATTTATTTTATATATAATTTAAATTGGTGCAAAAGAAACCCTATATTCAAAAACCCTAACCCTAGACACACTTAGGGTTTGTATCCTTTTCTATTTATACATAGATTTTATTTCCAAAACTCAGATTTCAGATTCATATATCTTCTTATTCATATAATCATGATCATAATGATAGAAGAAATCAATCACTTTTATTTTGCAAAGTCTAATACTTTCATTTACATATTTGTTCCCTTTAAATTAGATTGAACTCAGAATAGACATAAACACATGTATATATTATGATTTATATCAATTTAAATATATGTCATATCTCATAACATGTTATCTTTTTCCTATATGGGATTCAATTAATAAAAAACCCATACACACATAGAGGGTTTAGCATATAAACTAACAACTATGTTTCAAGTTTCAATGCCATTTCTTATGCACAAGAAAGAATCTCCTTCTCATCTCCATGAGGGTGATAAATAATTTCCCTCTAACTAGGTCCATGCTATCATTTTTCCATGAGATGAGGTATCTTATAACACTATCACTAATCTTGATACTTAGCCTATTCACACCTTTTTCCTACAGGGTGTGTGCCTACATGTTCAAACAAAAATAGCTAGGGTTTGCACTTGTGAAACTCTATGTGATCAACTTATCAATATGAGCAAGATAATTACCGACTTACAAAATCAAAATCAACTGCTACATGAAAATATTACAACATTGGAAAAAAAATTTACAAGACAAAGGCCTCCAAGGCACAATAGTGTAAATCATGTCTATGCATCTTCACTTAGTCAATTTGTGGCAAACAATGTTACATATCCAAATCCTAAATCATAACAAAGTAAATATATAACTAGTGATTCAAAAATCATTCAAAGGTCAAATAAGATTTCAAGTGAGACACTAAGGGAAATTATTAAAGCTAAGTTGATCAACCTACCTCCTCTACACCTAATGAGGTGATCTAGATATTTTTGTGCATATCATAGAATGCATAGTCATCACATAGATTCATGTTTATAATTGAAAAGGAAAATACAAAAGATAATAGATACATATGACTCACACAATTAAGCTTCATCCACACAACATATAATGACACATCTACCAATTTAAAAAGGGTCAAATTTAGAAATAGTACCAAAATGGTTACTAAATCATAACTTAGAGCAACAAATTTTTTAAAAAGTACAATCACAACAAGAAACATTACAACAAGCAAAGATAAATAAAGCAAATCTACCTCTCCAAAAGGAGGCTCAACATTGAATATGGTATGGGTTCAGTCAAAAATATCTACAATAATATGATTATCATGGTCAAGGTTTGGAAAATAGGCCTAAGGCATCACTTCTCCTATTCTAGTAGTTGATAATATTGGTCAACAGGGTTTGGTATTCATTGAACATCTTAGGGAACATCAGTCGTAGATATAGTTTATCAAGGAAAAACATCCAAATACTCTATAAATATTACAAAAAGAGTGAGAACTTCAGTTACATAGTTAAACTCATGCTCAACCAACAAACATTCTCAAACAAGGCTTTATAGCAAAAGAGTCTTCACAACACCATATATCTACAAGAAGCACAATTTTAAAGGGAAAAATCAAAATCAATCTTCCAAAGAACAACTCAAAAAATTCAATTCCACAACATGAGGTAATTCCCTCTAGCATTCTAGGTTATCATAATTTTTATGATGAATAATATTATGATTTTAATGATGAACAATACTCAAATTCCTACTGCAACAACATTCAACTACAATATAAAAATCACACTACATGAGAGGTTACCATTCCTATTTTTGACACATGTCACAATAATAGTGAGTCTCCAATGAAACTCATTGGTTAGTATGGTTCATACTCTTGTACATACTTCACTCTCTTGATGCTTGTACATAGTTTATTTTTATTTGTGTTGGCCCCTAAAGTTTGAATAAGTATTGTTCCATTTTTGGCATGCAGTACAGAGGGACCATTGTCCATTTCGATGGAATTACCAATACGGCATGGAAGGACCATGACATAGTAGGACCATAACACGTAACTGATAGGCATGAAAGGAGATGGGCATGAAAGGATAATGTCATAAGAGACCCGATGTGAGAGGACCTAGTTAAGGGAGAACGTGTCATAAGGGAATTAAGAACAAAGGATTTGGAACCAAAGTAGAAGATTAGGGGAGCACATGGGAAGTGAAGAATGAGGGACACAAGAGTAGTTAGAAGATAAAATCAAGTAGGACACTTCAGCCCCACTGATCAGAGGCTTTGTACTAGCCTATGAGGAATAAAACACTAGGTCGTTAGAATATAACATAAAATGAGGATCTAGGGGTATAGAGACTTGAGTCTATAAGAATAAATCATTATAAGAGCTATGAATCTTAGTTTTTTGGGAGTCCATGTGCCATCTATTCATGATAGTTATAACTATGACACTTGGTTATGGCAAAACAAGCATAAAAACCCCTATTGCAATCATTTAGATGATGGTCCTTTGGAGAATAGATATAGCATTTTGTCTTGTAATTCAATAATAGATTAATGAGAAATTAGTGTTTTCTATATTGTGTTACAAGTGATAAATTATTTTAAGTGTTGGATAATGGATGTCTATTTCTAAGTCATGGGTATCTTTTTATTTTATCACTATTGTTAAATAGTGATGGTGATCTTAGTTATAGTGGTAGTCAAATCCAGATAGTAGTAGTATATTTATCGTGTTTAATAACCTTTTAAGAACTATATATGAAAGATGAACAAATATACAACATGGTGCTACAAAGTCTTTAGGAACTAATCTTTCACTACACACTTTGGGTGAATACACAAGACTAATCTCTCACGTGATAAGGCCAATGAATTAGTTTATTAGGGGAAAGAATTAGCACCAAAGTGGAATTAACTAAAAGAACCCAACATTTTGGTTCTATTACCGAGACCCAAAGAAATTAGAGCACAATCATGGGAAAATGTTTGAGCACCTAAAGTTAGATAATATTGAAAAATGAGTTACCAGTATCGAAGACAATTTTGTAATCCCATATCTTGAATCAAGAGTTTCTGTGTGATAGTGGGTAGAGTAGAATCTCTATAGTTCTCTATATGAAAATTTCTTTTTTGAGGTCCTAGTTATCTTTCATTCTTGGATTCTAGCATATGCTTAAGGAAGATCTAAAGATATCGAAAGAAGACAACCTTGGACATTTGAGTGGTAGAGGAGTTTAGCATGAATTGGAGTTCCCTAGACACAAGTGGTTAACTTTTAGTGGAGAGGCATTCAGAATAACTATATTTTAGAATATATTGTGACAACCTATTCATGTCCTAAGGAAGAAAAGTTTTAATTTTGATGAGAGCCAAGGGGATGTTATCTCTCATTGTTCACCTTTGAAATTATGAAGCTAGTTGCTGACCTTGGATTGGAGACTTTACCCATATAATGCTAAAATATCATGTGTATGAGCCACATGTTTGGGAGGGGAGACTAGAGGTTGATTGAAGATTATAGGTTGAACATGGTAGCAAGCCAATGAGAATTATAGAAATGAAAGTATGATAGATATTGACAAAGGATCCTAGGAGTTAGTGGTGCGAGAAGATATTATGAGACCTCTAGGAGTGATATGAAGAGCCATAAGGAGGTAGATACGCATGGGGGACCCATCACTTTTTATCTATGTTCTTTTCCACTTCTATCCTATGAAGGAGAACCAAACTGGACTTCAAGAATCAAGGAACCAAGTATGAATCAACTAGGCTCCCCAATTATAGTACATGCTCATGCCTTTGAGTCAGACATTATACATAAACACAATTGGGACAAAAACTGAATTGGTAAGGGAAACTTCAACTAGGATAATGGGACCAAACTTAGGTAGGGGCACATAAGGAATAACTACCTATGTAAGAATATCTATGTATTACTAAAACAAACTTGTGAGATCTATCATGAGGAACATGATATTCATTCTTGTCCACTTTTTTAGTGGGATACAAACACTAAGATGTTTGATTATTGTAATATTTTTGATGCATACACCCATGAAACTAGTGATTGGTAATTGATCAGTGATATTCATAAAGCTTGAGTGCATGGCATGTGCTAAACTTTAGTAACCAATACCCAAGATAATGGTGGTTACTATGGGAGAGGGAAAGGATGAATATGGGGTAGTAGTTAGTTTCCATTAAGAACCTGTTACAAATGTGGCTCTCCATACCGCTATCAAAGAGATTTCCTAGAGTACCTGACTTGTGTATTTTATAAAAAAGAGCATCGACTAGAAGAGTGTCCTGATCTATATGCAACCATCACTAAGGAATGCAATGAAAAAGGTGTTAGCATGATTTGATTAGATAAACCACAATGTCATACATGTCTAACCATCCTAATATTGAAATAAGTAAATATCACCACTGGTAGTGGGAGACAGACTCAATCCACAACCAACCTAATTGAAAAGGTACATCAAGAAGAACCATGGATAAGGAAATACCCTAATGTATAGTAGAAAAAGGATGTCCTTTAGGATATAATGAAAATTATATAAGAGATCTAAGCCAATATTAAATACCTTAAGGATAAGGATGTGACATAACACACCGTAGAACAAAGAGAAGTCAAACCTTAACCTGTGGTGTGAGATAATTTTTAGGAATTGTGCAAACATATACTAGATGAAGACATTAGTCCCCAGCTTAGCGATTGGATTAAAAGTTAGGACCATTTACTGAATGAATTCCACTCTCACCACAATTGGAAAAGGGAAGATCATTATCTAAATCATGCTCGATGATTGGAAACTCCTAGTTCCTCCATCTCCCTAAAAGATGGAGAGATATTGGTTAATGTTGCTATCAATGGGTGGATAATCTAGGATATTCTAGTAGATACTAGGATAAAAGTTAATGTTCTCACTAAAGATGATTGGCGACAAATGTCTAGTCCACCCTTGTAGCCCTCTCTTCATGTCTTGTTTATGGTAAATAAGACTCAAGCACATCTTATTGGAGTCCTCAAAAATGTCATAATTGACATATTGGGGGTTCCCTTAAAAGTAGATTTTGAGGTCTTAGAATTGGCCAAAGATGATGACTATCCAGATCTACTAGGAAGGCCTTGGTGCTACGAGAACCATGTAGAATTGAGATTTAAAAACTAATACGTTAGCTTTGAAAATACTTATCAACATGTAGTAATACCCTTAGACTAAGCACAAGGACCTCCCTATATCAAGCTCATGAGTGTTGATGAAGACATCAATGACTTGTATAATGTTATTGCTAAAAATGATGAACAACATGATCCAATCCCAGATGGTATTCTTTGATGGATAGATAACTAGTCTATCTTGGATACTACAATTAATGCTTGCAAATATTGGGACCATGGTGACTATGATCTCACTAAAAGTTATGTAGCACTGTAAATAGAGGAGAAAACATCCCACACCAACTTCCTAAATGTCACAAGTTTGTGTGCCTCATGGGTTTAGCAATTAGAGGACCATTGGTAGGACCACTAGTTGAAAGACTTGATGAATAAAGGAAAAATAGAGGTGTGTAACTTTTTCTAGCACCTTGAAGAGTTATATGATATTGAGAATGATTGGATGAGGTCATTATATCACATTTTTGATGGTACCACTACTAGGATGGTGGCATACTCATAAAGAGTACCTTTTATACTAGGATCAAGTGCAAGTTGCTATACATCATACATTTCACCATGATAATAAGATAATAGGCACACTTAGTTATAGTGGCATGTAAGCACACAAACTTCACATTGAGGCTTATGAGAACATATGGCATGCTGAGGAAACATCCTTACTAGAATACCTGTAGGTACATGTATTTTATGTAAATTTGCACACTTGGGTGTGAGCTTGGTACATTAATGAAGAGAGGCACATGGGAATAAGATTTTGGTAGTCACTAAAATAAAACATGACATTAGTGCTCTCTTATTTTTCACCAAGGATGGACTTGCACCTCACCCTTCAAGCTATGCATGAATCAATCATTGGAGATCCAAGTCCCATCAAAGACTACTTGCACTATATTTATTAATAACCTAAAGTAACCCTTACATTCATTCATTGAGCCCCCCACCCAATCAGTTCCTACACCATCAATAATTCTTAGTGAAGAATGCTATGAAGAGATCTACCCAGGAAAGCAAAAACTCATCTTCCAAGTAGATGAAGGTGAAGAGTCTAATTCACTCAATCCCTTGACTAACCACTTAGATGTCCCTATAAGTACTAGTTCATGAACTATTCAAGACACAATTTCTCTAATAGACAACCCTTATCATGGGCCCATTCAAACTATTCAATGTAACATTGACATGGAGTAAGAGTCAAAGATGGCTACAATCATAAATTATTGGATTGACACAAAAATTTCAAAGATTTTTGAGTTGTTGAAAGAGGATCAAGATGTATTTCTAAGGAATTATAGTGAAATAAAAGGATTCCATCCTTCCTTAGGAAAGATGCACATAAAGCTAACTGACAGTGCTCACCCCATAAAGAAATGACCATACAATCTGAACCCCAACCTTTGAGTGCGAGTGAAAGAGGAGATCGATAACATGCTCCATGCTAGAGTAATTATTCCCATTGATAAATCTAAATGGGTTAGTCCCATGGTAATAAATATAAAAAAGGATGGGCATATCTGTATCTATGTGGATTATCGTGTCTTCAATGCATCTTGTGTGATAGATCCTTTCTTGATGCCCTTCATGGAGGAAATCCTAGAAGGTGTTGCCAGTTGTGAAGTATACTCTTTTACAGATGGGTTCTCAAGGTACCACCAAATCTAGATAACTGAGGAAGACCAATCCAAGATTATTTTTGCTACTGAATGGGGATCTTTTGCCTATACCATCATGCCTTTTGGGTTGAAAAATTCCCTAGTAGTATTTTCATGGATAGCAGTTGAGGCTTTCAAAGATTTTATTCATAAATTCCTCCAAGTATACTTGGATAATTGGATGGTATATAGGTTGGTCAAGGACCATTGTGCCAATTTGAGACTCATGCTTGACCACTGTCAAGTGTTTCAAAATTTCTTAAATTTGAAGAAGTGTTTGTTCACAACACCTTTTGGTGTACTTCTTGGGCATATCATTTATAAGGAAGGACTCCTGGTAGACCCCACTAAGGTCTCTATGATTCTTTGATTGCCAACACCTAATACTTAGTATGAGGTGCATGCCTTCCTAAGACACACATGATAATACAAAAAGTTCATTTAGGGTTATGCCAAGATTGTAGTGCCCCTAAAAGAGATTTTAAAGCATAATGAATAGTTTATATGGATGAATTCTTGCAAATCAACTTTTGAAACACTTAAAGAAAGGCTAGTTACTGCTCCTATCTTACAATTTCCTAATTAGACAAAGTATTTTCATGCCCATGTTGATGCATATGAGATAACAATCAACATGATACTTGCACAACTAGGTGAAGGACACTTAGATCACCTAATTTACTTTGCTAGTAAAAAGTTGACATCAACTAAAAGGAACTATACCACCATAGAGTGTGAAGCTTTGGTTATGGTTTATGCTCTAAAACATTTTAGGTAGTACCTTCTAGCCACTCTGTTTATATTTTATATAGACCATGAGGCCTTGAAGTATCTAGTCAACAAACATGTTCTACATGGAAGAATTTGCCATTGGATTGTCCTGTTTTAAGAATTCTAGTTTTTTATGGTAGTAAAGCCTAGGAAGACCAACTATGGACCTAATCATTTATCCCAAATTTTAAATGGAGAACCCCCACATGCCATAAAATATGATCTTCTTGATGTATAACTCTTTTGAGTTGATTGGGTACCTGAAGGGTTGGAGGATATTATGGTATTTTATAACACTAGTTGCATGCCTGACTCCCTCACTTCATAGGAGAAAAAGCAACTTGCAATCTGTGCCACACCTTATCAACTAATAGTAGGAGATATTTATAAAATAGATCATGATGAGATGCTTTGATACTATGTAATGCACTATGAGCACCCCAAGGTGCTATGAGAAGTCTATGCATGTTTTATATGAGGACATTATGTTGGAGAGGTTACTATGGACAAGGTCCTACTCATCAGACTCTAGTGGCCAACTTTATTCAAAGATGCAAAGTTGTATGTTAGGTAGTGTGATGTCTACTAGCACATAGGGAAACTAAACTAGAGAGATGGTATGCCATTATATCCTATTCCTTCTGAATAACCATTCAAAAAATGGGCTATCAATTTTGTGGGGCCCATCACTCTAGTAGGATGATGAACGGGCTCTTGGTACATCATTGCAGCAACTAACTACCTCATGTGCCAAGATAAATAACTCCAATAAAAGATTTTACTATGGTAATTACTATGTGATTCATCTAGGAGAACATTATAACATGATTCAGATGTCCCCTAAGCTTTACCAATGTTCATGGCACCCAATTTTTGAATGAGATGATTCACATCTTATTGGCCGAGTTCATGATTGTGCACCACAAGATAACACCATACCACCCATAGGCCAATATAATAGCTAAATCCTTCAATAAGTTCCTTGGTACGACTTTGACAAAAATTTGCAATGTTGGCCAGACTGATTGGGATGATAGAGTATCTATAGTACTTTGGGCATACCAAACTACATACAAGTGCCTCAACAAAAGTACACCATGAAACCTAGTGTATGGAAAGGAAGTGATCATGCCCATGTATTTCTTAGTTCCATCTCTCTAGATAACACATGTTGGAAACTTAGATGATTAAGACTATTTGAAATCATGTCTTGATGATTTAATGAAACTAGATGAGACTCAGTTTCTCACCCACTAGAGTCAGGATGTTAAGAAAAACAAACAAAAAGCATGGCATGATCACCATCTAAAGAATAAAGCCTTTTTTCCAAGCATGAAATTTATGTTATATGACTCTAAGTTTTTATACCACCTTAGGAAGCTCTGTATCCATTGGGATGGTCTACTCATAGTTCATAGCATTTGACCTACTAGGGCTTGTCGATTAAAATGAATGGATGGTAAATTCCTCTAGGGCACTATAATAGCAGTTAGCTTCCACCATATTGTGATTCTATTTAGCTTAACTTTTGTAATCAATAAGGCTTAAGTCCATTAGGTTAGAATTTACTACTTTTAATAAAAAGTGTTGCCCTTGAGGTGTGTGACTCTTTATTGTAATTTTGAGTTCCTATACTTAGATTGTTTTTGCGGAGGATCACAAACCCTTTTAGTGTGGGGCAAGGCATCATGAATATGAATATAAGACATAAGATGTGCAGGTGCACAAGTACAATAAGGTCTAAGATCCATCTATGGCACATAATTTATTAAGGGTGCATGAGTCCTTCAATTCACTTTGAAAGCATTTTGAAAGGTTCTCACCATTTAGGTGATAGATATCTTCTACTACACTGAAAAGGTGTGAAATAATTGTCATCCACTTCTAAGAAAGGTATAGGAAAGGATGAAAAATTAATGAAATAAGGTTAGTTATGGTGAGAATCATATGAGTGGAATGTTGGGACAAATTGGTTAAAGCACTAAATGCTCAATACAAGATTTGAAATACGAAGGCCATTAAAAGATGTGCATTAATTATTATAAGTGACATGGGGAGGGAAATAATTGATGAAGGTAAACCCCCCAAAGGGCCTATAAATAATCTTGCTAAAATCATTTTACACTTTACCTTGCTATAATATTTGAGTGCTAAGAATAAATGATGAACTAGGGAACCAAAGACTATGACACAACCAAATTTCTTGCAGAGTAGATTGTTTACAGAGTTGGAAATGTAACAAATGTTGTTTCTAGGTGAGAAAAGAGGTTGATAATTTTAGATTGAAATATAGGAGTGAGAAATTTGAGGTTGTAGGTTGTAAATCTATCATTGTCAAAGTGTGAAGCTAGAGAGCTAAAGGAAGTTAGGCTTCCACCATGTATTCATTTAGAAACATGGGATGATTATAGATTAACCTTTGAGCACCATGAAGGGTAATGCAACCAAAGAAAAAATCCAAAATACTTGAAAATATTCCAACCATACTAGAGGAGGAAGAGGTGAATGGAGGATATTGGTTCTCTATTAGGGAAGAGGCACCAAGAAACCAAGAATAGAGACTAGAATGAGTGTAATGTGCAAGAGTTTTGAGAGAATGCATAGAAGGAGAAGCAAGAGAGAGTGTAGAAGAAGTAGAAAAGATGCACAAGAATGGAAAATAGGCACAAAAATCATCAGCACAAAATGCCCCAACATCTCCCCCTCTGTCTTTACTCATAGAGGATATGCAATACCTAGAATCGGTCTTACACATAGAGAACTAGGTCTCCAAGGTGTCAATTGCCACCATTTTTTACTATAGCCACTATTAGCTATTAAATGAGGTAGAAATACAAAATGACTACCAAGTTTAGACCACCAACACAAGGAACCAAGTGGTCTATGACTTGTCCATCAACAAGCAATTGGACAAGGTCAACCTCTTTTAACTTTTTGAGCTGACATACATTGGCAAGCCTATTGAGGTAGTTCAGTTCCTCTTCTCATGCATCCATGAGGACTATATCCATTTCATGAGGTTATAACATGAAGATAACTATAGAAAGGATAAGCAAAGTCATATGACTT
Source organism: Torreya grandis (assembly GCA_037957365.1). Lineage (NCBI taxonomy): Eukaryota > Viridiplantae > Streptophyta > Pinopsida > Cupressales > Taxaceae > Torreya > Torreya grandis. The sequence goes on from JARHVA010000083.1 coordinate 8,262,093, forward strand.
CACTGCTCAAGGGTGAATATGTTGGATGACTTGGTGAACATGGAGGAGATTCATTAAACTGCCACCATGCTTATGTACCAAATACAAGGACATGTAATGCACATAAGGAACTTGTATGATCCCACCCTTAGAGTCACAATGAATTTTATTTATACCAAGGTTAGAGGGACTGACAGGTAGAAGGAGGTGGACATGGCCCACCTATACATTACCTACCAAGTCTCTTAGGGAATAAAGTGTAATTGGGCACTATACTTTACCTAAAAGATAGTTGAGGATGTAGATAAGGTGCACAAAATGCCTAAGTATAGGTTTATTTAGGGAGAAATCTTGTTATTTCTAGTTATTGACAAGATTAGGGTGCCTAACTATAGCTTAGGTTCATTAAAGTGGGTGTACCCCCCACTCATAGGTCCCCAACCAAGTGCTTCAAAGCCTTCACTTGCCCCTACCACATTACCCCATCTTATAAGATGAAGATGAGGTACTAGTTTGATAGGATGAAGGAAAATTTTGAGAATGAATGTTGCATTCCAAAGGATTTTCCCCCCTAATTATAAACCAAATAGATTTTTTTATAAAGTAACATTACTCCCTAGCATGCATTTGCATGAATCCTTCAAGAGAGCTTTCAGCATGGCTAAAACTACCATATGCCTTCTCTGTGCACTAATTCATCAATTTCATCAATCAAATTTATGATGCATAACCAATCAGTTTATAGGTAGAGTGGATTGATGTAGAGTTCCACACACTCTAAACAATGTTTGTGTATGTAGGCAAGGCCTTTATGGAAAAAGGGGAAATGGACTTAACTGATATCAAGGTTAAGAATATTCTAGTCAGGGAGCAAGTCCATAAAATATTCTATATGTTATACCCATGCCAGTACCTTTAATATGGAGAACATAAGGAGAGGCTCCCTTAGGCACTATAAGTATGAAAGAAGCATCTAGAGCCAAGTGCCAGTTCTAGTATGCAATAAGCCCACCAAAAATGATAGAGGATGATGGAGGCACAACCCTCTAAAACCACTACTTCTTGCCATTCCATGCCATGACTACCTCCACCTCACCCTTCACCTTCTCCACCTTTCCCTTCAAATTCACCACCTCATCTATCCCCTTCCCTACCTCACACTTCTCTTATTTCACCTTCTGTTACTCATTCTTCTCTTCCCACTCACCTACCCTAAATCCTTCATCTCCTCAGCCAAATCCCCTACCTTCTCCACTTCCATGAACACCTTTTACTCCACATTCTCCAAGGACTCACATAAGGTTATCCCCACACCAACCTTCAAGGTAAGTACCCTAATGGGACCCCTCTCAGGTAGAGATTCACAGTTTTGGATTGGACTCTAAAAAGACTGCATCCCCAGAACAAGAGACCCCATATAGAGATCAACTTGATATTGATGGAGTGGGAGCAAGTGATATGACATTAAGAAGTCATCAAGAGGATGATCTTGAACAAGACCTAGAAAAGGGGAAGGGGATAATAAAAGAATAAGAACAAAAAGGGCCATCCACTACACACAAACATTACCAGTTTGGTATATAAGATAAGGACCTTTATCTTTGGAAGCACTTCCACCCTAAACATGCAACCCAAAAAATAAGGAAGTAGGTATCCTTCCTTTTGGATATGTACAACAAGGAACCCCAATTTGATATTCCTTTATATTGCATTTTTCTAGCCTATATACTCCAGGTCTACCAGACCTTATAAAGATTGATCCACAACAACTCTCTCCAATAATGACAAGTGCTAAATTTTTGAAAATAGCCATGGAAATGATGTGCTAAAACATTTTGTTAGATTTAGATGCATTCATGGTGGAGAGGAAAAATGGTTGGGTCATAGAGATGTATAATAAAGTAGTTGCAAAAAAGTAAGCACTAGTCGAGGAAGTGGCCTCCTTGAAACAATAGATCCAAGAGGCCACTGAGGCTAAGGTAAGGGTTTTAAACCTTTGAAAAACAATTTTTAATGAGAAATTGACACTTATGGATGGTGTATCATTAGACAAGGATGCTATCAAGAAATTAGAAACACTGGTTGAGATTTTACTCAAGAAAAATAAGAAGTGCCTTGTGTTAAGAGATGAGGCCAAGGAAATAATTGAATAATTCACCATGGTGGCAGACATTTGTAAAAGCACCTTAGAAAGAGTTAGGGAAGTTATCCCCATTTTGGATGACATTGTTTTTCACCTAGCATGCTTGAATAAAATAGTAGAAGCCTGGATCTATGATGAGGAGGTCTTGAGACAACAAGTAGCTGATGCTTCCCTTTTAATAAAAGACCACACTAAGTGTGTAAAATCATTTAAATATGTTAAAATGATGGAAGAAACCATGAATAACCATCATCAATAAATAAAAGTTTTTATATACACTAAGGATAGGTTGACAAGGAGGTTTTTGAATTAGAAGACATCCAGAAGGAAGCCAGTGTAGCCCTGGATAAATAAATGTAAAAGACCAAGACTCCAACTTGGCCTGAGGAGATGAAAGAAGCAATGGAGGCCTTTGAAGTAATGACTACAAAATTCCTTGATGTATTGTCCCATTGAGATGGGATGAAGAAGGAACTTGAGTAGAGGGGGCCAAATTTTTTGGAGGATGCTAAGATGACTTAGTTTGGGATAGACTAAGAGTATAGTGTGGGGTGATGTTGGCCCCTAAATTTTGAATAAGTATTATTCTATTTTTGTCACATAGTGTAGAGGGACCATTGTCCATTTTTATGTAAGTACCAACATGAAATGGAAGGACCATGATGTGGGAGGACCATGACATGTAGCTGATAGACATAGAAGGAGATGGGCATGGAAAGATAATGGCATAGTAGACCCAGTGTAAGAGGACCTAATCAAGGGAGAATGTGTCATGAGGGACTCAAGAACATAGGACTCAAAACCAAAGTGGAAGACTAGGGGAGTGTGTATAAAGTGGAGCATGAGGGACATAGGAGTAGTTAGAAGAGAAACTAAAATAGGACACTTTGACCCCATCAATCAAAGGTTTTGTACTAGCATGTGAGGAACATAACACTTGGCAATTAGAATATAACATAGAATGATGATCTAGGGGAATAGAGACCTGAACCTATAGGAATACCTCATTATAAGAGCCATGAATTTTAGTTTGTTGCGAGTCTATGTGTCATCTATTCATGATAGTTAAAACTATGACACTTGGTTAGGGAAAAATAAGTATAAAAACCCCTATTTTAATCATTTGAATGATGGTCCTTTGGAGAATAGATATAGCATTTTGTCTTGTTTTTTGTAAGTGATTAATGAGAAATCAATGCTTTCTATATTATGTTATGAGTGATAAATTATTCTAAGTGTTGGATAATGGATGTCTATTTCTAAGTCACATGTATCTTTTTCTTTTATCACTACTGTTAAATAGTAATGGTGATCCTAGTTATAGTGGTAGTCAAATTTGGAATAATAAAGATGATAGTAGTATATTTAGTGTGTTAAATAACCTTTTAAGAACTATGTATGAAAGATGAAAAAATATATAACATGGTGCTGCAAAGCCTTTAGGAACTGGTCTTTCAATGTACATTTCAGGTGAGTGCATGAGACTCATCTCTCACGTGACAGGGCCAATGCATTAGCTTGTTGGGGGAAAGCTTCAGTGCCAAAGTGGAACTAACTAAAATAACCCAATAATTTGCTTGTACATAACTTATACTCAGAAAATAGAAAATCACTATAACATGTCAAAATACAAAAGTATTCAAATATTTTAAAAACATAAAGTTTATACATTGTATGAATTGCTATGTTTACATTTATACTACTTGCTAGATACTGCATATTTCTAGTTATTTTAGTATAGTTGATTCTATCATACACATATGCTTCACTTGTTTTTTTTGAGTGCTTCCAGTTTCTAGATAGGACTCCGATCCCTTACATTGATCTAGACTAACAATATCCTACCCATTGGGGAATTTACACTGATCCAGGTTTATACATTGATACATCTGACCACTTGGGGGAATCTCCTACATAGTTGATACTACCAAGCTTTATCTTTACATAATATACATTCTAGTTTATGCATTGATTTATATTGATATTGATCATTTCTCCTTATTACTTAGATTTTTTGTCAACTATCACTAAATGACTCAATATATATGCATCATATCATCTATATAGATTCTTATTACACAGTTATACATACTTTCATTTTTAGTTCCTAAATTATACTTGATTGTGTTCCTATGCTTCTTCCATCTTTGAGGGTATTTGAATATGCCATTATTCTTAGGCTCTACACCACTTCTCTATTTTTATGCCTTGGACATGTGGCCATGTCGCTTGTGTGTGTGTTTTTTAACTTCTATATGTGGATATTTGAACATGTCCTTCTATGTGGCTCTATGCCAAATTGTTTATTGCTTGCATATGTGGACATTTAAACATGTCCTTGTATGTCTTCATTCTCACATTTAGTGACATGTACCCATGTACCTTGTATTATGGCCTTTTGGCCTATCTTTTATGTGCCTCATGTGCTTGAATGTTTGCTTCCTTGTATACTTCTACACTATGACACTTATATTTACTTGTTACACACACACACACACCAATTTTTGATGCCATGAAGGACCTCATGCATCTAACCTTCCTAATTGGGAGCCTTGCAAGACATCATGCCCTATCCCACTAGGTAGTTAATAATATTTTCTTCTATATACATTGATTACATTTATTTGGACACCTTTGTGCAATGATAGATTATAACATACATCTTACATTACCTACTTATGCTCAGATTCATTTACATTTTGATGTTATGTATTATACATTATATTGAAATGTCATGCACAGGATCTGACAAACACATTTTTTAGAGCTACTTATTTAGAGGGAAGTTATTACATAGGTTTCACAACTACCCTCAAAAGAGGGTACATTTATAGAGGTTTGTCACATAGATTAAGCTCCTACATTACTTTTCATAGATACATTTTAGAACACAAGCTCATTTTTAGACATCAGACTCAGGGTAGTCATAAAACATAATAGATATTCCAAATTTAGTTAAGATCAATCAAAAATTAGACTAGGAAGTCATTATTGCCCAAATTAGGACACTAGCACTATATGGCACTACTATCCACTATAAGGTGATACTATCCATTAGACCCAGCTTCAACATAGTCTGGATCATTTAGACCAGTACACCATTTATAATATATATTTTCATAGATACAATCACAGGTTTGGTAGTTATGTTCATATTTAGTTTAGAGACATTCATTTTAGCTCAGATTCATATCCATTACTTAGATTTTGGGGAATCATGCGTGGCATGATCATTCATATTTTTAGATAAGCTACACATATTTGACTATTACATACTTGATTCAAATTCAATATACTCATATATCATATTTGGGACATGTGCATGACACATTAATTTTCATACACTCAACTACACACAAGTTGATCAGATGGAATGGTAAAATTCATGTCATTATCTATGCTATATACACTTGCTATCACAATTTAGTTTGTCACCATATTTGTGCCTTACTCCATCTATAGTTAAATTTACTTAGTTAGATACCATACCCAAGTGGCTATGGAGCTGAATACATAGTTAAATTTAATCATTTAAATACTTTTAACACTTTGTGTAGTTCAGTTAAAGATGCATCTAATTCACATAGGTGGGCAATGATGGAGTCATGTCCTACTTGATTTTTTGAGCCACCTTCATGATAGGGTTAGACAGACTTACAATCTTATCTAATTTATTTAAAGAATTAGGATCAACTAAGTAGGGGTGGAAAATGATGGAGTCAAAACTGGTTTGAGCTCTTAAGCCACTCATATGAGGATTGAGCAAGATATCAACTCAGTCAAAGCTTTCTAATGATATGATTACTATGCACAATCACACACATATGTTGTCACCAGCTTAATGCATTGGTTCACATACCCAATGAGGTTTATTCATTCCTTTCCTCTCTCATTATTCAACCTTAGTTACATTATTTCATCATAGTCTTTTGCTTTTGATCATATATTAAGTAAGGACTAATTTTTGCATGTTTCATTATAGGACATTACTCTAGATCATGTTCTACATATGCAAACCCAAATTTTCATAATTAGAATCAACTACATGGGCTTTAATTTCAAGTTAAGTCTAGGTACACTTATTTTTAACTTTATACTAGTCATTTTGCTTTGCTGCATTACTAACATAAAGGGGAGGCAAATGGAATCACCTAAAAGTGGTAATTGGATGTGTAGATGAAATTTTGAGCAATTGGATTTGATTGTGAAATTACATAAAAACATCAAAAATGTCAATGCACCAATTAAGATATAGAGACACTAGGATAATAATGCAAACATAAATGAATATTAATAGCAACACTTAAATCCTAAAGATAATTTCTCTAAACCAAGATCAAATAATAAAATACTAAAGGATTTGGATTGAGATTTTGCTTACCATAGACTCAAATTTGTAGCATTATGATAGCTTGATTCCTTGACTTGGATGGAATAGTTGATTATATTGACATGAAGATTTTATGGACTCCTTTATTGGTTTCTCATTATTGCTCATTCATTCCAATGGAGGATTGGAGATGTTTAAATAGAAGAGAAAGGGAGGATTAAAAATGAATTAAAAATTCCTTGGAAGCTTCTAGAATAGAGGATTTTAGAGAAAAAGGGCCAAGTTAGAGAGTATTCTAGAATTGGATAATTATAATATCCATTTAAGGGATAAGTAGGATTAATATGGGATTAGGATGGGTGATTAGGGACCAGGGATGTAGGAAAGCTTAGGAATAAGCTAGTGTAGGTGGATCATGGGAATTTTAAATTCCCAAATAATGGATAAGTGGGATTAGGATAGGATTAAGAAATGATTAGAGGGATTAATAGATTGGTGGGGTAGAGATAAGGTTAATGGATGAAGGATGAAGAAGGGGAATGTTAGATAAATGACTAGAAATGGTGATATTATAATGAAATTAGAGGGGATAAACAAAATAGGTGAAATTAATGTTGACTAATATTAATATTAATGATGATAAAGGAAGCAAGAAAATTTAGATGTATATATTTTCCCTATTTTAAAGGGAATTAAGAGTGGTTGAAGTAGAAGTAGTAATGGTCTTTAAAATAAAAACTATTTCATAGATGAATGTTAGTTGATATGATATCCCCTTAAGGGGACATATGGGGAGGAATGAGATGGATGGCCACTCAAAAGAAGAAATGAGGGGTAGGATACGATGGATAAACAAGGGGATGGGATGCTAGATGTCAGATAGATGATGAAGAAAATGAAATTGACCTGAGTAGTGAGTTATAAATGAATTATGCTTGTGGCAGAGGCATATGCATAGGGAGTAGAAATGGTGATGATGATGAGATAAAAGGCTGTAAGATTTCAACATATCCTAGGCCAAGGTGCATGCTAGGGAGAGATATAGATCAAGATGATAAAGGCCATGAACTGTCGACATATCCCAAGCAAGGACACATGCTAGGAGAGCATGAACCTAAAGATAAGATAATGATTTGATAAGATTAATGATATGTGTAGCTCAAATATAAAGTCGAGTGATGTGATGAAGGGGATGAGAGAGAGAGGAGATTGTATGATCGAGTGACCAAAAATGAAGGGTAAAAATTAGACTACATTACATTAAATAAATGATTCACAATGAGATTAATAGTGACGATGCCCTTAGTAAGGACACATGTAGGGGAATGATAGATGATGATAAATTTACAGTTTGGGTCATGCCCCAGTCGAGGGAGGAAACTATAAACTTAAAATGATGAATTGACCAATAAATGATAATGGATGAATGATGGGAGAAAAGATAGATGTTATGATTTCTCAAGCCTAATCTATAGATGTGTGTGATTGATGAAATGATTAAGGGTATGATTGTGGTTTGGTGATTGATTAGTAGATGATTTGATGAATGATTGATATTATAGATAAAAGATTTGACTGATGTAGTATGTGAGGATAATGAGGGACACAAGATATGTGATGAAAAATTATTGAGGAAGAGGGAAAGAGTGGCCAAACTGACCTTAGATATGATACATGACTAAGCACTGCTTACATAGTCTAAAAAGATCTCAGGCCAATGTAGTTTGGACTAGGTGATAGATGACAAGATAAAATAAAGGATGATGATAATGAATGTTAGACATGTTAGTTGTTAGATACATGGTTAACAACTAGAGAGATGATAAATAATTGACTAGAGGATATAGATGTGATGATAAATGAATTAGAGAAATGATTAAACATTATATGAATGGATTAGGATGATGGATCTTAGGATGGGATAAAGATAATTAGATGATTAGGAGAAATAATCAATCCATTATTATTGTAATAGGGCTCATCATAGTCTAGTCAATCCAATAAATATAACACTTGGAAATATGGCCCATGATATAAGTATGACCAATGGAAACTTGTGCCAAAGTGCATGTGTAACTAGTGAACTCTACATCAACGAGGGCACCTAAAAGAATTATTATAGCTTTAGGTGTCATCCTAACATCCTCATTCATTGCCCAATATAAAAAAAAAAAAATGATTCAAGACTAAAAAGAAATGTAGAAAAACATAAGATAATCAAATATTTACATAGTATACATACAAATAAGTCAAACAACACACAATAGATGAGTAACACACACAAGTGTTTACATCGAGATGCATTATGTCTTGTTGATTATCTTAATTAGAGTTGATGGGAGGATTGATTGGGTGATGATTTGGACTAGGATGAGCATGATGTGAACGTGGATATATATATTTGGATAAAATATAGACCTGAATTAGACTAGGGATGATGATTATGATTAGGATTTGGATCTAAATATGGATTTTGGAGTAGCCTAGTGACTTGGATAAGGATAAGGATTTAGATAAGTATATGGATTTGGAATAGATGAGGGATGAGGATTAGGATAAGCATGCCAAAGACATTAGGATAAGGTGACTAAGATTATGAGATGATTAGGATATAAGACAAGATGAAATGATAAGATAAATAAGACATTAGATAGGATGACAGGGATGTGTAGGACATATGATAAGATGACATAAGACAAGACAACTTAGATTTTTTTGGATTTTGTGGATTTTATAATTTTTAATATTTTTGGAATATTTATATACACTAAACAAATGGGGTTACTAACAAAGGGAATACCAAGCCTAAAAACCAAGATAAGGATGTATGGAATAATGGATGAGGGTGATGTTAAATAGGAAATGATGACCAAGGAAGAATAAACTAGGGATCACTAATGACCACATCATAAAGGAACCGTATATTTAGTTAACCAAGTGTCTATTGGAGGATATGCCAAAATGATTTTAAAAAATGTCTCAAGACACCTTCCTCCTTGTGAAGGTCAATATTGGAAGAAAGGATCATAATAGGATGCATGATGGTAGATGTTAGGTAGGAACAATAGATTAAGGGATATGATAGATAATGATGATGTGAATAGGATATTATATGGATGGAATGTATTCTCCCCCAAGTGTTGAGGTACAATTTAGATAATAGATTATTTTACCATGACACTGGAAAATGGTTTTCATCATAATACTTTCCCAAGGCACTAGAAAACTAGTTTTCACTATTGGATGAATGATTTTTTATTGTATTTTTTACCTTTTTTTATTTTATTTTTTATTTTTTTGACTTTTTTAGATGGCATCTTGATTTATTGGATATGGGTACAAGATGCAAGATGAATACATATCAGTGATCTTTAGCCAACACCTATTCTAAAGATGTGTGATACTAGGATCATGTTATCACTACTAGATGTATTGACATCCTTATGACCTTCATTGATTCTTTATTATGACCCATTTAGGTATCTATCCCAGGTGTATTTATCATCCCTATGAGAGGCACTCCTACCTTGGAAGGTGATGTGAGTTATGGATTGGATTGGATCATGATGATTATAGAGGTGTATTGGACTAGGATGGATAGTAAGATCAGGGTAGGAAGGTATGATGGGTGATTGGGGAGTGGGACTAGTAGTCACACACACCATTTGACATGTTAGACATTTTATATTTGATTGGTGAAATATGATAAAAGACTATAGGAGATCCAAGACATTTTGACTTTATAGTTCATCTTTAACCTAATTATTTGAAATATTATCAACCATATTGATAATGATTTGAAATTATTTAGAGTTTTAGACTTGATTATTTATTGACTACCCCATGGTGCCTGACATTGGGCTTTAATAGAGGAGAATGATATTTGAATTTGATGATCCCCTAGTGCCTAATATTGGGCTTCATTAGGGGAAGACACTTTTTGATTAGGTTGATGATTTAAATTTTCTTGATTTTGACTTATTAGATTAAGGGTGATTTGATCATTATGATTGAATTTTTGAATATGGTCTCAGGGCTTTGTATTTGTGGCACATATTATATTACTTAGGGAAGATTCCAATAATGTATGTTCCTATTTGTCCTTATAAAAGGAGGTGATTAAATGATCATTGATAGGAAGAAAGGGGTCTATGATGGAATAAGGTGAGACAGATGATATGATGAGGTCAATGAATGGTGATGGGGTAGCATGGTCCTCATAGGGGTTCTTTGGAGACCTAATATTGATATCAAAGAAAATTTCCTCAAGATCAATAAAAGTATCACTAGGACTAGCTGAAAGATACACATATGATGTAAGATCAGATTCACTCTAATAATATTTGATAGATAAAGCTTGTAAACAATCATTTATGAATTTATCAAACTAATTGGGAGTAAAATATATGCTTGGTGATTGATTTTCATCTGAGTTAGAAGTGTCTTAAAAAAGGTAGGCATAGTCATCATCTATTACAACATCTATGAGAGATTATGTTTTTGATGAGGAATTTGATTCAAATACTCATGTTGAATATTATCTTAATGCAGATAATACTTGCATTGAATCTAATGTTGATTCTAATGATGGTTTTAGTGATGTCAATGAGGAAACATTGATAATAGAGGATTCATTGTCTATAAGTGACCTCTCAACATGGGGTATTTGAAATTATGGGTGAGAGGAAGATGATAGAGGGACAATGTTTTTTCCAAAGATAGGCGCATGGAGGAAAAATTTATGGGCAATAGACTCATGATTGATGGAGGATTTATTGAAGATGGTGGGACCATGGATGATATCTTGACCTTGGCCTAGAGAGGGAAGGGATTGATCATGATCAAGAATAGAATCTTGGCATACCTCTTCTTGTTCACCCATGGATGTAGAATTAATTAATTCATTATTGAATTCTATGTCACCATAGTCAATGACGTCTTGGACATAGTTTTGGAAATTATGACATCAATTAATAATATGCCCTTAGGTTTGGTGATATAAAAAATATTGGTTAGCTTTATACCAAGAGGGCTTAGGCTTAACAAGATTAAGATGTCGTATGGGTGGATAAACCATCATGTTGGTAGAGATAAGTTATTAGAAGATAGATTCTAATGATATAGGAAGAGGAGTATAGGGGTTCTCTTTACTTCATGTTTTAGATGTGGAATCATTGGGTTTTGGATCAGATGGTTGTTGGTGTGATTGGGTTGGTGGAATAGTAATATATAGGGTGGATAGGATTGGATTCCCTTTGCTAGTGTAGGAAGGGGTATATGACTAATTATGACTAGTGGATGGAGGGTTCAAATGGGACTGAGTGGTATGAAGACTAAGAGTTGACTAATGTGGATGGGTGTGGAATGGAGGAAATGTTGGATGGATGGGGTCAAAGTTTATAGGATGTGGAGTAATCAACTCAAGGAGGCATGAAAGGAGTACGTCCCTATTAGCGATGATGCATTGTTCAATTAGGATATTGAAATTTTTTGATTTAGATGCCTTAGATTAACATGAGAAAGTACATATGACATGGTTTACTAGTCCCAATTGGTAAGTGTGGGGGATTGGATGGAAAGACTAAAGGATGAAGATGGGATGTATGGAGCAAATTTGGAAAGAGGTTTGCTTTAGTCTGATCTCAAGTTTGATTTGATGATATGATAGGTTGGATGGGATAAGATAATATTTAAGTAGAAAAATTAGGTTGTGAGATAGACTTTGATGATTAGGACTGAGTTCAACTAGGTGAGCTACAATAAACTCAAAGATTGAATGAGGGGATATACTAGCATGAGAGACTATTTTTGACTAGGGATTGATTATATTAGACTAGCTCAAGCATAAGATGGTTTACTTAAATAGGATGAGATGATTGGATTAATAGATTGATAGGATAATAGGATTGGATGGTGTGTATGTGTCAAACTTGATTAGACACAAGCAAGCTAATGATGAGGACCTTGTTATAGAAATAATTATTTTTTGATGTGGATGTATGAATACAAACTTGATGAGATGACTAGTATAGACAAGGGTATGCCAATGTAATAATGGGTTAGACTATGATTAGGTTAGGTTACAAGGGATAAATTCATTAGGCTAGATAATTTTAATAAAAATGACAAGGGTCAACTAAGGTGAGTTTTGTGATAGGTAATATTGTTTGGACTAAGACTCTAAAGATGAGTAAGACAAGACAAGTTGATGTGTAACTAAGATTAGTTATAGACAAGGTAGATTAAGTGATAATTGATGCTAGAGATAATTAATATTAAGACTAAGTGAAGAATATGAGGTTGGACTATGATAAGATGTGATAGATAGATGACAAAAATTGATTAGGATAGGTAAATGATGGGGGTATGTCTAGTGATGGGTGAGACTAGAATAAGATGTGACTAGGATGTAATATGAGATAATGTTTAAAAATATGTTCAAAGAAAATATGTACAAGAGGATATTGATAAGATATATCGAATGATATAATGATGAGATAAACAAGATGATGAAAAATGCCTAGATAGTTGTGTATATACTTGGGTAAAAGGATGACTTGACTCATAAACAACACGAGTCTATCATAACACGCATCCAATTAAGCCTAAGATTAATAAACTGATGGGTCTATACCCTGATGACTACACCATCTAATGGATTCATGGGTGAGGATGTAGGTCAATGACCCATTATATAATATCCTAAACCCTCTCAACCCCATTTTCACATGATGGTCACTTAGGAGCTAATATTGAATTTGATAACATGTCCCTTGTTCTGACCAAAAGGTCATATGCTAGGTTTAAATGAGATTTCTAGAGGAGTCTCTAATATAAGCTAGGTATGGTGGGGATGAAATCCATATAAGGTGTTATCTAATGCCTATTTCATATAATTAACTCTTCCTCTCTTGTATGGGGTAAACCACTTAGCCTAATGATAGCTATCCCTAATATTTATACTCCACCAAAACATAGAGTGTGGATTAGTACATGGTGGTGAAATACACAGTCACTATCCCCCTAAGACTATGGAAAGTGTGTGGGTGTGAATTGCACACCAAATTTCCCATAAAAATAAAAATGGGAGGGTTTTTTAGTGGCTTTTTATCCTCCAAGAATTTCCATAAGGATGCAAGGAGGAAAACATACACCACCATAGCCCTCAAGTGCACACAAGTAGATAGAAGGATTTATTAACTGATTAATTAGATATGAGATATAAAAAAGATCAAATATATAAAATCATATACAAGATATATATAAAATAATTTAGACAACATGATTTAAAAAAAAATATTTTCAAGATGTCAAAATGTCTTTGACAGGTAGCCTACAAGAAAATTGTTAGCAGTTTGATTGGCACTCGTGAAAGGGCAACCTGAAAGACAAATATGTTAGAAAAAATTTATGACCTACAAGAGAAGATTTTATTAAGTAAAAATTACTAATAACTTCATCCCTATAAGAAAAAAAATGATAGTCTAATAAGCCTTAATAAAAACCACTAAACAAATCACATTTTGGTAGTAAGGGGGCCACAATGGAGGTGTCTTAGGGTGACACACCCTAGTGGGTTCAAGAGGCAGCACCCCCGACATGCCAAATGAAATTTGGGACTTGTAGGATTTTTGGAATGACTAAAAAATAATTGAAAATGACTCTAAAAAATTCACTCAAAAAGGACAAATTTGAAGGCAAAAATGAAGAACAAAATTGCAATTACAGAATGCAAAACTATAGATACACAGTTAGTTCAACATAAATTACTTCCAAAGAGTATGATATCACAATTTTTTTGTAATATCATGACTTTGAAGTTAAAATTTTAAAAAAAATGGGCTAAACACAATGGTTACTGTGTGGTTTTCTTAAAAATTGTGAGTTGTCAAGCGATATCATGATTTTTATTACAAAATCACAATTTTGCAATCAATGATATTGCAATGCTAAAATAAAACATATATTTTAGATTTAGGATTATTTGTATAATTAAAATGATTAAAAATTAGGAAGATATAAATATTTTTAGAACATAAATATATTCAAGGCCTAGTAAACTAACAAAATATATTATGACTATGACCTTATGATTTCACAATAGGTGGTTGAGAGAGGGGTTTAAGATGTTTTTTAGCTGGTCTGGACAAGAACCCCTATTTCTTGTAAAAAGATAGAAAATTAAGTGTTTTAGTCAATATTACTAGTATATTTTTAGATATAAACACAAAATTTCTAATTTAAGAGCAATATTGCAATTTTTAGGATAAAAATGTGACTGTAGTTCTATGGTATTGTAGCAGGTGAGGAAGGGATTTTGGTTTGGATGCTTGATGATGATTTTAGTAGCTTTCCCTTTTCATACAAACAAAATGACACTTAGGAAAAGATATAAAATGGATTAGAGGACACAATCAATAATTTTATATTATTATTTCATTTTTAAAGACAAAACTATGAATTCAAAGGAAAATACCATAACATTTTGGGCATAATCGTAACTATAAATCTTGGATTTTGCTCAACATTAAAGGTCTACTAGTTTAAGATTGATAATTTATGCTCTAGTACCTAGTATTTCAATAAATTAGGTTATTATAAGTCAATTAAAGACCCAAAATTTATGAAAAAACCAATTTTAGAATGCTAAGATTTATTTTACAGAAAATCACAACTTTATAGACAAAATCATGACTTTAATAACAATATCACAATTTGTGGATTCATGATTTTTCAAAAAAATTGACCATCCAAAAAAGGGTTAGCCACTAGTATTTTAAGTGTGATAATAAATTCAAAACCACAATCCTCAATGATAAAACCATGACTATGTATTAGTGATTTTGTAGAGCAAAATTATATTTCACTTGGGCATGACAATTTGATAAAATTCAGACCTTCTTCCTCACCCAGTTAGACTTGTAATTGATAAAAAATGCTTCTAAAAAGCAAGAAGGTTAGATTAAATGATATCTCCCACTATGGTCACCAAAATTTAGGTGAAATTTTGAGCTATTGAATTTGATGGTGTAATTACATCATAACATCTAAAATGTCAATCCACCAATTGAGATCTAGAGCCATTAGAATAATAATGCAAACACAAATGAATATTCATAGTATCACTTAAATAATAAAGCTAATTTCTCCAATCCAAGATTAAATAATAAAATACTAAAGGATTTGGATTGAGATTTTTTTACCATAGACTTATATTTGCAACATTATGATAGACATGAAGATTTTATGGACTTGGATGGACTAGGTGATTATATAGACATGAAGATTTTATGGAGTTATTTCTTGGTTTATCATTATTTATCATTTATTCTATTGGAGGATTGGATATGTTTGAATAAAATATAAAGGGAGGATTAAAAAGGAATTAAAAATTCCTTGTAAGCCTCTAGAATAGAGGCTCATAGAGAAGAAGGCCTAAGTTGGAGAGGATTCTAGAATTGGAGAATTCTAGAATCAATTTAGGGGATAAGTAGGATTAATAGGGCATTAGGATGGGTGATTATATAGGTGATTAGGGACTAGGGATGTAGGAAATCCTAGTGTGCACCAAATTTCAAGCTCAAGCAAATATTATCAAAATGTTAATAAAAACTCAAAACTTGATGGCACCAATAGGAAAAGATAGAGAAGATAAATTATAAATAGTAAAATATTCTTACCATGCTCTTTACCTTCTCATACCTCCATTTCAGGATTCAAATGCATGTGATTAGATTTAGATTGAAAACGTGATAGCTTGATGTTGGATGCTTGATGGTTGATAATGGATTGGCTATAAGATTTATAGAGTCATTTTGGCATGGTTTTGGTATGAGATCAATAGATTGTTTGAGAGTGGGGGGAGAGATTAGTTTTATAGGTAAATGGGAGGAAGATCTATGGTCCAAATTCAAATTTGGACCATTTAGATCTATGGTTAGGAAATTTCCATGGAATTTTCAATTCCATGGAAATCTCTAGAATAAGAAAATTCTAGAGAAGGGGGCTAAGTTGAAGAAGATATCTAGAATCCTCCAATTCTATAAATCTCATCATAGGGTTTAGGGATTTATGTAAGGCTAGTGTAGGGTGGTGGGTGGGTAGTTGGAATAATTTTGAATTTAAAATTGGCTAGTGGGATTAGGGAGTAGGTTAGTAGGTTAGTAGGTAATGGGGTGTATTAAGAGATAAATGAAAGGATTAATTGATCTTAGGATAGGATAAAGGTTGTGTGGGATGTAGGAATGGCATATGGGTAATATGATATTAATTATTTTAGCTAGGAAATATGGGATTTAGGCCAAATTAGTGTAATTAGTGGAGTAAGCATAAATTAGTGCATATATTTTTGCTCTCTTTGAAAGGGCATTGTGAGTGGAGTGAAGTGGAATAATTAATGGTCTTTCAAAGAAAAAACCAGGTCATGGCTGAATGTTAGTAGATGATGTTAGGGGATATGATTCCTCCTTGAGGTGACATGCAGGGAAGAATAAGCTGGATGGCCACTCAAAATAAGAAATAATAGGTAGGGTGAGATGGATAAATGAGGGGATAGGATGCTAGATGTGGGATAGAAGATGAATAAGATAAGGTTGACATTGAGCAATGATCTACAAATTGATAATGATGCCCTTGGCAAGGACACATACACATAGAATAAGGATGATGGGTGTCACAGTTGCAAACACATCCCAAAGGGGAATAAACCATAATAGGATGATGATAGGATTAAAGGGCTGAAAGATTTAGGCTTATCTTAAGCAAGGACACATGCAAGGGAGAGCTATTAGCCAAGATAAGACTAATGATTTGATAAGATTAAGGATGGGTGTAGTTTAAAGCTAAATAAATCAAGATGATGTTACTTATGATAGAGAAGGATTGATATGATTAGGTGACTAAAAGGATTGGGATGATGCCCCTAGTAAAGACACATGCAAGGGAGAAAGAGAGGAGATAATGGTCAAGCTATCTTTGGTCACTAAAAAGTGGCCAAGTGCTGCCTACATAGTCTAAAAAGACCTCAGGATGATGTAGTTCTGACTAGAAAATGATGATTAGAGGATGATTTTAATAATGATAGGATATGACTTAGATGATGAGATGACGATAAAATATTACATGTTATTTGGATGGGTTGAGAGGATTAGATTAGTGATGGGAATAAGGATAATGAGATGATTAGAGGAATGATGAGGGTGGGTGTGTACAATCAAGCCATCATAATTCCATAATTTTCATCATAGTCTAATGAATCTAATAAAATATAGCACTTGATAAGATGCCCCATGATATAGATATGACCAAGAGGATATAATGCCAAAGTGCATGGGAAAATGATGAACTCTACATCCTCAAGGGTATTTTTGGTGTCCTTATAGCATCTTCATTCATTACCTAATAGATAAAAAGAAACATGATGAACATGAGATGAATAAGATACAAACAAGATAAATAGAACAAACAATTAACACACACACAAGTATCTACATGCAGTGTCATAGTGTTTTGCCTAATGATAGGATGGGTAATTGGGTGATGGGTTGGATGATCATGATGTGATTGTGGACTTAGGATGGACTTGGATTTGGATAGGGTGATCATGATTAGGATTAAGCCAAGATATTTCCACTAGTTTAGGATAGAAGGATGGATGACATGATAGGGGTATTTGAATACTAATTTTGTCTTAAAAACTAATCAAAAAGTGGCCAAAGATGGTGATTAGACAAGTGATGACCAAGGATTACCAATAGATAAGGCCCTGCAAGGATCCAACTATTAAGGAGACTAGGAAATGATGATGGGATCAAGTACCTTTCATGTTAACAAAAGTGATTAGATGGGTGATAGACATGAAGAGGCAATGATAAGGATAATAATGGGATCAAGTACCTTTCATACTAGTAAAGGGTAGTTGGATGGGTGCCAGATATGAAAAGACCTTGATAGGAATTGATGGGTGATAGATTAAAGTCTTTGACATGGTGATGTACATTGATAAGGCCTAGCCAATAGGATGATGAAATTATGGGTGACCACTTAGATCAGGTTCCAAAACTAAATGTGGTATTCAAAGATGGGATGGATAGGAACATAGGCGATGGATATGATTAGGAGATTGGGGATAAAACAAAATACTATGGACTATTTTTTGGCTTTTTCAAATTTTATGATTTTTAGGGTTTTTGACATTTTTTAATTTTTAGGGATTTTGAGGATATGTATATACACTATATAAATGGGGTAACTATCAAAGGGAATACCAAGCCTATCAACTAGGAGAAGGATAAAGGGATGATGGATGGGATGCCAAAGGATGATAATGATGGGGACTAAGGATGAATGGACTAGGGATAGATAATGACCACATCATGAAGGAACCAGATGGTTATTTACCTAAGTGTCCATTAGAGGATATTCCAAGATGGTTTGAGGATAGTTCTTAAGACACCTTTCACTTCCTTACAAAGGTTAAGATAGGACGGACGAAGAACTAAGATGTATGGTATGATGGTGGATGTGTTAGGGTGTGGAGCTAAAAGCTTCAACCTTTGCAAACTGAGGAATAATGGTTGCTGAGTTCTACAGGAACCGGCGTTGGCAGAATGACCGACGTCGGCAGGATCCAGTGCAGAAGGCAACCGGCGACGGCAGGAAGTCGGCCGACGTCGGCAGAACCAGACCAGCAGGGACTGACGTCGGTCGCCTGTGTGTTCCCGAAGTGTTCGTTTCATAGACAGTTAGTTAAGTGAACTATGAGTTTGCATGTCAAGACCAGCCAGAGTCTTGGGCTGCGAGGACAATTGTCTAAATTAAGAGTCTTAGTTATTGTTTGAGTTAGGGATCTATTTATAGACGCATTGGCATGTATTGTATAAGGCATGAGATAGAAAGGAAGAGTTCCTTCTAGTTGTAAGATCTATGAGTTGCAGGTTGTTGCAAGCTCATTGGTGATCTACATGTAAGTTTGGTCTTTGAATTGCAGGTTGCAGGTTCATGAGAGATCAGCTTGAAGTGCTATAGAGTGCTTGATGTACCGGCAGGGTTATTACTGACTGGTTGGTGAGGTGAACACCAATTCTGTGTGTGAGTTGGTTGTTGGGACCGTTTTTGTGTAGGAGAGTGTGTGTGAGAAGAATTACTGTACACTTGAGGTGTGGCGAATCTCTGTAAGGTGAAAGAGTGTGGCGGCTCTTTGATGTATTCTTTTCTGTTAGTGTTAATACAAGATAGTGTATTGTCTCTCATATTCTGTGCTATTGGTGAATTCTAGTTACTTGTGTTTCTGGTTATTTCTGCATATTCAATTGCTTATATATTTGGTAATCATACTGTGCTCTATCTGAGGAGCAAGATCCTAACCAGTGGAGTCAGAGCATGTTTGTTGTTCCTTGATTTCCTGACAGGATGAAGGGTCAAGGGATATAGATAAGGTGGATAAGGGATGTGACAAATAGGATGGATGGAGAGGATATGAAATGGATGAATTTTCCCACAAGTGCTGAGGAACAATGTGGATAATAGATTACTTTACCATGATGATGAAAACTAGTTTTCATTATGGTACTTGCCCAAGGTGCTAGAAGATTGGTTTTTACCATTGGACAAATGATTTTTTAAATATTTTTTATGGCATCTCAATTTATTAGTGATGGGTGAGATGCAAGGTGTGGACACTTAATGGATTATTTATCCAACACATATTATATGATGGATGCTAGATGCCTAGATGTCTTAGTGTCCTTTAGTGATTCTTGATGGTGATCCCTCTAGATATCTAGACTAGGTATCATCTTTGCCCTTAGGAGAGATAATGTTGCTCGAGGAGGTGATGTGAGGTATGGATTTGATTAGAGCTTGATTTTGATGTATGGAACTTGAATGGATGATAGGATTGAGATATGATGGTGTGATGGGTGATGGAGGATTAAGAATAAAAGTCACATACATTGTTGGAAATGTGGGACATGGTTTATTTGATTGGTGCCATGTGACAAAAGACTATAGGAGATCTAGGACACTTTGATGATGTGATTCATCATTAATCTAATTATTTGATGGATGATTAGCCATATGATTTTGAGCATTTTAATAGATTTGATTTTGATTGGAAGGATTATTTTGAATTTGATATTCCCTAAGTGCTTGATATTGGGCTTCATTAGGGGAAGGCATATTTAGATTAGGCTAATGATTTGAACCTTCTTGACTTTCATTGATAGGATCAAATATTACTTGATTATGTTTTGTGAATTTTGAAATATTATCTTGGACCTTTAGATTTATGGCACATATTATATTACTTAAAGAAGGGTCCAATGATGCATGCTCCTATTCATCCTTATGAAAGGAAGTGATTAAATGATCATCATCAGGGAGAAAAGGGTCCATGATGGAGGAAGGTGATGGAGATGGTATGATGATGTCAATGAGTGGTGATGGGGAAACATAGTCTTCATATGGGTTCCTATGAGACCCAATTTTGATATCAGAGAAAATATCCTTAAGATTAGTGAAAAGATCACTAGGAGTAGCTGTAGTAGAAGCATCCAAAAGCGTATCAGACTCACTCTGACAATCTTTGATAGATAAAGCTTGAAAGAACTCATTTATGATGTCATCATCTAGAATGGAATCAAAATAGATGCCTGGTAATAAATTAGAGGTATCTAGATTATAGGTATCCTCTAAAAGATATACATTATCAAAATCAATGAGGGATGACATTTTTGAGGAATCTGATTTGGATACAAGTGTTGAACATGATCCTATAAAAGATAAGACCTATGCTAACTATAATGATAACTCCAATGTGAAAGATGCAATGCTAATAATAGGAGATTCATTTTCCATGATTGACCTCTCAACATGGGGTATTTGATGTGAGGGGTGAGAGGGAGATGATGGATTCAAGGAGAGGGTCATAAAAGGGTTCATGAGAGATAAGAGGACTAGGTTCATGGATATATACTTAGTTTTGATGGAGGATTTGTTTGGGATGGAAGGATCATGGAGGATAGGTGTGGTGTCTTGACCTTGGCTTGGAAGGGAAGGATCTTGATCATGATTTGGAAGGGAATCTAGGCATTACTACTTTTCTTTACCTAGAGATGTGGATGCATCTGGTTCATCATCAATTACTATATCACCACGGTCAATGAGGTCCTAGACAAAATCTTGAAAATGTCGACATCAATAAATAATATGCCCCCAAGTTCAGTGATATGCACAATATTGGTTATCTTTATACCAAGAGGGCTTTGGCTTAGTGGGATCAAGATGTCGAATAGGTGGATAGATCATCATGTTAGTGATGACAAGTTGTTTGAAAAGAGCTTCCAATTATATGGTAAGGGGAGTATAAGGAACTAATTCATGTTGTGACTTAGACGTGGAAGCATTAGACTTATGATAAGATGGTTGTGGATATAATTGGGTAGATGGATTTGAGATGGCCAAGATTGGATTCCCTTTACTAGTATGGGAATGGGTATATGGTGGTTTATGGCTAGCAGATGGAGGATTGGTATGGGATTCACATGATGGGGATTGGGTGGGAGGTGCAATGAATTGAAGGGGATCAACACCTTTAATAAGTGGTACACCCATCATAATGAGTTGTAAAAACATCTCATCCTTGTTGTCATGTATGTATTGGTTAATGAAGGCAGGGTCTATTCTCATGGTGATGATTGATAGATGATGGATGATGTAGTTACAATAAGGATTAGATAAGGGTATTGAACAAAATAGATTGAAAGGACTGAGCTAGTATGATAGGTAATGATGGAGATGGATCAAGGACTATGATCAAATGTCAGGATGATAGTGCAATTAGTGTTAACAACTTATCAATAATGCCTATTTGTCAAGCTAACAAAAGGATTGAAGGATTTTGATGGGTGCCTAAATTAAAAATAGCAAGAGGATAATATGATGGGTGTTATTAATTAATAAGGCAAGATGATTGGACTAGATTAGATTGATGGGTTTGCTAGATTGATATTGACAAGGTGATAAGATGCTAAAAAGATATTGAATATGATATGATATTTTACAAAGTGGATTAGGATGATAAGATGGTGATAAAATGATAGGATGATAGGTGAATAAGATGGTAGGATGACAAGGGGATTAGGATGATAGGATAATAGGATTAGCTCAAAACCTTGGACTAATTTTTCTCAAGATGGGATGGTAGGTGACTATGTAATGAAGGTGATTAAGAAAATGGAATAAGGATAATTATGATGATAGGTGATGATGAAATGATAAAATGGTAATGAAATATGGATGGTTTAGACCTGTACGTGACATAGAATACAACTAGGATAAGATGAGGTGATGACTATATGGGTGATGAAGGCAAGGTCAAGATAAGTGATCTATGTGGATGATGAGGTATGATTAGAATGTTATTAGGTGATGACTAATGACGTATGGGTCTAGTGATAAGATGTGATTAAAAGGATGTACAAGAGAGTGAATTATATATAAGAAGGTAAATCAAGGATATATAAGGTGATGGGATAATGAGACAAGATCGTATGGGGATGATTAGGATTATGGATGTGGTGGACTTAGGATATAATATGATCTGGGAATAATAAAGACTATGCTATGATTGATGGATAAGGAAAGGTCAAAGTGAGGTGTGATTGATTGTAGATGAGGTGGTCTTATGAAAATGTGTAAATAATCTAAGATAGTAAATGGGATAATGAAAAGGATATAGAAAAAATGGTGACAAAGATATATAAGATGATGATTAGGTAAGGATGTACAAGATGATGGGGTATGATTAGGATGGGATGAAGACAAGATAGTATGGGACATGTAAAAGGATGCATAAAAAGATGACACACACACACACACACACAAAGGGATGAGTCAATATGAGGATAAGATAGGTGGATGAATGGATGATTTTTATGAGATATGGAATATGTGGATAAACAAATTATAATGAGGTGTGATGATACAAGGATAAAATGGGTGAACTATGTGGGTATAATAGGATAACTTGGATGTAAATGATAGAGTATGGGGATAAAGTAATTACAATAAGATGTGATGGAGGTGGATATGATGTAAAGGGGGATATTTTAAACTATTCTACAAAAATAGGAAAGATAATAATTATATGAGGCTATGGATGAAGGTAAATACTAAGTGTAATATGATATGTATGGACAACAAGGTGGATATAGATATGAGATGAAAATGTAAAGGAAATAAATGATGAAGAGAATGGATAGAAAGTGGATAAACACTATATGTGGGATGGTATGAGATATAAATAGGATGGTCAATATAAGGAAAATGGGGAAGGAATGTGTTATGGAGTGAATAAATTGTGGTCAAATATACAAGGATATAAAATGGAAGTGGATTTTAAATGGAATGGATGTAGATGAGAGAATTATTGTAGGATGGATGGAAGTATGATAAGTATTTAATTGAAATTTACAAGGAAGGATGTAAGAAGATGATGGTGTTAAGTGAGGTGGACCCTATGAGGTGTAGGTAGGATAAGAAAGTGAAAATGATATGGATAGAAGGATATGGGGAAGCATGATGGTTAAAAGGGATATGAAAAAAGGTAGTGAATTCTAAGTGTTATGGGATGGGTATATGATGGTCAAAATATTGGTCAAAATATACAAATTATTAAGGAAGAAGGATGATATTAGGATGAATGTGGAAAGTGATAAGAAATGGAAAGGATGTAGACTAAGGTAAATGCTAGGAAGTAAAGATATGATATGGATAGTCAAGAGGAGATGATAATGTGATGAAAAAATGATGATGGGATGATGGAAGTGATCCTATAGGTTTTATAAGGTATGAGCATAAAAAGTATGGGTGTGGCCGACTCAACTAGAATACAAAATGGGTCTCATCACAATACACACCCAATCATGCACAAGTAAATCCATAATTAGTAAACTGTATAGGAATGTAACATGATATACACACCATATAATGGATACACAAGTGATGCTATAGGTTTGTGACCCATTATGGAATCAATCAAACCCTCTCATCCTTGCTTGCACTTGATGGTCATTTGGGCACTATTACTGATGTCAGCAGTGGAACACTTGTTATGGCTACAATCCCCTACTTTAAGGTTTACAAAAGGATCTAGGGAAGTCATCAATATACATGATGGTAAATTGGGGCACAATTACATATAGGGTGATATCTAATTCTTGGTTCATAGAGTTAACTCTTTCCCTTCATGGATGACTTGTATGGGGTCAACTACTTAGCCTAATGACAACTATCCCTGATTGTTATACTCTATTAGAACATAGAGTTTGGTTAGTATGTGGTGATGAAATCCACAAAACTAACCCATATAGACTAAACCTATACATGGGTATCAATTCCATGTCATGTGTTATCCTAAGGGATGGCTTAACAAACATGCAAATGCATGACATGATTAATTAACCAACTTAATTACCAATGTGTGATGAGCATGATACAATAAATTATTTACAAATTAACACACACACACAAGTATATACACACAACAAGATTATTAAAATGATACAAATAATACAAAAATGATGTGAAAAAAATACCATAATGGGGTCTTTGATTAGCATCCTGCAAGCACATGGGTTAGTAGTTGGAATGGCACTCAAGAGAGGCAACCTATAAAATAAAATGTTATACCCAAAATATGTCCTACAAGATGATTTTTAGCAAATTTGACCCCTACAAGAAATAAGATATTAGTCAAATATGCCTTAATATAACACCCCTAAAAAATTATGGTTTGGATTTATAACTTCTTTAGGGTGAGCGAGACATGACACAGGGGTCTAGGGGTGGCAACCCCTAGTGGGGTCAAGGTGTAGAGGCACTTTTAGGGTCAAGGGGTAGTGCCCCTAACATGCTCCCTATCATGGTATAGGATAGGGTCAAGGGTTGGAGCCCCTCATTGCTAAAGGCAATGTGGGATTTGTGGGAGGATTGGAGTGACTCAAAATTCACAAAAATTGACTCAAAAAAATATCTCAAAAGGGACCAAATTTAAAGGCAAAAATGGCTACAAACTCATTACTACACAGTGTAAAACCATGACTGTAGGACAAACCCATGACTAGGAGAGTTGTGGGATTGTAGATGTTAGATAATCATGATAATTAACCATAAAAATATGGTAGTCTAACAACCCCATGATAGGGAATAAAAATCCCATGACTAGGAGCAAATCTATAGTAGCAATTTTGTCATAAACCATAAAATTGTGACTCAAATCGACAAACTCACAACTGGAAATGAAAATGAGAATAACGGTATTTTAGTGCTTAAGAAAAATAGTCTATAGATATATCTAAAAAAAATAAGTAAATACAAGGCTTCAATTTTAATACAATAATTTGATGACAAAATATGCTATAAAAGCCTATCACTAATCTGAACTTGTCCAAACTATAATGCCACAATTAAAATTGACAATTCTACTAGTTGTAGGGCAACCCCAAAACTGAGGGATTAGAAAAATTGAAAAAAGGGGATAAACTAGCCTGTAATATGAATCTCCAACCAATCCTTTTGCTTCTGTGTTTCACCAATACCTTGTAGGATAGAAGATATCCCTTATAAGTATATTGTCTTTATATATAAATGTAGATACAGTTGACTATGTGGAGGAATGCTTAAGAACACTTATCAACAAGAAAAAGAGAATACTTTTAGACTTACCACTTATAGACCTTTTTCTCCCTATTAACTATAACAACCTGAGGACCCTAGAAATGATAATTTAAAAGAAATAGGGGTAGTGTTTTACCAGTTCTTGATGTTTATGTAAAATATCATGACTAAGAATGATGATTTCATGACTACCAGGTCAATCTTGTGACTAAGAGAGTTAGAAGTTTGTCAAAAATATGTGGCTATTTGATTTCTTATGGGATTTTCTCTTAGACCTACACATAGAAGTATCCACAATAGACAACATTTTTACAACCATAGAGAGTTAGGACACACACATTATAGTTGGAACTCAACCATCACATTTGACAATATTACTATTCAAAATGATAATATCACTATTTACAGGGTAATCCCATGATTGAGAGAGTCACAGTTTTGTTAAAAAACCTAAAAAATCCCTAACCACTAGTGGCTAACTGATAATGTTGCTACTGGCTTCAACAATCCTACTACTGCAATGTTTTGACTAATAGTGCAATATTATGACTTGCCTGGAACATGTCAAAATTTCAAAATTTCAAAGATTTTATTTGCCCAATCAGACCTGCAAGATATAAAAACACCACTAATAATAAAAATTTATTAAATGGGAGAAAAGGCTCCCACTGTGGTCGCTAAAATGTGCACCAAATTTGAATCTCAAGGAAATATTATCAAAATGACAATAAAAACCCAAAACTTGATGGCACCAATAGGAAAGGATAGAGAAGATAAATCAAAATTAGTAAAAAATTCTTACCATGCTCTTTACCTTCTCATGCCTCCATTCTATGATTCAAATGTATGTGATTAGACTCAGATTGACAAGGTGATAGCTTGATGTTGGATGTTTGATGGTTGATAATGGATTGGCTATAAGATTTATAGAGTCATTTTAGCATGGTTTTGGTGTGAGCTCAATAGATTATTTGAGAGTGAGTGGAGATATTAGTTTTATAGGGAAATGGGGGGAAGATCTATGGTCCAAATTCAAAATTGGGCCATTTAGATCTATGGTTAGGAAATTTTGATGGAATTTTTAATTCCATGGAAATATCTAGAATAGGAAAATTCTAGAGAAAGGGGGTAAGCTGGGGAAGATTTATAGAATCCTCCAATTCTAGAAATATCCCCATAAGTTTTAGGGATTTAGGGAAGGCTAATGTAGGGTGGTGGGTGGGTAGTTGGAATATTTTTGAATTTAAAATTAGATAGTGGGATTAGGGAGTAGGTTAGTAGGTAATGGGGTTTATTAAGGGATGAATGATAGGATTAATTGATCTTAGGATAAGATAAAGGTTGTGTGGGATGTAGGAACTGGGTATGGGTAATAGGATATTAGTTATTTTAGCTAGAAAATAAGGGATTTAGGCCAAATTAGTGGGAATCAATGTAACTAGTAAGGTGGGCATAAATTAGTGCATACAGCTAGGAATAGGCTAGTTAGGTGGGTCATGGTAATTTTAAATTCCAAAATAATGGATAAGTGGGATTAGGATAGGATTAAGAGATGATTAGAGGGATTAATAGATTTGTGGGGTAGAGATAAGGTTAATGGATGAAGGATGAAGAAGGGGGATGTTAAATAAATGACTACAAAGGGTGATATTAGAACAAAATTAGAGGGGATAAATAAAAGAGGTGAAATTAGTGTCGAATAATATTAATATTAGTGACAATAAATGAAGTGAGTGAATTTAGATATATACAGGATGCTAAGGATGTTTCTTGGGTTACCCTATTCTTAGCTTAGCCCTAGAGCCATCTTAGATCATTAGACACACTTTTCTAGTAATTCAACATACCACATTCATCTATAATTAGTGAAAACATAGTCCTAAAACTATCTTCTCAAATCCTAATCCAATTTACATAGTAGTTTGTAAAGAGGACATTAATGCCACATTTAGGACACTAGAACCACATGGCACTAGTGTCCCCAACTGGGCACTATTGTCCTTATCCATAACTCTTCCCAACATATACTTTTTCAAATGTTTTCCCCTCTTAAGGTTATCATAATCATATTTTCTTATCCACACAAGAAACAAAAACCTATAAATACAAGTCTAATTCACCTCTATTCACTAGATGGAAAATAAATGCAAAAGCTATTCAAACTAAAGACAAAGTTGAGAAAAATTAAGGTATTTGATCCCTATTCTACCCTAATTCTACATACTACAATCTATGCAATATCCCTAACCCTAGTTTTTAAACATTTCAAAGCTCAAACACATTTAAGGCATCCAATCCAAATCTCATTCTAGCATTCACTTCTACTTACTTTAAGCATTAGGTGGGAGAAATACATTAGGCTTGATCCCTCTTCAGAGTATTGGTATGTAGGCAAATATCTTCATAGTAGGGTGTTAAGGATTTCCATTCCATTTTATTAATGAACACATAATTATTGCCCATGCCATACTTGTAAATAGGATTAGGGTTTGCACACTAAATCAAATCAAGTTTTTTAGGCAGAATATAGAGATCCAAGTTTCATGCACATAAGAATAAGGCCTACAAAAATAGGTATAGGTGCTCCCAAAAAACAATAACAATCCTACAAAGGAGACACTACCACCACCTAAAGGACACTAAACAAACATGGATCTACTATCCATACTAGCTATTAATATATAATAAGTAGACAAACACTAGAATCTTATTGATGTCACTTAGATATGCCTAGATCTCAACTTTTAGAACCTAGATCATCTACGACAATCAATTTTTAGATGTTTTTATTTATACTTATTTATTGCTATTTTTATAAATTTTAAAGAAGTTAAATGCTATAAGAAATCATTACGTAGTTATTGCATATTTATTTAGTTGATGTAGACATTATAGCCCTTTAATATAAATATAGGTTTTACATACTAAACCCTAAAAGTTTAAATCAATAACTATGTTTGAGTTCCCACAAATATCTAATCAAAACAAGTTGCTATAAAAATATTTTTTGGATAACAAGGGGAAAAAATCTACTAATATTTATGATATGCATGTTGTTCTTTATAAAGAGGATCAAAACTCGTCCATTTCTATTAATAGTTAGGATATTTGGTAAAAACTTACACAATTGCTTAGTTATTTTATGTTCCTTTGAGAACATCATTCCGTATGCAATATACCAATAATTAGGCCTTACACTTGTGAAGTCAAACCAAAAGGTTGTCTAACTAGACAAGATAGAGGTGAAGGTGGTGGGAGAGTTGAACCACATACACATGCAACTGGACTTCAGATCCATACATTCAATAATTTATTGATATTCAAGTGGTGACATCTTAGATGCTGTATGACATGATGTTAAGCTAAGATTGGTCAAGAAATCTAAATGATTACATGGAAAATGATTTTGGTCATATGTGGCTACCATGGCGTGTTTTGCCCAACCAAATCAGAATAAAGGGAGGGCCTAAAATGGCTCATATGATCACTGAGCACAATAAAATGAATGAGATATTTAATGAAGAGTCTGAAATAGGAGTGTACTTGTTGAATAAAAAAAGTACCTACAACACCCTCTTGATCAACATGCTCTATATACCTTGAAGTCTTAAAGTGGAAGATGATAGGTTTTCATTATACCTTTCATTTAACCAATCAATGGATTGATGTCATTTTCTACTAGGGCTAGTGTCTAAGGCTATATGCAATGATATGTTAAATATTTGAGTTAATAGTTCATTATTTTGGGGGTATTTACTCTATTTTTGATGTCTAAATCCTAAGGACAATAAATAAGATTCTAATTCTATGTTGCAGAAAAAGTAAATCTATAAAGTTTTACTAACTAAATATATCTTATGGTATTCCTTGTTAAAAGGATTCTTCAGTTCACACCATCAACATAAAAAACTTAAACATCTAGCATAAGACACTACATGCCCTCACTCGACTTGCCCAACTGGGTAGGACAGTGTTGTATTTCATAATGTGAGCATGCTGATTGTCTATTATCACTTAGACTACTTTCTAATAGATTCTAAATATGGAGATGAGTCAACAAACCTTCCTATTAACTCTACTCTTATGAGAATTGAAAGACACACTTTGCATAAAAGAAAATCACCTTACATTGAACTAAAACAAATCTTTCATTTAATGAAATCACACTTACATTAAAAGAAACACAATTTGCATTAAAATATAAATCACACATTGATTTGAAAGGAAAATCATACTTGCAATAAAATGAAATATACCTGTATCAAAAGAAATACACTTTTAAACTATAAACTAGAAATACCAATTGTCTTGATCTTTGAAGAGAAGTGGGCCCTTGCTCCTTCCTCATAATAAGATAAACTTTTACTCACTAATGGAATGGAATGCTAAACTTTATTAATTATTCATTATCAAAAGGAACTTATAAAAATGCTACAAATTCTACTACAAATTACAATTGAATGTTTCTTCTCTTTATTACCTATTTTATATTTTTCTATTATTTTAGAATGAGGAGATATGTACTGTAAGCACACCTCAACGACTATTCTCAGAATACAAAATTTGGTGATCTAAACAACCAAATACACTTATTTAAAATAGAAGTTATAGGAGTCAGATCCCACACTTATATTGAGGTATTAGAACTGATTCAACTAATAATATATTGAGTAAAACTAACATATCTCTAAAAATATTATGTCTGGATTTACAAAATAGAGATACATTTATATCAAGACTCTTTTTAGATTATTACTATGAATAGTAATGTCTAAAAGAAGATATCTAAAGAAAGAATATATATATATATATATATATATATATATACATATATATATATACATATATATATATATACATATATATATATATATACACACAAATATATATACATACATATATATATATATATATACATACATATATATATATATATATATATGTACATACATATATATATATATATATATACATACATATATATATAGATACATAGCATATATATATATATATATACATACATATATATATATATATATATACATATACTTACATACATATATATATATATATATCTCTTTGGAGTTACTATATTAATCTACAAAGTAAAATTGGGCATCTTCAAAGCATAGCTAGGCATCTTTAGAGCATAGCTGGATAGGTCTTCAGAGCTGCTTGGGCGGATATTTAGAGCTTTAATGAAATGTATTTAGAGCTGTAGATCTTTAGAGCTCGATTAAGGATCTTCATAGCTCACTGTGTTCTATGCTGAGTCTTCAAAACTATTATAATTGATGACTTCTTGAAACAATCTTTCTATAGAGATGTATCTTTGTATACAAAATTGTACTCATTTCATCCAAGTTAGACATAAATAACAAGATAGAGAATCAATAATGTATCACATATGAATAAAATACAATTAAACTCATTTCTTACTTAGATGAGACCTTAACTATTAAATGTAATGAAATATATAACCAAGAGGAAACACTTATGGATAGTTTATATGAGATATAATGAGCTATATAAAATGCTCATCAGAAGAGTAGAACCTGATGGATGAAGAGTATTTATATGAAGATCTTGAGCTAATGCCATTCTTAGATGTAGCTATGTTATACAAAATTCCTGATCCTAACAATTTGAGTAGACATGAAGAATGTTTATACTCTTCATAAGGAAAAATGATCACCATGTGTAGGTGTATCCTTGCTTCTCCCAGGGGAGAATTACCCATAAAATCTCCATCACCATGCCATGAAGATTAACTTGGCATTTGATCATCAGGGGATGATAACACAAGGCTAAGTAGTCCTAGTGGGAATTAAGATTCCATATTATAATCTTCCAATAATATTAAAGTAAATATAGATACCCCATGGACCTACTACCTACATTGAAAATCCAGCCAAAAAAGTAGAGCTATTATGTAGTTAGAAAAGATCAAGTACATTGGGAGGTAAATATTGTAGAAACAATTCTATTACAAAGACCACTTGTGGACATTGAAATTTGATGTTTCCAAGTCTAAAAGTGGATATGGCACTGGAGTTGAGTTGATCAATCCAAGAGAAAAAACTTATTTGGCTGCCTATTGCTTGCAATTTACTTATACAAACAATGTGGTTGAGTAAGAAACATTGGTTCATGGACTCATATTGATCCTCGATAAGAAAGTGAAGAATATGAGAGGGCTAGGTGATTCTGAATTGGTGGTTAGAAAAGTGAGGATTCAATACTCATGTAATGATAAATTTTCATCTAGATATTGAAATAGAGTCTAGAACACGATTGAATATTTTGATACTTTTGTCATCCAAACTTTGCCTAGGTAGAAAAATTACATAACTAATGCATTGGCCACTACTTAAATTACATTAGATCTAATTTACCATTTGATAATGAGAATTAGAGCTAATATCTACCCCTTCAATCCTAGATAATATTAACAACTTCTAAGTTTTCAATGATGACCAACACATCCTAGAATTCATCACCAACATTGAAGTATTTATAGATAAAATAATTGATGAATACGATCAATTAGACTTCAAACTAGATTTGGGTGAGAATATGAATTTAAAGATAAATAATATACCCAAAGCTATGGTATCACTAGAGAAGCTATTTGACATGGACTATCATAAGGATAAAGATAATCCTACCCTTATCAAAGTTATGCAATATGAACAATACAACCTAGGTAGTGAAAATGATGTGAAGAGCATGATTTTAGGCACCACCTACACCCCAAAAGAGAAGCATGATTTTACAAAAAATCTCAAGGATTTTGGAGACATGATCACATGGAGATATGAATATATCAAGATATTTAACACCTCTATCTTAACACACATTATTCCCCTCAAGCCTAGAGTTAATCCTTTTAGGTAAAGACAAAGGCCTATAAATCTACTGTTGGAGCCTTGATTTTAAAAGAGGTATAGAAACTACTTATATCAAGGATCATATTCTTAGTGAGACATTTTATGTGTGTTACAAACCTAGTGTCGATGAATAAAAAGAGTGGAAAAATCAAACTCTATGCTGATTTTTGAAATTTAAACAAATATTTTAAAAAGGATAACTAACTCTTTCCTTTATTAGATAAAGTGTTGTATATTGTGAATGGTGCCCAAATGATATCATTCCTTGATGGATATTCAGGTTACAATCAAGTGGTATTCAATTATGAAGATAGAGCCAAGATGAATTTCACTACCAAATGAGGCACCTTTTCATATAGGAGGATACCTTTTGGCTTGATCAACATAGGTGCTACCTTAAGAGGAAAATGGACATTGTGTTTAAAGACCTTATGGGAAAGTGCATAGTCATATACATGGATGATCTCACATTCTTCTCCAAAAGGAGAGCAGATCATGTAAAATATTTGAGAAAAGTGATGCAAACATGTAGAGACCTTGGGATTTCATTAAATCCCAATAAATGCATATTTGGGGTAACCTAAGGCAAGTTTCTAGGCCATATTATTTATGAGAGGGGCATATATATAGAGTTAGATAGAGTGGAGGAAATATTTAAAATCCCACAAACTAACACTAAAAAAAAGATGAAGATCTTCTTTGGAAAAATCAACTTTATAAAGAAGTTTATCTCAGGATTTACTGAGATAATTAGGTTACTAAAAAATGATGAATAAGGATGCCAAAATCAACTAGATTACTGAAGTGCAATTTTTTTTTGACTAGATCAAGGCTACCATTTTAAACACACTAATAATCATTAGTCTAGACTACACACAACCCTTCTACCTTTATTCATTTGCCTTAGAACATTCCATTGTTATTGTGATCATGTAGAGGAAAAAAATAGGAGATGAAAGGTGAATATCCTTCATGAATAACCCACTTATAAATTTTGAACTCATATATTCTATGATTGATAGGCAAGCCTTTGATTTAATCAAGGCTATTAAAAAGTTTAGGCATTACATTATTTATGGTGAAGTATTTACTATGATACTTGATGCGAACATGAAGGCCTTATTAATGTAGAATGAATTGGGGGAGAGGCATGGTAAATGGATGACCCTAATCCAAGAGTTTGACCTAGAGATGAAATCAATGAAAATTGTTCAAGGTCAAGAACTTTGTAAAACCATGGCTGAGGTGGATCCCTAAATTACTTACCAATGCTAGTCGGTGAGAGTCATCACTAATGATGATTTATACACAGATATAGTCATCTATTTGATGAATAATGAATGTCCCAAGCACCTGAATTCCACACAAAAAAGAGTGTTATAGCTAAGAAGCAGTCATTTCATGATTAAATCTATCACTTTTTATAGAATAGACTTTGAAGGCATATACTTGAGATGCTTTAATAAAGAAGAAATAACCAAATTACTAAGATATTTCCATGGGAAATATGGAATCGACCATGGTTAAAGAAGTAATAAAACTCATCAAATATTATAGGAATGGTACTATTAGCCATGTATTTTTTAGGATGCACATTTTCATGTCTAAATTTACCACATTTTCAAAGTCATTGCACACTATGAACATAACCCAACTATGCCACTATTATTGATCATTGAAGCTCAGGCATTTGTAAAATGGGGATTGGACTTCATGGGAGCCATTAATGCCAATTATACCATAGGCCACAGGTTCATACTTATAGTGAAAAATTATTGTACTCATTGGGTTGAATCTCAACCATTCAGGTATTACACCACTGATGTAGTAATCTAATTCTTGGAGGAACACATTACCATGAGGTTTGGTATGCCCACTACACTAGTATGTGATAATGTCCCTTATTTCTCCTCCCTAAAATTCCTTGAATTGTCTTATGACCATTAGGTAATTTAAATTCTCTTCAAATTATTACTCGTAAGGCACTGAGTTAGTTGGATCAAAAAATAAGAAATTATTCAATATAATTAATAAAATCCTAGAAATAATCCCTAGGGATTGACACAATATGCTAAAATTTTCTTTATGGTCAGATAGAACTAGGATTAAATATTCTCTAGGAACCTCTTCCTATCATTGGGTATATGTCCAAGATCATGTCTTTTCAACCAATTTGAAAATACCTACCTTACTATTTATAAAAGAGTACCTAGGGACAAATGATCCAATAGAATCCTACCTCTTGAACCTCAAGCAATTAAAAGAAAATAGGGATGCAACCTTGACATATTTTAGTAAGCATCATAAGGTTACCAAATGCTTGTTTTACAAAATATCCAAAATAAAAGCATTTAGGATTGTAGACCTTATCCTTATGTGGGACACAACTCAAGAAAAAAGGGGATAACATATAAAATTTGATGCCTTATGGATCGATCCCTACCAAATATCTAAAATCTAGGTGGGAATGCATTTTACCTAAGTGTCTTATTGGTGAGGATGTTCTATTGCCTATGAATGGATAATTCCTCAAGCATTACTTCTAGGATCAAGTGGCTTGGAAGCTCCTATAAATATTTTCTTCTATTTTATATTTTTCCTTCATGTTCTTTATTTTAGTTTAGGTTTACTTTTGTTGTTTTTTATCTTGTTGTTTCTCCTCACTTGGTTCAGATGCATTGCATCTTTTTTTTGAGATGAACCTATTTTTTTGACCTGAGGTTTCCCATAATTGATTCAAGAATGAAAATGGTGGTTTTTTTGTAAGTAATACCAATGCCATTCCTTATGTGCAAAATTTTAAAATCTTTTTCACTTGCCTACATGAATTTATACATTTTCCTTGTATGGTTAAAGGGTGGAGGCCTATGATTTATAACAGAACATATAATTTTAGAAAGGCTACATTTCTTGTTTTAAAGATCATCAAATGCATGTAACATAAAATATGAAGCATGACACAACCCTGAATTTTTTTATCTTTGATTTGATTGATTGCATACTTGTTGATTATCAATTGACCAATAGATTGGTCCCCAACCTTTATTGGATGAAAATAAATCAAATCTCCTTTCAAAATAAATAAGTTAAAATATAAAATATGAATTTTCTCCTCAAAAGGGTGATCTTGGTAACCTCCACCATAGGATTTTTGGCCTGGGTAGTAGTGGAACAAGGCCTTAAAAAGGGATAAAAGGTATCTCTAGTAGGGATATAAATTCCTAGATGGTAACAAAACAATGTCCATTCCATTTCCCCCCTTATCCAAAATTTTAAAATCCTTCTCCCTTCAATAATTCCTTTTAATTAGGTAAAGTTGATTTATTATGTCTACATGAAAACTAACTAAATCAATCACATAAACTCACTCACTAATGGTATTTAGATAGAATTATATTTTATTATGTCATGTATTGGAACATAATTTTGTGACTTCATGTTTTGACTTTATCTTGGTAGATTACATTCAACAAATGTTTATATTTGGATAGGAGCTTAAAGATTCTAGATTCTTAAGATATTTAGGAGTATCTCCTAGAAAGAGATTCCATATGTTGTTACAAAACATACCCCATTTTCAGATAAAATAGGGATTCTGTTTTTACCTGATCTTTATACCTTGGGATTTTTAATGATCTATTTGTGTGAATCATTCTCAATTTTAACCATCTATTAGATGATAAGTTTTAAGTGACTAAATGTGTTTATTTTCAATACTTTTTTCATGAATAAAGTGTTAGTCCAAGATTTGCATTTGAAGATTGAAAGTAGGTTGCCTAAATATATTTGAAGAGGAAGGTCTTAATAATATTGAACCATGTTTTGAAAATGCTTACAAATTCCCATTTTGGGCTAAATATGACTAACACTTGTAGGAATTATTTGGCTTTTGTAGAGCCTTTTGTAGTCTCTTCCTTTGTAATCTTGTTCTTTTATGCATTCATGCAATAAAATTAGCTATATATTTTCAATTTATTTAATTTTGCCTCATCTTATTTCGTTAAAATGAGCTTGATTTTGCTAAGGTTCTTATGAAATTGACTATTTTATCTCATTGGTTTAGACCCCTTTTCAATTTACTTTCATTTCATTTGAATGGCTAAAAATTACTTTAAAGTTGCTTTTGTATTCATTTAAAATGACTTTATATCACTGAGCCTCTGTGTTCTTATTATTCAATTTGGATGACTTAGCCATTTTTTTTTCAAAAGACTTAGTTTTTTGAGTTTGAATTCTCATAAACATTAGATTTTTATTGTAAAGTTTTCAACTGTGCCTTTTAATGTTATTCCCAAAGGCACCTATCATGGCCTAATGCCATGTGTTGATATCTTGGCAATCCTGAGGATATTATAAATGACTTTGACACTTAATTGATTTATTCACAAATTGCCCAGTAAGATGATCATGTCAACATAGCTCCAGGGGAGTGGGTTAGTAGGATGATGCCACCTAGCATCATCCTAATAACTTGGGATCCCAAAACCATTTGTATAAATGAAATGCCTCTAGGGTAGTGAATGATTAGGATGAAACTATGTGGAATCATCCCAATGATCCACTATTCCAAAAATATTTGTATAAAAAGGTGATGACATCAACAAGTCCTAGGCAAGTGGGTGAATAGGATGATGCCACATGGCTAAATCTCACTTCACCATGGAAAGAATAATTAATAGGTGTTTAAGGACCCAAATCAAGTAATGAAAGAGTGAGGATAATATGTGTGGAAAGGAACCCATAAGCAAAGGACACATAGTCTATGTAGATAGTAAGGCACTAGCTTAAAATTGATAACTCATTTGGCTATCAAAACATGAGATAAGATTGCACATTCGAGATAATAAGAAAAATAAAGTTACAACTAGTTTTTTACCAACCAAAGGAATCTAAAGAGACATATTTCATCCCATTAAACAAGCAAGTTGATTAGAGAAATCCCAAAAATAGATCTAAGGATGACCACTTCATTTATTTCACCCCTAGAATTAAATATGGAAGTTTATGAAAAGTATGGTGGATTGTAAATTCCAAGGGGATAACAAAAAAAATTCACTATAAATATTTAAATTATATATTTTTTGGCCCCAAATTAAATAATTGACAATCAATATGGTACTAGTCATCATGTGGCATGCACAAGAAAAGGTTCCTAGATGAGATAATGAGTACTAAAGACAAATTTTTACCTTAAAGAGGCATGGTCCTAGGACTTGTTGATCATGATTAAGTTGATGGATATAATAGAATACCAATCACATTCGTTAATCAACATTTAATATTTACAGCTACCTCATTAGTGGGTTGAGTTGGAAAAGAGTGGAAGGGTTTTCCCTTTTCATGTATATATGGATCTCCAAAGGCTTTGCAAAGGGATGGCTCTTTGTGAATTGTAAGAGAGACATAAAGAGACTATGCCCATTTATTTTCCTACACTTTATTAATTTTTAGAGTAATTTCTCTCTTTTCATGTTTTAGTCATGCTATCCCATAAGTTTTTATTACACTTAGATGATTGTATGAATCCTAAAATTTGTTAATCAAAAGGAAAATCTTGATAATTCAAATACTATTGAGACCATGCAATCATTTATTATGTATTTTTATGGTAGTTATGTCTATCCTTCTCACAGTCAAACTCCCTAGACTCTTGCATCATCTTTAGTTGTAGTTGTGCTGGGTTTGGCTCAACTGAATATTGGTTTTACTAGATTCATTCAACCAGATAGTTCTTGATTCATTTGTGTTTGTAGCAGACATTTTATCTCTTTATCCCTAATATTTTGCACTTTCTTTATGACCAAGTTAGTTTAGGAACAAGATCAATCTAAATTTAATTATTTATATTGATTATTATTTCACCATTTAGTTTATCATTATTACATCATTATTATATTCATAAACATGGTAAGCTATTAAATAAATCATTAATTTTAAATTCATATAAATCTATTGAAGTTTTATTTTTATTAGAGGCTGAACCCTGCTATAATATCTAAGTGAAGCATGAAACCTCCCTCTATGAATTTATTAGTCAAAGATAAACTATAGCTCAACTAATTAAAATAGGCACCTTACATGGAACAAGTATGTTGTTCCAAAAATCAGCTACGCTCATTTTGAAACAACCCCTACGAAACTTATCCGTTCCACTCTAAGTTCATCGTTAGAGACAAGATTCTCTTGATCTCAAGCATAGTCAACTAACTCCTTGAAAAGATCATGACTTTCCCTCGTTATGACTTCTCAAGAAATGTGAAATTCATCGTGGTCTTGATGTAATCAGAATGTCAAATTTTGATGGAATTTTTAGGAGTTAGTGTTTTACGTTTACATGCAAGAGTGGAAAAAAATGCTGCCCTTACATGTTTTCATGCAAGAGCAATGATTTTTTTTGCTCTTGAATCTTTCCTCCACATTTCATGAAGAGGCGGTAATTTTTGCCACCCCTGCACATCTCGATTTTCATGCACAGAATTTATGACCGCACACGCTGAGTGGTTGGCATCAATTTTTGCCCTTTTAATGACATTTTTGCCTCATTTGAATAATTCCATATTATTTTCTCCTCCTCCCTACATTTGGTCAACTGTGCTAACAAGTAGGATCATGATTTTTCTAGCTTCAAACGTGAGATTTTGATTTTCTAGGTAGGGTCTTACATTCTTCTCTTTTATTTCTAGGTTTTTGTTTTGTTTTTTGTTTTTCTCTTTCCTTCATGTTAAATTTCTCTCTTTTTCTTGTTTAGGTTTTATTTTTATTTCTCTCTCCTCCCTCTCCCCCTTGAAAACTTAGAAGACCAAAAAATCCAAAAAATCCATTGATTAGTGTAATGGTGGTGATTTTCACTACCACTACACGAAATCAAATGAACTCGTGTAAGGGTAGCGAATATCACCGCCATTACAAATCCTTTACATTCATGTAAGGGTAGAAATTTTCATCACCCTTACACAAGATTCCACCATGCACGAAGGCATCAATTTTTTCCACCCTTGCATGATGATCACACGTAATGATAGCAAAAATTTATGCCTATGCACAGAGACTTTCCCTCACATGCAAGGGCGGCAATTTTTGCCACCCATGCATGCATTTACTCAAATTTTCCTAAATTTGGGAAATTTAAAACTTTTGTTTTTTTGAGCTAGCTTCCCTTTGACTTTTCAGCCTACTCATGCCTTAGCCCTTTCAAGGATGTTCTTATGGTCATAGTCACCAACATGCATTCCCAAATTGAGAAATTTTTCCTTGATTGCATGATCATGATTTTTGTTAGAGTTTCTCTTAAGCATCCTTCTTTATCAACATCTATTTGATGAAAACCCTTCCAGATGACTGAGGTTTCTCCAAAAAAGTTGAAGATGATGAATTACAAGTATCAAGGTGTTTTTCCAATCACCTTAGGTACTTCTAATGTCGATGACATTAGGGATATAGAGATTGGTCACATGGATATGGATGAGTTCATGGAAAGAACCAAATCAAGCAATCCCAACCATGAAATGAAGAAGATAATTGAGAGCAACATTCATCTAGTCTCCTCTTTCCCTGTAGTCACTCACAACACTGAGTTCATTTTCTAGTGCACTCAATTCTATAATAAGGATACTAGGGCTGTGTTAGATGCTGGTGGTAATATGGTGATCAGACTGGACTCTGAATTCATCGACAAGGTGTTCATGTGCCCTCCCACTACTGAAGTATTAAAACTTGATTTCATTAAAGCACAAAGGGAATATGACAAAGATCTTAAAATAGAGAAGAAAGTAATCAATAATAGATGGCTCAAGACTCCAAGAGAAAAATTGTCAAGATGGCCACAAAACTTTCTAAGGAGTGATTTCGTAGAAGAAGTTAGTGACCTGATCACCCTTCTCAGTAGGGTAAGAGGTTTACCTTCTTCCTCACTATTTCAGGAGTGGATGTATCCCTTTATTAAGATAATTCTCTAAGGTAAAAAAGTTATTTTCTAGGGAAAATAGATCAACAATGCTTTGCATGAGCAATTGATGAAAGTATCCACTACCTCCAAATTCTACATGATGTCATACTTGGTGTATATTGTGGCATCAATGAGAACCTTCCTAGGATTAACATCAGAAAGAGATAGGAGAGTAACCCTGGTATATCAATATTACCCTTAGTTGACATTGAAGGGTTCTATCCATCACTTTAGAATGGTAAATGATGCTTTCTTCACAGTATTTTTATGTCTCTTTGATCCTTAATTAGAATAAAAAAGAGTGTCAGATGAAGCCTGAATAGTTGTGAATGACTTTGGGTGTATGTTCTTGCAGTTCCCTTCTTTTTCTTATTTGCAAGTTGGATTTTTCCAAGGTCATCCTTATATGCTCCTAAGATTTCCTTTAGAAAAATTGGTCTTAATGGAACTATGTAGGCAAATAATCATGGTACACAATAAACAGATGAAACTCAAGAAACCTGGCTTCAGGTTCCTAATTGAAATTGGTTGGTTCTCAGTATTGACCACTAGAAAAGCTAGGGCTATGGAGAAAAAAATGCAACTCGTAACCATGAAGCATTTCAAAAGGATACCAAAATTTGACTACAAAGGTGTAAAGGATATAATCAGAAGGAAGACCCAGTTTCACAAGCCCATGATCAAAGATGTTTGGGTTGATTTGAGGACTATAGAAGACATTAGGAAAATAGATTATAATAGATTGTCTCTTGAGTAGATAGAATATTTGGGATTCACTGATATTCCTAAGAATCTAGTGGATGATGGGGATTTAATCAATAATAGATACCATGCTGAATAGATCGCTAATACCCCTCTTCCCCCAATCCAATGGTCTCAGAAGGATTTGACTTCATTGAGGAAAATGTTTGAACCACTATTGGCAAATATTGATGATTGCTTAAAAAATAAGGGAATCACCTTAAAAGAGTTCATCACAGGATTAAAAGATGAATTTCAAGAAGAAACAAGGAGAAGGGTAGAAAAAAGGATGAATAATAAAAGTGATGTCCCTACTTTTGATAGGCCACATAAGCATAGGATCATCTTCGTGTCAAAAAGGTCACAAGTTGTAGAAAAGGAACCAGGAACAACAAACATGGAGGTTGAAAAACAAAGTGCCAGAAAACCAAAAATGGAGCAAATGGAGACTAATGATAGGTCCATAGATCGACCAAAAAAGGAAACTCTATATCCATAAGTAGGTGTACAACTAGACAGGAATTTCTTCTTCCCCGCCTAACTCACCTGTTGTAACTCCACCTATTTCTCCAATCAGTATTCCCTCTTTTGGAGCTACCTCTCCTTCCAAAATTATTTTTGACAAACCTCAAGGTGCTTATGGAGATGTTCTTCATTCCTCAAGATCAATCTCTAGTTTGTCATCTCCATCTTTTGATATCAGAGATAGTTCTACCTTCGATCATTCAGTAGCAGATGTAGTTTTTACTGATACTCCACCCATTGTTTCCACCACCAGTGTAGGTGCAACTCTAGTAACACCAACTATAGAGATTGATGCTAATGTAAGTACTTCTACCCTCCCACCTTGGTTTTCATCTTATATTCCCAAAAGGAAAAAATAGGCTATCTCCCTTGATGACTTTGATTTCACTAAAATGGTGTTAGCCAAAGTCAAGACTCCCAAAAGCCAAAAAATCTTTCAAAGATGATTGATGATAAAGGGCAATTTTTTTTGGAAATAACAAAACCTCCACAAGATGTAACTCTTGACAATTTTGATGTAAATGAGTATTCTATCTCTCGAATTGAGCTAGGGAAAATAACTCATAAAAGTGCTAAGAGTGATATGCAGTCAGCTATGGACATCTTGGTTCAGAAGTTTGACAGAGAAAGAGAGATTAAGGATCATTATAAAGCAATGGTGGAATAATTGACTATAGTAATAAGGAAAATAACTTTCACTGCAGAAATAGTAACTCCAGAGGCTATCTCCA
Organism: Torreya grandis; assembly: GCA_037957365.1. Classification (NCBI taxonomy): domain Eukaryota; kingdom Viridiplantae; phylum Streptophyta; class Pinopsida; order Cupressales; family Taxaceae; genus Torreya; species Torreya grandis. Next base: position 8,305,054 of record JARHVA010000083.1, read on the forward strand.
TCGATGACCTCATTATTCAAAAAGTAGAAAAGACCTATCTCAAGGGAAAATTACTTGAAGAGTACTTAGACAAGCTGCATACACAAGGAATTTCCTTGCTCACAGAGTTGTCTAAGAAAATGGGTAAGATGAAGAAAGTGAGAGTAGAATTAGATGACCTTATCAATATCATTTCTCAAGATATTGAAAGCATAAAAAAATATCTTGATAAGTGGGTGGATATGAAGAAGTTGAAAATAAGCACCCTAGTATCAATTGCCGTCATTGCTGATAGAGACTTTTATACTGAGACAAAAGAAGCATTGATATATAGGAGTCAGGTGATTAAGGAGTTGATCAGTGACCTTGAATCATCAAAAGACCTTAGTGAAAAAAGTGACATCATTTTGTTACACAAGTTAGAGGAGCTGCCTTGCAAGCTTACATCGCAAGACAACCAATTCCTTTCAGTTGAAGAAATACTTCAAGAATTCAAAGGTATGTTCTGAAAGGAATTTGAAGATAAACCATTCTTGGTGGCCTCTGTGGATAATATACTGGATAATCAGTTAACTCTGGATAATCTAAAAACTAGGTTAACTAATCATACAAAATTGGTCACAGTAATAAAAGATGCCATAGTCAGGGCGAAGATGATTTTCAAGAATACTGTTACTCCAGACAGTATCGGGATACAAGTAGCTATCACCATGTATGATGCTCATATAAAGAAATATGGAGCTACAAATTGAATCAAATTTTTATTGATTTAATTTTCTTTTTTCCAAATGCACTTTTGTAATCACTTTGGACATTTGCACATGTACTTTTGTCATGTGTAATTATATGTAAAAATATGGAAAGTCCAAAGTCAACAAAGACTTCTATCTTTGACTAGGTCAGAATATTTAAGTCTTTCATAAATCTTCAAGGCTTCTCTATATAAATAAAGAGAGCCTCTTTTGTACAGATATTTTTTTTGGTGATCAAAAGCAAAAACTCTGCCAAAATTGAGATGCCTTTTGAGACTTTGAGCTCAGATTGTAAATCATATTTTCTTGAATGAATGAGAAAGTGGGTTACTTTTCAAACTTTGCGTTGGAATGACTTGTGTTATTTAGGGAATTGTTCTTATGTCATTTTTCTTAATAATATCTCATCTATTTGATTAAATAAGTAGAGTGTGTGGAAATTATCAAGAAGATGTTCTGAAGTAAATTATAAAGACTTTGTGCTGTTATAATTACCTTTAGTTTGTGTTTCTTGTGTTTTGGTGAAAAGGGTATTAGAAAGACTTTTTACTAATTTTATCCTTTGTGATCTTATACTCTGTTATGGTTTTCAGTGGAGACTTTGAGCTCCACTTCATTCTACAATTTTATTAGTCCTAAATCATTAAGAGAAGCAATGAAAGACTTTATGCTTTCATGGGTTTTTTGTGGAACCAGTTACTACCCAAGAAGCTTTTCTACCATTTACTGAACATCATTTCTAAAAGAAGAGGATTGCTTTAAGTTATTACATAGGAATTTTCCTTTGCCTTGTGAACATCATCTATGAAAAAAGAGAGATGAATGATATGATCTCACCTCTGAGTCTATTTTTAGTTTATAGTAGTATATTATAGTTTATAGGGAGCCTCCCCTTGCTAAGAGGAGAGATTTATCTCATTATACTATGGTTGATATACCCATTTTTCCTTTAGTTAGTTGATGACAAAATATTCACCTAACAACTTTTGGTGACTCTAATGGGGATACGAACATGCACTTTAAAGCCTTAAGCTTCAAATTAAAGCATTTCTAGTCCTTTTTCATTTTTCAATCTGGTAGATCCAACGTACACGCTAAGCCAGAGAGATCAAGGTATTGTTGATCTTATATTCGAGTTGGTATGATGAAATAATTTTGAGATTTCTCCTCCACCATCTTGCCTTTAGCATACCAAGAGTTTTTCTCCTACCAACATCAGATCTCCAATACCAGACAAAGCTTCTAGTCTTAATGCTAGTAGAGTTTTGTCCATACTTACTCCACCAAGATTTTTTATCCCTCCCTTTAATCATCATATCATGACAGCATAAGGTCCTTGGGGCAACTCTTTTGGTTCTCTCAATCTAGCCCCACCTTTACATGAACTACCTCATAGTTCGAGAAAGAATTTACCTAAATTCTATGGTGATGGAAAAGTCCATCCTGATAAGCATATTGCTGCTTTCTGCATAGCATGTGGTGTGATAGGCATGGAATATGAAGATATAGCAGTGAGAATATTTGTAGAAAATTTACAAGGCACTACTGTGGATTGGTTTTATCACCTTCAAGCTCAAACTATAACTGATTGGAACACTCTCAAATCCAAGTTTGAGGCTAGGTTCAAACTTGATGAAGATGCACATGCTTATTGGCTCATCTTATGCAAATAAATAAGGAACCCCATGAGCCTATGCGAGACTTCATTGCTAAATTCAATAAGCTGAGGAATAGAATTCATATAATCGCTCAGCCAACACCAGAGAATCTTAAGTGATTTTTCATCAACTCTCAACTTCCTAAAGTAAGTTTTTTATTGAGGTAGACTGGTCCTATAGATCTTTTAGTAGCCCAAAATTTGGCTACTGAGGTTGAAGATGATCTTATCCTGTCAGGTAAGATCAGAAAAGATTTGAATAAAAATAAATTTTCCTCATTTACTGAAAGTTCTTCCATGACCACCACAAATCTTATGGTGCAAAAGTTGACAAATAAACTACTAGCCTTGAAAAGGCAAATGTCGTAAGGTATGTCTGCTCCCCCTTATTGATAAATTCCAAGAAGGACATTTCCCAGTCATTCATATCAAGGTAGCGCTACTAAAAATCAAGGATAATCCAACCATCTTCCTTTGACATAGGGGAAGCTTGCCATCAAAGCAACACCTGTCAATTGAGCAATCAATTATCATGAAACTAAACATGATCTCTCTTTCTAACCTGAGTTGGACCAAGAGGATGATGTAATATCTTTGCTAAAGGAGAAGAAGAATTAGCTAGCAAATCTAATATTAGTTTTTTGCAATACCAAGAATGAAGCTAAGAAAAAGGAGAAGTAGTTGATGGATAGTATGCTATCTTTAATAGGTTCTAAAATTAGTTGACTCAATAAGTTTATAAAGGAAAGGTGGGAGAAGAACCTCAGTTAGTAGTCTCAATTGCTAAATGGAAGACTTCATTGCCTTTCCAATCAAAGGACTCGATGACCAATAAGAAAATAAGTACCTCAAACCATCTATATATCTGTTGCTTCTATTCCTCAGACTAGTGCCACACCTAATAAATATTAGGATGATGTACTTCCTCTATTTCTAGTTCATTCTAATTATTTGATATAATTGATCATGCTAGAAAAACCAAGATTCAAATGATCAAAGTTGATTGCTTGCAATCCAATCCTGAGTAGTTTGATAGGTTGGCTGAATACATAAAAAACAAAACCATCCCTATAAGACAAGATTTTCTAAAAACAACTCTTGATTCCTTAAAGAAAAAATCCACTCAGAATAATCTTGTTGCTACTCCTCCCATTGCCCCTGGGAAAATAAAACCTTTCTATATTTCCCTTTTGATAAATGGTCATAAATTGAGCAACTGTATAATAGACTCTGGGGCCTCTAACAATGTTATGCCCACTAAGGTAGTATATTCTCTTGGTCTTACCTTAACTAAGAGTTTTGATAGATGCTTTTCCATGGAGAACAAGTAAGTACCACTCCTAGGTCAAATTAAAGATGCCCAATTTTCATTCGTAGCTTTTTTAGATAAAAGGATCAAAATGACAGTCTTGGTGGTTGATGTTCTAGCTTCTTATGGCATCCTACTCAGACAAATTTTTTGCAAGGATGTAGGTGGAGATTTGAATATAGATCTGTCTGAAGCAAGGATACCCGTTAAAGGCATCATGAAAAAATTACTTCTTGAGAAAGAGTCAAAATATATTGTCACCCAAACGTCAGACCTCAAAACTCAAATTTTATTTGAATCATCAAGAATGGGCAACTATTTTATAACCACTGAAGATTTTTTTAGCTTATCAGATGAAAGTTCTTTAAGTGACAATTCAAATAGGAAATTAGAAGAATTATTAGAGCAAAGTTTAGATAACAAAGGATATTTCCTTAGTAACGAAGAGAAATCTTTGAAATGATCAAATTCTAATGATGTATGGATTCTAGAATTTGATGGTAGTTGCTCTTCTATCAATTTTAGAGCCAAAATTGTCTTGATATCCCCTCGAGGAGAAATTTTTCCTTATTCATATAAGTTACAGTTTAACAATACCAACACCACTGAGTATGAGTCTTTGCTACTTGAATTGAAAGATGCTCATGATAAAGGTATTAAGATTCTTCATGCTCAAAGAGATGCTAAACTGGTGGTTTGTCAAGTAAGGAACCTGTACCAAACCAAAAATGAAAGGTTACGACATTATCACAATCTAGTATGGGATTATATTGAAAGTTTTGATGCTTTTGATATTTTTGCTATGCTAAGAGAATTTAATGATCGTGCAGATTCATTGGTAGTCTCTACAACCCTCATGGTTTCCCATAAGGATTTCAAAGGGGACAAGTACACTATTGATCTGGTATTTCAACCAAGTGTACTTGATAATGCTAGTCATTAGTAGGTGTTTAATGATGACAATCAAATCATTACTTTTTTAGAAAAGATGGATAGCTTTGAGGAGCTTTATTTTGAAGGTAACACATTTCCACCATGGGAATCAGTTCTTAAAATAAATTCAAAAATTGGTGGAGTTTCTTCAACTCAAAGGGAATAAAATTACAAAAGGTTTAGTTTCTCTTGAAAAGTTATTTGATAAGCATGATAGGTATGTTAAGTAGCAATAAATGGATTCAAGTTCCTCCAAGGAATTTGATCAAGTGAATTTGAGTACAACAAAAAATCTCAAAATGGTCAACATTGGGAATTGTTGCACTTCTGATGAAAAGCTCAAATTCATTACTCTTATTCTCTATTACATTGATGTTTTGGCATATTCTTATGATGATCTGAAGTCCCTCAGCCCTGAAGAAATTTAGCATGAAATTCTTCTTAAAGTTGGGTCGTTGCCTCACAAGCAGAAGCAAAGGAAATATAACCCCAAAATATCAATTACTATCCTTTCTAAGATTAAAAAAATGATGAATGCAAGAATTATTTTCCTAATCCACCATTCCACATGGATTACTAACATAGTCCTGGTGAGGAAAAAGAATGGAGAAATTTATATCTGTGTTGATTTCAAAAACTTAAATCAATCTTATTTAAAAGATAACTATCCCTTACCCATCATGAATCAAGTGTTGCAAATAGTGACTGGTTTAGAAATGTTATCAATGTTAGATGGTTTTTTTGGGTACAATCAAGTGGAAGTCAATAAAGCAGACCAACATAAAACCACTTTCATTACACCGTGGGGCACTTTTGCATATCATCGAATGCCTTTTGGTCTGATCAATGCTGGCACCACCTTCTAGAGAGCAATGGATCTTACATTCAAAGACATAATAGGGAATTTTATCATAATATATCTTGATGACTTGACCATTTTTTCTAAACATCATCTTGATCATGTGCATCATTTATAATAAGTGTTGGAACGCTGTCGGTAAAATGGTATTTATCTTAATCCCAAGAAGTCAGTTTTTGGGGTTACAGAAGGTAAAATTCTTGGTCACACTGTATCCTGAGAAAGGCATAAAAATTGACTCAAAAAGAGTCAAATCTATCCAAAATCTTACTCTTCCTACTAGTAAGACTGCAGTTCATTCTTTCTTTAGAAAGGTGAATTTTCTACGAAGATTCATTCTAGAATTTGTAGAGAAGACTCACCATATTATCAACATGATGAAGGGTAAATCCACTTTCTATTGGAATGCAGAAGGCAAGTCAGCATTTGAAGATATCAAGAAAGTGATCACCCATGCCCCGATCCTGGTTTGCTTAGATTATACTAAAGACTTCGTAGTATACAGCTACGCTTTTGAACATACACTTTCAAGCCATTTTGGTCCAACAAAACAAATAAGGTGTGGAATATCCCATATCATTTATGAGCTATCCTGTCAAAGCTCATGAATTGAAATATTTGAACATGGAGAAGCATGCTTATGCCATGGTCAAGGCAGTAAAGCATTTTAGATTTTATATCCTGAATTCACATACTATCATTCTGATACCTGATACAATAGTGAAGTCCATTCTAACTCAAAAAGAGTTTGACACTTAAAGGGGAAATTAGATTGCTAAGATTTAGGAGTTTGATCTTGATATCAAACCTACCAAGCTCATGCGGGGAAAAGGTCTCTACCAACTAATTACTGATAACATACCAAAGGAAACAAGACATGAATGAACTGAGGTTGAAGACGTGCCTATAGTTCTCTTCATCACCACTATTAATGAGTGGTACTCCAATATCACTCATTTTATTACCTATGATGAGTGTCCCACCCATCTATCCTATAAATAAAAATAGAATGTTAAATTGAAGGCTGCTAATTATGTCTTATAGGGTAATGGTTTTTACAAAATAAGCCTTGATGGGTGTTTCTTCATTACATCGATAAGGCACAACAAAGTAAATTGTTGGAGTCCTTCTATAATTTGGTTTGTGGAGGAATTTTTTTTTCACTAGTGATGGCTCACAAGATTCTACGAGCTATATACTATTGGCTTACACTGTTTCAAGATACATACACTTGGGTACGTAGGTATGAATTGTGTCAACAGTTTGTTGGGAAATCTAAATTAGCTGAATTACCCTTCAAGCTAGTAGTAATTGAAGAACCATTTCAATAATGGGGTATTAATTTCATTGATGCCTTGAACCTATCTTTAAGTGCTGGACATGAATATGTTCTTATCATGATAGACTATTTTACCAAATGGGTAGAAGCCATTCCAACTAAGCATGATACTTCAAAAGTGGTATGTAATTTTCTTAAAGAAAACATCATCTCCTAATTTGGAGTCCTAGCTAAGATTGTAATAGATAATGCTACTTGTTTCTCTTCTCATGAGGTTACTGAGTTTTGCTACCATTACAAGATTATTCCTTCCCACTCCTCTGACTATTATCCATAAGGAAATAGTTAAGCAGAATCAAGCAACAAAAATCTAGTTACCATTATCTGGAAACTGGTAGATAATAATCAGAGAACTTAGCATAAAGCATTGTTCGATGCTTTGTGGGTAGACATGATTACACCTAAGAAGTCAATAGGTATGTCACCATTTCAAATTTTGTATGGTTTGAATGCGGAGATACCTATCACCTTGGAACTACTAACACTAAAGTTGGCAAAGACAATTAAAGATCAAACTTTTAAAAATTCTATTAACAAAAGGATCATGTGCTTAACAAAACTAGATGAGCAATGAACCATAGTAGTGGATTGGATTACTGCACATCAAAATTAGGTAAAGAAACTCTTCGATAAAAGAGCAAAGATTCATGATTTTCAAATTAGAGATCAAGTCTTGTTATAGGACAAAAGGAGAGAACTAAAAGGAATGCACGACAAATTTGATTCTTTATGGAGAGGTCCATTTACCATTCATCAGGTCTATGGTGAAAATAACTTCTTGCTAGGATATCTAGATGGAACACCATTTTTACTGCCTCACAGTGGGTAACATCTAAAACACTTTAATCCTTGAAGTATTAGATGCATTCATTTATACATTTATATAGTCTTATGTTATTTATTTTTGTTTGGTTTCTTGTGTCTTTTTCTTTCTTAGCTTGACTCCGTGGCCCAATGGCATGGATGAAGGCACTTAGAGACTGGTTTCTACTCCCATCAATCATTTCAAGGTTTGATCGATGGAAGTTCCCCAATAGGAGCCAGTTGTTGTTCCCAAAATTAGCTACACTCATTTTTGGAACAACCCTTATGAAACTTGTCTGTTCCACTCTAAATTCATCATTTGAGACAAGATTCTCTTGATCTCAAGTGTAGTCAACTGACTCCTTAAAAAGCTCATGACTTTCCCTTGTTATGACTTCTCAAGAAATGTGAAATTCATCATGGTCTTGATGCAATCAGAACGTCAAGTTTTGATATAATTTTTAAGAGTTAATGTTTTATGTTTACATGCAATAGTGGCAAAAAAAATGCTGCCCTTACATGTTTTGGTTCACATGTAAGAGCAACATTTTTTGCTTCCCTTGTATTTTGTTGAGGCTTATATGCAAGAGTGTCAATTTTTGCCACCCTTACATGTTTCAATGTAAGAGCGATGATTTTTTTTGCTCTTGCATCTTTCCTCCACCTTTCATGTAGAGGTGGAAATTTTGGCCACCCCTGCACATCTCAGTTTTCACACGTGGCATTTATGACTATGCATGCTGAGTGGTTGGCATCAATTTTTGCCCTTTTAATGCCATTTTTGCCTCATTTGAATCATTTCATCTTTTCTACTCCTCCTCCCTACATTTGGTCAACTACGCTAACAAGTAAGATCATGATTTTTTTGACTTCAAGCATGAGATTTTGATTTACTAGGTAGGGTCTTACATTCTTCTCTTTTATTTCTAGGTTTTTATTTTGTTTTTTGTTTTTCTCTTTCCTTCATGTTAGGTTTCTCTCTTTTTCTTGTTTAGGTTTTATTTTTATCTCTCTCCTCCCTCTCCCTCTTGAAAACTTAGAAGACCAAAAAATCCAAAAAATCCATTGACTAGTGTAATGGTGGCAATTTTTGCTACCACTACATGAAATCAAACAAACCCATGTAAGGGTGGCAAAAATTGCTGCCATTACAAATCCTTTGCATTCGTGCAAGGGTGGTGATTTTCACCACCCTTACATAAGATTCCCTTATGTGTGGAGGTAGAAATTTTTGCCACCCCTGCATGATGATCACATGCAATGGTAGCAAAAATTGCCACCTATGCACAGAGACTTTGCCTCACATACAAGGGTGGCAATTTTTGCCGCCCATGCATGCATTTCCTTAGATTTTCCTAACTCTAAGAAATTTCAAACTTTTGTTTTTCTAAGCTTGCTTCCCTTTGACTTTCTATCCTGCTCACACCTTAGCCCTTTCAAGCACGTTTCTATGGTCATGGTCACCAACATGCAGTTTTCCCAAATTGCCCATTTTCCCCCTAATTGCATGATAATGATTCTTGTTGCAGTTTCACTCAAGCATCCTAATTCATCAACATCTGTTTGATGAAAACCCTTCTAGATGACTAAGGTTTCTTCAAAAAAGTTAAAGCTGATGAAGTACAAGTATCAAGGTGTTTTTCCAATCACCTCAGTTACTTATAATGTTGACAAAATTAGGGATATAAAGATTGGTCACGTGGATATGGCTGAGTTCATAAAAAAACCAAATCAAACAATCCTAGCCATGAAATGAAGAAGATAATCAAGAACAACATTCATCTAGTCTCCTCTTTCTCTATAGGCACTCACAACACTAAGTTCATTCTCTAGTGTAGTAAGTTCTACAATAAGGATACTAGGGCTATGTTAGATGCTGGTGGTAATGTGGTGATCAGACTGGACTCTAAATTCATCGACAAGGTGTTCATGTGCCCTCCCACTACTAAAGTATTAAAACTTGATTTCATTAAAGCACAAAGGGAATATGACAAAGATTCTGAAAGAGCGAAGAAAGTAATCAATAATAGATGGCTCAAGACTCCAGGAGAAAACTTGTCAAGATGGCCATGAAACTTTCCAAGGAGCGATTTCATAGAAAAAGTTGGTGACCTGATCACCTTTCTCAGCAGGGTAAGAGGTTAACCTTCTTCCTCACTATTTCACGAGTGGATGTATCCCTTTATTAAGATAATTATCTAAGGCAAACAGTTACTTTTTAGGGAGAACAAATTAACAATGCTTTGCATGATAAATTGATGAAAGTATCCACTACTTCCAAATTCTACATGATGTCATACTTGGTGTATATTGTGGCATCAATGAGAACCTTTCAAGGATTAACATCAGAAGGAGACATGAGAGTAACCTTGGTATATCAATATTACCCTTAGTTGACATTCAAGGGTTCTATCCATCATTTTAGAAGGGTATATGATGCTTTCTTCACAATATTTTTGTCTATTTGATCCTCAATTAGAATAGAAAAGAGTGTCAGATGAAGACTGGATAGTTGTAAATGACTTCAGGTGTATGTTCTTACAGTTCCATTCTTTTTCTTATCTACGGGTTGGATTTTTCCAAGGTCATCCTTATATGCTCCCAAGATTCCCCTTAGATAAATTGGTCTTGATGGAACTATGTAGGAAAATAATCATCGTACACAATAAGCAGATGGAACTCAAGAAACTTGGCCTCAAGTTCTTGATTGAAATTGGTAGGTTCTCAGTATTGACCACTAGAAAAACTAGGGTTATGGAGACTAAAATGCAACTCATAACCATGAAGAATTTAAAAAGGAGACCAAACTTTGACTATAGAGGTGTAAAGGATATAATCAAAAAGAAGACCTAGTTTCACGAGCCCATGATTGAAGATGTTTGAGTTGATTTGAGGACTGCATAAGACATCAAGAAAATGGACTATAGTAGATTGTCTCTTGAGTAGATAGAATATTTAGGACTCACTGATATCCCTAAAAATCTAGTGGATGATGGGGATTTGATCAAAAATAGATACCATGCTAAATAGATCACTAATACCCCTCTTCCCCCAATCCAATGGTCTCAGAAGGAGTTGACTTCTTTGAGGAAAAGGTGTGAACCAGTATTGGAAAACACTGATGATTAGTTAATAAATAAGGGAGTCACCTTAAAAGAGTTCATCACAGGATCAAAAGCTAAATTTTGAGAAGAAACAAGGAGAAGGGCAAAAAATAGGATGAAGAATACAAGTGATGTCCCTATTTTTGATAGGCCACATAAGCCTAGGACATCTTCGTGACAAAAAAGTCATAAGTTGTAGAAAAGAAACTAGGAACAACAGACATGGAGGTTAAAAAACAAAGTGCCAGAGAACCAAAAATGGAGCAAATGGAGACTAATGATAGGTCCACAAATTAACCAGAAAAGGAAACTCTATATCCGCAAGCAGGTATACAATTAGACATATGAATTTCTTCTTCCCCACCTAACTCACCTATTGTAACTCCACCTATTTCTCCAATCAGTATTCCCTCTTCTGGAGTTGCCTCTCCTTCCAAAATTATTTTTGATGACCCTTAAAGCACTTACAGAGATGTTCTTCATTCCTTATAATTAATCCCTAGTTTGTCATCTTCATCTTTTGATATCGGAGATAGTTCTACCTTTGATCATTCAGCAACAGGTGTAGTTTTAACTGATACTCCACCCATTATTTCCACCACCAGTGTAGGTGCAACTCCAATAACACCAACTACAGAGATTGATGCTAATGTAAGTACTTCTGCCCTCCCACCTTGGTTGTCAGCTTTTATTCCTAAAAGGAAAAAATAGGCCATCTCCCTAGATGACTTCAATTTTACTAAAATGGTGTCAGCCAAAGTCAAGACTCCCAAAAAGCCAAAAATTCTTTCAAAGATGATTGAGGATAAAGGGTACAAATTTCTAGAAATAGAAAAACCTCCATAAGATGCAACTCTTGATAATTTTGATGTAAATGAGTACTCTATCTCTCGAATTGAGTTAGGGAAAATAACTCATGAAAGCACTAAGAGCGATATGCAGTCAACTATGGACATATTGGTTTAGAAGTTTGACAGAGAAAGAGAGATGAAGGACCATTATAAATTAATGGTGGAACAACTAACTACATTAATAAGGAAAATAACTTTCACTCTATAAACAATAACTCTAGCGGCTATCACCATCGATGACCTCGTGATTCAGAAAGTAGAAAAGACCTATCTCAAGGGAAAAGTACTTGAAGAGTACTTAGACAAGCTACATACACAAGGAATTTCCTTGCTCACAAAGTTGTCTGAGAAAATGGGTAAGATGAATAAAGTGAGAGAAAAATTAGATGACCTTATCAATATCATTTCTCAAGATATTGAAAGCATAAAAAAATATCTTGATAAGTGGGTGGATATGAAGAAGTTGAAAACAAGCACCCTAGTATCAATTGGCATCATTGTTGATAGAGACTCTTATACTAAGACAAAAGAAGCATTGATATATAGGAGTTAGGTGCTTAAGGAGTTGATTAGTGACCTTGAATCATCAAAAGACCTCAGTGAACAAAGGGACATCAGTTTGTTACACAAGTTAGAGGAGCTACCTTGAAAGCTTACATCACAAGATAACCAATTCCTTTTAGCCAAAGAAATGGTTCAAGAATTCAAAGGTATGTTCCAAAAGGAATTTGAAGATAAACCATTCTTGGTGGCCTCCATGGATAATATACTAGATAATCAGTTAACTCTAGATAATCTAAAAACCAAGTTAACTAGTCATGCAAAATTGGTCACAGTAGCAATAATGCCATAGTCAGGGCGGAGATGATTTTCAAGAATACTGTTACTCCAGACAGTTACGGGATACAAGTAGCTATCACCATGTATGATGCTCATATAAATAAATATGGAGTTACAAATTGAATCAACTTTTCATTGATTTAATTTCCTTTTTTCCAAATGCACTTTTGTAACCGCTTTGGACATTTTCACATGTACTTTTGTCATGTGTAATTACTTGTAAAAATATAGAAAGTCCAAAGTCAACAAAGACTTCTATCTTTGACTAGGTCAAAATATTGAAGTCTTTCATAAATCTTCAAGGCTTCTCTATATAAATAAAGAGAGCCTCTTTTGTAAAGATATTTTTTTTTGGTGATTAGAAGTAAAAACTCTGCCAAAATTGAGATGCCTTTTGAGACTTTGAGCTCAAATTGTAAATCATATAACTACAACTTCTTAACAAGGCTAGTAAATACTTATAAAATGAACCTCTAGTTACTCAAATTGTAAACACTGATATAGGTGGAATAGTTCCCACTATTACTTATAATGTATCCACTGATCCAACCTTGCATTTGAAGACTTTTAGAAACCTATAAAGGATTGGGTTAAACTGAACACCTTTAATGATACCAAGATATTATCTAAAACCTTTTCAAGTGATACTCTAGATTGGTATAATCAAATTAAAATGCATTCTATCGCTAGTTTGAAAGACTTAATCAATGTATTGGTTCAAGAATTCCAAATTAATGATCTTCTTGAAAATAACCTAAACCATTTTTTAAATTTCAAATAATTAGAATATGAAATAATATAAGTGTTCATCAAATAATGGAAAGCCTTGTCTAACAAAGATGTCTAATGATAATAATTTTTATTTATTCACTAATGCTCTTCACTCCAAATTACAATATCATGTGAGGACTGGTGACCACTTTTAGTCACCATGGAAGAGCATCACTCAAGTTCCATTCAAGGCTTCAAGATCACTCATAGGATTCTCAAGATTTAGTCAATTAGTCCAAAGACTTAACTGATTCTTTGCAGTCACTTGTCAACCCAAAGGGAAGTTCTACACTTAGAGGATATATGAGTTTTAATCTTCCAATAACTCCAATTTTTTAAAGAATCACTTTGATACTTATCCATTTCAGTTTTTTTTATCAATGATGTCTTTAATAGGTGAAGAGCTTAAATTTGATGGGCCCCAAACAACATCTTGATGGCTTCACACTTTGTTAGTCATAATGGGACTTAACCATTTCATTTAAAGGTTTCTCGGTGCCATGTGTCAATCTTAAAATGGTCTTGAACCCTTTCAAATACTTTTTAACACTTAGTAAAACTTATTTAAGGTCACCCAGTGCCACACATTACTCTCCTAAAAGTCTTGGGCCTTTTAAAAAGTCTTTTAAAAGAATTAGTTGTTTTTTAAATTTTACCTATGGATTTTGACATCAATAAAGTAACATGAAAGTATGATTCTTCTGTGTCACAATCTCGATGACCCACAACTATCCATACAATTTTAAATCCCTCAGAGATAGTAGGTTAGAGGGATGATGCCATGTGGTGAAATCCCACTCCCATGCTCTCCCAAAGATTTTTGTATGACCCAAATAATATGTCAAAGCCCTATGCTGGTGGGTGAGTGGGATGAACACCACATGGTGAAATTATTAGTTTTGAATCCTTAGGGTAGTTTGTGTAAAAAAAGCCTCAGTAAAGAAAAGGAGTGAGAAGGATCCACATGAAAGTGTGAGGCCTCAAGTACATAGTGTCAGAGGTGGAAAATGAATAGTAGAACACCAACTCGCACTCAATAGAGCTTGGGGAAAGGGAAGACAAATAAAATTTACCACGTGGCACAACTGATAGATCTATAATGCAAATCCTAAAATAGTTAGGGAGATGAATCATGGAGGCCATGGACTATGGATGAGGCTCAATAGGTTAAAAGAGTGATGTGGCCAAGTAAAAAAGGAGACATCAAATGGAATAATGCCATGTCATCAAAGCATGGGCTTAAATATTGATGACACATCTAGCCATCAAAACTATCAGAGGCTAAATTCAGACTTTGTACTTAGTTTTATTTGTAGAATCAATTCATAGATGGATTTATCACCAATAAATGATTAAGTGGTAGGTGGAATTTAATGTAAAACTAAACAGTGGCACCCACCAAAATGTGGCATGCACATCAGGATCAAGAACAAATATAAATGACAAAATCAACCTTAAAGAGGTATAGATCTAACTTCATCGGTCATGTGTGGATGGTGATCCCAACATAATCATAACTACCTTCATCTACTATAATTCAATTGAGATGTGGTCTAAGCATAGGAATCATGGGCATGCCTTCAAGTTATCAAAATTTTTGATCCACATGCTCAACCCCACTATTCTAATTAATTTGAATCATTGTAACTTCCCCAATAGTGGGTAAGATTAAATAATGACCTGTGGGATTTTTATTTCCTATAAAAGTTAGGTCTTACATTGTAAAATGGTCTAAATTTTTTGAGTGCAATAATGATTCTAAAATTTTACCTCCACGAGCCCTTTACCACTTGAACCTTAAATTTTAATGAGAGTTGAGTTCACCTCTTTTCTTTCTTCTTGTATTCTATGTGCATCTTGTGGTTTGTTGATCTTTTATTGTGGATAATATTCATCCATCTCATTGCCATCCATTTCCTAGCATCTCTATGAAAAACTTAGTTTTATCTTTTAGGTCATACACTATGTGCATATAGGTCTATATAGATGCCACTTGTGGATCATTTATCATCCTTATTGGTGTTGTATTATGTCTTTCACCTCTATGTAAAATATTCATGCAATTAGAATGTCCATTTTGGAGTCTATGTGATATTATCTTGTCCTCTGAGATTTTTAGTGTGCTCTTCAAGGCCTATAGAGGTGCTATATTTAGTCTTGGTGCATCACCATTATTTACATTTCATAAAACTTCCCTCTCTCTTTTACCACAATAGATTTTAGACTTAGTATTAGTTGTAGATTCCCATTTAGATCTTTTAGGCTTGTATGTTGATCCTAAATTAGATGCATTTAGATCAATTTTTCAATTGCAAATAATTAGAATATGAAACACTATAAGTGTTCATCAAATAATGGATAGCCTTGTCTAACAAAGCTATCTAATGATAATATTTTTTATTTATTCACTAATGCTCTTCACTCTAAATTACAATATCATGTGAGGACTGGTGACCATTTTTAGTCACTATGGAAGAGCATCACTCAATTTCCATTCAAGGCTTCGAGATCACTCATAGGCTTCTCAAGATTTAGTCAATTATTCCAAAGACTTAACTTATTCTATGCAGTCACTTGTCAACCCAGAGGGAAGTTCTACACTTAGAGGATATACGAGTTTTAATCTCCCCATAACTCCATTTTTTCAAATAATCACTTTGATATTTATCCATTTCAATTTTTTTTATCAATGATGTCTTTAATAGGTGAAGAGCTTAAATTTGATGGGCCCCAAACAACATCTTGATGGCTTCACACTTTGTTAGTCATATTGGGACTTAACCATTTCTTTTGAAGGTTTCTCAGTGCCATGTGCCAGTCTTAAAGTGGTCTTGAACCCTTTCAAATACTTTTTAACACTTAGTAAAATTTATTTAAGGTCACCCAGTGCCACACATTACTCTCCTAAAAGTCTTGGCCCTTTGCAAAAGTATTTTAAAAGAATTAGTTGATTTTTAAATTTTACCAATGGATTTTGACATCAACAAAGTAACATGAAAGTATGATTCTTCCATGTGTCACAATATCGATGACCCAAAACTATCTATATAATTTTAAATCCCTTAGAGATAGTAGGTTAGAGGGATAATGCCATGTGGTGAAATCCCACTGCCATGCTCTCCCAAATTTTTTTGTGTAACCCAAATAATATGTCAAAGCCCTATACTAGTGGGTGAGTGGGATGAACGCCACATGGTGAAATCAATTTTTTTGAATCCTTGGGGTAGTTTGTGCAAAAAAAGCCTTAGTTAAGAAAAGGAGTGAGAAGGATTCACATGAAAGTGTTAGGCCTTGAGTACATAGTGGCAGAGGTGGAAAATGAATAGTAGAACACCAACTAGCACTCAATAGAGCTTGGGGAAAGGGAAGACAAATAAAATTTACCACATGGCACAATTGATAGATGTACAATGCAGATCCTAAAATAGTTAGGGAGATGAAATATGGAGGCCATGGACTATGGATGAGGCTCAATAGGTTAAAAGAGTGATGTGCCCAAGTAAAAAAGGAGACATCAAATGGAATAATGCCATGTCATCAAAGCATGGGCTTAAATATTGATGACACATCTAGCCATCAAAACTATCAGAGGCTAAATTCAGACTTTTTACTTAGTTTGATTTGTAGAATCCATTCATAGATGGATTTCTCACCAATAAATGATTAAGTGGTAGGTGGAATTTAATGTAAAACTAAACAGTGGCACCCACCAAAATGTGGCATGCAAATCAGGATCAAGCACAAATATAAAAGACAAAATCAACCTTAAAGAGGTATGAATCTAACTTCATAGGTCATGGGTGGATGGTGATCCCAACATAATCATAACTACTTTCATCTACTATAATTCAATTGAGATGTGGTCTAAGTACAGGAATCATGGGCATGCCTTTAAGCTATCAAATATTTTGATCCACATGCTCAACCCCTTATTATAATTAATTTGAATCATTGTAACTTCCCCAATAATGGGTAAGATCAAATAATGACCTGTGGGCTTTTTATTTCCTATAAAAGTTAGGTCTTACATTGTAAAATGGTCTAAATTTTTTGAGTACAATAATGATTCTAAAATTTTACCAACTCACAGGTATAACCAACCTATCAACCAATAATAAACAAAACATAACAAAACCTTTGGATAAATAATCCAACAAACTCCCCTTGATCCAAAGGGGTAAAAATATGAAAGAACTAGAGTAATCACTCTAATGTCATCAAAGGATCACTATAAAAACTTTAAGTGGTGCATTGTACCTTTGGCACTAACCAAAAATTGATAGTGCTCCATAAAGAAGCTCACCCTTATGAGTTTGGAAAAAAATGGTTGATGAATATGATCAAATCCTACTCATTCCTAGTGATAATCATACCATACTATAGTAGAACATGATCATGCATGCCCAACTACATCAAACCACATAAGGTCCCATATAGAAACCCATCTAAGTGATAAAAACCATACTATGTATGGCATATCTTTCTGATGTCCAACAAATGTTGATGACCTTTACTCAACATTAAAAGTGCTAGCAACCCCTGCTAACTCATACTGTCATTGATGATTGATTGAATACCAATAAGTGAAATATCTTCTCCCATATCAGGTGAGTGGTGAGAAGATATGTATTAAGATAAACACAATAAAACAATCATATTTTCTCCATGACATGAATATCAGGTATGGAAAGCCAAAAATATAACTAAAAGCAAGAACACAAGCCAAAAAATTGCTACTATAATAATTCCCAGTCTTGAGCCTAGTAGATTACACAAGATGGGAAAATCCCTGAGCACTTAAAAGATGGTGTCAAGTCCATTGGGACCATATATATTAGCCATATAATATTCATCTTGATAAGAGGATGCATCAAAATAATTAAAATAAATAGAGTAATTAGAAGATCAACCGCTAGAATGATACACATAATTGGCCTCACCTTTCTTTTTATAGGGAGAGTAAGATTGTCAAGAAGGATAGACATATAAAAGATGTCCAATACCACCAAATTTTAAAAATTATGGTTGTTTTTTATGTTTATGATATACAAAAGAGGCTAAATCACTTGAATAACTACAAGAGTGAGAAGAATGCCTATGGTGATGTCTACATTTGGAAGACCCTAGAGAGTGCTAATGTGAATGCCATGGAGATCATCAAGAATGATGTGGAGAATGTCACTAAGAGTGTTTTAGAGAATGATTATAAAACTATCATTATACATGGTGATGATCTTTGTGCTATAACTAGTTCTTTACATAGTGATCCTCTTTAATAGGTGTACTTTTCTTCTTTGTAAATTTTCTTTCATGCTAAGTCAACAACTCACAGATGGTGTCAAATGTGGCTCTATTAAGCTTATCACTAAGCTATAAAATTCAAGTTTTTTTAAAATTATAACTAAGCCCATTTAATGTGATGGAAATAAACATTCCATCATCAATTTTACCACCAATTGTGCAGTATTCTTATTTCACTATTTTCATGTGAGAAATACATTCAAAGACATCTTCATTAGTTTCTAGTTTATTGTTCAAAAGATGGATAATAAGGTCAATATTATTATAATTAGGTTGCTTGTCATAAAAATATTTTAATGCTTTCCATGCACCAATTTTAACTACCTCAATATGAATGATAACTAGTTTAGTGTAAGAGGATTTCAATAGGGTGAGAGCATGCTTATCACGTTTTTGATATTCAACTAGTTTCACCACTTAAATTGGTGGTGTGTTTTATTTTTTTAATTATTTCCCATAAATAATTAAATATGAGAGTGTTATCCATGTTTCTAATCCATTCTTTATAATTTTTAGGTGATAATTTTCCATTTTTAGATATGAGATTGACAATTTTAGCCATGATGCTAAAAGAATAATCACGTAAAAAAAGGGAACGCTATTGAGGTTTTGAATTTACCTTCCAAATAGCTTCCAAATACAAAAAAAAATTGAGACTTTGTAAAAATATCACACCTTATAACTCTTATTATAAAATGATGTAAAAAATAATAATTTTAACCAAAATAATATCAATGGGTTTTAAACCCTGATATCTTTGTTAAGAAGAGACTAACAAAAGTTATGGTATCCAAATCTCCCTTAATTAATTTAGATACATAAATGGACAATATTTTATTTATCTCTAAATTTTAGGATGTGAAAGCAAAACCAAAGATAAAATATCATGCATAGAAATGTTTACCTAATCTTTTACTTATAAAAGAACAACGCTTTACTTTGGTGGATCCCACAAAATATGAAAAAATAGTCAAATGAAAGACCTTTTTTTAATTCTTTTTTGTTTTAATATACTTGATATACCATATTTCATTGATATGATGCCTTGTGGAGGACTTATGAATTTAGACTTGAATTAAAAGGATCAGATTTGTATCAAGATGCTTTTATGTGATCTTTTTGTCTCTCAGTGGATGCCAAACATATCATAAAAAAATCAAATTCTCTTTACATATTAGATTTCTTAGTTTGTGTGCCATGCAACACTATTTGAGAATTCAAGGAGGAAAACATGATGATGCAAACCCAAAAAATAGCAATGATAGTTCCCAAAAGATCCCACCGATCTAGATACTGATAATTAATCTTTCAACCTCACAACAAAGAAAGTTTAATGAGAATCAAACCTCCGTATGTAGTGACCAAAATATTTTAGTGCAGTACAAATGGAATGCAGGCCTTGAAAAATTTATCTTTCCTTTGCTAGGCTTCCTCTTGTAAAATTTTATCCTTCAATTGGGCTCTTATTTACTTATGCCTTTTATTTGTATTTATCAAGATTTACTTATCACTGTACAGGTCTGAGCATTGGTAGAAAAATAATTGTTGAAGATACTCTTATTTTGTGGATAGGAGAATAATATTTTATTTCTTCAAAAAAATAATAGCTAGTTGGTGATTTGATTCCCAAGAGTAGCCACATAATATATTGAGATAAATAATGGCCTATTATGTCTCTTTTGCCTCTGTCATAGATGAATAAATCTGTACAAATTCAAACTATGAAAAATGCTTCCTTTTTTTGGATGCTTTCTTTCTCCTCCTTTACCTGTTGCTCTGATACCACTGTTTGTTTAGAAATGGAGGAATAGGCTCAAAAAAAAAATTCAATGTAAGTTCTTCATATTTTATTTTTTTACAAGGGCAAGCTTAAAGAGCTTATGAGAGAAGAAGTTGGTTAGATAAAACAAACTAACGGGTATAACCAACCCATCAACCAACAAGAAAAAAAACATAACAAAACCTTTGGATAAATAATCCAATAGTTTGATGATCCTCAAATCATACATTGAATAATTTTGGTGTGTTATTTAGTTTATCTTGCCTTTCAAGTAAGTTTATTCAACACCATGTCAACTCCAAGTATCAAATCTACTAGTTTAAGCAGTCTAAATGCCTAAAAATGTCTTTTCACACCTAATTTCATGAAAATGTTATTTTTATGCATTATCATTTCTAATATTAGTTTGAAATCACTCTTGGTTTCACTCAAAATTGGCTTGGACGAGTAAGGTACCATCCTCTTCATAGTGTTTGCCTCCCTCCCACACTTACTCAACATTATTGGTAGCCCAATCCTAATTATAATCAATGTTTTGATGGATATGTTTCTCTCAATCAGTATTATAATGATCCTAATCATCGCCCAAAAAGCATCAATGATATATGTCTTGATTTTGAGGATAAATTATGGAGATTGAAAGAGATCAGGAGTATGACTTGTAATAGAAAGAGATTGCTCATCAATCTTACCTTCACCACCAAGAGAGGGAGATTCAAATAAAGTACAAAGAGGAATACTTGGCCAGGTAAATCATAGGTAGGGAAGAACATATGTATCAACTTCTTATGTAAGCATATGAGATTGAATCGAAAACATTCCTTTCTATCCCCAATTTCAATTGAGCTTCTCCTACAACAACATACTAGTCTATGAAAAGGGAAACTTATACATTCAAAATGTCAAGCTTTAAGCAAGGTAAATCCATTGAGCTTCCAAGTAAACCTCATAGTTTTAAAATCCTAAGCTTTAGAGCTCCCTATCCTTTGAAAGAGCTTGTTACTCTACAAACTTAGCCTATTATCCCTCATGAACAACCCTCTCAAAATCCCATTCTTACTCATCCTTTAAAAGAGCCTCAAGCTTATCAATAATGGCATCATTCCTAGACTAGACATCCTAATTTCAAGATGATAAATCTAGGTAAATCCACTCTTAATAAATAAAAGAAAACAATTGTACAAGTTGAATAAAATATAATCCCAAGTTTCATAGGATCCCATTGTTTGAAAGAGTCTATTCTTGTGTAAACTCCATCCATTCTTACTCAAGTCCCTTAAAATCCTTAACCAAGGAAGTGTCCAAATTTTAAGAGTGCCTATTCAACCACAAAGCTAATTCAAGAGTAACCCATAATGCTTTATAATTCTATTCCACGAGCTGAAACCTCTTGCCCTCCCACCATCTCCATTTTCAAAGGAAGACCCATTATATGGAGAGAAAGTGAAGATCATACAGGGAAATAAGAGAGTGTTTCAGGTGAGTATGATGAGGAAATACTTATCATCATCCTTCTTTGTGATATTAAATTAAATAAATCAACCATGTACTAGAAGAAGATGAATACAATCAACTAAAGCATTAGAATAGTGAGCAAATAGACAAGGATGGAGAGGGAGAAGATAATCTTGATGAGGAGAAGCCATTTTTATCTAATAAATATTACATTAATGAGAAAGATGATGAGGTAATATATTAGATAAATAAGCTTTCATTTACCATGGAAGAAGAAGAAGACCAGTCTAGTTGGCATGATCTTGATCAAGATAAAGAAGAAATAGAGCTTGAAATCAAGGACATCACTCCTAATAGCCAAGAAAAGTTGGAAAAATGTCTTAAATCAATCCAAGATGTCAAAATTTAGGTTGAGGGAGATGTTTCAATACTTATAAATTAATATCCAATGTAAAGTCAATTCCAAGATAGCTCAATCTAGCCTCCCGAAGAAGACTTGCTCTCTAATTCTGATTGGAGACAAGAAACTAGTTTTGAAAGGAACAGAGAAGAGTTGAAAGAAGATATTTTTTGGGATGAGATAAAGGAATTCTTCTCAAACATTGACACCAAACCAAAATCTCCTAAAAAATAGGCCCATGAGTAACATGCAAAACAAGTGGAAATAGATATGTTTCTAAGATAATCTTTAGGACAAGCGCATCCCTATAAACATAATGATGTGGAAAAAACACAAGTGCAAGGGAAAATCTGATTGATTAAACTTTGTCTTGTCAAGAGGATGTCCTATTGTGTACCTGGATTAGTTGGTTGATGATAAGGATAATCCATCCCAAGTTATGCTTAATCTAGAACACAACATTGAGCATTAAGAAGGCTAGACTCAACTTGCATATCCACTCCAAGATGACTATTTTTTCATCAACTTTTGGGGAATAGTGAGCTTGTTTTTGTTTGCATCCTTGGATAAGTACTCCACCAGTTAATTAAGCACCCAATCCTTCCCCACTTCTAGTTGGATACCCCCAAAAATGGAAAACATCTAGATTGTTAAGAAAAGGCAACTATTTTGTAGAACTAGTAAATGGCTTCATTTAGGTGGCCTTCTATTTAGCTAGTTTAGGGTAGGTTATTTACCTTTTCTTTCATCTAATTATTGTGGCACATTAGTTTATATATTTTATTTTCCTTAAGTGCCTATGTGCATATTGTGAATAGTTTTTCTTGTTTTTATCTTCCTCTAAGTGCCTATAATTGATCTGGAGTTAATTTTAGAAAAAAGTTTCAAAATCATGATGAAACCAATTTCATAGCATAGATATCATTGAGATATTTCCAACACTTTTTGTGGTTTGCAAAATGGACACTGTATGCAAAAGATATGGTCTGTTGAAGTTCTGATGCAACAGGGAAAAATGTGGTGTCGCAAGATGACGTGGTGCAATGTGGACACGCCAAGTGGACCAATCAGATGGTGACATGTGGCAGTCAATGGGTGTCTAAAAACTATGGGTTATTTTTGTCTTTGACAATGTGCACAGATAAATGCATTGTATTTGCAAGTCCGTAGAAAAATCTCATTGTATTTGCAAAGTCCGTAGATTTGAAATCCCACAAAAAGAGGGATAATTGTTTAAAAAAAATGGTTTAACACTTTGTAATGCCGAGTCATTATCCACATGCCACATCCTAGACATGCTAAGTTTGGGGGAACATGAGAATAGACATGTTTAGTCTTGCGCCCAATTCTCCCACAAAAGGGGGCATTGACACATTCAAGGAGACCACTTAACTATTTTTAGTATGAAATCAGTGCTTCCCCAACAAATGTGATAAAGATAAGACTAAAGCACCAAAAAAGGAGGAGAATGGTTTTGAACTCTTAACCTGCCATCTAAAAGGGATAAGATTTGACTACTTATGCCATGGAATTCCAAGTGTTTTGAAAGGAGTGAACGTGTATTTAAAGGTAAGCTTTTGGCCGATTGTGTATTGGAGAATATAGACCCACTTACAGTATTTGGTCATTTTGGAGCCCTTAAAGGCTGAACCAGAGCTCGAAGTAAACTAGAAAGTTGTTTATAATTCTGATACACTCTATGAAGTATATTAATTTTCCCATTTTGGAGAATTGGTGATGCCATTTTGAGCTATATAAGTTACCAGTTTTGATTTGGAGAAGCCTCTGCGTGTGATTCAAGAAGGTGAAGGACGTGCTGAGTCATCCAAGGTCTTTCGAAGGTCTAAAACACTATTTTTGTAGAGAGATATGATATGTTATTATTTTTAAGTATTATTTTAGCTTGAAAATTTTAGCAACATTACTGGATCGATTTGATAAGAACCTGGAGAGGTAGGAATTTCGAACCCCGTAAACAATTCTTGTGTTTTGATCTTTGAATTTAGTTTTGCATTTCATTTTTAGTTATTATTCAGATTATAAATTCAGATTTTTAATCAAAATGCAAAATTTAATGAATTGATCATTTATGAGAGATTGGATAAAATTGAGAATTCAAAAAATCTGACGATTTCAATGGATATTTGATGTGATCTATTAATTCACCTTTATTTCAGTTTTGAAACTTGATTTGGATTAGATTTAATCATTCCAACATCTTATAAGTTTAGAAATTTAGAATCTATACTTTTAAAATTTCACTTAGAGTTTATTAGTGGATTTTATAGATCAAGTTGGTATCAGAGCGGTTAGAATGCATAGATTGCTTCTAGTTCTGTATTGACAGTTGCTTCCAAAATAGTTGGATTATTGGTTTGCAGATTGATTATATTGTAGTGTGCAGTATGGAATTAGGTGTTTGCAGGAAACCATGGGCAAGTTGTCATAGATTAAGGTCATCAAAGATGAAAATGCAATCTTGAGATGCCAAAAATTTGCACTTGAATTGCAAGTGGCACAGTTAAAATCAGAACTTGAATCCAAGGATGAGATCTTGATTAGATTGAAATGTGGTGAGTGTGAAAAGGTAAAGCCTTCAACTTCAGATGTAGAGACTATGACTGAGTGCACTATAAGTTTTTCACCACAAGAATCTTCATCTTCTTCTACCATTTCAGATTCAGATTCTAGTAATATTGTTTTTGGTGGTTTTGAAAGATACACTAAGGACATAGGATCTAAATTATTGTGTAAAATGGATTATAATGGAGGAGGACTTGGTAGAGATAGCCAAGGTATATCTAACCCAATTTAGGTTGAGCATAGACCTCTTCATGCAGGTTTAGGTTATACTAGTGTGCAAGTGGATGATGGAGAAGTTTCTTCCATGGCTAAAGGAAGATGAGCTTCCAATAACGAAGGTTCTAGGCCACTAGTTCAAAGGTGTAAAGGTAAAAGAGGTATTGAGATTCCACCTCTTGATTATTACACTAAATTTTCTGATCCAATTGATACTTTTAAGAAGTTTGGATATAATGTACAAAAGATAATGCAATCATTTCCATGCACTTTTTGTGGGATGAATAACCATAGTACTAAGACTTGTTGGAAATGAAAAGCTTTGTTTAAGCAGATTGCATGTTTGAAAGACCATTCTCATGTTAATTTGGGAATTTGCAAAAGGGGACCCTCACCTAAGAAGGATATTTGCACTCATTGTAAAGTGAGTGGACATAGGATTGATAGATGTTTTAAGCTTCATTCATCTTCACATTCAAGTAACGTTAGAACTAAGATGATTTACAAACCTCTCACTAAGGTTAATGAAGCTAATTCAATCCATAATGTAGTTGACAATACAACCCAAGATAAGGTAAAACCTACAAGTGAAAATCCATTAAAGAGGTTAAGTCAACAGTATGCAATTGATAATGAATCCACAAAGACAGTCAATTTCACTAGGAATAAATAATTGGTTAAGTGGATTATCACTACATTATTTTTGCAAATCATGGTTAAGAATTCACCTAAGGGAATAAAATAAGACTTGATAGATGTAGATTAGAGTTGGTGGGAACACTTCAAGATAGGTTTATCATATGAAGTTTTTCAATTCTCACTTTTTGATAACCCTAAGTTTTTTAATCTCCAAAATATACTGTATGGGTAGTCTAATAATGGATAAGACATTAACTCATTTGAAAAAGTTGGGGATATAGTAGAGTGATGTTGTGAGTTGTTTCCTTATAGCATTTTATAGTTAGACTACTATTTTGAATGTATCTATTTTGGCATAGAGATGTTTAGATGCATTTTTTAAGACCCTTTGGGCATGTTTAGATGATAGGCAACATACACTTTTGGTTGTTTGCATTTTGCTTAGCATTATAAGTCCCATTCAGGGCAATGCATTTCAACATGCCTAAAACATTAATTATATGTTGTCAGCATTATAAACTTGTCTTGCAATTACATTGGGAGTTGTTTTAGTTTTTGGCAATTCACCATTTTACAGGATGTGACATGAGGGCAGGCAATTTGATATGTTGTAATCACTGTGGCAGTTGTAGATTCACTTACTCATGCCTTTTAGATTAGGCATTTTTGTAGTTTGATTGTGAATCATTTTAATGAAATTATTTATATCTCTTGCTATGATTGGGTTCTATTTTCATGGATGCAGTAGACCAGTTATATGATTTTAGGTGATAGTCGATTTTTAGAGACCAAAGGCCTCTTTTGTAGAGAGGTGTGATCTGGAGTTTATTTTATAAAAAGTTCCCAAATCATGATGAAACTAATTTCATAGTGTAGATATCATCGAGGCCTTTCTGACACTTTTCACGGTTCACAAAATGGACACTGTATGCAAAATATATGGTATGTTGAAGTTCTGATGTAACAGGGAAAAATGTGGTGTCGCAAGATGACATGGCGTAATGTGGACATGCCAAGTGGAAAAATTAGATGGTGACACGTGGCAGTCAATGGGTGTCCAAAAACTTTGGGTTATTTTTGTCTTTGACAATGTGCATGGATAAATACATTGTATTTGCAAGTCTGTAGAAAAATCTCATTGTATTTGCAAAGTCCGTAGATTTGAAATCCCACAAAAAGAGGGATAATTGTTTAAAAAAAATTTGGTTTAACGCTTTGTAATGCCGAGTCATTATCCACATGCCACATCCTAAACATGCCAAGTTTGGGGGAACGTGAGAATAGACATGTTTAGTCTTGCACCCAAGTCTCCCACAAAAAGGGGCATTGACACATTCAAGGAGGCCACTTAGCTATTTTTAGTATGAAATCAGTGCTTCCCCAACAAATGTGGGATAAAGATAAGACTAAAGTGCCAAAAAAGGAGGAGGATGGTTTTGACCTCTTGACCTGCCATCCAAAAGGGATAAGCTTTGAATACTTATGCCATGGACTTCCAAGTCTTTTGAAAGGAGTGAATGTGTATTTCAAGGTAAGCTTCTGGCCGACTGTGTATTGGAGAATATAGACTTGCTTACAATATTTGGTCATTTTAGAGCCTTTAGAGGCCGAACCAAAGCTCAGAGTAAACTAAAAAGTTGTTTATAATTGTAATACACTATATGCAATATATTCATTTTCCCATTTTGGAGAATTGGTGATGCCATTTTGAGCTATATAAGTTACCAAATTTGATTTGGAGAAGCCTCTGCGTGTGATTCAAGAAGGTGAAGGATGTGTTGAGTTAGCCAAGGTCTTTCGAAGGTCTGAAACACTATTTTTGTAGAGAGATATGATCTTTTATTGTTTTTAAGTATTATTTTAGCTTGCAAATTTTAGCAACATTAATGGATCGGTTCGATAAGAACCTGGGGACATAGGAATTCTAAACCCCGTAAACAATTCCTATGTTTTGATCTTTGAATTCAGTTTTACATTTCAATTTTAGTTATTATTCAAATTATAAATTTAGATTTTTAATCAAAATGCAAAATTTAATGAATTGATCATTTACGAGAAATTGGATAAAATTGAGAATTTGAAAAATCTGACGGTTTCAATGGATATTTGATGTGATCTATTAATTAACCTTTATTTCAATTTTGAAACTTGATTTAGATCAGATTTTAATCAGATTTAATCTTTCCAACATCTTATAAGTTGAGAAATTTAAAATCCATACTTTTAAAAATTCACTTAGAGTTTATCAGTGGAGTTTACAGATCAATAACACAATTTGTGTTATTTCCTTCTCTCATTTTGTTTAGGGCACTTTCAGTTCCAAGAATTAGCTTAGGTAACAAGTCTAAAAATAGGTAAAAATTAGAGCTTCAAGGTAGATAGAATGGTTTTTTAAGGAGACCATAAATATTTGAGAAGTTGAGGGAGTATATTAGAGACAAACCTTGAGATTTTTTACAAAAGATTTATGAGAAGTTCTCAGTTCATCATCAAATTGGTCAAGCATGGATCCCAAAAATCATAATGTAGCTGAAGTATAGGAATGATTATATGCCTCCATGCCTAATGGATTGCTTCAAAGGCTACTAGGTTCTTGCATAGTAGGAAAGTGGCCCATAAAGGTCATCATATTATTGACCATTTTCAGTCATCATGGAAGAGTAGTGTCCAAGTTCCATTCAAGGCTTCAATATCACTCACAGGATTCTCAATATTTAGTCAATTAGTCCCAAGACTTAACCAATTCTACATAGTCATTTATAATCCCAAAGGAAAGTTATATGATTATAGCATCTATGTATTGTAGTCTCCCAATAGCTCTATTTTTTCAAAGAAGTAGTTTAACACGTAGTCATTTTAGTTTTTTTTCCTGGTGATAGCTTCAAGTGGTGAAGAGCTTAAATTTGATGGGCCCTAAGTGATGTCTTGATGGTTTCATACTTAATTAGTCATAATGAGACTTAGTTATTTATTTCAAAGGTTTCTTGATGCCACGTGCTAATCTCATAATGGTTCCAAGCCATTTTAAATGCTTTTTAACACCTAGTCAAATTTATTCAAGGTCACTCGATGCCTTGCATCACTCTCTTGGAAGTCCTAAGCCTATTTAAAAGTATTTCAAAATACTTAGTCAATTTTCAAAGTTTCCTAGTGGATATTGACATTAAAAAAATAGTGAGAAAGGGAGATTCTTCCATGTGTCATAATCTTGATGACTTGGTAACCCAAAACTATCCATACAAGTTCAAATCCCTCTATGATAGTAGGTTAGTATGATGATGCCATGTGGAAAAATCTTGTTTCCTTGATTTTTTGAAGATTTTCATACAACCCAAATAATATTTCAGTGCCTTGGGCTGATGGGTGAGTGGGATGATGCCATATGATAAAATTTGATTGTTTCAAAGTCTTGGGGTGGTTTGTGCAAACAAAGGCTCAATCAAGCAAAGGAGGAATGAGAAGGATCTACATGGAAGTGGAATTCTAAGAGTACATAGTGGAAAAAGTACCCAATGAATATTAGATCACCATATGGTAATCAATAGATCCTAAGGAAAGGGAAGGCAAATATGAAGCTTCCAAGGGCCCATTTGGTAGATATATAATGCAGAGCCTAAAATAGTTAAGGAGACAACATGTAAAGGCCATAGACTTTGGCCAGGGCTCAATGGGTTAAAAGAGTGACCCAACCAATTAATAAAAGAGACAATGAATGGAATAAACTTAAATATTGATGACTTGTCTAGTCATCAAAATTGTCAGAGGCTAAATTTCAACCATGCACTCCTTTTGATTTGTAGAATCACGTCACATATCAATTCCTCACTAAGAAATGATTAAATGGGAGGTGTAATTTGATGAAAAACTAAGTAATGACACCCAAAAAAATGTGGCATGCACATTGGGATCAAGCACAAACCATAAAAGACAAATTCAACCTTAAAGAGGTATGGCTCTAACTACACAGGTCATGAGAAGCTGATGATCCCAATGTAATCCTAATTGCCTTTAGATACATAAATATAATTGAGATGTGGTTTAGTTACAAGAATCATGGGCATGCCTTCAATCTATCATATATTTCAATCCACATGCTCAAACATCCTCTTCTAATTATCTTGAATCATTTTAACCACCCCACTAGTGGGTAAGATTAATCAATGACTTATGGGCTTCTCATTACCTATAAAATTTGGGTCTTATATTGTAAAAAGGTTGACATTTTTATCATAGTAATATTGTTAAAATTTACCTTCAATGATCCATTTATCGCTTGAGTCTTTCATTTTAATGAGAATTCGAGTTCACCTCTTTCCTTTCTTCTTGCATTCTATGTGCATATTGTGGTTTTTTTCTCTTTGCCTATGGATAATATTTATCCCTCTCATTATCATCTATTCCCTACCACCTCTATGCATAAATTGGATTTCTCTTTTAGGTCATATACTATATGCATATAAGTCTATGCATATGCCACTTGTGGATCATTTATCATCCCTCTTGGCATCATATTGTGTCCTGCACCTCCATGTGAAATATTCATGCAATTAGAATGCCCATTTTGGAGTTCGTGTGATATTATCTCATCTTCTAAGATTTATAGTGTGTAGGCTTATAGAGGTGATCTATATAGTCTTGGTGTATCAAAATTATTTACCTTTTATAAAACCCCCCTCTCTTTTCCCACAACAAATTTTAGACTTAGGATTAGCTGTAGATTCCCATTTAGCTCGTTTAGGCCTGCATGTTGATCCTAAATCAAATGTATTTAGATTAGAAGGAAGTTTCCATTATACATAAGTTTATCCCAAGGAGTGAAAGTGTACCAAACCTTGGGTTATGATCCCATTGTCTCACTAAACCATATTCCAATTCAATGGGTTCATGGTTTAAGTGATAACAAGGACTATTTCTCTAAAATATTTAGAAGAAGCCCCTAACCAAGATAAATGTCAATATTTTCTTATATGACAATTCAAGACTTTGCACCCTCTAATAAGGACCCAAATGCTTCTAAAAACTGAAAATAGAAATGCAGCTAATGACAATTTGACAGATACCTATGATTCTTTAGTCATATAAAATGTCACTTGAGTGAAATGAGTGATACTTAAGACCACCCATCCCTAGCTTATCCATAGAACTATTTTAGGGCCTCTTTCAAAACTTATCTAATTTTCATGTGGAACTTACACATCCCTAGACATCTCAAAATTATTCCCAAACCCTCCCCTAGGGATCTAGGCCCCTAGTGCCTCATGTTCTGCTACCTAGACACTAACATTGTAATTTGGACACTAGCACCCTGTCCTAGTGTCCCACTTTTAATGCGAATGTCCATTGACTAATTTCAACCCCAATGTATGTATTTTTAATTCTTAAGACACCTAAGGTTGGCCTAGACCTATTTTAAACCTTGCATAAGCACCATATTAGTATAAATATATGACTTTTATCCCTTTATCCACTAGATGGAGATCATATTCAAATACTCATGAATAAACTCAAAAATAGTTGTGAAAATCAAGGTCATTAATCCCTATTCTACCCTAATCATACATATATCCATATACAACATTCCTAAGTTTATATTACTTAGATTTATAGTCTCAATCACACTCAAAAAATTGAATCCATCACTCATACTAGCATTCACTTGCACTTGTACCAAGCACTTAGGCAGGAGAACTACATCAAGATTGATCCCTCCTCAAAGTATTGGTATGTAGGAAACATGCCCATACAAGGGTGTGGATCACACATCCAAAAAATCAAACCCACTAACCCATTTTTCTCATGGTGTCCATTCAAACCCTTACAATCATGAACCTAGGGTTTTTGGAGTAAAACAGAGCTACAAAAAAGTATTGATTACATAGACTTGAAATTTGGACCAGAGTTAGAACAAGGCATGTTTTGTAAAACCTAGAAATCATTTATGGAGATTTTAATTGGGACATTAACATACTACATTAGACATTAGTACACCATGCTACTATTCAAGGAACCACACTACTTTCTAAGAGGAATTCTAACACTTAGATCTTGTTTACAACACTCAGACTAGCTTCTACACTAGTTTTTAGCCCCTAGGTCATCTATCTCAGTCAGTTTATAGCTAAGTACTTATTTATATCATTCATTAATATTTTTAAAAATATTATATTAGGTCAATTCTTAAATAAATCAATGGATTTATTTATTGTATATCTCTCCCATGATTTACTATACTTAGACTCTTTAACAACCTAGTAATTACACTCCATAAAACCTCAAAAGTTAAATCAGATTCCATACACACAATTCAAGCCTTTGTTCCAAGTAATCCCATAGAACCTTCCCTTTCATCACAAATTTCCAACAATTCTCATCCTGGTTCTACATTTTCTCAAGTACATAATTTATATGTCCATTAAACACTTTCCTTAGCAGAGATTCAAAAGCATCTTCCTTGACCTTCACCACAAGATATTGATCCTAATCACCCTACCAAATACTGATATGATCCACACAAATTTTGTTGGTTTCATGTAAGTTGGGGCCATTCTCATGAAACTTATTTCTAACTAAGAAAATTTTCTATGGATCATCTTCTTCGACCTACTTTTGATCATGAATCACTCATACATACATATCAACTAGCTTATGAAGTAGTAATTAAGTCTCATGAAACTAAAACTAAACATGAAGCCCTTAATCAAGTAAATACTCGTTTAGTTATTTGCAAGGATCCCCTTCCTAATAATCAAGATAATTCTTATTAACCTCCCACTACTAATAATATTTAAAGTTATATGGATCCTATAATGAATGATTAGAATGTTGTTAATATGAATAATATGAGGAGATTAGTTTCCTACATCGATCATTATCCAACTTCCAACTACAATAATTTACCAAATTTCTATATTGTTAATGATTATTACCCATCCCATCTTATGCAATTGGGGTAATCAGAACAAATTCAAATAAATTTAACAAACCCACAAGTGTCAAATCCAATGATAAAATTAAACACTAACTCACATACTATTGATATAAATTATACTCCTCCTTTAATTGAGATGCCTCATTCATAAACCCCAAAATCTTTTATCATTGTTACTTATTCCTATCAAACACAAGAACCAACTAATGATTCAACCACATCATCTAAGACAACACAATTAGATACAATCAATCAACCCATTAATGGATACTAAATCAAATACACCTTACCAACATAAATTTCAATGTACTTCCTATACACCCTTAAAAGATTTACTTCAACACTATGCAACTTTATCTAATAAAATTCTAATAGGATATGATAAATGGATCCTATAGCTGAATTTTACCATCTCTCATCTCAAATCCCTTTTGTATAACTCATGAGAATTCCTCATCATCATAATCATCTAATTCAAATTTTATTCAAAATAATATATCTCATCCCCCACATGTGGGGCAAGAAGTTACTTTATTTAGGTCAGAATATAACATTCTTCAATAGTGTGAAGAAATGTGTTTCCACATTGACAAAATGGTATATACTTATCTTTCACTCAAATTCACTATCTCTTCAATGATTCTCGATGAGATATTACTTCGTGTAAATTATTCTCCATTATTAATTAGTGTCCAAATATGAGATACCCAAGTTAAACATACATTAATTGATGAAGGTTCATGCACTTGTGTGGTCTCTCTTTATTTTCATTAAAATACTTGGATATTCTAAATGTAATCTCAAATCTACTCAAAGTACATGTCAAGGATATGATTGAAGATAAATTCCTCCTTTAGGGTGTGCTTGGCTTCCTATCATATTTCTCCCCATCATGATATGTGTTAAATTCATGATATTTAACCTCCCACTTTATTATAACATTTTACTTGGTTGATCTTGGACACAACACATGAAAAAAATAGACTCATTGAAATGCCAATATGTTAAGTTGCCCATAATGATGCTATATACAAGATTTAAGGAGACACCAATCCTTATAATTTTTAACAATTCCAAGCATGAGGTGTTTTTAAAATACCTACCCTCAAACCTTTACCTAGCATACCATTTCATGAATCACAACACTTTAGCTATGTCATCAACTCTACTAGAGGTTATAATGGTCACCCTAAATTACTAGGAAACATACTTTTGATGCCTAAAATTTTCACTTTGGGTTAGACAATAATATATAGGAAGTTTTGTATATGTGGGACCAATTGTGGTCTATAAAGTGACCTCCAATATTTTAAAAGCTAACTCTGCATTCAATTTTGGGGGTGAAAAGGGATAGAAGAAAAAATAGTAAATAACATGAAAGTAAATCTAATCTAAGGTGATGCACCAAAAAGATTTGAAATGTTAATGTAAAATTACATAAAATAGCACAATCCTCTAAACACCATATATCATAAAGGAGATTGAAATCATGAATTAAGATCTACAACATAAACAAAGATCTACACTATAGAAGTAGAAGAAAAGATATAACAGACAGAGATAATTTTAATCCCAAATAACAAATAACACCACATACTTTTCATTATGGATAGGGAATTGAATATATAAGGACACAAAAGGCACATACAAAGCATCCACTAACATCCATGATGCACACCTGCTAAGCTTATAAAATAAAATCTCTAACTGTTAGTATACCCTAGTCTAGTTTAATGGCTATTCAGAGAAAAATAATGCAAAAACAAAATAATCTCCAACTCTTTTTGGAGGGAAAAAACTTCAAATATATGGATGAAGTAATTATTTGAAGATATGATAGCTTAATATTCCATCACTTGCACCCATGATGCTGTTGTAATTAAAAATGATATGAAACTCAATTAGTGAAGTTACTCCCTAGATCCTAGATATGGTGCTACTACTTGTTATGGCCACTATGCTTAAGAGAAGTGGGGTGGTGTCATGTGTCTACTCCTAGAGTTGTCTACTCATGCCTTTTTTAATGGATTGGTCCCCCCAAGCTTTAAAGATCACACTTTATGTGAAGCTCAGTGTTTCAAAATCTTGCTTAGAAGGAGGGACCCACATCTTCATCTAATGGCACTCTCTCAATATCTCATAACTAACACCCTCTTTGGATAAGTGTGGGGATGACACATGTCAAATTAGTGCTTTTCTAAAGGGGTTGAGGGGTTTATGAGCATGATTGAGCATAGGAATTCCATGGTCAAGTTGATGCTTCTCCTAAGAAAGATAGGCATTCACTCACCAAAATGAGTGTAGGGATTATATGTGATGAATCTATGTTTGAATATTATGTTAACTACGTTTTGGCCCCCCCAAGTCCCACTAACCAATGACACTAATTTGAGGCCTCACCAAAATAAAAAACTTTGAGGAGCATGAGGGTAACATGTGTCAAGCTGGTGCTCCTCTTTAGGGGAAATAATATTTCCCCTAGTCGGACGAGCGTGAGGCTGCCATGCGGAGGAAGCAAAAGGAGGCCACAACTTAGAAAAGTTTTGAGAAAGGGGGACCGAAGAAAAAAAGGGATGAAAGGGAAAAATATTGAGAAGTACTAAGGAATTACCATCTATCAAGTGAATCTTAATCTACAGATCAAACTAATCTAAAATAATCAATGTGGATCTATGATCTATAGTTCTTAGAGACTCACAAAGGAGCTTGCCTATGGATATAAGAACCTAAAACTTCTAGTGCTTAGACCAATCAAAGCAAAATTTATAGAAAGAGAGGAAGATGGACACTTAAAATTTTTGAAGGGCCACTTATAAGAGCACCCATTCTTCCTCCTTTAGTTGGGTCTTTTTATTAAGAGCCTCAAAGTCTCTATCCAAGTCAATTATCTCCTTTAAAGAGATATTCCCCAAGCCTTTGACCACCACTAGCATGTAAAACTCTAACTAGGTGAGTGGGTGTAAAATCATCTGCACTTCAAAAGTGTTAGGCGTTTGATTGAGAGCTATGAAGATGGTCTAGTCATTTTGCTTCTACTTAAGTAGTGCCTTGATCTGATCCTCAAGGAGAATTCTATTATCAACCAAGAAAGGAGAGGGGAGTCCTAATTAGACTAATTACTCTATGCATCCTTTCCTTTGTTGGACTACTTGTTCCATGGCATTGAAGAATGCCTTATCTTTTTTTTTCACCTTATTATAGCCCAAAAACTCATTTACCTTTACTGCGACCTACCTTTAATACCCCACTGCTACTGCCTATAGTGTTTTTGGAGAAGCACTATAGAGCTTATGAACTAGGTTCTGTGAGTTTGTGACCTTGAGAGTGATGAAGGTGATCACTTAGTCTAAAGATGAGCTCACCAGTGGATATCATTTACACATCTACAATGAAATCAAGCATCATCTTCAAGATTGCTACTATAACCTTGATCCTTTCCTAGTAAGACTTATACAGTTTCTAAATTAGGGGAAGGATTTATATACCTTGAAGGTGAGTGGTGAGGTCATTTTTCAATCTTTCAATCTTTTGGTCCTTGACCAAGGAGTCTTGTTGCACCAAGTTCTTTAGTTTTTAGAGTGTCCAATTTACATCAAAGAGCTTCTTGCAAACCTTAGCCAACTTTATCTCTATCTCTTGGAGTCTTGTTTCGATGACCATTCACTTGTTAACTTCAACCTAGAAGATTTCCATTGTGATGCAGCCCTAAAGGTTGGTCCTTGCCTAGATAAGGTTAATTTTCTTGGCTTTAGCCTCCGTATTAAGGTGGTCAACCATGGCCTTGACCTTGGAAATTTCTTGCTTGGTTTTATCCAACTAAAAGGATACCTTGATGTAGTTTGTAGTCACAAAATTTTATGTTTCTTCCATAATCATGACCCTATCAGTGGGTTGGGCTTGACTGAGGTTAAGCCCAATGGTTTGGATGGTGTAGTCATTCAACTACATATATTCTTATGGATTAATTACTTGGGTGTCAAATGAGTAACCAGGGAGGGACTACTATCTAGGATCATAGAATGACCACATGTGGGGTTGGCCATCAACCTTGCCCATTTTCCCCTTTTTTTTATCTATCTAGGCTACTCAGGTTGCCCTTGTTACATTCACCTACTCTTGGAATTGATTTGGTTCTTAAATGATTCTCCCACAAAAGTGGATCCTTGTGGTAGCACGAATGGGATGGCTAACTATTGCTATGAAGTGGTGGATCCTGCTCCTATGGAAGCAAGAAAATGAATAGTGAGGGATGAAGGGGAAAAAGGCAGGAGCCTATAGGGTGGAAAGAATGCTGATTGTGAAATGAGTGACAATGAGATGGATGATGAAGGTGGGGGAGTGAGGAATAGAATGAGGGAGGAGATAGGAATGGTAGAAAAGAAGGGGTTAGTCCTAATAATAGGTTGAATGGATGAAGATAAGATTGGGATAAATTTAGTGTTAGGTTGGGTAGTGGAAATTGACACAACCTATAGATGGGTTACTAGGGCTAAAGAAGAGGTTATGGAGGAGCTAGAGTGCTTAATTGGGTAGTAATTGATGTCGTAACTTGTGCTAGAGCTATGGAGGGAAAAAGAGAAGTAGCAAAAGAGGTGGGGGTAGAAAGAAAGGGACCTAAAAAGAGAATCTTATTTTGTGGAGGGGACATTAGTGGGTTAGAAATAGGGACCTCAATCTACTTGAGCTAGGATGATGTAGTCGTGAGGTGCTTAGAGGGCACTTGTTATTATTGTGAGGTTGTAACATATATGAACTTGGGTGGTGGCCATGTTTGAGGGGTTTGGACCACCATGACTTCTAATTATAATAATTCCTTTATTAGAGAGGTGTTTTTTGTCTCCTCTTTTAGGGTATCTTCTTATTCATCATCTTTTGACACCTTGATTTTAGGTATAGACTCCTCTTCTAATGTGTTCTCTTCTAGGTGGGACTCATCCCATAGTTTTTCAAACTTTTCATTTAGGGCATCTTCATACAAACCAACATGTGGTTTTCCAAACTCATATATGTAATTCAATAAGGTAGCCTTCTTC
This sequence comes from Torreya grandis, assembly GCA_037957365.1. Taxonomy (NCBI): domain Eukaryota; kingdom Viridiplantae; phylum Streptophyta; class Pinopsida; order Cupressales; family Taxaceae; genus Torreya; species Torreya grandis. The sequence goes on from JARHVA010000083.1 coordinate 8,342,587, forward strand.
TCTTCACTCCAACCTAAGTCATTCATCCATTGTTTCATCCCCTTTAATAACTTCTTGGTAGGGTTGAATGCTCAGACTTTATCATAAAAAGACTCTCATGGTTTGGGGACATCTTGCAAGATCAAGTTTAGGTCCACATAATTTTGAGGGAGGTCCTTTATGGGTAACTTTATTATTTCTAATAAGGATGAAACTAATGCCCAAGTGCACTGGTAGTCTTTAATCTTATTATATACCCCATTAGGTCTCAATCCCATCAGTCATCTACTATGTCTAGGCCTAGCTCTACTATCTTAGCCATGAGGAGACTTCCCTAGTGCCTTTTCTACACTATGATGCCACCTCTTAAAAAGGGGATGTCATGTAACCTCTTTTTCTTCTTAACTATCCAATAGATGAAGTCCATTGTATCAATTTATCAACCCAAATTAAGGGTTAGGGTCCTATCAGTCAGCATATAAGGGAGCCAAAAATGCTCTCCCACAAACTTGCGTGCTCAGATGAATGAAAATTAGTCCCCCAAAACTAGTCGATTAGGACCTTAGTAGTTTTAAACCATACTTGCTACTCATTCATCATCTAGGGAATAACATCTTGCCCACTAAGATCTATAAGAAATGGAGCCATAAACTACTCTAAGAACTCATTGTAGTCCCCTATGATCGATAGGATGGGGGTCCATATGGCAATTAGGGCTACTATATTAGGGAAAACATCTGTATCCATAGTGTTTAGCTATAGATACTTAGAGTGTAGGTGCATAAAATAAGAAAAATATTGAAATGTACTTATTACCAAGAATTTTTTTAGTTCTAATCTTATGGTGGAGGTAATAGCTTTGGTGAAGTCCATTCTAAATGCTTCCACATTCTCTACCATAGTCATGAGGAAGATTTCACCTAGCTAGAACTCCTTAATGTTGGCATCAATATCCATGCCCAAGATGAATGTTAGTATGGATAGAGTGTCTTTCACATGTTGTGTAGGGAAAGTCAATAGGTGCAAGGGCATAAGAGGCATATCTATGATCTTTTGGTTGAGAAGAGAACTAAGGAATCATGCCTTATCCTTCACTTGGGAATTACAAACTCTTTGGAGGCTCTTGATGCTATAGATAATAGTGTTGGGATCATGTTAGAGTTGGAACATCACCTTGACATTGTCCACGCTAATATTGACCCTTATACATGCATTTATTGTGATTATGCTAATTCTAGAATCATATTTTTTGGCATAGAGTGTGATGATTTTAGGGCAAGGGTGAATTTAGGGAACCATGTGCTATGATAAGGTGCAATCCCATATTTTTCACCCAAAGGAGGTATACTCCTTCTTGCTCATTCGATCAAGATTTCAAGCATAGGTGCCTTCCCTTACATTTTTAGGATTATGGCCTAACTTTGGATTGAATATTTCACCTATAGAGTTAATCACCAAATCCCTATCTTTATAGGGTCCCTTAGTCACCTATATGGTATTTGGTACCTTCTTTTTCACTTGGGTAGGGGCTGAAGCATATGATTTGTTCATGGTGTATGTAGGAGTAGAAGATCCTCTACTATTCAAACCACTGTATCTCTATTTTGAAGGGTGATTCCCACTTCCTAAAGAGGATGTAAAATATTTCATAGTCTAAGAAGATGAAAATTAATTCAAAATATATCTCTCTACTTCTTATAGAAAAGTTGGGTTGATGGTTTTTACTACTTCCTTTCAATTCTTGGGCTTCCTCTTTTGCTTGCTTCAACCGCTTGATGCTCTCTTTAAAATTAAAAACCATCAAGTGTTTTCCTTCAATAAAGAGGTGGTGTATTTATACATTGGTACCACTAGGTAGGTCATCATAAAAAATTCAAAAATGAGCACCCTCATAAATGGTAAGAGTGGCATGCACACTCAAAGGTCAACCTTTTAAAAGATTTGTGATGATTATTATGGGGAATCATGTATAATGGATCATATGATATTAATGATAGGGTAAGTGGGTAGATAACTATCTTTTAGATAATGTTTTTGAAGATGTGGAAAGATCAAGGAGAGGATTCATGGTGATCTGATCAACCACTTATGCCAACAACACTTATTTGGAAAGAAAACAACAAAAAGAAAGGGAAAAAATATGGGAAATAATAACAAGGAAAATAAACGCAATAAAAAGGAAATGAAACTATATAATTATGTACAAGGGATAGTGGGAAGTTAATTTAAGTGCTTTAGGTTGACCCCATTGATAGGGATCTCAAAGGCATTGTCCTCTAAATCTTCTAGTTTGAAAACATTTCCCTATTGATTGCTGATAATGCAAAAAGGTCCTCTCCATATAAAATCAAATTTCATATGCTACCCTAGTTTGTGGCCCACTTATCATACTTGAGGATTAGGTACCCAAGTTTGAATCCTAGGTTTGAATACTTTTTATCAAACCATCACTTTATTTCTTACTATTGGATGATCTTTGTATCACCCACCAATTCCCTTGATTCCTGGAGTTTGAGTAATTTGACAAGTGAAACCTCAATTACTCCATTCTCTTTGATCTCAATAGCCTTCAAGAGATGTTGCATGGGGATTTTTGAAGACACTAGCATCATGGCTTCCTTCCCATATACAAGCTCATATAGAGAAGTTTTTAAGATCTACTTGGGGGTGATACGATCCACTCATAGAGCTATTCTCATGTGTAAGTACTAGTCTCTTTGCTTGTCATTACCCATTCTCTTGATCAGCCAGATCAAGTTCTTATTTGTAGACTCCACCAATTTATTCCCATGTGAGTAGTAATTAGATGAAGTCTTCAGGAAGACACCATTCTAGAATGCAAATTTAGAGATCTTAGATCCGAGGAAGGATTTTATGTTGTCCAAAATGATCATTTTTGGTGAGCCAAATCTAGCCATGAGCTCTTCATAGAAGCTAAAAATTACATTCTCAGTTGCCTCTTTCAATGAGATTGTCTCGATCCACCTGATGAAGTAATTAGTGGCCATCAGTATCCACTTGTGACCCATGCTAGAGACTAGGTTGATCATTCTAATAAAGTATAGGCCCCATTACGTAAAGGGTTCATTGATCACAATTGAATTAAGAGGCATGACCAAGGTTTTCCTCTTCTTAGTGAAGAATTAACATTTTTGGTACCTTTTGATTGCTTGATGATAGTCTATGAACATGGTCAACTAGTAGTACCCTACTCACATGATCTTGGTTGTGGTAGTTTTGGTTGAGAAATGGATGCCTAGGTGGGAAAAATGCATGTCTTATAGAATATTTTCTATTTGGGGCTTGCCAATGCACCTGAGGAGGTCTCTATTTAAATTCCTCTTGAATAGGACTATGTGGACTAGTGTACAACTAGATCCTTGTAATCTGTTAAAACATCTCTTATGTGAGAGGAGACACTGATATACCTACTAGTTTGCATGAAGTAGATATAGTCAATTACCCAAGATTATTTAGCTTTGAACTAGTTCAGTAAGTCTACCTCCAATATGTTTTGATGTTTCATTAGTAGATCTATCTATTGGGCTAAGTACTCATATATTCCTTTTCCTCTAATTACCTTGGTTGGCCTAACTTCTATGTCATATTATAGGATCTTAGTGATCTAGTTGGCCCTTTTCTCTATAATTTCTCCTTTTATGATATACTCATGCACACTAAAATTTTCAATGTACACCATTATCTTGTTACCCACCATAAGGTGAATAAATTTCTTAAGGTCCTTCACAATGTCAAAGGATTGCTTTTCTATTAAATTATATTTAGATTCATACCCATGCAAAGTTCTGAAATAAAATGTGATCGAGTGATATTCTTTGCCCCCATCTTCCTTTTGAGTTAGCATGGCCACAAGGCTATGCTCACTTCCATATACATACATAATGAAATCTTTGAAAAAGTTGAGGTTAACAAGTATAAGCATGATAGATATTGTGATTTTTATTTCTTCAAATTCCATTCTCCCTTCGAGTGTCTATTTAAATTATTGGTCTTTTTTGAGCATTAACGTGATTGGTCTAACCAATCTTATGAATTTTGATATGAACCTACTGATAAAATTGACCTTCTTGAGGAAAGATTAGACTCCCTTCTTGTTTACTAGCAAGGCCAAGTCTCTTATGGATTTTATCCTCTCTAGGTTGATAGTGACCCTAATTTTGGATGCTACTTATCTGAGTATCTTACCCTAAGGGAATCTGAAGATGCATTTCTTAGGGATCAAAGACACCCCAAATTCCTAGCACCTTTGAAAAACCTTCTCCAAATAGTTTAAGTAGTTTTCTTTCTTCTTAGAGAATATGGTGAGGTTATCTAGGTAGATCAAAATAATCTTATTAATAAGAACTTTGAAGGCTACATCCATCACTCATTAGAATGTTGCCTCAGTATTAGGGAGGTCAAAAGGAATCTTTATAGATACAAAGGTTCCCCACTTCTTGATGAAGGTGGGTTTGTGCTTATCATCTTCCTTTACCCACACTTGATTGTACCTAGAGAATCCATATAGAAGTAAAAACATCTCTGTGCCTGCTACCATCTAAAGGATCTATTCCATGGAAGGGAGAGGGTAATGGTCCTTTAAGGATGACTTGTTTAGATCCCAAAAATCCATGAACAATCAAATTTCTTCACTTTTTCTCCATAAAAGGACTAGGTTAGATACCCAAGTCAAATTCTTGATTGAATATATAATCCTTGAATCAAATAGTTTCTTAAGTTCTTCGGCCATCGGGGATTTGATCTTTAGGTTTATCAACCTTTGCTTCTTCCAGACTAGTTTGGTTCCTTTTTCCAAGTCAATGGTATGCTGAATGACCTCCCAGTCATATCCTTTTAAGTAATCATAAGTCTAAGCAATAATCCCTTTATATTTATCATAGAAAGAAACCAATCAGTCTTTATCCCTCTAAAGAACTTCATTTTTGGCTTTCAACTTTCTTTTACCTCTAACATTGAGTTTGTAGTAATTCCCCCTATCTACAATAAACTTATGCTTGTCATTCCTCACATCATTAGATTCAAATAGGTTTTCTAGAGTGATGAGGCCCTTTAGTAGTTTTTTGGTCTTTAGCTACATGATTTGGTCTCCATATGCTTCTTTGATCTTCAACTATAGTTTATCTAAAAGTTCACAAGATTTTTGGAGGAACATTACAATCTGAGCATCACTCTCAAAAAATTGTTAATTTTGGTCATTGTCTAGGACAATGAGCTTCATGATGACCCATATTACCTATTCATTGGTGAACAGATCTATCACTAGGTTAAATTAAGAACCCACTATTACCATTTTATCAATTTTTACATTTATGGACCTTAGAATGATTTGAATATTGAAGGCCTTGAAGAATTCAATTAAGTCCCATATGCAGTGATTGTAAGACCTCATATGCATATTTTATACCATGACCACCCCTCTTACCTATCTTACAACCAATTTAGAGTCACTGAATAGCCTTAAATGCTTGATGCCCATCTATTCGATGGGGTTGAGACCATAGACTAAAGCCTCATATTCTACTTTGTTATTTGTACAGGCAAACTAACAATGAAAATCTCTAAGTATTTCTTCCCCAAAGAGAGATATTAGTTAGATATCAGCTCTAGAGCTAATCTTTCATTTCACACCATTGAAATACTAACTCTAGAGTTGAGACTCATTTTTTTCCCCCTTGCTCTGATCTTCTTGCTTCTTTATGACCTCAAGAATGACCTGGGCTTTGTCATTGATGACTTAGGTTCTAAGACTGGTGGCATCAAAGTTTGAAAATGGGTTATTCTCAATGAACTCATTGATGAGGGCCTCTTCTTCGAAGCTTCTATCATCTACCACCTTTTCTTCTTCATGTATCTCTACATAGTGTGTCTCCATCCTTGAGAAAGAGGTGTGTGTTACCTTGAAGTTCACCCTTAATTCATCCACTATATACTTGGGGTGGAGGGGCTCAGATAACACCTTCAAATTTGAACCATACTTGGTCCTTAGGATTAGATGGGACTAGTCTAATAATAAGTATATGCCAATCTTGGTAGTGAAATATCTTGATAGACATAGCCTGAAGATATGTGGGATGTCTATCATGACAACATCTTATGGTACATTCATGCTTAGGAAAGAGTAAAAATGAGAGGGAGAGCTTGGATGATTTCTAAGGTTTTAACCCTTTTTCCATCTAGCTATATCACCCCCTTATTTAATGGATCATACTTCAATTGTAATGCATCAACTATTTGTTTGGGTATCACCATCTTACTCATGCCTAAATCAATCATGGAGTTTCTAAATAGTTTATTACCCATAATTAAAGTTAGATATAATGGAGAAGGCTTTGATTTTCCTACTCCTTCCTTGGTATTGATGAATATTGAGGGTACTTGAGGTTGCATGCTCATGCTGGTTCCTTTCTCCTTTTCCTTCACATGTTCTATGGGTGATTTATTTTACACAAGTTCCTCATTTTCTTCTAAGGCTTTCCTTAACAAGGTATTCTATTTAAGGATGGACAAGACATCCCAGAGGGAAACATTGGCTGGTGCCTTATTTAGCTACTCCACCATGTTATATGACTTCAAAGGTGGGACCTCAGGGTCTTTTAACTTATTATATACCATCTTGTTGTGACTTTAATAGATTTCAAGTGGGGGATAAGGTATCAAAACGTTTTCAAAGGTTGCCTTGGGCCTTGTGGAGGTTTCAGGGCTCTTGATTGATCTTTTCTTTAACTATGTGTAGTACTCAGATTGCACTTATGGGGGTTTATACATAAGAACTTCATTTTCAAATATTTCATCTTAATCTTTGACCCAAGAGAATAATGTATGTTCTAAAAATATTTCTTCCTCTTTCTCTAGGGACATACCTTGCATTTTCACCATCAAGATAATGTTTTCAACTCTTAGGGACTGGTATGTGAAAGCTAAATCTAGAACATTTACCTGCCACCTTTGTTTGGTGATTTTCTATTATAAGTTACCCCATGGACAATTTTAGGGCCCATGAGGTTTATTACAAGGGAAACACCATGAGTTAGAGTCATCAACCAAGTTATTTTGGCTAGCCACCAGTTCTCTATTCATACTCGATGTTATTATATGCAATGGATTTGGGATTACAACCATCTGATTGGTAGGCTATGTCTTATGATTTAGCACTTAGTTGTTTAGCCCTTGGTAGTTCAAAATTTTCCTCTCTTGGTACTAATTATTATAGTATGGGGGTATCCTTTCTTGGTAGTTGTTTTAAGAGGGATTTGGAGGAGTAACCTATTATCTTTTTATATTTATAATCTCACTAGAGAAGTTCCTTAAAATACTCTTCATATCATTCATCTCAACTAATGAGGGTACAATAGATGTACTCACCTAAGTGGGAGGGTATGCATACATGGAAGGAGGTGGGGCTCCCAAAGTGATAAATATTTCTTTTTGCAAAGGTAATGATATATTAGGGAACATCGATGTTGATGGCTATGGAGGAAGTCTTCCTGCGTCGATCAGGTTATTCTTTGCCCTTACTATGATATCATATGTATTTGGCATTTAAGTGATTGGATCATAACTATAATATCTGAATTGAGTACCTTCAAATAAAATATAATGGCCATGTTCATAGGTGATCAAGCTACCAATATAAATATTTGCTAGGTCTTTTTGAATCTACTGTTAAAATTGGCCATGGCTTCTTGTAGGCCCTTTTTGATGGTTATTAATTGCTAAAAGAGGGAAGATAAGTCTGCCTTTTCATTAAATCACTCAAATAATATATCACCTAGGTCATCCTAGGTAGTAATATAGTTTATTGACAGAGATATATACAGATTAAGTACCTATCCTTTAAAAGAAATAACTAGTAGCCTCAAGGCTACATTTTGAGTGTTGACATAGTAGACGATGCACACATTTGCCACATCTTGGAGGTGCTTATTTTCCATATTTAAATCTTCCCCTGAGAACTTAGGGAGTGTCTTTAATTCATTCTAAGGTAAGGGATCCCATTAGGCTGGGGGTGTTAGTGTGACTAGAGGGCTACTAGTATACCACAACACAAAGTTCCTTGGTGTAGGATACACCATTTATTATTATTGATGTGGTCACTACTGTTGTTATACAACATTATGCCCTAGATATCTTTGGTGGGTAGGGACACCCATAGTATATATAAGTAGATTTGGATGTTTGAAGTCTGTGACCTTGTTATGGGCCAATGACTCATAAACTTGAGCTTCTAGTCTTAAAAACTAGATTAGTCCCACCAAGAGTACCAAAAAAGATTTAAACTATTGATGCCTAAAGTTTTCACTTCAAGTTAGATAATAATATATGGGAAGCTTTATAGACATGAGACAAAATACAGTCTATAAAGCAATCTTCAAGATTTTAGAAGACAACTCTTTGTTCAATTTGGGGGGTGAAAAGGGATAGAAGAAAAAATGATAAAAAATGTGAAAGTAAATGTAATCTAAGGTGATATGTCAAAAATATTTGAAATGTTAACATAAACTTGTATAAAATATCACAAACCTCTAAACATCATATATCATAAAGGATCTTGAAATCATGAATTAAGATCTACAACATAAACAAAGATCTACACTATAGAAGTAGAAGAAAAGAGATACCAAACAGAGATAATTTTAATCCCAAATAACACATAACACCACATCCTCTTCATTATGGATAGGGAACTAAATATAGAAGGTGACATGAGGCACATACAAAACATCCACTAACATCCATGAGGCATACCTGCTAAGGTTGTAGAATAAAAACTCTAACTACTACTATACCCTAGTCTATTATAATGGCTATTTGGAGAAAAATAATGCAAAAACAAAATAATCACTAGCCCTTTCAGGAGGGGAAGAAATTTGGATATATGTGTGAAGTAATTTATTGAAGAGATGTTAACTAGAGATTCCACCACTCACACCTATGTTACCATTGTAACTGACAATGATTTAGAACTCAATGGTGTAGTTACTTCCCAGATCCCAAATATGTTGCAACTAATTCTTCCTATTATGGCCACTATGATTAAGATAAATGGGGTGGTAACACAAGTCTAATCCAAGAGTTATCTACTCATGCCATTTTTATTGGATTTGGTCCCCCTAGACTTAAAATATCAGACTTTAGGTGAAGCTCAAAGTGTTTCAAATTATTTCTTAGGAGGGACCCATGTCTTCATCTAATGGTGCTCTCTCAATCTCTGGCAATAAACACCATTCTTGGATAAGTGTGGGGATGACACACATAAAATTGGTACTTCTTCAGAGGGGTTGAGGGATTTATGAGCATGATTGAGCATAGGAATGCCACATGTTAAGCTAGCACTTCTCCTAAGAATGTTAGGCATTCACTCACCAAAATGAGCATGGGGATGCCATGTGATGAAGTTGCATTTAAAAACTACATTAACTATTCTATGGGGGCTCCCATGTCCCATCAAAAAATGGCACTATTTTTAAGTGTAACCTAAAATAAAAAACTATGAAGAGCGTGGGGATGACTCCTATTGAGTTGGTACTCCTCTTGAAGGGAATGAAGATTTACCCAAGTCAAATGAACTTCAGGATGCCACATGGAGGAAAAAAAAGAGGCCACTACTTAGAATTTTTTTTAGAAAGGTGGACCAAAGAAATAAAGGGCCAAAAGGGGCAACCATTGAGAAGTACTGAGGAATTGCCATCTATTGAGTGAATCTAAAATTATAGATCAAACTGATCTAGAATAATCAACATGGATATATAATCCACACATACCACCTAATATTTTAGATTCAAATAGAACTATATGAGATCAGTTTGAAAATCAAAACTTTTGATCTCTCTCCTCATATAATTATGTAATTACCTCCTTCTCTATGACTTTGATATCATAAAAAACTATTAGATGAAATTTCAATCACTCTAATATAAACTAAATGGTCCATTCACCATGCCTTTTCAACTAATAAAATCATCATCACATGTACTATTAATCTTCACACTCTTGATTATGATGATGGATATTATTTAGATGACCCATTTTTAGTTGGCTTTACTCAGGCTAAAAATGTAGAAATACTTAGATATGAGTCTTCTTTACAACATTTTCTTTATTTTATTCATGTATTTCCTTCTCCTTCTATAGTAACTAATATTATTTCTTCTTATTTTAATGTTCATAGGTCCAAGATGGAGCACACACACAAACACACACACACTACAAATCCAATAATTGTTGATCCTCCTTAGAGTATGCTTCTTGACCATTCGTTGATAGGACCTTACTAGTTTTCTATATACCATAATCCTTATAGCTTACTCCCTCCATATATGTTGTCTACACTATGTTGACCTAAATTGAGCTTAACTCTTGATATGACCTAGCTTAGCCTTGATATTATTCCAACTTCTCATCCTATTGGTGATGGTATACTACCTTTGTATAAGCTTGATCCTCTATCATCATGATCGGTAAATGAGCCATATTATGAGATCCATAGAGTTTCTAGTCATTGAATCAAGTATTTTTATGCACATCACCAACACCAAGCTTTAGGATCTATTTATACTATACGTAATATAAATTCATAGTCCAATCCTAGATGCACTTATTGCTTTCATGGTATAGAATCATTCTTCTACTCAGTACTGATAGCTTCAATAATACATTGATACACTTCACCTAGAGAAGGCACAATCTACAGACAAGATCCTACCTCCTCTTATGATAGTTATAGAATACATCCCTAAATATGGGTGAGATTAATGTCTTTGGCATCATTTTACTACACATCATACAAATAGATGTCAATTAATACAATAAAAATTTCATGATTTTCCATGGCCTACACCTTCACCAGCTCAATTACATACTCTACGACATTCATGGACAAAGGTTTAGCCTTATCCATAGCCCAAATTTATTTGTAGATCTAAATATGTTCATCATAGTTCATCATCAATTCCTTGAATTAAGTATCCCTATAGGAATTTACCCATGACCATCATTCTTCTTCTATCATACCCACTTTTTCAATAGAGACAATGCATCAAAAAGTCTTCACAACTTTTTGTAAATATTGACAAGATTTTGAACAAAGTAAAAGTATAATTACACAAGGATATTGGATGTTATAGATGATGTTTGTCATGAAATTTATTATTACTTATGAACACATCATGGTATTTCATCACATTATTTATTATAGTTTCATATGATTTGGATCTCATTTATGAGCATATATTGATCTTATATTTTAATTTTCACTTATAAATCATGAATTAATTTAAATTTTCATTTATTTTTCACCTATTCCTCTTTATGATGATTTGTCTTTATCTTTTTTATGTCATTTTTTTCAATAAGATAGTTATTATTATGACATACTCTAAATTGATACCCCATCCTATTTTTATCATATGATTAGTTAACAAGTATATTTCTCATTGTATCACTATATCAGATATATTAGATCTCTATTTCCCCCTTATTTTCCCTTTATACTAAGCACACATATGGTTAACTTGAGATTACATACTTGTTTATGGGCAAGCCCAATATTTTGATAAAATCTTTAGGTATTTTGTATCCTATTAAAGCTTATATGTGTTTGTCACTTTTATCACTCATGTTTGGTATGGATGAGGAATAAAAAAATACATAAAAAGTTAAAAACCAAATCATTTAAATAAAAGGCAAGGCAAAAATAAACATTCAAAATTCAAAATCACATCAATTGACATGATTCATATCTTAACACATCTCCTATTTATATTCGTAGCTCAAAATCCATAGTTGGCATCATGATAGAGCTGAGGTCCATTGGGGTGTGATAGGCCAATAGACTAGGATATGAGGTATCAAAAAATATTTATAAGTTATACCTACTTTTTCACATAAGTAGTCAATCTTCATAGTGGACCGATGACTCTATAAGGGGCCATAAAAAATAGGGAACACATTGTGGGAAGGTAGGCCCATTTTACTTTTCTTGTATGTATAAATTCATGAGATGATCTTAGTACTAAACTTATTTGCCTAAAAAGTTTTTAGTTTATTGTGAAAGAATATCTTTTGAATTTGGCATCCAATAAATTATTAGCACCTACCCATTTACTTAGTATGTCTCATACCTACTAAGGTTTATTAAAAATACCTATGTCATGTTTTTTACATTCCTTCATTCATTATAACATTCCCAATATTCCTCCTTGATGAATATTTTTTGTTATCTAATCATACCCCTTTTATTATCCTTTTTGTGAGTCATAATATAAGACCTTGGATAGGACCAGACCTTCCTCACAAACATTCCACTACCATCCTTTACCATTTCCCATTTATCTCATTGGTTCACCCTTTGTGAGTTTTAGTGTAAAATATTGGATAGGATCATGATTTACTTGTAAAGTATACTAAATCTTCATACCATGATTCACTCACAAATTAACTATACTTATTCTCAATGAGTGATTTACACAAATTTACAGGTCTTTTTTACTTGCTATTTTTTTGTCACTTCTTTATGTTTTACATGCTTCCCAACTTCATTTAGTGTGTTTTATATTTTCATTATTATAATACATTTATTTATGTTTTACATGCTTCCCAAGATGATTTAGTATGTTTTAAATTTTATTCCATTATTTTCCTTCATTTATGTTATACATGCTTCCCAAGTTCATTTAGTGGTTTTACATTTTCATTATTATAATCCATTTATCTTCATTTTACATGATTCTCAACATGATTTAATGAATTTTACATTTCATTCCTTTTAGTTATGTTCTACATGCTTTTTCAACTTGATTTAGCATGTTTTAAAAATTTATTTATATTTTGTTGTACACACTTTCCAACATGATTTAGTGTGCTATACATTCTATTTTTGTTCATGAGATCTAATATATTTTACATTTTTATATCATTCTTTTTAACCATGCATTTGTTCATAATTACTAGAAAAGAATTAAAAATACATCATTTATTTTCTCAAAGCATATATAAAACATGCTAAAAAGAAAATACATACATCTATAACATCCATAATTCATAACAACAAATAGATCTATATATATCAATGGATCTAATGTTTGTTACAATACAAAAACATGTTACCAGATGATTTAACTTTTTTGGGATAATGGAGTTTTATTCCTATTTTAGTTAAGGGTCTAGATTAATAAATCAATACAAAATATAACAATAATTATAGTCCTGATTTGTGCAATTATTTATCTTTTTCACCTTTCCAAAAATAACAATAAATAGGAAGAAATATAAATTAGCTAGAAATAGATTGAAATAAATAATACAGAGGCTAAAAATGGCTATGTAAGACTGGGAAGGTGTCATAAACCTAAATCTAGATTTCATTTGGAAAAAGGATAGGAGCACTAAAAAGTGGATGCTTTGGTGTTTGATGTTGTTGTCCATTCCTACCGCTATTATGTAAACTAATCACATAGACTTGAAATGTTTTAGGTAGTCATGATGTGCCTGTGTGAGCCTGCCTATGAAAAATTGAGTGCTAGTTGTTGATGGAACTCACTATGGAGCTGATTTTATCTTCAAACCTTAACCCTTCATCATGATTGATAAAATAATATTTGAGTCACTTGAGAAAGATGGGGGGTTAGTGTGTAAGATGTACTGAATGTGCAATCCACACCTCTTGTGTGGGCCCACTACCTACATACCAATACTGTGAATAGGGATCAAGCTATATGTAGTTATCCCAATTAGTGTGTTTTTTGTAATAGTGTGATGTAGATGCAAATGACAATTTGATAGTATTTGAGGTGGATAGAGACTGGTATGAGGGTTTGAGTATATTTGTAAATGTATTGGGTGACTATATGCAGAGAATAAGGAAGTTTGCCTTAGTGCTTTGTTTTTATTCTTGATTGCTTTGTAAGTTTGGTCACCTCTATGGTGTTGAAGATGTTGTTTCTCCTTTGGGATGTTTAGTTTTGGTAGGAGTCAGCCTTGGTGGAAGTGGTAGAGCCAGTGTTAGTGGTGATATAATCTAAATAGTACCTTGAACTTGTAGTTTATCTAATCTCTACTTTAAAGTTATACATGAGTCTATGTCATGGCCTATGATTCTATGAAAGAGATAATATGGGTGACCACCCTATTATGATAACTTGCTAATAGATTTATGCCATACTATAGGTAGTGTGATTAATCCATGATCAAGTAACATATATAATATAATCTATGGTTAATGTTATGTGCTACCTACCTGAATCTAAATGACTAGCTCTCTATCCATAAAGGTAACCATGTGAAATATATGTGCCAAGTGATCTATCTATGGCCATGAATGTGGATTATATCTTGAGAGTGTAGTGAGATATGTGAAGAGTAATGCAGGATGTGTGATGAGAGCCTAGATTCATCTTGGTACTCTCCTAGGCCAACTGATGTAAAGCTTAATCCACATAAATAGTCATCTATGAGTGTGCATATCGTATCATCATCTAAAGTATCTTAGGAATCTATATCAACATCATGTACATATGGTAACTCAAAATTTAGCACAAGGGGTAACTATGATGTGGGAGTCTCATCAACAATACTAGGAGAAGATAATGGTGCTGCAAGAGTATCTATAACTAGTGAAGTGATTGTGACTGCTTGAAGAGCTATATCCATAGAATCAATTTGGACTACTATTGGTGATTGCATAATTATAGAAGGTGTAAGAACTATGATTAATGGAGTAGCTAAAATTGGTGATGACAGAGTAAGAGATGGATCTAAAATGGGAAGTGGTAACTAATACAAAACTCCACCAACTGTAACAACTTGATTAATGTGAATTTATTTCATGCATTTATAAACTTTAGAAGGTACTGCATGAAGTTTTTAGATCCATGGTCAACCAAAAAACATGTCAAAGACTCATACACTAGGAACAATAGTAAATAGTGTGGCCACATGTGCTATACCAACTTTTAGAGAAAGTATAATCTCACCCAATGAACTCTATATGTGCCCACTAAATCCATTGATAACTATGTCCATCAGGGTGATATCTTGCTCTGCATATCCTAAATGCTGAAGTAATGTCATAGTGCACATGTTCACATTGGATCCATTTTATATGAGAACACTATGGATGGGATGGTGATCAATGTAGGCTTTAATAAAGAGTACTTAGTCAACTATCTCCTACTCTAAAAAAGAGATCAAAGGTCTAGCTAAAAATCTAGAATCATACACACCAATCATGTTACTCAAAATATGTGACTCAATTGAAGGTGCCTGGTGTGTAGCTAGTGGAGGATGTGCATGAAATTCATAGTGAACACCTGATGTTCCCTCTTTCTCTTATTTAGAATGTTATGGGAAATGATCTGAGAAAACTTTTAGAGCCTTATCTTGTGTTTGCTTTGCCTGAGGAGGCTCAACTAGAGTGCCAAGATCAATAAGGTTGTCATCTATCAAGTCCTATATCTTATGTCACAAACTGATGCATTTATTTATTATCTGGCCTAGTTCCATAGGAAATCCACATAATTCATTCTAATCATATCCTCATGGAAGATTCTTTGTTGTATCATCTTCTTGAATAGGAGGGAGAGATATGATATTGCATTGCAATAGCTATTGTAAGACTCTGGCTGGAGATACTGGTAGATTAGTAAAGGCTCATCAAAGAGGTGATAATAAAACCACTCATTGGGGGGGGATATGAAGCCACATTAACTATAGGTTGATTTTGAATTTTACTATCATTAACCTTTACTTTGTATGGGACTTTACTATTACTCTTGTTTGTTGTTTCAGATATAATTATGTATTTGTGTTTGCCCATTGAAAGTATTTTGACTTCCCTTTCCTTTAGTGTATGACATAACTTAGTGAAGTAAGAATTTTTTTTGAACATTATTTACTCATGCAAAGCTGGTAGAAGACTCTGTTTGAAGAGACCTTGTAATTCTTGGTCGGCTATATGGTTAGTCATTTTAGCCAAGATAGTCTTATATCTAAGAACATAATCTATAAGATGTTCATTTAAACTTTATTTCTATTATGCAACTTGGGCATAATAAAACTTATCAGATATGTTAATACTAAAATGAGATAGGAACATGTTAGCTAAATGATTTAAAGCATTGACTGACTAATTTGATAGACTATAAAACCATTTTAGAGCATAATCCTTTAAACTCCATGGAAATAGCTTGGTTAGTAACTAGTCATTTGGCACATAATCCAAGCATGCTAGATGAAAATATCTCAAGTGTGTCTCTAGATCACCCTTGAAATCATATAGAGTGAGCTTGGATTGAACAAAACCTGGTGGTAAGGGTGTAAAAGTAATATGGCATACCAATGGTGTATGAAGTAGAGAAAAAGAGTCCAAAGCCTATGTTGGTCTAGGTCACCTTGATCAATACGTATCACCTTGGATTGAAGAGATTTTATCTCTTGCATAAGGGAAGCCACATTAGGAGGAAAAAATTTACTAATCATAACTGGTGGTGCCACATAAGAAGGTTGGGATGCTATAGGGGTTGTTGAGACATAGTTGTTGTAGACACTAGAAAACTACACACTTACAATTTTTGATGACTAAATGCCTCAGGACCCCCTATAAACCCCCTAAAACTTCTTAACCCTTAACCAATCCCTATTAACCTAATCAAATCACTATTCTCCTATCCACATATTACTATTCAAAAATACTATATAAAATTACTATTCAAAAGTAATATTCACTATCACTATTCATTGTGGGACCCCTATCACTATTCATGATGACATGGCAAGTGACATGGAAGGTGATTTGGGAGGTGATATGGAAAGTGACATGGTGTAGAAGTGAGATGGCTTGATGTGGGACATCATACCCCACTTGGGACCCTTTCCCAAGGTGCTTAATGACCTCATTTAAGCATCACAAGCCCCCCTAGAAATATGGTGAATTTCCCCTCAAGGGGCCATCATTCAAAATGTATTTTTCCTTAACACATGAAAGTGGCCTTCAAAATTAGATACCTACCTCTTTTGTGCTTTGAGAAAGAGAAAAGGCACCCATTTTTGACTTTTTAACCCAAATGGGAGACTCATCAACCCAAATGGGAATCCACACTAACCTCATCTTTGACTCATTCATACACCACATGAAAAATGGTGCCACATTTTATGTGCCATCTATTTAAGTGCCTGGATGAAGACAAGAAAGGGTGTTGAAAAGTCTTTAGCCTCATTTAGACCCATGTGCATGATTCCCATTCAAAACTAGACTCATGTGTAAGGTGGGAGACTCACCAACCCAAATAGAAATCCACACCAGCCTCATATTTGAATCATTCATGCACCACATGGGAAATGACACCATACTTATATTATTCCCTCTTTTGGCATGGTTCTTGACAAAAAATGCTATAAATAACCCTCCTCTCCTTCACCCAAGTTTAAGTTGAAAGTTATTATTTTTTTATTAACATCTTGTTGAAGGTCTCTAGAATGATGTCATCATTTTGGAGGTCATCCACATCTTGAAGGAAAATAATTCAAAGTAATTGTTGACGCAAGAAATTGCACCCAGTGGTAGGAAGTCAAAATCTTACCTTCTCCTCACAACATGGAAACTCCCCTCTCACCTGTGGGACTGGTGAAGCTAGAGGGGAGAGTCTCTAGATAAGGGCTAACTCCCTTTGATGTATCATGTTTGTTTTAGCAAGTGCAAACACATGCATATATATATATATATATATATATATATACACACACACACACACAACTATATAAAAAAAGGGGGGGATGAAAAGGCAAGAAATAGAGATGCAGGAAAACAAACTACTCTAAGGAGGTGATACACCAAAATAAGTTGACCTTCCCACACCCACACTCAGGATCAGACCAAAAAAACGTACATACTCAGACTTGGCAGAAAGACCAGGCTACAAGAAAATGGCAGGGAGGTTCTTATGAAAACACAAGTATAGGGACTCACTAAGATGTTTTGAAATACATACTATAAGTGACTTCCTCTATTCTATACTTCCAAATAGAGCTCTTTTCCTATCAACTACAGAAAATGGTGCCTTGTAGATAACTGGTGTGTTGGTGTTGAACCTGTGAGAGCATCAAAAGATAATGACTGAACACAAATTAACACTCAGGACATACACAGAATATCCATCCAAGAAGAGGTAAAAACTACTTTTATTTAATTTATGTGGAAATTTTAGCAGGGATGTGCCTTGTAAAATTGTGAAAAGATGAAAATGTCAAGTTCGTAATATATATGAGAAACTAGGAAGTCTATTTGGCACTCCCTCTTTACAAGTGGCAATCACATCCCTTCATTAGGAAGAACAAGCCACTCAAAAAATTAATGAGCCATCTACTTTGTCTACTCAAAATATTCCCTTTCAAGGTCAATACATGGTTTATCCACCCATTAAATGTAAAATGGAGAAAACCGGTTGCTTTACTAGCTATTTGCATCCTCTCATGATTAATTCATAGAAACTATTTCACCTGCCAAAGTCACTTCTCAAATGGCACCACTTGGACTAATTACTTGCTCATTCCATGCTTGTCTCCTTGTCTTTTCTTAATTTTGTCTCTATTTGGCTCCTTCGGCCCTTGGGGCAAACATTCAAGCGGGTTACTGCATTCTGGCTCCTAGTTAACACTCTTTCACTTGAAAGCAAATGGCCATTTCATTTCATTAACTTTGATGTCCTTACGGCCATCATGCTTTGAACACCAATGGATATTTCACCTTCTTGAATTTGATGACTTCCCAAATGTCACCACTTTGAAAACCAATGGCTATACTATTCTACTAATTTTGACATCCTCCGAGACGTCCTCAGGTCCATCACTACGTCAGTCGGGTCCATGTGGCTTTGTCTTTTTATGGCTTGTCTTCCTTGCCTTGTATGTTTCTTAGCACAAGTCTCTTTGAAAAAGTCCCTTTTGACTTGGCCAAAAGTCCCCCACAAGGGCACCTACCCTTCGAGGTCCTTTGGTGGGTCCCTTTATTTTCCAGACTGCCTCCCAGGTTCCCTCAGACAAATTGTCTGCGAACAATTTCCTTAGGTCAATTTGCTTTGTGTTTTCCATGGGCTTTTGTCTGCAGACAATTTCCCATGGACAAAAAGTCTACAGAAATTCTCCTGGCCCAACTTGGCTTTGCTTGAAGTGCGCTCGAATTCCTTCAAACTTTTTATCTGAAGGAATTCCTTTAGGTAAAAAGTCTGAAGGAATTTGGGACTGAGTCTAATTTCAAACCAAATTGAACCTTAAATGAATTTAAACCTTACCCAATTTTCCTTTGCAAATGTTGAAGTGCCTGCCCTTTGAAAGGGCATTTTGACTTGAAGACTCCCCTTCAGCCAAGGGCATACCCTTGAACCAAGCCCATTGAACCAAAAATGGTTCAACGGTTCAAGGTTCAATCATTGCACGCTGATGGACTAATGAACCAAAGCTGATAAACTCTTTGCTTTGAACCGAACCCATTGAACCAAACCCATTGAATCAAGAAGGCTCAATGGTTCAATGGTTCAACTATTGAATGCCGATGAACTTCTTTTGCTGATTGAACCGTCTACTTTGAACCAAGAGATCAAACCAAGCCATTGAACCAAAGGCCATTGAACCAAGATCAGTTCAATGGTTCAATCAGTTTAATGGTTCAATCGGTTTAATGGGTCAACCGCTGCACATCGATGCCTTTGAACCAAGCCATTTGAAATTTGCAAAAGCATTGAACCAGTTCATGAACCAAGGCTAATGAATTAATGCAACCTAAAGATGATTGGCATTAAACAGTAGGGGACTAAGGTGACCAAAATTTTGCTTGTGGGCAAAATTGGTCAACAAATTGGTGAATCACAGGGGAAGCATGCCTGCTATGCTTAGAACCCAATTGCCTTATAATCCATTGGGTGTGGAGTCAGATGCAGCTATAACAAAAGTTAGCAATGGCCCCAAAAGATTTGAGAATCAAACACGAAGATTTTTACCCCACACACAAAGGGAAAACACACAAGGCTAAAAAATGCTACTTGTGCAAACTACACTTAGGGAAAATAGGAAAAGAAATTGAAAGCAAACTACTATATACAGCTAACCAGGAATGTTTGCCTCCCTCCTGGATCAAAGGGAAAAATTCTTAAGTCCCCTTCCTAGCGAGAAGACTTATGGTGGCAGGTAAGTAGTTGAAAGAAAATGAGATTTGGTGACTTGCTCCTCTTGCTGGTCACCTGGTTTGGCTAGAATCTGAGTAGATCAGATTCAAACATGTCTCCAACATACATGTACTCTATTTGTCCCTAGAGGCTTATTGAATGCTGGTCCTTCATATTGGTGTCTCCTCACCAAGAAATCAATGGCTGCTGGCTCATCACCATAAGCCCTTTGATCTACACATTCCTTCTACAATATAACATGGTCCAACCTATTTTATTTTGCCTCATTGAAAATCCTGTCAGACTCATCCTCTGCTTCCTCTTGGCCTTCTTGAAGAAGGGTGACTATTGTGATGTCTAAAATGGAATCACAAACTGATTGCTCATCCCATAGAACATCACCTCTCTCTTCAAAACCTTCTTCTTCAAGGTGTTCCTTAGTGTAGTCATTCTCATCATCAAAACAATAAGGAAGTTCATCAAACAAAGGGGAAGAGAGCTCACCATGCATTTGTTCCTCCTCATATTGCTAAAACATTTGCATATGTGCAAGACCTGCATCTTCTCTACTACCAATAAGGTCTTCACAAGAAGCATCAATGATGATTTCTTCTTTGTTGTCACTCATGACAGCGTCTTGAAGAACTATAGCTTGGATTTTTTGCTCCTCACTCGCCTCCTCCATAACAGGTTCTTCCTTGAGAAGAGGTGAAGTGGAGAAAACATGTGGAAGAGGAGGCAGTCCTTGAGCTATAATTGAATGATTCTCCTCCTTCCATTTGATCAACACTTCATCAATATTAGGTATGGCTTGATAACTCTCTTGGAAATGTGTAGGTGGGGTGTGTTCAGACATGGAATGTGCTATTTGGTCTGAGCCGTCCATCACACATTGGCTAAGGAATTTCTCTTTGGATTCCAACTCTACGATTCTCTTGGCCAGATCTTCTTAGAAATGCCTTTCCTAGAGGTCACCAACATTATCATGAGTAGGAGTAGCCTCAACTTCTTCAAGGTTTTGAGAAAAACCTTGCTTTTACTCTTCCATTCTGCCCCATGATTCTACTATTTTCCCCCAATTCAGGATCTCGAAATTGGAATTTTTCTCCTGTGAATAGGCAACAACTTTGTTTTCTCCAAGATCCCTAGGCTCCTTTGCAAGGTTTGGAAGTTTTAACTCTCTTTCAAGAAGCAGCTTCATCTTAGCCTCTAAATCTTCAATTTGTTTGGCTAGGTTGTCTTGAAAGAGTATTTCTTGGAGGTCATTAGCATTATCCTATTTAAATCTTTGAGCCGGTCCCTGGCATTCCTTCCTCCAACTCAGAATCTGTGCATTATGCTGAAGGACTTGGGGAGGTTGAGGAATGCAAGGAAGAGACTGTTGGTGCACTGGAGGAGTCTTTAGAAGAGGGACGTGCTAGCTGGTATTCCCCCAATGGAAAATACACAATCTAAGGAGTTGAGAAGATTCATCTCCATGGGAGGTTGCTCTGATGTCATCTAGTGTTGGAAAGCCAGGCACACAAGATTGAGAGAAATGCATTTGATGAGCTGGAGTGGGTGAGTGCTATCTGATAGAAAGGATTTAGTGCAAAAGAGGGGGTTTTCTTCAGGATAGGAGGGGGCGCACAAGGCTGACTACCTTGAATAGATGGATTTCTCCATTTTTTACCTCCTCCTCCATGGATTGTAAGGCCTGAGCTTACCTAAACAAATGGTCCTCTTTATACATCAGCTCATGTTGATATCTGTACTACTCTTCTAGCTTATTAATCTCCAATTCTAACGCCATCTCCTTTATAGTTGTAGGGCAACTAGGAGAGTTGCTTGAGGGGATTGCATAAATATTTGGAGCCTGATTATATTCACATGAAGGAAAACAAAACCCATAATTCTACGTAAAAGGATTATACATACAAAAAAGATTTCTAAATGGCACCAGGCTGTGCTTAATGAGCAGATTTAACTCAGAGTCACTAGATGCTGAAAATACTTGATTTGCTGTAGCAGGACCAACATCAATCCTGATACCTTACTATGTTGTCAAACAAAGGTCCCACTGGGCATGCCAAAACTGTTGACGTAGGAAATTGCACCCAGTGGCAGGAAGTCAAACTCCTACCTTCTCCTTGCAACATGGAAACTCCCCTCTCACCTATGGGACTGGCAAAGCTAGAGGGGAGAATCTCTAGATAAGGGCTAGCTCCCTTTGATGTATCATGTTTGTTTCAGCAAGTGCAAACATAGGCATATATATATATATATATATATATATATATATATATATATATATAAAGGGGGGATGAAAAGGGAAAAAAGAGAGATGTAAGAAAATAAACTACTCTAAGGAGGTGATACACCAAAATAAGTCGACCTTCCCACACCCACACTCAGGATCAGACAAAAGAAACATACATACACTCAGACTTGGCAGAAAGACCAGGCTACAAGAAAATGGCAGGGAGGTTCTTATGAAAACATAGGAATAGGGACTCACCAATATTTTGTGAAATATATACTATAAGTGACTTCCTCTATCCTATACTTCTAAATAGAGCTCTTCTCCTATTAGCTGTAGAAAATGGTGCCTTGTAGATAACTGGTGTGTTGGTGTTGAACCTGTGAGAGCATCAAAAGACAATGACTGAACACAAATTAACACTCAGGACATACACAAAATATCCATCCAAAAAGTGGTAAAAACTACTTTTATTTGATTCAGGTGGAAATTTTAGCAAGGCTACGCCTTTGTAAAATTGTGAAAAGATGATTACAAATTGACAAGTTCATAATATATATGAGAAACTAGGAAGTCCATTTGCCTCTCCCTCTTTACAAGTGGCAATCGTGTCCCTTCATTGGGAAGAACAAGTCACTCAAAAAATTAATGAGCCATCTGATTTGTCTACTCAAAATCTACCCTTTCAAGGTCAATACACGATTTGTCCACCCATTAAATGTAAAATGGAGAAAACTGGTTGCTTTACTAGCTGTTTGCATCCTCTCATGATCAATTCATAGAAACTGTTTCACCTACCGAAGTCACTTCTAAAATGGTGCCACTTGGACTAATTGCTTGCTCATTCCATGCTTGTCTCCTTGTCTTTTCTCAAATTTGTCTCTATCTAGCTCCTTCAGCCCTTGGGGTGAACATTCAAGTGGGTCGCTGCATTCTGGCTCTTGGTTAACACTCTTTCACTCGAAAGTAAATGACCATTTCATTTGTTAACTTTGACATCCCTGTGGCCATCATGCTTTGAACACCAATGGATATTTCACCTTCTTGAATTTGATGGCTTCCCAAACGTCACTGCTTTGAAAACCAACAGCTATACTATTCTACTAATTTTGACGTCCTTCGGGATGTCCTCGGGTCCATCGCTACATCAGTTGGGTCATGTGGCTTTGTCTTTCTGCGGCTTGTCTTCCTTGCCTTGTATGTTTCTTAGCACAAGTCTCTTTGAAAAAGTCCCTTTTGACTCGATCGAAAGTCCCTCACAAGGGCACCTACCCTTCGGGGTCCTTCAGTGGGTCCCTTTGTTTTTCAGACTGCCTCCCAAGCTCCTGCAGACAAATTATCCATGGACAATTTCCTGGGTCAATTTGCTTTGTGTTTTCCATGGGTTTTTTGTCCACGAACAATTTCCCGTAGACAAAAAGTCTGCAAAAATTCTCTTGGCCTAGCTTGGCTTTGCTTGAAGCACACCCGAATTCCTTCAGACTTTTTGTCCG
This sequence comes from Torreya grandis, assembly GCA_037957365.1. Taxonomy (NCBI): domain Eukaryota; kingdom Viridiplantae; phylum Streptophyta; class Pinopsida; order Cupressales; family Taxaceae; genus Torreya; species Torreya grandis. Next base: position 8,366,469 of record JARHVA010000083.1, read on the forward strand.
AAGGAATTCCTTCGAGCAAAAATTCTAAAGGAATTTGGGACTAAGTCTATTTTCAAACCAAATTGAACCTTAAACTAATTCAAACCTTACCCGATTTTCCTTTGCAAATGTTGAAGTGCCTGTCCTCCAAAAGGGAATTTTGACTTGAAGACTCCCCTTTAGCCAAGGGCATACCCTTGAACCAAGCCCGTTGAACCAAAAATGGTTCAACAGTTCAAGGTTCAATCATTGCGCACCGATGGACTAATGAACCAAGGTCGATAAACTCTTTGCTTTGAACCAAACCTATTGAACCAAGAAGGCTCAACGGTTCAATAGTTTAATTATTGAACACTGATGAAATTATTTTGCCGATTGAACCATCTACTTTGAACCAAGAGATCAAACCAAGCCGTTGAACCAAAGGCCATTGAACTAAGATCAGTTCAACTGTTCAATCAGTTCAATGGTTTAACTGCTGCACGCCGATGCCTTTGAACCAAGCCATTTGAACTTTGTAGAAGCATTGAACCAATTCATGAACCAAGGTCGATGAACTAATGTAACCTGAAGATGATTGGCATTAAACAATAAGGGAGGAAGGTGAAATTTTTTTTTCTTGTGGGTAAAATTGGTCAACAACAATGAAGCTCTACCAAAATTTCCATGGGATTCTTTCATCACATCATCAACAACATTAACCACATCAACAAGCCTCAAGGTAACCTTATTTATTTTCAATTATTTATTTAAGTCCTTTATTTTATTACCTTGACCTTTACCCCTTAATTCACTTTCCATCTTCATTCTTTGACCTCCTTTTCCACCTTTGCCATTGTAATTCCATTTACCTCCTTTGCCCTCTTTGCACCTTTGCCACGTCCACCCTCTTTACCTCCTCATCCTTTTGCTACCCTAGTTTCTTGATATTTTATCCTTTTCAATAATCCATCCCTCTCATTTTATTATCTCAATCAAACCTAACCAAACCATTATTCTTACCCTTATCAAATTTCCAGACCAAAACCATAACCTTGCTTTGACTAATTTTCAGCATTAGTTACTTTATTTAGTCATTATTTTAAAAGCACTTAAATTTCTTGTCTTAATTTAGTTATTTTATGTTATTTAATTATTTTTAATTTAAGTTATTTGATGTTTTAAATGCAAGTATATATTTTTTTAATTCACAAACTTAAGTGTTAAAAGCAAGTGGATTGACAGCCTCCTAGAAAGCTTTCACTTCTAGGATCTAGCTCATGCTAGGCAATCCACCCAACTACTTGTCTAACCAACAAGTTTTGTGGTAGTGTATTCTTATTATAGGTCATTATTCCCTAGCCAAAGAGGAGTTCTCTCAAAATTTGGATTCAGAATGCATGCATTCAATCGGTATTCTCTTACACACCCTTCTTAATTAGTTTATTCTTTTCACACTTAAGAAAAAACAGATACTAGATAGAAACAGTTTGCCCTTGTAGTGTAATTTCTAAGTGGTTGTTTTGTGGTTTGAGATAATTGACCATTGTTTTATTTTTTTTGTTATTATTGTCATATTTTAAGAATCTCATCTTGAAGATCAATCATTTTTATTTAAAATGTCTTGAAGTTCCCTCTTATCAGTTTTGTCAAAGCTGGTATATTGGGCCATTGTTAAAGAAGGAAAATAAAGTGAAAGTGGATTGAATTTTTTGCAATAAGTTGTACTATGTAAAGAAAGTACTAAATAAAGGAAATATAAATTCTTAAAATCAACAAATTAGAATATGCATAAAAAAGATATGAAGCTCACTAACATGTAAGGTAATACCTCAAAAGCATAGGGACCTAGTATATTCAACTTGGGTTTGAAAGAAAATGATTTTTAAAAATTACTATGGTGAATTTTAAAAATTTAATGTGAAATTATGATTTATATATGCAGGGAAAATCAACATAATATTGCTAAAATTAGCAAGGAATTTTTCTTAGGGTTTATAGAGTTTTTGTGTGCAAATGAAGTAAGTCAGGTTCACCAAATGATTTAACTTTTTTAGGAATAATAGAGTTTTATTTATATTTTAGTTAAAGGTTTGGATTAATAAATTAGTACTAAATATAGCACTAATTACATATTGATTTATGAAATTGTTTATCTTTTTCACCTTTCCAAAAATAGAAATAAATAGAAAGAAACATAACTTAGTTGGAAATAGATTGAGACAATTGATAGAAAGACTAAAAATGGCTATGTAGGATTGAGAAATTATCGTAAAACAATATATATATTTCATTTGGTGAAAGGATAGGAGCATTAAAAAGTGGATGCTTTAGTGTTCAACACTGTTATTCATTCCTACCACTATTGTCTAAACTAATCATAAGTACTTAAAACTTTTTGGGTAGTTGCATTGTGCATGTGTGAGCCTGACTGTGAAAATTTGAGTGCTGGTTGTTGATGAAACTCACTATGGATCTGATTTTGTCTTCAAACCCTAACCCTCCATCATGCTTCATAAAATTATAGTTGAGTCACTTGAGAAAGAGGAGGGGGGAGGAGTTAGTGTGTAAGATGAACTGAACATGCAATCCACACCCCTTATGTGGGCATGCTTCCTACATGCCAATACTTTGAAGAGGGATCAAGCCATATGTAGTTCTCCCAACTAGTTTTCTTTGTGCAATAGTGTGATGTGGATGCAAATACCAATTTTATATTATTTGAGGTGGCTAGGGACTGGTATTAGGGTTTGAGTATATTTGTAGTTGTATTGGATGATGGTATGCAGAGAATAAGGAAGTTTGCTTTACTAATTTATTTGTATTCTTGCTTACTTTGTAAGTTTGGTCACCTCTTTCGTAAATGGTCTTTGAGTGGGATTTTATAAGAAAACATTAGTTATGGGTAAGATGTATTCACACTAGGTTGACATAATTGAGGATAAAAACTAGGTGAAAATGACAGTTGGGGTACAAAGTACAAAAGGATAGGAGCACCAAAAATGGGATACTTTGGTGCTCAGTGCTATAATACAAATGGGGTGCTCTTGTCTTACAGGCTTGAGACCTAGGGGAATAGGATTGGCATAGTGAATACTTCCTAGCTAATGTGGAGTTAGGGTTTAGAAGGTTCTAGATGATTGGTAATAAGTAAAAAAGGTGTCAAAATGTTGCAAGAGCATGTAAAAAGGACCTATGGATGGGATGTCATAAGCCACACTCAAACTATCAATTTTGACATTTTATATGACTACACAAGCATAACATAATAATAGCTCTATGACTGTGGTCCACCCTACCTATTTTTTGGATAGGCAACACTACCCATCGATCCTTGAGATTGACCCATTTGAATGGTGAATTGTAGTGACTCTATCCACAAATGTAGGCCCTCTACTTGTCTTTGTATATTGTCCATCTGGTCATGTACACATGCCAATTCTCTATATGTATCTGAATGAGTAGCTTTCTCCTTGACCATTTTATTTCATGCCCATATCTCTCCATCACCCAATCCTAGAGGTAACTATATAATATCTCCTCATTTCTATAGTTTTCATGCTACCTCACTGACCAATTAAAACCAACTAGCATAAGTTAGGGTATAAGGTACATTAAGATCAATATATTATTCATGTCATGATGTAATAACACATTATCCAAAATATCATGGTGTGTCACCTACACTATTATAGACCACCTAAACTCCTCCTTAGAATTATATACAAAACCCAAATTAGATGTATATTAGACACCCCCCCCACACCACACACATGCCAAAATCATATATATATATCTTGATATCCACAACATAATAAACATCAATTACATATATAAACACAAATCAATCACCAACAATAGTCTCTCCATCAATATGCCCACCAAGTACCTCCACTTGGGAATGTCTCTGGGTTGCTAAAAAACTAGGTGGGAGAGCATGAGCACATTGTGGTCCACTATGAATCTGTCACTCCATGGACCAAATTTTTTTAGATTGTGCATAGAATATCCATGTTCAACTTCCTCTACCTATGGCTCCTCCTCCTCCTACTACACTTCCACCTACATCTACACTAATTAATATTTGTATCATCATGGTGTAAGTAGTGGAAAATGCAAATATTCTTATGGCACAAAAATCACCACCTCCACATCCTCCTTCATATCAATATCCACCTCCTCCACCACCACTCTCACCTCTTTCTACTACTTCCATCATCATACTATCCAAGGTCTTGATTGGCTTAGATTAATGATAGACACATTTTCAACCAATCCTACACCTCCACTATCCTATGATCCATAACATGTTGTGACCAATATATAGGTAATATTATAGGTTCTATTTAAGGTGGAAACCCCAACTAACTGGGTAAGTGCATAATAATATGTGGATCTACTCACCATGTATAATGACTAATGATATGAACATGCCATAGTCCTTAAAAAATAGTTGTCTAAGAAGGCAAACTATATACAATACCTACATTATATTTCCACATAATATCTCCTTGAGTGATAGTATATAATGATAGGGCATGAGGTAAAACCCATAGCACATGATCATATCTCCATCTCAAAACATGACATAAATCATCCATAACACGGGTCAACCCCATAGGATGATACCTAGGAAACTTCTTATAAATCCAACTACTCAACAAAATAATGGAGCCCATAACCATCTACCCTTATGAAATAATATTATATAAATTATGCACCAATGACACCTAGATAAATGACCCAGGTCATACATCATACCTTGCTCTAAGATTTAATGATACAAGGTGACCACATATAGTAGCACCTTCTCATTTGACTTGTGATAGATCACATTAACTATCACAAGGTAAATAATAGCCTTCTAGATATTCATAATGGATGAAACATAAACATCAAAGAAACACACTCATAACCCCTCAAAATATCTCTATGAGTCAACCACCCATAAAGATAAGGATCATCTCTCAGGATTTGACTTAGGGGTATCACAAATAATAAGATTACCTACAATACAAAGTCCTTAGATTACATGGACATCTTCCAAGGTGATACCCACCTCAATGGTATCCCCATCCAACACCCTCCTAAAAGTCTTGGTTAACTTCTGTCATGTCTTTAAGAACATGGTGACTAAGTCAACATAGAAAGGAATATGTCACATCTACATAATACCTCTAAATCCCAACATATTCAATCATCCACAATCATTACCTATTAGTCTATCCAACAAATATAATATCCAAACTACATCTACCAAGCACTAGAGTCTCCATCATCTCTATAAAATATCAAACAATAAAGCATGTATTATCCCTCAATATCAAATAATCATAAAATTACATTACAAAAATAAAAAATAGATGTAGTTACATCAAAATTAACTATTTCATTTACCTATTCTATTATTTTCTCAATATTCTCTACTACATTGACCACATAACTAACTATGTCAAACATGAATAATTTTTTAACTAAAGTAGTCATGTATCTATCTATGTAAGCCACTGTTAAGTAATTTAGACTAAATTGGCCACTTGATATGCAATTAGAAAGATAACCCTATGTAGACACTCAAAAACTACCCTATTTTTGATGTTGAACCACCCTTGAACCCTTACCCAACCTTTGGAGCTAGTTAACCACCTAGTGGACTTAGCCCCCTTTTTAATTTACTAACTTAAACATTTTAACCTACTTATTTTTAATTATTTTCACCCATTTTCATCTAGACCCTTGACCATTGATAGTCAGCCTAACGATCGATGGTTTAGCCTAATCATCGATGGTTAGGTCCCCTATCTGTATCAAGTAATTTCTAGATTGAGTGTGAGATTAACTTCACACTCAATTTAACACCTTTCCATTTGGTAATACAAATCAACTTTGTATCACCCAACTTAACATCTTTATCCCTTACCTATTTAGCAACTTCTTCCACTTTATTTCACAACTTTTTCCTATAAATACAAAGTTGTAGGAAGGAGAATGGATATGAGGCAAAAATATATAAGTACATGCTACCAAAATCTTATTATAGGTAACCACCCTTACTAAAATGGTGCCCAAATCATTCTCAGAGGTTGGAGTATCATTACACTAAAAAAATTACTCTAGGTTGTTTTTACCCATTCTCCACTGCTCTTAATAATAGGTATTTTCCTTTATTTTTAGTCCTTTCTTATTTCTTTTCTAAAGTTGAGTATTTTAATTATATTCCTTTAATATTTTATTCCTATCATCTTTATGCCTGTATCAGACCTCTTCTTGACCCAAAAGCCATATTCAAACCTCTGTCTTACCAAATACCCAACCTGTAACTTATTTTCTACACTCTTAGAATTTGATAGGAAAGCATTGATGGTTAGCCCCAACTACTAACATCTACCTTAACCATCAATGGCCATCCATACATCAATGATTACCTTAATTTTCAACCATTACCTTAACCATTGATGGTTACCCTTCTCCACCAAACCAACAACCTTTTACCCATTAACCAAACCTTTGACCAAACTTTATTTTTTTCCTTCTGTCATAGACCAAACTAGACCTGACCTAAACATTACTTTTTAGTAATTAGTATTTACCTTAATGTTAACTCATTAATTTATGCATTTCATTTAAAGAGTATTTATTTTTTTAGATTTATTACTTTCATGTTATGCAACTTTCCCTTCCTTTATTTATATGAAACCTTTTATTAGAAAGGGGATTCATAGCCATCCTAGCAAGATGTTGGTTTCTTGGATATAAGATATTCTAGGCAATCCCCCTATGTTATTATCTAATCAACAATTTTATTTTAGTGATTTCTTACTACAGGTCTTCTTCCCTAGCCAAAGAGGAGCTCTTAATTCATCTAGATATTAACGTGTGTGCACTTTCAACTAGGTACCCTTACACACCCCTTTCTTTTAGTTTTACTTCTACTTTCATAAGCTAGGAAATGAGGAGAAAATTTGAATAAAATATTTTGGCATACCTAGTGGGACCCACCACCTTTCTTTTCTTAGTTAGAATTATATGCTCTCTCTCTCTATTATTTTCTCATCTAAAGAAATCTATTTTTTCTTTTGAGCTTAAAATGAACCCTGCATCCATTGCTTGATTGATTATCTTCTAGCTCACATAACTTAATTAAAAAGTATCATAATTGAATTATAGCTTCACTTTTATATCACACACAAAACCTAAACCACTTTCATAACCAACACATCAAAATATACCTAAGATAAGGCTCGAATGGGATTTCACCATGCAGTGGATAACCTTACCCTACCTGACAATCCCACTTGGAGGTCATTACCAAGGGGAGATCCCACTCCATTCTATGGTAGAGTATAAGCCCTAGATAGATGGTGTATCTTATCTAAGCAACCAGGCTCAACTTCAGGATCATGAAGTGTGGGGAGCAAGCCCCTGGTACCAAGCCATATACCTGGTCCAATACAGATTCTCTTGAGCTCCTAAAGATTACCTAAAACCATCCTTAGCTTTCTTATCTAGTACCCTATTTTCAAGACAAACTACCCTGACACATTTTTAACTAAGGCATAAGCAAAAATGATATAAAATTTATCCTAGGAGCTAATGCACTTAGTGTATGCATTTCTTTCTATAATTTTTTCTTATTTTATTTTTATTTGAGTTGTGAGGAATCAAGCTCATACCATTAACCTTCCATAATTTTGACCTCATTTAACCTCATCTCCATTACCTTATTCAAATGGAGAGCCCTTCTATAACCTTTTATAGAGATCCTAGCTTTGCTAGAATCTCAGACCACAACCCTCTTGCATCCAAGCATTACCTAACATCTCAAGCTAGCTATGTTCCCTACCTTACCTATATTCAACCCAACCCTACCCATCATCCATCAAGCTTCAACCACAATCAACCCCCAAACTATCAACTACCACCTAAACTAATTATGATGTTAATGGACCAGATAAACAAAGTAGAGTTGTCTATTTCTAGTATCCATGACCAATCAAATTTCAACTTCAACCAACCAACAACTTATCAAAAACCCTTTAACCATTATCTTACCCAATCAATAACTTATCAACATATACCACATCCATCACCCCAACCTTGTCAAAACTTGGGCCATCTACCCCGACCCTCATATCAATTACCTCAACCCACCTTATTAACCAACCCACCAACCTAACAACCTATCAACCCCACCTATCAACCAACCTATCAAATTATTAATATAACAAATAAAAAACATACAATCATATCGATCTAACCAAACCAATCAAGCCAACCCACCTCATCAACCTTAATCAACTTATCTATTCAACCCAACAACTATCAACCCAACCCTTATCAACAAATCCTACCTAACTAGTAACCAAACTTGATCAATTTGACCTATTCAACTTACTCACCTTATCAAATTTACCCACCTTATCACCCTTATCAACCTTATCAAAAACAACCAACAACTACCAATCAAACCTATCTAACCTATCAAACCTACCTAACTTATCAAAACTATAAAACCCATCAAATCATCCCACCTCATCAAACCCACCAGCTAGCTCACCAACTCAAGAGCCATTGGTGCACCCTCTTCATAGGCAATACACCTTGATGGGGGAATCGTATGCCTCAATCCTTGATAAATTCTTGGAGGCTACCATCATTGATCTCCCTCCAATCAAACCCATTAATAATTTTCTTCCAAAGCCTATTTGGTTTATAGAGAAAGAATTTTGTGGCTATCATCACAAAAATAGACATGAGATAGATAGATGTGGCTCTTAAAAGATGCTCATCCAAAACCTTATCGATCACAAGGAGGTTTCAAAGGGAATTATCCATATTCCCTCCAACTTAGCCATAAATATCATCAAACAATCAATCATTAAACCTCTTCCTTCACTCATTGTTGAGGAAACCATGGTCCAAACCTTAACCGAACCACTTGTTACCCAAGTCAAACCTTGTCAAATTTCCTTGGAAACCACATTCAAAGAACTAACAAACCAAACTATTCCACTTACCCATGTAGAATCAACCAACCAGCCTTTTCTACTCAACCATGTGGAATCAACCAACCTACCTTTTTCACTTACCAATTTTGTGGAACCTGTTAACCCAACTTTAACAACCATCAACCAAACCAAATCTACCATTAACCTAACCTTACCTATAACCATTCAATCAACCTTACCACACTAACCAAATCAAATAATCAAACTAATCAAACCAAAAAACCAACTCAATCATTTATCTTACCTCTTTTAACCAGTGAAGCCAATTTTTACCTTAAATCAATCAACCATAATCAACATACCTTTTTGCTCAACCATAACTAACCTACCTACAAACCCAAACCAAAATCAACTCATTCAACCTATCAAATCCACCTTAACCTACCTAAATCTAACCCAACTACCTTCCCCTAGCTTTAATGCACTAGAGGAAATTCCTCCCAAACCACCACTTGCAAACTTGACCTACTAACCACTAACCACTAACCAATAACAACTAAAAATCCTTGGGGAAGTGGGTGAAGTCATCTTCATCCCTCCTAAAACCTTCTTACTAACCATCACCTCACCTCAAGATTATTTCTCCTCTTCTAACCATCCATGGAAAAAGCAAACTGGGGGAACTTCCCCTCTTTAAGGATTTGACCATTTATCAACCTAACCCAACTTATCAAATATACACAAGAAATCAAACCCACTTAACCAAACCAACCCTTAAACCTATCAACCAACTTTGACCTCTTGAGGGTTGCCTTTCTCCTTCACCCAACCAAAATTATTGGAGAATCACCTTCTCCCCCCAACAAAACCTATTTAGAGATTACCCTTCTCTACCAACCTATTCATTGGAGATTACCCTTCTCCACCCACTAACTAATTAAATAACTTTAACTTTATATATTCTTGACTACCTTTTACACATTTCTCTTTTTTAACTATCTTCCTTGATTAAAACTGTCACCTAACCAACCTCACCTTTTTGTCAACCCATGCCTTTTCCCCATCTAGCCAAAATTCACAAAGTAACTAAGGGACATCTAATCTTCTAACTGACATTACCCATCCACACAAGCATGGATTTGGGGCATATCGAGCCTAAACCTCTTAAATGCTTGGCATTCATGTCTATTCCTTAGTTAAACCAATTTCCTTATCATTTTGTGTCTAACTTAAGCTCATCCCTTATTTTAAATTGCCTTTATATCCTTATCTTTAAGGACAATAAATTAAAATAGGATCATGTGATTACCCATCACCAACTTTTTCTAATCCTAAGCATGGATACCATGGCTCTACCCATGGCATGATCCTCATGGATACTTTTTGTCTCTAATCAGATGGAATCCCATGGTCGTTGTCACTTAAAAACCACTTTCTCTACCTATCATCAATTTTATTGCACCATATATTTGCCTCCATGAAAGAAAACCTTAGGCCTGTATAGATGGTCCATGTCTCAAATAGAATATAAAAATTTGGGATACCATAATATCACTTGGGTCAACATATTTAATATGCAAACTACTCCCTTGAAGGACAACTGCTCAAAAAAATCAAAAGTGCTTGAACTTAAAATAGACTATTCGCTTAAAGGATAGCTATCAAATATGAATGAACCCAAATTTATACCACTCCATCCAAGGATGGATAAGTCAAATTTGTCAAAATAAATAATTTGAAGCTTCTTACATTGATCAACTTCACTAGCATATTAAAAAAACAATATAAGAACATATACCAAAAAAGCTATCCCAAGAAAACTGTAATTGGTTTTCATCAGTATACTTCCCACATCGATCAATCTACACCTAGAATATGACATGGACTTATCTATCATGGTTCTTAGGCCACCTAAAAAAGAGGTAATCCATCTCCATAAGAAGGTTGCATACCTATCACCCATTATCTACCATCCATTTCTCCTTTTGTCCTCCACAAATCAAGGGATTTGAGCTTACTTAACACCATGCAATAAAGTTACCTTGTTTAACCATCAAACTAAAAACAAAGCAAGAGCATGACAAAGGTTTTCATGTTCATAAATCCACCCATCTTGCCATCATGGTCTTTGTCAATCAGCGTATTTAGCCTCACCCTTATACTTTAATGATTACTTGGGAAGACATGTCTTCTCCCTTTGAGTCTTGAAACCAAATCATCACCTAATCGACCAAACCACCTAAACCAAAATAAATCCATCAAACCTATAAAACCAACCTTATTTACCTTCTCCAAATAAACTAATAACTACCAACTAAACCCATAACTACTAATCACATTCACCCAACCCATCCAATCAAGTTAACATATCAAACCAACCAACCGATGAAGCCACTTAACTTTTTACCTTTGGGAGTCACCTTCTCCCTAAACCTTAGAGGTTACCTTTCTCCTTAATCCTAGCCAACCAAAACAAAAAAAAACCTAACCTTTAGAGGTTACTTTTCTCTAATCACCTCATCTTCCTCTAATCAAACCCATCAAACACTGAATTGAAAGAACTACATTTGGCCTGAAGTTCATGTTGGATCAACTATCCATGGGACTATGTAGGTAGCATCCTCTTGCCTAGCACATCAAGATCCAACTTGTCTATCCCTTACCTAATTAACTTGACCTAGGGAGATGTGTATTCCTCCTTTTGAGCCATTAAAACCACCCACTTACCCTAACCATCAAATCATTAGGGATTACCTTCTCCCATAAACCTTTAACTTGACTAAACCAACCCCACCCTTTTGGAAATTGCCCTTCTCCTACTTTTTCTAACCCTTTGACCATCACCCTACACAAAAAATAACCCATCAACACCAACTTAACTATCATTTTTACCAATCTTAACTCTAGCCTATCTAACCTCATTAACCATTGAGTTATCCACCCCCAACCACCATCTTAAACTACCTTATCAACTTTACCCCAACTAACCTAATCTATCAACCTAACCAACCTTATCAACCTTATATACATTATCAAACCAATAAACATCACCCCACCCTATCAATCTACCAATTCCAACCTATCAAAGCTATCAAACCCATCAACCAATAACAACCAACCAACTTTACCTACCTTATCCAACCTATACAATCAATCTATGTTATCAACTTCATCCAACCTATCAACCAAAATTACCAAACCAAACCCTTACCTACCAATCAAACTTATTACACCTTACTTACCATGATTAAAACACCTATCTACCCAACCATCTATCATCAAACCTTATCCACTCAACCTAACGTATCAAATCTAACTTTACCTATCTTATCAACTCTATCAACCCAAACCAAACCAAGTGGTATACCCAAGTGAGGAAACCCATTTGGATGTTCACCAACCTATTTGGGAGTCACCTTCTCCCTTAATTTTTTAGAGAATACCCTTCTCTACTAATCCACCTAACCATTCGAGCACATCCACCTTGATGTTGGCCATTTTTGACTCAACCTATCACATAGTTTATGATGACCTTGCCTTGGTCCTTTTGATTGTATAAACCAATTTTTCCATGTTGAACATTTGAATTTGCACCACCTCATGCACAACCAAACCATTTGTGTTTTTTTCAAGAGTAATTTCTACCCTAGATACATGAGTAAACATCAACCCTATTTAGAAGACTTGATGAGACTAACCTGATCAGATATGATCAATGTTGGGCATCTGATTACCTTGTCATTTATCCTAGAACCTACCTTATTATTACCAACATGGTAATCTTAGTCTTTATGTGATCTTGGCTATCACACTTAGTTACATTTTGTGTGCATGTTTGCATCTCAAATTCCCAACCTCACCTTTTTGTCCCCCATCTCATGACTTATCAAACTTTGACCCAATTCAATCTTACCTCATTGACTCTTGGTTTGAGAGGGAATACCTCCTCCCATACTTAGGGCAATTAGACATTTTAGAGATGACCTTTCTCCATAGACCTTCACCCAAACTAAAACATGTGATTATTTAATTTTGGAGAAACCCAATTGAATATCACTACCTTACCCTCATAGCACACCTATTCTCTGCAACCCACCCATGAACCATTCAAGAACTAAATTTGGCCTGAAGTTCTTTTTGGATATTATGTCTATGGAACTATGTAGGTAGCGTTCACTTGCCTAGTATATCTAGAGTTAGCTCAGCCATCACCTATCACCCTTGACCAAAAAATCACTCTATTTTTGTTTTGTAGATTATTGACCCAAAGTCACATAACAAAAATGGGTAAAATGTAGACAGAAAAAAACTACCCCATTTTTGATGTTGAAACACCCTTAAACCCTTACCCAACCTTTGGAGCTAGTTAACCACCTAGTAGACTTATCCCCCTTTTTAACGTACTAACTTAACCATTTTAACCTACTTATTTTTAACCATTTTCACCCATTTTCATTGAGACCCTTGACCATCGATAGTCAGCCTAACTAGTGATGGTTAAGCCTAACCATCGATGGTTAGGTCTCTTATTTGTATCAAGTAATTTCCAGATTGAGTGTAAGATTAATTTCACACTCAATTTAGCACCTTTCTATTTGGTGATAAAAATTAGCTTTGTAATTCCCAACTTAACATCTTTATCCCTTACCTATTTAGCAACTTCTTCCACTCCATTTGGCAACTTCTTATTATAAATATAGAGCTACAAGAAGGAGAATGGATTTGAGGTGAAAATCTATAAGTACATGCTACCAAAATATTCTTTTAGGTATCTACCCTTACTGAAGTACTACCCAAATAATTCTCAGAGGTTTGAGTATCATTACACTAGTAAAATTCTTCCAAGTTGTTTCTACCCTTTCTCCATTTCTCTTGATAATAGGTATTTTCCTTTATTTTTAGTCCTTTCTTATTTTTTTAAAAAGTTGAGTACTTTGATCAGATTCCTTTCTTATTCTATTTCTATCATCTTTATACCCATATTAGACCTCTTCTTGACCTAAAACCCTTACTCAAACCTCTGTCTTACCAAATACCCAACTTGTAACTTATTTTTTGCACTCCTAGAATTTAATAGGAAATCATCAATGGTTAGCCCCAACCACCAATGGTTACCTTAACCACTGATGGTTACCCATCCATTGACAGTTACCTTAACCATTGATAGTTACCTTAACTATTGATGGTTACCCTTCTCCACCAAACTAACAACCTTTTACCCATTGACCAAACTTTATTTTCTACCTTTTGTCATAGACCAGACTAGACCTAACCTAAAAATTTATTTTTAATAATTAGTATTTACCTTAATGTTAACTCAGTAGATTATAAATTTCATTTGAAAAGTATTTATTTCATTATATTTATAACTTTCAATTTATGAAACTTTCCCTTCTTTTATTTATACCAAACCTTTTATCAAAATTGGGATTGATAGCCATTCTAACAAGCTGTTGCTTTCTTGGATCTAGCATATGCTAGGCAATCCCCCCACCTTATTGCCTAATCAACAAGTTTATTTTATTGATTTTTTTATTGTAGGTCTTCTTCCCCATCTAAAGAGGAGCTCTCACTTTGCCTAGATATCAATGCACATGCACTTTCAACTAGGTACACTTACACACCCCTTTCTTTTAATTTTATTTCTACTTTCATAAACTAAGAAACAAGGAGAAAAGTTGAGTAAAATACCCTACTGCATTGGACACCCCATATAGAGTTGTCCATTTATCAAACTACATTAGCTACCTCAGCACATTACTAAATCAACCAAGATGTATGAGTTTGACCACCTAGACATAATTAGACTAGATTGACCCCTATATATAGTCAACCAACTAATGACTAACTACATCAACCTGATATAATGCAATCAACCACTCTTAATAACCTACTATTTTTCAACTATGTCAGCCTGACTAAACCCATTCAATTAATGTAGTGTTTTTTCACACATTTGTCATTTAATGCCCTTGGCATTAATGACCTTATCTGATCCCTACCCATTATCTATCTTAATTTTTACTCTACCTTAAAATTTATTGGGGTAATTTTTGCTACACAAATTTATCATAGTACCTACTTGTGCGAATCTACCTATTTTTTCAAATAAAATTGACAAAAAATCAAAATTAAGTATATTCCATACCTGGATCATTCTATCAACAACTACTATGCATCCTCCACCTCATGTTCCTTGCCTTCGTGCCATGGTATCTCTCCTCACTTCTCTAAGTCATACAAAGATCTAGTTTCTTACAATAGTAAATTTACAAATGAATAGTTAAAATCCTTTTTATATTTAAAATTTACTTCTTTAGTTACTAGTTCTTTACCAAAAAATTGTGTTTTACTGATAACTATGTTTCTACGAGCTATTTTCTCAAATTACAAAAAGTTATAAAATATTGAAAACATATAGAAGTTTTCTATGTTTAACCCATATTTTTACAAAAATTTCAAATTTTTAGCTTATATTTCAAGTCTACCTAATGTCCCATACATTAGACAACTCTTCCGTTTGCTTCACTACAACTTATATTCTACAACAACAAGGTAAGTGATTGTATGTATTTTTCAATCCTTTACTTTCATTTATTTTTATGTTTTTTACTAAAATTTATTAGCTCAACATTTCGTATTGATATGTTCTTTATCAAAGCACAATCCTATGTTACAACTATGTGGCATGTGATGAGATTTGATTGGAGTATATGTATACACAAAATATTTTTAAACTTTATCATTTACTGATGCTTTCTCTCTTACAAGAACCCATTGAGTTTTAATCTCTTTGAGTGCATACCTTAAAGGGTACACCAAGAAAGGGGTGGAAAGACCTTTGGTGATTTTTAAGATTGTTGATCCCTATACCATTACCTAAAAGCACTAAAATTTACTTTTATATAAATCTCTAAGTAATTAAAACCCACTTAAACACTCCTCTAATTAATTCACCTTGTGAAATAGCCCTTAACTAAGCACACACCCATTTTTATTCATTTTCTTACTAGGTCAGCCCGATTGATCTTATTAGGAATTGAGCAAACATTATGAAACTTTGTTGACCTAGATAACCTATTTTAAGGCCTAATTGTTATCATGTAAAAATACCTTCAAGGAGCCCATTGGTATAATGTTATCATTCCCATTTGCTAAGCCAATACAAGCCAAAGCTAAATCCAAGCCCAACATTACCAAGGTGACAAGGAGAGGTGGTGTAAGGATATCGATTGACAAAGAATTAATGATCATATAAACAAACACATCAATTCATTACCAACATATAACTCTTGCTATCATGTAAGGTAAACTTGTTTGTTTTTTCTTAATTTGGTAGTTACTTGTATAATTATCTTGCTCTTTGAGTGTCTAGACTAGATGTGTAAGTTTTTATTAGTGTGTTTTGTTTAATTTTATTCATACTAACACCATACTAATCTCCCCTCTTGGATTCCTATTTATCACATAATGGTACACTCAGTGGGACCATACCCTAAAAAGTTATTTAAGCTATTTTTAAGACATTTTACTAAGATTTTTCATGTCAAATTTTGAATAAATCTCCAAAAAAGTGAATAAGTTTGAACTCTTAATTGAGCCATTGGGATTGATGATGATTGTAAAGAATCATGGTCTATCGATAAAATCATGCAAGATTGATAAAATCCAAAATGGTTGTTTGTGTCAAAAACACTATCGAACTAAAAGCCAAAAATGTAATAAAAATTCAATTTTTTCTTATTTTCCTTGGTAATCAACAAAGTATTTTTTATCTATTTAACATTATCTTACAAGGTAGGAATTTTTTTTAGAGTTTTAAAACATTATTTTTCAAGCATTTTTCTATCAAAACATGTTTTTTTTTGGTGTGGTTTTAGAATCGACCACGTTTAACATAATCACATAAAAAATAAAATAAAATCATGCTCGATCACCAGAATCATGCACAATCAAAAGAATCGTCAATGATTCTCTATGTTTTTATTTTTTAGAAAATCTGAGAGTTAAAAATTATGTTTTTTATTAGGATAAATTTTAGGAATATAATATTGGATCAAACACAAATCAATCCCCTAACTTGTTTACATGAAATTAATCTAATAAGAAGAAGTTTGGGTGGGTTTTAATCAACATTTCATTTTTTTCATAATCCAAGTTTTAAAAGGTTAAAAATACATTCACATTTTGTTAAGGTGTTTTAAAATTGACTTATATAATTTGTTTTTAGCATTTTAAAAGATTTTACAATTGCAAACATGGCCAAGGGGCCAAATTTCATTTCACATCTTGTTTAGTGCTTTAAAAAGAACATAAATCTTAGACTAAGTGAACCTAAGAGATTTGTTTTTGTTTATTATTATTTTTTATTAGATTTTTTGTTCTTGAAAACTCGAATTTTCATGTATGTTTTCCCCCATCCCCTTTAGGGAACTCAGGTGACCAAAATAATTTCATTCATTGCCTTGTTGCTTAGTCCAAGCCTATAGAGAATGTCATCTATGTTCTCCCCAAGTTTGAATAACTTAGGTGATTCAAAAAATAACCTTTAAAGTCCTAGTTTCATTTATTTTTTTATGTGCTTGGATTTTGGATAGGATTTTGTCACCTACCCATAAGCTATTTAGGGAAGCATCGACTTGGGATTTCATCTCTTGACATTATTTCAACCCCATTCTAGGGTGGGGTATATAAATTAGGTCACATGATACTACGATTTCTAGGGGAAGAGTGGCTAGCCTATTTGATCATAATAAAAACTTGAGTCAGTTCTAGCTAAACATCAAACTCCACTAAGAAATACACAGATGGAGTTATTATGCAAAGGAATAGACCCTTGTATAATAAGTTAGCCTATATGAACTTAATTAATGTGATTGCATCTCTAGTGTTATCCACACTTGGGACCATCTAGAAATTGTAAAACTTATAGTTTTTAGACAAACCCCACTTGCCATAGAAATATTGTCAATTTAAGGCGAGTAGCCTAAAATTCCATGTCATCGTACGAATTCTTGAGAGAAGAGGGGGCCTAAAAAACCCTACTTTTTCATGTGCATCTAAATTGACTAGATTAACAACTTATTTCCTTTCTAGAAGGAATATTGACTTAATTTGACAATATGAAGTAACCTTGTCAATTTATAGGGATAGAAAGATACACTTAGGTATTTTTATGTCTATTTATTTTAAATAACATTATTTTGAGTCTAAAACTATTTTATTTGTTAAAAACACATCAAAAACAAGTCATGAACCAATCACATGTTTGTACACCACTTTTAGCCTAAAGAGGTGTTATTTTGTCTATTTCATACCATACTTTACCTTAGATATTTTAAAAACCTTTGTGTGTGTGTGTGTCACTTGTTTGAAAGGGGCGTCGTTATGCTACACATTTCATCCTAAAATTTTTATTTAGAGTTTTGAAACAAAGACCATCGTTGAAATTTTGAGCAAGATAACATCATTACGCTACTCATATAATTTCAAACCATTGCCTTGTGTCAAATAGAGTTTGAAACCATGTACATCTTTGGTCTATAATTGGTGTCATTATGCTTCCCATGTGGGTCTAACATGTCATATATTTGAGCAATCTAAGTCTTTTAAACCAAGTTCAAAATTTATCTTGTAAAGTTTAGATTCAAAATTGAGTGGTTTATGCTTATGCTTTGCTTAATTTTGGCTTGGGTGTTTATCTCTCACATTTAAATTTTACAACTTGGACTAATTCCTTGCTTTTTTTTAAGACTACTTTTCCTAGATTTTTCGGAAGTGATATTTTTTGTGTGCTTCACATCTATTTTGTTTCTTATATCTAAGGTCAAAAATCTCTTTTAAAGTATACACTTAAGCATGGTTAGTTACACTTGAGTCTTGCTAATCACTTGGGCTTGAATGCTTTACTCATCATGATTATTTTTGCTTACTTGAGATTGACTTTCCCTAGTAGTTTAGAGCATGTGCCTTGGGTGAGTGTCTTCTACCAAGATCAAGATTGTTTATAATCTATGTGGCTAGATTGAGTCCAAATGTTTCAAATTGTTATATTAATTTGCCTTATAGTTTTTACCTCGACCTAGTTGTTTTAAATTCTATGTTTATGCCATATTTAAAAAGGCCTAGCATTTACCTTTCATTTTTTGACCAGATTATTTCAAAGTTTAGATTTGTGCCTTGTTTCCAAAGACCTAGCATTTACCTTAGTTTTTAGGTTTTATTCATGCCATTTGAGCCTAGTTTTGTGTCATGTTTCCAAAGACCTAACATTTTCCTTAGTTTTTAGGTTTCATCCATGTTATTTTGAGTCTATATTTGTACCTTGTTTCAAAAGACCTAACACTATTTACATTTTAGACCTATATTAGATTTGTTCAAAACACTTTGCCAAAACTAGGATTCAGAACTTACATTTCATTTGACCATTTGTGTGCAAGACATTAGACCTAAGAGATACTTTGAGACAATGCTTACCATTGATGATTTTTGGAAAAATACTCCATTCCTAAGATAAGTTTAAACCATTTATAATAATAGATCGAATACCTATTCCTATACTAATGCTACTTTCAAACCTAGACCTAGTCCCAAACCATTTTCATAGATCAAGATCACCCTCTTTGGGATAATTTCCAAACCTAGCATGATAATTACCATATATCATGATTACCATTATTTTGTCTAATTAACATACCAAGTTTACCCTTTCAATGATAATGGTACCTAATCCCCTACTTATGCTAGTAACCCTCCTTTGGCCTACGCTAGTAACCAAGATCGATAATGCCCAAGGATTAGCATTATAGGCCCTTATCTATTATCCTAAACTAGAAATCAAGATTCATAGTGCCCATTAATTACTATTCTAGGACCTCCTCATTTGACATATGTTAGAAATTAAGCTTCATAATTCCCATTAATTACTGTTCTAATCCCTCATCCTCTAGCATGCATTAATAACCTATTAAGCACAAAATATGCTAAGAGGGGGGTGAATCAATATATTATTTATCATTTACTTAATATAATTTATTTTATTTAACCACTTAATCACACCTTCAAGATATGCAATAAAACTAAAACAATAACATGCACCACATGAGAGAGAGAGAGAGAGAGAGAGAGAGAGAGAGAGAGAGAGAGAGAGAGAGAGAGAGAGAGAGAGAGAGAGAGAGAGAGAGAGAGAGAGAGAGAGAGAGAGAGAGAGAGAGAGAGAGAGAGAGAGAGAGAGAGAGAGAGAGAGAGAGAGAGAGAGAGTACATTTTAACATGGAAACCCAAAGTGAGAAAAACCATGGAGAACAATATTAAGTATATAAATGAGTACCAAATCAAATTACAAAGTTTAAAATCACCAACTTATAGGAGCACCAACCCCTTTTCCAAGCACCAACATAATGAATATTTGTGATCACCAACCCATAAGAGTACCAACCCCTTTCAAAGATTTGTGAGCACCAACCCAAAGGAGTACCAACCCCTCTTATGCATAAAACACAACTATCTCTCAATGTTACTTACTCAAAAAATAACAGAACTCTACAATATTTCCTATTTTTCTCTCCTCTTTTCTTATATAAAAAAATTAAAAAACAATGCACTCTCTTGCATCTTACACATGGCTTCTCAAGCCTTTATTTATAGCTTTTCAAATGAACTTTAACATTCACCCTTTGTGATCCTTCAATCCTCATGGAAAATGGTGCCAAACTTGCATGACCCTTTGTATCCTTGTATATGAAAAGTCACATGGTGACCCTTCATAAGCAAATACATCCTTTCCTCTCTTGTCTTTATCTTCATGACTTTTCATATTTATAAAAGTGTTTTTTCATGGAAAAATACACGATACCCTATTTTGTCTTCACATGGTGACTCTTGGAATTCCTTAAGAAAAGTCTTCATGAGAAAATGCATCCCATTCCTCTTTTGTCTTTACCCCATGACTCTTTGACTTCTCCATGGGCCCTCTTTTGACTTATATGCAACCAAAAATATATTCATTAATATTAAATAAATATTAACACACATTAGCCAAGATATGAATAAAAAACCATTAAATGTAATGGGGCCTTTATCACCAATGCTAGACCTTTGACATCAATGACAATATTTCCAACAATCTCCCTCTTTGTCATTGATGGCAACATTAAACTGAAATTACCACAACCTAAAACTTGTACTGCACATGTCAACCTACACATACTGGCATCTAAAAAACATACAATATCTTCCATTACTATAGCAACTTGGACCTGTACCTATTTCTATTCTTCTCCCCCTTTGACATCAATGGTAAAGGGCCTATCTTGGAGCTAACACTTAGCTCCCCCTCAATTGATGTTGATCTTCAATGGCAAGAAGTAAAAGAAATTACTCCTAACTTCTCCCATAGATACTAAAATGTGTCTTTTAGTAGTGCCTTTATGCAAATATCTACAATCTACTCTATAGTACTGATATATTCCATCTTAACCTATTGATTTGCAACCTGCTCTCTTAAGAAGTGATATTTGATAAGAATATTTTTTGTTCTTGAAATGCATCACTAAATTATTTGAAATATTAATAACACTTGTGTTGTCATAAAAAATATAAATAGTTTCATCATATTTTACCTTGATATATTCCAAAGTTTTCTTCATCTAAAACACTTGAGTATAACACAATATCATTGCAATATATTCTACTTTAGATGTAGAAAGTGATACCAAGTTCTACTTCTTGCCTAGCCATGATACTAAGCTATCACTAAGGAAGAAAGCTCCTCCACTTGTACTCTTTCTATCATCCAAGCAACCTACCCAATTAGAATTTGTTTAAGCAACCAAAGTGAAATCTCTACCTATGGGATACCACAATCTATAATCCAATGTCCCCTTGATATATATAAATATTATCTTCACCAACTAAACATGACTATCTTTTAGAGTTGACTGATATCTTATAACCATACCTACTGCATGCATGGTATCTAGCCTTGGTGCTATCAAATATAAAAGACTACCAATCATAGATCTATAACAGGTGAATCTTCATCCTTGATCACCTTATTTCCTATACTCATTGGTGTGCCAACTAGTGCACAATCCTCAAAACCAATTTTTTTCAACATTTTTTTGGCATATTTACTATGAGATATGAAAATTCCTTTATCTAATTGAAATATTTCCAATCCTAAGAAAATAGATAATTCTCCAAGCATAGACATCTCAAATTATTTTTGCATATGATCAAAAAATTCTTTTGTCATCTTTTCAATGTTTCCTCCAAAAATGATGTCATCAATGTATACCACAACAATCAATTGATGCTCACCTTCTATTTTGATGTAGAGATTACTGTCAAAAAAATCCTCTCTTGAAACCTTGATTCTACAGGTACTTATCAAGTCTTACATACCAAACTCTAGGAGCTTGTTTCAATCCATACAATTCTTTATTCAATATGCATACATGGATACTAATATTTGAGAGAATAAATCCCTCATGCTACTCAATGTAGACCTCTTCTTCTAGATGCCCATTTAGGAAAGAAGATTTAACATCCATCTGAAACACTTTGAAAATTTTAAACATTACATATGCAAGAAACATTTTAATAGCCTCTAGACTTTCCACTAGTGCAAAAGTTTCTTCAAAATCTATTCCCTCAATCTGAGCATATCCTCTACATACTAATCTTGCTTCATTCCTAGTTACTTCTCCATTTTCATTCAACTTGTTTATATAAACCCATTTTGTTCCTATCACATTGTGATCTTTTGGTCTGGGAACTAATTCCCAAGTATTATTTTTTTCTATCTAATTTAATTCTTCATCCATTGGCTTAATCCATGCTTATCATGTCTAGCTTCTAAAAAAGTTCTAGGCTAAATTTTGGATAACAAAGAGAAATTAACTTGCTGAGATTCACTTACCATTATTATTTTGATGTGAATTCCTTCATTTATGTCCCTGATGATGTCACTTTCATTATGATTTCTATGGACATATTTGGATGAGGTTTCAGTGTCCTTTTTTTCTTTCATCTCATCTTCATCTGATTCTTCAAAATCTTTCTCTTCAATGATTGTAGGAATGTCTATTGGATCACTGATTCTTTATGCTCCATCTTCTTCTATCCTAACACTTGCACTTTCAACTATTTTTTGGTTCTTTTATTATAACATTTATAAGCTTTAATTTTGTAAGAATAACTAATGAATATACCTTCATCTGCTCTAGATTCAAACTTACCTAGTTTTTCATCAATTCTCTTTATGAAGCATCTGTTATCGAAAAATCTAAAATAAATAACTATGGCTAGTTTATCTTTTCATAGCTCATAAGGAGTCTTGTAACTATTGACTCTCAATAATGCTCTATTTTGAATATACACTACTGCACCAACTACATCTCTCTAATATTTATCTAGTATCTTAAATTCATTTATCATTATCCTTACCATATCTTGAACTATTCTATTTCTCCGTTCAACTACTCTTTTTTACTATGGAGTTCTGACTGATGAATAATGTCTCTTTATTCCATAGTCTTCACAAAACTCAATAAACTGGTCTAACATTAATTCTCCTCCTCGATCTGATCTTAGGCACTTAATCTTTAAACTAGTTTCATTCTCAACTAATACTTTGAATGCTTTGAAATGTTTAAAAGCTTTTGATTTTTTCTTTAATAACATTACCCAAGTCATACATAAAAAATCATCAATAATAAACATGAAATATTTCTCACCTTGAGTGCTTTGAGTTCTCATAGGTCCACACAAATCAGTGTGAACAAACTCTAACATCTAAGTGGTCGAGTATTCTTTTGGTTTGAACCACCTTATGGCCTTGTTCCCATGCTGACAAAATTTAAAAAGCATGTTGGATGGATTTGTAATCATTGGAAGATTTATGACTTCTTACTTCTTGTTGATATTGACTAAATTGTCAAAATTTATGTGTCCAATTCTCCTGTGCCATAGCCAACTTTATTCAATCTGACTCAAACAATATCTTTGACCTTTGATGTCTAATAACATATACAAATTATTTCCTATTCTCTGAGCATTTACAACCAACACATCTGAATCTTTTCTTTTGATTTCAAAACCTTTTGCATAGAACTTTAGTGTGTGCCCCTGATCACACATTTGACTTACACTCAAAAGATTATGCTTAAGACCTTTTACATACAGTACATTTTCAGTTTTAGTTCTACCATTATCCAAACTTAGTGTATCTTTTTTTGACACTTTTGACATTAGTATTATCTCCAAATTTCACTATGCCATCATTGATATTATTCAAGGTTATAAACTTGCTCTTGTCTCCTATCATGTGCCTTAAACATCCACTATCAATGAACCATAGCTTTTCTTCATTTCTTGCATGCAAAGATGTCTAGACCAACATAGACTTTTTAGGTTGTTTCTTCTACCATGAACCTATCTAAACTTTATTCTTGATGAATGGAACCTTGAAAATCTAATCCTTCTTGACTGAATTGAACATGATTCTAAATTACTAAGATATGTGTATGAAGTTATTGCACTTGTAACATATTGTGGCCTCTTCATTAAACCCTGATAAAGGAGCAAAAGAGTTGTGGCTTTTGCTTGACTCTGCATGAGTTTCCTTCTCCTTATTTATAAAATTGTTAGCCTTTTTTTGACATTATATTTTTTTATGACCATATACATTACAATAAAAATAGTAACCATAAAAATAGGACCTATTTGTGTATCTCTGACTTGATTGCCTTTTGTAGCTCTGTTCCTTCCAGCCTTCTTTGTTTGAGATGTCCTTTGTATTCTTAAATTTTTCCCTTTTTATTTCTTATTTTGTAAGAGCTTTAACATATCTCTTTCCTTTTTCTATGTTAACTTTGTCTGTGAAAGTAGTGGTCTCCTCTTTTTCCTTTTCAAATCTAATACCTGTCTTATCTAACATTGATCTTTAACTTTTTGTAGACACCAATATTGTGTCGACCCCCCCTTGGTCCCCTTCTAGACACTTACACATCTTATTAATTTAAAATAAATTACTTATTTTAAATTAATGACATCACCTAGGACACCTCATCTGGGACACCTCACCTTGGACACCTTACCCTAAGACCATTTCCTACCCTATGAGTTACCCTGAGACTACGTCATCTAAAATCCTAACCACTTAAGACCTATTCTCACTCCATTCCAACTGCCTAACTAACACTCATGCCTAATAAACCTATCCTTTGACTCATTCTCCAATGGAAAATGCACTTGGCGGATGGAGGAATGGGAAAAGGGCTAAAAATAGCCCTTTTACCCATTTTTTAGCTGCCGATGTCGGTCAACTATTGGCCGACACCGGTGAGATCACCGATGTCAGTTTCTTAAACCGAGTTCTAACCTTAAGCTAGTCTAATCACTGACCCCAAATTCTTCTAGCCCAAGACTCTTTGACATCAATGCACACACTCTGAGACCAAGCATCAAACTTTGACTTTCAATCTCCTAGGTACAAAAACTTTGCATAAGTCACTCCAGATTGGATAGGAACATTGCACGAGGACCTCGACATCAACCACAAGCAGAGCTAAGTATTCTTCTATCTTATTTTAGTAATTTAGAATACATTAATAATTAGTTTCTATTTACTATTTCTAAATACTATCAACCAGACCTGACTTCTTCCTGGAGAGGTTGAAAAGCCTTCCCCATATCTTTATCCTCTTCTCATACCTATCCCCAACCTTTGCCCTTTCTCAGACCATATTCATTGCCTTGCAACCCTGCATAAGCTTTTAAGCTTCCAAACTCTTTTGTCGATCACAGACATAACTTTGAAACCCGTCCAAGGCCCATTGCCCCTACCGACATCGGTAGAATAACTGACGTTGGTATCATTGACCAACCGACCTCGGCAAGACTACTGACATCGGCGATTGTGTCAGACTGATTGTAGAGAATAGGTATGTGTTATCTTTATTTCTCTTTCTTAGTCTTTCACCATTTTCTTTTATACAACACTCTTTTTCATAAATAGTGGACTGTCATCCCTTAAGGAAGTTTTTACACTTTTGGGACCGAGCATATAGCTTGGTAGTCCACCATATCTTTGTCTAACATTTTCTTTGTTTGAGTTTATTTCTCTCTATAGGTGTCTTCCTCCATAGCCAAAGAGGAGCTCCTACATTGCTTGGATATGGTGCACAACTTAATCTAGGTAATGTACAGACCCTTGACCATTTACCTTTAGTTTCTTCTTTCTTCTGAATATAAATAGCAAAAATGTGGAGAAACATTCTGGCACACCCGATGGGACCCCTAGAGTTTTCCTTGGGTTCATTCTTCTAAAAGCAAACTTTCATATAGTTGCATTAGGGAAATATTCTCTTCTTGCATCCTTTTCTTCTTTTATTTCGAAAAGAAACCATTAGCACAAGTTAAAAAGAACCTCTTTCTTTTTCTTCTTGTCACCTCTTTCCTGCATTTTAGAGTAGTGAAAATTCATACTCTTAACCTTTTATCCACTTGTTTGCATTTGAACAAAACATTTCAATTTGGGTTAAAAACACTATTGCATTTCATTCTTGCTTGAATGCATATTTATCCCTCTCACTTAGTAATTAAAATGCATTATGAATAAATTGTAGTGCACATATGTTACACAACCAGACCACAAACACATCAAATTAAACATTTAAACATACTTGAGACAAGGCTTGTCTAGGATTTCATCACCTAGCGGATACCTTACCCTTCCTGGCGATCCTACTTGGACTTCACTACCAAGAGGAGGACCCACTCTATTCTTTGGCAGAGTATAAACTATAGGCAAAGTATATATTGGCTAAGCGGCCCAGCTCAGCTCTGGGTTCGTGAAGTGAAGGGAGCAAGCCCCTAACACCAGGCTGCATACGGAACCTAACATAGATTTTTGAGCACCAAAACATAACCTGAAACCAACCATAGACTTCCTCTTTAGGACCCATTCTAAAAGCCCGATTCCCAAACATATTCTTCTAAAGCATAAGCCACCACGACTCTAAAATTTATTTTTAGGAATTTAATGTTTAGAGGTTGCTTGCCATCATCTATTTTACTATTTTTATCTAATTTTTTGAGCTAGTAAGGTCACATCATTCTGAGACCAAAACAACTCAGAACTCCTCTTTCTTCTAAAAAATTATCAAATTTTTGTGTTTCTAGAATTACATAGAAACCGGCATCAATTTTTTTATCGGTGTCGGCAACCCATTCTCACTGACATCAGTTATATCACTGACCTCGGCAACATATTTCACTGACATCAGTTTTTCCACTGACGTCGATCACTGTCAACAAATTTTCTTTCCAAACAACAAGCTTAAAACTTGACTTTTTTGCTGTTAAACACAATTTTGGATTTTTTGAAACTAAAACACATAGTTTTTGGAACCTAAATCCCCTTTTGGCCTTGAATGGTTTTGACACGTAGTCAAGCCAAATCTCTTGTTGACCATGCAAGGCAACAACCACTTCCACCTTCGCCTTTCATACCAAGTCCTCTAATGGAGCATACTTCAGACACTAAAAATACTCCTATCCAACCTACCCCCAATCAACCTCTTATTATTCCTGAAGGGGATTAAGACTTTGAGAGATTCCTTGACCTCAATGTCTAAGCTCTCCAACACTATCTCCCAAGAAGCCAAATGTGAGACACTTCAGGTAATCCCATTTATGGGATGCCAACTTCCTTAGTTGAAACAATGATAATATCAACAACCTCCATTACTCAACCCATGGTCACTTAGGCCATAGCTTCAACCAGTAACCCAACCATGGCCAATATTCAAGATTTGGCCTCTCCTTCTATTTTTGGACCTACCTCCATCGGGGTTTTTGTACCCCCTCAACCACAAATAATTCAACTAAGTTCAACACCTTTTTAGAACTTGATTGTCTCTACCCTACCCACTCTTGTGCCCATAAATACAAGAGTGACCACCTATCCTTTTACTAATATCACCACCATTCAACCACCTTTGGTGGCACCTAGTCAAGTTGTGCCCTCCAACTTCATGGCACAAGCCCCCTTGGCCTCAACATCAGTCCCTATGACGAACTATCAATATATTGCACCCATACAAACATAACCAAGTATGACATACGCCCCTCCCAATGCCTTCCAAGTACCTTACAACCTAGGGGGTGCCCCTCCTGCCAATCCATCAACCAATCTAATTAAGATGCTGATGGATAAGATGTCCAACCTTGAGATGTCCATTTCCAGTTCAAGTAATGTTCTTTCATACGAAAAAATATGCAACAAACCCATCCACCCTTTAGTCCCTATTAGACCATACCCTAGTCAGTGGGAACTCCCAAAATTTACTCACTTTTAGAGTAAAGAGGACCCACAACAACATTTGAGAGCATTTAGACATTCTTGCTACCTTATAGCACACGATTATGCGTTACTACTTCACACATTTCTCATGTCATTTTTTGGTGCCGCCCTTGATTTGTATAGTTCTATTACCAGTCACTCTCTCTTTACCTTCACACAACTAGCTCAATTATTTCTTGACCACTTTTCAATCAACATCACTAAAAAAGTTTCCATCATAGACCTATATTCTATTAGACAGTTCGACGATGAATCAATCACTGACTTCGTTGCCTGTTGGAGAGGTTTAGTCAACCAACTCTCCTTTTCTTTACCTTAACCTAAGCTCATTGAGATCTTTTCAAGAGCATGTGCCAAGCACATCTCATCTACTTTGTAGGTTCAAACATTCTGCACATTTAATGAAGCTTTCACCATGGCCAAAAAGCTTGAATTCCACACGGTCAAAGAAGATAAGGTCAAACTGCATAGTAAAAATACTAACACAAAATCCAATGACCCTTCTTCCAAATCTTCTTCTTCCCATTCCAAGTCCAAGGGATTGGCAAATGTTGTGGTACTTAGATCATCATCTTCTACCACAATGAATCAATCTAAACCTTCCACATCACAAAGCATTACAAGACAATTCTAATAACAGTATATACAGCATCAATACACTCCAATAGGAGAATCATACGCTTCTGTATTGGAAAAACTAGTGAAGTAGGGAGTCCTCAATTTCCCTCAAATCTGACCACCCCAATTTAACCCCTCACAAGCCACCCCTGCATGGTATAGAGAAAATGACTTTTGTAACTATCACCGTGTCAAAGGTCATGACACGACCACTTGTAAAACCTTTAAAAATGTTGTATGTTCGACAAGGGGGACCTTGTTTTGGATAACCCTAATGTGTCAGCTAACCAAAACATAGACATCCTTAGGCAACCATTCCCTAGTCATCCTCCTAGTCAAAATAATGTTTAGACCATGGCTGATGACCTTTAAGAGTGAAATATATGCATGGTCAACATGGTCTTTCCTTTTATTCCTAACCAACCTCTCCCACAATCTGAAGAGGTTAATCAACCCATCTCTACACCATGGGTAGAAGAGCCTATTCTACCCATATCACCCCCATAACATCAAACACCTCATCTACCCACTCTTCTACCTCGTGAGGAACTCGTATTACCTATTCCTCTTGCCCCCACCTTGCCTCTTATATTACCATTGGAAATAGTTACCATTCATACCTCAAGTCCTCATGTAGAAGAGGCCATTATCCCTCTACTTCACCCTTTAGAAGAACCTTCTTCTCCTATTTGTCCTTCACTGATGGAAGATAGTCCTCCATCCACCCCCCTTTTACATGCAGGAGAGTCTACTTTGACCTCTCCTATATTAGAGGATGCTTTGACGGTACCAACGCTGGTAGCCTCACCCTCATCCTTCTTGTTACCAATGGAGGATCATACTTTTCCCACTCCTCGACCACAAGTGGAAGCCATGATCATCCCTGTGCTCTATCCTCTTGAAGAGCCACATTCTCCAATCCATTCTCCATTGAGAGAAAAACTCGTGGCCTCACCCACTTCGGTTGAAGAAGATTAGGTGATGGTTTTCTATCGCCTTTGACCTGAGATCACTGCGTCTAACACATTTTCACTCTTGCAATCACCTAAATCCTCTAAAAGACTGACTACAAGACCTTGCGTGATGTCACCTAAACCCTTCTCTCGATTGGCAAAAAACTTAGGATTTCTCCATTTGAGGAACTTAAAACATGAGGCATTATGGGAGTGACTTAAGTCTCCTTATCTTACACATCCCACTTCATCTTACACTACCAAGCCTTTTACGACTACTCACCCCAAAATCTCTAACAAGAATCAGGCTTCTACTTCCATATCTTTAGAAGCTCGACCTTCTATATCCGAACATAAACCCTCACAGGTGTCCACCATGCCAAAATAGATTAAATCTCTCAGTGTTCATCTTGCATCAAACCTCACTCACCCACAAGTGAAGGTAGACTTGAACCTCACCCCACACAATAGTAGTTCTCGCACTAAACTAAAGAAGACTGCTAAACCACATTGGATAATTCCTCCCCTACCTTCACCATTACCCTCTATCTTGGGTCCACATCCATCTACTTTAATAGGAGTGCTCCCTACTCCAACACCTTACAAAAACAAATCACCTTCATTACTCCCTCTACCCATAAAACATATATTTCCTCCAAAAAATCCAACACCTCTCACTAAGAAAGTGCCATCTACGCATGTGGTCACACCACCAAACAAAAATATGGTACGAAAAACTCCTCCAACAACTCCTAAATAGAAGTTGTCAACCCCTAATGCAATAAAATGCACAGACCCATTAGCAGATTCCTATGCTTTGTTGTTATGCCAATTATTGCAGTCTTCTAGCATCATTCTCCTACCAATTAAGCCATACCAACCTCTCAAACCAAAACCATCTTGGTTCGATGACACTCAAATCTATGCGTATCATCGTACACTTGGGCATGATACTAAAAAGTGTTATGCTCTTAAGGTTGTCATTCATCAACACATGAAAAAATGCACCCTTCTCATTAAGTACCCCTTTGACAAACTATTGACATCATCCCATGCCTCCCAAACCTCCTCACCTTCACACTCATCAACTCTCAAATCAAAACCATCTTGGTTTGATGACACTAAATTTTATGCATATCATCACACACCTAGACATGATACTGAGCATTGCTGCGCTCTTAAGGTTGTCATTCATCAACACTTGAAAAAGGACACCCCTTTCATCAAGGATCCTCTTGACCACCCTTTCAACAAACCACTGACACCATCCCATGCCTCCCAAACATCCTCACCTAAATCGAGATCTCAACGCAAAATTATGGTCCCTCTACCACCTTCTCCTCCTTTATTTGAAATCAACACTATCAATGTGGCCACCAAGTCACAAACCAAGAAGGATAAAGGAAAAGAGAAGGTTTCTATCCCTTGGACATATCCATTCATCAAGCCTCTCAACCACCAAAACCCAAGATTCCTATCTTGGGCACATCTCAACCAACATCTTCAGAGGCAATTCGTGACTCCATGGTGAAATAACTTCACCAAACCCCTATGAAGACATCTTTGTATGACCTAATTCAAAGCTTTCCACAACATTTCCAAGCCTTGATTAAAGCTTTACAAGTAGTGAAGGTCCAACCTGAAGACCCCCTACCATTGGCTGCTCTAATCAAATCATTACCTACTGTTGCCTCCATCACCTTCAGTGATTCTAAGATTCTTGCCTCTAACCTAAAAGATCAGGATCTCATCCTTTCAAACTAAGTCTATCAGGGAAAAGCTTTGTAGGATGCATCCTTGCATCACACTCCTTATTAAAGAGGAGCTTCATCATCTTCTCTCCATCTCATTTATCCAACCCATTGATTATCTGTAATGGGTGTCAAACATTGTCCCTATCACAAAAGCAACTGGGGGAATTTGACTTTGTACTAACTATTATGACCTCAACCAAGCATCGACCAAGTGTCAACCAACTTCACATCTAACATCGACCAAAACATGCGTACAACCAAAATCTAAAAGAGTAAGATTTCAAAATCAGAGATCTCATCCTTAAAGAAAACCAACACGTGACCAATATGGAAAGAAGCAAATGAGGAAAGTTTGCTCCTAATTGTCTCAGACCTTACATAATAATGCACAAGTATGGATCAAGGACTTATCCTCTATCTTCTCTCGAAGGCTGACTAGAACCTGAGCCCCTTAATGCCTTACATCTACGACCATTCTACTATTAATCAAGTAATCATTCACTTGATGTTTAACTTGAGCTCGTCCCTTGAGCAACCCCTGTCATCCTCATTCCTATTCCTTTCAACCCTTTTCCCCTATAATAATTAGTTAACCCTTTTTCAAGCATTTATGCTTTGTCCTAATAAAAGGGAAACCCCTAAAAACCTCTATAGCCTAGTCCATGACTAAAAGTTCAGTCAACAAAAACAACATAAACCTGGGATGCCTAACAAAAGGTCATAAACTATAAATGTAGACTGCTCCCTCGAAGGACAAATACATAATTGATGTAATTAATAGACTATTACCTTGAAGGACAACTATTTAAAGAAATCAAAACATATAAAGCAGAATATAGACCAATCCCTCGAAGGATGGCTATGCCCAAATTTTTCTACACACAGCACTCTCTCAGAAGCTTTTCATACCGATCAGCTTCAAACATGACCACATAACAAAACAACATCCCTAAGTAGACTTCCCACATTGATCAGTCTACCAAAAAAAAAAAACAAAAAAAAAATGACTGACAAACTATTAAGTCATGGACTTGCCTATAGTCATTCTCAGGGTCACCTATAAAAGGAGCAAAGTAATCCCTGCTCAAAAGGGTTACACTATCTTGACATATCACCTAATCACACCTATTACCCCAACATACCAAAGGGATTTTGAGCTCACTTAATGTCAAGTGATTTGAGTAATTCTCTAACACAAACCAATAGTCAATGATGCAATGCATGAATGGGGCTTTTGTTTGCAACAACCCTATCTATGGTATCATTATGGTATTTGTCAATGAAAGAGAAACACGCCTTTCACTTCTTACTTAACTTCGTCACATGCCCATAACATGACAACTAAAACATTTTCTCAACCACTAACATGAACTCATGATTTATTTAATGCAAATATCAATTTATGTTATATAAATTATCATAGCGCATGCACACTAGTTTCTATGGAAAACAATACACATGGAAACTACCAACCCAACACAATTTATGTCAAGCATATACCATCACCAATATGGAAACTTGCTGAAGCATAAATAAACTCATTTTATTTTTAGCATACACCATCATGAATATGGAACATTGCTAGGGATGAAAAACCACATCACACTATGTTACAGGATACACCATCACACAATATGGAAAAGGCTGTAACATCATCATAACATCATCATTTCAAAACATAACCAAAATAATTATCAACCACTTTGACTCTTCTTCCCTTTTGGGGAGAACTACATTGGCCTAAGGCCCTTAAAATAGGGGCTATGTAGGCAACACTCAGTTGACATGGGGTCTTCTGAGGTTAGCTCGACCATTCATTGGTTCATGTACCTAATGGACCAACTATCTAAACCAGCCTAAAATCATGACCAAACAACCAGCCCTGACACTGTAGAAGTCACCTTAGACTTCTCATGGGGCACATTGGAGATCACATACATCTCCCTAACCATAACACACAACCCTTGAGATCACTTATATCTTAGCCCGACTCAACCAACGACCTTGGAGATCATGATTATCTCCTCAAACCACGACCACTTTTGAGACAACTCTGCCTTGGTTGTTTTGATTGCATATATGCTACCTCACGAATAGTTAGCAAATTATACACAACCCACATTACGACCCTCACACCTATTTTTGGATCATGCCCAAGTTGATCCCCAATATTTGTTACATTTTCATGTTTCCAAGAGCACTACCTGAGCCTGAGATACTTGGAACACGACGACCATTAGAGCTACAACTCTAATCGATTAACCCAATCAGCTACCACTAATAAGCTGGGGACTGGTTAATTTAATTTTAGTGCTCCTTGACCTTGCCTGTGACAATTTGACCTACCTATCACGTGAAATGGTATACGCACAATCTCAACTATTGTAGCATTCACACTCTAACTTCACCATACCCATCCACTGCCTATCAAATCGGCACTCGATTTCAAGTTCCCTTCTCTCGACTCCCACTTTGAGGGGGAATACCTCATCCCATACCTGGCGTAACCTACTCTTATTTTTGTCTTGTAGTTCGTCAAGAACAACTAACAAGATAAAAAGGGGCAAATGTAGACACCAATATTATGTCGACCCCCCTTGGTCCCCTTCTAGACACTTACACATCTTATTAATTTAAAATAAATTACTTATTTTAAATTAATGACATCACCTAGGACACCTCATCTGGGACACCTCACCTTGGACACCTTGCCCTAAGACCATTTCCTACCCTATGAGTCACCCTGAGACTAGGTCATCTAAAATCCTAACCACCTAAGACCTATTCTCACTCCATTCCAACCGCCTAACCAACACTTGTGCCTAATAAACTCGTCCTTTGATCGTTCTCCAATGGAAAATGCACTTAGTGGATGGAGGAATGGGAAAAGGGCTAAAAATAGCCCTTTTACCCATTCTTTAGCCACCAACGTCAGTCAACTATCGGCTGACACCAGTGGGATCACCGATGTTAGTTTCTTAAACTGAGTTCTAACCTTGAGCTAGTCTAATCGCTGGCCCTGAATTCTTCTAGCCTCGGGACTCTTTGACATCAATGTGCACACTTTGAGACCAAACATTAGACTTTGACTTTCACTCTCTTGGGTACAAAAACTCTGCATAAGTCACTCCAGATTGGATAGGAGCATTGCATGAGGACCTCGACATCAGCCACAAGTAGAGCTAAGTATTTTTCTGTCTTATTTCAATATTTAGAATACATTAGTAATTAGTTTCTATTTACTATTTCTAAATACTATCAACTAGACCTAACTTCTTCTTAGAGAGGCTAAAAATCCTTCCCCATATCCTTATCCTCTTCTCATACCTATCCCTGACCTTTGCCCTTTCTTAGACCCTATTCACTGCCCTGTAACCCTGCATAAGATTTTGAGCTTCCAGACTCTTCTGTCAACCACATACATAATCCAAAACCCATCCAAGGCCCATTACCCCAACC
This sequence comes from Torreya grandis, assembly GCA_037957365.1. NCBI lineage: Eukaryota > Viridiplantae > Streptophyta > Pinopsida > Cupressales > Taxaceae > Torreya > Torreya grandis. Next base: position 8,401,527 of record JARHVA010000083.1, read on the forward strand.
GACATCGATCACAACCCTGATTGACATTGGCAATACGACTGATGTCGACACCATCTACAAACTGACCTCGATAGGACTACCAACATCGGTGACTATGTCAGACTGATTATAGAGAATAGGTACACATTGTCTACTTTCTCTTTCTTATTATTTCATTATTTCTCTTTATACGACACTCTTTTTCATAAATAGTGGACTATCATCCCTTACGGAGCTTTACGCTTCCGGGACTGAGCGTGTTGCTTGGCAGTCCACCTTATCTTATTCTATCATTTTCTTTGGATTAAGTCTTATTCTTATCTACAGGTGTATTCCTCCATGGCCAAAGAGGAGCTCCTTCATCGCTTGGATACGGTGTGCAACTTAATTCGGGTAACATCAAACCCCTGACCTTTAACTTTAGTTTCTTCTTTCTTCTGAATGTAAATAGCAAAAATGTAGAGAAACACTTTCTAATATCTTATTCAACATATTAGTGCTATTCTCAAATGTTGAATTATTGGATGCTCTATCATTGATTGCTTTATTTGTTTTCTCAAGATCTACTTTTAAAGAATCAATTTTAATAACATACATTTCACATTCTTCATTTACTTTTTACAACTATGCCGTTAGATTTTTTTCATTTTTCTTGGCTTCTTCAAAGTGTGTTTGTATATCTTTAATTATTTCCTTTGAATCCTTTTCATTTTTCTCAATCTAGAGATTCAATCTTCGATTCTTCTTCTCAAGAGCTTTTAACTCTTCTAAGGCACAAATGAGTTCTACTTCTAGATTCACTTCAACTTCATGCTATTCTTCTTCTTAATCATTTGTACTTTTGCTTATAGAGGCATCTTCATATATGGCCATGAATATAATCTCTTTTTTTTTTGAATAACTGAATCCACTATCTTCGACTGAGCTAGGATCCTTAGAATACAAAATTTTCTTCTCAAATCCCTTCTTGAATTTTCCTTTGAAATTTTTCTTTTATGTATACTTTCCTTCTTCATTGTCACCATTACCATTATCTAGGCACTTAGCTACAAAATTTCCAATATTTCCATAATTAAAACATTTAAAATGTAATTTTTCTTGATATTTACCTGCGTCCTTTTTTGGATTGCGAATGAATAGAGCTCCATTGTCATCTTCATCATCATTAGAACTATCACTTGATTCTTGAATCTTAGCCTTCTCTTTCTTTGATGTCTTGAAAGTAGCTTCTCTCTTTGAGGGTTTCTCTTGTTTGGTCCACATCTCATATGCCATAAGAATACCATGTAGCTCTTCCATCTTTAGCTTGGCTAAATTCTTCATCTCTTCAATTGTCAAAACTTTTACATCATATCTCAATGGTAGAGATCTCAAAAATTTTTGTACCATGATTGATTCTTCTAACTTTTCTCCAATACTTTGAATTTGATTAACTATTTGATCAACCCATAAAAGGTAACTTTCTATATTTTCTTCCTCTTCAATCTTCAAACTCTCAAACTATCTTATAAAAGTTTGAAACTTAGCTTGCTAGACCTTTCCATCACCTTTGTAAATATTCTCATGTTTTACCCAAGTTTCATGAGAAGATTTACATTGCATAACTTTAAAAAATTATGATTCACATAAACCACATAAAATGGCATTTAAAGCTTTACCGTTATTTTCACTTGCCTTCTTTTCCACTAGAGTAGTTACAAGTGTTTTTGGCTCTTCATATTCCTCTACCACTGCTTGCCAAATGTCAAATCCAAGATCCATCAAATAAGTCCTCATCCTTATGCTCCAAAAATCATAAATTTTCCAATCAAACAAAGGTGTCTTATTTATAGAAAAACTTTCATGTGATCCAACGATCATGCTTTCCTCGATTTACCTTCAAGATGTAATTTTTTTTCAAAAGGAACCTGCTCTGATACCAATTGTTAAGCATGGAATATAATGAGAGGGGGGGTGAATCAGTATATTATATATCTTTTACTTAATTTTATTTATTTTCTTTAACCACTTAGTCACACATTCAAGATATGCAATAAAATTGAAATAATAACATGCACCACACAAGAGAGAGAGAGACACCAGATTTTTACATGGAAACCCAAAATGGGAAAAACTATGGAGAATAATCTTAAGTATATGAATGAGAACCAACTCAAATTACAAAGTTCTCAAGCACCAACTTATAGGAGCACCAACCCCTTTACCGAGCACCAACACAACAACTATTTGTGATCACCAACCCATAGGAGCACTAACCCCTTGAAAATATTTTTGAGCACTAACCCACAGGAGCACCAAACCCTCTTGTGTATAAAACACAACTATCTCTCAATGTTGTTTACTCAACAAATGATAGAACTTTATAATATCTTCCACTTTTCTCTCCTCTTTTCTTATATAAAATTAATAAAAAACCATGCACTCTCTTGCATATTAAAAATGGATTCTCAAACCTTTATTTATAATTTTCCAAATGACCTTTGGCATTCACCTTTTGTGACCCTTTAATCCTCATATAAAATGGTGCCAAACTTACATAACCCTTCATATCCTTGCATTTGAAAAGTCACATGGTGACCCTTCATAAGCAAATGCATCCTTTCCTCCTTTGTCTTTATCTTCATGACTTTTCATATTCCTCAAAGTGTCCCTTCATGGAAAAATGTGCCATACCCTCTTTTGTCTTCACATGGTGACTCTTGGAATTCCTCAAGATGACTCTTCATGAGAAAATGCATCCCATTCCTCTTCTATCTTTACCCCATGAATGTTTGACTTCTCAATGGGCCCTTTTTTGACTTATATGCAACCAAAAATATATTATTTAATATTAAATAAATATTAACACACATTAGCCAAGATATGAATTAAAAACACTATTAAATGCAATGGGGCCTTTATCACCAATGCTAGACCTTTGACATCAATGATAATATTTCCAAAATAACCAAGTTTCATAGTGCCCATTCATTATTATTTTAGGCCCTCATACTTTAACCTATATTAGAAACCAAGCTTCATAATTCCCATTCATTACCATTCTAAGCCCTTATAAATATGGTAGCATATTATCCCAACAAGGTTGCACAAGTGTGACTAGACAGATTAAAGTTACCATCATAGACTTACAACTAGCTTTTGTTGAGCCCATCTTAGATGAGCCTATTTATGAAGATCTCATTATTAAACCAAAATTAATTATTCATCCATTTCCAACCATCCCCCACTTTAGAAAATATAAGCTATTTTTTAAACCATAATAGAGCCAGTCATTACCTCTCTAAGAGCAATATTTTGAAGACCAAGATGTGTCCAAAATCAATATTTTATAACCAATTATAAAATAAGGCCATGATAACCAACCAATCTATGATGTTTTTGTTGAAAAACCTATTTATGATAAGTTAGCCTATGTTGAATCATCCTTTGACCATTGACCTATTTTTAAAGAGACTCACTTTAACAAACCAATCTCTGTGCATTTTTTTGTGACCCTTTCACTTTGGTTGAGGAGTCTCACTCTAACAAGCCAGTATTTATTGAGACACCCTTAATGATTATAATCACCTTTGGGTAAATCATTATCTTTATCATTGTCCTATTTTTAAAGAGCTTCAATTTAACAAGCTAGTCTCTATGAAGTTCCCTGTTGACCATTTCCATTTTGTTGAGAACCCTCACTTTGATGATCTAGTATTTATGGAGTCCTTATTAGTTGATACTATTTTTGAAGAGGCCATTATTATACCCCAAGACATTAATCATCCAATACTAGTAATTCAACATAACATCTTTATCACTACACTAGATGAAGAATCAACATTAAATTTAAGTTTTATTTTTGAACCAATATTAGATTTAGCACCAAAAGCATAATCAACATTAGTATCAACATCATATTTGGAATCCCTTGAGTCAAACTTAGATTTAGGATCAGACTACATTCATGGCTGTTACAACATTGGTTACACATGCCATGTAGATCAATTTAAATACATTAGTGATTCTTCTATAGTTTTTGAGGATGATTAATTAAAATTAAACATAAGTTCTCCTAGTATATTATATGAGGATTGTGCTACCTCTTATCATTCCATTACTATTGTAGACGCCATTAACACCACCTAACATAGTTATTATATTGACATTCCACCTCTCACAAGTGTCTATTAGGATCAACAGAGTCACACATTATTGAAATACATCTATGGTGACATATTAGTTACAAAATATCAAGGGGACCATGACCAAATTCATGCAAAAGAGGAACTATCTCTTAGTCAAACCTTTTTAGAGGTACTAGGGGGAAATCAATGTCCAAACTCAATACTTTCTAGTGAAACCTTATTTGAGGTGATATAAGATAATTAATATCCAAATTCAACATACCTTAGTGAAACCTTCTCAAAGGTGCTATGGGACAATCAAGACAACTTTATCGGTGAAAAACTTTTTGAGGAACTAATAACTGAGCATAATAGTTATTCACTACTTGATGAAGACATTATTAAAGATAACATCAGTACAAATTCCATCTTTATCATAATTAGATGGAAACATCTCTCATGACCAAACAATAACAAAATTTGGTGGTCCTATCAAGAGCATATTCAAAAGTCTTTGGCCCCACCGCAACCAAAATTATGTCAAATACAAAATGAGCAAAAATATGCATCCATAAAAATATTGATATTTTTTTATTACCCAATGATTATACATTCCATTAAGATACATCTCTCCATTACCAAAAAAAACCTTTTATCCACTATTTATCCATATTTACCATCCCTAACTATAATTTCCTTTACAACGACATCTTGACTCAAATTTTGAAGGAAAAAAAATTAACAACCAACAAAAATCAAAACATCATTATTACAATCCAAATTAGTAGTAGGTTCTTGATAGAGAAACTTTTCAAAAAAGGTACTGGATAAAAACTTCAATGATTGACTATTCTAGTTGTATCATATGCTGATCAAGACGTGCATCTCTACATCAACAGGAACAACAAAATCATACCTTTACCATACCTTTCCATTTACCTTTACATTATTTCATACCTTTCCTTATGATTTTCCTTTTTCTTTTCCTCACCTTATCATCCTTTCATACCTTTCCATACCTTCAAACTACATTGACTTGAGGTCCTATAGGACCATGTAGGCAATGCTCAATTTATATTGAGGTCACTTTGATCACTCTTTTTCTAATGCTTTCACTTTTTTACAAGAAATTTAAGTTTTAATGTTCTCATCACTTTATGAGCAACCTAATCTATGATCTCACTATTTGTGAGTTTGACTATTTGAAGTCTCATAATTATCCATTGAGTTGGGATGCTTAAAAAATTATAAAAACATTTCAAAAATCCTAAAAATTATAACATCAACTTATAATATCCTAGAGAGATATTAAGCCCCAAAATCCAAAAAATTTTGTCTTATTTGAACCTAGTCACCAATCCTTGATCAATATATAGAGGAAAATTAATGGTAGGTTTTCATTTGCACTTTTAGGCCAAGCTCACCACTTTTTCTCTACTAAGGAAAAATCAAATCTTGCAACTTCTATCGGGATATGTTATCCCCACATGTTGTTCCCTTGCATATAGATTTGCTTGGGGAATCATCTATTTATCATTAATATTGAGCCTTTGCACATAGATATTGACTTGGTTAACAACATGATGTTTTCTATTGCTTTTATTTTTGAGCTTTCTATGTGTTTATTTACTTAGTTGATTATTTGTTTGCTTTTTTTTATTGTGCCTTGACTCAATCTATATGTGTTTATTAGGTGATTCCTTGTGTATTATTATTAAGTCCATTCATATTCATACATCAACATTATCATCATGGTTTTTATCATTGGTGCTTTATTTTCAATTGTTTTTTGGATCAAGAGTCAATCCTTGTACATATTATGGCTAGTTCATCATGGCATTTTATATCATGGTGCATACAATCATGTGCTACAATAAAAATTAGTTTAGTTGAGATTAAAATTAATGGTTCCATAGTATTTTTCCTTGTTCATGCTTGATAAATTCCCAACCTACCCAAATATAACCCAAATATAGAGTAATTAAATCACAAATAAATTTTAATCCCTGCTAGTTAGGATGTACATATCTATACTCGCAGGTAGCCCAAATTTATGTCTATCCTCTATGCTAGATTAGTCTTACCCTATGAGTATGGATTCAATAAAAGATACTCCTTTACTAATTTACCCTATTGGGGCAAATCAATGTGCCGATGATTATAAACACCTTTGGATAAATCATTGTGTTTTGATGTATTTGGATGTTAATTCTTATAACCAGCTTTGGGCAAATAATTATCATTTTCCAACCCTACTAGGGCATGTTTTCATTATTCCAATGATTATAAATTTCTTTGGGAAAATCATTATCTTTATCTACCCTAATAGGTGATTTTTTATTATGTTAATGATCATAACTACCTTTGGGCAAAACATTATTTTCACCTCACTATGTCAATGATTATAACCACCTTTAGATAAATCATCCTTTTTAATCTACCCTATTGGGTCATCTCACTATGCCACTGATTCTAACCACCTTTGGGAAAATCAATCTTTCTACCCTCATTACCTATAGGTTTCATCATTTCCTTATTTTTGAGAGAACACTTGCCAACCTTATTTGTTGCCGATTCCTTCAAGGGGGCATCCAGGGTTCATCCACTACCTTCAAGGGTATTAAGCATTAATATATTTTTCATTATTTGAGAATATGTTACTATTCCTATAGCTTTCATTGAATTCCAAAATAGGGGGAAAATGTTAACACCCCATTTTGGTCATAACTGGCTTCCAACTGGACTTTAGACTAATTTCTACTAAATAGTGTAAATTAAGCCTAGAAATCATTGAATGTCCCAATTTCATATGCACATCAGAAATTAGTGATCAAAATCATGTTGAGGCATCCCTATTTGGGGTATTACCCTGTAAGTAATAGTAACCTATCATGGATTCATCTCTATTCAACTTGAAACCTAAAAATTTAATAATTTGGCCTTTAGACCCATTATATAGGGTACTTAAACATTTCATAAAGTACAAAAATGCTACGTAGAGTGAATTAATTAATAAAATTAAATTAAATGATTAAGTTAAATTTCCATGTGTAATTATTTAAATTAAATTTTAAAAAAATAAATTTAAATAAAAATGAGGTCATGATGATGTCATCATCCTTAAACTCCAAGAAATGAAAATATCTTCCCTAAAGCCATAAATTTAGAAATGAAGAGCCATGCTTAATAAATGGGATCTATATCCTAAATATTAAATACATGTTCCATCCTTAACTCAACTGGGTTTAGTTTGAACTCAACCATGATTAACTTTAACCTAACTAAACTTGGGTTAGAGTTAGTTTAGAAGGTTCTAAATACAAGGCTTCACCCATTGATAAACAAACTCTTTTGGTATAAAGGTATAATGCAAAAATACCTTCAAGGATTCCTTTGGTATAGTGTTATCATGCCCATTTTCTATGCCAATCCAAGCCAAATCCAAATCCAATCCCAAAATTACCAAGGTGACAAGGAGAGATGGTACAAGGAGATCCATTGCCAAAGAATTATTGACCACATAACCAAGCACATTAAATCATTGAAAACATATAACTCTTGCTCTTATGGAAGGTAAACTTATTTTTTTGGTCTTCATTTGGTAGTTACTAGTATATTTCTCTTGCTCTTTGAGTGTCTAGGCTAGAGGTGTAAGTTTTTATTAGTGTGTTTTGTTTGATTTTCTTTGTACTAACAACATACTAATCTCCCCTCTTGGATTCATATTTATCATAGTTATAACATTGAGAACCAAGGGATTGTGATCTAAACCAATCCTAGAAAGTGAGGATAAGCAAAAATCCTAAGAAAACATCCATTTGGAGGAGATGATGACATAATCTAGTCAAATTTGAATAAGAATTTCTCCAAGCCTCTTATTTGACCAAGTGAAAGGGGATAATTTGAGCTCAACATAAAACAACCCATTAAATGAAATGAACTCATCTAGGTCCTCCAGGGTATCTAAGAAGGTCTGAACCCCCCTTTTTTCTCTGTAGAATTGACAAGGGTGTTAAAATCACCAATGGACACTCAATTGAAATTAATACATATTATAAAAGAGACAAGGTAACTCCAAAGTATTCTATAAGCATTAGTAGAATTTGGATCATAGATATTTGATATAATCCAAGTAATATATTTATTATTATCTATAAACAAAATTTTTAAATGGTGATTTTTTCCATAAGAATCTCACCTTGTACCTCATTATCATCCCAAAAAGTGGTTATCCCTCTAGATGCACCCATCGAGCCTACACTGGAAATATTTACTTCCTTATAAAGCTATTTTTTTTAGTTTCCTCCAACACACTATTCACCATTTTAGTCTCTTGAATTACTAAAATGCCAGGTTTAATGTTTCATCTAAGATCCCTAATTTTTTTTATGTTTATTGATGTGATTAAATCCCCTAATATTCCATGATAATATCTTCATTACTCATATTTGTTTCACTATCTAGCAGATTCTCTTACCAGTTTGAGCTTAAGAAGAGATTAAAATCCCTCTACAATATAATTTTCTACCTGGTTCTTTCTAGCTTCTGCTTTGGTAAGTTACCCTCTTCTATTTCTTGGATCCAGTATCCACCTATTTTTTAGACACCTTAGAAGGGAAATCCTTTTCAAAAATTTTCTCTTTTTGCCTAAATATTAGAGAGCTAATGGTTGAGTAAAGTCTTTAAGAGACATCTCCATCATCCACTCCAAAAATTGATCCTTGCAGTTACCAAACTATTAGATAAAGAATTAAATCTACGGGGAATAAATTTCTAGGGGACTCAAACTTGAGATCATTCTCTTTCATGTTCTCCAAATAGTGATAGGTGATCTGATTAACTAGTAAAGCATTAACTAAAGAGGAAGGATCATGTTTTGAAAAGATTTTACCTCTGGATTGAAATTGATAGTGATTATATGTATTTGAAATATTTTTCAAAAATTCTTAGTAGAAATGAAAGAATCTATCAAGTCTACATTTTTTAACCTCTATAGATCTTTCCCTACCTTTCCCTATATTATAGTTATTGGCCATTAATTAATTCCCTGACTTCACTTCTATAATTATATTAATTATTGATTCTCTTATTTGTTTCACTGACTAGTAGATTCTCTTATTAGTTTGAGTTCTAAAATAGCTTAAACACCCTCTGTAATATCATTTTTATCTGGTTCTTTTTAGATTCTGCTTTGGTAAGATACCCTCTTATATTCCTAGATCTAGTATCCACCTATTTTTTACACACCTTAAAAGGAAAATAATTTTCAAAATTTTCCTCTTTTAGCTTAAATCTTAGAGAGCTAATGGTTGAGAAAAGTATTTGAGAGACATCTCCGTCATCCACTCCAATAACTGATCCTTGCAGTTCCTAGACTATTGGAGAAAGAATTGAATCTATAGGGAATAAATTCATAGGGGAATTGAACTTGAAATCATTCTCTTCCATGTTATCCAAATATTTAAAAGTGTTCTAATTAACTGGTGAAGCATTAACTTAAGAGGAAGGATAATGTTTTGAAAAGTTTTTACCTTTTGATCCAACTCACTAGTGACTATTTGTATTTTACATATTTTTTGAAAATTCCTAGTAAAAATGAAAGAATCTATGAAGTCTACATTTTTTAACCTCTATATATCTTTCCCTACCTTTCCATATATTATTTTTATTGATGATTAATTTATTCACTGACTCCACTTCTATAAATGTATTAATCACTGACATTGAAGGGGCTAGAGCTGCCTCTAGTTATTTCCTTTACTTTCTACTAGGTAGAATAATTGTTAATGTGTTGTTTGATGGAGTTTACCTAATAAGTTCCCAAGTTTTCTCTCTAGTGTTTTGAATATATAATTAATTTCTTTCAATAATGGAAGGTTGGGGATTTATGACTATTTTCCTCAACCAAACATGCTGATCCTTTTTGAAAATAAAGAATTTCCTTTTTTCAAAAAAGAAGGACAATTTCTTATCATGTGGCCCAATTTATTGCATAATTCAAATTTAAGAATAGAGTTTTCATATTATATTTTTTGAATTCTTTCTCCACTAGAGGAATTTAGAGTGACAAAGGAGGGAAGTTCCTGATCTATACAAGCATTTACATCAAATCTAATGTGAACCATGCAAGTTTTGGCTATTGTTACTAAATAAAACATGATGATATATCCAAATATTTTGGATATATTGATGAAAAATTCTTCTTAATATTATCTAGAGGTAACCCAAGAAGATGAAACCAATTAGGCATCATATTTATATTTTTTTGGTCTAGGTCAAACCCTAATTTCCATTTTTTCAAAAAGAGACCTGATCTCCACATAAACCAAGGGCCACCGACCAAAATGCTGGCAAATCCTCTTCATTATTTCACTTGATAATAAAAATTTCATTGCTTAGATCTAATATCTCTAGGAATCCCTTTGGTATCCAATGATTTTAGGCCCATTATATAAAATGATCAATGTTGTCAAAAATGATCAATGTTTGGACATGCTCTAAGGAACTTGCCTACCAAATAATATGACAATTTAGAGGATGCCTTGGCCTTAATAGTGTATGGTACATCAATATTGGAACTATTAAGGTGTTTTAAATGTTTTCTCCAAGGTGGCCAAGGGTGTTCATGAGGTGTCAAGTATGTTAGTTGGTCAATGACAAAGTGTGCCTTAGTTATCATACATGGACCTTGTATTGTTTGATTGGTTAGGAAAGATGATGTGTTGACCATGTTTTTGGGGTCATATGGGGTGTAAAGAGTGCTTTGTGTAATTTTGTAAGTGAAATTAATTCATCTAAGTAGTCTTGTGAAGGTCTAGGTTATCCTAGTCATCTTGGTATAATTTCTTGAGTAAGTAGATTGATGATGTCATCATTCATAAATGTGAAGGTGTCAAAAGAAATTAGTCACATGGTTTTTTTAATATTTATTCCTAGAGCATGTATTTCAAAATTTAGATCTTGCTTATCAAAAGTTATAATGGTTCAAAGTTGATCTCCCAGGTAGATTTCATGTTTTCCATACTTAGCCCAATTTGCATTAAAAAGTGATTGCTAAAATTAAAATATTTGAATTTGTTAGGTGTGGAGTCTGATTATCTTCTAGGATTAGAGGTTAAAATTTTGATGTTATTTTAGCTGAGTTTGGATCCCATTCTTTGAATCCATGATGGCACAGGGGATTGTAAGGGGGGAGCCCCCCTTGTGGGTCTAGGGGGGATGACCCCTTGGTGGGGGGTTTGGGGGCTGCACACCTCAAAGAATTTTTATATTAAAATTTGCTTGTTAAATTTTAATATCATAGTCAATCTAGGACATTTATTAAAGGTTTCTAGATATAATGTTAGAGGTTATGTTTAGGTTATTTTTACCTTAAAATGTATTGATATATGGCTGAGATGTATTATTGTGATAGTTGATAAAATATTGTACATAGAGAGGAGGAAAAAAGGAAGAGAGGTGTAATAGGATTTGTTACAAGAGTTTTTTTCTTCCTTTTAATGCTGGAAATAATATAATGGACAAGTTTGATGGATGTAATCCATCTTGGGTGAACCACATTAAATTTGGCATTTCCTATTATATGCATGTCTATGTTAGTTTTCAAAATGTTTGATTAATTCATTTCATAGTTTATCTTTTATGAAATTTGGGGATAAACTTTTGTTTTAATTTATCCTAACAAGTGGTATCAAAGTAAAGGTTATTTTTGAATAATTTTAAATCATAGGAAGAAAAGGGTTTGATCTCGAGTGGGAGCTATGGTGGATGAAAATAAATCTAAGGCAGAGAAGTTTAATGGACAAAACTTTGGATTGTAGAAGATGCAGATGGAGGATTAACTTTACCAGAAGGACCTATATTTACCATTAGGAGGGTAAGCTAAGAATCTATCAATAATGTTAGATGAAGATTAGGAACTATTGGATCAAAAATCCCTTAAAACCATACAATTATGCCTTGCATATTCTATAGCATTCAACATATCACAAGAAAAGACAAAAGAAGGTCTTATGAGTGCATTAGGCAAGTTATATGAAACAACCTTTACCTAAAATAAAATATTTTTGATGAAAAAATTGTTTAATATGAAACATCTAAAAATGGTTTAATACCAAATCATTTAAATGAGTTTAACATGGTTTTTATTCAGTTACATTACATAAATATTGGATTTGATGATGAAGTTAAGGCTCTTTTATTATTTGTTCCTTGCCTGAAAGCTAGAATAACTTGGTAATGGAAGTAAGCAACTCTATGTCTAACAATGCCAAACTAAATTTTGAAGATGTGGTGGGTGTTATCCTAAGCAAGGAATTGTGAAGGAAAAACATAGGTGAAACATCCATATCTATAAATACATTAATAGTGGATAATAGAGGAAGGAAGAAGAATATAGGAAGAGGAAACCATTGAAAATCAAAAGGGGGTGCAAGATCTAAATCAAGAGGCAAGATGGAATGTTGGATCTATGGCATGCCAAGACACATAAAGAAAGAGTGTTGGTTTTGAAAGGAAAAATTGGGTAAGGACCAATAGGAAGGTAATAAAGAAGCAAATGTAGAAGGTGATGTATTACAAGATGCTATTATACTTTCTTTAAATAATATTACCAAATGTTTCACTAAATTTTAAGCTTATTTCACATTTAAAGAGAGAGAGAAATAGAAAAGAGAGAGAGTTAGGGAAAGTGATTAAAACTTGGATAAGTGCACACCATTCTAGACTTTGTAGATTCCCCTCTTTGACTATGGAGGAAGACACCTATAGATAAGAAAAAATTACACAAAATAGTTGTTAGTGGAGATATGTGTGGACTACCAAGCTATGCACTTGTTCTGAGAAGCATGAAAATTCCTTGGGATGACAATCCACTATTTAAAAAAAAATTAAAATAAATTCAAGTAGAGAGAGAGAGAGAGAGAGAGAGAGGAGAGAGAGAGAGAGGATGAGAAGAGAGAGAGAGAGAGAGAGAGAGAGAGAGAAGAGAGAGAGAGAGAGAGAGAGGAGAGAGAGAGAGAGAGAGAGAGAGAGGAGAGAGAGATGAGAGAGAGACGAGAGAGGAGAGGAGAGAAGAGAGAGAGAGAGAGAGAGAATTTTGTTTACCATGTTGTAGGTCTGAGTGTAGTAGAAGATAATACTATGTAGGTTGATAAGTCAGATCTATGTTTTAGGAAGGTTGTTAGGTGATTTTGAGGTTACTAGTTTAGGAACATAGTAACCAATGTCGATTAAAGGATTGATGTCAGTTGGGGTTGCTGATATTAGTTGGGGTCATCGATGTCGATTTGGGTCATCTCTGTCAGTTGGGGGTAGTAGTATTAGAATGAGTTAGAGAAGGCTTTTCTAGGAGGGAGAATGGGAGTATGGTTAGGTTTGGAAGAGTCCATAAGGAGGTGGGATAAGACTTAGGTGAGTCTAGATAGAGGATTGGTATGTTAGGGGTAGAGAGAAGTGGGTGGGGATCTTTACAACTCCACAAAAGGAGTTAAGGTTTGTGAAACAATAAATAGTTCAATGTAAATCAATTATAAAATTACTATTTAAAGACTTACAAAACAACAAGATATACTTAGCTAGTGAAATGGGTGAATTATGACTACTAGATAGATGACTTTGATGAGGCTTGGTGAATAGATGGGTTAATAGACAAGACAAGCATGTGCTGCTGGTCCTCAAGAGTTCAAGCACTGTGCAGTGTATCAATTCCTGATCTAGATCAATTTATGTAGAATAATGGTAAGCATGGGTGTTGAAAGTGATGTAGGATGCTCTAATTTCCAAAAGCTTATATGTGAATTCTTGATTTTTATGACTCAAATAACAACTTGGAATTTTACTTAAGTAACTAACATCAGTGATCCTACTGACATGGATTGAGGGTTGACTGATGTCAATGGTATGAGAATAGGTAAAAGGGCTATTTTTAGCCCATTTTCTATTCCTTATCTTGTCAAGTGTGGTGTCCATTAGAAAATGGTAAAAATATGAGGCTATGAAGAACCTAGTTAGTTAGGAATTTATGTTAAGGGTGAGAACAAGTCATATGTAGTTAATATTAGGAGACTAAGTTTCAAGGTGACTCAAAGGGTAAGAATTAGTCTTAAGATGAGGTGGCCAAGAGTGGTGGCATAAGTGGGTTTCAATTAAATTAATTATAATTTTTAAGGTGAAAATATGGGTTAATAAGGTTAATTATTAAAAGGGGATCAAGGGGGGTTTCAACATAGGGAGTCACACAAGTGTGTGACATAATTCTAGTGTCTACATTTTCCCCTTTTTGTCTTATAACTTGTATTGACAAGTTGCGAGACAAAAATAAGAGTTGGAGGTTCCAAAGATGGGATGAGATATTCCAACCTCAAAATGGGAACCAATAGAGGAGAATCTAAAATTGGGTACTGGTTTGATAGGTAGTTAATGTATGGGTTGATGTTGAGTGTGAAGGTGGGAACATCGTTGCTTGCATAGATAATACTACTAGTTATAGCTGATAAAATCAATAATGGGTAAAGGTGAAGAGGACTTGGATAGAAATAACTAGACCACAACTTGTTAGTGATAGCTAATGGGGTTAAAAAGATCAAAGTTATAGCTCCAATGGTCCATGTGTTCTAGGTATTCAAGGTAGGAAGTGCTCCTAGAAAAAAAAAGGGTTATAGGTGATAAAACTGGCAAGGTCATAATCTAAAAACACTTGATATACATGTGTGTGCATAATAGCCAACTATAGCATGTTAGTATAAGTGGTTAGAATGATCATGATAAGGTTGTATCAAAAAGGGGTGTTAGTTGAGGAGACATTTGTGATCTCTGATTAGAGTTATCACGGGTGGAAATTTAAGTGATTTCCAATGTTGGTTATCATGGGAGGAAATTTAAGTGATCTCCAAGGTTGTTTTTTGTGGGTAGGGAGATATACATGATCTCAAAGTTTCCCCATAAGGATTCCATTTGAAACACTAAAGTCATGTAATTAGGTTGATTTTGAAAATGATAGTGGTTAGGTTTAGAAACCGTAATTTTAAGGTGGCCAACATTAGTTAGGTCATTGATGTTGGTAGGAAAGATGCTGACATCGACAACTTAGATTAGGACTATTAATGTTGATGGGTGACCAAATCTAACAAAAGGGGTTTGGTGGCCCATCAAAATTAATTTGTGACATTAGATTGGAGGAGACTAGAGCTTTGAGTGTTATGCAACATAAAACATCTGTAGCTTATCCTATTGTGGTGAGGTGGTGAGAGGTGATTGGTTGAGAAGAGTTTGTGAGAGTGAGGGTGTGATTTAGCACTTGGTGGGTCATGGTTTAATAGAGGGAGTGTTGTTGTAGATGGAGATGGTATAAGGATGAGGGGAACCAAATGAAGGCACTCCACTACAAGTGCCAATCATTCTAGACTAGAGGAGATGGAGAGATGAGGTAGGATCTTTTTGAGTGGCTTGAGTTGGTTTATTTTAATTTAAGTTTTGATCATAATTTTTTAGTTAGGTACAATGTGAGTGTGTGAGGGGATAGAGCGTAATGAAAGGATTAGTGTATGTGGTAAGGGTAGGTTTGGGTGGATTTTTGGAGGGGTTGGGGGTAGTTTTTAAGGAAAAAACCTAAATTTTGGGCATGGGTTGTTTAGCTTTAGGGCTAAACTAGTCACTGATGTTGGTGGGGTTGTCGATGTCAGGTGATGACCAAAATTGATGTCAATCAATAATTGACATTGATGTCAGCATATCAGACTAACATTAGTCAAAATATAACCAATGTCAATCACTAAAAAACCCAAAGTGGAAATTTTAAGAAGAATTAGGGCCAATTGTGCATCCCTATTTAAATTTGTTTAGGTGCATTAGTGGACTAAATGGTTGAGCTAACCTCAGAAGATCCTATGTTGACTGAGTGCTGCCTATATAGTCTTGATTAGGGCCTCAGGCCAATGTATTTCTCCCAAAGGGAAGGGAAAAAAAGGTTAGATATGGGTTTAAATTGTTAAGGCAAGTGGTTAGGAAAAAGTAGGTTTAAATAGGCTATGGGACCTAGGGTGACAAATAAGCCATTAGGCCTAGGGTAAGGCAGTGGTTAGGAAAAAGTAGGTTTAAATAGGCTATGGAACCTAGGGTGACAAATAAGCCATTAGACCTAGGGTGTAAGATATAGGATATGGGGCCTAGAGGTTTAGAATAGGCTGATTGGCCTAGGGTTTACGATATAGGCCATGGGGCCTAGAGTTTAAGTGGATGAATGGGATAGATAATTAGGTGGGTAGATGATTGAGCTAGCTTTAGAAGACCTCATATTGATTAAGTGCTACCTACATAGCACTGATTAGGGCCTCATGCCAATGTAGTTCTCCCAAAGGGAAGGAAATTAAAAGAGGAAATTTATAAATTAAGGTATGTGGCTTGATGGAGTGGTTTTATTTATGTGGATGCAGGCTAGGTAGGAGTTGACATTATGAGATTGACTACCTACACTACTGATGAGGATGAGGAGGGATGTCACCATGGATGAGTGGGAACACATGGTAAATGTAGGGTTAGGAGGAGTGCAACAATATTATAGAGTTGTATGAGATGTTAGCTTGATGGTAGCCTTGACAAAGAGGTTGGATCACACCACCAACACTTTCCATCTACCTACTAGAGAGTTGATAATGATGTAGGAGGATGTATACAAGATTTTATGGCTACCACTCTAGGGTGAAGATCTCTTTGCATGTTTGAGGGAGGATCATGATATTCATATGTCCAAATTATTTGGGGAGCATATCAATGAGGTGACCTATCATTTGATAAGATTTTCATATGAGTCTTTTTATACTACCAATGAGGAGAAAAATCACCTAATTATCTTGATGATGATAGGCATTATAGTGTATGCACTACTTGATGTGGATGGAGGGAGATTCCCTATTGTGATGACCAGAGTTTTGGCATAGATGTTTAAGTAGTGGACAATCTTTGCATGGGGACCAACATTTCTTGCACAACTATACAAGGAATTATAAGGTGTGAGGTTATGATGGTGATACAGTCTTTATGTCAAGCATTTACTTCATTGTTGGGCATATGAGCACATTATGGTGACATGGCCACTGGGGCTACCAATTATGATTTCAACTAGTTTTACGGTTGGTTTTATATGATGGAGAGATAAAATGGCACATACATGAGTAAATGACATCGTGAAATATATTGATTATTATATGTGGATGATGGATGGATTAATTCTATCAAATATTATTTAGAGGTCCTACTTGACATATCCTATATTTAGAGGATAAGTAGAGTATCTTGTAGGCTTATAGAGTATGATATGGGTTAGGGGGAGGCAATTTAGAGAGTTAGAGATGATACCTATGGTCAGGGTTAGGAGATAGTTTGGGTTATTATAGGGCATACCTCCTACTTTTACTTGATATAGGAGGGATGATATAAAGACACCCCTTCCATTTCCCTAGGAGATGGGCTTTATTTTGAGGAGTTTCCAACAGGCCTAGGTGTGATAGATATGGGGTATATAATGGCTTATCAAACATGGTGTGTAGGTTTGTACCTTGTGATTTTGAGGAGACCACAACCAAATTTATAGGGAGTTGAGAGAGAGAAGGATGTAGCTATGTAGGCACATGATACAAAATAGGTATAGGTTTTGGTCCTACAAGGATAGGTGACGACATTATAAGCCTAGTTAACTACAACATAGGCATAGGTTTTGGTTCTACAGGGATAGGTGATGACACTATAGGGACAAGTTAAGATACTAAAAATAGAGAGAGATGGTTTGAGAGTAATAGGGTAGGCTACCTGTCATGTCCCCTTTTTCATAGACATTGACAGACTTGATGATTAGCCTATTATGCGACCTTCATAGGCTGATATGATGGATAGAGGGTCTTGATGGAGATTGGCTTGGCTTAGATTAGTAGAATCTATTTTAGTTGGCATTCATTTGGGCTTTTTTAGACACATTTGGCTTGAGCTCCTATTATTTAGAGATATTTGACATGTAGCAGAGTGCCTTTATTTTGGTATGGTCATGTGCAAAATCACTCCCTGGTTCACCAGCTTTAATCAGTTCGAGGATCGGACATGTATTGAGGGAGATATTAATATTTGATTGATTTAATCAAATATTAATTATTTAGCCTATTTTTAATTAGAAACCCTAATTATAATTTAAGAAACCCTAATTAGGGCAAGCACATCTTTTTGAGGGTATAAGGGTTTCTCATGGAGGCCATTATTGATTATGCATTGATTATTGATTTTTGATATTGAAGAATTCTTCTGTGAAGACTGAGCCAAGGGTTCCAGGATTCCATCTACATTGGAGAACATCAAATCTTCAGTGTGTGCGATTCAGAGGCTATGAAATATCAGCTGATCTATTGCCAAATTGAGAGATAGCTTCATACAAAAGTTATCACAGAGGTTTACAGATTTGAGAGATAACTTCACACAGAAGTTATCACAGTATTTTAGGTATTTCTTTATTTAGTTTTTTGATTCAATAAATTATATAAATAGAGATCTTCTATATTAGATCCATATATTTTTAGATCAGGGGTTGAGAATAGACAGGTTGTGCTTAATATGCAGCCGTACGAAGTCCGTATAGGTCCGTACAGATCCACACAGACACTGACCTCGGTAGATAGAGATCCCCAGTGACTGACATCGGCCGACTGAAGACCAATGTCAGTAGAGAAGGACCAACAGTGATCGATGTTGGTAGTATATCGACTGACACCGACGACTGTGTGTTTGACACAGTAGGCTGAGACATCCAGATTCTAGCTTAACTTCCAGATTTGTAGAAGATCAGGGTTTTAAGACCATATTTTAATATTCTTTTATATGTATGAGAGAAGACTGTAATTGTAATTATCTAAATAAGTGATAAGATATTTGATTGGCAGATAAGAGATTTACTGTGGTTTATTATTTATCTAAATTTATTCTGCAAGATTGTATCTTTGTTTAGAACTGTTTGTGTTTCTATATTCTGTGTTTGAAGGGGATATTACAGTGGTATCAGATCTTTGCTTGGAAAAAAGGAGCCCCTAAGTAAGGGACATCACAGTGGTATCAAAGCTTTGCTTGGAAAAAAGGAGCCCCTAAGTAAGGGACATCATAGTGGTATCAGAGCGAAATTCCTACCATCCTGTTGGGTAGATCAAAGCTGATGTCCTACCATCTTACTAGGTAGTTTGGTTATTAGTATGGCTTTAATAGGTATCAAAGATTTGGAAGAAAGAATGCACAATGCAAAGAAGAAGTTAGATAATCCATTTCAGCAAGCAGATGACATTCTAAAAACTTTGGAGGAGTTAGAAACTTATTTAGGCAAGGTTGATCAATCAAATTCTTATGATATGCAAACAACATTATCTCCAGCGTTTGGTTCGTTGGTGAAGCCTCAATTATTGAGACATCATGATGAGGTGGTAAGACTTGCAACTCTCTCTTGCATTAGTGAAATCATGAGGATAATAGCTGGCTTTAATTGTTATGATGATCGGATTATGAGAGAGGTACTTCATGCCATGGTAAAAAGCTTTGAAAAGTTGGATGACATTAGAGACCCTCATTTCTCAAAGAGGGCAAGATTACTTGAAACATTTGCAAGGTATGGATTTGAAAACATTATGATGTTAGTAGGTTGTATTGGTGACATTCACAAGATGTTTAAAATATTCTAGAATATTTTAGATGAGTTTCATTCCAGTGATGTATTAACATCAATGCACTCTATCATGTTCACAATCTTGTTTGAGGAGGAGGATAAAATTTCTAAACTTTTGGCAGAAGATTTATGGTATGTCTAGACAAAAGAGAAAAATGTCTCACCTAGAGCTGGTATGTGGTTAAATAGTTTAATTGATAGGCCTAAGGATCGTAGTACTTTCCCTATGACATGTAGAAACTTGAATGATGAATTTGATAGACATGCTGATCTAGTACAGGGAGACATTAACACATCTTTAGGTAATGATTTATTTGCATTATCTTCACAGGTAGGAGCAGTTGAGGATGTTGTGGATGAGCTTTGTCTTAATGTGAGTTTAGCTCAGGTGTTAGACAATGAGGATGAGTCTGATGCTTGCATTCAGAGTGTGGAGGTATACTCAGAGGTTAGTACATTGAGTATTGGTGATGAGTATGTTTCTATAGCTACTAATGAGGAGCATGTTGTTGAGGCAGACACGCATGTTCAAGATTTAGGAGTACCTGGGTTAGATGAGTTTGGCATACCAGTGGAGTCGAGTCTCCAAATTGATTCTTCTCACATAGATGATAGTGTGGTACAATTGATAGTGCCACCTTTACAAAGGGATCAATTATGGGATGGATTGGCACCATCTTTTATAGATGGAATTGGCAATTTGAGTTGTCCATTCTACTTGGGTTATGATGCTTCAAGAGTTTGCTTCTCATGTGTTCTTGACTATGGCAGTTGTGTTCTTAGATTTTGGTTGAGTTGCATTTGCCAGTTTGATTATGGGTTCCTTTTTGATCTACTTTTGATGATATTACAGGAACTTGCATTGATTTATAGTAGTGCAGAGCATAATTACATTTGGGATCCAGGGGATCGAGTGGTTCATTATTTCAAGATTGTTTGGGGACAAGTAATTTTTAGAGGGGCAGATTGTCATGTCCCCTTTTTCATGGACATTGACAGACTTGATGATTAGCCTATTATGCGACCTTCATAGGCTGATAGGATGGATAGAGGGTCTTGATGGAGATTGGCTTGGCTTAGATTAGCAGAATTTATTTTAGTTGGCATTCATTTGGGATTTTTTGGACACATTTGGCCTAAGCTCCTATTATTTAGGGATATTTGACATGTAGCAGAGTGCCTTTATTTTGGTATGGTCATGTGCAAAATCACTCCCTGGTTCACCAGCTTCAATCCGTTCAAGGATCAGACATGTATTGAGGGAGATATTAATATTTGATTGATTTAATCAAATATTAATTATTTAGCCTATTTTTAATTATAAACCCTAATTCTAATTTAAGAAACCCTAATTAGGGCAAGCACATCTTTTTGAGGGTATAAGGGTTTCTCATGGAGGCCGTTATTGATTATGCATTGATTATTGATTTTTGATATCGAAGAATTCTTCTGTGAAGATTGAACTAAGGGTTCTAGGATTCCATCTGCATTGGAGAACATCAACTCTTCAGTGTGTGTGATTCAAAGGCTATGAAATATCAGCTGATCTATTGCCAAATTTAGAGATAGCTTCATACAAAAGTTATCACAGAGGTTTATAGATTTGAGAGATAACTTCACACAGAAGTTATCACAGTATTTCAGGTATTTCTTTATTTAGTTTTTTGATTCAATAAATTATACAAATAGAGATCTTCTATATTAAAGCCATATCTTTTTAGATCAGGGGTTGAAAATAGACAGGTTGTGCTTAATTAGCGGCCGTACAAAGTCTGTATAGGTCCGTACAGATCCACGCAGACACTGACCTCGATAGATAGAGATCCCTAGTGACCGAAATCGATCGATTGAAGACTAACATCGGCAGAGAAGGACTAACAGTGATTGACGTCGGTAGTATATCAATTGACGCCGGTGATTGTGTGTTCGACACAGTAGGCCGAGATGTCCAGATTCTAGCTTAACTTCTAGATTTGTAGAAGATCAGGGTTTTAAGACCATATTTTAATATTCTTTTATATGTATGAGAGAAGACTGTAATTGTAATTATCTGAACAAGTGATAAGATATTTGATTGGCAGATAAGAGATTTACTGTGGTTTATTGTTTATCTGAATTTATTCTCCAAGATTGTATCTTTGTTCAGAACTGTTTGTGTTTCTATATTCCCTGTTTGAAGGATATATTACAGTGGTATCAGAGCTTTGCTTGGAAAAAAGGTGCCCCTAAGTAAGGGACATCACAGTGGTATCAGAGCTTTGCTTGGAAAAAAGGAGCCCCTAAGTAAGGGACATCACACTACCCCCTCCTCCATCATAGGGACTAGTACTAGATCCACTGCATGCACTACCACAAGGTCTTATAGTAGGTTTGATGGGACTACCACAAACTATGCCCCTAATGAGGTACAACATTGATTTATATGAGATTGCATACTATGAGATATCCATCAGGTAGTTCCCATAGATTCCAAGATATTTTTAGGCTAGAGAGTAGGAGAGATCACAAAGATGTACCATGATCTCTAGTTCATGTAGACACAGATAGGCAGAGGGTGGTGATGATACTGCCTCTTCATGACCATGACCATAGCCTTGAGTATTCTGAGGGATATATGTATTGTGATTTTTGTTATATATATATTTTGGCCTACAAGTCAAAGTTGAGAGATATATGGTGAGAGAGATGATACTGATATGATTCATTGATGTTTATTCATATTTAGTGTATATATATATATATATATATATATATATATATATATATATATGAGGTTTTGGTATTTTGAGATGTTATGATGATGTTATATTATGTATGTTATTTATATGATTTTATTTGTGGTTATGTGATGTTATTTGTTGTTATGTTAGCATTTCCCATATTTGTGATGGTACATGCATAGTTGAGCAGTTGGTTTCATTTTATATATGTGATGGTGTATGCTAAAAATGAGTTGTTTGATTTTATAGTTTCTTGATTTACTATTTTTTAGAGAAGCTATGTTGGTTGTATTTCACATGAGCTTGTATGAAATAAATTATTTGGAAAATGGTTTATTAGTATAGTAGAGTGTGATGATTGAAGAATGTATTGTTAATACACCATGATGCTTTTTGATATTGTTTATCATCATTGCTTGAGATGGACATGTAATTAATAGTATTTTTAAACACATGACTTTAAGATATAATAATAGAGATTGGTAGATAAGTGAAAAGTTAAGCGAATCTTATTGTGAGATGCCACCTTAAAAGAGAAATTAACATATGATAGAAAATAAAGGGACGTGATGCTCTTGCATTGGTAAGGACCATAATGACCATATGAATAGGTATGAGAGTATAAACCTTATTCATGCATTGTAGTATCGACCATTCATTTAGTAGAGAAATGTCATGATCACCTTGTGTCAAGTGAGTTCAAAGTTCCTTGACTATGATGGAGTAAGAGGGGAAAAAGGTAAAAGGAATTAGGTGTTTGGGTAGCATAACCTTCTTAGTGGGGATGGTATACCCCTTCTGTAGGTGACTCAAGAGATACCATAGGCAAGTCCATGACTAAAGTTTTTTATTTCTTTTTCTTGTGTAGGCTGATCAATGTAGGAATCCTTCAGCCTTGAAGTCATGCAAAGCTGATCAATAAGAAAAGATTCTACGTCATTATTTCCTTGATAAAAAATCTTGGCTCAACCATATTTCTAGGGAGTGGTATAACCTTTTTTTTGTCTATCCTTCAAGGGAGTAGTCTATTTATAGTAGAAATGAGAAGTTATGTAGTTTTCCTTTAAGGGAGTAGTCTACATTAAGAACCATGACCTGAGAGATAATAATTTGTCTATATATCCCAATTTCTATTATTATATTTTTATTTACATATGACTTTAGTCATGGACATGACTATAGAGGCTTAAAGGTTTTCCTTTATAAGGGAAGAACCATAACACTTGGAATGTTAACTAAGTGTGTAGGAATAAGGGTTAAGAGGAAGGGAGGTGAATGTAATAGGGTTGCTCAAGGGATGAGCTTAAGTTAGACACAAAGTGAAGCATCACTTGATTAACAAAAGAATGGTCATAGATGTAAAGTATTTAAAGGCTCGAGTTATGGCTTTCCTTTAAGAGAAGATAAGTAATAAGTTCCTGAGCCATACTTGTGAGTTATGATGTAGGGTCTAAGCCAATTACGAGCAAACTTTCCCCATTTGCTTTTCTCCATGTTCATCACATGTTGATTTTCCTTTAAGATAAGATCTTCGATATTGAAATCTCACTCTTTGAGGTTTTTGTTGTAAGTGTGTTTGATATGCTCTTGATAAATTTGGAGGTGATTTAGGGATACTAGATGGCATTCATTGAGTAGCTCAAGTTAGGCCAAATGTTCTTGGTGAAAGTTATCACTAGTGTGTCTTGTAGAGAGATATGAAGGGAAGGAATCTAGACCTCAAGAGGCAAGACTACTTTCATCCCATAGACCAATGAAAAAGGTGTAGCACCCATAGGGGTTCGAATGCTAGTGCAATAAGCCCATAAGGTGAAGGGAATGTGCATATGTCAATCCTTAACAATAGTGTTGACTACCTTCATGAGTATTTTTGGTTAAGGTTTTGTTAGAAGCTTCTACCTGTCTATTTTCTTATGGATAGTACAATGATGAGAAGTTTAATTTGATACCAAATGCATCATAGAGTTTTTGGATAGTCTTATTATTGAAAAATTTATCATTGTCCATAATAATCTTATGGGGGACACCAAAATGATAGATGATGTGATGGTTGATAAATTCAATAATTTTATTAGCCTTAGTGGAGATGAGAGGAATGGCCTTGACCCACTTGGTGAAATATTTAGTAGCAGTAATGATAAAATGGTGTTAGATAGATGAATGAGGATTAATCTCACCAATTAGATCCAAACCCCATTATGAAAAAGGCCAAAAGTCTCTAAAGATTTGTAAGGCATCTCTTAGAGTGTGAAGGAAGTTAGCATATTACTGACATTTGACATAACATTGAATGTAATTTTGATAGTCTTGGTTGAGTGTCAGCCAATAGTAGCCAAGTCAAAGGATGTATTTTGAAATTGAATTCCCACTAAAATGTCAACCACAAATCCCATCATGGAATTCATTAATGGTGAAGGGGATTTTAGCAAAAGTGAGGCATCTAAGGAGGAGACCATCAAAGCCTCATTTGTAGAGAAGGTCCCTTGGTATAGTGTAGCAAGAAATACTTTTAATGAAAGCACATCTCCCATTACTAGAAAGGTTTGATGGAATGATAACATAAGTGAGATAGTCAACAAGCTATTTATACTAGATGCCATGTGGATTAGAGTCGATATTGCCCATAAATAGGATGTTAGTTGACACATAAGAGGGCAATGTGAGGTGATGCATGGTGACATAGATTTTCAAAGAAGATGGAAAGGATGGAATGTGTGAGGAAAGGGAAGGCATCATGTCAGAAAACTTTTTTTTATAGATTGAGGAATAGTCTACAAGAGGTAGTGGTCAAATGATTCCAATAGCTCATCTATACAATTTTTATATCATTGCAAAATTTCATTTTTATAGAGGTAAGAACTGTTAACCTGATTAATCACTAGCTAGGAATTACCAAAGATGTTGATTGATTTGACACCCAAGAAAATGGTAGTTTGAAACCCTAAAATGAAAGCTTCATATCCGGTCATATTATTAGTACATTTGAAATCTAGTTTAAATGATAGAGGCATAGGCTCACCATCAAAAGGGATGAATATGACTCCTGCATCCCCATCGAGTTGACATTTATACCTGTCAAAGAACATCATTTGATGGGAGATGTCATCAGTGGATATCATTTTGATAGAATCATTAGGGAATTTGAGGTTAGAAGGTTGTTTGTTAGGTAAAGGGGCATAAACTAACTGATTGGCAATTGTTTACCCCTTGAGAGAATTTTATTGGATGAATTCCAAGTCAAACTCAACAAGGAGCATGAGCGAACAAGCCATACACTGGTTTTGGTATGGCTTGGAATGCATGTATGTGAGGGGGTCAGTATGGGTGACAACATAGGTTTTGTGATTTAAAAGGTAGTGTCATAGTTTGGAAGTTGTGAAGACCAAGTGAGGTAAAGCTTTTTGATATGAGTATACCTAGTTTCATAATCAATAAGTATTCAACTTATATAGCAAACAACTTACTCTCTATGTTGATCATCCTAATGTACAATCATAGAACCTAATGAATGGTCTATTATTGAAATGTAAAGGTATAAAGGTTGGTACTCTTTAGGGGGAATAAAAACTAGTGGGGAAAGGAGATACCTTTTAAGTGCATTAAAGGCTTTCTAAAAATCCATGTTCTAATGGAAGGAGACATCCTTTTTAAGTAGATGATGAAAAGGTTGACATTGATCCAAAAATTGAGAGATAAAATGGTGAATCAACTAAATTTTGCCTTGTAAGCTATGGAGATGTTTGAGATTAGTGGGTGGAGGCATTTATAGTATTGCTTGAACCTTAGCAGGGTCAACCTCGATACCATGGAGGGAGATAATGAGGCCTATAAGCCTACCTAAAAGGACCCCAAAGATGTATTTTTTTGGTTTAAGTCAAATGTTATATTGGAGGAGATGAGTGAATATGATTTTGAGAATTTCTAATTGATCTTGGTGATGTTTATACTTTCCAAGTAAGTCATCCACATAGTCTTCCATAATTTTGTGTAAGAGGTCATGAAAAATGTAGGTCATGGTGCATTGGCAGGTAGAACCAATGTTTTTAAGGTTGAAAGGCATGACTTGGTAATGAAAAGTTCCCCATGGGGTGATAAAGGAGGTATTGTGTTGATCTTTAGGAGCAATCAAGATTTGATTATAGCTCGAGAACCCATCCATAAGAGATAGCATCTCATGGATGGCCCTCATATCAATAAGTTGGTAGATGCTTGGTAAAAAGAAGTCATCCTTTAGACAAGTGAGGTTTAGATCATAGTAGTTAATGTAGATACAAATTCTCCCTATCACTTTTATGATAGGGATGATATTGGAAACCCATTGTGGATAGTCCATGGGTTGAATAAAATTAACAAAGAGGAGGCATATGAGCTCTTTTTTGACAAGGAGAGAAATATGAGGTTTCATCTTACGAAGCTTCTACTTATCAAGTTTAGCATCATGGTTGGTTACAATATTATGGGTGATGATAAAGGGGTCAATATTAGGCATGCCATGATAAGACTAAGCAAATGCTTTCCTATGGTCAGAGAGGAAAGTGGCATAATTGGTTTATTTAAGGGAAAATAAAGATTGGCCAATATTGAGGATTCAGGGGCTATTTGAAGAGGGTAAATTAATGTCAACGGTTGATTCATTTAACATAGTTTGTATTTTAGAAGGGAGTGATCATTGGATATAGGAATTGTCTAAACCCATGTAGGTGAGAATAACATCATCATCATGACATTGGATAGTATTAATAGTTGGAGAGTCTTCGTCAATCATTTCAAGATGAATAAGAGGAATGGACCTTATTTCCTCACCTAGATGATAGGTCAGGGGTATTAAATGAATGGTATTTATTGAAAAAAATTAGGAGGTATGGATACCTTTGATTCTGTAGGTGATGGCAGGGGAAGAGTAAAGGATGGAGAAGGAGAGAGTAGCTCCTCGATATGAGAGACCTTGGTAGGTTTTTTTGGTCCATTGAAACCTACACCATACCACTTTTTAGCATCTTTGATGGTCTTATTGGTTGGTAGGGTATTCAATGGGTGTATGAGCATCCTATTTGTAATGACCCAACCTAAATCCTTTCCATGTAAACCTATAAAGATAAGTGTGAACAAAACTAAGTTTTCCTAGGAAAGAGAAGTCACAAGTAAAAGGTTGTGGTGAAGAGGAGGGATTTTTGATAGTAGGAGCCTAATCGGTTCCCCCATATGTGAGATTAATTTTAAGGTTAGGGGGACCATACAGGATGAGCATCCCAATATGGGGATCATAATTGGGTACATGTGAAGTTTTCCATACTCTTGTGGAGTATGGAACATGTCAAGTGTCAATAAGTGATATTCTCCAAGTGAAAGGTATTTTAAAGTGTCTTCCATGGGGTCCTTATTGGGAATTTATGTCACTAGTATCTAAGTAACTGGGGTAGTCAAGCTTGTTGAGGCTTCAAAAGTAGAATGCAAAGAGGAATATATTTTCAATGGAATGAGAAAATTATTGGGATGATAAGTCATGTTGCATGTTTTTAAAGGAGGTAGGTCGATGGGAATAACATGAACTTTCCCATCATGCTCGAATTTGACATAGCAGTGTAAAGTCAAGGGTACACATGCCATGGCACATATCCAAGGCTATCCAAAAAATATGTTGTATTATAACTCCCCTTCAATAACATATAAGAGTTTAAGGATTATGTGAGGACCCACACAGATATGTAAGACTATAGTACCCATAGTAGTAGTTGTAGTATCATTAAATGAATGGAGTATCACATCAGACTATGACATGTAATTACTAGGAAGTGATAGCTATTTGTAGGCATGAGTGGATATAATATTAATACTATCACCTCCATCGATAATGACTCTCTTAACATGAGTTTGATTGACATATGTGGTGATAAAAAGTGTAGGGTCTTGGTCTCTAGGGTGAAGGGCCAAAATTTCTAAATCATTGAAGGAAACCAAGGCAATCGTATTAAAAGAATCTACCAAAGTTGTAAGAGGTTGAGAATCATCGAGTTATACCTCAATGGATTGTAAATCCTTGTTAAAGGATTGATGGTGCTGAGATGAGTTTTGGATTAACTCATATAAATACATTTTTATAGGGGTTTGGTGAAGTTGTTTCACCATTGAGTCTTGAATGACTTGTGAAGATGTGGGTTGGGGGGTACCAAGAATAGAGATATTGGGATTTGGTGGAGGAGCATATTTTGAAAATAGATGAGCCCAAGGGGTGGTGGCCTTTCCTTACCTTTATCCTTTTGATTTTGAGACTATGTGGCCACATTAACCATGTTGATCTGGAGCATAGGTGGAGAAGGTGGTGGAGGAGGCACAACCTCGTCATTGGTCTTGAACTTAGGTGAGGTGATAGGTAGAGTTTAGGATGTAACTATTAGAATAAATATGAGGTTATAAGGAAGATACTTAATGAAAATATTATTGATATCAAAGTGTTGTGGGAGAATAGATGTGAGAGATTTATAGCTTTCTGTATCATGTCCAAGTAACTGGTTATATAAATAAACTTGTGTGTCATCAAACCAAGATAGTTTTGGTCTAAGAGGATGATAAGGATTGATCGAAGGAAGGGTTATGGTGGAGGGTTTCAAAAACTAGTGTAGGAGAGAGGCCTAAGAGCATACTAGTGGGATGAAACTTGTCATAATAGGGGTGGGTACCTTCTTTGATTTATGAGGCATGGATGTGGTTTTGTGTAACACCCTTTTGGGTGAAGGCGTAGCCATTAGTTTTTTTGACACCCTTTTAGTCCTAGGTGTTGAGGTGATGGATGTGTAAGTACCAATAAGTGGTAGAGGCAAAAGAGGAGGTAGTTTTGCATTTTGTCTTTCTTGAAAAGAGAATACTCCAACTAAAGTGGAAGGATGGGGTCCCAAGTTTGAAGACAAAGTTGAGGGTGGAGAAGGAATGGAATGGTGAGGCCGAGGAAACTTAACATTCTTCCTTGGTTTAGGCCATGTAACTCTAACTCATGGTTGAGGATTCAAATCTAACTTTACCTATGGATGAATTAGATTAGACACTAGGTGAATGTCCACATATTTAATTTACTTTAGTGTAGCAGATGCTCATGATGGTGATGGTTCTAACTTAGAGGGTCATGCTTCTGATGGTCTAGGAAAAGAAGTTTTATCTTTGTAAAAAACCTTGGGATAAGTGGTAGAAAAAGGATTGGTGGTAGAGGATGACATTTATTGCATAGGATAGGGATCTTTAAGTCTATCCCAAAATGCTGAGTGGTCTAGATTTTTAGAGTCAAGAAAGTCTAGATTTCCTACCAACTATGAGAAGGGTTTAGATGAAGATGTCATAGGCCTTATAATTGTTTTCGTAGAAGACTTAGGTGTTTGAGAAAGAGGGAGGGTGTTGGATTTTTCTATTTCAAGCCAAAGATGAGTAAGAACAATAATTAGATCTTCTTCAACTAAGGCAAGAGAAGAGGCATGGTCTTCTTTGGTTGGGGGAGAAATTGGTGAAATTAGTTCTTATAGTGGATAAAACATGGGTATGATTGCTTCCATAACATGTGGATGAGGAGCAAGTAAGGTATGCTCTTCTATTGGCAAGAGAAGGGGTGAAATTAGTTTGATGGGTGTAGGCATAATAGGTCCTTCAATTAGTGCAGGGATAGATAATACATACTCCTCTATATGTGAAAGAGGAGTGGATGGGGCACTATCCTCCATTAGTGGAGGAGAAGTAGGTGAAGAAAGCTCTTGAAGAGGGTAGAGCATAGGAATTATGCTACCCTCAACATATAGATGAGGAGTGGGCATGGAATTCTCTTCCAAAGGTAGGAGAATAGGCAAAATAGGTATAAAAAGAACATGCATTAAGGGTTCTTCATGTGGTAAAAGGATAGGTAAAGAAGGCCCCTCCACATGTGGGAGAGGGATGGGTGAAATAGGCTCCTCTACTTATGGAAGAGGAATAGGTAAAATAGGCTCTTCCAAATTTAGGAGAGGTTAGATCAGAGGTAAAGAGAAGACCATATTGACCATATGAATATCATGATCCAGTGAGTTATCGATCATGGCCTGAACATTTATTTGATTGAGCGAATGGTTAAGAAAAGGTTATTTGAAAACATCCATGATTTGTTTAGTAAGAATGTTAGGGTTATCGAAGATATTCTCACCTTTATCAAGCATATCTTGAACAATATTTTTGGATGTTTTATAGTTGTTAAAATTATGGCCTTTAACTCGATGATAGCCAACAAACTCATCCTCCTTATACCAATATGGGTTAGGATGGGAGGGATAAAACTATATAGGAGGTATAATTTGGGGAAGGTTAATAACTCCTTACTATAATAGTTTATCCAAAATGGAAGTGTATGACTCTCCAATAGGAGTGTATTATCTTTGTTCATATCATTGTTGGAATTGTTTGGTCTGATTTTATGAGGTGGATGGCCTAGCCTATTTAACTATGATAGAAGAAGCTGATTTAATCACCATGGCATTGGAGAAACCTTTTTAATTTTGATTGGAAGAATGGGATTTAGAGGAAGAGTCATTAGGTTTGGAGTTGGTATTTTTATCATGCAACTTAACCCTATCTTCATCTATAGCCTAAATATCTAACTTTCATGCCATTGTAAAAGCTTCATCAAATGTGTAGAAAGTCTAGACATAGAGGGTAGAAGAGATGTGTTTGGCATATGCTATTGAGAAAATCTCGATAAGCTCAGGTTGAGGTAAAGAAAAGGAGAGCTAATTGATTAAACCTCTCTAATGAGTGACAAAGTTAGCAAATCATCATCAAACTGTCTAATGGAATAAAGGTTCGTAATAGATACCTTTTTAGAAATATTGATAGAGAAGTGGTCCAAGAATAGTTGAGAAAGTTAAGTAAATGAGAAAAGGGAGTTCCAGGTTATGGAACTATACCAATCTAGGGTAGCACCCAAAAGAGACATAGGGAAAGTGTGAAGTAATAATGCATTATCATGCCCTATTAGGTAATAAGCATGTCAAAATTCTCATAAGTGTTATTGTGGGTCCTCCTTACTCTAGAAATGAGTAAATTTAGGGATCCCCCAATGACTCAGGTAGGGTTGAATAGCTACATAAGGATGGATGGGTTCATTACATATTTGATCATAAGAGAACATTATTTGAACCCGACAAAGATGTTTCTCAGTTAGACTTCTTATCCATTATCATTTTGATGAGATCAGGAGAAGGATTTGTGTGAGAATCACCCCCTAAGTTGTAGGGTGAAGGGATCTAGAGGTGAGATATGACACACCTTGTTATGGTAGTGTATAGACAATATACTAGTAATGAGTCATAGGCTGAGGGGAAAAAATGAAAGAGGCTTATCCTATGGTGTTAGAGACAATGCTTGTGCTAGATGCCATCAATGGAGGTTGGGTTGCTAGCATAGTTACAAGGGTTTGAGGATGAGTTTCAACTCTTGTAATTATGGGTGCAAGAGTTGATGGAATCGGCACTACCAAGTTTTGAAATGGTGTTTGACTTGGTTGGGCCAGTTGTGGCTATGAGGCTAAGGGAGATGCTACAAAAGTTGGGTTAAGAAGATGAGACTAAGTAGTTGGGGTGGTTGAATTTTGAGGGTTATTGATGGTTAGGTCACTTGTTGAAGTAGTGGTTTGGGTGACCATAGATGGAATGGTGTAAACCACCAAGACTACATCTATCTCCATTAAGGAAGTTGGTATGCCATAAAGGGGATCTCCTGTAGTGTTACAGGTTTGGATCATGGCAAGATAATGCTAAAGGGATATAATGTTATGATCAAGAAATGTCACAAAGTTAGGATCTCCTTTAGGTATAAGGGGGATCTAGTTAGGAATGGTAATCATAGGGGTATTCTCTATAGCTGAAGTATGCTCCATGGTATAATCAAAAAGGAGAGGGGAAGGTGGGAGTGGTTATTGACTTGCATAATCAATAATTTTTTTGGATTGGATATGCAATAAGACCATGAAAAAGGGATAAAGATAAGCCTAAAACTCTATATTAGTGATTGAGCATCAAAAAATTAGGTTTGAGTATAGGTAGGTAATTTTAGCTTGTCATTTTAAATAGGCTAAAAATTATAAAAACACATAGTCACTGATATCAGTTGTCTAACTGATGCTAGTAGGTAAAAGGTCCATTGACAT
Source organism: Torreya grandis (assembly GCA_037957365.1). Taxonomy (NCBI): domain Eukaryota; kingdom Viridiplantae; phylum Streptophyta; class Pinopsida; order Cupressales; family Taxaceae; genus Torreya; species Torreya grandis. Next base: position 8,434,170 of record JARHVA010000083.1, read on the forward strand.
CAATGGTATTACTAATGTTAGTTACTATGGAATCTAGAAAGGTGAAAAATATAAGGTTTTGGTAACCCAGAGGCAAAATCTAGGTATAACAAAGGTGTCAGGATCTAGGAAGCACAATTGATTACCAAGCAACTAAACATGCGAAATTACCCAGAAGTAACAAGTAACTAGAATTCAAAAATAACACAGAATATGAGAGACAATACCCAATTGTATTAATACTCTTCCAGAAGGAAATACAACAAAGAAGATGCCACAGTCTTCTTCTTTACACACCTCTATGGCTCCCACACCTCTAGGGCATAAACAATAAATCTCTTCAAGAGCTCACTCTCTCAATTACGGTCCCAACACACAACTCAAACACAGAGTTTCTATTCACCTCCAACCAGTCAGTATCACTATTATCAGTACCACTAGTTAGTATCACTACTGCCAGTACACAAGTGCTCCACGCACTCCAAATCTGAGTACACACCATACTCCAAGTACACAATCATACTTCAAGTAGATCTCACCTGATCTTGCTCCTTGATGTGTTGCTGTCACCTTTGATCTTACTACCCCGCATACCTCCTTTGACCTTGCACACACACACACTTACAAATAAATGATCTTACTTACACCTGTAGATCTCCAAATATGGCCTTGCACACCTATCGACCAAGATCCTACACACATGAAGAATCCTTCTGATTCTCCAAACTAGTACCCCTGTGGATCTTCTACTAGAACTTGCACACCTTACAGCTCTACCTGATCATACACACTTGGCACTGTGGTACTAGGAGGAACACACCTTGCTCTCTTCACTCTGAAGGAGCTAATTTTTCTCTCTTATTCAACTAACACAGCTTATAATACAACCCATGAGTCTATTATATAGATCTCATGCAAATAATAATTAGACATCCAAATACAATAATTAAATCCACATTTCCAAGACTAAAATTAGCCTTTAACATGAAAATAATTAGTTCATTAAAAAACAATCCATAAAACTCACAGTTTTAAACTGCACAAGCGATTGATGTCGGTCCCTATCTGGCTAGAGATGACTGACATCAGCCGATCCTAACTGATGTCAATTGCTCTGCTCACTAGATATGATTGACATCAGTTGATCAGACCGACATCATTTGCTCTGCAACTTAGCAACCTCTCAACAACCTCCTCCATGTCTACATTAGTGAAGCTTTTAGCTCCACAACCTAATAATCTCCCACTTGGAGATAAATAGCTGCACTGTACCTATACTTGTACACTGTCTAATCTATTTTCTAGCTTGTATCCCTCTTAAAGATCAATCCTAAAGACCAACCACCACAAAACCTATGGTGCACCTCCTATCATCCAAGTAACTTGCCACATTTGCATCTAAAAACCCATGTAGAAAAGAACTTGACCCTGCATCGCATGTCAACCTGCTACTGGTCCCTCTCAGATACCTGAGAATCCACTAAATTGCCTTCCAGTGCTTCTTGCCTAGATTGGCTCCAAACTTTTTGACAGTTCCCACTGCATGGGCAAACTTAGGTCTAGTACGCAAGTACTTAACCTCATCATGTGAATCAGGACACTGTTCATAGAACTGGCCAATCCATCAATGTGCTAACCAGTTTCACATAATCATCCAGAGACAAAATCAACCTGTGATCTTCCATGTCTCTAGAACACACTTATGCCAAATAATTTTGCTCCTTAAATTCTTCATGACACACATCTGAACTAACTTTACCTTTAGCTCAAAAAAACCTTGTATGTGTAACCCTGCATCAAGAAAACACACAACATACAGTAACAGGATAATGTGGCTATCATCATCCACCTGGTAAAGAAACCACAATAGTTATAATGACATTGACTAAAGCCATGCTTTGTCATCCACCTATCAAACCTGTACCACTATCCTGGGGCTTCCTCAAGACCATATGACCTGGCCTTCTATCTCATGTGTCCATTTTCTCTATTCTTTAACTAAGGTATCCATTCATCTTTCAGTGCTTTCATACTGGCTGGCAACCCTACCAAATCTCCCGTTTGGTTCTGCATCCTATTCATGCCATGCTCCCACTATTTCCTAGATCTTTCCTACTTTGTAGTGAGCAACGAGTATAAAGAAGAGGAATAATGAATTTGAGGCTTACTTACCCTTTCAGTCCTCCATATGGGCATTTGAGACTCCTTGACAGCTTGCTGTCCACCCAAAATCCATTCCAGTGACTAACCTCAGTCACCACATAGTCTGCATCTAACTAACGTTAGTTCCATGTGACTGTCCTTGGTCCCCGACGGTGGTTATCCTATCGACATCAGTCTCCACCTACCTAACACCACTGACTTCTCTAGTCTGCACATGATTGATGTCGGTACCTATCTGTTCGACATTGGTTTTCTATAACCAACATCGGTACCTGTGTTTTCCTGTGAGTGATGAATTTTTACTTGTGAGCTTACTTTGAATCAAAACCCTATCCAAACTACCTTGCTCAAAAGTATCTAGCCCCATCTGCTAATCTCTGTATGTCATCTCCTCCAAGAACACCAAGGCTTTCCAATTCTTAAGTTTGTCAAATACATCAAACTTCCTTTTCTTGCAATAAACACAATCCTTTCTTATAGCATCCCTCTACTCATAGAAATCTCAGTCCATGCTCTCCGAAGCTGAACTCTTACCATTTGACTTAATAAAATCCATTCCATTCTCATTTATGTGACCAAGCCTACAAAGCCACACCTGTGTAACAGAAGTGGAATCAGTAATACAAGTAGATAAAGAGTACCTACTTTCTTACCACATGCTAATTCAAGTGCATCATTGGTAACATTCCAAGAACCCACTATGAGAGTTACTATGCATCTCTCATCACCCAAATTTCCTATAGAAATTAGATGCATCTCTAAGACTGGGACCTGCATGACCTTCTTCAACACCCATGTGTTGGCTGTCTACAATTTCAGCCACACTTCCCCTTTGCCAAAACTTTGACAAGGCACACCAGCCCCTAAATAAATCTTTCCAAAGTCTCCAAAGACCTTAACATGGAAAAATACTCTATTTCGGGCTGCATGGAAAGAGGCAACATAATCTATAAAACAAGATTATAATTTATCCAAGGAACATCCTAGAGCATCCTATGTAACAACACCTGCAACATCTACTTCTTCAGTTCCTTCATGCTGATCTTCTACCAACCAACAATATTTCTTTACCTGCTCTTTCTTTCCATAACACCGTAATTGACCATTCATGCTTTTCAATTTCTCTATTCTTAGTGTACTTTTTTTTGTCATTGCTATACTCCTACTCAATCAAAAACCCCTGAGAGTGACCTGTAACCAAACACAAACCTGCTCCCTACAACCTTAGCTCTAATACCACTTATCAGGATCTAGGAAGCACAATTGATTACTAAGCAAGTAAACATGCAGAATTACCTAGAAGTAACAAGTAACTAGAATTCAAAAATAACATAGAATATGAGAGACAATACCCAATTGTATTAATACTCTTCCAGAAGGAAATACAACAAAGAAGATGCCACAGTCTTCTTCCTTACACACCTCTAGGGCTCCCACACCTCTAGGGCATAAACAATAAATATCTTCAAGATCTCACTCTCTCAATTACAGTCCCAACACACAACTCAAACATAAAGTTTTTGTTCACCTCCAACCAGTCAGTATCACTACTACCAATACCACCAGTCAGTATCACTACTACCAGTACACAAGTGCTCCACGCACTCCAAATCCGAGTACACACCATACTCCAAGTACACAATCATACTTCAAGTAGATCTCACTTGATCTTGCTCCTTGATGTGTTGCTATCACCTTTGATATTGCTACCCCATAGACCTCCTTTGACCTCACACACACACACACTTACAAATCAATGATCTTACTTACACATGTAGATCTCCAAACATGGCCTTGCACACCTGCCGACCAAGATCCTACACACATGAAGAACCCTTCTGATTCTCCAAACTAGTACCCCTATGGATCTTCTACCAAAACTTACACACCTTGTAGCTCTACTTGATCATACACACTTGGCACTGTGGCACTAAGAGGAACACACCTTGCTCTCTTCACTCTGAAGGAGCTAATTTTGCTCTCTTACTCAACTAGCACACCTTACAATATAGCCCACGAGTCTATTATATAGATCTCATGCAAACAATAATTAGACATCCAATTACAATAATTATATCTACAGTTCTAAGACTAAAATTAGCCTTTAACATGTAAACAACTGGTTCATTAACAAACTATCCATAAAACTCATAGTTTTAAACTACACAGGCGACCGACGTCGGTCCCTGTTTAGCTGGAGATGACCAACGTCAGCCGATCCTGACTGATGTCAGTTTCTCTACTCACTAAATATGACCGATGTCAGTTGATTAGACTGATGTTAGTTACTCTACAACTCAACAACCTCTCAACAACCTCCTCCATGTCTGCATTAGTGAAGCTTTTAGCTCCATAACCTAACAAAAGGATGTAATAGGTCTATTCAAGGATAAAGGACAAACTAAAGGTTAATAGAATATGAGATGTAGAAATGCCTAGATTTTATAATTTGATAAAGAAAACATCCTCACAAACTCAAAAATATAGAAGACAAAAGGAATTAAAAAAGGAACATGCAGCCACTAAACATTAACTCCTAAGAATTACTTTTAGTCTCTTGATGGCTTATGCCTTAGAAAGTGTGAGAGTAAAATTGGTTTGTGAAATAGGTACTATATGAGAAATCTAAGGATGGTTTTTAGGTTATTTTTAGTGTTTAATGGAAATCTATATTAGACTAGGTACGTGGCTTATTATAAGGGTTTGCTCCCCGTACTTCACAGTCTTGAAGCTGAGCTGGGCTACTTAGCTAGAATATACCTCCTATTTAGAGTTTATACTCTATCAGAGAATGAAGTGGGTCCTCCCCTTAGTGGTGAAATCTAAGTGGGATCATTGGGTAGGGCAAGGTGATATACTCGGTGATGAAATCTTAATGGACCTTGTCTCAAGTGAGTTTAGATGTTTAATTTTATGAGAGTGATCTGGTTATGTAACATTTGCATTCTATGATTTATTCATGATACTTTATTTAACTAGGTGAGTTAAATGCAACAAGAAAAATAATGAAATGCAATTATTTTTAAACCCAAATAAAAAATGTTTAAATTCAGATGAAAATAATGGTGAATAGGAGAAGAGGATGAATTTCACTATCTTAATGCTCAAAAGTAGCAAATAAAAGAAGGTATTATTTTTAGCTCATATAAAAATAATGAATCTATTTTAGAGGAAAAATAAGAAGAGAATGATAGGGAAGGAAAATTTATTCTTTCCTTAAATAGAAAATAAAAAGTTCAAAATTTCACTTTTGAGAAAAACAAAGACAGCACAAGGAATGAAAATTTCACTATGGTCCACCTATATGAATAGCTAGACAAGTAACGAACCCATGGAAATTCCAAGGTCCCACCGAGCATGCCAAAATGTTTCACTACATTTTAAACTTATTTTACATTTAAAGAGAGGGAGATAAATAGAAAAGAAAGAGAGTTAGGGATAAGTGTGTACCATTCTATAATTTTTAGATTATCCTCTTTGGCTATGGGGGAAGCCACCTATAGATAAGAAAACACTACATAAAATAGTTGTTAGTGGAGATATGTGTGGAATACCAAGCTACACGCTTGTTTTGGGAAGTGTGAAACTTCCTTAGGATAATAGTCTACTATTTTAAAACAAAGTTTATAATAAATACAAATAAAGAGAGTAAAGAGAGAGAGTTAGAATTATGTTTACTATGTTACAAGTCTGAGTGTAGTAGAAGATAATATTGTGTAAGATGATAAGCCAGGTCTATGTTTTAAAAATGTTGTTAGGTGACTTTGAGGTTGCTAGTTTAGAAACATAGTAATCAATGTCAGCTAAAGGATTGTTGTCATTTGGGGACATCAATGTCAGTTTTAGTCACTGATGTTAGTTAGGGCAGTAGTATTAAAATGAGTTAGAGAATGCTTTTCCAAGAGAGACAATGGGAGTATGGTTAGGTTGTGAGGTTGGAAAGATTCGTAAGGAGGTGGATAAGACTCAAGTGAGTTTGGACATAGGATTGGTATGCTGGGGTAGAGAGAAGTGGGTGGGGAGCTTTACAACTCCTCCATAGAAGGAGTTAGGGTTTGTGAAATAATAAACAATATAATGTAAAACAATTATAAAATTACTATTTAAAGACTTAAAAACATTGAGATATACTTGGTGAAATGGGTGAACTATGACTAATAGATAGATGACTTTGATGAGGCTTGGTGAACCTATGAGTGAACATACAACACAAGCATGTGTTGCTGGTCCTCAAGAGTTCAAGCACTGTGTAGTGTATCAATTCCTAATCTAGATCAATTTGTGTAAAGTAATGGTAAGCTTGGGTGTCAAAAGTGATGTAGGATGCTCTAATTGCCAAAATCTTGTGCATGAATTCTTGATTTTTGTGACCCAAATACCAACTTGGAATTTTACTTAATTAATCGACGTCAATGATCCCACTAATGTCGATCAAGGGTTGACTAATGTTGATGGCATGAGAATAGGTAAAAGGGCTATTTTTATCCCATTTTCTATTTCTTCTCTTACCAAGTGTGCCATCCATTAGAAAATGGTAAAAATGTGAGGATATAAAGAACATAGTTAGTTAGGAATTTATGTTAGGGGTGAGAACAAGTCATAGGTAGCTAGGATTAGGAGACTAAGTCTTAAGGTGACTTAGAGGGTAAGAATTAGTCTTAGGATCAAGTGGTCAAATTAGGTGGCATAAGTGGGTTTTAATTAACTTAATTAAAATTTTCAAGGTGAAAACATGGATTAGAAAGGTTAATTATTAAAAGGGGATCAAGGGGGGTTTTGACATAGGGAGTCTTTCAAGTGTGTGATGTAATTTTGGTGTTTACATCAATTTTTAGGTTTTAGATTCATGTGCTTCTTTTCATGCTACCCCTCATAGACATTATTTTATATATTATGTTCAAGGTAATTATGAAAATATTTACCTTGGTGATGATGAACCCTATAACATTATTAAAAAAGGAAGTGTTCAAGTTAAATTACAAAATGGAAACACTTGGGTGCTAAAAGATGTTATTCATGTTCCAATCTTCAAGAGAAATTTGATCTCTGTAGGGAAATTGGGTAGTGAGGGTTGTATGGTCATATTTATAGCCAAATCATGGAAGGTTACAAATGGTTATTTTTTGGTTATAAAAGGTAAGAATGTATGCACTTTACATTTATCTACAAATAATTCTAATTCATATTGTGTTATAGCTAATACAGGTAAAGATGTAACTTTATGGCATTACAAACTTGGCCACATGAGTGAAAAGGGAATAAAGACCCTACATAAAAAGGATAAACTACTAGGTATAAAATAATTAAATCTATAATTTTGTGAGCACTATGTGTATGAAAAACAAAAACATTTGAGGTTTCTTAAGGTTGGACTAGCCAAGGAGTAAAGGTTAGAGCTTGTGCATATGGATGTATGGGGGCCAGCTCAAGTATCTTCACTTAATGGTTCATATTATTATTTTAATTTTATTTATGATTTAGATACCAAGGTTTGGGTATACTATATAAAAGGAAGTCTTATATTTTTGATACATTAAATAAATGGAAAGATTTAGTTAAAAGTGAAAGATGTTTAAAACTAAAATATATTAGATCAGATAATGGAGGTGAGTATTGTAGTATCACTTTTAACAATTACTATTCAAAAAGTGGAATTCATCAACAAGAAAATCGTTCCAAGAACACCATAATATAATGGTTTGTCAGAAAGAATGAACATGACTATTATGGAGCATGCCAGAATCCATGAGATTGTATGTAAGTTTGCCTTTATAGTTTTTGGTAGATGCTATAATTACAACAATTTATTTGATAAATAGAGGAGCTTAGAGTGCTTTAGATGGTGGAATACCAAAGGAGACATGGATAGGAAAGAATGAAGATTATTCTTTTCTAAGAGTTTTTGGTTGTGAGGCATTTTATTATATAGACAAAAATCATAGTAATAAGTTAGAAGCTAAGTCTGAGAAATGCACATTTATTGGTTATAGAACTGATGAATTTGGATTCCAATTATGGAATATGGAAGATACAAAAATAATTAGGAGTAGAGATGTTGTGTTCATTAAAAAAGTCATGTATAGGGACTAGTTATAGGAAAAGAAGCAAGAAGAATCTAAAAAGGAATTATAGTATTAGAAGACATTACATAAAAACATGTCCTAAAGGTTCCTGATCAAAATGTGTAATAGGAACATGTACCTTAAACCCTTCTTAGAATATCTACAAGAGTAAGTAGACCACATAATTGTTTTTATGCTTTTTTATATTATTTATTACTTACTGATGGTGGTGAGCAAAAAATCTATGAAGAATAATTGTATATTGATGCCAAGGATAAGTGAGAGAAAGATATGGATGAGGAGTATGATTCTCTAATGGAAAACTAAGCATGAGATTTGGTGGAGCTTCCCAAAATAAAGAAGGCATTATAGAATAAGTGGGTATACAAGATAAATGAGGAAAATGCAGGAAAAAATAAATTCAAGGCCAAAATGGTGGTTAAAGATTTTTCAAAAAATAAAGGTATAGATTTCAATAAAATATTTTCTCTAGTTATTAAAATGACTTTAATTAGAACTATTTTGAGCTTAGTAGTTGTTGAAGAATTGCACTTAAAATAGTTAGATGTAAATACTACTTTCCTTCATGGGGATCTAAAGGAAGAAATATACATGGAGCAGTCACAAGGTTATGAAGTTAATGGTAAGGAGAATTTGATGTGAAAATTAAAGAAGAGATAGATTGATTTTCTATGAAGGATATATATGATTCTAAATAGATCCTTGGTATATAGATAACTAAAGATAGAAAGAATAGGAAGCTGGAATTATCATAGGGAGAGTTTGACTTTCTTCTGCAAGTGACCCAAGAATGATGTTTGAGTATTTATTGATGGTGTTTGGATGTTTGACGATGAATTATCTATTAGAGAGTGTTTTAGAATCCCTTAGGATAATTTTATGTATTTTTTTTGTTTGACCAATCCATATTTAGTATGAACCATTTCTTGTAATTTGACTATTTGTTCATTCATGGTGTTATCATGCACAAGGCAATTGATTGAAAGGTTTTGCATATGAAGAGGAGTGTAGTGATGAATGGAATAACTTAATGGTGTATTAGGGGTCATGTGGCATGGACATATGTGTTTTTAAGTGGTAATGTGTTTATATTTTATCTTAGTGAAAATTTAAAGGGGTTAATAGGTCTACATGGACATAAAAGGGCTACTTAGATGTAATTAAAGGTTCTGCTTCTTAAGGGTGATCTATCAAAGTTATGGTCGACCTATGTAGGTGGTGTTGATATTTTTATAAGTGAGATAGAAGAATTAATGTTTAAGTAATGTCTTGTGGTTGACCAAGAAGGTGGTGATCATGAAGGCTTCTAGTGTGGATATGCAAAGAATAATGAAGTATGAGTAAGTTTGGAGGATGGATTGAAGAGTAGAGAAGTGTGAGAAATATATGTGTGACCTAGAGTTCATATTTTTGATGTTGTAATAGTGTTTTATAGGTTTGATGATAGAAAATGAGAGAATAAGTGTAGAGTGATCCAAAAGGTTGTTTTGGATGCATTGCTTGTGTGTGAAGGATTGAGAAAGTGTGAAGGGTTAAAGAGAGTTATCATTCATTATTTATACTTTAGATTGGAAGGCAAACATAATTATAGAGGTGTTGATATTAGAAGGTGTTATGTGGGTGCTCAACATCCAAGGCAAGTTGGTGTTTGTCTATGCTTAGGGGTTGGTACTCCTTGTGAAGTGGATGCTTCAATAAAGTCTCTTGTTTGTGATATCTTATAAGACTCTAGTCCATGTGTTTTCAAGATTGAGAGGTTTTTTTATCCCCCATGAGGGTTTCCCACATAATTCATGGTTTTTTATTTGTTTATTAGAATAAATGGTTTATATACTTTATGAATACTTATGTTGAATGGTTAAGAGTTTGAAGGATTGGAATTGAATTTGATTTACTTACATAATTGATTCACCCACTCTCAGTGATTTTACCTCTAAAAATTGGTCTCAGAGCCACACCTTTGCAAGTTTAACCACTTAAAGGTGATCAAAGGTATAATGGGTAGTCATCAAATGCAAGGTGGTTTCTATACTAAGTAATCACCACTGTTCAATGGATCCAAATATGCTTTTTGGAGGTGAAAATATGAAGACCTACATCATGTCTCTAGGTTTTGGCATTTGGCAATCTATTATGGATGTGTATTTTACACTCCCTACTCCTCCAACTAGTGTAGCTGACAAGAAGTTGAGTGAGAATAATTATAAAGCTATGAATGCAATAGTTTATGGCCTATTAGAGTTGAGTTCACCAAGGTAATATATTATAAGTTTATCAAGGAAATATAGGATAAATTATAGATCATCTATGAAAGGGATTGAAAGGTTAAGTTATCTAAATTATATATTTATTATTTTTGGGAAATCATATATTTAATTCCTAAATAATAAATGGGTTTGAGTAGATAAAATTAGTAAATAGTGTACAATAATTAAGTTACTGATTTGTGAAATTTGACTATAGTTATGGATTTTATAAAAATAGTAGTGAGAGAGAGAAAATTAAACTTATTTGATTGTGTGCTATTCTGACTAAGACAGGGTCGAGAATTCTATGTGCAGGCTTGGGAGACTATCACAAACAAGAATCTAGAGTTAATTTCTTGATTAGACAAGAACATAAAAAATGGGACATCTTAGATTTTGGTGTCGTATTCCTATTTTGGCACTATTTTCCTGGTGATCTAATCTTTCTAAGTTTAGTGCATCAAGTTTGTGTGACCCTACCTATGAAATATTAAAGCATGATATTCCACGGAGCTCGCTATGTACCTGATTTAGTATTCAATACCCTAGGTCCTCTTTGCTCTTGAACTTGAATGTAAAATTTAGAGAAAGGAGAGGAGGGGTTAGTGTGTAAATTATATGCTAGATGCACTTCACACCCCATGTGTGGGCATGCTACCTATATACCAATACTTTGAGGAGGGATCAAGCCATATGTAGTTCTTTCATTGAAGTGATTGGTGTAATAGTGTGATGAAAATGCAAGTAAATGTGAAACTAGGTGTACTTATAATGACTAGGGACTAGTGTAAGAGTTTGAATAATCTCGAAATACTATTAGATGGTTGTATGTAGAGAATAGGGAAAAGTGCTTGAGTGGTCTTACTTGTATTCTTGCTTCTCTCTTATAAATGAGTGTCAACATTTCTAAATAGACTTTAAGTGGAATTTTATGGGAGATTTAATGATCATGTGTTAAATAAATTCATGTAAGGCCAACATGAATTAGGATAAGGATTCAAAATAATATGACTGTTAGAAACCAAAATGCACTTAGACAATGCCACCATAAATAAAACACCCTAGGTTTTAATGCTGTAGTCCAAGTTTGGGCACTTTTATCCATGGTTGATAGAACTTAGGGGGATGGATTAAGCATGGAAAGAGCAATTTGGGTCTAGAAGGGTTTAGTTTGGGAGGCTATAGATGACTATGAATGAATGAAAACATGCCTATGAGGGTTATGAGAGGAAGTAAAATAGACCTATGGATTGGGTGTCATTAATCACACTCAAGTTACCAAATTTTCATTTTATATGACTAAATTTACCCCCATTTTATTCTAGCGATGTAGTAAAGTGAAATACTAGGATAAAGGAAAAATAGAAAGCATACCTAAACTTACCTATAAAGGTGAAGCTCATGAAGCTATGTGATGCTAGATGTGCATAGAAAGAGAACAATGTGAAGTTTGAATCTACAATGAAAAACACAAAGTAGATCAATATTTTTTAGATATGATATATATAAAATAAGAACATACAAAAGTTGGGTAAGAGAGAGAGGAATAAAAATGAATGAATACACTTATCAGGTACATAAACCAATACAAAACCTATTATGATGCTAGATTATACTAGGTTTATGTTGTACCAAAAAGTAATATTGTGAATGGAGCTAAGTCCTCAATTCCCTAAAAGTGGCTCAAGAATGAAAGGTATCCCCTTTGGTTCCATCATCACCAACTAAGTGAAGCTAACAAATCATACGTGTATCAATCAATATTTGGAATATGTGTCTAATCCCTCTATGTAGGTGGTTTAAGAATACAAAGGCTAACCCTTTGGCTCCATCATTGTCTATTAAGTGAAGTTAATGAATCATGTGTGTGTCAATTGATATTTGGAATATGTGTCCAATCCCTCTAAATAGGTGGCTCAAGAATACATAGGCTAGCCCTTTGGCTCCATCATCACCCACTAAGTGAATCTAAAAAATCATATGTGTGTAAATCAATGTTTAGACTATGTGTTCAATCCCTCTATATAGGTGGCTCAAGAATACAAAGGTTGGCCCTTTGGCTCCATCATTGCCCCATGAATTGAAACTATGAAGTAATACTAATATGGAATATATATCTTATGAGATGGCTCTTGAAGCCCATAAATGTACTATGATATGATAATATTGGCATGGATAGCCAAATGTATGATGGAAACTAGGCCACTCTTGGCCATTTTGAAAGATGGAGATTAGGCTTATATGAAAGCCACTCCAAAACTAGTGTAATAGGCTTATGTGGAAGCTAACTCAGGAACTTGGGTACTTAGAAAGTTAAGCTTGTATAAAAGACAAAATTTTTAAAAATATGCCAACCACCTACACGTGGAGTAAGGCATGCAACTACTGAGAAATGCTTGGATAATAAACTAAACTTGGAAAAAGGGAGGATCAATGTGCTGCACACATTACCCCCAATCAGTATTGTTTAGAACATGGATTTTTATCTAGAAGTTATATCTACTACCTAATATAAAACTAGAAGTGAGAGCCATCATGTCATGCATGATGCCCCCTATATCTAGATTCTCTAAGCAAAAACTATATTGAAACATGCTAAATTTGGATTGTACTGAGCTAACAAACCTGTGACTAAACTCACTTTTTTTTATCTACTTTTGGAAAAACTAATTTTTTGTTGTCTATATTAAAGCACCAAAAATAAGACACCCTATTATCTAGCACTATAGTCCAACTTTGGCACTATTATCTAGGGCTAAATCTGGTAACTATTCTAGATTCTCTATTATCTTCTCGCTTTATTCTACCTAGTCTGATGTTTAGATTCTATTATAAATGTTTTGAAAATTGTTTTTTTGACCATTAGGAGCTCTATTCTCTATGAAAAAACCCTTATTTATTACCCACTCTTCTAAGAGTAAGAATGAAGATGTTTCAATGAATAACCTTAGAAGAAATATCCCTACAAGTGTGTTATGCTATATAGATATATGATATAGTAATGATAATTGACAAGATATCTCAAGATATAACAAGGTTTGTATTGAGATATTATTAGATCAATAAAGGTATGCCTAGATAGATGTAATAATGTAATAACATGTGTGATCTACTACATTGGAATTAAAAGTGTTAGTATTTAGTTTTTACTAAGGAGGGATGGAACATGATGTCCATCATGGAATCCAAAAAAACAAGGAAATGTATGATATATATCATGGCATTACAAACATGAAAAGTAATCAAGCAAAAAGCATACAAATCAAGAAGCATACAAGAGTGGCCAAGGGGACAAGCAATCAAGGGACATGGGCACATGTCACTCAAACTAGAAAGCAAGCATATAAGGCATGCTAAAATGCAATATACATATACAATTGAAACAAACAAGTTGGTGTGGAAGCCACAATCACATAGAGGAGTATAGGCAAAGGACATTGGAAAATGTCCTAAGGTACACACATGAATAAAAGAAAAAGACATTGGAAAATTTTGTAAGACACATACAGGATACAAGTAGGAACTATAAATACAATCCAACAAGCTATGTTAAGTAAGAAGAGAAATTGTGTAATAACTATAAATATAGAATCACATCTAACTAATCAAAGCAAGAGTGAAAATATGTAAGACATGTTTAGTACAAGACTAGGTATATGCTAAGAGATGTTAAGCACAAGCTTGTACTGAGAGGGGGGGGGGTGAATCAGTATAAGATATTTTTAACTTTCGGCTATTAATCTTAAATTCAAAACCTCAAATTACTCTGCAATTAATATATTCAAAGCAATCAAATGCAAAACCACACAATGCAAATAAACACAGATTTGCGTGGAAACCCTTTCGGGAGAAAACCACGGAGAAATTCTCTTAATATAAATATTCGTAGGCACCAACCTACAGGAGCACCAACCCCTTTTACTGAGCACCAACTCAGCAAGAGACACCAATCTCTTCAAAACGAAGGCACCAACCTTCTCAGAAAAAATCACTCTTCTATCTCAAATTTGTTGTCAAAACAACAGATGATAGAACACTTGCTTTATCTCCTTTAGATTCGATCTATGCTTTAGTGTTTTCGCTGCTATACTCTTTCTTATACTTGTTGATTTTTTCTTTTCAATATTCTCACAAAAATTTGCCTTTAAAAATTCTGCTCTTCTTTTATATATCTTCTACTTTTGAATCTACTCTTTTGCCATTTGTTATGGACTTATTTATAACCCACGGAAAGCCACAAATTAAGGTCGTGACTCTTCAAGTGAAAAGGTCCTTTCGAACGGTCACACCTCCTCCCAATAGGTCGGCCAAGGTTGACAATTCCGTCAACATTTCCGTCGACAATTCCGTTCACTTCCGTCAACATTTCCGTCAACAATTCCGTTCACTTCCGTCGACATTTTCGTTCAATTCCGGCAACAATTCCGTTCACTTCCGTCAACATTTTCGTTCAATTCCGGCAACAATTCCGTTCACTTCCGTCAACAATTCCGTTCACTTACGGCCATCAATTCTGTTCACTTCTGGCAATCAATTCCGTTCACTTTCGGCAATAGTTCATTTGACATCAATGACAATATTCCAACAATCTCCCCCTTTGTCATTGATGGCAACCACATACTGAAACTGCTCCCCTTTGCTACACTGTCTCTTCTGTTTGAATCCTCCTTTTTTTTTTTTTTTTTTTGTTGTAGCTCCCCCTTTCTGTGACATCTTCTTTATGTACTTCTCCCCCTTTGACATCAATGGCAAAGGGTCTATCCAAGAGCTAGTACTTAGCTCCCCCTTCACTGATGCTTCCCTTTAGTGGCAAGACGCAAAAGAAATTACTCCCAACTTCTGTCGTAGGTACTCAAATGTTTCCTTTGGAAGTGGCTTAGTGAAGATATCTGCCATCTGTTCGGATGTGGAAACATATTCCAATTTTACTTGTTGTTCTGCCACTTGTTCTCTCAAGTAATGATACTGTATAGGGATATGCTTAGTTCTGGAATGCATAACTGGATTCTTTGAAATACTTATCGCACTAGTATTATCGCAGAATATAGAGATTGGATGATTATACTCTACTTTGATATCTTTCAAGGTTTGTTTCATCCATAGAACTTGTGTACAACATAGCACTGCCGCTATGTACTCTGCTTCCGCTGTGGATAGAGATACAGAATTCTACTTCTTACTCAACCAAGATACTAGGCTATCTCCAAGAAAGAATGCTCCTCCACTTGTACTTTTTCTATCATCTACACAACCTGCCCAATCTGAATCCGTGTACGCTACCAATGTGAAGTCTTTACCTCCTGGGTACCACAACCCATAATCCAAGGTTCTCTTTAAATATCTAAATATACGTTTCACAGCTTGCACATGTGTTTCTTTTGGAGCTGCTTGAAATCGTGCAACCATACCTACTGCTTGCATGATATCTGGCCTAGATGCCGTCACATATAGTAAACTCCCAATCATTGATCTGTAAAGTGTTTGATCAGTATTCGGAGATTCATCATCTTTGCTCAACTTCGTACCTGTAGCCATAGGTGTGCTAACAGGGGCACACTCCTCCATATGGAATTTCTTCAACATCTCCTTCACATACTTGCTTTGGGATATGAATATTCCTTTGTTAGATTTAGAGATTTGTAAACCAAGGAAAAATGAAAACTCACCTAACATGGACATCTCAAATTCCTTTTGCATATCTTTGACAAATATCTTAGACATTTCTTTATTGTCTCCTCCAAAGATTATATCATCTACATACACCACAACAATTAACTGGTGATCTCCTTTAGTTTTGATGTAAAGATTACTATCAGCATATCCTCTCTTGAATCCTTGGTCTTGTAGGTATTTATCAAGCCTAGCATACCATGCTCTAGGAGCTTGTTTCAATCCGTATAAAGCCTTCTTCAACTTACACACATAATCTTTGTTTTCTGATAAGAGAAATCCTTCTGGCTGTTCTATGTAAACTTCCTCTTCTAGATTGCCATTTAGAAATGCTGATTTAACATCCATTTGATAAACTTTGAAATTTTTGAATACTGAAAATGCAAGAAATATTCGAATTGCTTCTAATCTAGCAACAGGGGCAAAAGTCTCTTCAAAATCTACACCTTCTACTTGAGCATACCCCTTACATACCAACCTTGCTTTGTTTCGAGTGACTTGGCCATTTTCATTCAATTTGTTTCGAAAAACCCATTTAGTGCCAATTACATTCTGATCCATTGGCCTCGGCACAAGTTCCCAAGTCTCATTCTTCTCAATTTGATCTAATTCTTCTTCCATTGCTTTTATCCAATGTTTATCATGACTAGCTTCAGAAAAATTCTTAGGCTCTACCTTGGATAACAAAGAAAAATTTACATGCTCAGGGATACTTACAATTCTTCTTCTGGTTTGCACCCCAGCATCAATGTTGCCAATGATCTGACTTTCAGCATGATTCTTCTGAACAAAGCGAGATGGTGCTTTGGTGTCTTGCCTTTCAGATTCACTCAATTTTTCTACATTTTCTTCCTCCCCTTCTTCTACAAGATTGGGTATTTCTAGAGGCTCTTCTGAAGGTTCTTTTGCCTTTTGATTCATGATCTCATCTATTCTAACACTAGCACTTTCTATGATAGTTTGTAGCCTTTTGTTATAACATCTATAGGCTTTGCTTTTGATGGAGTAACCAAGAAAAATTCCTTCATCAGCTCTTGAATCAAATTTGCCCAAGTTTTCTTCATTCCTGTTGATAAAACATTTACTTCCAAACACTTTGAAATGTTTGACCGAAGCTGGTCTTCCTTTCCACAATTCGTAAGGAGTTTTGTCATTATTAACTCTGATTTGCCCTCTATTCAAGATATATACTGCTGTATTAACTGCTTCTCTCCAGAATCTATCTGATAGCTTAGATTCATTCAACATAGTTCTAGCCATCTCTTGAACGGTTCAATTTTTCCTTTCCACCACTCCATTTTGTTGTGGAGTCCTTGCAGCTGAGTATTGTCTCTTAATTCCATGATCTTCGCAAAACTCAATGAATTCATTTGAAATAAACTCACCTCCTCGATCTGACCTTAGACATTTTATTTTCAGCTCTTTTTCATTTTCTACTAATGCCTTGAAAGCTTTAAACTTTTCAAATGCTTCTGATTTTTCTTTTAGAAAGGCTACCCATGTCATTCTAGTATAATCATCAATGAGCAACATAAAGTAGCTCTCACCTTGCATGCTTTCAGTTCTGGTAGGACCACAAAGATCCATATGAATCAGCTCTAGTGGTTTGGTGGTCGAATATTCCTTCGTTCTGAACCTTGTTCTGGTTTGCTTCCCGTGTTGGCATTGCTTGCATAGAGTGCTTGAAGGTTTTGTTATCTTTGGCATATCTCGCACAGCCTGTTTGTTGCTGATTTTCACAAGATTATCAAAATTTATGTGCCCTAACCTTCTATGCCATAGCCAACTTTCTTCAACTTGACTCAGACAACATTTCTCTCCTCTCATTTCTCCAAGCATGTATAGGTTGTTTGTAGTTCTATGAGCATCTGCAATTAGTTCTCCTGTGTCTCTTTTTCTGATCTCACAACCTTCAGAAAAGAACTTGAGCGTGTGTCCTTGATCACACATTTGGCTAACACTTAGAAGATTATGCTTTAACCCTTCCACATATAACACATTTTCTGTTTTGGTTTTTCCATTATCGAGACTAAGTGTACCTTTTCCTGTTATTCTGGCTGTAGTGTTGTCTCCAAACTTCACCGTGCCTTCATTGACCTTTTTTAATGAGATGAATTTGCTTTTATCTCCAGTCATGTGTCTCGAACATCCACTATCAATGAACCATTGTTGTCCTTCATCTCTAGCATGGAATGCTGTTTGAACAATCATGGATTCTTCTTGCTTCTTCTTCCAGATCTTTGATGGTTCTCTTTTCTTTATCACTGGAGCTTTGAACTTTTGATCTTGTCTTACAGATTCAAAAACACTTATACAATAGCGTGCTATATGTCCATAGTTGTTGCACTTGTAACAAACTATAGCTTCATCAAAGTTTGATAAGGGAGCAAATGAATTGTAGTTTCTGTTCGAAGCTCCATAGGTTCCTTTGTTTCTACTCCTGACTTCAATATCCTTGGCTCTCTTTCTACAATCTAATTTCTTATGACCAAAATGATTGCAATAATAACAATATCCATTAAAATAATTACTAAACCTAGTTTTATTTGTATATCTTGGAGCAAATGGTCTTCTGAAGTTTTGTTCTCCTTTGCTTTCTTTGTTGATAGAGTTGGTTTTTGTATTCTTGGCTTCTTCCTTCTTGGTCTCCTTTTTCATTGGTTCTTTAAGAGTTTCAACGTAGCTCTTAGCTTTCTCTTTTTCTTTCTCATACCCAATACCTAACTTGTTAGATGGTGATCTTTGACTCTCTAGAATCTTATTCAAAACTTGAGTGCTTTTTTCAGATTTCAATTCACTTGTTATTTTAGAATTCGCCTTTTCTAGGTCCCTTTTTAAAACATCTATTTCAAATTCATACCTTTCATAGTCTTCTCCTTTCTTCTTTAGCTGATCTGTTAGATCTTCTTCAATTTTCTTTGCTTCTTCGATTTGGACTTTTAGATCAGCAATTACCTTGTTTGATTCCTCAAAGACTTGTGATGTCTTCGTTTTGAAGTCTCGATTCTCTTCTTCATATTTTCGGAGTTGTAACTTTAGTTTCTGATTCTTCTTCTTAAATGCTTTTATTTCTTCCAACGCGCAAAGAAGTTCTTCTTCAAGGTTCACTTCACCTTCTTCTTCCATGTCTTCGTCTTCCTCCAAATTATCTTTGTTGGTGGTGACATTTTCCTCTGTAGCCATGAACAGAATCTCTTCATTATCACTCTCAACATCACTTTCTTTGTTTTCTTCGGATGAGCTGCTATACCTCTTCGAGTATAGGCTTTTCTTTTGTTTCTCAAATCTTTGCTTGTCTTTGCTCGGCGTGAATCCCTTTTTGTACTTTGATTTGTTTCTCTCATCATCGCTATTTCCTTTATTTGGACATTTGGCTGCAAAATGACCAATTTTACCACAATTAAAGCATTTAAATGGTAACTTTCCTTTATATTTGCCTGATCCTTTCTTTAACTTCCGAATGAATAGAGCTTCATTTTCATCTTCTTCACTACTTGAATTTTCACTTGATTCTGGTTCTTTGATCTTCTCTTTTTTCGAGACCTTGAATGATGCTTCCTTCTTCGACTGTCTCTCAGATTCGGTTCTCATTTCGTAGGCCGTAAGAATTCCATGGAGCTCGTCCATTTTCATCATGTCTAAATCCTTCATTTCTTCAATGGCGGAGATCTTCGCATCAAATCTCAATGGTAGGGATCTCAGGACTTTCTGAACGATCACAGATTCTTCAATTTTCTCTCCGAGTCCTCGAATGACATTAACAATTTCATCGACACGAAGAAGATACCCAGCAATGTTTTCATCATTCTTCATTTTTAAACTTTCAAACTGCCTCCGATGGGTTTGGAGTTTTGCTTTTCTAACCTTACTATCACCTTCATAAATAGTGTTGAGTTTATCCCAAATCTCTTTTACAGATTCACAATGCATAACCTTAACAAACTCATTTTCTAAAAGCCCGCATAAGATTGCATTCATAGCTTTCGCATTGTTCTCACTGGCCTTTTTCCCGGTGGCATCCGTTGGTGCAATTTGTGGCGTTGTGTATCCTATTACCACTGCTTGCCAGATATCAAAACCTAGGGCCATCAAGTAAGTCTTCATTCTTATGCTCCAAAATGCATAATTCGTTCCATCGAACAAAGGAGCCTTGTTGGTGGAGAAACCATCTAGTGCTTGAGATCCTGCCATATGTGCTTTCCAAGATCTACCTTCTAGCAGTTGTGCTAACACCGAAGGAACCGGCTCTGATACCAATTGTTAAGCACAAGCTTATACTGAGAGGGGGGGGGTGAATCAGTATAAGATATTTTTAACTTTCGGCTATTAATCTTAAATTCAAAACCTCAAATTACTCTGCAATTAATATATTCAAAGCAATCAAATGCAAAACCACACAATGCAAATAAACACAGATTTGCATGGAAACCCTTTCGGGAGAAAACCACAGAGAAATTCTCTTAATATAAATATTCGTAGGCACCAACCTACAGGAGCACCAACCCCTTTTACTGAGCACCAACTCAGCAAGAGACACCAATCTCTTCAAAATGAAGGCACCAACCTTCTCAGAAAAAATCACTCTTCTATCTCAAATTTGTTGTCAAAACAACAGATGATAGAACACTTGCTTTATCTCCTTTAGATTCGATCTACGCTTTAGTGTTTTCGCTGCTATACTCTTTCTTATACTTGCTGATTTTTTCTTTTCAATATTCTCACAAAAATTTGCCTTTAAAAATTCTGCTCTTCTTTTATATATCTTCTACTTTCAAATCTACTCTTTTGCCATTCGTTATGGACTTATTTATAACCCACGGAAAGCCACAAATTAAGGTCGTGACTCTTCAAGTGAAAAGGTCCTTTCGAACGGTCACACCTCCTCCCAATAGGTCGGCCAAGGTTGACAATTCCGTCAACATTTCCGTCGACAATTCCGTTCACTTCCGTCGACATTTCCGTCAACAATTCCGTTCACTTCCGTCGACATTTTCGTTCAATTCTGGCAACAATTCCGTTCACTTTCGTCAACATTTTCGTTCAATTCCGGCAACAATTCCGTTCACTTCCGTCAACAATTCCGTTCACTTACGGCCATCAATTCTGTTCACTTCTGGCAATCAATTCCGTTCACTTTCGGCAATAGTTCATTTGACATCAATGACAATATTCCAACAAGAGATACACAAGTGATAGATAGTAGTGAAATGTAGATAGAGTAATCTATATAATCTAGTAAGTAATATACATCGGCATAATAATTTAGAGTGTGTAGTGTAGGAATGACATAGCCTGGATGGTGTAGTCATGTAGAATATGCCCATAATAGGTGTGTATATCAAAGTGTGTATCAAATGTAGAAGTATGATGCCCCCTCAATGGGTAGAGTGAAGTAATCAAGGATCTAGATGTCATTGCACACACTCAAAGAAAATCAAGTGAAGCATGGTAATGTAGATAAACCAACAAACAATAGCATAGAAAAACAAATGTAAGTCTAGCATAGTAGTAGCAATGTAAAGCATGAATGATGCATACAATCAAAATGTTTTTGTGTTTTAGATATATTTGAATGTTTTTGGTATTTTTGATATTTTATATTATTTTTTCATTTTTGTAATAACCTATGTAGAGGAAAGATTGAGATATGAAATGATACTAATCGATGAGTCTTGAATGAGACTCCCTATCATGGTGTCCTATATTAAACACAAGTATCATGCACAATCATGAAACATGATGGAAAGGCTAAGAATGTGACTCTAAAATCTATGTACATTATAACTATTATGATATCTCTAAAGAACAAACCAAATGTGTGATTCACCTATAATTTTGAGAAGTGGATACAACTAAGGGACTCTTAGGGACCCATCTGGAAGTAGGAGTTCTCTAAAAGTGTGCTTTTGTTTAGAATCATGAGATCTCAATGTTACTACTCTAGGTGTGAATACTGTAACTAGAAACTATCTAAAATCTTGAAGCTATGGAGGTGTATAAACTCTTTGTACTGGTGATGGGTGCCTCAACTGTATCTAAATATGTTTTGGAAGAATAATTACAATCGGTAGGGAAACTAAAACTAGTGGAGAAGCTGGAACTAGTGATTATAAAGGAGATAGCTCTGAAGTGGGGAGTGCTAACTCATATAGAACTACACTAACTATAATAACTTGATTAACATTAATTAATTTCATGTATTTATGAAATGTAAATGGTACTAGTCAATTTTTTTGAATCCATGGGTGACCAAGTAACATATCAAAAACTCCTACATTGGGAACTATAGTGAAATGTGTAGTCACATGTGTTGGACCAGTTTGTAAAGGAAGTACAATCTCAACCAATAAAATCTATATGTACCCACTAAATTTAATAATAATTATATCTGTCAGAGTGATATCCTACTCTGAATAGCCCAAATGTTGCAATAATGTAATGGTGCACATGTTGACACTAGAACCATTATCGATAAGAACACTATGAATGGGCTAATTATGAATATGTGATTTAAAAAAAAGTGCATTATAATCTAAATTATCCTCAATAATCTTTTGATTTGAGAAGAATATCAAAGGTCTAGTTGGAACTTTGGACTCATACACACCTAACATACCTCTCAAAGGATGCGACTTAATTGAAGGTGCCTGGTATGTATCTAGTGGAGGATGTGCATGGTATGTGTGGTGAACACCTGATGTGTCCCCTTTCTCTTGTTTAAAGTTCTATGGAAATGGATCTAAGAGATTTTCAAATCCTTATCCTATGTTGGCTTAGCCTATGGAGGCTCAAATGAAGTGCCAAATTAAGTAGGTTGTCATCTATCAGGTCCTGCATCTTATGTCTCAAACTGATGTATCTATTTGTAGTGTGGCTTGGTGCCCTATGAAAATCACAAAATGCATGCTGAGATTATTTGCTAGGTCAAATTCTTGAATAGGAGGGGGAGTGATGTTGTTACATTCCAATAACTACTATAAAACTCTAGTTGGAGAAACTAGCGGATTGGTAAATGTACGTTGATGGAGGTACTAATAAAACCACATGTTGAGGGGGCTCTAAAGTTGCATTGAGTATTGGTTGATTCTGATTCTTGTTATCATTGAATTTCACCTTATATGGGACTTTGATATTACTCTTGTTTGTTGTGTCTAGGATGCTTGTATACTTGAGTTTGCCCATTGAAATGAGTTTTACTTTGCTTTACTTTAGTGTATGACATAATTTAGTGAAGGAAGAGAATCTTTTGAACATAATATATTCATCTAATGATGGTAAAAATATTTATTTGAAGAGGTCTCATAACTCTTGATCTGTCATGGGGCTAGTAATCTTAGCCAAGATGGTCTTATATTAAAGCATATAGTCCATGAGATGCTCATTTGATTTCTATTTTTGTTGTGCAATTTGTGTATAAGAGACCTTATCACCAATGTTGATAATGAAATGTGCTAAGAACATGTCAGCTAAACAATTGAATGCATTGACCAACTAATTTGGTAGACTATAGAACCATTGTAAATCATAATCCTTTAGACTCCATGGGAATAGCTTAGTAAGTAGTCAGTCATTTGGTACATAATTCAAGCATGTTGTGTGAAAATCTCTCAAATATGTCTCTAGATCACCCTTGCCATCATAAAGAGTAAGTTTAGGTTAAACAAAACCTTATGGCAAGGGTGTGGAATCAATGTGATGTGCCAATGGTGTATATAAAAGAGTAAAAGGATGCAAAGCTTGCATAGGTCTAGTGGTACCTTGCTCAAGTTGTATCAACTTGGATTGAAGAGATATTATCTTTTGGGTAAGGGCTACCACATTAGGAGATAGGGATGTACTAGTTGTAATTGGTGGCATAGAGGTAGGTTGGGCTGTTATAAGGGGTTGTTGAGATATAGTTGCCCTCATAGTGTCATTTGCAATTGGTTGCTTTATAAGAATGGAAAAATCAACTTGTTTAGCCTTTTTTTATTTCCAAGAGAGATTTTAATATAAGAGTATAATGTTGAGGCTGTTCCCTGAGTCTTTCTCTAAAACTTTGGAGGATAAAATATTTGTTGAGTATAAATTCATTATCAACAATGGGTAGAAGTGGAATAGTAGTCCAATATGGTGGATCATGAGCATCGATGTGTACATCATCATTGGTATTTTCATATTTCTCATTGTGTGAATCGTTCTGATTAAAATTGGTGTAATCTAAATGTGTAAAATCTATAGCTAGAGTTTGAACTAGTTGTTTATCCATAGTATATGGTTAAGTTGAAGGAATCTAGGTGAATTCAGGAGGATTGACACTAAGTCTTGCACTTTGTCTTGAAGGAAGAGATGTAAGGAACATAGGTGGCATAAGGAAAACAACTTGGACAATAGTAAAAAAAATATTAAACTAATATAATCTAAACAAGGAATTAGAATATGCATAGAAAGGATACAGAGCTCCCAAACATGTAAGGTGACACCTCAAGAATCAAAATAAGAGCTAGTATATGTAACTAGGGATTTTTCAAAAATATTTTTGCAAAATACTATGAATTTTTGAAAATGAAATTTGAATTTTTGAGTTAAATATGTAATTGAAAAATCAAAATTTTAGTGGAAAATTAGTGATTTAATGGATCTAGTATATGCAACTAGGGTTTTGGAAAAAGTAAATATTTTTGATTTTTTAATATAAATTTTTGAATTTGAAATTGATTTTCTGATGTTAATATGCAACAAAAAATTCAAAAAATGATTGGAAAATTACTAGAAAATTACTGGGAGCTAGTTGATGTAACAAGGGTTTGAAATAAATTTATTTTAAAATTTTCTATAAAATTTTAAAATTTGAGAGGATTTTTTTATTTTAATATTAAAAAAAATTCAAAAATTAATGGGGAAAATCAGCTAGAAATTTACCCAAGGGTTTTTAGGGGTTTTATGTGAAATTCAAAGTAAGTCAGGTTCACCAAATGATTTATTATTTTTGAGAAATTAGATGTTTTACTCTCTAAGTAGATAAAATTATTAAATAATGTATAATAATTAGGCTACTAATTTATGAAATTTGACTGTAGTTAGGGATTTTCTAAAAATAGTAGTGAGAGAAATAAAATTAAAATTACCTAATTCTATGTTATTCTGACTAAGATAGGGTTTAAAAATCTATGTTAAGGCTTGGGAGACTATCACAAATAGGAATTTGGAGTTCATTTCTTGATTAGATAGGAGCACTAAAAGTGGGACACCCTAGATTCTAATGTTGTATTCTTATCTCAACATTATTGTCTTGGTGATTTAAGCTTTTTGGGTTTTGTGCATTAAGTATGTATAACCTTGCCTATGAAATATTAAAGCCTAAAAGTTTGTAGAGCTCATTATGTACCTAACTTAGTCTTCAATATCCTAGGTCCTCTTTGTGCTTTAACTTGAATGTAAAGTTTAGAAAAAAGAGAGGATGGGTTAGTGTGTAAAGGATATGCTAGATGAACTTCAAACCCCATATGTGGGCATGTTACCTACATACCAATACTCTTAGGAGGGATAAATATATATGTAGTTCTCCCATTGAAATGCTTGGTACAATAGTGTGATAAAAATGTAAATAAATGCAAAACTAGGTGTACTTGAAATGACTAGGGACTGGTGTAAATGTTTGAATAAGATTGAAATACTATTAGATGGTTGTATGCAGAGAATAGGGAAAAGTGCTTGAGTGGTCTTTCTTGTATTCTTGCTTCTCTCTTATAAATGAGTGCCAACCCTCATAAATAGACTTTAAATGGCATTTTATAGGGGATTCATTGATCATGGGTAAAATTAATTCACATTAGGCTGACATGACTTAGGATAAGGATTTAGAAGAATATGACTGTTAGAATCCAAAATGCACTTGGAGAATAGTGATAGAAATAAGACACCCTAGGTTTTAGTGCTATAGTCCAAGTTTGGGTGCTATTGTCTATGGCTGATGGGATGTGGGGGGATAGATTAAGCATGAAAAGAGAAATATAAGTCTATAAAGGTTTAGTTTGGGAGGCTACATACGAGTAGGAATAAATGAAAACATGCCTATGAGGTTCATGAGAGCAAGCAAGATGGACCTATGGATTAGGTGTCATTATCCACACTCAAGTTACTAAATTTTGCATTTTATATGACTACAATTACAAACCTATTGAAGTTAATTTGAGGAACTCAAAATTAAAGAAGAGGATACTGTGGCATCCTATATTTTAAGGGTTTATGAGGTGGTGAGCATGATCATAGGTCTTGGAGAGGAGATTGAAGAAGTTACTGTAGTATAGAAAGTATTAAGGTCTCTCACTCTCAAGTTTGATTCAAAAATTTCTACTATATAAGAAATTCATTATCTCACCAAGATGAAGATGAATGAATTACATGGCATTATTAATACCTATGAGATGAGAGTCAATGAGGATAAACCACCAGAGAAAGAAGTAACCTTCAAGTTGATTAAGGAGACAAAAGGCAAGAAGAGCAAGTTAAGTCTTAAAGACTTTGATATTAATGAAGATCAACTTGAAGCCATGATTGCAAGAAAATTGAATGTAGGATCAGATAAATATGAAGGAAAAATTCTATTTAAATGTTTTTCATGTGGTAAAGTTGGTCATTTTTTAGCTAAGTGCCTTGATAGAGGCAAGTCTAAATACATGGAAGCTCATAAGGAATCTCATGAGGATGAGTATATGAAATATGAGAGTCTTAAGAAGTATAAAAAGTTATTCAATAGGAAAAATGGAAAGGAGTCATATAAAGGTAGAAAGAGTCTTTACCATGAAGAAGACAATAACTCATCTACTAAAGAAGAAGGAAACTCATCATATAATGATAATTCATCTCATGATGAGAACAAAGAGACACTATTCATGGATCTTGAGGATGATGAAGGTGAATGTTCCTTAGGCAAAGATATATTTGATGGAGATAGCTCAGACAAAGAAGATGAAAAAGTCATTATTGAAGACAAATATATAAATACCTTAGAAGAGTTGAAGCTTTTACAGGTAAGAATAGAAAACAAGCATCCTTGATCAAGACCTATGAGGAACAAATTGGCTTCTTTGAAGAAAGGTTGAGAAATGAAGTCAAAGAGCATGATGATATCACTCAACACGTTGAAACTCAAGTTTGTACCCTTGTTGAAGAAGTAAAGAGTAATGATGAATAATGTGTCAAATATAAATTAGAGATGGAGTATTTGCAGGTGAAACTAGATCAAGATATAAGCAAGCTTGAAATATATCATAAATTTGAGAAAAGTGTAGTTGATCTTGATGACCTATTATGTAGTTAAAAGGTCTTAAATGACAAGTCAGGCTTAGGGTTTCATGAATATGTTCAAAAAGATAAGAAGATACCAATGATAGATCAAAAGACTAATCATGTTAAGGAGAGTGAAAGTAAAGACAATAAAGATATCAATATGAATAATAAAGACAACTTCAAAATATACAAAAGTTCAAATCAAATTAAATCAAGTAACCCAATGCAATAAGGTGTGATAACTCCTTCACTGGTTACTATTATTATTGTCATCAATTTGGTCATAGGATAATTGATTGTAAAAGCAAATCTCCTGGTAAAATATTTTCATGGAATTATGAGCAAGATAGTGACAAGCATGAAAAATATAATCACCTAATATAGTCAACTAATCCATAAGGAAAGCATGACATTTTATGTTATAGGTGTCAAGGGATTGGTCATATTTCAAGGTCTTGTAATAACTTCATCAAGAAATCAAATGATCAGGTGAATGAATGGGATAAAGAAACTTTAAGGAGTCATCATGTAGCACATACAAAAGGTATGTACAATCAGATAAAATTCATTTATTTTAAGTGTCAAGAGAGAGAGAGGTCACATAGTAAGGTTATAGACAAATGGGTATAAGTCTAATTCAAAGAATGTTAATCCTAACATGAAGAAAAAGAGCATAATGAATGGAAACCTAAGGAGGTGAATGAAATATAGGTTCAAAATAGATTTTTTGTCATGACAGAACATGATACAAGTTCAAGTGTCAATGAGAAAGTCTTATCTACCCAAGTAGACAAAAGAATCAAGTAAGATTTCAAGTCTAAAGGAAAGAATGAAATTAAGGACTCATTCAATGTCAATTTGATGATGACATAGGACTGCAAGCCAAGTGAGAACATGGAAATGTGGGAGTATCCTAAGTTTTAGGATCTTTAGTCTCTCTATGACAAGTGGGTGTATCTACCTATGATTCTTAGGAGACATATTTCATATGTAGAAGTAAATGTATGTGCATTAGGTGATGTACAAAGTATAGAGGTATGTAAAGTTATCGATTGGTCTTCAAGACCAATGACATTATGGTAGAGAATTGATGATATTTTATTGCTAAGCCTTGTATTGATCATATAAATTCATTAGTTAAATGGGACCAACAAGTTCATATTCTTTCTCCAAAGGTTTGTGATGAAAAGATTGAAGAATTTTTTTTTAGAGACATTGGTCCTAAAAGCAAGTTTTAGTCAATCTTTAAAGTTTGGTTTAGTAGGTCAAATCATCAAGAATGAAGGTAAGATTGATTTGGTGTGTGAAGAGGACTTGTACAAGTATATTATATGGGGTAAAATGTGCTTAGTTGATCAAAAGAATCATTCATGACCATTTGTTTAGTTTGACCATTTTGTTTAGTATTCACTACCGAGTGAGAGCTCATCATGAAAAATAGGTGTATTTGGGATATATAAGGCTAATCAAGGGTTGAGGCTAGTTGGATTTGATTTTTCCAAGTGAAAAAGGTACTTTAAATATGTAATTTTGATCACGTGATTATTTGAAGATGTTTTGGCATAGTGACAAGGGTATACACAGGGTCTACAGGCATAATCATGAGCTTTCTAGGTGTTAAAGGAAGATTGGTGAGTGTTCAAGGTGACTTTATGGAATATAAAGGTGTGTTAACCTCATAAAAATGTGATCTAGATGGTTTTAGGCTTATAAGGATTCTTAAGGGAAAGCTGAAGATTTTTGATGGTTCTCAGGTATGAAAGTCTCTGCTTAAGGGCTAGTAGGACAAAATTCATGGTCATGGTTCTATGGGTTCCCTAAGGATTCATTCCTCAATAATTGGTTCAATGGTGTGTATTTGTGACCTCCAATTTTGAGGGAAGTTTCAAGAGATAACATTGACCAAAATATGTTAAATTAACCACATTTCTCTTTAATGCGATATTATTTTAATCCATGTGAGTTAATGACCTTCTCAAAGGAATTGAGGTATAAGGCTACTTAATCTATTGAAATTTACAAATGGGTGCTCAAAAAGTACTTTATAGTCATTTGAAAGTGTGTGGTTTGTTCTATGGTTGAGTATTTGTGCAAATGGAAGGCTAATTGATAGGTTAATTTGTGAAGGAGCTATGGTGCAAAGGAAAAGTTAGATGATGAAAATTGTATGCATGAGGGGGAATATGATTGTGTATTATATATGGAATTTCAAGTCATGAAGGTCTCTACATATAAATTTATGGGCTTTGAAAACTTCAAGTGGGGTTATTAAGCCTCTAAATAAGGCTAGGTGATTCAAATGGACTTTTTGGTCATTTTATACAAAATACCAAGGAATTATTTTTCTCATATGAGTTTTTAAATCTATTTTGAGCATATTTCATGTTTTAATAATGGCTTTAACATCTATTAGTGATCATGGAGTTGGCTTGTGAGAGAAAATTTGAAGGGAACTATGAAGTTTCATCATGGTTGGAGATGGTCTATAGGTGCTCAATGGGTGCCTAAGCTCATGTTACTTAGAGGGATTCCTTATTAGTGTTATCAAAGTGTGATCACTCCTATTTTATTGATATTATTCATTTATTATTTATAGAGTAATGCATGGTCAAAGAAGAGTATTATCAATGAACATGTTTAAGGTAGTCATGGTAAGAAATGATATGCACAATGATAGGGGAAGCTTATATCATCTCTCAAAGGAAGACCCTTATTGATGTTAGGTTTGAAAACATTTATAGGTCCTTAGGATCAGTAGGTAATCCCACTTTGTTATTGAGTCAAAGGGGGAGAAAGTGTTTCTAGAGGGAGAAAGAGTATGTATATAACTCTTTGTTATTGTTTACAAGTTTTGACATCAATGACAAAGGATAATATTTTTTAGGTGTTGTCAATGATGTCTCAAAGGTGGCCCATGGTGTTCATGAGGTGTCAAGTATGCTAGTAGGTTAATTAAAAAGTGTGCCTTAGTGATCATACATGGACCTTGCAGTATTTGGTGGGTTAGGCAAGATGATGGATGTTGATTATGTGTTGAACATGTTTGAGGGGTAATATGGGGTTTAAGGAGTTCTTGGTGTAATTTTATAAGTGAAAATAATTCATATAAGTAGTCTTGTGAAGGTCTAGGTTATCCTAGTCATCTTGGTAGAATTCCTAAGTGAGCAAGTTGATGACATTAGCATTTGCATGTGTGAAGGTATCAAAAGAAATTAGTCACATGGGTTTATTCATATTTATGCATATATCATGACTTTAAAATTTAATATCTTGATGTTATGTCATAAAAAGTTATAATGGTTCAAAGTTTCTCTCCCAAGTAGATTTCACTATTTTCCATAGCTAAATTTGCATTAAAAAGTGACTCTTGGAATTCAAATATTTGCATTTACAAAGGAAAACTAATCTGAAATGTTTTGCCTATAACTTTTGATGATGGATTAATTTTTTGATGGAGTAAAAATAAAAGTGGTAGAGAACTTCAAATAAATCTAGGAAAATTGATTTAGAGGTTTGAATGGTCATACATTTGCATTTATTGTGGTTAAAAATTGACTAAGGATTTGACATTATTCTGCAAGTGACTCTAGAAGGATGTTTGAGTTTTTATTGATGGTGTTTGGATATTTCATGGTGAATAATATATTGGAGAGTGTTTTATACTACCTAAGGATCATATATATATATATATATATATATATATGAGGTTTTACCAATCCATATTCAGTATGAATGATTTCTTGGAAGTTGACTGTTTGTTCATTCATGGTGTTTTCATGCACAAGGCAATTGATTGAAAGGTTTTGCATATGCATAGGAGTGTATTGATGAATGGAATAACTTTAGGATGTCTTAGGGGTCATGTGGCATGAACCTATGTTCTTTTAAGTGGTCTTGGTGTTTCTATTTTAGCTCAGTAAAGTGTTAAATGGGTGAATACGTCTCCATGGACCATAAAGGGCTACTTAGGCATAATTAAAATGTGTTTATACTTAAGGGTTATCTATAAAAGCTATGGTCAACATATGTAGGTGGTGTTGATATTTTTATAAGTTGGATATAATCCTTAAGTGTTAAGGAATGTCTTGTGGCTGACTAAGAAGGTGGTGATCATGGTGGTCAACAAAGTTGAGGGATTTTAGTGTGGATATATAAAGAATAGTGAAGTGTGAGTATTCTTGGTGGATGGATTGAAGAAAAGAGAAGTGTGAGGAATATATGTGTCACCTAGAGGTTATACTTTTTATGTTGTAATGGTTTCTATAGGGTTGATGATTGAGAATGAGTGAAGAAGTGTAGAGTGATCCAAAATGTTGTTTTGGATGCATTGCTTGTGTGTGAAGGTTGAGAAAGTGTGAAGGATTAAATAGAGTTTTAATTCATTATTTCTCTATTATATTGGAAGGAAATTATAATTTTTTAGGTGTTGATAGTAGAAGGTGTTGCATGGGTGTTCAACATATAGGTTAAGTTGGTATTTGTCCATGCTTAGGGGTTGCTACTCCTTGTGAAGTGGGTGTTTAACTAAAGTCTCTTATTTGTGATCTATTATAGGACTATAGTCCATGTGTTTTTAGGCTTGAGAGTGGGTTTTATCCCCCATGAGGGTTTCCCACATAATTCATGTGTTATGTGCTTTGATCTTGCATGGTTTTTTCTTTGTTCATTGCAATGAATGGTTTATATTCTTTATGAATGCTTATGTTGAATGGTTAAGAGTTTGAAAGATTGGACTTGAATTTTATTTACTTGCATCACTGATTCAACCCCTGCCCCCCCGCCCCAACTCTTGGTGATTATACCTCTAAGAATTACTATCATAGCCACACTTTCCTTACAAGTTTAATCACTTGAAGGTGATCAAAGGTATAATGGGTAGTCATAAAACCAAGTGGTTTATCTAGTAATAAATCACCACTATGAAATGGATCTAACTATGCTTTTTGGAGTGCAAGGATGAAGAAATACATCATGTCTCTAGGTTTTGACATTTGGAAATCTATTACAAATGAGTATTTTACACCTCTTACTCTTACAACTAGTGCAGATGACAATAAGTTGAGTGAGAAAAATTATAAATATATGAATGCTATCATTTGTTTCCTATCAAAGGTTAAGTTCACCAAGGTAATCCATTGCATGTCTACCAAGGAAATCTGGGACAAATTGTTGATAATCTATAAAGGGGATTCAAAGGTTAAGTTGTCTAAATTACAAACCTACCAAAGGTAATTTGAGGGCCTCAAAATGAAAGAAGAGGATACCATGGCATCTTATATTCTAAGGGTTGATGAGGTGGTGAAAATGATCATAGGTATTGGAGAGGAGATTGAAGAAGCTACTGTAGTACATAAAGTATTATTCTCTCTCACTCTCAAGTTTGATTTAGAATTTTTTCTGTAGAATAAAGTAATGATCTCACCAAGATGAAGATGGATGAATTACATGGCATTCTTACTTCATATGATATGAGAGTCAATGAGGACAAACCACTAAAAAAAGATGTTGCCTTCAAGGTGATCAAGGAGACAAAATGTAAGAAGAGCAAGTTAAGTCTTGAAGACTTTGATCTTAATGAAGATCAACTTAAAGCCATGATTTCAAGAAAATTGAATGTGGAATTAGGTAAATATAAAGGGAAGATTCCTTATAAATGTTTTTCATGTGGTAAAGTTGGTCATTTTATATCTAAGTGCTCAAATAGAGGCAAGTATAAATATAAAGAAGCTCATAAGGAATCTCATGAGGATGGGCATAAGAAATCTAAGGGTCCTAGCCAGTACAGAAAGTTATTCAATAAGAGAAATGGAAAGAAGGATTCATATAAAGGCAACAAGAGTCTTTACTATGAAGAAGATAGTAAATCATTTTCTGAAGAAGAAGGAAACACATCAGAGAATGATAATTCATCTGATGATGCGAATAAAGAGACACTGTTCATGGCTCTTGAGCATGATGAAGGTGAATGTTCTTTAGGCATATATCTCTTTGGTGGAGATATATTAGAGGAAGAAGATGAGAAAGTCACTCTTGAATACAAATATATGAATACATTGGAAGAGTTGAAGCTTCTACAAGGTAAGAATAGAAGTCAAGCATCCTTGATCAAGACCTATGAGGATAAAATTGGTTTCTTTGAAGAAAGGTTGAGAAATGAAGTCAAATAGCATGATGAGATCAATCAACACCTTGAGACTCAATTTTTTACCCTTGATAAATAAGTAAAGAGTAAGGATGAAGAATGTGTCAAATATAAATCAGAGATGGAGTCTTTTCAGATGAAACTAGATCAAGCTATGAGCAAATTTGAAACATATCATAAATTTGAGAAAAGTGTAGTTGATATTTATGACCTATTGAGAATTTAAAAGGTCTCAAATGATAAGTTAGGCCTAAGGTTATATGAAGATGTTAAAAAAGATAAGAAGATTGGGAAGATAGTGATGATAGATCTGAAGATCAAAAATGTTAAGTAGAGAGATAGTAAAGACAAGAAGGATATCAATATGAATAAGGAAAACTTCAAAAGATACAAAATTTCAAATCAAATCAAGTAAGCAAATGCAATAAGGTATGTTAACTCCTTCAATGGTTATTGTTATTCTTGTCATTATTTTGGTCATAGGATCATTGATTGCAAAAGAAAAGCTCCTAGTAAGAGATTTGCATAGAATTAAAAGTAAGATAATGACAAGAATGAAAAATATAATCACTCAATATAGTCAACAAATCCATAAGGAAAGCATGACATCTTGTGCTATAGGTGTCAAGGGATTGGTCATATTGCACGGTTTTATAATTCCTTCATCAAGAAATTAAATGATCAGGTGCATGAATGGGATAATAAAACTTAAAGGAGTCATCATGTATCCCATACACAAGGTATGTATAATCATAAAAACTTCATTTGTTTCAAGTGTCAAGAGAGAGGTCACATAACAAAGTTTTATAGGAATGGGCAAAATTCTACTTCAAAGAATGTCAATCCTAACATGAAGAAAAGGAGCCATAATGAATGGAGACCCAAAGAGGTGAATGGAAAATAGGTTCAAAATGGATTTTTATCATGATAGAATAGGATACAGGTTCAAGTGTCAAAGAGAAAGTCTTATCTACCCAATTAGACAAAATAATCAAACAAGATTCTAAGTCTAAAGGCAAGAATGAAGTTAATGACTCATTCAAAGTCAATTCAATGATGAGGTAGGACTGCAAGACAAGTAAGAGCATGGATATGTGGGAGTATCTTAAGTTTTGGGACCTATAGTATCTTTATAACAAGTGGGTGTCTCTACTTATACTTCTTAGGAGACATCTTTCATATGTAGAAGCAAGTATATGTGCTTTAGGTGATATACAAAGTATAGAGGTATGCAAAGTTTTTGATTGATATTTAGGATCAATGCCATTATGGTAGAGAATTGGTGATATTTTATTTTCAAGCCTTGTATTGATCATATAAGGTCATTGGTTAAGGGGGAGTAACAAGTTCATGTGCTTTCTCCAAAGTTTTATGATGAAAAGCTTCAAGAAATCTATTTAGAGACATTGGTCCTAAAAGAAGAACCTTATAGGGCCCATATAACTTGGGAGCTAGCTTATGATGACCTTTGAGTTTTAGGGAGGATTGCTTGTAGAGATATAGGTGAAGAAAAAATATATCACCTACTTGAAAAGTTTAGTCATAATGGTCTTGATCGGCCTATTGTTTCATTTAATTTTTTTCCATATGAAGATTTTCTTGCAAGGTACTGAGTATCTAATCCTAGATTCAAATAATTATGTCAACTACTTGGATTGATGAACTATTAGGGTTATATATAAGGAGTAATATCAGTGTTTAACCATAGACCTCTTCATATGGAGTCATTTTTTTTGAAGTGTGGTAGGAGGTATTGTACCACCATTCGATGAGAGGGATCCACTTTGCTCACTAATGTTGTTGTTCTAAGGTGAAGCAATGGAGGAAAGTTTCCAAGCATTTTGACAATTTCAGTCTAACCATCTATTTGTGGATGATACCTAAAACTCATCTTTAGTTGAGTATTGGTACGTTGAAATAGTTTTGTCTAAAAATGGCTCATGAAGGTTGCATCATGGTCTAAGACAATGGATGAAGGAATGCCATGAAGACAGAAAATTTGGTCCAAGAAAATTTGTGTAAATATGGAGGTAGTATAAGGATGGCTGAGGGCACAAAAATTACTATATTTGGAGAGGTAATCAACTAAAACCAAGATCACCATTTTCCCTCTAGATTTAGGGAGCCCCTTTATGAAATCCATAGAAATATCTACCCAAATCTTGGTAGGGATGTGTAAGGGTTCAAGTAACCTAGGGATGAGTGTTGTTTCACCCTTATGGCATTTACAGGTATCACATTTAGCCACCATCTATTAAATTTATTTCATTCCCTTCTAAAAGAATTTATGCTATTGCCACTCATAAGTTTTGAGAAACCCGGAGTGACGTACAGATGGAGAAGCATGGAGTTCATAGAATACAACTTGCTAGAGATCTATGCTTAGAGGTAGCACCAAATGACCCTTGTATCATAGAAAAGCACCATTCCAAGAATAATGTGGTACAACTAAGGGGTTAGTAGCCAACTATTTAATGATCTGAGATAATGAGGAGTCATTGACATGCCCCTATTATAGAGTGTCTAACCAATTCAAAACATGCATGGAAATAGCTGAAAGGGAATCTTGCTCCATAAATGTGTGAGATATAACATCAACCATAATATTCTCTTTACCTTTATTGTAAGTTGTATCATAGTCATATCCCATGACTTTGATGACCCATTTATATTGTTATTAGGTAGGGACCCATTGTTCCAAAAAATAGTTTAGACTTTGGTGATCAGTTTTGATACAAAAATGATTACCCAATAAGTATGGCTGCCACTTCTGTACTGCATGTAAAATGGCCATCATTTCCTTCTCATAAGTAGAGAGCACTAAATTATTGTTGTAAATGGATTTAATAGTGAATGCAATGGGGAATCTTTCTAGGAGGAGAAAAACACCTATTCCATTATTGTAAGCATCACTCTCAATAGTGAAGGTCTTGGTAAAATCTAGCATAGCTAGAATAGTTATAGTACACATAACTTATTTCAATGCTTTAAATGCACACTCAATATCTTGTGCCCAAGTAAAAACATCCATTTTCAACATAGCTATTGGTGGAGCTATAATCTTCCCATAATCCTTGAAAAACTTGTGATAATATCTAGTTATCCTTAAAAAACCATGGAGGCTCTTGAGTGTTTGAGGATGTAGCCAATTTGTCATAGCAATTATTTTTTTAGGATCCACCTGAAACCCTTGGG
Organism: Torreya grandis; assembly: GCA_037957365.1. Lineage (NCBI taxonomy): Eukaryota > Viridiplantae > Streptophyta > Pinopsida > Cupressales > Taxaceae > Torreya > Torreya grandis. Next base: position 8,470,919 of record JARHVA010000083.1, read on the forward strand.
TTGAAAAAATATACCCAAGATAATCAAATTCATCTTGTCCAAAATTAAATTTAGACTATTTTTCATAAAGATGATGGTCAGAGAGAAGTTGCAATGCAAGCTCTAAATGTTGGAGATGCTCAGACAATGTTTTACTATAGATGAGGATATCATCGAAGAAGACCAAAATGAATTTCTATAGGTAGGGCAAAAATATTTTATTCATAAATGGTTAGAATTTTGAAGGAACATTAGTGAGACCAAAGGGCATGCCCAAGAACTCATAGTGGCCATCATTCATGCAAAAAGGTGTCTTAGGGATATCATCCTCATGAAGCTGGATCTGATGATATCTAGAGTGGAGATCCAACTTAGATAAAAGTGAGCACTATGAAACTCATCAAGAAGATCATAAATAATAGGGATCAAGAACTTATCCTTGATTATGAGGTGATTAAGTACATGAAAATCAATGTAGAGGTGCCATGACCCATCTTTTTTTGGTTAAGAAGAACTGGGGAAGAATATGGGCTGGTATTGGGGTGAATAATGCCTTGCTATAATAAGTCTCGAATAAGCATCTCAATCTTGATATTTTGCTAAAATGGGTAGTGATAAGGCCTGATCTTGGGAGCAATGCTTCTTAGAAGGAGCTAAATATGGTGGTCCTTAGGTCATGAAGGTGGCAATCCCACTAGTTTGGTAAAGACACATGCATACGTCTACATAATGGTTTGGAGGTCAAAAGGAGTAGTGGAGACCATTGAGTGTTGCATTTGAATGGAATGGAGCTAGGCAATGACACTATGTGAATTATTCTTAAGAATATTTTCCATGTAATGTAAACTTATGATGTTGAGAGATTTGGGTTATAAGCCTTTCAATGTGTGTTTTTGCCCATTATCTCAAAATTGCATCTAAAGTTTAGCAAAATCCCATAAGATGGGTCTAAGTGTGCATAACCACTGGGCTCCCAAAATAACATCACATCCACCTAAGGGCAAGAAAAACATGTTAGAACACAAGGTATAATATCCAATAGAGATACACACATTATGACATCTACCTTTGTAATTTAATGTTCCCCCATTGGCAATCATGACTTCAAAGTTGGAACAAAGATGGAGAAAACAATCAACCTATTTGGCAATTCAAGGGTCAATGAAGTTATGAGTGTTACTTGAATCAATGAGTAATGTGAGAAGGATATTTTTGAAGTAACCCCTAGCTCACATGGTTTATGGGTTAGTGACTCCTACTAAGTTATGGAGAGAGATCTCTGGTTGGTATTCTTGAGAAGTAGGTTCCACAATCAAATGAGCTTCCTTTAGATCATTTGTTGTATCCTGAACATCTTCCCAATCTTTAGTTTCAAGTGGAGAGTTCACATTTAATAGGTAGATATTTTTCTCAACTTATTGATGTCCTTAAGTGAATTTATCATCATAGTTATAACATAGTCCTTTTTCTCTATGGGCTTGCATCTCTACTTCAGTCAATGCTTGATAGGAGTGGTTCTAAGGGATGGTGTTATTTGAGATCATTATGGAGATTTATTTTTGAATGAAACAAAATTATATTTGAATCGATACTGAGATGTGATCTTGTCCTCTACCAACTTATCCAACCCTAAGGCTTATTCATCATGTTGGGCTAGAACATTTTGACCTCAAATCAAATTACATCCTTCAGTCCACTAACAAAGCAACTCCTAAAGAATTCATCAAACAATCCCTCTATATGATTGGCTAATTTTTCAAATTCAATTTGATATTATCTCACCATTCCTATTTATAAAATTTTAGTGAGTGCTCCAATGAAATCAAAAGTAGTAGGGCCAAACTATTGCAAAATGAGGGTGAAAAAATTGGTCTATATGGGTTCATCATGAGCCTTGGTATACCATGGATACAATTGAAGGGCTTCAAGTTCCAAGTGAAAAGATGCAAGTGGAACCTTGTTGGCATCAAAAATATTATGTAGACTAAAATATTGTTCTACCTGATAGATCCATCTAGTTAGATTTGTGCCATTAAATTAAGGAAAATTAAGCTTTAGCCCATGATAATTGATGGAAGAAGAAAATACAGTGTTTGAAGAAGACTTTGGATGTCATTTGTTGTTCATGGTGGTATGTTGAAGACTAAGGTCAAGAATGTTTTCATCAAGATCTTTGATGTGAGTCTTGAGGGTGGCAATTTCATCCTCCATGGTTTTTTCTCCTATTCAGGTTACTACCATGACCTGAATAATAGATTTTGTTTTTACAATGGATAGAAAAACTAGAGTTAAGACACATTTAGTAAGGAAGGTTTTGAATCTAGACAAAAATGAAAGGGGTAAAGGGGATTTTAATAATTTTTTACAAAGTGGGAGTATGATTTATGAAGGTGAGGGAAATTTTAGTAGTGAAAATGGAAAATTTGGGAAATTAGTCAAAGAGGGATAAAAGAGTAGAACGAGATGATGATCATAGTGGAAAATTTTTAAGGCAAATGGACAAAAATAGAAGTTATCAAAAAATGCAAAAAAGGGAAATTTGTGATTTACAAGAATTAGGAGTGGAATTGGGATATGGGACCTTAAGGAATAAAATGTAGGGAGAGGAATTTTAGGTGTCCAAGTAAATTTTGAGAATAAATAGGGCTACAAGTGGAGAGATATTACAAAAAAATGAAAAAAAGTTTTAATTTTTTTCTATTTCTAGTTTTGTTTGTTGGTTATTGTGCTTTGTAAAACATGTCTACTAAGAATATGTTGAAACAAGTTTTTAGATCTGCTATGGCAATTTTAAAATACTCTACTAGTATTTCTAATATTGATTTTGTGATACTCTACTGGTATTTCTAAAACTGATAGAAATGGACCCCAAGTTTTAATGGCTGCCTAAGGGTTTAAAGATATCACACTGGCCACCAATGCTATCTAAATGAGTACCACTCTCTAGAATTTTTTTGGCCATGGATTTATCTCTCAGTGATAGCTCTTAGTTTTCCTCATGGATGGGAACTACTCAATCAAGAAGGGGTCATTTCCCATTTTGCTGGTAGGTCCTCTCAATAGGCCAACTACTTTGGGGTTCTTGTGGTACTCCTCATAATGAGTTTTAGGGGTTTCACCCAAACACTTCCCATAATTATGTGGTTAGGTTTTACCTTGATCCAAAAAATATTATTATGATGTAGAATAGAGTTATATAGTAGAACAAAGTTAGGAATTTCTAAAAAAAATAATTTAAAGAAATTATGCAGAAAAATAGAGTTTAAGCTTTCTAAAAAGAAATTTGTGGCCTTAGAAAGTGCTATGATACTAGTTGAGAGGATCCTCTTGCAATAATTAATAAAAATGCATAAATAACAATAATTAACAACATGAATTAAATCTAAAAGAACACTTGAAAATATTGAATTGATCATAAACCACTTCAAGGGGGAAACCTCCTTTGAGCAAGCTGAATATAATAATTTCATGGATGCCTTCAATGGCCTCAACACTTATATATGAATTCTAATCTAAGAAACTACTAATTTCCATGAATTTGGGATAAAAAAAAATGCTCATATGATTACTTACAAAGCATATGCATCCAAAGCAACTACTAAATGAAAAAATTAAAGAGAAGAGATATCATAGGTTTATAACATCAACCTAGACCAAACCCATCTCTTAGAATCCCATTCTATAACCTCATCCAAATAGCCTTTTCTTGGTAAAACCCAACCCACAGTAACCATCAACTATCACTTTAATCACCGATGATCTATTTCAACTGTCAATGGTTACCTCAATCACCGATGGTTACCTTAACCACTAAAGGTCACCCCAACCATTGATGGTCACTGTGTGACAAAATAATATGAAGCTATTTCCACCTACTATAACTAAACCAAATCTCACTTTTAGACGCCCAACCTAATCATACAACCTTACCCTATTTTCTAAACCATATCCAACCTATTTAGCATTAGTACTGACCCACTTAGTACTATAATTAATCAATTTCATCTATTCATTTATCAAGCACTTCTTGTATTTCATTTCAGTACCTTTTTAAATTTATGAAAGTACTTTATCTTTTAATTTCTAAACTTAATTGTTTAAAAAATGTGGATTGATATCCTCTTAAGGAGTGTGTGCTTCTCATATGTAGCTTACACTAGGCAATCCACCCAACTATCTATCTAACCAACCATTTATTTAAGTGATTTCTTATCTATAGGTCATTCTTCCCAAGCCAAGGTGGAGCATCTACACTCATCTAGATCAACGTGCACATAACATATCAGGTTTTCTACCATACCCTTTTCGAGTTTCTTTTCTCTTTCTTTTAAGACATAAGTAAAATTCATCTGAAACATTTTGGCATGCTCGGTGGGACCCTTGAGTCTTTTCTTAGGTTCATAGTTACATCTAGGTGATTTCTTATCCTTACCTCTCTACTCATACAATAGATTCAAAGTTTCTTTTTAGGTTTAAAATTGATTGCACCCATTATCCATTTACTTATTTTAGCTCACATAGCTTAATTAAATCAAATAAATCAACTACAGTTTCAATATTGTCACACACATAAGACCAAACCACTTACATCTAAATAAGCATAAAATATTAACATAAGGATCAATTAATATTTCATTACATAGCAATCACTTTTCTTAGCTATCTTACTTAGATTTCATCACTAAGGGGAGAACCAACTCAACTCATTGGTTGAGTATAATATCTGGTAATCGATATATCTTGGCTAAGCACCTGACACCCTTATCATTATGGTGTGTGAAGTGAGGGGGTAGGACCTAATATCAAGCCACATATTGATTCCAATATAGATCCCTTTGAGAGCCTAAACACAACCTGAAACCAACCATAGACTTCTTTTCTAGTGCTTGCTCTATAAGCCAATTTGGATCACACAATTCTTAAATCTTAAGGCATAAGCCACAAGAGAGACTAAAAGGAACCCTAGGATCTAACATGTTTTAGTGTGTGTTTTGTTTCCTTAAATTTTCTTGTCTTCTCTTTGTTTGAGTTGTGAAATTATTTTGCATCTTTCTCTTCTCCTTACTTGCATGGTTTTAACTAGGCAACAACTAAGAAACCAAGTAAATCAGGATCCACCCCCTAATCATCCATCTTCTTCTTCTCCCTCATTCATGGAGTAGATCTCAAATGTAGAGAGTTATCCTCATCTTTTTAAGAGTCTTATCATCCCTCAGATGGTTACCCAAGGTGATGTAGACTTCACCACCTTTCTAGATAACAATCCCATATCCATCTAACATTATCTTAACACCATATCCCACTATACTCCTACTTAGATTCCACCCATTGACCTACCCTATGGCATGCCATCCCACCTTATGGGTGATACTTTTGTATCCACCATCTCTAACCAAACTCTAGTCACCCAGACATTATCCTCTACCAGTAACCCCATCAATACCACCATTCAAAATCAACCCAATCAACCAAGCAATACCCAATCACCTTTTTACCCAACTAACAACACTCATATTATAAGAGCAACCCAACATTTGGGCATTAGTACCTCCCTTACTATAATATTACCCTCTATTAGTACCACCATTACTCCTCTCATTTCTAACCTACCTACCCCCACTCAATTTAGGGCTTGGTGATTCCCATACATTCTACCCTTCCACCCATTAGTTTTAAATTGACCACCTACCCTCTACCTACTAACCCAATAATACCTCCTACCTAACCTATGTTAATCTCTCAACAAGAACCCATCACACCAAACCCAATTTGCATCCCTTACCCATAAGGGTATGTACCTCTACCTTCTATGCAATCACCTATATCCACATATTTATATTTGGCATCGTATCAACCCCTCATGACTAGATACCAGTGTGTGGTATCTTATTAACCCCCTACCATCTACCCATATCTTGCACCTACCTAGACCCAACATAGCCTACCTTACAACTATGGGAGTGTACAACCCTATATCGACCTTGTTAAAATCTTAAAGGAAAAATTAACTACTTTAGAGTCATCTATTTTTAGAGATCATAATATTTTATCATATGACTAAATCTGTAATGAACCAATTCACCCATCCATCCCCATTTGACCATATCCTCCTCAATGGGAACTTCTAAAGTTTTTAAAGTTTCAGAGTAAGGAGGACCCTCAACAACACCTAAGAGAATTCAGGCATTTATGTTATATGATTGCCTATGATGATGTTCTCCTTATTCATAAATTCCCCATGTCTCTATAAATTTGGACACTAGATTGGTACAATGCTCTTAAAAATCACTCCTTATTTTCTTTTACCCAACTAGCTCAAATTTTCTTAGATCGCTTTTATATAAACATCTCCAAAAAGTCTCCATCATTGATCTTTACTCCATTTAATAGTTTGATGATAAATCCATTGATGATTTTATGGCCCATTAGAGAATTTTGATAAGCCAAATCTCTTTATCTCTACCCAACCCAAACTAATAGAACTCTTTGCTCGAGCTTGTACCAAGCACATCTCCTCTACCTTATGGGTTCAAAGCTTCAGGACCTTTGACAAAGATTTCACCATGGCACAAAAATTAGAGAACAAAGCCATTGATGAGGGGAAGATGAAATTGAGAAAAAATAATTCCACCTTCAAATAAAATGAGGATTCCCCCTCCAAATCCAATAACCAAACAAATACTAATTCCAAGAATAAGGGAACTGTGAATTTGGTTGTCCTTAAAACCACTCCTCCACCTATTGTTAACCAATTTAACTCTTTCAATTCCTATAATCAAAATACCAGGAACCCAAACCACAACACCCAAAAACAAATTACTCTACTTGGGGAGTCATACACTTTGGTGTTGAAGAAATTGTTAAAATCTAATATCATACATCTTCCCCCAATCAAACCCCCATAGTAATTTGATTCTTCTCATCTTACACCTAGTTGATACAATGAAAGTGAATTGTGCACCTTCCACTGAGTCATTGGACATGATGTTAGTAAATGTAATACCTTTAAGAACATTATCCAAACTCTCATTGATAAAGGGGAGCTTGTGTTGGATAACCCCAAGGTACCCCCGAACCAATCACTTGACATATTCAAACAACCATTTCCCAACCATGCTCCTTCTACCAATAAAAAAAATAAAGAAAAATCTTCTCATGCTCATGAGGCCCATACTATCAATATGGTTCTTCCTAAACTTACTACTAAGGAGACCATCAACCAAATCAACTCTTCCCCTACTCTACTTATTGAGGTAGTGGAATCACCAACCTCTCCTTTGGTATGCACATTAGAAGAGGAGACCCTTACCACTTCATCATTTTTCTCAATCATACAACAATCTACCCTTCCTTTAGTAATCACTCCTAATGAGGAAACAAATTTGATTATACCTCCCACTGAGGAGTTACCTTCCCAAAGACTAGAACCTCTTGATCAAGAAAAGGATGAGGTAATCATTCCTCCCCCTCAACCCTTGAGTTTATCCTTTAAATCCACTACTAATGGATTTAGACCCATTTATAAACCTTTCTCTAGACTTGTTAAAATCTTAGAATTCATATCTGATCCTAACTTGGATTGGGACACCTTTTGGCAAAAACTTGAACTCCCATATAAAATCAAACAAGAGCCTTATTTATTATATCAACCTACCCCTTTCACTATCAAACACAATATCACCACAACCCAACCATCTAATGCTTCTACCCATCAAACCATAACAACACCATTAGAACCATACTCACCAAAGGTTACCAAATCACATTCTACTATTTTAACAAAAACCTTGGCACATTTCTTATAGACAACATTACTCACCCATCAGTAAATTTAGACCTAAACCCACTAAACCTACCAAACAAACCCCAAGCTAAGCCAATCAAGAATTTAAAACCACTTAGAAGCCAAAAAACTAAAACTCTACCTCCCCTCTCTGCTTTACCCTCTATTTTAGGACCTCATCGCTCTACCTTAATTGGGAAGCCAACCATCCCAATCAAAACCCAACCATCACTTTTGGTTACACCATCACTTTTACTTTCATCCACACCTATTTTTATTGAGCTACCCATGGGCATACCTCCTATCTCCCAACTAGATATAAATAAATTGTTTACCTCCCAAATGTCTACCCTAAAAATTTCTAACCCCAAACCCTAAACCTCTCTACCAAAAACCAAACCATCCACCACAAGCACCCCTTCACCCAAGTCTTTGACCATCAAAACCACCCCTTGAAGGACTTCCACCTCAACTACCAAACCCAATCCATCCATACCTCTACCACCATTATCTAAGTCTTAATCCACCATCTTATATTGAATATTGTAATAATCTTCCTTAACCTTGCCACCTATCAGACCATTTAACTCACACAATTCTAAACCATTTTGGTATAGTGATAAATTAGTATGTTCACACCATATGACACTTGGGCATGACATGAATAACTGTAAGGCTCTCCAAGTGATATTCCATTAGCTATATCATGAGGATAACTTATTATCAAATGAGCCTCTACTAAGCCCAACATCGATCCAAGAACCAATATCCATCAACCAACACCTAACTACCCCTCCACTCTCACCTTAGAGTGAATAAGAATTAAAGCAATCACCTGGTCTAACCCCTTCCTAATCTAGACCCTCCATGTGGTTACATGATAAGAATCCTAACCAAAGGATAAGGGGAAGACAAAGGCATCCATCCCATGGACATATCCCTCTTCCTCTACCCAACCACCTAGCCAACATCAATCACCTTCACTTTAAATAAAACCCAAAGTGTCTATCTTAGGACCCTCTCACCCTAATCTATCTGAATCAGTCCAACGAGTCATTCTAAAATAGCTTTACCAAAAACTTGTGAAGATGAGTTTGTATGAACTAATCAAAACCTCACCCCATCATTGCCAAACAATGATAGAAACACTATAATCTATAGAGGTTCTAGTGGAAGACCCTTAACCTTTAGCAGCCTTTATCAAAGACCTTCATATTTCCAACCTTGTTACCTTCAAAGTTTGAAAATACCTTCCATCCACCTAGATGACCTAGATCCTCCCCTCTTCATTACCACCTATATCAACCAAACCCACATTAGGAGGGTTATGATTGATGGGGGAGCTAGTATCAACATCATCTCCTCCCATACCTATAACCAACTCAAATTACTTGAAAATATTATTCTAGAAACCTCAACAATGATTTGATCATTTAATGATACCATAGCCACAAATTTAGAAATTGTCATCCTTCATATTCCCCTAGGACCTTGCACCCTTCTTGAACTCTTTTATGTAGTAAAAGGTGAATTCCATTGCAATGTCTTGCTAGGATACCCATGGAATCATTCCATGGGTTATGTAACATCTACCCTACATTGATGCATCAAATTTGAGCATGAAGGCCAAGTTATTATCATATAGGTTGACTTGATCCCCTTCACATCACGCAACATGATGTACCCACCCAATGATGTTCTCCTTCCCCCATCTAACCAACCCTCATTAGTAAAAGATGAAACCCCATTTTCTTCTACTAATGAAGCATCCTACTATTCTTCCATCCCTTCCACACAAATACCCATAATGGACCCTTCAGAATAAACCTTCCAACATATTTCATTGGGGGAGTATCACCTTCTCACCCTTTATGCCTTCCCTACTCTTCAAGAGTATATGAAACTTGACCACCAACCTAGTTATGACCCAAATATCAAAATTATTATTCCTTTTGAACCCTTAACATGTCAAACCAATTTCATCTATGGGGGATTTGATAAACCCCTTGGTACTTCTACTACCTCTTTTTCACCTTGACCATTCACCTCTAACTTCTCCTATCTAGATAAACTAGTATTTTCTAAAACATACCTCTACAGGTGTGTTTGGAAGGGATTTGGCCTAGGTCGATATAAACACAAGCTACATTAGTTGATTATAATCAAAACCCAAAAACCTCAAAAAAATCATGGTCTCAATTTCAAGCCACCTAAACAACAAACCAACCTACCTCCCATTACCATCATTGATGAAGACATACCTTCATCACTAACCCATTCTCTATTGATAGCTAAGGATTCTGACATCATCCCCCCTAATTTTTTTCATCAACATGATCAACCTTGGACCCCTAACTTATCAAAAGGATGAGGTAACCGTAACCATCCCTATGACCCATACTCAGATGATAGGAGATGACTCTCCTACTATTAATATCATTCAATGTTAGGATGATAATTCCATTCTCACCTACCTTGGTGCACTATATTCCTTTATTCACAAATCTCTTCCTTTTGAGACTTTGACCATGTTAAATTAATCCACCATGGATATCAACTTGGGCACTCTAGATGACCCTTGTAATTTCAAAATTGGCTAATCGCTTAATTCCAAAGAGCTTCAGGACTTCCCCTCTTTCCAGTAAGATTGGAACATATCATAGTAAGATTGGAACATATCATTTGATTGGTCTTATAGTGACATGATAGGAATCAACCCCTCCATAACTACCCAAAAAATATTCACCAACCATAATGCTAAGATTGTTAGGCAAACACTTTGGTGAATGCACCTTTGCATAGACCTTTTCATCAAAGAAGAGCTTTAATGCCTTTTATCCATCAATTTCATTCAACCCATTGACTACACTCAATGGGTGTCAAACGTCATGTTTATCACCAAAGCCATAGGGAGAATTCACATTTGTGTGGAATTTTGTGACATCAACCTTGATTTTCTAAAATACAACTTTCCTCTACCAAGAATTGACCAATTAGCTAATCTTATAACCAACCATGAGATGTTGTCTCTCATGGAAAGGTTTTTGGGTTTCAATCAAATACTAATTACCCCTGAAGATAAACATAAAATTTCCTTTATCACCCCATGGGGGACCTTCATGCCTTTTGGACTAAAGAATGCTGGCACAACCTATTGACATGATATTACCTACATCTTGCATGACCTTATTCAAAAAATCATATAAGACTATGTTGACGACCTTCTTGGAAAATACAAATGTTGTAAGGATCATTTGGCTATTTTAAGATCATTTTTGAGTGCTTCATCCACTACCATGTTTGCATTAACCCCAAAAAGTGCATTTTTAGGGTCTTGTTAGGAAAAATCCTTGGTTTTATCATCTCCATTCAAGGAATTGAAGTCAATCTAACCAAAATCAAAGCAATCCTTGACATGCTTCCTCAAATCAACCTAAAGTAACTCTGTAGCTTTTAGGGGATGCTCTAATCCATTCATCACTTTATCTCCTAATGCTTAGACCAATGCTAACCCTTTTATCACATCTTGAAGAAGGATGTCTCTTTCAAGTGGAACAATGACTATCAAAAGGCCTTTGATTCACTTAAAAGGTACCTTTTGTCTCCACCTATCCTCACCCTTCCAAAATATGATCAACCTTTTTACCTTTATATCTCTACCACTGACCAATCCCTAGGGGTAATGTTTGCTCATCAGGATGAACAACACAAAGAACAATTCATCTAATACATTAGCCACATATTTGTATAGTATGAAAATAGGTACACCCATACTGAGAAGCTTTGCCTAGATTTAGTATTCATGGTAACCAAGATTCACCACTACCTTCCTAACCACAAGACCTATGTAATAACCAATACCGACCCACTCAAGTATATGCACTCCAAGCCATACCAAAACCAATGTATGTCCAAGTGGTTCATGTTTTTAGCTATGTTTGACCTTACTTTTCTTTAGAAAAATTTAATTAAAGGGCAATTCATTACTGACCAATTGGTTGATGTACCCATAGTAGATGATCACCTTCATCTTGAGTTTCCTGATGAGTCCATCATAACCCTCTCTCAAGCAGACTTCACCTATCAATTAACCATGTTCTTTGATGGATCAAAGTGTCAACATGGTGGGGGAGTTGACACTATCCTGTTCCCGCTTCAGGGTGAACCTATTCATTTATCCTTTAAGCTATATTTTAAATGCACTAAAAATATGGATGGATACAAAGCCCTAATGATAGGCCTTCAAACTACATTAGCCTTGGGAGTCAAAAATATCAACATATTTGGTGACTCTCAACTTGTGGTGAATAAAATTAATGGCTCTTACTAATGCAATAATGATGTTTTATAATAGTACAAGTAATTAGCTATATACTATTAGTCTCATTTGAACACTACTATATCAAAACCACCTCGTGATCTATGAATAAGTTTGCCAATACAATGGCTTCCCTCACCTCTTAGATCCCATTTAGACACACTGACTCTAATCTATTTATCATTATCCACAAACTTACCCAACCCTCTTATGTCAAACTATATTCTCCCACCATATTTAATGTGGAGGAGACCCAACCTAATCTTTGGTATCAGTAGACCTTCAACTATCTTAACCTTGACATCATTCCTTCTAGTCTTTCTAGGAATGATCGAAGAGCATTTATCTAGAGTACCTCCTATTATACCATACTAGGGGGAATTATTTATAAATGTGGCTTTTATTTCCTTCTCTTTTTTTGCCTACATAGTCATAAAGCCTCTCATTCTATCAGGGAAACATATGATGGGATCTTTAGGGGACATTTTAGTGGCCTTTCCATTGTTAAGCACATCCTTCTCCTTGGCTATTACTAGTGTACCCTTAACCAAGACTGCTATGATTATGTGAAAAAGTATGTTACATGTCAATAATAGGCCAATTTATATCATACACCTAGCCATAGTCTTTGTGTCTCCACAAATTTCTAGCCCTTTTCACAATGGGGTCTAAACCTTATTAGTGAAATTAACCCCCATTCTTCATAGTGACAACATTCTATCATCACTATGATTGAATATTTCACCAAATGGGTAGAATATATTCCTCTTATCTCAACCAAAGATGAAAATATTATCAACTTTATAAATCATCACATTATCTATCATTTTGGTACTCCTCACAAAATTATCACCGACAATGACAAATGTTTTAAAAATAAACAAGTCCAAAGTCTTTGTGATGCATTCGACATCAAGTTAAGTTTCTCTTCACCCTATCATTCCCAAGTAAATGGATAGGTAGAAGATTTTAGAAAAACTCTCAATAACATTCTCACCAAAATGGTTAATGCACCTGGTTAGGATTGGCACTTACATATCCCCTTATGCAAGGATTAATATATATAAGATGTAATTAGTATAATTAGTTACTCAGTTGGGTGGTGGACCTACCTGTAGGGGTTGAGAAAATATTTAGTATTGCATGTGCAGTGGTGGATAATTTCTCCACTATTTCACCTTAAGGTGTAATTAAAATTAAATTCTTTGGTTTGTACCAAAATGAACTTGGTGTAGTTTGGAGAAAACTACACAAGGTAAAAAACTCCCCCAAAAACCTAACTTTTTGTGGAAAAAATAAATACAAGGAGGTGATGATTAGCTTCATTTCATATGTTTAGAGCCCATGAGATATGAAATGGATATGTTTTGTAGGGGTTATCTTAGGAATTAAGCCTACTAAATTCAAATATAATAGATGTAATATGTGCCTCCATAAATGGCTTGATCCTAGTGTCGGTGCTACCTACTACTTTGGCTTACATAGTGGCTTCAAGCACTTCATGAGGGTCCATGAATGTCTGCATGAAAAAAACTCTTTTGAAAGGTCCTAATAGGCCTCCAATTAACCATTGCACATGTTGGGAGGGGTGGATATCATATGGAAGCTTGGAGAAAAATGTCTTAAACCATGCATCATATAAGTACATGCTATTAGATAAACCTTGACTTATCTCCTTGAATGTTATGATGTGTTATTACTCTAACTTAGGAATATTAAATTCCTTCAAGAAGGCCTCCTTTAGTATATTTATATTAACCATATCCTAATTCAAATCAAATTTATGATACTAAGTATGGTCACTATCTAGAAAGGTAGTCACAAATTGAGTCACCTTGTGCTCTTATTGGGTGATACCTCAAGTCTACCATTAAAATTTACACTTGAGCACATGCTCTATGATATTCTCTATGCCATGATTTTAGGCAAGTGCATCACCATTTATTAATAAATCTAATGAGAGGGTGGTGTTGGAGTTTGAGGCACTTAACCCCTAGCATTTGTGTTACAGGTGGTCCTCCAACACCTCCAGTTGCAGGGTTGATCATTGACCTTGTTGTTATAGGTTGCATTGTCAAACTGGACAATGTGGTACTACTCAATTGTGGTGCTAGGCCACTTCCTATGGGTTATTTCCTAGTCTGAATAGCTAATATTCTCTAAACAAGAATGTTTACACTTATGTTTTAGATTCTTCGGTTGGCACTCACTAGCTTCAGGGTACTCTTTCTCAAATTCTCATAAGGAATCACTTATTCAATCACAAAGTCTTGGCTAAAATTTTGAATTATATCAAAGTCAATGTTGATAATAGGGTCAGTTATCATTCTTCTATCTTCTAGTAGAGAATCTAGAACATGAGCTTGCACTTTAGGTTCAAAGGGGTTAGGTGACTTAGGTGCATCCTCAATCATCACATCATGTAGCAACCTAATGCATTCTACACCGAACTACTAAGCTCAACCTCTTACTTCTTCCTCTATATCCTTGTACTATTGTAATTCAATGGACCCTTACCCATGCCCTTCCCACTCCCTATGAATCCTCTTGGCACTTCTAATTTCTAGATCCTCTATCATATTATTACTTAACTTATTATAGTGCTTCCTTTATATATCTTGAGTGTTAAGGTGCTCATCCCTTTCTATTGTGCCTTACCTACACTTCCCCTTCTTACCTTTTGTACTTGCTCATATGCATAAGGATTTTAGCCTTCCATTATTATCATTTTAATATCATAATCCACTAAAAATTTCTTTAGTTTGATACTAATCCCTCTTATGAATGTGCCCCTTAGTTTATGAAAGAACTCATACTCTACTTCTTCAGGGTAAGAGAAGGTCGACACTAAAAATTCAAACACATATCTATTTAGTGTGCCACTCCACCACTTATCTAAAATGCATGCCCAAATGTCATCTAGGATCTCAAGCCTCTCTAGGTACTCTTTTGTCCACTATAACCACTATCCATAGCTTCATCTTCTAGAGGTTGTATAGGTAACCAACCACTGGTACACATGCTCAGGTAGTTCACAAAAGAACACCTTAGATAGAGCATTGTATATGTTGGTTTACACCCATTTTATTTCCTCTTATCCTTTACATGTCAGATGCTTCTATGAGAAACTATCTTCCACTTGATTTAGACAACACTTGATATTCTCAAGTGAAATTTAGAGCATCATTCTATTGTACCATTGTAGTAATAAAATTCAAAATGGGTCCTAACAATGAAACCAAAATGTTGTATAAAATTTTAGTTTTCAACTTATTTGCCTTATAATGTGCTTAGAAAGTAATCTAAGTTAGTTATAGACTTGGTAAAACTAGGCATAAGAATAGCAAAGTCTTAGGCATACAACATTAAAATGTACTACTATGTTGGCATCAAACTACATAATGTACAAGCCTTGTACACTCACCCAAAGTGCAGTAGAGAAGGGACCGGGGCCTGCATTGAGATAGTTGAAACATGGTGAAATTTAGTCTCTTTGGCACTTGGTCATTTACAGTGTGAGCTTAGGTAGGTGTATCAATACACACCATTTTGGGAAATATAAATAGATGTAAGCCTATTTAACTAGAATAGTTCCAACCATGGTAGCACAAGTCTATACGAAGTTAATTAAAAAACCTCTAAGGGCATAAGTATCTAGACACAAGTTAATATTGGGATAGGTATAGATCCTAAGGGTGTAAGCCCTTGGGATAGCAAGTTATCTTCCCTTTAGGTGCTTGGAAAATCTATGGAATGGCTTATGCTTTGGGGCTCATTCTTTAGGCTAATACTCTAGGTGTGGTTACTAGGGCTTAGGTGTATGATGGTTCCAACACTTGGTCAATTTTAAAATTATATCAAAGTCATTATGTGGCACAAAAATGCTATTATCAACTTAGAATAGACCTTTACATCAAAAATATATTCATTGTAATGCCATTATTTAATTGATCAACCAGTCAAGTATACAAAGTTCAAAACATAAATAGAGCATAGGCTCATCTATAAACTACTAAATACCGAACAGATCATAGTCAAGCTTAGGCAATACATTTTTGGTTTTCCAAAGAATCCATACTAAAAAATAATTTAAATGCATAATATCTAGATCCAATTTCATAGAGCTTTAATAACATAAATTATGTCTCTTTTGTTCTAGGTTTAAGCTTATTTTTATAAACAAGGGAGGTTCTTTATAATAGGTTAGATCAGTGCGCACTAGGTGCTGAGCTATCATTGGGGGTGACCATTTTGGTGGCTCCATTACTCTACCACTTGTGCTCTCCAGCTACCACATGAAATTACCCAAGGAGATGTCCCTTAAAACACTAACATTAAGTAACTATCTACTAGCTAGCACAAGATCTTCAAAGATCCTCCCATTTAGCATCAAAAGTACTGAAAGAGTAATCTTCTATTGACTGTCTTATACCAAGATGTGATGAGTTGGTGTGGGTCCACTAGTTAGCATAAAAAGGGTCCCAATAGTTTTTCCTTCATTTCTCCCCTCTACCTATTTCATTTCTCCCCTCCACCTATTTCATTTCTCCCCTTGACAAGAAAATTGTGATTCCAAATCTATTTTCCCTCTTCTGTTATTCCTTCTTCACTTCTTAAAAACATGCTATCATTACTTTATTTCAATTTTATTTATCCTTAGAGAAAAATAACATGTTCGAGAAAATAAGGATTACACCCTTACACCATTTATTTACCACACCACCTAATTGTCATACTAGTCAAATCATTAAGTGGTTGTCTTTTCCTACATTATATGTTTGAACAAGCACTAAGTTTGATCTTTCATATTTTAACAACTTTCTAATTTTTATTTATCCATCATGTTCTTGTTTTATTTTTATGGACTTCATTTATCTTACATATGAAATTTTCCATTATTACATGTTTCTCTTTATGTATGAATTCTTCATGTTTGTATGACATCTTCAATTACATTTCATTTTCCATCTTTTATGTTTTTCTTTTTGACTTACATGAGCTTAATTTTCACTTTCTTATCTATCTTTGTTCAAGATATATTGCATGGATATTTCATTTGTCATTCATGTTTTACATGCTTCCCAATGTGATTTAGTATGTTATACATTCCTTTTTTTCATTCATGTTTTAAGTGCTTCACAATGTGACTTATTATACTTTAAATTCCTCTTTGCCATTTATGTTTTTCATGATTCCTAACATGATTTAGTATTTTTTACATTCCATTTTTCCGTTTATGTTTTACATGATTTTCAATATGATTTAATGTGTTTTAAAATTATTTTTCATTTATTTATCATTCATTTTCCAATAATTTGTCATTAATTCCCATCCTTTTGTCATTTATTTGCCTCTAATATTCTAAACCTTACCTGAACAATCTTGATTTGCCAATTTTTCCTATTACCCTCATATCTTTGACTTAACTCATTTTACACTACTATATGCCTATATTCCATTTTTTAATTTTTGGCTATTTTTTGCACTAGCTTTTATAGGTTTGCTTAGTATTCTTCTCATTAGACACCTTCACTTTCTCTTGCAGTCTACTTATTTATATACAACATTAAGGTAAGTAAACATTTATGTTTTTCAATTTTGTCTTTTCATTTATCTTATTTTCTACTTACTAAACTTTATTTATCATTAGTTTTATGTGTTATCATGTTCAATTTCTTAAAGCACCATCCTGTGTTACACTCATGCGACATGTGATAATCTTCGAGTGGGGCATATGTATACACATAATATTTTCAAAATTTTATCAATTAATGACAATTTTGTATCATATAAGAACCCATAAAATCTCAAGCTCTCTAATTACACACCTTAAGGGGTGCACTAAGAAAGGGTTGGGTCGATCATTGATACTTCATAAGATTGTTTTCCCTTTTTACACTTTTCATCTACACAATTGTCTCCTAAAAACATTTACCCTAAGATTATTGTTCTTTTTTGTACCCATTCTAGTTATTTGTCATTATTTTTCCCCCTTGTCCTTGCATTAACCCCCTTTCACCAATTGACTATACTAGGTTGATTGGGTTGACCCTGCATAGTTTTTAGCCTTTAATTACTATATAACTTGATTGGGTTGGCCCTATAATATTTAGGGTTTTTTTCACTTTCAATTTCATCATCCCTTTGGCTAAATTATCTTAGGACCTAGTGAATTATCTCCTAAAAACATATAGGGTTGATTGGGTCAACCTTATACAACTAACATATTTAGAAGGATTTAGGGCAAGATCTACCTATATATAAAAGTTCATTTCCAGCCATTTGAATATAGATAAGTGAATAAGAATAATTGTGAACAAACATTTGCTTATTGAGCATTCTAATTGAGGAATAAATCTTAGCATTACATACTTTATTTATAGATATGGATCTTGTATTATGGAGAAGTATTTTAGGTGCATATATAGGCTATGTATCCTAGAGATTGTAGATACCTAAAACTAGCCATTAATTACTTCTAATCAGGGTTTTGACCAATATCCACCTAAAATGCACAATTTAGCCTTAAAAGACTAAAACATGTTAAATGATGTGAAACTAAAATATTCAAGTGCCAATTTTGGCCAGGGTATGCCTAAGTGGGGCAATGCAATTTATGGTCTAGCTAACTTTGATCAAATCATTCT
Source organism: Torreya grandis (assembly GCA_037957365.1). Classification (NCBI taxonomy): domain Eukaryota; kingdom Viridiplantae; phylum Streptophyta; class Pinopsida; order Cupressales; family Taxaceae; genus Torreya; species Torreya grandis. The sequence continues at coordinate 8,489,646 of JARHVA010000083.1, forward strand.
GAGTCAAAATGCCAATTTTACACCTAGGTGTTCAAGATTTCTTTTTCCTAACAAATCTCTTGCATAAGACACGTGCCTTTGTTGTTTGTTGTTGGTAAAATCCTAAATGGGAATATGGCTCCAACACATCTAACAGTGACTTCCAATTCCAATCTAGACAAATTTTAGACCAATAACAAGGCATTCTAATCAATCTAATTAATTTGTGCACAAAGTTCTTAATCATGCTAGGAGCTACTTAACCCAAATTAGGGCATAATTAATAATTCCATGGAAACTTGTTGAAAACTTATTTTTGAAAATGAATATTGAATATCTACATCATCAGGTGACCTCATTTCTTGGGAAGACATCCCTAGGCCATAAAATCTATAAATATCAGGATTCATGCCCTCCATGCCTCATTAATGCCTTCCATGATGCCCTCCATGCCTCTTAATTTCCCCTTTTTCCAATGTCATGATGAGGATAATTATAAACTTAATTCCAAATATTGCATTAATCGTCAACCACACATCTCAAGCTTAGGATTGATAGTTTAGGTTGGTTATAGACATTCTAAAAAATCTATAAATAGAGAGGCCATTAACATCATTTATAAGCTATTTTGGTGAAAATTTATAATGCACAAATATCTTTAAGAAGCCATTAAAACTAGTGTTACCATGCCAAATTTATTCCAAGCCAATCCAAGCAATAAGCAAAAGGTGCCAAGGAGCGATGGAGGTAGCCAAGCTTCCATTTCCAAGGACTTCATAAGCACAAAATTGAGCAAGCCACTACAACAAAGGCATTGGGAGCATCTAAAGAAGGTGAAGAAATTATTGTGTTTTATTCCTTACTTTTTATTTGTATTTAACATTTTTTTTGTTAACTAATCTCTCCCTAGTGTCTAGGCCTACAGATGTTATGCTATTAGTGTGTTTATTTCATTTTGTTTTCATTTTAGAACTAACACCATACTAGCCATCCTCTCTTGAGTCAAATTCATAGATTCACATATGGCACACCCAATGGGACTAGATGTATCTCAAACCTGAAGAAGATCATTTTGTAACTTTAAAATTTTCATTCAGACCTTTAAAACTCTTGAAAATTAATTTTCTAACTTTATTTTATCATTTTTATTTGCCACAGTTTTACACAATAACTGACATAAAAAAGTAAGACCAACATCAATTACATATTTTAACCAAAGTTAGTTAGTAAAACCCACATCAGTTGTATACATGGCATCAGTCACATTGGTATAACTGAAGTTGGTTGGCTAACTGACATTAGTTAGAAAATGTAACTGTCATCGATTATATAAACTGATGTTGGTCACTATGTTTTTCTTAAAACATAGACTTGAGAACTCTTCTTCTAAAATTCATTATTTCAAACCCAAAGGAGCTTTAAGTCTAAAGGACATGCTAACATTTTTACTATAGGACCAAGCTTGACATTTGCTAAAAACATGTTTTAGATCATCTTTTGCATGCTTAAAAAATAAATTAGGAACCTTGTTTTGGTGTTTAACAAAAGAATTTTTTATGTTTATGGTGAATGTTTTCAAATTTTTAAACTAAGATCAAGGGGTCAAATGAACACCACCTCACTTTGCTTTGGGATTAAAAATGAACTCACCTTTTCAAAGCTTTTTGTATTTACTTGATTATTTAGATTAATTTTTTTATTTGGAAAAAAGAGGGATGTTGTATATATGTTCTTCTATTTGTCCCCTTTAGGGAACCCTTGGAATCAAAAGCACCATTCATATTGAAAATAACCTAGTCTAAGGCTCAGGAAAAAAATCATCTAAAGCACTCCCCAAAAACTCATCAAAGTTTGGGTGACCTTGAAAACAACCCTAAAGTCTTTCTATTTCATGCTTTCTTTATTTTTATGCAAACTTAGCTTGTGAGGGGGACTTCATCACCTCTTATGAGTCTTTTAGGGAAGCTTTAAACCAGGGTTTCACCTCTCAACATTGACTTCATTTGGCTCCTAATTGGAGTTGCACACGAGATGTAGTGGCACTTTGGACATTGCATTACACTAAGCAAATAGTAGGATGTAGTGGTTGCAAAATGGACTAGACCTTTTCACAACAAGCCAAGTGATATTGACCTAAAATCCATGATTTTATTTTGCATTATTTTATATGAAAGTCATTGTGCAATTGATTACCCTAGGTTATTTAGAAACTTGTTAGATCTTAGATAAATCCCCACTTGTCACAGAAGTATAATTGGTGCAAGGTGTGCCTCAAGGTCCATATCGTAGTATTGTCATTTGAGAAAGGGGGGTGTATAAACCCTACTATATAATGTGTATTTAATTGTGGATGAAAACATAAAATATATTCAAATGACATATATTAATAGATTCCAACAATACCAAGCAACCTTGTCAGTTTAAGATCTAAGAGTAGTTAATTACTTGTTCTTATCCTAGATCAAAGTCTTGTTTGAATTCAAAACTTGGTGTAAACAAACAATCCAAACCAAACACATGGTCCTAATTTCCATTTGAATAAAGAGACATTATGCTACCCACGTAAGATAATCAATTTACCTTGTTCAAATTTCATCAAAATCTTTGGAGTCATATCATCCACTTTGGCATAGTTATGCTACCCAATTGAGTCTAGACCTTTACCAAAGCTGTTTAAGTCCTCCAATTATAATCTAAATTCATAATTTCACTTTGATGTGTTAATTGGGTTCACCATTTGCACTAAACTTGAGGGAACTTAGGTTTAACTCTAATTTCAGTTGAAGGCCATTCAAGACTCATAATCATTGTCATCACTTGATTTACTTAAGCAATTTTGTGCTAAACACTTGCACTTTGAGTATATGCACTACAATCTTTTGAGTCAAGAAAAGTAGTGTTATATTGTCAAAATTATGGGGAAATGTCTTTGCTTTAGAGATTTTTTTTGAAACAAACTTTTTTATCACACCTTTCGCGTAGTGTAGCACTACCCAAAACATTTCAAATATTATTTCATAGACCCTCTTGCATAGGGTTCAAATTTGTTCTTACATTTTTGGACCAATCCAAGTGACCTTTTGTGATCTTTTATATAAAATATTTATAATGTTCACTTTTGTCTAGCTTGTTTGTCAAAATAACTAAGTTTTATACCATTTTTGTCAGAAAATAAACTATTTCTAAAGTGCCTTTTGTTTCATACCTTATACCTAGTTGATCAAGTTCATGTACAAGAATCAAATTCCTAGTATTTGTTAGAAGTTTTTCAAATCTGTTAGATTAAAAATTTCATCTATTTCAAAGTCTAGCTTTTAACACCATTTGGCCAAGAGTCCTAGTGCATGCCTTGTTTTAGCCTAGCTTTTGAGGCCACATTTGGCCAAAAGACCTAGAAACTTTCAAATTCTTAGATTAGACTTATTTGAAACACTTTGACCTTAGAGTTTGTCATTTTGATTTTTGGTCCATTTGCTTGCTTATCTTTGTGTGAATAGTGAAACATTAGATACTTCATGCTAGCTTATTTTCTCACAAATATTTGCATAAACCTTTTGATCCATTTGAAAATTCTAGACCAAGTTGGAACATCATTTATTTTAGACATTATCTTTTTTAGAGTTTTTTGAACTCTTTGACCTTTTATCACAAAACATTGACTATGGATCCCAACATGTATTCTTACACTCATAGTGGACTCATGTATAATCCAAGGATTAGTAATGTAGTTGTGTAGGAAGAAATGGTGCAAGACCCCTATGTGGATAATATTAATTATGAGATGGATTATTATCCCTTTTATAATACTCAATCAAGGGCACAAATCCAAGATCCAATAGCTAGTTATTTGGTTAACACACTGCCTTATTCATAATGAGACCAAGAGCAAACCACACAATACCTAGCTAAACTACCTGCAGTGGATGAGCCAATTATTCAACAATCATACTATACTAGTATGGATCCCACCTATTATCTATTTTTGTTTGAGTGACATTTGTTAGAGAGCAAAGACAAGATTTTGGTTAGGTCCATAGAGGTAGGGACCAAGTTTCTAGCAGACTTTCCCCATGATAATTTATTGAGTCTAGTAAGAATGCCCCACAATATCATTTATGATCAATAAGCTTCTTCTAGAAATCCTATGGCTCTAGTCCAAATAATATACTAAGATCCTAATATATATAATTGAGGCAAAAACATCATGGAAGATCGCTTTAACCAAATGTAGATAGCATATCAAACCTACCTAAATTTAGCACATGATTTCAATTAGATGAACATGGTGAGTAAGCCTCTCATTGACCTAGTTCCTTCAATAGGAGTGTTGATAAAGTTAACTGGGCAAGAGAATTTGAATTCTAAACCATTCATACAAACCACTTCAATAGATAACTTGATGCATATGCCCATTATTGAAGAAGTGTCTTCAGACTCTACACAGAATAATGAGCCAAATATAGTGGATAATGTGTAAACAACATCCAATCTTGATCAAAGTGGTACTAACACATAAAAAATTAGCCAACAACATATGCCTATAGTTAATCCTATGAATATATCATCATACTAGGGAATAGGAGTTGTGATCTATAAATTTGACTCAAGAGAGGATGGTTAGTATGGTGTTAGTTCTAAAATGAAAATAAGATGAACTAAACACACTAATAGCGTAACATCTCTAGGAATAGACACTAGGGAGAGCTTAGTTAACAATCATGAATGAAACACACAACTAAAAAACAAAACAAAACTCTTTTACCTTACTTGTATGCTCCAAAATTCCTATTGTGGTGGCTTGCTCAGCTTGTGATCATGAAGTCCTTGGCAATGGAAGCTTGGCTACCTCCATCTCTCCTTGGCACCTTTGGCTTGTATCTTGGCTTGGCTTGGAATCAATTTGGCATGGTAACAATAGTTGCTTGAGGCTTTTTGGAACCAATATTGCATTATAACTTTTTACTAATTAAGCTTAGAAATGATGTAGTGAGGCCTTCTATTTATAGATTTTTATATTGATCAGAATTAACCTCAATCATCTATCTCAAGATTGAGATGTGTGGCTAAGGATTAATTCAATTTTTGGAATTGTGTTTGTAATTATCCTCATCATAGAATTAGAAGAAGGGGAAATTAAAAGGCATGGAGGGTATCATGGAAGGAATTAATGAGGCATTGGAGGCATGAATCTTGATATTTATGGCATTTATGGCTTAGGAATATCTTCCCAAGAGATGAGGTCACTTGATGACGTAGATATTCAATATTCATTTTTAAAAATCAATAAGTTTTCATGGAATTATTAATTAGGCCTTGATTTAGGTTAGTTATCTCTTAAACATGATTAGGCACATTATGCAAAAATTACCCAAATTGATCAGAATGCCTTGTTATTGATTCAAATTTTGATTAGACTAGAATTGGAAGGTGTTGTCAGATAAGTTGGAACCATATTCCCATTTAGGATTTTACCAACAAAAAATAATAAATGCATGAGTCTTGTGAAAAATATTTGATAGGAAAGAGTAGTCTAGAACACGTGGGTGCAAAATTAGCATGTTGAATCAAAATGGTCTAATCAAAGTTAGTTGGCTCATAAATTGCATTGCCCCATTTAGGGATACCTTGGCAAAAATTAGCACTTGAATATGTCAGTTTCACATCATTGATCATGTTTTAGTGTTTTTAGGCCAAATTATGTATTTTGGTTGGAAATTGTCAAAAAGCTTAATTAGAGGTTATTGGTGGCTAGATTTAGGTGTCTATAGTTTTCCCCTATTTGGTAAGGCATTACAAGATATAAGCATAATAACATCTTCTCAAAGAATGAAAAGGTCTTGTATGCCTGCAACTATAATGATGATAAAGTAATTGTATGATGATCCCTTGAGGGAATGGTTAGCATAAGGAGGTTGGTAAATGACCACTCAAAAAGAAATAAGAAAAATGAGGAGACCAAAGAAAGGAAAGATAATGGGGTGAAAAACATAATGATACTGAAAAAGTAGTCAAAATCATTGAGAATGTAAGTGGGACAGTGCACAATGGTTTGCCCAAAGGTGGTTATAAGCATTATACCCTGATAGTGGCAATGTGGTATGATAACACAATGATTTGCCCAAAGGTGGTTATAATAATTGAGAAGATGGAGCTACCTTAGTTAGGATAAACAAATAAGTTAATAACATGCCCCTGTATAGGTAGAAAAAGTAAAGTGGTGACAACACAATGGTTTTCCCCAAGGTGGTTATAATCATTAAAAAATGTAGGTGGGATGGTGTGAAATTATTTTCCCATAGACGATTATAATCATTGGACGCAAATTATGGAAAACATGATAAAATTGGTCAAGGATGATGATAAATTAACATAGAGGGTAATGATGAATTAGAACAAACTACTAATAAGGAGATGTTTGTCTAAACTAATAAAGGTTGTAATTCTTTCATGATTAATTACTATGTTTGGGATATGATTGGGAATGAATTAGGATGTCAATGTTGAAGAGATACCACCATTATTGAATAGAATTCTTGAAGATGAGGTTTTTTATAGCACATGTCAGTAGGCATCATGATATAACATCATGAGACTTGGTCAAAATATGCATGAGGACTGACTCTCATAATCTAATACTCAATAGAAAATAATGCACCAATGATAGAAACCATGATGACAAGTTAAATATATGAACATGGATGGATTCAAGTGTAAGTGTGGACAAGTAATCACCCAATGAACACACATAAACTAAATCAAGGCAACAATTATGAAAGCAAACAAAATAGGTAGACAAATAAACAAAATAAATAGAAACACTCAAATAAAGCAATAAAAATCTTATGAACATTGCCCCTAGAAAATAGGTGATAACTTAACAAACAAACTAAATGAGGGAATAAAAGAAAAGGGGTGGCTGAGTTGTCTCCATATACACTAGGCAAGTGGATGTTGCCTTCATTGTTTCATGGATGTAATATCCAATAAAAAACTTCAAGCCAAATGTAGTTCTCCTAGGGAATGGGAAGAATGTGATAACTGAAGAAAATAAATAGAATGGATGTGATATAAGAATAGGAATGGTCTTAAAAAATGGCAAGTGTGTGAGAGAAAAAGGCCAAAAAGGATGGGGAAACTAAATGACAAGTGATTTGCTTGTAACTTAGTACGGGTTCCCAGAGTCCTTAAGACAAAGAAGTGGTTAATGTTTTGGTTCTTTTATAATGATTTTAAAAATGTTTTTGGAAGTGTTTTAGAGTGTTGTAACTCAATAAAAAATGATGAGGTAGTAAATATTTCAAACTCAAAAAATGGTGAGAGAATTCAAACTAAGGTTGCTCATAAAATGGTGAGAGCGTGGCTTAGGTTTCTCACAAAATGGTGAGAGTGTGGCTTAGGTTGCTGGCAAAATAGTGAGAGCATGGCTTAGATTTCTCATACAACAATGAGAGCATTCAAACTTAGGTTGCTCAAAAAATAGTGAGAGTGTGGCTTAGGTTGCTCAAAAAATGGCAAGAGCATGGCTTAAGTTACTCATAAAATGGTGAGAGCATTCAAACTTAGGTTTCTCACAAAGTGGTGAGATCATGGCTTAGGTTTCTAGCAAAATGATGAGAATGTGGCTCAGGTTACTAGAAAAATGGTGAGAGCATGGCTTAAGGGTGACTAAGCTAACCTCAATAAGTATTGAGTGTTTCCTACATAGTCCCAAAATAAGACCTCAAATCACTATAGTTCTTCCATTATAGTGGAGGAATTTGACTAGTGTAGTAGTCAATTCAAACAAAACATGCATAGTTGGTAAAAGGACACAGTATGGCATATGAAGTGGCAAGTAGGTATGTCAAGGCTTAGTGTTGCCCCTAGTTTGCCTATAAGTGGTTATAACTAGTACATAATGGCATAGATCAATGGTAATAATTTTCCAAAAGGTGGCTATAATTAACAACAAGACTGGTGGTAAGAAAGAATAACAAATGAAGGATGCAACTACAAAAACTTTTATCACACTATCCCAAAATATGATCTTTGCCTGAAGTTCTTGAACAAACTAATGAATTGATCAGATACTTTGATGCTCAAACTATGTCATGAATGATAAAAACCAAGGTCAAATGAGTTAGGTTTTATAACATTTTGGGTTTATAGGTTGAAAGTGGAAAGTGGATATGGCAAAGAGGATGGATAATAATGGTATGTGTATAAAGAAGAATAGTGACTAAAAGGCATAATTGAAACATTCCTTGTAGAAAATACACCTTAGCACTCAAGTATAGTATCACTTGAGATGAATAATATTAATTGGCTCTAGAATTTCCTCTCTATCTAGTGTGTTAAGCTTGTATGCTCTTGACCCATAATCTACAGTGATGATGAAAGGCCCTATCCAATTTTGTTTGAATTTCCCTTTATGTTTCTTCTTAGCCATGGTATTCTTTTGGTTATATTTGAGAATAAGATCAATAAGTTCAAATTTTTGATAATTCATATACTAATTATAGTGGAATTTAAGTCAATTCTAATATTCTTGGAGATTTTTGAGTGTGGCTATGAATTTTTCATCAAGTAGATATAGCTCTTGTAGGTGAGCTACTCTATAGTCACGATCTTCCAGGACATGCTTGAAAGATATGAATAATGAAGGCAATTAAAACTCAATGGTAAGGATGGATTTAGTACCATAAACAAGTGATTATGGGGTGGCTCCTATGGGAGTATGATGATTGGTATGATATGCCCAAAGGGTAGGGAATATCTAGAGGTGCCAATCCTGATTGACATCGTTGAAAATATTTTTGAGAATGTTGATAATGGTTTTGTTGGATGCCTTAGCTTGGCCATTACATTGAGGGTATATGTTGTAGAAAAGTATTGTGTGATATTGTATTTAGTACAAAATTAGTTTATATATTTGTTTTTGAATGATCCTCTATTATCAAATATAATGTCAAAGGGGATACCATAGTGATAGATGAGATAGTTGAAGATGAATTTGGAAATTTGCTTTCCATTTACGTAAGTGAGGGGTATAGCTTAAACCCACTTAGTAAAATATTTAGTGCTGGTAAGGATATGTTTATGGCCATCAAATGAAGTGGGGTTAATGTTCCCAATCAGGTCAATTCCCCATGTAGAAAATGGTCATGGTGTCAACATCAGTTTTAGAGTTTTTGCTAGGACATGAATCAAATACATGCCATTGACATTTGTCACATTTATTTACATATGCAGTGGCATATGCATCCATTATGGGCTAATAATAACTAGTACACAAGAGCTTTTTGGATAGGACTTCCCCACTATAATGGGCTCCACATACTCCTTCAATAACTTCTTTTAATGCTAATGCAAAATCTACCAAAGTTAAACAACAAAGTAGAGTTCCATCAAAACTATGATGGTAAAGAGTGGATCTAAGTAAAGTATAATGAATGAAATGATGAATGAAGGATTTGGTTTGTTTTCAAGATAGGTTACGTGGTATAATTTGGTCATGAAGGTAGTTTCAAAATTTTGAGTACCAAATAGAATTAGGACCAATAATATCACAACTCATGGCCATGATTGATGGTTCATGAGCTGGTGTTGACAAATTTTCAATAAGGATTTGATACTCTCTATCTTTATCTATTTGTCAAATTAGTGAGCCAATAGTAGCCATGGCATCTATAGTTTTGTTACTAGCCCTTAGTATATGCTCAAACTAAATGTTGGCAATTTGCTTTTTAAGAGTTTCACCATGGTTTTATATAGAACCAACTTGTCATATTTGGTATGAAAATGATTTATGACCTAATTGATGATTAACTGAGAATCACCATAAACTTGAAGATGAGATATATTCCAATGCACTGCTTGTTGAAGCCATAAAACAATTGATTCATACTTGGCCATGTTGTTTGTACAAGGAAAGCTAATTCTAAATAATTTAGGGATTAGATCTCCCTGTGGTGTAATAAATAATAGACCTGCCCCTAACCCATGTGTAGTGAATGAACCATCAAAATATATTTTCTAAGGTTTCTCCTCAAGGGGTGTATGACTAATGGTTAGGATGGATTCATCAGGAAATGGAAACTTGAGTGGTTGTGTGTCCATGAGGGGTGCTTTAACAAGTTGATCTACAAGAACTTGTCATTTGATTTTTTTTAATGACATACTCTATGTCAAACTCACTAAAAAGCATGATCCATTTAGCCATTCTACCTTGCAAAGCTATTTTATATAGTAGATACTTGAGCGGATCTACTTTTGAAATGACCATGGTTTTATTATTCAACATGTAATGACGTAGTTTTTAAGCTATGAAAACCATGGCTAGACAAGATTTTTCAATAGGTGCATAGTTATGTTCATATGTAACCAAGGTACGACTTAAGTAGTATACAACATGATCCTTTCCATTTTCATCATATTGAGCCAAGAGTGCCCCTAGGGTATGATCAGTAGCTGATAGGTATAACAATAACGGCTTTCCTGGCATAGGAGGTAATAAAAATAATGGATTGACAAGATAGTCTTTGAGATATTTAAAAACTATTTAGAAATGATCATCCTAGTGAAATGTAATTCCTTTCTTCAAAAGGTGCATAAATGGATGGTACTTATCTTCTAAATAAGATATGAAGCATCGGATGGACTGGATCTTACCTTGAAAATTATGGAATTGCATCAAATTGGTTAGTGGTAGCATCTCAGTTATAGCATAGACTTTATCGAGATTAACTTCAATACCTATATGAGACATGGTGAAGCCAAGTATTTTTCTTGAAGTTACACCAAACACACATTTCTTTTGATTTAGTCTGACTTTATACTCTCATAGTTTTTCAAATATCTTATGCAGCACTGTTGGATGATCAAATCTAGTCTTGGATTTTCCTAATATGTCATCGACATAGTCTTCAATAATATCATGCATCATATCATGGAGTATGTTACTCATGGCTATTTGATATGTAGCTCCCACATTATTAAGGCCAAATGGCATCACTTGATAGAAAAATGTGCCCCATGGAGTGGTGAACATTATTTTATGTTGTTCTTCTGGTGCTATTCTGATCTGATTATATCCTAAAAATCCATTCATGAGTTAAATCATTTCATAGCCTACCATGGAGTTTATAATCATTTTGATATTAGGCAATAGAAAATCATCTTTAGGACAAGCTTTATTGATGTCTCAAAAATTAGTACAAATTTTGATTCCTTCAGGCTTTTTGCTAATAAATACATTTTTAGAGATCCATTCAGAGTAGTCAATGGATCATATACATCCCACTTCTAAGCGTTATTCTAACTCTTTCTATATTAATATAACAATGCAAGGATTCATCTTACAGATATTTTTTTTTACTAGTTTGGCATCAAGATTAACCACAAGATGGTGTAGAACCAAGGTAGGGTCTAATCCTAGCATGTCAGAATAGGCCCATGTAAATATATCCACAAACTCTCTCAATAGAGTTATAAAAACATTACATTCATCCTTAGTGAGGGATGCACCTAATTTTATCCATTTTAGGTTTGATGAAGTCCCAATATTTACCTCTATTGTATCTTTGACTAGAAGGGTCAAACTATCTTCTAGGATAGTAGGTAGCTACTTAAACTATTGGACTATGTTAGGGTCCTCTATTAGGACTTTCTCTTCAACTTCTCCTAGGAATGATGAATTTGAGTCTCCTAATGGTAGATTTGGCCATGTAATAAAATTAGTTAGAAATTCTTTGAGAATTTTATCAAATACTTGTTTTTGCTCAAAACTAAACTCAGATCCATAGGGAAGTTCATCGTTAGTGGTCTCCTGGTCTAAATTTGAAGAAGACTAAACACCCCCATCTAATGGCACCTAAAATAGGTTTTCACCACTAGACTAGCCTTTATCTTTACTTTTTCCCTAGTCAAAAATTTCCTCAAAGAGGTTTTCACTTTGGGACCTCATTATTATTATTTTTTTTGGCTATGGGTGTTCACTCGCTCTCCAAAATAGGCTATAAGATCTAATGTGATTGAGAATCCTAATTTATGATCTCCCAATGAAAAATTGTCTTTAAGGCTTTAAAAATCATAGAATGCCTCATCATTCTAGAACTCATCAATTGATAGACTAGATTATTATTGGTCCCAATCTATCAGTTGGGGATAATATAATGTCAATAGATTGCACTAAATGTCTTAGGTAAGGGTATAAATGACATTGTTATCAAACAAATTAGTTTTAGCTAGGTCATCAAAAGTGAGGCTATGATTAGACTCTACTTCACTATCGATATCATCATCACTAGTCACTAGTGATGGAGTTTGAATAAAATATGTGGGGTAACCCCCAAGCAATTTAAATCTAAGTCCATAAGGTCTTTCATACTTAGTCATGGAAATTGGCTTAATGGTTCCTTACTGATTTGGTTTGAGGCATCTTCATTGATAATTGTGAATGTTCCATGATCCTATTGGGAATATGATACTTTGAATTTTTATAAAAATCAACTTGGTCATCATTGTATAACCATGATTCATCCCCTTCAAAAGGGCCAAGTCCTAGGCCAAATGCTAGTATAAATGTGATAGGTCCCTTGTCTTTGTTATTTTATTGCCAATGCATATGTGGAATGACTTTAGGTCACCCAAAGGTTTTTGGATTCTGAGGAAGATTGGTGATATGAAACGTATCATAGGTCACATATTTTCCTAGTCCATTATTTGAAATGGTGAAATGATTAGAAGCTTCAGGAGGTGATATGTGGGAAAGGGAATCCAAAGTATTAGGATTTATGCAATTATCTGGTGAAGGATCAATAAGTGTAGCTTTTCTTTTATCCTACTTAGAATTTAGATTCATACCATACTAATAATTATAGCTTTGAAACTCAAATTTAAAATTCTTGTAGTGTTCATATGGGTGTAAAACTCCTAGAATATTCACCTACATCCCTGAGTGGGAAAACTTGATATATTGGTGTAGTGTTAATGGGACTGCATGAATCTCAAAGCCTACCTAGAAGCATGCTATATGATAACTCAAGATCTAACACATGGAAAAGTGTATCATGGGTCAAAGGCCCAATGATAATTAGAAAACTAATGGTGCCCTATGATTCTCTTTCCTGATTATCATAATATTTGATAGTTATTTTATGGCTGGAGACCTATCATCATGTACCCAAAAAGCTTGATGAGCTTGAGGGACACTATGTTGAGGCTAAATCCATTATTGATAAGGAAAAATTTCACTTTATGCCATTTGATAGAAACTTCTATGAACAATGGGTTATTATGGAATAGACCAAGGGAAGACATATTGCTTTGGTTGAATGTAAATTGTTGGTTTGGAGGTAGGTGTCCAACCAAATCTTGAAAGTTATTAAGGGATATGTCAATAGCAATAGTATATTGGGTAAAAAACTCATTCAATATATTATTGTGGATTATTGATGTCTATAGAAAATTTAAAATAGAAATTTGTGCTAGTGTCTTCTACAATTGTTTCACAATATCAAACTTATTGTCTTGGTCAGGAGTGAATGGTTTATTTTAAGGCTAAACAGTTGGTTAGATGATAGGCAAAGTGGCAAATAGTTATGATCCTAGGATAGTAATATTTAACCTTTGAGTTTTGATTACATAATTAGGATTAAATACTAGACTATTATTGCGAACCAATATTGGAAATGGTGTGGGACTAGATATGATAAGTCTTAGTTGTTGATGCACTTGCATATGGTCACATGGAAAGAATGAGTTGTCACGATAAGATCAAAAATTAGAAGTCCTAGTTTTTTAGTTTACTTGTATGCACTTCCAGGTTAAAGAAGGATTATCCATGTGATTTGGATTAATATTATTATTTAGCAATGGTCTAGGCTTATTAGTGCTTGGTATAGGATTAATGGAGATGGTATTAACACTACCCCCTGCAATATGACCTACAACCCTATTGTAGTCATGTGTAACTATATGGTAGGTTTGTTGGTTACTACCATTCTGACCTTGGTTTTGTCCATTATTTTATTATTGTGGATTTTGTTGTTGATTTTGTTGGGTCTGCTAGTTTAGATTTTGATTTTGATACTACTAATTTTGCTATTGCACTAGCCTTTGTTGTTGTTGTTGATTATTCTACTATTGTTGATTATTATGTTAGGGAAAAGGGTTTTGATAGATCCCAAGATTTTGATTGGAATTGGAGGCACCACTATCCAGTTTTATCCTCCTATTTTATAACATATTCTTCATTAAATGCTTGATTTGGCCACATCTTCATAGATTATGCCCATTGACCTGATGATAGTCATAGAATTCATTTTCATGGTACCAATCATGGTGAGGAATTATTTGTAGATAATTTTTTGGTATGGGCCAAATAATTAGATTAGTGGTGGTAATCTTATGAAATACAAATTCAATGGGTTATCCTAGGTCACTAGAAATATGACGTACAAGCATGGTTATCTTAGGAGGAGGGGTTTGCAATGGTAAAGGTTGTTGTATTTGTTATGAAGGTATTGGTTATTATACTTGTAGCATTGGTTAGAGAGGTTGTTAGGTAGGAGTAATCTAAAAAGGTGGTGCATATGAGGTTTTCATAGTTTGCACATGATGGGATATGGTTACTCCATTTCCCACAACATTCTTATTTTGATTGAATTGCTTCGATCTTTCATGATTATTGGCCTAAGTTGGTTACAATGCTTACATTTGATTAGGATGTTGGTAATTTTTATGAGTGGTACCTTGATTTTGATTTGTTTAATTAAGATTGATGACCCCTTTATTGATGATTACTCACTTGATCAATAAAACTTTATCAATGATTTCTTTGAATGTATATGCACATTACAGTTCCAAATGATAGGCTATCTCACTATGAAATTTTTTAGTAAACACAACAACTAATTTTTTATTAGGTAAACTATGGAGAAATGACTTGTAAGGGCTCTCCATCACTATAAATAACCTACAAAACTCTCCCCAACCTTTTTCTTTGCTTGTGTTAGGTCTAATAATGAAATCTCATGCTCAAGATTATAGGAAAAGTGTTGCACAAATTTATCAAAAAGTTCATCAAAGTCTGTTATTGAATTCTTGGGAAATTTTAAAAACCACTCCAAGGCTTGTCCATCTAGGCTCCTTAGGGAACAATAGCAAAAGGTATATGTCACTATATGCCACTAGCTGACATATGACAAAGAATTCGGTCAAATGGGCCTTAGGGTCACCTTTCCCTTTGTACTTATCAAATTTGGGTGGTTTATATCCTAGAGGAAATGGTATCTACAAATACTTCGTGTTTAATGGATAAGAATGCACATCATCCAATTTTAACTTCTTAGTTTGATTCCCCACTTAAATGGTAGAAATTGCATCCTTCATTTGTTTCAATTCTTGGGATAGGAAACTGGAAGGGATATTAGTTTGAGGGAGAATTTGGGTTTGGATAAATGGTTGGGAGGTCACAAGTGAAACACTTTGACTAGGGTATGATGGAGACACTTGTTAGGGTACATTATCTTGGTTGGGGAATGGACCAGGAATACACATATGTGGATTGGGATGTACTTAAAGTTGTAGCTTTGGCTATATGATATTCTAGTTTGGGTTGGTGATAAAGGTTTGACTTGGCAAATTTTATGGTTGGGATGAAGGGATATAAATATATTATGCCTACTGTGGTTGAGAAGGGACATGTTACCAACTAATCAAACCTTGTTGTTGAGTGGGAAATTATGAACCAAGACCCTATCTCTAGATTTGTGGCACATTTTGAACCAACAATTGTCTATTAGGTACTTGAGAAACATGGGGAATTCCTTATTACATGAATCCCTATGAAGAAGTGAAAGTAGGTTACAGATTTTACATCTATTGTTGACCAATATTTGCATGTTGATGGCTAGTCATTACTTGGTTTTAGACTGGCATATTATCCTATGGCTGAAGAGGTATGTTTGTCATTACCTAGAGAGGAGGAACATTAGTTACCCCTGATTGAGGTGGCAATGCATTCATCCTCTATTGCATTGATACAATAGATTATGTCTGCTATTATGGAATACCACTCACTACTTGTTGAGGAGGAGTAGGATTCATCACATTCTATCATTAAGGTGTAACATTAGTCATTGTTTGATTATCTAATCTTCTAGGTTGTACAATTGAGGAAGTAGTTGATTGAGGCTGGGGTGTAGAAACTCCTATTCCTTGGTATGATGATCTGCTCATGGAATTAATTATAAGCACACATTATTGGCTAGTTATTTGTGCATTAGTACCACTTTGATCAATATTGGATGCTATTTGCATATTTTCTACTACATTTGGCTCACTATTTATTATAGAAGCTAAAGACACTTCTTCAATAACTAACATTTGTATCAAGTTATCTATTGAAGTAGATTGCATAAATAGATCAAAACTCAAATTTTCTTGTCCAGTTAATTCCATCAACACTCTTATTGAAGGTAATAGGTCAATGAGGAGCTTACTCACCATGTTTATCTAATTGAAATCACATGTTAAATTTAGGTAGGTTTGGTATGCTGTTTGCATTTGGTTAAAGTGATCTTCCATGATGTTTTTTCCTTGATTGGATATACTGGGGTCTTTGTATGTTGTTTAGACTAGAGCCATATGATTTATAAAAGAAGCTTATTGATCATAAATGATATTATGGGGCACTCTTACTAGACTTGGTAAATTTTCATGGGGGAAGACTACTAGAAACTTAGCCCCTACCTCTATGGTCCTAACCAAAATCTCATCTTTATTCTCTAATAAATGTCACTCAAACAAAAATGGATCATATGTGGAAGATGTATTGGTAGAGTATGACTATTAGAGTACAAGATCATCCACTATTAGTACTATAGCTAAGTATTGCATGGTTTGTTCTTGGTCCTTCTATGTAAGGTGGTGTGTTAACCAAATAGATAGCCAATGGATCTTGGCTTTGTGCCCCTGATTGAGTATTATAAGAGGGATAAGAATCCATATGATAAGCAATGTTATCTACTTAGGGATATTGCACCATTTCTTCTTGCACAACTACATTACTAATTCCTAGATTATAAATGAGTCCACTATGAGTGTAAGAATACATGTTGGGATCCATAGTCAATGGTCTGTGATAAAAGGTCAAAGAGTTCTTAAACTCAAAAAAGGACAAATTCTAAAACAAATGATGCCTTCAACTTGGTCTATATTTGTCAAAAGGATCAAAAGGTTTATGTAAAGATTTGTGAGGAAATAAGATAGCATAAAATATCTAACATTTCACTGTTCAGACAACGATAAGCAAGTAAACAAACTAAAAAATTGAAATACGAAACTCTAAGGTCAAAGTGTTTCAAATCAGTCTAATCTAGGAAGTTAAAAGTTGTTAGGTCTTTTGGCCAAATGTAGCATCAAAATCTAGGCTCAAACAAGGCATGTGTTAGGACTCTTGGCCAAATGGTGTCAAAAGCTAGACTTTGAAAATAGATGAAAGTTTTAATCTAATGGATTTGAAACACTCCTAACAAATAATAGGCATTCGATTCTTGGACATGAACTTGGTCAACTAGGTATAAGGTATGAAACAAAAGGTAATTTCAACAATAGTTTATTTTCTCATTAATAATGGTATAAAACTTGTTTATTTTTGACAAACAAGCTAGACAAAGGTGAATAGTATAACTGTGCTTTAGACAAAGGATCAAAAGTCCACTTGGATTGGTCTAAATATGTAGGAAGAAATTTGGAATTCTATGTAAGAGGGTCCATAAAACAAAGTTTGAAATGATTTGGGCAGTGTAATGATGCTATACTACCCAAAATGTATGATATAAAAGTTTGTTTCAAAAACTCTCTAAGGCAAAGACATTTTTCCACAATTTTGACAACATAACACTACGCTTCTTAGCTCAAAATGTTGTGGTGTATAGACTTAAAGTTCAAGGGTTTGACATAAAATGTCTTAAGTCTATTGAGTGATGATAATGATTATTAGTCTAAAATGGCCTTCAACCTAGATTGGAAATTAAACCTAAGTTCTCTCAAGTTTATTGCAAATGGTGAACCCACTTAACACATCAAACCTATGAAATTGTAAAGTTGTAATTTTGAATTTATATTACAAGTGAAGGACTTAAACAACTTTGGTCAAGGTCTATACTCAATTGGGTAGCATAAATACACCAAAGTGGATGATATGACTCTCAAGATTTTGATGAACTTTTGAACAAGGCAAATGGATGACCTCACGTGGGCATCATAACACCTCCTTTTTCAAAGGAAAATTTGGAATATGTGTTTGGTTTAGGATTTGTTTGTTTACACCAAGTTTTTGACTCCAAACAAGACTTTAAACTAGGACGAGATCAACTAATTAATCTCCCTTAGATCCTAAACTAACAAGGTTGCTTGGTATTGTTGGAATCCATCAATATATGTCAATTAAGAGGATTTTAAGTGTTCACCCAAAAGTACATATGCATTACATAGTCAGGTTTTTACACCCCCCTTCTCTAAAATGATAGTATTATGACATGGACCTTGAGGTACACCTTACACCAACAATACTTCCATAACAAGTGGGGATTTATCTAAAATATAACAAGTTTCTAAACAATCTAGGGGAATCAATTATACAATGACTTTTATGCCAAATAATGAAAAAGAAAAGTATGGATTTTGGGTTCATATCACTTGAATTGTTGCGAAAAAGTCTAGTCCTTTTTTCAACCACTACATCCTATTGCTCGCTCAGTGTAGTGCAATGTCCAAAGTGCCACTACATCTTGTGTGCAACTCTAAAAGAGTAAAATGAAGTCAATGCTGGGAGATGAAACCCTAGGTCAAAGATTCCCTAAAGAACTTATGGGAGGTGATGTAATCCCCATTACAAGCCAAGATGCATAAAAACAAATAAATCATGAAAATAGAAAGACTTTAGGGTTGTTTTCAAGGTGACCCAAACTTTGACAAGTTTTTTGGGAGTGTTTTAGATGAATTTATTTCTAAGCCTTAGAATAGGCTACTTGTAATAGGAATGGTACTTTTCATTCCAAGGGTTCCCTATAGGGGAAAAATGGAAAATCATACATGCAACACCCCTCTTTTTTCCAAACAAAATTCAACAAACAACTATTGTAAGCAAAATTTGACAAGTGTGCTCAATTTTAAACCCAAATGAAATGTTTGGTGGTGTTCATTTGACCCCTTTGTCTTAGTGGTAAAATTTGAAAAACATTCACCAAAAACATCTAAAAATTCCTTGTCAAACACCAAAACAAATTTTCTAATCCAATTTTAATCATGAAAAAGTGATTTAAACATGTTTTGAGTAAATATCTCGCTTGGTCCTATAGCAAAATTGTTAGCATGTCCTTTAGCTTTTAAGTTATTTTGAGTTTGAAACAAGAAACTTTGGAAAAGTAGGTCTTAAGTCTATGTTTTTGGAAAACCATAGTGATTGATGTCAGTCAATGCCACTAACATTGGTTATGAGAAACTAAGATATGACTGGTATCAGTTCTACTGACTGATGTCAGTTAAGTCAAGTAATTGATGTTAGTATTTCTATTTACGTCGATTACTGTGTAAAAATTGTGGCAACCAAAAATGGTAAAATAAAGTTAGTAAATCAATTTAAAAGAGTTTTAAAAGCTCAAATAATTTTTTTAAGGTTGCAAAAGGATCTCCTTCATGTATATGATGTGTCTTGTCCCACTGGGCGTGCCATTATGTGATCTAGGAATTTGACTTAGGAGAGGATTGTTAGTATGGTGTTAGTTCTAGAATGAAAGAAAGATGAAATAAACATACTAATAACATAACATATCTAGGCCTAGACACTAGAGAGATCTTAGTTAACAGTTTTGAATGAAACACATAACTAAAATGCAAAAGAAAACTCTTTTACCTTCTTTAAAGTTCAGAATTTAGAATGCACAAATTACCCAAATTGATCATAATGCCTTTTTATTGGTATAAAATTTGATTGGATTAGAATTTCAAGGCATTATTAGATGCATTGGAACCATATTCCCATTTAGGATGTTGCCAACAACAAATATCAAAGGCATGAGTCTTGTGCAAAAGATATGATAGGAAAGAGTAGTCCAGAGCACGTGGGTACAAAATTAGAATTTTGACTCTCCTGATCAAAGTTAGATGGTCCATAAATTATATTACCCCATTTAGGGATAACCTAGCTAAAATCAGCACTTGAATATGTCAGTTTCACATCATTTATCATGTTTTAGTGTTTTTAGGCCAAATTGTGCATTTTGGGTGGAAATTGGCCAAAAGCTTGATTAGAGGTTACTAGTGGCCAGTTTTAGATGTATACAGGAGTTTATACACCCTAACCTCAACAATTTTATTCCTCAAGTGTAAAACCTATGGGATTAGGTAATCAAATAATGGCTAATGTCACACCTATATGACAAAATGTGATGAATCCTACTCAATAAGTAATGAGTGGTATGCCACAATAGCAGACACAATCTAGTGTATCAATGTAGTAAAGGACAAATACATTTCCACCCCAATCAGGGGAAACTAATTTTCCACCTCACCAAGTAATGACAAACATACCTCTTTAATCACAAACTAATATGCCAATTTAAAACCAAATAATGATTAGTCAACAATGTGTAAATATTGGTTAGTGATATATGATGAATTTGAAACCTATTTTCACTTTCTCAAAGGGATTCATACAATAAAGAGGTCTTTATGTTTCTCAAGTACCTAATAAACAACCATTGGTTTAAAATGTGCCACAAATTTAGAGATAGGGTCTTGGTCCACAAGCTCCCACTTCGTAATAAGGTTTGATTAGTCAGCAACATGTCCCTTTTCAATGAAAATAGGCACAATATAGTTATATCCATCCATCCCAACCACAAAATCCTCCAAGTCAAATCTTTATTGCCAATCCAAACTAGAATATCACACAACCAAATGTGTAATTTTAAGTACATCTAAATCCATGTATGCATATTCTTGGTCCATTCCCCAACTAAACCTATAGACACCAAAATCGTGTCTAACCCTTGGTCATCCTCCCTCTTGGTCCATTCCTAACCCATTCCTAAACCATGCACTTACTAATTTAAAAATAATAATTTATTATTAATATCCTCCCCTTTGACACATCACCTATAACACCTCATCTAACACCTCGCCTTGGACTATTTCCCACCCTATGACTCACCCAAGACCTATTCTTACTTCTCTCTAACTGCCTAACCAACTCTCATGCGTATTTAGCCCAACCTTTGAAAATTCTCCAACGGATCGTGCACTTGGCAGATGGAGAATGGGCTTGGTGGCTCTTTTACTCATTCTCCACCCGCTGACATCGGTCAAATGTCAGTCGACGCCGACGGGATCGCTAACGTCGGTTTTACTTAAACCAAATTTCTAACCTCTGACAGATCTAATCATAAATTGTTAATCTCTAGTGAGCTAATCATGAATCTCAAATCCTCTTCTGATGAAACAAAGTTCTCGTGTGCTCTTGCTTTCCAGTGTTTTAGCTTCTTGTTTTTTGGCAGGGATCAGCATTCTTGACATCATTTTCTAGGCACTGAGGTCTTGCATCAAACATTCTGCATAGGGATTGCATGATATCTCCATCACCAGTGATAATGGAAACATAGCTCCTGCACCTTTGCCAACTCGTATCACAGCTAAGTATTTGTACTATTTTTATTTCAATGTCATTTCAAATATATTAACATTGTGTCTACTATCTATTCCAAGCATCCTTGACCCAACCTTCTCTATTCTTTTTGGAGAGGCTGAAAAGCCTTCTCTCACCCCTTATTCCCTTTTCTTTGCCTCTGACACCCACTTAGTCTCTCTTTAGACAACACCCTCTGTCGAATCAACTCAACACAAGCTATCAGAGACCTACAGACCATCTTAAGACCAATCTGATCAACTTGACTAAATTGCTTCCCAGAAAGGCTAAAAGGCCTTTTTCCTACCCCTTACCCCTTTTTTTGATAACATACTCTCTGCCTTAGTTCTTATTAAAGATTCTGTCTACTGTTTTACCATCCCACACAGACCCTCAGACCCTCAGACAAAGCCTCAGTCCATTCTAAAGACCAAGACCAGACCTGTAACTCGTCCCTAACTATTGCCTCAGCTAACCTCATCCATTTCCCCTACTGACATTGGTAGTCTAATCAACGTTGGTGACCTTTTTGACCGACACCGACAATATCACCGATGTCGGTGACTGTGCAAAGCAGATCGCAGATTATCAGGTATGCATTTGCTTTTAGTTCTTTCTTTTTGGTGTTTTATTATTTCTCATTTTTGTCTCTATCATATTCTATCTTAACAGTGGATTATCATCCTCCAAGAAGCCTTAGTGATTTCTAAGACCAAGCTTTTGCTTGGCAATCCACCCTTTTGTCAGCTAACATTTTTTGTGTTTTAGTGTCTTTTTCTTTCAGGTGTCATCCTCCACAACCAAAGAGGAATTCTCACTATCATCTAAATTCTAGTGCGCAAAATCATATCCAGGTACATACAAGCCTTAGACCTTTTCTCTTAGTTTCTCATTTCCCTTTCTTGAATGTGAAAAGCGAATCTAGCATAGAAATATTCTGGCACGCCCGGTGGAACCTTAGGGCCTTCCTTGGGTTCTTTTCCTTCTTTTTTCATTTAGGTGCATTAGGTTTCTCCCTTTTCACCTCTTTCTTCTCTTCTAAACAACATCATAAGTAGGAATAAAAAGAACTTTTCTTTCTTTTCTTGCATTTCATAGGCTAGTCAAAAGTCATATTCTTCAAACCCTTTCTCAAACTTCTTTTCATCCGAACTTAACATTTCGACTTGGGGCTTAAAATACATTGCATTCCATTTCTGCTTGCTTGTGTTTCTTAATCCACACTTAGTAATTAATAACTGCATATTCAATTAATCACAGATCACTTTATGTTACACAACCGAACCACTTGCACCAAATCAAACATCAAACTCACCTGAGACAAGGCCCGACTGGGATTTCATCACCTAGCGGATACCTTACCCGTCCCGACGATCCTACTTGGATTTCACCACCAAGGGGAAAGCCCACTTTGTTCTCTGGCAGAGTCTAATCTATAGGGGAAGTATATTTTGGCTAAGCGAGACCAACTTACCACTGGGATCATGAAGTGAGGGGAGCTTGCTCCTTAGCACCAGGCCAAGTACGAAACCTAACATAGACTTTTGAGCACCTAAACAAACCTGAAACCATCTTTAGACTACTTCTTCTAGGACCTGTCTCATAAACCAAACTTCCTAAACACTTTTTAAGGCATAAGCCAACATGATCCTAATAAAATTATTCCTAGGGATTTAACGTTTAGGATCTGCCTGTCTTCATCTTATTTTATATTTTTATCTGGTTTTTTGAGCTAGTAAGGACATTTTTTTTCTTTGTTTCCAAAAACTTTTAAATTTTTTGAGTTTCTAGAAAACACAGTAACTGACATCAGTTTTGTAACCGATGTCGGTAACTTTTATCCACCGGCATTGATTATTTGACCGACATCGGCAGACTTCTTCACCGACATTGGTTTTTATACCGACGTCGGTCACTATCCAATCTTTTTTCCCAAAAATAGCAAGTTTAAAATCTGACTTTCTTACTATTTAACACCCATTCTGAGTTTTTAAAATTGAAAAAACATAGTTTCTGGAACCTGACCTTTCTTGCCTTGAATGGTTCTGACTCATATTCAAGCCAAGGCTCTAGTCAACCACACGAGGCATCAACTGCTTCCGCCTTCACCATCCATAACCAGTCCTATAATGGAGTTCCACTCAGAGATTGAAAGAACTCCTACTCACCCAACCCTGCCCCAGACTCCTATTGTCCCAAAAGGGGACCAAGATTTGACATGATTCTTGGACCTCAACGTCAAAGCCTTGCAGCACTATCTCGTGCATAGCCAAATGCGAGACTCCTTAGGCAACCCAATCTATGGGATGCTGACTTCCTTAGTCGAGATAATGATCACATCAATAGCATCTACAATTCAACCTATAGACAATCAAGCCAACACCTCGACTAATAACCCAACCGTGTCCTACCTTCAAAATTTAGCCTCTCCTTCTAGACCTACCTCTATGGGGGTTTCGATACCCCCTCAACCTCAAACTACTCAACCAAATCCTACACCTTTCCAAAACCTAGTGGTCTCTATCCCCCCTACTCTTGCACCTATCAACACAAGAGTAACTGCCTACCCTTCAACAAGTATGACTACTCCTCAACCATCTTTGACGGCCCCTATCCAACTTGTGCCTACTAACCCCATAACACAAGTGCCCTTAGCTTCAACTTTTGCCCCGATAACTAGCTACACATATGTTGCGTCTATGCAACCAACCATGTCATATGCCCCTCTCAATATCTTTCAAGCACCTTATAATCTAGGGGGTGCTCCACCTGCCAATCTGTCAGCAAATATCATCAAAATGTTGATGGACAAGATGTCTAGCTTAGAGACCTCCGTTTCTGGCTCATGCAATGCTCTCTCATACGAGCAAATTTGCAATGAGCCCATTCATCCTTCTATCTTGATCAAGCCATATCCAAACTAGTGGGAACTTCCTAAATTTTCTCACTTCCAAAGCAAGGAAGACCCACAACAACACTTACGGGCATTCAGACATGCCTGTTACCTTATTGCCCATGACGATGCATTGCTTTTATGCATGTTTCCTATGTCTCTCTTTGGTGATATGCTTGACTGGTATAGCTCTCTTGCCAACCATTCCCTCTTCACATTCACACAGCTGGCCCAGCTCTTTCTTGATCACTTCTCCATCAATATCACCAAGAAGGTCTCGATCACGGACCTCTATTCTATCTGCCAATTTGAGGATGAATCCATAGCTAACTTTGTTGCTCGCTGGAGAGGCCTCATCAATCAACTCTCCTTTTCCTTACCCCAACCCGAACTTATTAAACTTTTCTCCCAAGCTTGTGCCAAACATATTTCTTCCACCTTATGGGTTCAGACCTTCCGCACCTTCGATGAAGCCTTCACAATGGCCTGCAAACTTGAATTACGTGCCATCGAAGAGAATAAAGTCAAGTTGTGGAGAAAGAATCCCAACTATAATATCAATGACTCCTCTTCTTCTAAACCTTCATCATCCAATCCTATGTCTAAAGCTTCAGCTAACGCTATGGTTGTTAGACCTTCATCCTCTTCAACCAATCAGCCTGAGCCATCCACATCTCAGAGCATCACCTACCAATTCCAGCAGAGATACGTACAATGACAGTATACTCCTCTCAGAGAATCATACGTGTCTATGCTAGAAAAACTTGTTAAATAAGGGGTTCTCAATTTCCCCCAGATCTGACCACCTCCACAATTTGTTCCCTCACGTGCCATCCCTGCGTGGTATAGGGAAAATGACTTCTGCAATTACCACTATGTCAAAGGTCATGACATGGGTAACTGTAATACCTTTAAGAACATAATCCAAGACATGCTTGAAAAGGGTGATCTCATCCTAGACAATCCCAATGCACCCCCCAATCAAAGCATAGATATCTTTAAGCAACCCTTTCCCAATCATCCTCCTAGCCAAAACAATGTGCAGACTATGACTAATGACTCTCAGGAACATAATATCCATACAGTCAACATGGCCTCACCTCTTTTATCTGATCAACCTCTCTCACAGTCTCAAGAGGTTAGTTTGCCCATCAGTCCATCACATGTGGATGAATCCTCTGCTCTCATTAGTTCTCCATCAACCTCCCTTATATTGGAGGATGCTTTGGCCATACCAGCACCACCAACCTCACCTTCATCATTTCTCCTACCAATGGAGGACCTTACCCTTCCTACTCCTCAACCACACGTAGAAGGCACAATCATCCCTGCCCTCTACCCTCTTGAGGAGCCACATTCTCCAGTTCCTTCTCCACCAAGAGAAGAACCTGACTCTCCATCTTCCTCAAATGACAATCCAGTTATAACTCCCACACACCTTGGGTCTGAGACTACTGCCACACCTAACACATTTTCAGCCCTGTAACCACTCACATCTTCTGAAGAACCAAAGTCTCATCCTACAACTTCCCAACCATTCTCTCGATTAGTAGAGAAATTAGGACTTCTCCAACTGAGGAAAGTGGAACATCAGGCATTATGGGAGCAACTCAAAGCTCCTCATCTTACTCAGCCTATCTCATCTCATGCCACTAACTCTCTAGTGACAAAATCCCCCAAAGTCTTTGACACGAATTAGACTTCCACTTCTAAACCTTTGAAACATCAACCATTCATATCAGAACACAAACCCTCATCCACCATATCAAAACCCGTCAAGTCACTTGGTGTTTGCCCCGTCACTAAGCTCACTCACCCACAAGTGAAGGTAGACCTAAACCTTGCTTCACCCAATAGTAGTCCTCAAACAAAACCAAAGAAGACTGTTAAGCCATAGTAGTGAACCCCTCCTCCACCATCAACATTACCCTCCATTTTAGGCCCTCATCCTTTTACCCTAATTGGAGTGCTCCCTACTCCGACCCTTAACCAAAACAAATTACCTCCATTACTTCCTTTGCCAACCAGAAGTCTACCCCCTCTCAAAAATTTGGCATCTCTCATGAAGAAAATGCTGTCTTCACATGTGGCCACACCACCAACCCAAAAGGTGGTATGGAAGCCTTCTTCAACACCTCCCAAGCAAAAGTCACTAGCACTTCATGCATCAACAAGCACGGACCCCTTAGTAGGTTCATACGCTTTGATATTATGCCAAATTTTACAAACCTCTAGCATAACCCTTCCATCTATCAAGCCATTTCAACCCCTCGAGTCAAAACTTTCCTGGTTTGACGATACAAAGATTTTCTTATATCATCGTACACCAGGACATGATACCGAGAATTGCTATGCCCTCAAAGTAGTCATTCACCAATATGTGGAGAAAGACACTCTTCTTCTTGAGGACACTATCAACAGACATCTGACACCGTCTCATATCCCTCAAACCCCTTCCTCAACTATGACCCCTTTACCTCCTTCACCTCCTCTCTTTGAAATTAATGCCATCCAAATAGCCACTAGGTCACAAAAGGATAAGGCAAAAGAAAAAGCTGCTATTCCTTGGACCTATCCTTTTGTCTAGTTACCTCAACCACCAAAACCCAAGATTTCCATCTTAGGTGCATCCCAACCCCCTTCTTCAGAGGAAATCAAAGACTCTATGATAAAACAACTTCACCAAATGCCCATGAAGATGACCTTATCCAAAGCTCCCCCCAGCATCATCAAGCTCTAATCAAAGCCTTATAGGTAGCAGAGGTCCAACCTGAAGACCCTCAACCACTAGCTGCCCTAGTCCATTCTTTATCCCTCGTCGCCTCTATCACTTTTAGTGATTCTGAAATTCCTACCTCTACCTTGGAAGATCAGGACGCTGCTCTTTTCATCATAGCCTACATTGATCAAACTCAGATTAAGTGAGTTATGATTGATGGGGGTGCCAACATTAATATCATTTCTACCCACACCTTTGATCAATTAGCTCTTCCCAAGAATTGCATATCGAAAACTGACGCAATCCTTAGATCCTTTAATGACACCACCGCTAACACTATTGGCACTATTGTCCTCCATATTCCCGTTGGCCCACGCACAATCCCGGAGCTCTTCTACATTATTGAGGGAGAATTCCAATATAACATGCTATTAGGATGACCCTGGATCCGCGCCATGGCTTGCATCCCTTTAACACTTCACCATTGTGTCAAATTTGAACACAACAAACAAGTCCATGTCATTCCTGCCGACCCATCCCCTTTCAAGACTTGTAACACAACCTATCTACCAAATGACGTTCTTATTCCTCTCAAGGCACCAACCCAAACATCATCTCCATTCGTGGAAGCGTCAACTAGTATGCAAACAGTGGTTGCCATCACATCACCTTCTCAAGCGATAACCAAGGACCCCATGGACGATATCTTCCAAAGACTTTCACTTAGGGAATATCGCTTACTTACTCTAGACATGTTTTAGACTCCTCAAGAGTATGGACAGCTTCATCAAATTCCAAGCTATGACTGTTGGATTGGAATGGTCATTCGTTATGGTCCTCCTAGCCTTCAAACCAATCTTGTCTATGGGGGGCTGGATCAAGCTCCTACTAATGGAAATCCTTCCTCCTCACCTCAACTATTCACATCCAATTTCTCCTTTCTTGGCAACCCCACCTTTGCACATACCTACCTTTATAGGTGTGCATGGAAGGGTTTTGGCTTTGGGCGCTATGAACAAGGCTCCCATCGGCCTATCAAACCACCCAATGACGATAATGCCAAGAAATGATATGGACTAGGTTTCCAAGAACCCACTGAGGCTTTCACAAATTTTTGCCCCAAACCCACCATTGACCAATCTCTTCTAGACTCACCTATTCTTCCATCCTCACCTACGGAGTCGGTGGTTTCCATCCCTCCTAGTTTTTTTTTGCATAAACACCATCCATTTGGAACCCCTAACCTATCAACTCAACGGGGTTTCCAGGTCTCTCCCTCTCATTTATCCCAGCATGATAGATGATGAATTGGCAACCATCAACACTGTCCACTGCATAGACGATGATGACATTCTTACCTATATGGGTGCCGATGATTCTTTCATTCAGTGCTCCCTCCCTTCTGAAATGTAGGTTATGTTAAATGAATCAACCATTGACATTAATCTTCCATCTTTTGGTGTTCCTCATGTCTTAAAGATTGGTCAATCTTTAGACGCCCAAGAGTAGATCGACTATACCACATTTCTCTCAGACAATCACAAAGCCTTTGCTTGGACCTAACATGACATGCCTGGCATTAACCCTAACATTGCTACTCATAACATCATCACAAACCCAGAGGCTAAGCTTGTTAGGCAAAAGCTTCGCAAAATGCATCCTCGTGTTGCACTTCTTGTCAAAGAGGAGCTTCAGCATCTTCTCTCTGTCTCTTTCATCCAACCCATTGATTATCCGTAGTGGGTATCTAACATCGTTCCTATTACCAAAGCAACTGGGGGGATCCGAATCTGTACAGACTATCGCGACCTCAACTTGGCTTGTCTCAAAGATGAATTTCCTCTTCCAGACATTGACCAATTTGTTGATATTATGGCTGGCCATGAGATGTTATCACTCATGGATGGATTTTTAGGATATAACCAAATCTTGATTACACCAGAAGATCAGCACAAAACTACCTTCATTACACCATGTGGAACTTTCTGCTATCAAGTCATGCCTTTTGGTCTAAAAAATGTAGGTGCCACATATCAACGTGCCATGACTTATATTTTTCATGATCTCCTCCATAAAATCATGGAGGACTATGTAGATGACCTGCTTGGCAAGTCTAAGCTTCATCGTGACCATTTGACTATCCTCAAGATCATTTTCTCTCGCCTTCTTCAGTATAATGTCTGTCTTAACCCCAAGAAATGCATCTTTGGGGTCCTCTCAGGAAAGCTCCTGGGGTTCATCGTCTCTCTTCATGGCATCGAGATAGATCCCACCAAAATCTATGCTATCTTCGAGATGCCACCTCTGACCAATCTCAATCAACTTTGCAGTCTACAAGGGAAGCTCCAATCCATCCGTCGCTTCATTTTGTAGCTTTCTGACTGCTGCCAACCCTTTCATCATCTCCTCAAGAAAGACGTCTCCTTTAAATGGGATAAAGATTGCCAAGAGGCTTTTAAAGCCCTCAAATGCTATTTTGTCTCTCCACCAGTCCTTATTCCACCAAAAGACGACCAACCCTTCCACATCTACATCTCAGCAACCAATCATTCGTTAGGTGCCATGATCGTGCATCGAGATGAGCAACACCGTGAGCATGCGGTCTACTACATAAGCTGAACACTTGTCGACTATGAAACTTAGTATACTCATACTGAGAAACTCTGTTTGGCATTAGTCTTTGCCACTACCAAGCTCCGTCACTATCTTCTCAATCACAAAACCTTTGTCATCACTCACACTGACCCTCTTAAATACATGCATTCCAAGCCATATCAAAACCAACGTATGGCTTGTTGGCTCATGCTTCTTGCTGAGTTTGACTTAGAATTTGTCTAGAAAAAGTCCATAAAGGGGAAAATAATTGCTGACCAACTAGCAGATGCCCCTCTTCTTGATAATCAACCTTCTCAGTGTGAGTTTCTTGATGAATCTATCACCACTGTCTCGACTGATGACACATTCTACCAAATGATGATGTTCTTTGACGGCTCCAAATGTCAACTCGATGGGGGTGCAGGAGTCATCCTCATCACACATGAGGGTGAGCCCATGCCCCTATCTTTCAAACTTGACTTTGAATGTACCAATAATATGGCCGAATATGAAGCCTTAATTTTGGGACTTTAAACTGCCCTTTCTTTAAACATCAAGACCATCAACATCTTCAGTGACTCACAACTTGTCGTCAATCAAATCAATGGTTCATATCTTTGTAAAAACAAAATTTTACAAAGGTACAAGCATCGTGTTGACACCCTTCTAGCATCTTTCGACCATCACTTATTGCAGACTATTCCTCGATCTATGAATAAGTTTGCTGACACCATAGCTTCCCTCGCCTCACACATTCCTTCTTCATCATCCTCATCAAGAATTTATGTCACGGTACATTACATGCCATTGCCTTCCTACATTTCCACTGACATTAACCTCATCCACACCATAGACTCTAGTCCATAAGATGTATGGTATAAACAACTTGTGGACTATTTGGCTCATTCTATCATTCCTCCCAACCTCTCTAGCAATGCACGGTGGGCTTTCATCAAGTGCTCCACTCGCTATACCATGCTAGGGGGACTTCTCTATAAAAGAGGTTTTAATGGCCTTCTTCTTCACTGTTTAAACTCCACTGAAGCCTCTCATGCTGTTAAACAAGCCCATGACGAAATTTGTGGTGGCCACTTTAGTGGTAACTCAGTTGCTAAGCGCATCCTTCACCTGGGTTATTATTGGCCCACTCTTCATCAAGACTGTAGCGATTATGTTCGACATTACATCAAGTGTCAGCAGCATGCTAACTTGCTTCATCTCCCTAGCCACACCTTATAAGTTGCTCAAGATTTCTGGCCTTTTTCACAATGGGGCTTAGATCTCATTGGCGAGATTAACCCTCATTTGTCTCTTCGTCATTAGTCCATCATCACTGCCACCGAGTATTTCACTAAATGGATGGAAGCTATTCCTCTTGTCTCCACAAAAGCTGACAAGATTGTCGACTTCATCAACACCCACATCATCTGTCGTTTTGGTGTACCTCACAAAATCATCACCGATAACAGAAATTCATTTAAAAACAAAACTGTCCAGAAACTTTGTGACTCCTTCGGCATGAAACTCAATTTTTTTCACCTTACTACCCACAAGTAAATGGGAAGGCCGAGGCTTCTAATAAAATCTTAACTAAAATTCTCATGAAGGTGGTCAATGACACTAGAAGGGATTGGCACGTTCACATTCCCTTCACTTTGTGGGCTTACTGCACTAGTATCCAAACTTCTACAGGTGCTACCCCTTTCTCTCTAGTGTTCAAAATAGAGGCTATCTTACCTCTCAAAGTATAGATCCCATCTCTTCGCATTTCTCTACATGACATTCTTTCTAACGATGACTTTCATCAAGATCGATTAGCTCAACTTGAGTTACTCGACGAACGTCGTCTTGCTGCCCTCAACCATCTCCATGTCTATCAAAATCACATCAAATGAACCTATAATAAAACTCTGAGAGAATGAGATTTCAACATCAGAGACCTCATTCTCAAAGAGAACCAACATGTGACCAATATGGAATGGAGTAAACGAGGCAAATTTGCTCTTAATTGGCTTGGACCTTATATCATCATGCACAAGTATGGATTAGGGACTTATTGTCTATTTTCTCTTGAAGGCCGACCAGAACCTGAGCCCCTTAATCCCTTGCATCTACGAACATTCTACTATTAGTCGAGTACTCATCCACTTGACATTTAACTTGAGCTCATCCCTTGAGCAATCCCTGTCCTTTTAATCCTAAATCCTTTCCACCCTTTTTCCCTTAACAAATCCTCTATAACCCTTTTATAAAGTATGGATGCTTTGTCCTAATAAAAGGGAGCCTTTGACTTCTATAGTCTTGTCCATGACTCAACATTCTGTCAAAAATAAATCAAGATGTCAAAATATCTAAGGTCACAAAATCAAATCAAAAAGCAGACTGCTCCCTCGAAGGATAGCTGTACTATCATTATTGTAGCTAATAGACTGCTCCCTTGAAGGACAACTATTTAAAAGCCCTTATATATAAAGCAAAATATAGACTATTCCCTCGATGGATGGCTATGACTAAATCTTGCTACAAACAACATTCTTTTTTATAATCTTCCCGCATCGATCAGCTTCACAAATGACCACCAAGCAAAGTGACATCTCTATGTGGACTTCCCACATCGACCAGTCTATTAAAAAAAAAAGGGGGGGTCATGGACTTGGCTTGTAGTTGTCTCAGGGTCTCCTATCAAAAGGGGAAAAGTTATCACTACTAATAAGGGGTTACCCTCTCTTCACATATCACATCACCTACTCAAGGGACTTCGAGCTCATTTTAATGTCAAAGTGATTTGATTACCGCTCTAACACAACTTATGGTCATCGATGTAATGCATGAATGAAGCTTTTTGTTTCTAAAAACCCCCTACTTATGTTATCATGATGGTCCTTATCAATGAAAGGGTGCTTATGCCTTTTACTTTTTGCCTACACTTTGGTCACATTCAACCACATCATTTGTCAAAACAATTCAATCCGACTCTTTTCAAACCAATCACATAGCCTACTCATTCTGGTTTCCATAGACACCACTACACATGGAAACTATCAACCACACAATTTATGTCAAGCATAAACCATTACTTCCTGAAGCATAAATTGACCTGAAATTCATTTTTAGCATACATCCATCACGAATATGGATAGTTACTAGGGATGAAGAACCCCGACCAATGTTACAGAATACACCATTTGGAAAAGGCTGTAGCATCATCTTCTCCTCATCATTTCAAGCATGTACCCTCAGACATATGGGAAGTGCTATATCATTATCATGACCAAAATCAACCACTTTGATCTTTTTTTCTCCCTCTTGGGAGAACTACATTGGCCTAAGGCCCTTCCAACAAGGGCTATGCAGGCAACACTCAGTTGACATGGGGTCTTCTGAGATTAGCTTGGCCATTCCTTCGTCCATCCACCTCGACCAATGACCATGGAGATCGCGACTATCTCCTTCGACTACGACCACTTCCAAAGTGACTTTGGCTTGGTTGTTTTTGCATGTATGCTACCTCATGATTGGTTAGCAAAATTGTGCACATATTTTTGACCTTCACAAGTATAGGATCGCAAGCCGGTTGATCCCCACTACTTATGACTTTTTCATGTTTTTGGGAGCACTTCCTGAGTCCAAGATACCTAGAACATGACAACCCATTGGAGCTTTAACTTAGATTGAATCACCCAATCAGCTCCGACTATATGCTGGGGCCCGATTACTTCAATTTTGGCACTCCTCGACCCTTGACTTGTGGCACTTTGACCTGACCATTTCGTGAAGTGGTATGTGCGTGCTCACAAGTATTGTAGCATTCACACTCACCATCTTCATCCACTCTTTATCAAATCAGCACCCGACTTTAGGTTCCATTCCCTTGGCTTTTACTTTGAGGGGGAATACCTCATCCCATTTGGTACAACCTTATCCCACACCTAGGGCAACCAACTCCTATTTTTGTCTTGCAGTTCATTTAGAACAACCAACAAGACAAAAAGGGGCAAATGTAGACACCGAAATCGTGTCTAACCCTTGTTCATCCTCCCTCTTGGTCCATTCCTAACCCATTCCTAAACCATGCACTTACTAATTTAAAAATAATAATTTATTATTAATATCCTCCCCTTTGACACATCACCTATAACACCTCGTCTGACACCTCACCTTGGACTATTTCCCACCCTATGACTCACCCAAGACCTATTCTTATTTCTCTCTAATTGCCTAACCAACTCTCATGCGTATTTAGCCCAACCTTCGACAATTCTCCAATGGATCGTGCACTTGGCGGATGGAGAACGGGCTTGGTGGCTCTTTTACTCATTCTCCACCCACCGACGTCGGTCAAATCTCAGCCAACGCTGGCGGGATCACTGACGTCAGTTTTACTTAAACCGAATTTCTAACCTTTGACAGATCTAATCACAAATTGTTAATATCTGGTGAGCTAATCATGAATCTCGAATCCTCTTCCGACGAAACAAAGTTCTCGTGTGCTCTTGCTTTCCAGTGTTTTGACTTCTTGTTTTTTGGTAGGGATCAACATTCTTGACAGCATTTTCTAGGCACTGAGGTCTTGCATCAGACATTCTGCATAGGGATTGCATGATATCTCCATCACCAGTGACAATGGAAACACAGCTCCTACACCTTTGCCAACTCGTGTCACAGTTAAGTATTTGTACTATTTTTATTTCAGTGTCATTTCAAATATATTAGCATTCTATCTACTGTCTATTCCAAGCATCCTTGACCCAACCTTCTTTGTTCTTTTCAGAGAGGCTGAAAAGCCTTCTCTCACCCCTTATTCCCTTTTCTTTGCCTTTGACACCCGTTTAGTCTCTCTTTAGACAACACCCTCTATCTAATCAACTCAACACAAGCTATCAGAGACTTACAGACTGTCTTAAGACCAATCTGATCAACCTGACTAAATTGCTTCTTGAAAAGGCTGAAAGGCCTTTTTCCTACCCCTTACCCCTTTTTCTGACAACATACCCTCTGCCTTAGTTCTTATTAAATATTTTATCTACTATTTTACCATCCCACACAGACCCTCAGACGAAGCCTCAGTCCATTCTGCAGACCAAGACCAGACCTGTAATTCATCCCTGACTATTTCCCTAGTCGACCTCGTCCATTTCCCCTATCGATGTCGACAGTCTAACCAACGTCAGTGACCTTCTTGACCGACGCCGATAATATCACCGACATCGGTGACTGTGCAAAGAAGATCACAAATTATCAGGTACGCATTTGCTTTCAATTCTTTCTTATTAGTCTTTTATTATTTCTCATTTCTGTCTCTGTCATATTCTATTTTAATAGTGGACTGTCATCCTCCAAGAAGCCTTAGCGCTTCTAGGACCAAGCTTTTGCTTGGCAATCCACCCTTTTATCAGCTAACATTTTTCATGTTTTAGTGTCTTTCTCTTTCAGGTGTCAACCTCCATAACTAAAGAGGAGTTCTCACTATAATCTGAATTTTGGTGTGCAAAATCATATCCAAGTACATACAAGCCTTAGACCTTTTCTCTTAGTTTCTCATTTCCCTTTCTTGAATGTGAAAAGTGAATCTAGCGTAGAAACAAAACCAATGTACCTCAATAGATATCTCCATCATACCCTGGTTAAAGTGTCCCACTTATGGCCTCTTAACCATCTATCTAAGCCAATATTTTCCCTCAAACGAATGTTCCTTCCAATTTCATATCCCAAGAATTGCAATAGATGAAGGATGCAATTGCTACCATTCAGGTAGGGAAATAGACTAAAAAGTTCAAATTGGATGATGTGTATTCCTACCCATTCAACATGGATTATTTATAAATATAATTTATTCTAAAATAAAAACCATTGAAATTCAACAAATACAAAGGTAAAGGTGAGCCTAAGGCTCATTTGATCAAATTCTGTATCGCATGTCAGCCAGTGGCATATATCAACATTTGCCTTTTGCTATTGTTTCCAAGGAGCTTGTCTAGACAAGCCTTAGATTGGTTTTTAAAGTTACCCAAAAATTTAGTAACAAATTTTGATGATATTTTTGATAAGTTTTTGAAACACTTTTCCTAAAATCTCAAGCATGAGATTTCATTAGTAGACTTAACGCAAGCAAAGCAAAAATCTAGTGAGAGTTTTGTAAGCTATTTATAATGATGGAGAGCCCTTGTAAGTTATTTCATGAAAAGTCTACTAGATAAAAAATTATCTGTTGTGTTTACCAATAATTTGCATAGTGAGATAACTTATCATTTAGAACTATAATATGCACATACTTTCAAGGAAATCATCAATCAAGGTTTGTTGATCGAGTAGGTGCTCATAAATATAAGAATCATCAAGCTTAATTCAACTAATCAAAATTAAGATACCAATCAGGGAAATGACCAACATCAACATCTTATTTAAGTGTTAGCATCACAACCAACACAAGCTAATAACCAAGAAAGATTGAAGCAATTCAACCATAATAAGAATGTTGTGGGAAATGGAGTAACTAAAGACCATCATGTACAAATGGTATAAATATCATCTGCACCTCCTTTTTAGCTTACTCCTACCCCAAAACCTCTCCAACTAATGCCATAAGCATAATAACCAAGACCTACACAACAAATACAATAGCCTTTACCATTGTAAACCCCTCTTCTTAAGAGAACTATACTTGCATGTCATGTCTTTAGTGACCTAGGGGAACCTATTGAGTCTATATTTCACAAGCTTGCTACCACTAATCTGATTAATTGGCCTATACCAGATCATTATATGCAAGGCATTCCTTATCCTAATTGGTACTATGGAAACAAATTTTATGACTATCATTAGGTTAATGGGCATAATTTATGATGTGTCCAAATCAAGAATTTAATTGAGAATATGTTAGAGAATGTGAAGATAACATTGGATAATGGTACTTTCACTTTTAATAAAACTCTTGGGTTTTTTTAAAACCCCTTTCCTTGACATAATAATCAATAGTAAAAAAATAATTAGCAATAACAACAATAATAGCTAGTACAGTAGTAAAATCAATAGTATCAAAATCAATGTCCAAACTAGTAGAATCAACAAAATCAATAGTAGAACCCATAATGCTAGAAAAATAGACAAAACCAAGGTTATAATGGTAACAAAAAACAAACCTACCATGTAGTTACACATGACTATAATAGGGTTGTAGGTCATATTGTAGGGGGTAGCATTAATACCATCTCCATTAATCTTAGACCAAACACTAATCAACCTAGACCATTGCTAAACAACAAAATTTATCCATATTACATGGATAATCCTTATTTTACTTAGGAATGCATGCAGGCAAACCAATAAACTAGGACTTCCCTTTTGGACCTTATATTGACAACTCATCCTTGCCACGTGACCACATGTGAGTGCACCAGCAATCGAGACTTATCCTATATGGTCCCACACCATTCCCAAAATTGGTTATTAATAATGGTCTAATATTTAATCTTGATTATGCAATCACAACTTGATGTTCAAATATTACTATCCAAGGCCCACAACCATCTGTCACTTTGCTTATCATCCAACCAACTATTCATCCTCAAAATAAACCATTCACTACTGACCAAGACAAGAAGTTTGATATTGTGGAACAATTATAGAAGACACTAGCACAAATTTCTATTATAGATTTATTGTGAATGCCAATAATCCACAATAATATCTTGAATGAGTTTTTGACCCAATCCACTATTGCTAGTGACACCTATCTCTAACCCAACAAGTCACATTCAACCAAAGTGATATGTATTCCCTTAGCCCACTCCATAATAATCCATTATATATAGAAGTTTATATCAGATGGCATAAAGTGAAACATGTCCTTATAGATAATGGATCTAGCCTCAACATAGTGTCTCTAAAGGTCATCAAGCTTCTTGGGTACACTTCTTTGGTACATAATGTTAGATCTCCAAACAAAAATAATAACTATCAAGGCCTATGATAATTAGGAAAGAGAATCATAAGGCACCATTAGTTTTCCAGTTATGATTGGGCCTTTAACCCAGATATACTTTGCCATGTGCTTAATCTTGAGTTATCATATAATATGTTTCTAGGCAGGCCTTGTTTATATGAGATTCATGCAGTCTCATCAATGCTACACCCATGTATTAAGTTTTCCCACTTAGAGATGAAAGTGAATATTCTAGGAGATTTACACCCATATGAACACTTCAAGCATCTTGAAGCCAAATGACATAAATCTAAGTTTCAAGCAAGATAAAGGAAAGGCTATACTTATTGATCCTTCACTAGATAATTACAT
This sequence comes from Torreya grandis, assembly GCA_037957365.1. Lineage (NCBI taxonomy): Eukaryota > Viridiplantae > Streptophyta > Pinopsida > Cupressales > Taxaceae > Torreya > Torreya grandis. Next base: position 8,527,795 of record JARHVA010000083.1, read on the forward strand.
AGATCCTAATACCTTAGATTCTCTTTCCCACATGTTGCCTCCTAAATCTTCTAATCATTTCACCATTTTAGATAATGGACCAGGAGAGTATGTGACCCATGATACATTTTATATTTCCAATATTCCTTAGAATTTTAAAACCTTTGGGTAACCTAAAGTCATCCCACATATACATTGGTAATAAAATATCAAAGATAAGAGACATGTCACTTTTTTACTAGCATCTAGTGTACGACTTGACCCTCTTGAAGTAGATGAATCATGGTTATACAACAACAACCAAGCTGATTGTTATAAAAATGCAAAGTATCCTATTCGCAATAGGGTCATGGAGCATCACAATTATGATGGAAGAGGCCTTAGACTAAATCAGCAAGAAACTATCATGCCAATTTCCATGACTAAGTATGAAAGAGCTTATGGACTTAGCTTTAAACTACATGGGAGTGACCCCACATATCTTATTCAAACTCCATCACCAGTGACTAGTGATGATGATGATGACAACGAAGTAGAGTCTAATCATGGCCTCACCTTTCATAATCTAGCTGAATAAAATCTATTTGATAATAATACCATTTGTATCCTTACCTTAACCATTCATCATAACCCATTGCCATTATATTATCCCCAACTAATAGATTGGGAGCAACAAGAATCTAGTCTATCGATTGATGAGTCCTAAAATGATGAGGCATTCTATGACTTTTTAGGCCTTAGAGATAACGTTCTATTGGGAGATCAAAAATTAGGATTATCAATCACATTAGATCTTACAACCTATTTTGGAGAGAAAGTGAACACCCTTAGCCAAAAATAAATAAGTAAAACATTGAGGTCCCAAAGTGAAAACCTCTTTATGGCACTTTTTAACTAGAAAAAAAGTAAAGATAAAGGCTAGTCTAGTGGTGAAAACCTATTTCAAGCACCATTAGATGAGGGTGTTCATTTTTATTTGAAATTAGACAAAGAGACCACCAATGATGAACTTGTTTGTGGATCTCAGTTCAACTTTGAACAACAACAAGTATTTGATCAAATTATTTAATAATTTATAACTATTTTTATCACATGGATAGATTTCCCATTAGGAGACTTATATTCATCATGCCTAGGAGAAGTTGAAGATTAAGTCCTAATGAATTACCCTAACATAATTTAATAGTTTAAGTGATTGCCTACTATCCTAAAAGATGGTTCCACCCTTCTAGTCAAAGATATAACAAAGGTAAATATTAAGACTCTGTCAGACCTAAAATGGATAAAATTAAGAGCATCCCTCACTAAGGAGGAATGTGACATATTTATAGATCTATTGAGAGAATTTTTAGATATCTTTGTATGGGCCTATTCTAACATGCTAGATTTAGACCCCACCTTGGTTTTGTACCACCCTATGGTTAATCCTAATGCAAAACTAATAAAATAAAAGTTATTTAAGATGCATCATCACATTACTATATTGGTAAAGAAAGATTTGGAAAAAATCTTATAAGTAGGATGTATCAGATTCATTGACTTCTCATAATGGATCTCTAATGTGGTACTTATTAGTAAAAAACTTGAAGGGATCAAAATTTGTACTAATTTTTGAGACATCAACAAAGCTTGTCCTAAATATGATTTTCCCTTGCATAATATCAACCTGATCATTGACTCCATGATAGGTTATGAAATTCTTTCACTCATGGGTGGCTTTTTAGGATAAAACCATACTAGAATAACACTAGAAGACCAACATAAAATAATGTTCACCACTCCATGGGGAGCATTTTGTCATTAAGTAATTCCATTTGGCCTTAAGAATGCTAAAGCTACATATAAAAGGGCCATGATTGTCATATTCCATGATATGATGCATGATATTATTGAAGACTATGTTGATGACATATTAGAAAAATCTAAAACCAGGGCTAACCATCCAGTAGTACTGCATAAGATATTTGAAAGATTATGATAGTACAAAGTCAAACTCAATCCAAATAAATGTGTGTTTGGTGTAACTTCAAGAAAAATAATTGGCTTCATCATGTCTCATAGAGGTATTGAAGTTGACTCAACTAAAGTCCATGCTATAATTAAAATGCTGCTACCAACCAATTTAAAGAAACTTTGTAGTTTACAAGGTAAGATCTAGTCAATATGATGCTTCATCTCTCAGTTAGTAGATAAGTGCCATCTATTTACATACTTTTTTAATAAGGGATTTGCATTTCACTGAGATGATCACTATCAAAAAGCTTTTCAACAACTTAAAGACTTTCTTGTTAATTTGCTTGTTCTATTACCTCCTATGCTAAGAAAGCTATTCTTGTTATACCTATCAACTATCGACCATGCTCTAGGGGCACTCTTGGCTCAACATGATGATAATGGAAAAAATCACATCATATACTACCTAAGCTTTACTTTGGTTACATATGAACATAACTATACACCTATTGAAAAATATTATCTAGCCATGGTCTTCACACCTTAGAAACTGTGCCATTACATGTTGAATAATAAGACCATGGTCATTTCAAAAGTAGATCTGCTCAAGTATCTACTATATAAAACAACTTTACAAGGTACAATGGCTAAATGGATCATGATTTTTAGTGAGTTTGACATAGAGTATGTCAATCAAAAGGCAATCAAGGGATAAGTTCTTGTAGATCAACTTACTGAAGCACCTCTCATAGACACACAACCACTTACGTTTCAATTTCTTGATGAATCCATCATGGCTTTCATTAACACACCCCTTGAAGAGCATCCCTAAAAACTATATTTTGATGTTTCATTTACTACACATGGATCAAGGGTAGGCCTATTATTTATTACACCATAGGGGGATCTAATCCTTAAATCATTTAGACTTAGCTTTTCTTGTACAAACAACATGGCTGAGTATGAAGCACTTGTTGTAGGACTTTGATAAGTAGTACATTGGAACATATCTCATCTCCAAGTTTATGGTGATTTTTAGTTAATTACCAATCAAGTCATGGATCATTTTTAGACCAAAGATGACAAGTTGGTTCCATATAAAGCCATAGTTGACACTCTTAAGTAAAAAATTACCAATATTCAGTTTGAGCATATACCAAGGCCTAGTAACAAAACTACAAATTCCATGGCTACATTGGCTTTTTGATTTTACAAATAGATAAAGCTAGATAGTATCAATTCCTCATGAAGAATTTATTAGCACCAGCTCATCAACCTTCAACTTTTGTAATGATTTGTGATATTATTAGTCATAATTCTATTTGGTACTCAAACCTTTACAACTACCTTCATGACCAAGTTATACTATGTAACCTATCTCAAAAATAAACCAAATTCTTCATCCATAATTCCACTTTTTATACTCTATTTTGATCCACCCTTTACCATCATAGTTTTTATAGAACTCTACTTTGTTATTTAACTTTGGCAAAGTCTACACTATCATTACAAAAAGTTCATGAAGGAGTATGTGGTGCTCATTCTAATAGGGTAGTCTTATCGAAAAAGCTCTTGTGTACAAGTTATTATTTGCCCATAATGGATGCAAATGCCGCTAGATATGTAAAAAAGTGTGACAAATGTCAATGGCATTCTAATCTGATTCATACCCTAACAAAAACTCTAAAACTAATGTTGACACCATGGCCATTTTCACATGGGGACTTGACCTCATTGATAAGATCAACCCCACTTCATTTGATGGCCATAAACATATCCTTACCACCACTGAATATTTAACAAGTGGTTGAAGCTATACCCCTCACTTACGTAACTAGAAAACAAATTTCCAAATTTATTTTCAACCATCTCATTTGCTGCTATAGTATCCCCTCTAACATTATAATTAATAATGATAGATCATTCAAGAATAAAGATGTAGACTAGCTATGTACTAAATATAACATCACACAACATTTTTTTATAACATATTACCCTTAAGGTAATGGCTAAGCTGAGGCATCTAATAAAACAATTAATAATATTCTTAAAAATATTATCAATGATGTTGGTCATGATTAACACTTGCAAATATTCCCTATCCTTTAGGAATACCATACCAATCATCGTACCCCCACAGGAGCTACTCCATACTCACTTGTTTATGGTACTAAAGCCATCCTTCCCATTGAGGTTGAGTTACCTTCACTATGCATATCTTTCAAGCATGTCCTCGATGATCATGACTATCAAATAACTCACCTATAGGAGCTAAACCTAATTGATGAGAAATGCATAGTCATGCTCAACAATCTTCAAGCATACCAAAACTAACTCAAAGGTCATTATAATCAAGATGTTAAGTATTAAATATTTGAACTTGGTGATCTTATTTTTAAATAAAACTAAAATAATATCATGACTGAGAAGAAGCATAACAAGAAATTCAAGCCAAACTAGATAGGGCCTTTCATCATTACTACAGATTATGGATTAGGATCATACAGGCTTGCCACACCAGATGGAGATGAACTTCTTGAGCTGATGAATATTATTCATCTCAAGTGGTACTATGCTTAAGTGCTAAGGTTTATTTTCTATAAGGACCATTTTAGTTATGACATTTTATCACTATTATTCTTTATACAAATACCATCCTTATCTATCCTCTTCATCATATCCACTTTCCACTTATGTTCTATGAACCTAGTGTGCTATAAAGCCTTTCTCATTTGACCTTGGTTTTTGCCATTCATTACATATTTTTAGCATCAAAGTATCTGATTAGTTTCATTAGTTGGTTCACATACTTCAAAATACAGATCATATTTTGGAATAATGTGATAGAATTTTTAGCAGTTGCATCCTTCATTTGTTATTCCTTTCTTACCAATAGTCTTGCTACTAATTATAACCACCTTTGGACAAATTAGTACCATTGATCTATGCCATTATTTCCTAGTTATAACTACTTATGGGAAAACTAGGGGAAACATTAAGCCTTGATATATGAACTTGCCACTTCCTATCATCCAAAATTAAAAATATTTGGTTGAAAGATGATTCAAGAAATAAGAACAACACAATAACAATTATGTTATCTCTGAGAAGAGATGTTTTATTCATTAAATTTGTAGACCCAAACATATTCCTATCTCTAAGAAGAGATGTTTGATTTCCATTTCAAGTTACATCTTCATTTATACATGTTTTGAAGGTAAGAGGAGGATTTGGAAGGTCACCAATCTTAAGAGATTAAGTGTTTCAACTTTCATGATTTACAACAATATAGAGTTCGAGGAATTACTATTTTTAAAAACTTACTATGTTTAGACTGCACTACTAAAATTGAAATTTGGGGCACTTCTATTGGGTTTTTAGGGGTCAAAATCCATTTATAAAATCTCCATGCCATATCACCATGTTATCCTCATTCTTATCTTTCCAACGGTTCAAATGGGGAGTCAAACGGAGTTATGGTGCAAAAGTTATGGCTCTCAAAAGTTCTACCACCAACTGGGGTAGAACCATCACCCAAATTGTCACATGGAATGTTGCTTAGATCATCCTATGTCATATTATTCCTTTTTACTAGTTGTGCCTATTTGTTTGAATTGGCTGCTACACTCATCAAATTCCTCTATTGTAAATATGGAACTATAGTGACTTGAGGTCTTACTCAAGAACTATGTAAGTAGTGCTCGATACTTGTTGAGGTCAACTCAGCCAACCTAAGCCACACTCTCACCATTTTGTGAGCAACCTAAGTTTAAATGATCTCAAAATTTTCCAATATTAAAAAATTTATTGTCTCATCATTCTCAATTGAGTTGAGATACCTCAAATAATTCCAAAAAAATTCAAAAAATTATTATAAAATAATAAAAACATTGACCACTTCTTTACCTTAAAGATTCTAGGAACCCTTACTAAGTTACAAGTAAATCACTTATCATTTATCTCATGCACTTTCTATTTTTCAAGACCATTCATATTCTTCTATACCATCCATTCTATTTGTTTTCCTCAGTTATCACATTCATCCCATTCCCTGGAAGATCTACATTTGGCTTAAAGTTTTTTAGTGGTTATTACATCCATGGAACTATATAGGCAGCATCCACTTGCCTAGTGCATATGGAGATAGCTCAATCATCCCCTTCCTTTTCTTCTATTCCCCCATTTTATTCATTTGTTAATTTGTCACCTATTTTCTAAGGACAATGTTCATAGGGTTTTTATTGCATTATTTGTTTGTTTCTACTTATTTTATTTGTTTGTCTACTTTTTGTTTGCTTTCATCACTATTCCTTTTATTTGGTTTATGTGTGTTCATTAGGTGATTCCTTGCCCACATATATAATTTAATCCATCCATATTTATATGTTTACATTGTCATCATGGTTTCTATCATTGGTACATGTTTTCTATTGAGTAATGTATTACAGGAGTTAGTCCTCATGATGTTATACCATGATGCCTACCAACATGTTCTATAATAAACCTTAGCTTCAAGAAGTCTATTCAGTAATGGTGGTATCTATTTAGCACCAACATCTTGATTGCATCCTAATCATATCTCAAATAGAGTAATTAAAAATAAAAGAATTTCAATCTTTATTAGTTTAGATGAGCATCTCCCTACTAATAGGTTTTTCTAATTCATCATTACCCTTTGTGTTAAGTTATCATCCTCCTCAACCAATTTTATCATGTTTTCCATAATCAAATTCTAATGATTATAACTGCCTATGGGTAAACCACTACACACCATCCCACCTACAATTCTCAATGATTATAACTACCTTTGGGCAAATCATTGTGTTGTCACCACTTTACTAATTATTCCTATACAGGGGCATGTTATTATCTTATTTGTCTATCCTAACTAGGATAGCTCTATCCTCTCCTAAAGAGTACAATTGATTACCTTTGTATAAGCAACTAAACACGAAATTGAACCAGAAGTAATAAGTAACTAGAATTTAGAAACAACACAGAATATGAGATATGAGAAACAATATAATCTGTATTAACACTCTTCCAGTATGCATTTTGTAATTTCTTTTATTATTTTTATCTACTTAATTGCTTCATAAAGTGGGCTAACATCCTTGTCAGGAAGTGTATCACTTCCTAGGGGTTTTCTAGTATGAGGCAACCCACTAACATATCATATTGATCAAATATTTTTTGAGTTTTCTAATGTGTGCAGGTAGTCCTTCCTAGACAAAAAGGAATTCTCACATTCATTAGATCAATGGTCCATAATCTTCCAAATCATAGGTAAGCCTTAAAACCCTATATTTTAATTTGATTTTTTAGTAGTCTATTTTATAAAATAATGAACAAAAACTACTTAAACAAAACCTTCAAATTGCAAAATTCCCAAGGAATGCATGTATAAGTGTTTTGAGGGAGTGGTTAAGACTTGTAATTGCCTAAGAGAGGTCACTAGTTAAATTCCCACCTCAATTCTAACTAAAATTATTTTTTTAGTCAAGTGTAATTGAATTTGGGAAAAAAATAATTAAAATAGACCATTAATGATAGCAAACCATATTCATTGTAACTTTTGATCAGTAACTCAAAATTGAATGTTGTTTTGTTCAAAAGTGCATGATTTTTCACTCTTGTTTTATTGGTGTCACTTATTTTATAAACTTCACTAAATTATAAAGTGCCAAAATATTTGGGGGTTGATGATATTTGTTTCATGGAGGGTGTTATATTTGGTGAATCTTCTAGTTTCTCATTTTTTTCATTTTTGTAAAAATAAACTTAATTTTGCATTATGGATCCTAATTTGATAAGTCCACTCATGACATTTAATCATCAAAAATATAAATCCAAAATGTAAATCATTTTGAAAAGGGTTTACATCATCTTAAAATGGGCACTGAGAATAAACCTAATGTATAAGTAATCAAATTTAAATGGTTTAACTTTTATGACAAAGACTTTGAATTGTTATGTCTTTTTGTGTCTCCTGATCTAAACTTTCATGTTAAATATGAAAAAAAAAATGAAGTATGGAGTATATGCATTGAATTAGGATAGATCTACAAGCACCCAAATTTATTCAAGCAAACACAAGTACTATGTCTTTTCTATATCTTTCATAAGAAGTTATTAATGATGAATAAGGGCCTTGTTCACATGCATCAGTTTGGTTTTTTATGTCAATTTGGTCCTTATTATTATTATTATTCATTTTCCTTATTTTACACCCTTAAGATTTTTTATGTCATCCTCTTTTCAGTCATAAGGGCCCCTAACCTATTTTTCCCAATCATAACCAATTTTTTTTCATGCAAGACAATAACACAGTCTTGAATAGGAGTGCATCACACTATTGTCCACCTCAATGCTAGTGTCCAATGGTCATGTTTTAAACTCATTTCAATTCCTTACCCTCCTTTGGGTCTCTTCTTATGATTTTATTTTTCTTTTTACCTTGTTGATCTTTGAACAAGTGTCTCACATTCAAAATAAGATTATTCTATATAAATATCTTCATAAGGCATTCTACATCTAGCATTTACAACATTGGCTCATAATTACATAAAAATTAGTCAATAGTATAGCTTAGTATTATACATATTTACTCACCATCACATTGATCTAAACACTTGATCAAATAAGGGCTTAAGTGAAATTCATTCTTACATACCATGTACATTGATTATGCACATTCCCACAACCACCCAAAAGTTATAGGACTCCTATCCACAAAAAGACAATAGCTTAGTGCCCTTTCCCAATAACACACCACACTATAGTCCACCTGATAACACTATTGACCTAAGACAGGTGAAATTCCAACTTCAAAATTAAGGTGATCTTGAATGTTCCTTTGATTTGTTCCAGTAGTACCATCACCCAGTAATGTGTATTCCATACTAGATAAGTTTACTTTCTCATTTACACTTTATTTAGATTAAATCAATTAAATTGGTCATTTGTGATATTTATCTACATTTATCCCCTTTACTCCAGCCCTTTATCAACCTTATTATTCAATCTATTTAATTCCTAAAAATATATAACATTTTATGAACCTAACTTACTTCGAATATTGCTTAACCCTAATCCCCTTTTAGGGTTTGCCTTCTCTTTTTTATGTAATTAATTAAGGTTTATTAAATTATAATTTTTTCCTAATTTTTTCACGTGATAACTAATCCATATCAATATTTTATTAGGGTTTTCATTGATTTATGATTGTAAATTTTGGCTAAAAAACCTTCAAATCCCTAGATCCTCATACTAGATCCTCACACATCCAAATATTAGCCCTTATAGTTTCAACTTCTAATTTTCTATACTTTTGGCTGAATATTTAGTATACATATTTTCAAATTTATTTATGTTGGATTATCTTCTACCATTTTTTTCTTATTTTCCATTCTTTACATTGTCCTTTTTGGTACATTAAAGATAAAATCTAGGGAACCTCTTCCCCCTCACCCAGTTTATCAATTTTTAAACTTTTCTCATAATTATGAAAATGAATAAACCAATTTTCAAAATTGTATGATAGTACATGATAATGAGCATGACTTCATTTATAATAATGATGATTATTTTTATAATGATGGGTATGATGATTACTATGAGCATGATAATGAAAGTGACAATGAGGATAAATTAGATGCATCTTCTTCTCCTTCTCTTCTCTCTTCCCCCATTTCTCAAACTAAACTTAACAATATGAAGCCAAAAAATATCCTTATAGGTAATGTTTTTTTTGAATGTGATCCTATCTTTTCAACCACTTTTGCCACATCTTTACTCAAATTAAAAAAATATAAGAGAAATAAAATAAATCTAGTTTTGCATGATTCAAGTATTATTATTCCTTCACATGATGTTCCTGACATAAAAAAGGAAAATTAATTTTCTTCACCTTTCTTAATTCAATTTGAAAAAGTATATACAACCGATATTACATCTTTTAAAAATTCACAAACTAAAGTAGATGATATTATGTTGTCACCTTCTTTTACCTTTCAAGTTGAACATATTGATTCCATGAAAAATATAGATAATTCAAATATCTCTAACCCTTATCCTACATGTCATAATGTGCCAAATGAAAATATTATTTTTATCTCTTTAACCCTTCAATATATAATTGAAAATAATGATAACATGTGCATTCCACTCATTGCTAGTGAAGATACACATTTCATTCCACCTACACATGATGATATCTTTTTATTAAAAAGTAAAAGTGGGTTTTGAGAGGACCCTACTCATACAAAAGAAAGTTAGGAAAGGTCTAAAACTTGGTAGACATGTATGCCTAAAGAAGAAGGATCACAAAAGAAAAAGGAGCAAAGAATAGCTCATACATAGCTAAGAATAATAGCGAAATAGTGACTAAACAAAGAAAAAGAAATAGAAGACAATTAATGAGAATTTGTCCACTCCTCATAATCCTTGGTCCATCTTTCAGTGATGTCCTTGAATTTCTTTTCCCAATATCCTCCTAGGTTCTACTCAACATCTTGGAAGAAAATTCCTTTGAGCTTCCTCATGGGTTTGTTCTCATCATTGTTATTATTATTGGAATTGAATAACATCAAAATATGCTCCATGTTGATATCCTCTCATTGATTTTAACTGAGACATTGTTAGTATTCAAAACTCTATTATTCCATCTCTCAATAAATTTCCTAGATAGATGCCTATCTGTTATGATCCTGATGGGTAGATTTCACTAACACCTCAAGGTTTTGGTGTAGCGGTTTGTTACATGTCGTATCAGAGCCTCCACTTGAGTTCAAGTCATAGAGTGGGTGGCTATGCCAGCATGACAGTTTTCATTTGGGGCTCGTAGAGGTAGGGGATCTTGATGGTACAGGTGTAAATCTAGCCCAGAGTCTAGGCTTCAAAAGTGTGGTGGGATGTCATGATCCTGAAAGGTGGATTTCACTAACACCTCAAGGTTTTGGTGTAGCGGTTCATTACACTATCCACACCATAAATATGGTAGATGCACATACTAATCCCTCTAGTGTGTAGAATCTCCCACAACTATGGCTTCTTCTAGTAAAAAATCAAAATCTTATTCTACTCTTTCTCTTACTGAGCATGAAAATGATAGTTCTTATTCTCATAGCTCTATAAGTGAAATTAATTCTAATTTTGATGAAACTTAGAATAATAATGATTACTATGATTTTAGTGAAGAATAAATTGAGTCTAGTCCTTCTAGTACTCTCTCTACTCAACCCCTCTCTCATGTCAAAATTGATTGCTTATTAAATGTTAATTCAAGCAATAATATGCCTCCAAATATAAATGTGGAAACCTATACTCATGTTCAAAATTTACATATTTTACATTCACATGATAATAACATGTCTTTTATTTCATTAAGATGTGATACTTATTTACCAATTATTAAAATAAAAGATACCAATGAATCTCCTCCACCCCTCCTTACTACAGTAGAACCTTTTCATCATCCTAAACTCCATGAGGGTGATGGTAAATTTCCCTCTCATGAGGTTTAAGTTATCACCCCTCAAAAAGTTATGATGAGCCAACCCAATATCTTTAATAATGTTCCACAAAGTAGTGTACCAATGGCTAAAATTAAAAATAATATTTAATGTATAAACAAAACTGTTAATGATGTTAACATGCCCTCTGTATACACATAATATTTTCATCATTTATGAGGAAGAAAAGAAGAAGAATATTATATTGCACATATAATTATCCACCATTATACTTGAGGATAATTGCTTAGGGTTTAAATATTTTCTTTGGAGATATGGATCTTGTCTTGTGGAGAAGTCTTTTGGATACATAGATAATTTGTGTATCCTAGAGATAACTTATCCTTGTTATCCTTACATATCATAAAAACTCTTGTGAATCATCTTAGCCAAGGGATAAATTAAGGCTTAGTGGGTTCATCTTCAAAGGTAAGTATTACTAACTTTGTTCCTCCTTTGTTAAAGTAGATAGATTTACATTTGTACTTCTCTCCCTTGCATTAGGATTTCCTATACATTAACTTGAGTATAGATCTTATATGAATGTTTATTTTTTATGTTTATTACCCCCACTTTATCTAAAAGCTTTGGTGTGCACTAGATTAGATTTTATTTTACTATGAATATACTTGGTGAATATGAAAACATAAGACCTAACTAGGGTTATTGCATAGTGTTTATTGACTAGAGGATTTAAAAACCTCTATAGTGATATTATTATGTTAAGAGACCCCTTAGTTAGGTCTAGTGGATCCATCTTGGTCATGACCCTGAATATCTAATGTATCAATAAATGAAAGTGTAAGTAGGATTTATCTTCTTCAAGCTAGGATTGAGTAATATGTCATTTGTATTTTCCTTTATATACATTATGGTGAACCCAACATGAATAAAACCCTTGTATCCTTTCTTTCATGCATACATTTTATTATCATCTTATATATTTTTATCATTATGGTGTTATATCAAACATGTCAATACAATTTTGAAATTTTGTTCACATATTTAATACACATGCGCTCCAAAATTACTTTATTATGTCTATGTAGGTATTTTCCAAAAATAGGTGAATATGTTAATAAACTCAACATAGTCTTAATTTTTAGTCATAAGATTACATACATAGTCGAGATAGTTGACTCTATTCATAATTCTTATTTTTCATCATACAGTTTGTAGACATAGTCAAGCTAGTCAACTCTATTTACAAATTGTTATTCAACACATAGGGTTTACAAACTTAATTGAGTTAGTTGACTATATTTGTATAAATTTTAAAATTAGCACTTGAAAAACATAGCATAAAATTTGCAAACTATCTTTAAAACCACCAAGGTTCATTCTTACGTTCTCCATCATTATATTTTTCATTTACAGTATTGTTTTCGACAAGTTTTCAATCTATAAAACTACAACCATATAGAAAATTGGGTTAACTAGCTCAAAAAAGTTCTATAGCCTATCTTCTCTATAGAAAATATAAACAACCTATTTAATTGTGTTGTTATAGATCTTGCTTCCATAGAATAGTAATGACCCTGTTGACTCTGATATATATCATTTACATACATTGTTGTCTAAAACCAACTCTATACTCTTCAAAGTCAAAGGTGTTAACCTATTTTTATAGTAATTAGTTCATTTTTATTTTCAGTTTCTTTCATGCTTAAAGTAACAAACATAGACTAATTATGTGGTTTTTCAATTTACTGATTTCGTGACACTATTTTTTTATCTTTTACACACACTTCCAAATCACTTACACTAAAAAGCATTAAATATTTTTTCTTCCCAATGTATATTCTTGGATTTCATCACCAAAAGGGAAGTTGATTTGGTTTTCTAGCCAAGTATAAACACATGGTTGATGATATATATTTTCAAAGCACCCAACACCCTTATCACTACAAGATTGTGAAGTGAGGGGATAAGCCCCAATACCAATCTAGTACCATCACCAATATAAATCCATTTTAGCCTAAACTACCTAAAACTATCCATAGAATGCTTTTTAGTTCCTTCTTACAACCAACTCCCCATCACATTAATTTAAAAATTTATTATAACTTAACAACATTTAGTAATGACCAATTAGTTATCATTTACATTCAAGTTTTTTATTTGTTTTTTTATCATTTTATTTTGTATTACAAAACTTGCATTAGCTAGCGTTAGTGTAAATGTTATGTTGTGTGTTCCAATTTTATCTGTAGACACCAAAATAGTGTCAACCCCCCCCCACCTTGGTCCCTTTCTAACTTCAACATGCCTAACCTATACTTTATTAATTTAAAATACTTATTTTAAATTTATAATCCCCCCTAGACACCTCACCTTGGATTCCTAACTCTTAGGCCATTTATCACCCTATGACAAATCATAATTACCTAAGACCTATTTCAACTCCCCCACTAATCTTCATGCCTATTAAACCCACCATTTGGATCGTTTAACAATGACAACTAAGCTTGGCAGATGGAAGAATGGGCAAAAGGCTAAAATAAGCCCTTTTTCCCATTCTCTAGCTGCCGACGTTGGTCGGCAGTTGACCAACACTAGCGGTATTGCCAACATCAATTGCTTAAAACCAAATTCTAACCTCGGCTACAACCCAGAATGTGAAATCTCTAGCTATGAATCTGACTTCTCTTTCTCCTCAACTCTTTGCAAAGCAAAGGCAGGCTTTGGGATGAGGCATCAACATTCTATCATCACTCTCTAGGCTAAGAAACTCTATAGAATTCACTCCACACTGGATTGAAATGTTACACGAAGTCTCCTACATCAGCCATAATGGAAACAAGTCTTCTACACTTCTGGTTCTCCACCAAGAGCTAAGTATTCTTCTGGTTTATATTTTAGTATTCTTAGAGTGCATTGGTAATTAGTCCATTGGCTATTTCTGAGTACTGTTGAGACCAAATCTAGCTTTCTTCTTGGGAGGCTGAAAAGCCTTTCTTTTATCCTGACCCATTTTGAAAACCTATCCCCTACCTTTGTCCTTCCTAAAGACTCTATCCACTATCATGCATCTCTACACAACCCTTTTGAATCCCCCAGACCATTTTATTGACCACATATGTACCTTAAAACTCGTCTAAGGCCCATTGCCCCTACTGACATTGGCATTAAGGCCCATTGCCCCTACTGACATCAGCATTAAGGCCCATTGCCCCTATTGACATCGATAGCCTAATCGACATCAACAACATTGACCAACCGATGATGGCAGACTAACCGGCGTTAGCGACTATGAGAGGTAGATTGCAGGAATCAGGTACGCATTATCTATTTCTCTTCTTTAGCCTTTCATCATTTCTCTTTCTAGCAACACTCTTTTATCAAATAAGTGGACTGTCATCCCTCAAGGAAGTCTTTGCACTTCTAGGACAGCTTTGCTTGGCAGTCCACCATATATCTATCTAACATTTTTCTATTTAAGTCTCTTTCTTATCTACAGGTGTCATCCTCCACAACCAAAGAGGGGCTCCTTAAATCATCTAGATACGGTGCGTAACTTCATCTGGGTATCATCTAACCCCTAACCATTATCTTTAGTTTCTTATTTCTTTTGAATGTGAAAAGTGAAAAATGAGTAGAAACATTCTGGCACACCTGGTGGGACCCTGGAATTTTCCTTGGGTGCATTTATTCTAAAAGGCAAACTCTTCATATAGATGCATTAGAGTCTCTTCTTACATCCTTCCTCTTCTTTCTTTCTCTTTTGAAAAGAAACCATAAGCACAAGTTAAAAAGAACTCTTTCTTTTTCTTCTTGTCCCTTTTTCCCTATGTCTTAGAGTAATGAAGGTTCATGCTCTTAACCTTTTCTCCACTTGTTTACATCTAAATAAAACATTTCAATTTGGGTTAAAAACATATTGCATTTCATTCCTACCTGAATGCATATTTAGCTCATCTAGTAATTAAAAGCACATTATGAATAAATCGTAGTGCACATATGTTACATGACCAGACCACATTCACAAATCAAACATCTAAACATACCTGAGACAAGGCCTAACTAGATTTAATCACCTAGTAGATACCTTACCCTTCCTGGTAATCCTACTTAGACTTCATTACCAAGGGGAGAACCCACTCTGTTCTTTGGCAGAGTATAAACTCTAGGGGAAGTATATACTAGCTAAGCAACCCAGCTTGTCTCTGGGCTCGTGAAGTGAGGGGAGAAAGCTCCTAGCACCAAGCCATGTATGAAACCTAATATAGATTTTGAGCACCAAAACTTAACTCAAAACCAACCTTAGACTACTTCTTTTAGGACCCGTTTTAAAAGCCCAACTTCCCAAACATACTCTTCTAAGGCATAAGCCAACACGACTCTAAAACTTATTCTTAGGAATTTAATGTTTAGAGGCTATTTGTCTTCATCTATTTTTCTATCTATATCTAATTTTTTGAGATGGTGAGGATGCATTATTCTGAGCTCCAAAAACAACTCAAAACTCTCTTCTTTCTTCCAAAAACTTCCATTTTTTTGAGTTTTTGGAAATACACAGTAACCGACATTAGTTCTTACACTAACATTGGCAACTGGTCTTCACCAACATTGATTATCTGACTAACATCAGCAACTTACTTCACTGACATCAGTTTTTCTACCGACGTCGGTCATTGTCAAAAAAATTTCTCTCAAAACAGCAAGTTTAAAAACCTGACCTTTTTGTTGTTAAAAACAAATTCTGGTTTTTTGAAGCTAAAACATATAGTTTTTAGAACCTAAATATATTTTTCCTTGGATGGTTTTGACACGTAGTCAAACCAAAACTCTTGTTGACCATGCAAGGTAACAACCACTCCCGCCTTCACCTTCTATATCAAGTCCCCAAATGGAGTATAATTCAGAAACTAAACATACTCCTATCCAACCAACCCCAACTCAACCCCATATTGTTCTCGAAGGGGACCAAGACTTTGAAAGATTCCTTGACCTCAATGTCAAGGCTCTTCAGCACTATCTCACGAGAAGTCAAATGTGAGATCCTTCAGGTAACCCAGTTTATGGGATGCCAACTTCTTTAGTTGAAATGGCAATCATATCAATAGCTTTTGTAACTCAACCCATGGTCACCTAGGCCATTGCCTCAACTAACAACCCAACCATGACCAATCTTTAAAGTGTGGCCTCTCTTATTTCTAGACCTACCTCCTTTGGGTTTTCTATACCCCCTCAACCACAAACCATTCAACAAAGTTCTACACCATCCCAGAACTTAATTGTCTCCATCCCACCTACTCTTACACCCATAAATATAAGAGTGACCACTTATCCTTTAACAAGTGTTGCCACCATCCAACTGCCTTTGGCAACATCAAGTCAAGTTGTGCCCTCTAGCTTTATGACATAACCACCCTTGACTTCAACATTAGTCCCTATGACTAGTTACCAATATGTTGCACCTATACAAGCACAACCAACTATGTCATACGCTCCACCTAACACCTTCCAAATGCCTTACAACCTAGGAGGCACCCCACTTACAAATCCATCAACTGATCTAATCAAGATGTTGATGGATAAGGTGTCTAATATTGAGACATCTGTTTCAGGTTTAAGAAATGTTCTCTCATATGAACAAATCTATAATGAACCTATTCATCCTTCAGTCCCAATCCGACCATATCTTAGTCATTGGGAACTTCCCAAGTTTACTTGCTTTCAGAGTAAAGATGACCCATAGCAACATCTACGAGCATTTAGATGCGCTTGTTACCTTATAGCACATGATGATGCGTTATTACTTCGCATGTTTCACATGTCACTTTCAGGTGCCACCCTTGATTGGTATAGTTCTATTACCAATCATTCTCTCTTTTCTTTCACTCAACTAGCTCGGCTTTTCCTTGACCACTTTTTAATCAACATCATTAAGAAGGTCTCCATTATAGACCTATATTCTATTAAACAATTCGACGATGAGTCAATAGCTAATTTCATTGCCTGATGGAGAGGTTTAATCAACCAGCTCTCCTTTTCTTTACCTCAACCTGAGCTCATTGAGCTCTTTTCACAAGCATGTGCCAAACACATCTCATCTACTTTGTGGGTCCAAACATTCCACACATTTGATGAAGCCTTCACCATGGCTAGGAAGCTTGAACCCCATGCTGTCGAAGAAAATAAAGTCAAACTACATAGTAAAAATACTAATGCAAAATCAAATGACCCTTCATCCAAATCTTCGTCTTCCAATCCCAAGTCCAAGGGATCAACAAATGCTATGGTACTTAGACCATCATCTTCAACAACAACCAACCAACCTCAACCTTCAACATCAAAGTACATCACATGAAAATTCCAACAACGATACGTATAGCATCAATATACTCCAATAGGAGAATCATACGCATCCGTGTTGGATAAACTAGTCAAACAGGGAGTCCTCAACCTCCCCCAAATTTGACCACCACCTCAATTTGATCCCTCACGTGCCACCCTGCATGGTATAAAGAGAATGACTTCTATAATTATAACCATGTCAAAGGCCATGACATAGACAATTGTAAAACCCTCAAGAATATCATTTAGGACATGTTAGATAAAGCTGATCTTGTCTTGGATAACCCAAATGCACCACCTAACCAAAACATAGACATATTTAGATAACTTTTTCCTAACCATTCCCCTAGCTAAAACAACATACAGACCATGGCTGATGACTCCCAAGAGCGTAATATATGCACAGTCAACATGATCTCCCCTTTTATGCCTAACCAACCTCTCCCACAGGCTAAAGAGGTTAGTTAACCTATTTGTCCACCATAGGTAGAAGAGCCTTCTTCTCCTATTTGTCCACCACAAGTAAAAGAGCCTTCTTCTCCTATTTGTCCACCACAGGTAGAAGAGCCTTCTCCTATTTGTCCACCATAGGTAGAAGAGCCTTCTTCTCTTATTTGTCCACCACAGGTAGAAGAGCCTTCTTCTCCTATTTTTCCCCCACAGGTGGAAGAACCTTCTTCTCCTATTAGTTTTCCATTGACCTTTCTTATATTGTAGGATGCTTTGACCATACCAACACCACTAGCCCCACCTTCATCCTTCCTACTACTAATGGAGGACCATACCTTTCATGCTCTTCAACTGCAAGTTAAAGGTACAATCATCCCTGCCCTCTATCCTCTTGAGGAGTCACATTCTCCAATTCCTTCTCCACCAAGAGAAGAACTTGTCTCTTCACCTACTTCGACTGAAGATGATCTAGTAATGGCTCTCTCATGCCTTTGGCCTGAGATTGCTGCATCTAACACATTCCCACTCTCACAACCACCCAAATCTTCTGAAGAACCAATTATAAAGCCTAGCATAAAAACTTCTAAACCATTCTCTCGACTGGCTAAAAACTTAGGATTTCTCCATTCAAGGAACTTAGAACATGAAGCATTATGAGAGTGACTTAAAGCTCCTTATCTTACACATCCCACTTCATCTCGTACTAACGACCCTCCTTCGACAAAATCTCCCAAAGTCTCCAATGAGGACTAGGCTTCTAATTCCAAATCTTTAGAAGCTCAACCATCCGCATCTAAACCTAAACCCTCACAAACATCCACCGTACCAAAACTAGTTAAATCCCTTGGTGTTTGCCCCATATCTAACCTCACTCACCCATAAGTGAAGGTAGATTTGAATCTCACCCCCCATAATAGTAGTCCTCACACCGTATTAAAGAAGGCTACTAAAACACATCAGAGAACTCCTCCACCATCATCATTGCCCTCCATTTTGGGCCCACATCCTTTTACCTTAATAGGAGTGCTTCCTACTCCAACACCTAATAAAAACAAGTTGCTTCCATTACTCCCTTTACCCACCAAAAACATACCTCCTCTAAAAAATTTGGCACCCCTCACAAAGAAAGTGTCATCTACATGAGTGGCCACACCACCAACCCAAAAGGTGGTACAGAAATCTCCCTTAACAACTCCCAAACAAAATTCATCAACACCTAGTGCATCAACAAGCATGAACCCCTTAGTAGGTTCATATGCTTTGATACTATGCCGAATTTTGCAAACTTCTAACATCACTCTTCCACCTATTAAACCATTTCAACCTCTCAGACCAAAACCATCTTGGTTTGATGACACTAAAATTTGCCTATATCATCGCTCACTGGGACATGATATCGAGAATTGTTGTGCCCTCAAGGCTATTACTCACCAATACTTTGAGAAAGACACTCTTCTTTTTGAGGATACTATCAAATGTCTCTCAAACATCCTCTTCACCTTCATTAGAATCCCATCATCAGACTATGGTCCCTTTACCTCCTTCGCCCCTTTTATTCGAGATTAACACCATCAATGTGGCCACTAGGTCACAAACTTTAAAGGATAAAGCAAAAGATAAAGTTGCTATTCCTTGGACCTACCCATTTGTCAAACCTGCTCAACCACCCAAACCCAAGATTTCTATCTTGGGTACATCCCAACCAACTTCTTCGGAGGCAATCCATGATTTTATGGTGAAACAACTTCACCAAACTATGGTAAAGATGTCCTTATATGACCTCATTCAAAACTCTCCACAACATCATCAAGCTTTAATCAAAGCTTTACAGGCAGTGGAGGTCCAACCTAAGGACCCCCAACCACTAGCTGCCTTAGTCCAATCATTACCCACCATTGCCTCTATTACCTTTAGTGATTCTGAAATTCCTACCTCCAACTTGGAAGATCAGGATGTTGCCCTTTTCATCATAGCCTACATTGATCGAACTCGCATTAAGTGAGTTATGATTGATGAGGGCACTAGCATCAATATCATTTCCACCCATACCTATGACCAATTAACCCTCCCAAAGAATTATATCTCTAAAAGTAACGCAATTCTTCGATCTTTTAATGACTTCACTGCCACTACCATTGGCACCATCGTCTTACATATTCGTGTTGGCCCACGAATAATCCCAGAGCTCTTCTACATCATCAAGGGAGAGTTCCAATACAACATGTTATTAGGATGACCTTAGATCCATGCCATGGCTTGTGTCCCTTCTACATTACACCATTGTGTCAAATTTGAACATGACGGTCAAGTCCATGTCATTCCCATAGACCCCTTCCCTTTCAAGACATGCAACACAACTTATCGACCCAATGATGTTCTCATTCCTTTCAAGACATTGACCCAAACACCACCTCCACTCGAGGAAGCTTCAACAAGTATGCAAATGGCGGTTACACCTACACCACCTCCTCAAGTGACAATGAAAGACCCTATGAAAGATACCTTCCAACATCTTTCACTTGGGGAGTATCATCTACTCACCTTGGACATGTTCTACACTCCTCAAGAGTATGGACAACTTCATCACAATCCTAGCTATGACCATCGTATTGGAATGGTCATCCCTTATGGTCCTCCCAATCTTCAAACAAATCTCATCTATGGAGGGTTAAATCAAGCTCCCACTGATGGGAATCCTCTTTCATCACCCCAACTATTTATGTCTGAATTCTCTTTTCTTGGCAACCCAAACTTTGCTCATACCTATCTTTATAGGTGTGTGTGGAAGGGCTTTAGCTTTGGGTGCTACGAACAAGGCTCCCACTAGCCTGTTGAACCACCAAATGACAAGGCCATAAAGAATGCCAAGAAGTGACATGGCCTGGGTTGTGAAGAACCTACTAAAACTTTTAAAAACCCTCACCTCGAACCTATCATAGACTAATCACCTCCAAACTCACCTATTCCCCCATCTTCACCTATGGAGTCAGTGGTTTCCATCTCTCCTATTTTTTTTTCATAAATGCCATTTGCTTGGAACCCCTAACCTATCAACTAAGTGGGGTATCCAGGTCTCTCCCTCTCATTTATCCAAACATGATAGATGATGAATCTGCTACCATCAACACTGTCCAATGCGTAGATGATGATGCCATTCTCACCTACATGGGTGCAAATGACTCTTTCATTCAATGATCACTTCCCTCATAAATGTAGGTTATGTTAAATGAATTGACCATTGACATTAACCTTCCATCTT
Organism: Torreya grandis; assembly: GCA_037957365.1. NCBI lineage: Eukaryota > Viridiplantae > Streptophyta > Pinopsida > Cupressales > Taxaceae > Torreya > Torreya grandis. The sequence continues at coordinate 8,549,248 of JARHVA010000083.1, forward strand.
CTGATATTCTTCATGTTTTAAATATTGGTCAATATTTGGACACCCAAGAACAAATCGACTATACCAAATTCCTTTCAGACCATAACAAAGCCTTTGCTTGGACCTACAGTGATATGCCTAGCATTGACCCTAACATCATCATCCATAACATCGTCACAAACCTAGAGGCTAAGCCTATCAGGCAAAAGCTTCACAAGATGCATCCTCACATTGCACTCCTTGTCAAAGAGGAGCTTCAATGTCTTCTCTCCATCTCCTTTATCTGACCCATTGATTATCTACAATGGGTGTTAAATATCATCCCTATCACCAAAGCAATTGGGGGGATCTGAATCTGTACTGACTATCATGACCTTAATCTGGCTTGCCCAAAAGATGATTTTTCTCTACCCAACGTCGACCAACTTATTGATCTTATGTCTGGTCATGAGATGCTATCACTCATGGACAGGTTTTCAGGATATAACCAAATCTTGCTTGTGCCAAAAGATCAACACAGGACCACCTTCATCACCCCATGGGGGACTTGTTGCTATAGGGTCATGCCTTTTGGCCTAAAAAATGCAGGTGCCACATATCAACGAGCCATGACCTACATCTTTCACGATCTCCTCCACAAAATCATGGAGGACTATGTGGATGACCTAGTAGGCAAATCTAAACTCTGCCATGACCATTTAACTATTCTCAAAATCATATTCACTTACCTCCTCCAATATAATGTTTGACTCAACCCCAAGAAATGCATCTTTGGGGTTCTCTCTGGGAAGATTTTAGGCTTCATCGTTTCCCTTCATGGCATTGAGATTGATCCCACTAAGATAAGAGCTATACTCAAGATGCTGCCACCTACCAATCTAAAGTAACTTTATAGCCTATAAGGGAAGCTTCAATCTATTCATCACTTCATCTCGTAGCTTTTTGACCGATGTCAACCCTTTCATCACCTCCTCAAGAAAGACGTTTCCTTTCATTGGGATAAGGATTGCCAAGAGGCTTTCAAAGCCCGTAAATGCTATCTTGTCTCTCCACCAGTCCTTATTCCACCAAAAGATGACCAACCTTTCTATCTCTACATCTCAGCAACAAATCATTCTTTAGGTGCCATGATCACACACCGAGATGAACAACATTGTGAGTAGGTAGTTTATTATATAAGCTGAATGCTCATTAACTATGAAACTTGGTATACTCATACCAAAAAGCTCTATTTGGCATTAGTCTTTACTGCTACCAAACTCCGTCATTAGCTTCTCAATCATAAAACTTATGTCATCACCCACACTGACCCCCTTAAATCCATGCATTCCAAGCCATACCAAAACCAATGTATGGCTCGTTAGCTCATGCTTCTTGCTGAGTTCAATTTGGAATTCATCCAACAAAAATCTATAAAGGGGCAAACAATCACTGACCAACTAGCAGATGCCCCTCTACTTGACAACCAACCCTCTCACTACGAATTCCCTGACGAATCTATCGCCACGTTATCCACCGATGACATTTTCTATCAAATGACAATGTTCTTTGACGGGTCTAAATGTCAACACGGTGGGGGTGCAAGGGTCATTCTCATCCCTCACGAGGGTGAACCCATGCCCCTATCCTTCAAACTTAACTTTGAATGTACCAACAACATGGTTAAATATGAAGCCTTAATTTTGGGACTTCAAACCACCCTTTTCATAGGCGTCAAGACCATCAACATCTTTAGTGACTCACAACTAGTCGTCAATCAAATCAATGGCTCTTATCTTTGTAAAAATGAAGTTTTGCAAAGGTACAAACACCGTGTTAACACCCTGCTAGAATCTTTTGACCATTACCTCTTGCAAACTATTCCTCGATCTACGAATAAATTTGCTGATACTATGGCTTATCTCACCTCACACATTCCATCCTCATCTTCTTCTTCAATAATTTATGTTACAGTACACCATTTGGCACTACCTTCATACATCTCCACTAACATCAACCTCGTTAGCACCATCGACTCTAGCCCACAGGATGTTTGGTCTAAACAACTTGTGGAAAACTTAACTATTTTTATTATCCCCCTGATCTCTCTAGCAATGCACGATGGGCTTTTATCAAGAGTACTACTCGATATACCATGTTAGGGGGTCTTCTCTATAAAAGAGGTTTGATGGCCTCCTTCTTTGATGTCTAACCTCCACTAAAACAACTCATGCCATTAAAAAAGTTCATGATGGGATTTGTGGAGGACACTTCAGTGGTAACTCGGTTGCAAAATGCATCCTTCGCCTGGGCTATTATTGGCCCACTCTTCATCAAGATTGCAGTGACTATGTTCAGTGTTGTATCAAATGCCAACAACATGCTAACTTACTTCATGTCCCTAGCCATGCTCTACAAGTTGCTAAGGACTTCTTGCCCTTTTCACAATGGGGCTTAGACCTAATTAGTGAGATTAACCCCCATTCATCTCTCTGACATCGATCCATTATCACCACAACTGAATACTTCACTAAATGGGTGGAAGTTATTCCCCTTGTCTCCACTAAAGCTGACAAAATTGATGACTTCATCAACACCCACATCATCTGTCATTTTGGTGTACCCCACAAGATCATCACTGATAACAACAAATCATTCAAAAACAAAACTGTCCAAAAACTTTGTGACTCATTTGGCATCAAGCTCAGCTTCTCCTCACCTTACTACCCATAAGCAAATGGGCAAGCTGAGGCTTCCAATAAAATCTTAACCAAAATTCTAATGAAGGTGGTCAACGATACTGGAAGGGATTGGCACATTCACATTCCCTTCGCTTTGTGGGCCTACCGCACTAGCATCTGAACCCCTACAGGTGCTAGACCTTTCTCTTTAGTATATGGAATAGAGGCTGTCCTACCTCTTGAAATCTAGATACCTTCTCTATGCATCTCTTTGCATGACATACTTTCCAATGATGACTTTCATCAAGATCGGTTAGCTCAACTTGAGTTACTTGACGAACATTGCCTTACTGTCCTTAACCATCTCCATATCTACCAAAATTGCATCCAACATGCCTATAACAAAAGTCTGAGAGAATGATATTTCAAAATCAGAGATCTTGTCCTCAAAGAAAACCAACACATGACCAATATGGAAAGAAGTAAATGAGGCAAGTTTGCTCTTAATTGGCTTAGACCTTATATCATAACACACAAGTATAGATTAGGGACTTATCGTCTGTCTTCTCTTGAAGGCTGACCAAAACTTGAGCCCCTTAATGCCTTGCATCTATGACCATTCTACTATTAATCAAGTAATCATTCACTTGATGTTTAACTTAAGCTTGTCCCTTGAGTAACCCCCATCATCGTCATTCCTATTTCTTTCAACCCTTTTTCCCTACAAATATTAGTCAACCCTTTGGTAAAGCATGAATGCTTTGTCCTAATAAAAGGGAAACCCCCAAACCTCTATAGTCAAGTCCATGACCAAAAGTTCAGTCAAAAATAAAAAAAAGAAAAAATATATATAAAACTAGGATGCCTATTCAAAGGTCATAAAACTATAAATGTAGACTGCTCCCTCGAAGGATAGCTACATCATTATTGTAATTGATAGACTGCTCCCTTGAAGGATAGCTATTCAAAGACATTCAAACTTACAAAGCAAGATATAGACCACTCCCTCAAAGGATGACTATACCCAAATTTTGCTACAAACAACACTCTCTCATAAGCTTCTTGCATTGATCAGCGTCACATATGACCACAAAACAAAACAACATCCCCACGTAGACTTCCTGTGTTGATCAGTCTACCAAAAAAATTAAAAAATAATAATAATAATAATAATAATAATAATAATAATAATAATAATAATAATATAATAAAAAATTTGATTGACAAACTATTAAGTCATGGACTTGCCTATAGTCGTTCTCAGGGTCACCTATAAAAGGGGCAAAGTTATCCTTGCTAAAAAAAGGGTTACACTATCCTCACACCTCACATAATCAAACCTATTACCCCAACATACCCAAGGGATTTTGAGCTCACTTAACATCAAGTGATTTGAATACTTCTCTAACACAAACAATGGTCAATGACGTAATGCATGAACAGGGTTTTTGTTTGCAATAACCCTATCTATGCTATCATTATGGTCCTTGTCAATGAAAGAGCAATGCACATTTCACTTCTTACACACTTTGGTCACATACAACCAATCCAAATCCAACCAAATCATTTTTTAAACCAAACCAAGCCAACCAAACCTTTTTCAGACCACTAACATTATCATAGCCCATTCACACTAGTTTCTATGGACAAAAATACACGTAGAAACTATCGACCAAACACAATTTATGTCAAGCATAAATCATTACTTGCTGAAGCATAAATACATTCATTTCATTTTTAGCATACACCATCACGAATATGGAAAATTGCTAGGGATGAAAAAACCATATAACCTATGTTACAACATACACCATCACACAATGTGGAAAAGGCTGTAACATCATCATCCCCTCATCATTTCAAGCATGTACTATCAGACATATGGGAAGTGCTAAACCATTAACCTGACCAAACCACCTATCAACATCTTTGACCTCTCCTCCCTTTTTTAGGGAGAATTACATCGGCCTGAGGCCCTTGAAATAGGGGCTATGTAGGTAGCACTCAGTTGACATGGGGTCTTCTAAGGTTAGCTTGGCCATCTATTTGCCCATTCATCTCCCTAATGATGTCGGTCATTCATTTGTTCATCTACCTGATGGAAAAACCATTTCACCTTTAACCATGACTTAACCTAGTCCAAACCAATCCATAACCGACCCTCTCCACCCTTTTTTATGGAGAACTACATTGGCCTGAGGCCCTTCAAATAGGGGCTATGTAAGCAGCACTCAGTTGACATTATGTCTTCTGGGGTTAGCTCAGCCATAGTCATTTGTCTATCTATCTGATGGACCAACCATACAACCTTTAACCATGACTTAACCTAGTCAAAACTCAGTCTGTAACCTCAACTCTCTTCTTCCCTTTTGGGGAGAACTACATTGGCCTGAGGCCCTTCAAACAGGGGCTATGTCGACAACACTCTATTGACATGGGGTCTTCTGAGGTTAGCTTGGCCATTCCTTCATCCATCCATCTAATGGACCAACTATCTATACCAACCCAAAATCATGACCAAACAACCAACCCTGACACTGTGGAAGTTACCTAAAATTCTCATGGGGCACATTGGAGATCACATACATCACCCTGACCACAACACATGCTAATTGAGATCATACCATGACTCAGCCTGACTTGACCAATGAACTTGGAGATCATGACTATCTCCTCAGACCACAACCACTTCTAAGACAACTTTGCCTTGGTTGTTTTGATTGCATTTATGATACCTCACGAATAGTTAGCAAATTATATGTAACCCACATTCTAACCCTCACACATATTGTCAAATCATGATCTAGTTGATCCTTAATATTTGTGACTTTTTCATGTTTTCCAGGAGCACTTCCTGAGCCCAAGATACTTGGAACACGATGATCATTAGAGTTATAGCTCTGATCGTGTAACCCAATCAGCTACAACTAAATGCTGGGGACTAGTTATTTCAATTTTAGCACTCCTCGACCTTTGACTGTGATAATTTAACCTATCTATCACATGAAGTGGTATACGTGCAATCCCAACTATTGCAGCATTCACACTCTGACTTCACCATACACATCCACTACCTATCAAATCAGCACCCAATATCAGGTTACCTTCCCTCGACTCTTGCTTTGAGGGGGGATACCTCATCCCACATCTGGGGCAACCAACTACTATTTTTGTCTTGCAGTTTATTAGAACAACCAATAAGACAAAAATGACCTTATCCCATACCTAGGGCAACTTACTCCTATTTTTGTCTTGCAGTTCGTCAGAACAACCAACAAGACAAAAAGGGGCAAATGTAGACACCAAAATAGTGTCAACCCCCTCTTGGTCCCTTTCTAACTTCAACATGCCTAACCTATACTTTATTAATTTAAAATACTTATTTTAAATTAATAATCCCCCTAGACACCTCATCTTAGATTCCTAGCTCTTAGGCCATTTATCACCCTATGACAAATCATAATTACCTAAGACATATTTCAACTCCCCCACTAATCTTCATGCCTATTAAACCTACCATTTGGACCATTTAACAATGACAACTGAGCTTGGCAGATGGAAGAATAGGCAAAAGGCTAAAAATAGCCCTTTTTCCCATTCTCTAGCCATCGATGTTGGTCGGCAGTTGATCAACGCCAGTGGTATTACCGACGTCGGTTGCTGAAAACCAAATTCTAACCTCAGCTGCAACCTGAAATGCAAATTCTCTAGCTCTAGATCTGACTTCTCTTGCTCCTCGACTCTTTATAGAGAAAAGGCAGGCTTTGGGATGAGGCATCAACATTCTATCATCACTCTCCAAGCTAAGAAACTCTATAGAATTCACTCCACACCAAATTGAAATGGTGCACAAAGTCTCCTACATTAACCATAATGGAAACAAGTCTTCTACACTTCTGGTTCTCCACCAAGAGCTAAGTATTCTTCTAGTTTATATTTCAGTATTCTTAGAGTACATTGGTAATTAGTCCATTGGCTATTTTTGAGTACTGTTGAGACCAAATCTGGCTTTCTTCCTGGGAGGCTGAAAAGCCTTTCTTTTATCCTGACCCATTTTGACAACCTGTCCCCTACCTTTGTCCTTCCTAAAGACTCTATCCACTATCCTACATCCCTACACAACCCTTTTGAATCCCCTAGACCATTTTGTTGACCACAGATGTACCCTAAAACTCATCCAAGGCCCATTTCCCCTACCAACATCAGCATCAAGGCCCATTTCCCCTACCGACATTAGCATCAAGGCCCATTGCCCCTACCAACATTGACAGCCTAACCGATGTCGGCAACATTAACCAATTGACAATGGTAGACTAACTAGCATCGATGACTGTGAGAGGCAGATTACAAGAATCAGGTACACATTATCTATTTCTCTTCTTTAGCCTTTCATCATTTCTCTTTCTATCAGGTCAAATTAGTGGACTGTCATCCCTCAAGGAAGTCTTTGCGCTTCTGGGAGCAAGCTTTGCTTGGCAGTCCACCATATATCTATCTAACATTTTTCTATTTAAGTCTCTTTCTTATCTACAGGTGTCATCCTCCATAGCCAAAGAGGGGCTCCTTCAATTGTCTAGGATACAGTGCACAACTTCATCTGGGTATCATCTAACCCCTGACCATTATCTTTAGTTTCTTATTTCTTCTAAATGTGAAAAGTGAAAAATGAGTAGAAACATTATCAACCAAATTGATCTAATTTCTTGTGTGGTTCACTTTATTTGCTTATCTATTATCTTTCAAAAATTTTCCCTATTTTCATAATATTGTCAACATGGTATCTTATAAACTATTAATCTTGCTTCCCTTTAGTACATAATTTCCTTGTATGACTATGTATCTTTTTCAACCTATCCAATTTCTCCCTCTAGAGTACACAAACAATCTATATGACTGTGTCCTATATTCATCCTATTATGTTTCACATCTAATAGTGCACCTTTAACCTATATGACTATGTCCATTTATTCCTTATTATGTTTTTTATTTTAATAAAACACTATCAATTAGATTGATTCTATATCTTATCAATTGATCCTTCTTTCCATCAAATTTTTAACATCTATCCTTCATCATGAATTTCCTATTTGAGGATAATATAGATTTAAATTATACAAACATGATGAATTTTACCAATCCTAATAGGTTTCCCAAGACACATGTTGTGGCTCCCACCTTGGATGAAAGCAATATCTATGTTTAAAATTGCACTAGCAATTATGGGACTCCTCCCCATTCATCCTCAGTTTGTAATCCTTTGTTCTCCATATAATATGAGTGTGTTTTAGAGTACATAATTGAAATGTTCTTCTTCATAAATTAATTTCTTCAACATAGAAAAAAAGACCCTTCAGCCATTTATAATATTATGATAGGTCCTCAAGTAAAAGAACTTCCTTCACCTTCCCCTACATTTTCTAATAGATTTGGGGGAAACACTTTCTTTTCCTCTTCACATTTTCCTTCTATTATGTATCATTCACACACCATTACATCTTCTTCTATGACTTCTTAAAATTACATGTCAAGTATCTCTACTAACATGGTAGGTTTAACTTCTAGTGGGCCTCTTCAAAAGACCGTTCCCATTAACCACTCCACTATTGCATATTTTGATACTAATAATAACCATGATACTAGTGCTTCCTTTAATACCAATGCTTCTCATTTCTCTAGTGTGACATATGATAATACTCATAGTCCAACTCAAGCCATTAATACTAGTACTAAGGCATCACATGATACACACACTAGTCAAAATACTACCCAAACTAATCAACTCATATTAAAAACACTCAATCAAATGCACACTTTTCAAATTAATAATGCAAATCAAATGATACAACTTTAAAACCATCTCATCAACCTTGAAAACCAACCTCAATAGGTTTCATGGGGAGTTAAAAATATGAATGCCCCATCTACCCCCTAGGGATTCCCATGGTAACCTTCTTACTCAACCACCCCTCATTAATAAGATAATAAAACATATACAAAATGAACCTCTTATACCATAACTTGATAATATTGACATAGGAGGTATCACACCTACCATCACCTATAATGAGTCAACCGATCCCACATTACACTTAAAGACATTTGGTAATCTTTATAAAGATTGGATAAAACTCAATACCTTTGTCGATACCAAACTATTAGCTAAAACACTCTTAGTAGATGTTTTATGTTGGTACAATAAATTAAAAACCCATTCTATCACTATCCTTGAATACTTGGTTAACTCACTAGTCTAAGAATTTAAAACTAGTGATCATCCTGATAACAACTTAGCTCACTTTATATTTTAAACTTGAAACTAAAATGACACAAGCCTTCATCAAACAATGGAAGAACTTGTCTAATAAATGTGAGCATAATATTTTGGATGATAACATCTTCAACCTATTCACTAATGATCTCTACCCCAAATTACAATATCAAGTTAGGACTTTCTCTCTCTCCAAGAACTTTAGAATAATCCCCTGACCAAGATAAGTTACAAGACTTCCTCATGAATCAATTTGAACCATTTCAACCTATAATAGGAATTTGTTTGATCATTAAAAAAACATCATGCAAATAATGATGGAATTACTAATACATATGACACCATTCACAACATTCAAACAATCACTCCAAAAAATGTTATAGAGCATGCTTCCCCTCAAAATAACTCTCCTACTCCTACATGTTCTCAAATAAACAACACTAATGTCCACAAACCATTATCCTTAGCTGAGCTTCAAAAGTGTCTTCTAAGACCTCTACCATGATATCTTGACCCCACTCATCTAATGAAATCATGGCATGATCCAAACAAATTTTGTTGGTTTCATGTAATTTAGGGCCATTCTCATGAGAATTATAGACATTTATGCAATCTAGCTATGTATTTTTTCTTGGTCCAAACCTTGATCATGAATCACTTAGTCACAAACATATGACATAGTTTTTTAAGCCCATTAAATATAAACTAAAAATCAAGCTTTAAATCAAGCTAATTTTCATCTTTATATATAAAAATATCCTCTTCCCAACCATCAAGATAGCATCGATAAGTTAACTCCTAAGAATAATGTTGAGAGTCTTAGCAAAAGCAATACTAATGAAGAAAATATGGTTAATATGAATAACATGTGAGGAATAGTTTATTTTATTAACTCCAATCTAACACCCATGCATCACACCTCTCAATTGTTCTACATCATTCAAGATACTTCCCCATCTCATCTAATGGAATTGGGAAAGAGGACCTTATAACCTTCCAAACACCACTCTCAAAAACTCAACTTGATTACACCTCTCATACTATCTCTACTCTTCCCCCAACATCCACATAATGTAACATTTATCAGCCTTTTAATAGTGTTTATTCAACCCAACCATAATAAATACCTCAACCAACCTTCACACCACCTAAAGTTAATAAACCTATTTATACTCAACCCAACCCAACTATAACCTATCAACACAAGCTTAATTACACTTCCAACCATCCTTTATAGGAGTTCTTGTAACATTATGAACCTATATCTATCAATCCTCCCATGGGTTATGATGGGTGAGACCCCATTATAGAACTTTCTCATCTCTCATATGAAATATATTTCCTTGAATTAATGTGAACTTCCCCTTGTCATCGAAATCATCTAATGCAATTATTGTTTTAAATGAACATCCCTCATCCTCCTCTAGTAGGAAGTGAAGCTACCTTATCTGGATTTGAAGATATTATCCTTAAACAATGCAAAGATATGTCCATATATGTTGATGAAATAGTGGACACTTCTCTTTCCCTTAAATTTTGTATTGCTTCCATGATTCCTGATTAGATTCTACATCATGTGGATGATCCTCCTCTATTAATTAGCATCCAAATTGGCCATATCCAAGTTAAGCATGCCTTAATTGATGAAGGTTCTAATATTTACATTTCCTCCCTTGATTTCATTAAGATACTTGTATATTCTAAATTTAACCTCAATTATATGTATAACACATGTCAAGGATGCAATAAAAGGAAAATACCTCCTCTAAGTTATGTGTGGCTTCCTACTACCATCCCTCCTATCATCATCCACAAGAAATTTATGTTCTTTAACTTTGCCCTCTCTTATAAAATCTTGATTCATAGACCTTGGACTCATTTTATGAGAGCAATATCCTCATCCATGTGCCAATGCATCAAATTCCCTCATAATAGAGCTATTTATAATATTTAAGGAGACATGAACCCTTAGAATTTCTAACAATTCCAAGAATGTGGTGTATTTAAAATTTCTACCCTCAAATCTTTACCTAGTATCCCATCTAAGGAATATCAAATATTTAATTAACCAGTCAATTCCAATATAAGTTATAATGGTCACCCCCAAATTAATCAGGAACATTCAACCTAACCTTCGATCTATCCCCTTACATTATCACATAACTTCCTCCATCTTTACAACCTCAATCCCATCAACCACCTATCGATGATATACCTATTGTCTTAACCAAGACTAGAAATTCTATCCATCATGAGTCCTCCAATGATAAGGTCATATCCATAGGTACCATCAACTTACATACACTTGACTATGATTATGGTTATTCTTTAGATGACCCATTTTTAGCTGGGATTGTCCAAATAAGAAATGTCAATATTCTTTGATATCACACTTCTTTATTTTAGTATTTTCATTTTTCTTTTATCATTTATTCATTTATATTACCTAATATTAGTCTTCTTCCTATTTTTTTTAGGGTATAGATGGAGATATCATATGATATACCTCTAGTTTCAATAGATCCTCTTAGAAGCATACTCATGGATCATTTCATGATAGGTCCCTACCGCTTTGCTAAATACTAGGATCCTTCTAGTTTGCTTCCCTTAGATATTTTAGATATTATTCTTAAGCATTTTGTGTGACCAACCTCACCTTCAGTTGAGCCTAGTCTAGTTTCTACTCCTACTCTACCTTTAACTAAGCCTTATCTAGTTTATACTCCCATTTTACCTTTAAATGTGTCTACTTCAATTTATATTCCAGCCCCACCTCCACTTATCAATGTCAATATTCCTTTGTCATATCTTGATCTCATACATACCCAATGGGTTGATCAACCTTATTGTGATATCCATAAATTTCTTGGTCATTGGACTAAAGACTACCAGTTATATCAACCTCCACTAGCTTCTCCTTCTACCTCTTCCATTAGTAGGCCCTAAAAGCCTACTAAAAAACTTATTTGTTACTTATATGGGATAAATAACCATTTTTCCACTCATTATCAAAAACTTAGGTAGTATATTGACACATTTCATCCAACTACTACTTATCCCAAAAATAAAGCTATACCTTTTCTTAAGTTGTTACCTGAGTATATCCTAAAATATGTGGAGGTATACTATCTTTGGAACTGACTTGATACCCATCATACCAATTAATATTGTATCTTCCAGCAACACCTTCATGATCACCCATAGTTGACACCTACACCAGTTATTCCTCCTTCCATAGGTCACCCATCCTATAAGGCTCTTCTTTCTTTGTTGGTGGCACCTACTTCTCTATCAGTGGCACCTACTTCTCACCCCATAGATATTATTCCTCCTCAAGAAACTATTCCTCTCCTTGAGTGTCCTATGCATGATATACATCATTAGAATGATCATAAACAAGAGTACTTAGTTGGTTTACTATGTAGATGTAGATCTGGGTTGAAATAGGGTAGAAACGGACTAGATCAAGATACTTGAACAATTGTTAGATTCTAAAAATTTACATTCTTGGGCTTCATACACTTACATTAAATCTAGATGGTTGCATCAACACTACTATTTCATTTAAACCTATATTTTTAGTTGAGTATATTTAAAAAGAAGTCTTTACATAGCTTTCCATGAGGATTAAAGAGACTATGGCTATAGTTAAGATCTAGCTTCATAGAGATGTTTCATATGTCATGGATAATATTTGTGGGAAAATTTATCACTATTTGTGAACACAACATGGTCTTATTTCACATTGTTATTCATTATTATTTTGGATTGGATTTGTGATCCATTTTTATATATCTTATACACTTGACTATGTGTCAATTTTAGTTTCACCTATCTATTTTATATGGATATTTATATTAAGATTTATTTGTTTTACATGGTTTCATTTGATTTCCTCTTTATTACAGCTTATTATCATTATTTTCATGATTAAACACTTATATTTATGATTTCACTTCTTTCATGGCTTCTTTTCCTTTTACAATTATTGTTTGATATTTTATCTCAATGAAAAATTAGATAATTATTATTGTGACTTGGTTATACAAACCATGATTCCCTTAGTAATATTTATTTACCATATAATTAGTTAGAAAATAAGATGTATCATTGCATTTTTATTTATAAATATACTTTAGATCTCCCTTTATTCCTTTATATTCCTTCGACATACTAAGCATACATATAGTTGAAACTTGAGATTACATACTAGTTCATAGGTAGGCCTAAGTATTTAGTCATTCATATCTTTGGATAATTAGCTTCCTTTAAAAAAAAGTCTAAATATAATTCATGTGTATCACTTCTATCACTCATGTTGGTTATTCCAAATATGTATGAAGGAGGAATCATAAAATCCATAAAAATGCTAAAAGCCAAATCATTTAAATAAAAGAAAACATACAAATTCAAAAGTGTAATCACACCAAAAGACATGATTCATAATAAATGTATTATTTCTAATCAAATATAAAACTCCATAGTTGTCATCATGATAGATTTAAGGTCCATTGGGGTTCAGTACGCTAGTAAATTGGGATAGGATAATTAAAAAAATCTTTTAGTGTTACCTACTTTCTCACACAAGTACCCAAACTTCATAGTAAGTTAATAGCTATGTAAGAGTTCTTGAGGATTAGGGAACATGTTGTGGGAATATAGGTCCATTTTAATTTTATTGTTCATATAACTATCATGAGTCAATCTTAGTATCTCACATATTTTCCTATATAACTTTATGCTTATTATGAGTAGATATACTTTGTATTTTGATGGTCACTAGACTCTTAGTGTCTCTCCTTTGTACCTATTATGCCTCATGTTTCCTAAGGTCTTCTCATAGATTTTTATGTCATGATTTTTACATCCCCTCTTTCACTACAACATCCCTATGTTTCCCCTTGAGAAATATTATTTTATTAAATGATCATTTCCCCTAGGGTTTTCCTTTGTGATTTGTAATGTAAGACTATGGATAAGACCAAGTCCTCTTCACAAATTATGACAATAAAATATATATTTTAAAATCATTCACATAGTTGTTTCCACCTTATTGGTGCTCCATTTATGAGTTACAGTGTAAGACCATGGATAGGACCGACCCTCCTCATAACATATTCCAATACCTAGTTTCTACTATAACCAAGTTACAATGAAATTACATATGTCAAAAACTGAGATAAGTTATGTTTAATTATGAATTACACATAATTTACATTATTCCCATCTTGATTTAGTGTTTTTTATGCTTACTTCATAAGTATTTCACTTTGGTCTTCTTATTTTTTGATTGCATGTATGTTTACAACCATTTTATTAAATTTATAATACTCTTGAGCTTGAATTAATGTGATTAATTTTATTTCCACTTACATTTTGCTTTTCTTTTCATACTTCCTATCTTGATTTAGTATGATTAGTTGACTTAATTCTTTTGTTTTTATACCATTGATTTTCATGTGTCTTCAATTTCATTACAAATTTTTCATACTTATCAACATGATATAGTGTGATTTTTATTTGTTTTAATTGTTTGCAAATATTTACATGGAAAACATTTATTACCCTTGTTACCATTTTTAGTTTATTATATTTATTCATCTTTTATTATTACACATTTTCCATCTTGATATAGTATGTACTACATTTAATTTGATTAATTATACTTTTCCAAATCATTTTTGTCCTTCTCTTTTTAACCATACATGTGTATCACATAATGCTATAAAATAAAACATACATCACATATTTCCCATAGCATATACAATAAAAGCTAAAATACATGAGCTAGAAAGGAGATCTATCCATGCATCCACATCCAAATCCAAGTACAACTCATGAGATCAATGAACTATCAACATCAATATATATATATATATATATATATATATATATATATATATCATATGTTTTATACAATACAAATTACAAAATACAATAGCTATAGATCTAAGGTTGTGTTCATCATGTCTATTCTATGGCCTAACCACGTTACCCATGGACTCCTATGACTGACCCCTCTGAATGGTGCATTGTAATAAGGTAGTCCAAGATCTCAAGCCAACAACCTATCTATATAGGTTGGCCACCTGGGCTTATACCTATCTAATCTAGATAGTACTCACCATGTGCATAATTCACTCATGTGTTAAGGCCTTCTAAGCCTAATCCTCTCTAGCTCCTACCCATGTTGATAACTATAATCCATCACCTCACACCTGTAGTTGTCTCACAACCTTTCCCACCAGTCTAAACTAGCTTTCTTGATCTAGGGTAGACAAAACCATAGGATCATCCAAAGTGGTAGGGTCATATGACAATAGCTCCCCATCTAAAATGTGATAGGTATTCATAACAAGGGATCCCATTTGACCTCCTCTACTATATATATATATATATATGTTTTATACAATACAAATTACAAAATAAAATAGCTATATATCTAAGGTTGTGTTCCATCATGTCTATTCTATGGCCTAACCATGTTACCCATGGACTCCTATGACTGACCCCTCTAAATGGTGCATTGTAACAAGGTAGTCCAAGATCTCAAGCCAACAACCTATCTATATAGGTTGGCCGCCTGGGCTTATACCTATCTAATCTAGATAGTAGTCACCATGTGCAAAATTCACTCATGTGCTAAGGCCTTCTAAGCCTAATCCTCTCTAGCTCCTACCCATGTTGATAGCTATAATCCATCACCTCACACCTGTAGTTGTCTCACAGCCTTTCCCACCAGTCTAAACTAGCTTTCTTGATCTAGGGTAGACAAAACCATAGGATCATCCAAAGTGGTAGGGTCATATGACAATAGCTCCCCATCTAAAATGTCATAGGTATTCATAAAAAGGGCTCCCATTTGACCTCCTCTACTATAAGATCTATAGAAATAAAAACTAGATATACATTAGATCACACACACACACACACACACACACACACACACACACACACACACACACACAGATATATATATATATATATATATATATATATATATATATATATCAAATCATCTATCTATCAAACTCAATTATGAAACTAGTGTTCTATATGCAAAACTTAAATCAAATTAAAACATTTCTCACTAGTGCCAGTATCACCAACTATGATCTCACCATCTGCTAGCCCACTAAGCACTTCCTCCATCATCCGCCTTTACATTAATGAAAATCTAGGAGTCACCACCCAAGCTTGTCATGGTCCTCTCTTTAGTGGTCTCTCTATGGACCAATTTATCTTGTGATTGATGTAGGATTATCCTATGTGATAACTATCACCTGCATCTCCTTGCATTGATAATGTCTTTATCTATGGTGAGCTCACAATGGTCATTTTTACCTCTTATATGGTTATTATTGTGTTCCCTCCTCCACTATATCCACATCCATAATATAATCTCCTCTTAGCTCTAATACATCCTATTGTTGTGCTCAACTAGCCCATGGTCTAGCTCATTGAGGCATTACCACCTAAATATCCATAAGTAACCCTTCATGTACTCTCCCTCTCATCTCTTTATCATGTCATACCTAATAATCAAAAAATACTAGAGGAACTATTGGATGAGGAATTATTAGGTGTCTAGGTATGCAATCCACTAGATGAAGCTCCACCCATAGAGTATAGTGGTTCATGATTTGTACACATTTTAAACCTTTAGTAATGGTAGTCCAACTCAGCCATATGACATCTATGTTAGTATATAAATACCACATTATCTACCCTCATGTGATTATATTTAATGCTATAACATGGGACATGGTCAATGTTACATGGTTTTACTTCCATCAAATGACCTCAAGAACATATCATCAACTGCATGTGAAAACTCAGTCAAATACTATATAAGGAATCTCTCTTATATCCATTCACTCAAAATAATAACATGCCCCATTATTAGTTGTCCTTGAGACAACATCTCATACATATCATGCATGAGTTGAACCTAGATAAAAGAACCAAGACCATATAGTGTTCCCTAATCCAAAATCAACTAGCATAAGGCTACTACATACAGTGGTACCTTATCATCCAACTTGTGACATAGTACTCATATTTTCATATGTCCTGTAATGAGCCGCTACACCAAAACCTTGAGGCATTAGTGAAATCCACCCATTAGGATCATAAAATCCCACCATGCTTTTGAAGCCCAGACTTTGGGCTAGATTTGCACTCATACCACTAGGATTTCTTGCATGTACGAGCCTTAGATGAACACTACCATGCCAGCGTAGCCACCTGCTCTATGACTTGAACCTAAGTAGAGGCTCTTATACCACATGTAATGAACTGCTACACCAAAACCTTGAGGCGTTAGTGAAATCCACCCATTAGGATCATAACATGTCCTATCATAGCCTTCTGTATGTCTAAAATGGCCATAAGATAAAGATCAAACAAACTCAAGAATAATTTAGGGTAGATCCTATCCAATCATGTATCCCACTAGGATAAGGTTTTTCTCTCATCCTCTGACTCTGGTGTATCATAAATCACTAGTGTCCCACTTATAAGAAGTCCAAGAAATGCATGGATATCCTCTAAGATGATCATCACCTCTATGGTGTCCCCCTCCACCTCCCATTAGAAAGTATTGGTTAATTATTCCCATGCTCCTAAGAACATGATAAAGATATCAACACTTAGATATATCTATCTCATCTCTATAATACCTATGAATCCTAAGGTAACCATTTAATCCCTATCCACATCTGCCAGCTACTCCAACAGATCTGGTAGCTAGGATGCATCCACTAGGTGATAAAATCTCTGGCATCTCTATAAAATATCAAACAATAGAGGATGTATTAAATCACAATGCTATAATAATTAAAATATGTTCATAATTATTCTCAAAAATTTACAAAATAACTACTTCATTAGCTTGCATGATTTATTTTTCATGTTTTATTATTTTTCTACATAATCAATCTATTTGATACTAAATCAACCCTTTTCCAGATTTATCATACTACATCAGCCCTCTGATACAAAATTGACCTATTTTAGCAAACTATATTAGCCACCTAATACAAATTACATTAGTTAGAGGGTACTATGTCAGCCATCTTCCTATTTCAAACTATATCAACCTACTACTATGTACTCAACCATATTTAGTGATACTATATCAGCCCACTGCTACACAGTCGACCCATTATTTCTCTCTCACCTTACACATTAAGTCTATAAGTTTGACTCCATTCTTTTTATATGATGACTTTTTGACCATTTACCATAAATACCTTAGCCATTTTTGGTCTAATCTTTTCCTACTAAGTACCCTAGTCTACCTAAAAATTTCTTAGGGTCAGTTTTGGTATAGATATTTTTCCTACCATCTAATTTTCTATATTTATCTTAATTTTAATTTTAAAATATCAAAAAAAAAAAAAATGCTTTCTTACCTATGTTTCACCCATTATGCATCCTCCACATCATAGTTTTCATCTCCTCACCATGTTCGCTCTCTAGGTTCAAGCTAGGTCTCTCAAAGCACTATTTTCTCAAAATATTAAAATAACAAATGAATTGATTTTTCACCCAATTTATATTTACTATTCAAAATTATTTACCTGTCAAATATTTACAATCAATTTTCATTTTTCAATCATATATTTCTTTCTATTAGCTCTTTTTTCAAACCATAAGATATTCTAAAACCCTGACATTATAGAGAATCTTTTCACATATTATATGTATATTTTGCAAAAATTTCAATTTTTTTTCTATTTTTCACTAATTTCTATAGGTTCATCTAATATTCCCTACATTGGACACCTTCACATTTCTTTCACTATGTTCCTTATCTACAACACTAAGGTAAGTAAAGGTATGTATTTTTTAATTATGTCCTTTCATTTATCTTAATCTACTCTTACTACAATGTATTTAGCTTTAGCATTATGTGTCGGTATGTTCTTCTCCCAAATTACCGTCCCATGCTACACCTAAGTGACACATGATGAGATTAGAGTGGGGAATATGTATACACATAATAATTTCAAACTTCATCAATTATTGATGCTTTCTCTCTTGAAATAACTCATTGAGTCTCAATATCTCTAAGTGCACACCTTAAAGGGTGCATCAAGAAAGGGGTAGGAAAACCATTAGTGTTTCACAAGATTATTATCCCTTATACCACCACTTGATATCTATACAACCATCTCCTATATACTTCCCTTGCACACTCCTCCAAGTAATTCACTACCTTACATAGCCTTTACCTAATCTTAAAACCCTTTTTAACATTTACCAAACAATGTCAACCTGAGTCGACCCTATATTCAAATTGATATTTTCATGTTATGGGTCTAGGCCAGCCTTGGTCAACCTAGAATGGGACCTAACTTGGTTTTGTCAATTAATGATATAGAGTTGAATTAATTTGACCCTATCGGCTATACTTTTAGAAAGTTTTAGGGTTAGATTTAGCTATGTATACACATCTATTTCCATCATTTATGAGGAAGATAAGAATAATAATATTATATTGTGTATCTACTTATCCACCATTATACTTGAGGAGCATTTCTTAGGGTTTCAATATTTTATTTGGAGATATGGATTTTGTCTTTTGGATACATAAATAAGTTGTGTAGCCTAGAGATGACTTATCTTTGTTATCCTTACATGCCACAACAACCTCTCATGAATCACCTTGACCAAGAGAGAGATTAAGGCTCAACAATATCATTTTTAAACGTAATTATTTATAACTTTGTTCCTCTTTTGTTAAAGTAGATAGATTTGTATTTTTACTTCTCTTCCATTCATTAGGATTTCCTATACATTGACTTGAGTATAGATCTTTTATGCATGTTTAATTTTTATGTTTATACCCCCACTTTATGCCACAAAATTTTATGTGCACTACATTATATTTTAATTTACTTTACATATACTCAGTGAATATGAAAACATAGGACGTAGTTAGGGTTATTGCATAGTGTTTCTTGACTAGAGGCTTTAAAACCCTCTCTAGTCATATTATTATGGAAATATACCCCTTATCCATCTTGGTCATGACCCCAAATATCTAATGTATCAACAAATAGAAGTGTAAGTAGGATTTATCTTTTATGAGCTAGGATTTATCAATAAATTAGTTGCATTTTGCTTTGTATATACCCTCTCAAGAGGCAATCTCCTTGATGCATGTTGTGGGTACTTTACAAAAACAAGTACATCATCTCACCTTGGAAAGTAAAGAATATTATTCTTGGGTTGATTCCAATGCTATCCATGCTAATCCTATCCCATGCACAAATCTCAATGTTACATTACTAAATAAGTTTTAGATACCAACATTACCTAAGTTCAATGGAAATTAAGATCCATCATTGTATCTCAAATCCTATAGAAAGGCTATTGCACATATCACTGGTAGTTTGATTCTCCTAAAGTTATTTCCTAAGAGTCTAGAAGATGAGGCATTAAATTAGTTCCATCATTCACTCTCTAGTGTTTCACTACATACATATGATGAATTATAATAATTCTTTCTCATGTATTATATCCAAAATAAGGGACCTTGAGTCATATATGATAAATTGCCTTCACTACACTAGGGTAAGTCAGAACTAGTCAATGATTAAATTTTATAATTTAAATTATGTATGCAATAGTTGATCTACTAATTGACATATTTAGAGGTATAGTACATCTTTGATAAAGGCCTCATTCTCCATATTAAGTATAAATTTTTATATGAGACATCCAAATCATTTTAGCATCTATGCCATATAGCTATGACTTTAGAGAAGAATTTGAGACTAGTTAAGACACATTCAAAGGTATATTTTGATTTATATCTCTCATAGTTATAGTCATACAATATGGTCTAGTCACCTAATTCACTTATTCCCAATAAAAAAGTGGCATAGAAACCACCAATCAAGGTACTCAATAAAGGAAAAGATCTGCTTCATAAAGCATCTCCCACAGTGACTAGAGCACAAAACACCATCAAAGGTCCTATATAGTTTGATTCAAATAGATATAGGCCTCATGATATCTTATTTACATTATTAGATAGGAGGGTGATCACACTTGTTCATAATCATCATCATCTAACACATCATTCACATAAAATAGGAAATAAACCATATTTTAATTATCATCAAATCAACAAACATTGGGATAATCATTGTTGTGTACTCAGAGATTATATTGATGAGTATGTCAACAAAGGTATTATAACATTCACACAAGGGGCATCAAGAACTCATTCTCCACATTCCCCTAGAGAACATTCCTCTATCATTGAGTTATCTTAGGACATTTCTTTCAAGGAGCTATTGGTTATTCATCATATAATCCATGTGGTTTTTACGACACCTACTTATGTGATATCTCATGCACCAAAGAGTTAGTAGATATGGAAAATAGTTCAAAGACATCATTCTACTTATATTAGCATGGTGATAAAATGGAAAAAAACTCAACCACCAGTTTTAGTATGATAACCAATTAAGATATTTGAAAGATATAATACACACTAAAGTATAGTTTTAATATGATAGTTGATTAAGTTATTCACTATAGAGTCTAAAAATCTCTCTACCCCAAGTGCACCCTGATCAATATTAGTTTTGAGGCTATTTATCCACTTACATAGCATGATCAAAATCATCACTTATTTACTCTTCCATCATGATTTATATGGTTCATTCCATGGTGATAATATCAATACTAACATATAATACAACACTTCCACATCATCAATTCTAACAGCTAACATTTGTAATCCAATATCAATATCTACTCAACATATATATGTAAATAAAATTAGTTATCATTATCTAATCAATCGTACACATTTCCATTCAAAGAACACATTTTCATATCAACACATAAGACACAAATTTAATCAAAATATCTACTTAAATAAATAATTCCATAATAAAAATAACACTATCATCAATGATTATGTTGAGATAATAGTTTGATGGAGTGACGAAGCAACATTAGAGTGAGAATGGGGATTTAAAAATTCACTAAGAAAGAAATAAGAGATGGATATAGTGTTGTATATGTTTCATAATATGACATCATCACAGTTCTACCCTCTATAGAGGTCAATCTAACTTCACCAGGATAGGTATATAATGAGGCTCGAATCATGATAAAGACTGATCATTCATCCCTAAATGGTAAAGAATATCAAACCATGAGTAATTTTGAAACACTATTAAACTTGACTCATCTTAATCGATGATGTTTTTTTAGTCTCAAAGGAAAATTTCCATGGGTAGTCAATCTAAAATGTAAAATAGGAGAATATAAATAGGTTTGCCCAATCCAAGAATTGATAATCAAAAAATATTTGAGAGGTTCCTATTAGAGGTACAATCACTAAGAGGGGGGTGAATCAGTGATACAATCAAATCAACTTCAATTCTAATCCTTCAAAGTCTTAACCATTCAACATAAGCATTCATGAAGCATATAAACCATTCATTACAATGATCAAATAAAAAACCATGCAATATCAAAGCACATAAAACATGAATTATATAACTTTGAATCCTATAAATAAATTGACTATATTCTTATAAGATATCACAAATAAGAGAATTTATTGAATAACCCACTTCATAAGGAGAACCAACCCCTAAGCATGGATAAACACTAATTTGCCCTAGATATTGAGCACCCATACAACACCTTCTGATATCAACACCTCCATAACTCTAATTGACTTTGAATCTGATGGAAAAATAATGAATGATAACTCTCTTTAACCCTTCACACTTTCTCAAGCCTTCACACACAAGAAATGCATCCAAAACAACCTTTTGGATCACTCTACACTTCTTCACTCATTCTCAATCATCAACCCTAAAAAAAATATTACAACATCAAAAATATGACCTCTAGGTCACACACATATTCCTCATACTACTCTTCTCTTCAATACATCCAAAAATATTACTCACACTTCACTATTCTTTACACATCCACACTAGAAGCCTTCACTTTTGTTTATTCTCTTAATAGAGCCTTCATGGTCACCACCTTCTTGGTTGGCCACAAGACATTCTTTAAAACTCAAGGATTCTATCCCACTTAAAAAAATATCAACACTACCTACATAGGTTGACCATATATTTGATAGATCACTCTTAATTAATAACAACTTTTAATTAGGCCTAAGTAGCCCTTTTAAGTTCATTGAGACCTATTCACCCATTTAACACTTCATCAAGCTTAAATAGAAACACAAGACCACTAAGCACATAGGTCCACTCAACATGACTTTTAAAACACCCTCAAGTTATTCCATTCATCACTACACTCATCTATATATGCAAAACATTTCAATCAATTGCTTTGTGCATGAAAATACAATGAATGAATAAACAATTAACTTCTAATAAATGGTTCATATTAAATATAGATTGGTCAAACCTATAAAATATATACATGTGTTCCTTAGGGAGTCTACAACACTCTATAATACATAATTCACTAAGAAACATCTAAACACCATTATTTTAAATAAATTTCACTTATGTTCTTGAAATAAAGAGAAAAGAAACTCGTTAAGGGTATGTTAGAAAAAACAGAAATGTTATGCACACATTGATCTAGATGAGTGTAGATACTCCTCTTTAACCTAGGAAGAATGACATATAGATAATAAATAGCTCAAAAAATGGTTGATTAGATATATAATTGGGTGGATTTCCTAGCATGATCTAGAATTGAGAAGCACATGCTTCCTAGTAGGTTGTCAATCCATGATTTTTGAATAATTAAGTTCAAAAATTAAAAGATAAAGTAATTACATAAATGAAAAAAGGTAATTAAATGAAATAAAATAAGTAATTTATCAATGAATAGATCAAATTGACTAATTATATTAATAAGTGGGTCAATACTAATGCTAAATAGGTTGGGTATGGTTCAAAAAATAAGGTAGGGTTCTGTGATGACACTGGGGTTCTGAAAGTGAGATTTGGCTGAGGTCTAGTAGGTAGAAATAGCTTATTGTTATTTTATCACACAATGACCATTGGTGATTGGGGTGACCATCAGTGGTTGAGGTAATTATTAGTAGTTGAGGTAACCATCTATGGTTGAGACAGACTATCGATGGTCATAGTGACTATCAATGGTTACTGTGGGTTAGGTCTCGTTAAGAAAAGGCTATTTGGATGAGGTTTAAAGAATGGGTTTCTAAGAGATGGGTTTGGGCTAGGTTGATTATGAAATAGAAAAAAAGTAATTGAATGATTAAAAATATATACTTAGCTTGTTAGTTATTGATTTGATGAATGGTTGAGGTGGTTGGCTAACAAACTCATTGATGGAGTCTAGGGCAATTTTGGTAGAGTAATGGTACTTGGTTGTTGGTTGATGAATAACAAAACTTCCAATCTCTATCATACTTGTTGGCTCACTATATTTTTTTAAGGAAACCTACAAAATAAAATGCTACTGTAAGAAGCTATGGCTCTAAATGATTGATTCCTCCCCTATTCACTCTCTCCTCTTCTTTCTTTATGGGAAGGAAGAAGAGGTGCAATAATATGTTAATAAGAGGCTCAATAAGTATTTTATTTATATATTTTATATGTATTAGTCCACACATAAAGTAGATGAGATAATTATAAAAAAATCAAGTTAGAGTGATGTGGTAGTTTGATTGTTCAGGTAGTGGAAACCTGACCATCAGTAGTTAGGCCTAACCTTTAATGATTAGGGTGATCATTGATGGTTGAGGGTCAAAGGTAAAGTTTGGTAAAAGGTGGGTTAGTTTAGCTTAGGTTTGGTTTTGTGGTTGAAAGTTCAGGGTTGGTCCTTAGTGGGTCTAAGGGTGTTTTGACACTAAGAACCATAGCATGTGGTTTTCCATTGTCTACATTTTCCCCCTTTTTGTTATGTAGTTTGTATCAATAAATACCAAAATAAAAATGGAGTGCCAGTCAAAGGTTTTATTTCTCTGAGCATGGGAGGAGGTTTTCTCCCTCAAATTAGGAGTTGATGAGGTAAAATAGAATTAGGTGTGCGTTTGATAAGTGGTTAATTTGGTGTTAAGTTGGTAGTTGATAGGTTAGGCACTAAAGTGCAAACACATGCATAAAGTGTGACTAAGTATGATAGCCAAGATCATGTATTGACTATGCTTCCATGGTTGTTAAAATAAGTTCAAATATAGAAAGATAAGTGATAAGTAGATCATGTGACCATATGTGATAATTTGGATACACTCATAAACGTAAGTCTCCTAAACAATGGTAGTGTTTCCATGGGTATTCAAGGTAGGAAGTGCTCTCGTGAAAACATAAATTGGTTAGGTGTGTGTAAGGTAGCACAAGTTTGAAAATTTATCAATATGGAAAGTAGATGGCATGGTTAAAAGGACCAAGGCAAGTTCATCACTAAATATGCACTAGTTTATGTCAAAATGGCCAATAGTGAAGTGATGTGGTTGGAGGTAAGTTGGGTAGAGGAGGTGATCTCCAGTTGGTTGGGTTGGTTTGGTTTAGGGTGAAAAATAGTTTTTTAGAGTCAAAATAAAATTTCCAATATCCTGACCATCAATGGTCAAGGGTTTTAAAGTCAGCCATCAATGGTCACACTGACTGTCAATGGTCAAGTGCTAAACCCTAAAAGGGTAGAGACAAAAAGTGCCACCATGAGTCATTTTCATTCATTTGCTTGATTTGTCTTGGTGTGTTACTTCTAAGTGTGTTATTTCTTAGTATGTTGTGGGAAAATTGTGATGGTACTTTGCTAACAGTTCATTAGATAAAGTTGATTATTGATTTGACCAAGTGGACTGATGAGGATGTACGGTGGGTCAGGTAGGGCATATGGACAAGTTGTGGGCCCCAAGGTTCCTCCTCAATGATGGTCAAGGAATGAGGTAGAGGTTATAGAGAGGATTATATAGCATGATTAGTCAAACATTAGTCTAATAAACTAAAGGAAAAATGCATAAGAGTAAACCAAATTAAGCCTATCTATTCATGTGGGAATTGATAATGATAATGAAAGACAAATGAAAGAAATCAAGAAACTTATACCTTCCCAAGTGAATCCATCCTCTAGGAGTGGCTCAAAAACATGTTCTCCCTTGATTAATCATCCTTATCTTCATCAACAATGGTGGGAAACTCCTTTAATGTCTCAAGAACACTCAACAAAACCTAGGCTTATGATATATAACTATCTAATTTGCCTATCAAATGAAGTTAATCCAAATATGAATAATATAATAATAATAAAAAAATGAGTTATGGAAATATTTAATCATTATAACATTGAAATACTTGATCTTGAAAATGATGTTCATGGCTCTTCTATTTATAGATTTTCAAGATTGCTCAGAATCAACTTAAACCATCCATCTTGAGATGAAGATGTGTGGTTGAGGATTAATTCAATATTTGGAATTAAATTCATAATTATACTCATCATAAATTTTGAAGAAGGTACATTTAAGAGGCATGGAGGGTCATTATGAGGCACGAGAGACCCATAATCTTGATATTTGTGGCATTTATGGCATAGGGATGTCTTCCCAAGAAATGATGTCACTAGGTGATGCAGTTAATAGAAATCAATTTCCAAAAATAAATATTCAACAACTCTCATGGAAAATCCACTTAAGCTCTTTAATTGGATCAAATAGCCTTTAACATGATTAATCAAGTTTAGTGTAATTCTTTAGAAATTAGACATCAATTAATTAAAATGATCAGAATGTTATATTACTGGATCATAATTTGACTGGATAAGAATTGGAAAGTGATTTTAGATGCATTGGAACCATATTCCCATTTAGGATTTTTCCAACACAAAATAACAAGGGCACATGTCTCGTGTAATATATTTGATAGAAGAGAGCAATCTAGGGAACCCAATTGCAAAATTAACATTCTGACTTGAAATAATCTAATCAAAGTTAGCTAGCCCATAAAATGAATTTCTCCATTTAGGAATACTTTGACCTAAATCAACACTTGTAAATGACAATTTCAAACCATTTAGGGTGTTTTATGGATTTTATCTTAAAATGTGCATTTGAGTGCAATTTGAGTAAGATTGATAATTTCAACACAAAAGGTGTTAGGAATTGAATGTCTATATTTTGCCCCTATTTGAGAAGGCATAGCAAGACATTAAGGTGAAACAACATCTTTTCAAAGAAAAGAGTTGTCAATAAGAAATTGAAATAGACCCATGATGCCCCCTTGAGAGGACATACTAGGATGAAAGAGAAGAATGGACTCTCAAAAAGAGAGGGACAATGAGAGAGTAACCCATGGAGTAGATCACATCACAGTGAGCTAATGTTTGCACATGTCATTACCATAAATGATCAAAATATAATTAGAGGTAAAATAGGCCCTAGTTTATAGGGGGAATGGGAAAGATATAATCCATAAATATAAGAGACATAATGTAAATGTACCCAATTTGAGAGTACAAGCTACATGCTTACGACATTGATCAATCTTGAGATAAGTTACACACTAAAAATTGTCATCATGGGCATTAGTGTGGATACCTTAGAATTAGAGGAAAAGAGAGAATTTTATACTTTAGTAAGGGAAGAACCACTAAAATTGGGTCTCCAAAGATAATAAGAAGTGCCCCAATAGAGTAAATTTGATTGTGATAAAATAGTTCACCCCAATAGGGCAAATTTTGATCATTGATAAAGAATAAATAATAGTTTTCCCTTGGAGAGATTATTTGATTCAGATATTGTTTAGATTTTATGCCCTAGCATGGGCAATTGGCAAGCAAGATAGCTCAATATTATAACCCAAAACATAAGTTAAAGTGAGTGGGCGTAAACATACATGCAATGGTGTAATGGCTTAGAAAGCCACATAAAACCAAGCATATGAGAATGCACAAAGTGATAAGAAAGATGAAAACAATAATGGAGATGGATGAACTAACTCTAGATGTATAAGAAAAGTGGATATTGCCTACATAATTCCATGGATTGATGTTCCAACATGAAACTTCAGGCCAATGTAGTCCACCCAAGTTTGGGAGAGAATGGAATGAGGAATGATGAAAACTGATCACGAATTGATTAGACTCACAATTTATGAAAAGAGATACATGTCTAAGCATAGAGTCAAGTGATAAAATACATGATACCTAGATGCCTAATTCCATATCATAAGCCTAGATTATGCAAAGTGTTCTTGAGAATCATTCATCAGATTTGTGTTGATGTTAAGACTTTGAGACCTGAGCACAAAGTGCTTGCTATAGCAAAAGAAATTAAGCATCATAAGTATAAATGACTTAGAATGACATAATATTATAATTTTGCTGAGCCAATTCAAATGTGAATACCTATAACTAAGGATAATGGTAAAATAATGACCATAACTAGAGTTATAGCTATTTACATTTAAACAAAAAAGAGAAAAGAAAAAGAAAACAAGACATCTTAACAACATGAGATCAAGATACAAAAAATTGAGATCTATGTGGACCATCAAGATGTACTTGGAAAATTAAACAAAGAAGCAAGACCAAATAGGAAAACAAAAAACTAGACAAAAACAACAATCAAATAAACACACAAAATGTTTTTGATTTTTTTTAATGTTTTACGAATGTTTTTTTGAAATTTTATGATTATGTCAACTCGATTGAGGATTAAGAGATAAATAATAGTCCAGCTCATGAAATGGTGAGAGTGTGCTAACTTAAAATGCTTGAAATATGAAGAGATTGTATGATAAGAGGGACTGAGTTGACCTTGAAATGAATCAAGCATGACCTATATAACCCCAAAATAATCCCAAGTCATAGTAATTCTGCCACACAAAAGGTGATGAAATAAGGAATTTGATTTTAGACATGAACATGATCAAATTGGTATGAGGCACAAAATAAAAGACACTTAGGGATAGACTGATTCTCTCAAATAAAGGCACAAACAATATGTTTTTTAAATTTGGGTAATGAATTAACCTAAATTATACAACCCAAAATACAAATATTTGTGTATCAACCCATACGAGATGAGGCCAAAACAAAAATTAATCATTGTTTGGATCCAAACTTTTAAAATTTAATTAAAAACTTAACTATGAAAACTTAGGATTTTAATGACCAACAAGATAAGTAAATTTGAATAGTGTAACCACATTAAAATTAATATCCCACAAGACATATTATTGGTTTTACATAGTATCAAATTGGATGGAATACAAAACAAGTATATGAAATAATTTAAGTAACATAACAATAATAACACTCTCATAAGGTATAAATAATGTTTTGTTTCAAAGACTTATAAGGCTCAAATCTAGAATTTATCTAGGAAACATAATGTTACCCATCTCAATCAATTGACATATAAAATGTATTTGTAAAAAAAGTCTATGTTAAAAGCATGATGTCAAACAGACATCATAACACCTCCTCGAATAACGGAGTAGTGCAGACAAACCAACTCATTATTATGTGGTATAAAAAAACACAAGTTTTAGACTCAAAACACCAAGCAACAAAAGGAAAACTAATAAATACAAACAAGTATATCATCTTATATCCTACTAACGTATGATAAGTGGGGTTGACTAAAATGTACAATTTATGACTATCTAGACTGATCTTAAGTATGGCTAACACAAGAGAAGCATCACATCAAATGAGTTGATATTGATCAACTTATTATACAAGGGTATATTATTTTGGATAGAAATTCCATCTATGGATTACTTAGTAGAATCCCCTAGTTAACCAAACCTAACTCAGGCCTTCATTATGAAAGGAGAGCTTATCCACTCAACCCATGGCTCTCATAGTACACATACCCTAGTTTTTATACCCTATTATGGAGTGAGGTTGAAAAATTATTAGGAGATGAATCCCCAGGTCAATGCTTCCTTAAATTACTCATGAAGAGGCTAATGGCATCTACTCCACAAGCCAGATTACATGAAAAATAAAATTAGTGGAAAGACTTTAGGGTTGCTTTTAGATCACCCAAAAGATGTGGGTTTTGAGGAGATCCTAGACAACTTTATTTTCATGCCCTTGACTAGGCAAAACTCTAATGAAAATGTGATTTTGGTCACCCAATTTTGTTATAGGTGATGGGGAGAGAGCATACATGTACTATGCACTATTCATTTTGCAAAAATAAACAAGCGATAAATACTTTCAAGAAATTGTGATTTAAGTAAGTGTTAATTTTAGGCACCAAATTCAAAGGTGTGATGAAGTTATTTACTTGGTCCCTTGGCTTATGTGTGAAATCTTGATAGAAATTGCACAATACAACTTAAACAAAACCACCTAGGTTCATTTTAAGCCCTAAAATCTAGATGTTCAATATTTACCCTAATTTATTTTTAAGTACAAAAATGAAGTGTTCAAGAGCACCAATAAGTACCAATGATCTAATGTTCAAGATTTAATAAGTTATGTAGATACTGCAAAACCACACATGATGGTTATATATTTCAAACTAACCCTTAGACCAACCTTAAACCCCAATGGGACCACTTAACAGCGTTTTGACCACCAAACTTAACTCACCCCAACATAACGTTTAATCAACTTAACCTTTGACCCATCATCAACTGATGATCACCCTAACCACTGATGGTTTGGATTAACCATTGATGATCGGGTTTTAACCACTTGAATAGTTAATCTCCTGTATAACTACATCTTGCTTTTCATTTTTAGTTAGTTATTTCATATGTGGGATCAATGCATGTTGATGCTAACAATAAACTACTTGTTAAACCTTTTATTAAACTGATTATTTCACCTCTCCTTTCCTTCTATAAAAAGAGAGGAGAAGGTGAAAAGGATCTAGAATTAGAGCAATCAATAATTAGAGATCACTAATAATTATCAAGCCTTCTTACATAAGAACTTTTTTTGTAGGTATTCTCCTAGAAAACCAACAACTAAGCTAGAGATCCAAAGTATTATGGTAACTCATTGATCAACAACCAAGTATAGTTAATTTTACAAAATTAATCTAAACTCCATCAATAAGTTCTCAACCACACACCCCAACCCTTCTTCAGACCAACAAGCTAAGTATCTATTTTTAGTAATTAGTTTAATTTGTTTCTATTTTGTAATTAACCCAACCCAAACCCACCTTTTAAAATTTAATTTTACAACCTCATCAACCAATTTTATAAACCAACCTAGATCCCATAGTAACCACTGATGTCCACCATAACCTCTAATGGTCACCCTAATCACCAACTGTCACCCTAACCATTGAGGGTCATAGTGTGACAAATAAACAATAAGATATTTTCATCGATTAGACCTCAGCCAAATTTTACTTTCTAACCTTCTACCTTACCACAAAACATCACCTTATTTTTTGAAGCACATCTAATTTGTTTATCATTAATATCTAACTATTTATTAGTATAATCAATCAAATTCATCTCTTTAAAGCACTTATTGTATTTTATTTCTATATTTTCTATTATTTATTCAAGTAATTTATCTTTAATTTTCATAACTTGATTGTTTAAAAGTGTGGATTGATAGCCTCCAAGGAAGCTTGTGCTTCTTAGATCTAGATTTCTAGGCAATCCACCTTAATATCCAACTAATCAACCATTTATTTAGTGCTTTCTTATATGCAAGTCATTTCTCCCAAGCCAAAGAGGATTATCTACAACCATATGGATCACAAAGTGCAAACCAAATCTAAGTTCTAATAACCTCACCCTTATTCAATGTTTTACATCTTTCTTCTAAGAAATAAATAAAAATTGAAATGAAACATTCTAGCACACTTGGTGGGACCCTTGAGTCTTTTCTTAGGTTCATAATTGCATGTAGGTGCTTATTTTTCTTGTTTTCTACTCATATAACAAAATCAAAATTTTATTTTAGGTTTAAATTTGACTACATACATTATTTAGTTGATTATTTTACATCATATAGCTTAATTAATCACATGAAGTAATCATAGTTTCACTATTATCACACATAATACCAAACCACTACACTTAATCAAGCATAAACACAATGACATAAGGCCCAACTGGGATTTCATCACCTAACGGTCACCTTTCCCAACTATCCCACTTAGATTTCATCACCAAGGGGAGAAAAAACTTAGTTCATTAGCTGAGTATAATCTCTAGAAATTAGTATATCTTTGATAAGCACCCAAAACTCTTATCACTGTGATGTGTGAAGTGACAAGGTAGGCCCCAATATCAATCCATGTCTTGATTTCCAATATAGATCCCTTTGAGAACACAAACACAACATGAAACCAAACATAGACTTAATTTATATTACCTATGTTTATAAGCCAAGTTGAGTCACACAATTCTTAAATATTAACGCATAAGCCACAAGAGAGAGTAAAAAGAACCTTAGGATTTAACATGATTTAGTGTGTGTTTCATTTCTTTGACTTTTTCTTATCTTCTCTTTATTTGAGTTGTGAGATTTATTGTATCTTCTTTTTCTTATCTACATAGTTTTAATTAGAAAGTAACTAAGATACCAAGTAAATCAAGACCCACCTCCTAATCATTCATCTTCCTCTTTTCTCTCATCCATGGAGTACATATCAAAAGTAGAGAGTTCTCCCCATCCTTATGGAAGTTCTATCATCCCTCAATGGTTGTCCAAGGTGATACAAAATTTGCCGCCTTTTTGGATAAAAACTCCATAGCCATCCAATATTACCTTAACACCATATCCTACCATACCCCTACTTCATTTCTACTTATTGACCCACCCTATGACATGCCATACCACCTTATGGGTGACACTTCTATTTCCACCATCTCCACCCAACCTTTAGTCATATAAGCATCATCCTCTACCAATAATACCACTAATTCCACCATAAATAATTTACCCACCCAACCAACCAACACCCGAAAACCTCCTATCCCAACTAAAAACCCTTTTAGTATAGGATCAACCCAACCTTTGGGCACCAATACTTCACTTACCATGGTGGTACCCTCTACTAGTATCACCACCATTCCTCTTGTTTCCAACCCACCTACCTCCACTCCATTCTAGAGCTTGGTGGTTCCCATACCTGTTACCTTCCACCCATCATTACCAAAGTTACCACCTAACCTATATCTACTAACCTAACCATACCTCCAACCCAACCTATGTTAGTCTCCCAACAGGTGCTCATTTCACAAAACTTGAACTACATCCCTAATTCATAAGGGTATGTACCTCTACATTCCACCCAACCACTTATCTCCACTTATTCATATGTGGTATCATCCCAACCACCCATATATACATACTAATATGTGCTAACCTCTCAACCCCCCACTAGCTATCTATATGTGGCACCTACCCAAACACAATACAATCTACCTTATAATTATCAAAGTGCATAACCACAAACTGACCTTGTCAAAATGCTAATGGATAAAATGATTACTTTGGAGTCTCCCATTTCTAGAGATCATAATATTTTTTCATATGACCAAATTTATAACGAACCAATTCACCCATCCATCCCCATTTGATCCTATCTTCCTCAGTGGAAACTTCCCAAAATTTCTAAACTTCAAAGTAATGAAGATCCTCAATAGCACTTGAGAGCATTTAGGCACTCATGCTATTTGATTTCCTATGATGATGCTCTCCTTATTCATACCTTCCTCATGTCTCTATTATTTCTATCACAAGATTGGTATAGTTTTATAATAAAGTACTCTCTCTTTTATTTCACCCATCTAGATCACACATTCCTAGATCACTTTTCCATAAACATCTCCAAGAAGGTTTCCATCACTGATCTCTACTCCATTCATAAATTTGATGATGAATCCATTGCTAACTTCATATCTCATTAGATAATTTTGATAAACCAAATATATTTCACTTTTCCTCAACCCAAACTTATTTAACTCTTTACCTAGGCTCGTGACAAACACATTTCTTCTTATTTATAGGTCCAGAGCTTCAAGACCTTTGATGAGGCTTTTACCATAGAACAAAAACTAAAAAATAGAGCCATCAATGAGGGAAAAATTAAGTTGAGAAAAAAAGAACTCTACCTTCAAATCAAATGAGGCTTGCTCCTCTAAATCCAAAAATCAAAACAACACTAACACCAAAAACAAGGGGACAACAAATGTTGTTATCCTTAAAACTAATCCTCCACCCATTGTTAACTAGCCTAACTCTTCTAATTCCTCTAATCAAAACACTAGGGATAAAAACCACAACACCTAAAATAAATTTACTCCACTTGTGGGATCATTTGCTTCAATCTTTAAGAAATTAGTAAAATCCAATATCATATAGTTCCTTCCAATCAAACCTCCATAGCAATTTGATTCTTCTCATCTTATTACTAGTTAGTATAAGGAGAACAAATTGTGTGCCTTCCACCATGTCCTTTGCCTTGATGTTAGTAGGTGTAATACCTTCAAAAATGTCATCCAAAATCTTATTAAAAATGGTAACTTATGTCAAATAACCCCAAATCACCCCTGAAACAATCAATTGACATATTTAAACAACCATTTCCCAACCATACTCCTACAACCAATAATGAAAAAAAATAGAATCCTCTCATAATCACAAGGCCCATATTATCAACATGGTTCTTGATGAACTTACCATTGAGGAGCCCATTAACCAAATAATCTCTTCCCCTACTCCACTTTTTGAGGTATTGGAGTCACCAACCTCTCTTTTTATATGCACATAAGATGAGGAAACCATTCCCACTTTACCATTTTCCTCAATCATACAACAATCCACTCTTCCTTTAGAGATCACTTGTAAGGAAGAAACTACTTTGCCTATACTTCCCACTGAGGAATTACCTTTCCAGATGTTAGAACTTGGTAATCAAGAAAAATATTAGGTAACCATTCCTCCCTCTCAATCCCTAAGCCTATCCTTTGAATCCATTACCGAGGACTCAGACCCATATATAAACCTTTTTCTAGCCTATTTAAAAACTTAAAATTCATATCCAATCCTAAAATAGATTGGGCCACCTTTTGGCAATATCTTGGGCTTCCATATTTAACTAAGTAGGATCCTTCTTTATTATAAAAACATACCCTTTCCACTATAAAATCCACTATCATCATAACCCAACCATCAGATACCTCTACCGACCAAACTATAGGAAAACCATTAGAACCAAAGTCACCAAATCATCTTCTACCATTCTAACCAAACCTACCAAGAAAATTATCATATTTAATACTCATAACATTACTCACCCATCAATAAATTTATATTTAATCCCATTAAACCTATCAAGCAGACTCTAAATTGAGTCAACAAAGAAGGTAAAACCACCTAGAAGCCCAAAAACCAAAACTCTACCTCCCATCTCCAAATTTCCCTCTATTTTGGGACCTCATCCCTCTACCTTAATTTTGAAACTAACCATCCCAATCAAAACCCAGCCACCACTTTTGGTTATGCCATCACTCACACTTTCATCCATACCTATTTTCACCAAACCACCCATAACCAAACCTCCTGTCTCCCAATCATCTATAAAAAAATTGCTTACCTCTCAAATGTCTACCTCAAAACATTCTAACTCAAAGCTATCAAACTCTCTACCAAAGCTGAAACCATCTACCAAGAGCTCCTTTACCCAAAACCTCTACCACCAAGCCTACTTCTAAAAACTTTCTTGACCCATATACTAAAAGTAAGACCCCTATACCTTTTCCACCTTTGATCGAGTATTATTAAACCATTTTTACAAGGTTATTGCAAGATTCTTACTTGACCTTAACACCTATCAAACCCTTTGATCCAATTTGTCCAAAACCATCTTGGTATAATGACCACCTAGTGTGCTCATATCATAGAACACCCAAGTATGACATAGAGAACTATAAAAATCTCAAAGTCTTGTTCTATTGGCTATATCATGAGGATGAATTATTATCAAATGAGCCTCTCGTGAGCCCACCACTAATCCAAAAAATATAAATAGGCACCCAATGCCTACCTATTCCCGCACTGTCACTTCAGATTGAAGATGAACTAAAAAAATCCTCTAGCCTGACTCTTCCCCCAATCCACACCATTTATGTGGTCACATGATCACAAGACCAACGAAATGATAAGTGAAAGGTAAAAGTTTCCATTCCATAGACATATCCCTCTTCCACCACCCAATTACCCAACCAACACCAAACACCTTTACCTTCAACCAAACCTAAGGTGTCTATTTTGGGTCCCTCTCAATCCAACCCATCTGAATCAATCTGATGAGTAGTTTTGAAGTAGCTTCACCAAATACTGACAAATATGAGTTTATATGAATTGATCACTACCTCACCCCATCATTGCAAAGTGATGATAGAGGATTTGAAATCCATAGAGGTCTAGCTAGAAGACCCACAACCTATAGTGGCCTTTATAAAAACATTTCAACTTTCCAACCTTGTTACCTTTAAAGATTCAAAAGTACCCTCCATCCATCTAAATTACCTAGATCCTCCCCTCTTCATTAATTCTTACATCAACAAAACCTATATCAAAATGGTTATGATTGATGGGGGAGCTAGCATCAATATTATCTCCTCCCATGCATATAGCCAACTCAAATTACTTGAGAACCTTATGTTAGAAACCTTAGTGGTTCTCTAATCATTCAATGACCCCATGGCCACAACCTTAGAAATTATTATCCTTCACATTCACCTAGGACCCCACACACTTCCTAAGCTCTTCTACATAGTATAAAGAGAGTTCTACTACAAGATTTTGATAGGATTCCCTTGGTTTCATTCCATGGGTTGTGTACTATCTACCCTAAACTGATGCATCAAATTTGAGAATGGAGTTTAAGTTATCAACACCCAAACTGACCCAAGTCCTTTTACATCATATAACATGATGTACTAACCCAATGATGTTCTCCTTCCTTTACCTAACAATCCTTTAACAACAAAAGATGAATCCCCATATTATTCTACCAAAAAGGCATCCACTAGTTCATCGATACCTTCCACCCAAATCCCCACAATAGACCCCTTGGAATTTACATTCCAATCTCTCTCACTTTGGAATATCACCTTGTGACACTTGACACTTTATCTACTCCCCAAGAGTATGGAAAACTTGACCACTAACTTGGGTATACCCCAAAATTGGAACCATTATTTCCCTTAGCCCTTATACTTTTTAAACCCATTTCATCTATGAGGGACTTGATAATCCCCTTGACAATTATGCCACCTCTTCTTTTACCTAGATTAATCACCTCTAGTTTATCCTCTCTAGATAAACTAGAGTTTTCCCAAACCTACCTTTATAGGTGTGATTGGAAGGGATTTACTCTAGGAAGATATGAATATAGGATGCATGAGTTTATTTCAATCAAAACCCCATAAACTCACAAAAACATGGCCTCAATTTCATGCCACCTAAACAACAAACCTACTCACCTCCCATTACCATCATCGATGAGCAAATTTGATATTCATCATCCATTCCACCATCGATAACTGAGGATTTCAGCATCACCCCACCTAATTTTTTTCATCAGCATGGATATCAATTTGGGCACACTAGATAACCCATGCATTGTTAAAATTGGCTAATCAATTAATTTTAAGGATCTTTAATACTTCCCATCCTTCCTAAAAGACTAAAACATAGAATTTGAATGGTCTTATAGTGATATGTTAGGAATATACCCCTCAATTACTACCCAAAACATAGTCACCAGCCATGATGCTTAGCCTGTTAGGCAAAAAAATTGATGAATACACCCTCACATATCCCTTCTTTTCAAAGAAGAGCTTTAGTGTCTCCTATCTATCAATTTCATCCAACCCATTGACTATACCCAAAGGGTCTTGAATAACATACCTATCACTAAATCCATAGGCAAGTATTTGTGTGTACTTTCATGACCTAAACCTTGCTTTCCCAAAGGATGACTTTCCTTTGCCAAGCATTGACCATCTTGTTGATCTTATAGTTAGTAATGAGATGTTATCTCTTATGCATGGAATCTTGGGTTGCAATCAGATCTTAATTACCCCTAAAGGTCAACACAAAACTACCTTTATCACCCCATGGGGGACCTTATACTATAGGGTCATGCCTATTGGGATAAATAATGCTAGTGTAACCTACCAATGTGTTATGACCTACATCTTCCATGACCTTATTCACAAAATCATCAAAGATTATGTTAATGACCTTCTTGGGAAATCCAAATGTCATAAAGATCATTTGGACATTCTTAAGATTATCTTTGAGTGCCTCATCCATTACCATGTCCACCTTAACCCCAATAAATCTATTTTTGAGGTCTTGTTAGGAAATCTCCTTGGATTTATCATCTCCCTTTATGGAATTAAAGTTAATACTATTAGAATAAAATCAATCCCTAACATGCCTCTTCTTACCTACCTAAAGAAACTTCACAACCTAAAGGGGAAGCTCTAATCCATTCATTAATTTATCTCTCAAATCTTGGATCATTTCCAACCTTTCCACCACTTTCTTAAGAAGGATATATCTTTTATGTGGAATAACAATTGTCAAAAGGCTTTTGATTTACTTAAGGAGTTCCTTCTATCTCCACCTATCCTCATTCCTCCCAAAGAATATCAACCCTTTTTCCTTTATATTTTTTCCATAGATCACTCCTTAGGGGAAATGATGGCTTATTAGAATGAGAAACATAAAGAGAAATCCATGTACTACATTATCCATATACTTGTAGAGTATGATACATGATACACCCATGCCAAAAAAAAATTCTTCACCTTGGTCTTTGTGGCCACTAAACTCAACCATTACCTTCTCAACCACAAGACCTATGTCATAACCAATAATAACCAACTCAAGTATAAACATGCTAAGCCATACCAAAACTAATGTATGGCCAAGTGGATCATGATTTTATCTAAATTTGACCTTGAGTTCCTTCAAAAAAATTTAATTAAAGGGCAAGTCATTATCAACCAATTGGTTGAAGCATCATTAAAAGACAACTAACCTCCTCCTCTTGAATTTCTAGATGAGTCCTCCACAACACTCTCTCAAGTAGACTTCACCTATCAACCATGATTTTTTATGTATCAAAGTGTCAACATGGTTGGGGATTTGGCATCATCCTTATCCCCCTTCATGGTGAACATGTTCTTTTATCCTTTAAGCTAGATTTTGAATGTACCAATAATATGGTTGAGTACTAAGCCCTAGTGATAGGCCTACTAGTTGCATTATCCCTTGGAGTAAAAATAATCAACATCCTTGGTGAGTCCCAACTTATGTTCAATCAAATCAATGACTCTTACTAGTGTAATAATGATGTCTTGCAATAGTACAAATAACTATTTGGTTCACTCTTAACATCCTTTAAACATTACCATATCCAAACCACTCCATGATCTACAAATAATTTTACTTATATGATGGCTTCCCTTTATTTTTAGATCTCATATATAACTTATGACTCTAAGTTATCTATCATTATCCATTTACTTACCCAGCCCTTGTATGTCAAATCAAATTCTCCCACCATCTTTAATGCGGAGGAGACCCAACTCGACCTTTGGTATCAACAAACCTTCAACTACCTCAAATTTCTCATCATTCCTTCCAACCTTTCTTGGAATGATCAAATAGTGTTTATATAGAGTACCTCATGTTATACCATGCTAGAGGGAATGCTTTATAAGCATGGCTTTGATGGTCTTCTCTTTTATTGCTTACACAGTCATGAAGCCTCTCATTCTATTAGAGAGACACATGAT
Organism: Torreya grandis; assembly: GCA_037957365.1. Lineage (NCBI taxonomy): Eukaryota > Viridiplantae > Streptophyta > Pinopsida > Cupressales > Taxaceae > Torreya > Torreya grandis. The sequence continues at coordinate 8,588,904 of JARHVA010000083.1, forward strand.
GGGATTTGTAGAGGACATTTTAGTGGTCTAGCTATCACTAGACATATCCTTTAATGTGGCTATTATTGGCCCACCCTTAACTAATATTTCTATGATAACGTGAAAAAATGCATCAAATATCAACAACATGCCAATTCACATCATGTACCTAGCCATAGTCTTCAAGTATCCAAATATTTTTGGCCCTTATCATAATGGGGTATGGTTTTCATCAGAGAAATTAACCCCTATTCTTCATAGAAACATCATTATATCATCACTATAATAGAATATTTCACCAAATGGTTAGAGTATATTTCTCTCATCTCAACCAAAGCTGAAAATATTTTTGACTTTATCAACCATCACATTATTTGTTATTTTGGTGTTCCTCACAAAAGTATCATTAACAATAGAAAATCCTTAAATGATCTGTAAACTACACTAATAAACTCAAAGTGAAGTTTTAAGTATGAATACTAAAATTCTCATAACCTAAGAAATTCTTAAAAAACTCAAAAGAACTTGCAAAATGTTTGGCAAAAACGTTCTCAGTTGTTGAGTTGGAATGGAATTGCAAAAAGACTTGTTACTTCTATTTACCAATTAAACTAATTTTTAATAACATTGTGTTATAATTGTCAAAATGAAAATTACTTGCATGAGTTCATTTACTAATTAAACCAAATGAGCAAATTGAAACAAAATCATGCATCAAAATGACAATTCCTAAAACACAAAACGTGATAATGGAGTTTGGCTCAACAATTGATGCCTACATCTCTGAGTTCTCCAAAGGAGTGGACCATTTCCATTAAGGGCACTTCAAACACCTATAAACAATAAACAACTTTCCTACAAGTTGATATCTTAGTGCAAGAATTCACCTTCACTATGACTAAAATCAAACCCGACACCTTTGAATTCTACGAGTCTTCATAACACCTAAAAAGTTGCTTCAAAAGTCCTAAAAATATCCTCTATGGGATGAAAAATACTCCTCCAATATTCAAATTGGCTAAAATAGAGTATTATGAATGTGTCTTATGGCCGAAAGATGCATAAGCTTTCACAAGCTTTTACAAAGTCTTTGCCTCTTAAAAAAAAACAAAATCTAGAATTTGATGATTTCAAATAGAAATTAGTACCTTATATAACACTTCAACCTCCATAGTTGAAGTGGTCAAGGCCTATCCATTTTGGGTGGTAGGTCAAGGGTTCAAATTGCAGGCCCTCCTTTCTAGGTGCTTTGCATGAAGTTTAAATTTTCTCCTCCTTGTTTGGCACGTCGGCCTCCTCCTTTGGCACTTAGACTTTATCTTTTATCCCACATTTGTTGGGAATGATAGTTTTCATGCATTTAAAAAGGTATGTGCCTCCTTGGAAGATGTAAACACCCCCTTTGGTGGGCTCAAGGCACTTAGTTAACATGCACGTTGGTCAAAACACAAAACATGCACCTTCAACTCAGTCTTTCCTTTAAACTCGCCACATTGCTAGGTCTTGCCACCTTGCTCAATGAGCTTATCTCATGCTTGACTCCACATGGCATGTTGATGATGTGGCATGTCATCAAACCATTTTTTTAAAAACCTTAGCATTTGCCAAGTGTTGACCTCTAATAGGTCCAAATGTTAAAACCACCTCGAAACAGGTGTAAAAATGTCACAAGTGATATTTTTTGACCAATCTTCAGATGGCCATAATAGGAGCTCCCTAAATCAGATTTACATTCTAAAAAATGAATTAGAAATCTCTCAAAGAGCTCTAAAGTGTGCTGCCATTAAAACTCTAAATTAGAACCATTTTCAAAACCAAATTTCAAGCTTTGACTTGGCATGTCTATTCTCACATTTTTGGTATGTGGTAGATAGATCATGAGCTATGTGGCTCGGTAAAGTGTCTAGTTTCTCCCATGTGGTTGGGGCATAATATTACCAAAAAATAATCCCTCTTCATGTGGGATTTATATGGAATTTTGATTTCAAATCTATGGACTTGTGATTTCAAATCTACAGACTCGTGATTTCAAATCTATAGACTCCCAAGTTTTGATCATTAAAAAAATAAGTATAAGGTCTTTATGATGTGTTTAGCATCAAGTTAAATTTCTCATCATCCTATCATCCACAAGCAAATGGATAGGCATAAGCCTCTAATAAAATTCTCAAGAAGATGATAACTAAAATGGTCAATGCATCCAGTCAGGATTGGCATTTACACATCCCCTTTGTCTTATGGGCCTATCATACTAGAATTCAAAGCCCTATGGGTGCTACCCATTTTTATATAGATTTTAGAGTAGAGATAGTCTTGCCTCTTGAATTCCAAATTCCCTTTATTCATGTATCCTTTCAAGATCTCATCTTTAAGAGTTATTATCATAAATAAAAAGCCCAACTTGAGCTACTTAATGAGCTCATTTATTCACTCTTACTCACCTTCATGTATATTAAGAGAAAATCAAATTAACTTATAAAAAACATCTTAAAGTGTGAGAATACAACATCAAAGATCTTGTCTTAAAGGAAAAGCAACGTGTCGCCAATATGGAGAAAAGAAAGTGGGGAAAATTTATTTTCAACTGGCTTGGACCTTATATCATAATGCACAAGTATGTATCAGGAGCTTATTGGTTATCCTCTCTTGAAGGTAACCCAAAACCTAAGCCCCTTAATGCTTTGCATCTACATCCTTTCTTTTGTAAAAATAGGATCAAACTCACTTTTTTGTCTAAATTAAGCTCATCCCTTATTTTAAAACCATATTCATCTCCTTATTTTAGGGACAACTGATTAAAACTAGATCATGTGATTATCCATCACAATCATAGCCTAATCTTGAACAATGGGTATTAGGCCCTACCCATGACATGATTCTCATGGTACTTTCCACCCATTTTATAGATGTACTCCCATGGTCGTTATCACTTAAAACTCTTTTACACACCATAAACCTTCTTGTGATTTAGTTTTGAATCCATAAAATGTGAAAACATAAGCCTATATAATAAATTCCATGACATCAAAAGCAAACATCAAAATAAAAATCAAAATAACTCATATGGGTCACTCTCTAGCATTTGCAAACTACTCCCTCAAAAGAGAGCTACCAAATGTTAGGATTTGCTCCAAAGTCTTAAATTAGCTTAGGATTTTAGTAAGTTTATTTTTAAATAATAAACGTAAATGGGGCATGGTTATTTTTGTAAATACACCCCCATAAATAAATTAACTTAGTTTTATCTAGTTAGTTGTATATTTTGTGTTAAATAATTAGAACTACCTTTCGGGTGGAATTCCCATGAAAATTGGTTAATAGGTTAGTTGGTTTTTACTGATATGTGGTGAAAACCTATAAATATATGTTTATCAATGTAAAAGGTTTAATATTATATTGGCATCCTTTCTATGTCATTATTTTATTTTGATTAATAAAATACTTGTAGACCCACCTTGGTGGGCCCAAGATTTACCTTAGGTGATTTTGTTTAGTTAAATCTATTAGAGTGTTATCAATGGTCTCAAAGCATGGTAACTTGGTAGATTATTGAAAAATTCAAGGTAAAATAGAACTTGGTGATCTCAAGAAGAAGAGATGAAATAATTTATGTGATTGGATAAAGAAGGCTCATATGAAATTATTTTTTGCAAATATAAGGTATGTCCCTTATTAAAATACTTTGGAGTTAATATTTGAAAAATTATTCAAATATCAAAATTTTCAAATATTCTTTTTTTTTGTATGATTGGAGGAATTTAAGAAATAAAATACATTGAGAAATTAATTTTGTATGCTAGTCTGAGAAGCAACAAAATTGTTTTTTTCATCCTCTATATTTTTTTAAGCTTGATTCTCCCTGATAAAGCCTAGAAGTTGATTGTTTGATTCTAATTTTTAAAAATCTGCCCAATAATCCATTTGTATGGATTTATAAGATTTGAAAACCCATATAACAGAGTGTCATGTCCTCCATGAGTTTGTAGAAAAAATTTAAAAAAATGTAGATAAATCTCTATCAGTTTTAAGCTTTTTTATGCCAAAAAATCTAATCCAAAATTATCCTGAAAGATTTTAAATCAAATATTTGAGTTTTATGGCTTGGTTTTAAATTTTTAAAACTCCCATAGTGTCAAAAAAATCCATCCATCTTTCATTTTGCAAAAAATCCCTTATTGGTAGTTTAAATTTGCTCAAATTTGCTTTAAAACTCCATTATTTGGCCCTATACAGATTTGTAAGGCCTGATACATCAAGAAAAGAGTTTTGAGAAAAAAAAATTCAGACATAGTGTCCTTGGATATAGTATGGCATTAGAATATAAATGAAAAATAATATTTTTCATTTTCCAAAGTTTGATAAAAAAAAATTTATTGGTTTGAGGGGTCCATGAATCAAAGAGGTTTTTACTTTTCCCAAAATTTTCACGGATGAATTGATTTTTACTTAGGATTTTTATTTCTATTTTTATTATTTATTTATTTATTTATTTATTTTTAATTATAAATTTTTCAAAGAGAAAAAAATAGATTTAAAAACAAATTTCTCATTATATGTCTTGTAAAATCTCATATAGTAATTGTAAAGTATGATTTTGTAAAAACCTTTGGATGTTGGAGGTCTGGGGTTCAAATCTTTCTTTTGGTGAAATTTTATATTTGGGAATTTGCCTTTTGGAAACTTTTACATGTTTTGAATATTGTAAAGAACATCAATCATGTGAAATAGTGAAATTTAATGGGAGAAAATAAATAGTTGTGTATTTCATTGGTGAAATAAGGGTGTAATTTGTGAAATTGGTGAAATAACGATGTAGTTGGTGAAATAAGGGTGTAATTGGTTTAAATATTTTATTTTTGGTGAGGTTAAGTTTAAAACCCATCAAAAATATATTTATTTTGCTCTACGTGGAGGTTAAGTTAAAAACCCCATAGAAGCATTTTTTTTGCAAAGTATTATTATGAGTGTTTTTATTTCATTTTATGCACTTAATTTGATTTCAAGATGTTGAAAATTCAAAATTTACTTTCAGATGGTGATAGATTAATGATTTGTAATTATTCTAATTGGAAATGTTTGATGGAAGCTTCATTAATTTTTAATGAGCTATGGGATATTGTAAAGAATGAAAATCCTACGTTGCCTACAAAATAAGCTAAACTTGATGTTTTTAATCTATGTGATTCTAAGGCCCTAGATTTAATAAAGTATTTTTGTAATTATGATACTTACATACATATTGAAAATTCTCCCCATATTTACACTACATGGAAAACCTTATCTGATTTATATAATAAGAAACCTAAACATACGAAGATAGACATTCATATGTAGTTGTTTACTTTGTAATTAGAGGAAGATGGAGATATGGGAGAATATATGTCTAAGTTTAAGAATATTACTATTGAATACACTAAGGCTGAGTTTAGAAAACTAGATGATGATCTCATAATTATTTCTATACTAAAAGGACTACCTGGGTCCTATAGGAACTTTGTATAAATGTTTCATGTCTTTGACAAGATCACAGACATCAATTTTGATAAATTGGTTGAGTTGATTATTTAACATGACCTCTTTCTACCTAAGAAATCCTAGAAAACTAAGGAATCCCATGTTTTAGAGTCTAAGTGTAGTTCATCTTCTTTTGGTCAACAAAATAATAAAGGGAATGGTTATAGAGGGGGTCGAGGTTATAGAGGAGGTAGATATCAAAATCAAGATAGAAGTTATTCAAATCAATAATAATCTAGACATTCTCATATAAATGAGATGAGTGATAGAGAACATGGTCATAAATCTTATAGACATAGAGGTAGATAGACATTTAGTGTCATAGATGTGGAAAATTTGGTCACATTTCCTTTTAGTGTAGGATACCTTTTGAAAAAAATTAAAGGCCATAAAAAGTGACCTAAGTCTAACTTTGCTCAATATATTGACAATGACTATGATGAGTCTAGCAATGTTGCTCATGAATCTACATTCACTACTTTAGGGAATATTAATTATATGGAATATGAGGCTAGAGATGAGATCACCAATGTATGCTTTTTATAAATAGGAGAAACCAAACACATGACATTTAGGTGAGACTTATTTTGGTCTTTCAAATAAGCTTCTTTCTCTATGGAATCCTTGGTAGATAAGTCTTTGCATACTCCATAAGGTCTTGCATCAATTTAGAATCTTCTTCCTAATGGATCTATCAAATAATTTGAGAATGTTTGGTATGTTCCCACATTGCAAAAGTATCTTCTTTCCTTGGTAACTATTTGAAAGAAAGGTTATCAAATTGTTTTTGAAAATGGGATCATTTTTATCAATTCAGTGAAGGATGCATATAAAACCATGTATATAGAATATGAGGATGGAAATTTGGTTAGATTGTATTGTAAAGTGCTTCCACCCATAGTGGAACTCACAATAGTTTTTGAAACAAGTATAGGTACTATGTCTACATAGTGGTTGTGTCATCTCTGTTATGGACATTTGAATCTTCACTCTTTAGTGGAGTTATAGAGATATGGTATGGTAAGTGGGTTGCCCACTTTTCACAAAAAAATAGTATTATTTATGAATCATATGTTTTGGGCAAAAAAATTGAGAAAAATTTCCTAAGAATTCTTCATGAAGATCTAACAGATGTTTGAAGTTAGTTCATAGTGATGTATTTTACATGAAGAAGTCATCCATTAGAGGGTGTAGATATTTTATATTATTTATTGATGATTTATCTAGGATGACTTGGGTGTTTTTCATGAAAAATAAATCATATTTTTTCACTAAGTTTGTTGATTAGTTGAAAAAGAAATAGGTTCACAGTTAGCCACTCTTAATTCAGATAATAGTGGTGATTATAATTCAAATATGTTTTTGGATTATTATCAGGAACATGGAATTCATCGATAATATAGTAATGTTTACACTCCACATTAAAATAGAGTATCTAAATGAATGAATAGAAGTTTAGAGTTCAAAACATGAGATATGTTTCACTATAAACATCTTAATGATAAGTTTTGGGCTAAAGCCATTGGTACTATAGTGTATTTGAGAAACAAGTCCCCCACAACTACACTTTTGGGACAAACTCCATATGAGGCTTGGTATGAATTTAAACCAAAAGTTAAAAACTTAAAAGTTTTTTGATGCCTTTGTTTTTATTTAGTTCCCACTGAACATAGAACTAAATTAGAACCATGAAGTCAAAAATGCATCTTTCTTGGATATTCAAAAATTAAAAATTGGTATCATTTGCTTTCACAGGATATAGGCAAATTCATAGTGAGTCAAGATGTAGTATTTAATGAATTTGGTACTATGAATACTGTAGAGATTGATTCTTAATTTGACAAGTTAGAGATGAAAATTTTAAAATGTGATAAGGAGTTGTGGTAAGAGACTAATTTCCCTTAAATTTCCTCTCCATCTACTAATTCACATGTTAATGACTTAGAACATTTCAAAAATTCTCTAAGTTGGTATTATTGATTTAAATAATAATGAGGGTAATTATCCAAGGTTGTGGTATGAGACTAATATCCCTTCAATTTCCTCTCCATCTACTTATTCATAGGTTGATGACTTAGAAAATGTTGAAAATTCTCTATGTATTCCTTCAAATGGTGCACATGATGAGAATTTTGGTGTTCCAAATTTGAATAATAATAAGGGAAATTATTTGAGGTTGTGGTATTAGACTAATATCCGTTCAATTTCTTCTCATTCATCTACTAATTCACATGTTGATGACTTATAAAATGTTGAAAATTCTCTAAGTCTTCCTTCAAATGGTATACATGATGATAATTTTGGTATTCCTAATTTGAATCATTTGAATAAGTATCCAAAATGGGCTCAAAGTACTTCTTATAACTTGAAAGTAGATGAAGCTAGTTTAATAGGTCCTAGGAGTTCTCTAATAGGTTAACTATGAAATGGTTGTTACTACTTCCATTTAGCCATACTCTTTTAAGGAGGCCTCTACTGAACATGTTTGGCAATAAGCAATATAAAGTGATTATGATATAATACTTAGCAATAATACTTGGGTTTTAGTTGATCCTCCTCCACATGTTCAACCCATAGGATGAAAATGGGTTTATAGGACTAAGTATAAATTGGATGGATCTATTGATAAAAATAAGGCAAGGCTTATTATAAAAGGATATGCACGACAAGAAGGTATTGACTATGAGGAAACATTTGCATCAACTACCATATGACACACTATTTGTATGGTACTTGCCTTAGCTTCATATAAGGGTTATAAATTAAATCAAATGGATGTTAAAAGTTATTTTTTGAATGGTAATTTATAGGAAGAATTATACATGAAACAACCTCAAGGTTTTGAGAAAGTGGGTGCAGAAAACAAAGTGTGTAAATTGATAAAATCCTTCTATGGGCTCAAATAGGCACCCAAGGATTGATATGAGAAAATAGATTAATACTTGAAGACAATTGTCTTTCAACATAGTGAATCTGATGATGCTCTTTATTTCTAAGTGCATAATAAGAAATTGGTGATTTTTAGTCTCTATATTGATGACTTATTTATCACAAGAAATGATGAAAACCATAACAAGTCTATGAATAAGGAATACAAATATGGGTTTGAGATGATACATCTTGGATTTATTTACTACTATCTTGGCATATAAGTAAATCAGAAAGAGTATATTATTTTCATTTCACAAACTAAGTGTATTCTTGAGTTATTAAATATGTTTGGCATATGTCACTACAAGCCTACCCTCACTCCCATGGAAAGTAACTTCAAATTGTATAAGGATGATAGAAATGCCTTCTTTGATGTCACCAAATATAGATAATTAGTGAGAGGTTTGATATATTTGATGACTACCATGCCTAATATATCATTTTTAGTTGCAATTTTTTCTAGGTTTATACATGAGCCTAGAGAAATTCATTGCCATGAAGCATAAAGAGTACTTCATTACCTTCAAGGAATGAAAACATATAGCCTTGAGTATCATGACAACAATAGCTTCAAACTTGTTGGGTATTGTGATGCAAAGTTTGGTGGATGTGTGGAAGATAAAGTATCCACAATAAGATACACTATGCATATGGGTTCAATTGTCATTACTTGGTGTTATAAGAAGCAAGATACAATGGCAGATTCATTATTAAAATTAGAGTACATTGTAGCATGGGATGATTATAGATAAATTTTTTACTTACGATGCATTTTTTAAGATCTTCAAGTTTCTTAGATTGTTCCTACATAGTTATACATTGATAATCAGGGTGTAATAAATATGTCTAAAAATCTAATATTTCATGCCAAAAAAAACATATGGATGTTAAATATCATTATCTATTAATGTTGGTGGAAAATATAGCACTTGATTCTATATATTTCCCAACTATTGATCAGATAGCTAACATTTTCACAAAACACCTTGAAAAAACAAATTTGAAAAATGTAGAAAAATGCTTGGCATGTGTCCAAAGAACTGACTTTGGATCATGCGGGGGGAGGGGGGGTGTTCTTAGGACCTATTCCAAAGTCTTTACTTAGCTTATGATTTTGGTAAGTTTATTTTTAAATAGTAAATGTAAATGGGGCATGTTTTTTTTAATAAAGACACCCCCATAAATAAATTAACTTAGTTTTATTTGGTTAGTTTTATATTTTGTGTTAAATAATTATAACTACCTTTTGGGTGGAATTCTGATGGAAGTAGGTTAATAGGTTAGTTTTTAATGGTATGTAGTGAAAACCTATAAATATATGTTTTTCAAGGTAAAAGGGTTAACGGTATATTAGCACCATTTTTATGTACTTATTTTATTCTAATTAATGAAATACTTGTGGACCCACTTCAGTGGGCACAAGATTTGCCTTAGGTGATTTTGTTTGGTTAAATCTATTGGATTTTTATCACCAAAAACATATCAAAATCATTTAGAATAAGGTAGACTTCTCCCTTGAAAGATAGATATTAATAGCCTTAAACAAAGCACACAAACATAGAACACTCCCTTAAAGGATGGTTGAGTAAAGCATTTGTAAAAAACATAGAAAATTATTGGAAGCTTCCTACATCAATCATCTTCCCAAACCTCTCCAAAAAAAATTATGAAGAGACCCATTATCAAAATTTAAAAATACAAATATAATTTTGAAAGGCACACTCAGCTCTCATAAGTATATTTCTTGCATCGATCAGTCTACACCTTATATGAACTAGACTTGGTTATATTGACTTCTTGGTAACCTCTATAAGAGGCATGCTAGTCCCACAAGAACGTTCCACCTTCATCCATCTCCCCTTTATACACTATAATGAAGGTATTTTGAGATTACTTGACATTATACGATCAAGACACCTTTTAAACCAAATAATGAACACTAATGTAAAGCATTTGAAGGTCTTGCATTCATAAGTTGATCCAACTTCATCTTGTTTTAATCTTTGCCAAAGAAGAAGCATCATGCCTTGTTCTTATTCTCTTATACTAGTTGATATTATCATTAAGACATTTTTATTTTTATTATCTTATCTTCCTTTTCTCACATTTAATTTCATTATCCAACATACTCTCTATATTTAGACACGTTCATAGAAATAAATGCATTTCACCATGTGTTTTTTACCTTATTGGTTTAAATATTTCTGACTATATGAACATTTTAATCACTTAAACATATCCTACATCAAACATCATCTAATGATTAATCACATCAACTAATCCATCTATCACATCTACCACAACCCAATCATACATCAAAAATAAATAAGTCACTCACACATATTATCCATTACATGTCTAAATCTAAATAATGAAGCATATACTCATCAAAATTAAGATTGAACATAATTATCACTATCCTCATAGTTTCCCATAAACCATAATAAAAATCACATCATAACTATGTCCACCCACACATAACCAGTACCCATAACCATAGTCATATCAATATGATAAACATGATCATCATCAACAACAAACATCATCATCACATAACCATATCATAAACATCATCATCATCATCATCATCCTACCATTTATCACATCCATATAACTATGATCCATAAAATATAACCATAATAATAATCACAAAACATCATAAACAAATGTCTAGCCATCACATCACATGCCTATATAGGTAAATCCACATTAATCATCACATTATAATCACATAAAAACATCAATCCATAATAAACATGAACATAATTTACATAACCATACCATCACATGCTTAGCTAGGTGAGTCCACATAAACCATCATGAACATAATCATATCAAATTATTAAGATCCTATATGTTGTAATATAGAAAATATTAAATATATTAAATATGTGTTCCTTTTATGGAAGAATAAAATATGAATCACAAGCCACTTTGAGGGGGATACCACTTTTAAGCTAGGCTCAATTACATTAACTCTTTGATGCCTTATAACATCATATGCCCCTACACTTATACTATTTCTTACCTACCCCACTCCATATTCTAATGCATGTGGGATTATTACCTATACTAGTATAACCCTCTAGGCAAATTAAATTCCACCCCCCTTAAATATGTTTCACCCTCAAAATAGTATAAGAAATAGGAGGACCAAATGAAACTAGACCAAAAATAAGTTGAAGATTAGATGGAAGCTCTACCATGTATTCATTTCTATTTCTACTTCTTTTATCTGTATTGTAATAGGAAAATGTACAATAATAAGGTGAACATAAGCACTAAAATAAGAGGTTAATTTTCATAAATTGGATTATTGGAATAAACACAACTATAATCTAGTAGTGAGAGTCGAGCAATGAGAGTTAAAGCTTGGTAATGATCACCTCAATTCTAAAACAAGGGTGTACAAAATAGTTGTCCTTGTGAACCAGATGAGGGTATATGCCATCCCACTTAGCATTATTTTCTAAGGGAGGTGGAGCCTTGAATCCGTACTTAGGATCTATGATTTTTTTCTTAGGCCCATCTTGGGTCTACTTGATCATGTGGTTTCCTGAATGGACTTGTTAGAGAAGTGCTCGAGTACTTCTAGTGCTTTTGTGGTATAAGGGATAAATTTTTGGAGACATTTATAGTTGATGTAGTCTTTAATAAGCTTGGATAAGCCCAAAAATTCCATCCTTGTGTGAGTATTGAACATTTTAACCTCATGTCAAATTATATCATTAAGACCACTGATGAAGCAACATGGGAAGAAGGCATCAGAGAAGCCTACAATCTTGTTGGTGAGTGATTCAAATGTTGTTTTATATTCTTGGATGGTCCTTATTTGATGAATTTGAGTCAAGACCATAATGAATTTACCACTAGATAAAATATGAGTTCCCATAAAACCAAAGATTATAAATATTCATAAGAGAGGATGTTGGCTTCAACCAAAATTGTGTCCTTTACAAAATAACCAATTTTATTTTATTATTTTTAATTTTTTGACACTGAGAGATGAAAAAATGACAAATAAAATACTCATGATAAATAATACCAACATTTACATCACACAACCAACACATACAAAAAAAACTTTAAATAGAAAAACTTGTAACCATAATCAACATGTCTATTAAACATTAAAAAAACTAATAGAAGTTTATGAAATAACATTAATCGATAATAACATGATGTGAAAACTTAACATTAAACAATTTTAATACCAAAAACTATACATTAAGTAAAATAAAAAAGCTAAAAATATTAATCAAAAACCAAATTAACTAAAGTGTAATCCTAAACACTAATAAACAAGAACAAATGAATCAAAACCTAAGACCAAAATACCAAAATAACCCTAAACCAAATACCATGAGTGGTATGGAGAAATTGTATCTATCCTACGATGTGGTTTTTAGGGTGAAGATGGTATAATTGGAATCAGAACCCATGGATTTGGGTGGGAGTTTGGATGGTAGGGAGGTTTGGCACTAAATTAGCTGCAAGGGTGGTTGACAGAGATGGAGTCATGGAGGGAATGGATGTATCCATTTGAGGATGAACTATAGGCAGCAAAACCATGGTAATACTAGAGGGTCAAAGGAGAGAAATTACTTCTAGAACATGGATCTATAAAAACCAAATCCATATTATGGATAAAACTAGCAATGAAGGTAGCTTGGAATTGTAAGGATCTAAGGACAGTGGGCTATGTATCAATAAGGAAGAATAAGAGACTACACATGGAGGTGGATTGGGAAAAAAATGTTATAGGTAGGAGTGAGTTAAAATTTAGACTAGTTGATGTAGAGTTTGAGGATGTAATATGAAGTGAGAGGGCATCATGTAGACTGTCATGGGGCTATAAAGTGGAATGGGTGGTAAAAACACCAGCATAAAAGTATTGGTTGAGTGGTGATGTAGATTTACCTAAGGTGAATTCTTATTTGAAGTATTCATGAGTAGATTAATGGATATTTACTTCTCCTCATTGGTCTTTTTCATATTAAAAAAATCATCTATGAAACAACTATCTCCAAACGTAGCCTTAGTGTCAAATTAGCTACAAACCAAGCTAGGTATTGAAGATGCTTGAGGCAAGAGACCAAAAAGAGATATGTTGTAGTCTATAAATTTTGACCAAAACATGAAAAATCTATGTAAACACAAAGATATATAAAATAGATTTTATGCAGATATAACAAACACATATCTGATAAATGTTGAAGATCTTTAAATTTGAAGCATTGTGTTGAGATATATACTAAGAAGATGGATGGTCCATAGTAGTAATGGTACTGTCAGATCTATCATAAGACTACAAAACAACACATAATACTACAAACTAGAATTTTTTTTTTTTTTTTGGTGTGGATACATAGGTAAACTTAGACATTTAGATACAATATAACCACTCAAATAGCTAGCTCTGACAAATAATGACTTAGTGTTGAGCGACCTCAAAAATAACAATTTGATAAAATAAAAATTCTAAAAATTACTATAAATGATGGGAAAATGTCTCTCTAATTTCACTGTAATGGAAAAACAATTTGCCTGGGAAAGCACTCTGATACCAATTTAATGCATAATTTGCCTCAATCAAAGGAGGTAGCCCCTATACTTATACTATTTCTTACCTACCCCACTCCATATTCTAATGCATGTGGGACTAGTCCCTATACTATTATACCCCTCTATGTATATTACACAAATCATAAATAAGTAACATGAAAATCATAACTATGAACCAAAAATCATGAATAGTGATCATATCTATATACATCAAAATAATGATACATATAATAATGTGCATATCTCTCAAAATATGTATACATCTCACTACATTAGCTCATATGTCAGTATCAAAATCATATGAAACATCAAAAATGTCATGTCTCATAACAAATCTATGATCCTAAGGCACCATTGCCTCCTATAACTTAGCCTCCTACACCTGTCTATCCTCCCATAAATATAGTCCACTGACCTAGTGTCACCTTACCAGCACCTCCCATAATCTTGGATCTATACTCACCCCATTGGGGGCTCATTAGATAGCACCTAAAGACTAGGGCCTCATAATACCATAGCTCCTCTATAGTTACAAAATATATTTGCATCAAGATAATCTCTATTGGTCCCACAACTGTTGATACTCTTCCTCCTACTTGTCAGAGAGAATCTTTCTCTTACATCACCACGACTAACTAGGTTCTAGCTTGATCTCTCTCTCAAAATTTAGACACATATCCCTGTGCTACTACCAAATATGCTTATGCTACTACTAGAGATGCCTGAGCCATATCTAGAGCTACTCATGCCTAGTCCCTCTTAGTGATCATTACTTATACATTTAGGGTAACCCCCTACATATAAACCTACTAACCATCTACCCTTACACTGACATCCATATCCTATCAACCACCATCATCACCTCCAAAGTATATTGTAGCACAATGTGCCAGGTACCATGAAGGATAGCCATTCTTAATACCTATATCATCCATATCTATCCTCATAAGGAACTCCTCATGATCAATGAAATTATAAACTAGCTATGGAATGGGTAGTAGAAACTCTTCATCCTCCCTTCTATATCTTGAGAACACCCTAGGGATATCTTGCACTAGGAAAAACTACCTCTATACCATATAATAATATAATGAGGTCTATATGATTCTCTCACCTACCATATATCTATCGATATCTTTATAATGATAATGTGTGTCAGTCATAGTGTTACCATCCTGAAAACCTAACATATGGTCTCCAGATCATGTATCCCATGACCAAAACATCCAATTGGCACCTATACCATTCTATGTCATGTGCCCATCCTCTACATCCTAAGAGGGAATAATAACCTCTTCACCTCATATATCCAACTCTAAAATCCATTTGCATGAAACCCTCCCATGATAGTCCCAAAGGTCTCAGAACTTGGATGTGCTTGTAGGCCCAACAATAGAGAATAAAAATGACACTAATCCCATATTTGTTATGGGTGGAAAAACCCCAAATCTCTCAATAAATATGAAATAATAGCATAGGTGTTTATGTGAACACTATGCAAGCCAACCACATGTCAATGAACACCCCTAGTAATGAGTAAGAAAATCTCTTATTGTTAGAATATGGTAACACATAACACATGACCACTATCATCATCATCATCATCATCATCATCATCATCATCATAGTGATTAACCACCTCACATCCCTATCCCTTTATTATAATGACATGTAATAGAAGACTCTAGAGTGCCACTTGAAAAAATCAAGTTCTTACTTATACAAGAGCTCCATCTTCTCATCCTACTCATCACTATCAATGTAGTAGATCAATTCACCCCATATGGGTAGCCACAAAATCCTTTAGATGTCCTTAGGCTAGCTCACCTATAGGAAGTAAGAAGTTGTTAATGGTAGTATCCCATCTCTTGATGAGTGCCACTAACATCACAACATCTCAAGGTATGTGATGATAGTACCTCATGCTTCCAAGGCCCATATCCTCTATATACTCCCATTTAGCATTGATCATTCCTCACTAGATCTCATCCAGTATTTGGGGGCACTCTATCCCTCATCTATATCCATTCTTGTGCCTATAAGGTTTGATAGTAAAAACCCTAGCTCATTGACATATTTTTTCCTATGTACTCTATGTATTACACCTACTTATTCTAATCTATTCAACTCATAACATTTGCCTAATGTGACCTATGCCTATGGTCTATCTTCAAAACTTTACTAATAACCTTTAGGCATATTATACCATATACCAATTTACCAAATTCATCTATTCTTTAATCAAACCTACCAAACAACATTATTAAAACCCCTATAATTACTTTACCCCATCATTTAACCCCTGCACCTCACCCTAAACCCCTTAACATCAACTATTACATATTAAATATTAAAACTTGATCATAACTATTACCTATTAACCTTGACTAGTCCTACAAATTTAAAAAAAAACACACAGATCTCTATTTCATCAACCATCAATAGTCGACTATTCCCATAGTTGACTATTGATGGTTAAGAGACCAACAACTAATAATCACAATAAAGTGACCTATCAATAGTCACTTATCAACTACTAATAGTTGATAATGACTGGTGATGGGTGGTAATAACTATTAATGGTCAATATGTAATGACCATTGATGATTAACCCAAACCCTATCCCCTCAATCTTACCACAAAATCATTATAAAACTACCTCAAACCTCTCTAGAGTGTCCCTCCATCTACATAACTACCATCCCTTAACCATTATCAAACTAAAAAAACCTCCACCTAACCCTAGGTCAACACTAACCCTCACCCACAAATAAATTCAAATAAAACTTTCATTTGCCAATTCACAACTAAACTATCAATTCAATAACAAACCCTACCTCATTCCTCAATCACCATCAAGGAGGCACCCTAGGAACCATCACCACTACTTGGCCCCATGCCCTCCCTCATCCTCACTACATCCTAGTTGGCTATCACCCTTAGTCAAATGCTTAATCACCAATCTCAGCAATCAATGATCAACTCAATAATCTCTTATTCCAAAATAGTGACCACTCACCATTCACTCATAAATCACAAAAATTGTCACCATTTATCAAAAGTTAAAAGCTCAAATGGAAAAATTAAAACCTCAGTGGCTCTTTTATATTTTCCCTTTTAAGGCTGACATGTGACCATCGATGGTCAGGATGACCATTGATAGTCAGCCTTAACAATTGATGGTCAACCAATTTGAGGATTTACAATCCCACCCACCACTTGCCAAGTTCACTTTCATCACCACAACCAATCCTATTATCAACCAATAGAGATTTCCTTCTCCACCAACCATATTACCTCATAAATTTTCATTTTGGCCCTACTTCTACATGTTTTTCAATGACCTTTCCTTTGTCCTTTTGATTACACTAACTAAATTACGATGTTGAACAATTTACACTTGTGCCACCTTATGCACAATTGACCACTTGTGTCTTCTTGAGATCACTTCCTACCTTAGATATATGTGACTACACTGACCTTGTCTAAGAGACTTGAATTTATAATTGTAACCCAATCACCATGCCTAAATGTGGTCATGTGGTCCACTTGTCTCTTATCCTTCTAGTGTTGACCTTATTTTTACCAACCATGATAACATAGTCAACATGTGATCTTGACTATCATACTTAGTGTCACTTTATGCATATTTTTAAACTTTAGTGCTTAACTTATCACTAAATTTTTCACCAACCTAACCCCTTATAAAAATCACACTTGATTATTTTTCACCTCATCAATTCCTTGTTTGAGGGGAAACACCTCCCATAGTCAGGGTAACCTAACCTTCGATCTTCAAGCCATTTTTGGCTAGCAGCTTGCTAATACAAATTGCATAATAAAAAGGGACAAAATGTAGGCACTAAAAAAATACACATGATGGTTTTAGATGCCGAACTAACCCCTAGACCCCCTTAGGACCACTTGATATATTTTTAACCATCAAACCTAACTCACCTCAACTTAACTTTTGACCAACTTAACCTTTGACCCATCAACCACCAACGGTCACCTTAACTACCAATAGTTGGGCTTAACTATTGATGGTTAGGTTTTAACTACCTAAACATTTAAACTCTAGCCCAAATATTTCTTTCATTTTTTTAGCTATCTATTTCATGTATGAGATCAATGCATGCCGATGTTAAAAATAAACTGCTTATTGAACCTTTTGTTGAACTGATTACTTCACCTCTCTTTTACTTCTATAATAGGAGAGGAAGAGGAAGAGGTGAAAGGGATATATAATTAGAGTGATCAAGCATCATATATCACCAAAAATTATCATAGATTCTTGCATCATAGCTTATTTTATAGGTATTCACCCAGTAAACTAGTAACCAAGCTAGAGATCTGAAGTGCTATGGTAACTCATTGATCAACAACCAAGTAATGTTACTTTATCTAAATTATTCTAGATGCCATTAATAATTTCTTATCCCCACACCTTGACCCTCTCTAAAATCAACAAGCTAAGTATCTATTTTTAGTAATTAGTTTACTTTGTTTCTATTTTGCAACCAACCCAGCCAAAACCCACCTTCCATAATTTAATTTTTTAACCTCATCAACTAATTTATTAAACTAACCCAGAACCCAAAGTAATCACCAATGGTATATTATAACCACGTAAAATCACCATAATCACTAATGGTCACCCTAGCTACTGATAATCACTGTGTGATAAATAAACAAGTTATTTTCACCCATCAGATCTCAACCAAATTTTACTTTTTAACCTTCTACCTAAGAATAAAACATCACCCTATTTTATAAAACAAATTTAATTTGTTTATCATTAATATCTAAAAATTTATTTATATAATTATTCAAATTCATCTCTTTCAATCACTTCTTGTATTTGATTTTAGTAGCTTCTATTATTTATGCAAGCAATTTACATTTCATTTTCAGAAGTTGATTGTTTAAAAGTGTGGATTGATATCCTCCAAGTAAGCTTGTGCTTCTTTGATCTAAATTTATAGGAAATCTACTTTACTATCTTACTAATCAACCATTTCTTTAGTGATTTCTTATTTTTAGGTCATTCTTCCCAAGCCAAAAAGGAGTATCTACAACTATCTGGATCATGGAGCATAAACCAATTTTAAGTTCTACTAACCTCACCCTTCTTCCAAGTTTTATAACTTTCTTATAAGAAATAAATAAAACCTTACATGAAATAAGTTCATTTTAGCACCAAAAATTAAATGTGAATGTCTTCGATAATTCTTTATAAGTACCCAGAATGAAGTGTACATTAGTCTAAACTTGAAAATTTGTGTTCTAATCATACCTTAGACATGCAAGGGTTAGATAGTTTCCCGCTACTTTGAATCACTTTTAATGGTGAGAAAATAAACTTTAAAAAATTATCTATTAGTTTTGTGTTTTTAAAAACATAGAGGTTGACATTAGTTAGAACTGATCATTGTTAGTTATAAGACAATCGATGTCGATAGATCTAATAGAGAATTGATGATGGTTGTAAAGAATTGATACCTATCGATTAAGATCAATGTCATTCACCTATAAACCTAAAGGTAAAACCAATATGAGATAAAAATGTTAGGTTAGATCAAAAGATGATAAAAACTCTTCAAAACATGAAATATAATGGTTAGGCAGAGAGTTTAAATACTAAGGAAACCAAAGAATCACAATAAAAAATGCTAAAAATATTTAAAATGCAATATTTGTAAACCATGTTTTACGTTGCATCTTGATCAATGACAATCACCTAGAACTAAGCTCAGTTAGGTAGAAATAATGATGATTTGTTAGAACCAATGCTAGTTATGCTTGACTAATGTTAGTTTCTATGTAGATCCAAGTTAATTAAAAAATTAAAAATACAACTAAACCAAAGCTAAAACTAAAATTTTGATGATATTCAAACATTCATTTGTCAATGTTTGAGTTGAATATTGGTATCCATGTGGTGTTCATGGTCCCACTAGGCATGCCATTTGTGATAAAGGAATTTGATGATGGAGGGTGGTTAGATCAAGTGTTAGTTTTCATATAAAACAATGAAATAAACACACTAACAAACTTAACACCTCCATACCTAGATCATAGGGGGATATTAGTGAACAAATAATAAGTGACAAATCGCAACTAAAATGAAAGTAACTACACATTCCTTACCTTCCTTGAATGCTCAAAATGATGTGTTGATTTGGCTTTCTCATCTTGTGCTCGAAATGTCTTTGTCAAATGGAGTTGTGTAGCTCCTCTCCTTAGAACCATTATTAGATTATGCTTGCTTGATGTAGATTGATAGATTGGCTTGTGATTTTAGAATTATAAAAATATTATCATGAAATATTGTTCTAAAACTAGCATTATAACTCTACTATACTCAATCCCTCTAAATGAAGAGGCAAATGCTTGTATTTATAGGTTTAGAAACTAACCTCAACCCAAGGCCAGTTGGAGTGTAGTTAGAGATTGGAATGGGTCCAAACATAACCTTAGTGAGTTAATTAACCCCAATAAAGGTAAAATGTGTCAATTGTTCATGATTATCAATGAGTAGACATGTTGAGATATTTTAGGATATTTGACAACTCACAAAAAGGTAATTATGAATTCCTAAGATATTTTTGATTTTTGAATTTCCTTTTTTGATAATTCATTAATTAATCATGGTTAATTCAATTTGGCATTTGAATTGGATTTTAATTTTAATTAATTATATTTTATCATTTTATAATTTTTAATATTTGAATTAATTTTATGTGTGCATTTTCCCCATTTGATAGGTCTATATGCCAAATTGCACATTTTGATGTCATAAAGTGCATAGAGAAAAATCTGTGAGAGGTTTTTGTTGTTTATGGTAGGATACCATAATTAGGGATGTCTTAATAAGATTTTGATCTTTGATGAATGTTTTAAAAGAAAATTTAGTATGTTTAGTTGTTTATAAGATTAATTTGTAATGGTGAAATTGATCTAGTCCAATATAACCCATTCGTGGTCAATTTTTAGTGTCTACATGAGTAGGGTTGTTTGCTTTAGTTGTCAACATGTTGGTCATATTGCAATTTTATTTAAGATTATATTGGATAAAATATTTAGTCATGGAAATATGATTTATTAACCTAAAAAATTATGGAGACCAAAGGTATTTAGTGTCAATCACATTGATCCTATCAGTTAGAATGATTTTTTTTTGCAATAAAACAAGGATCATATGTGAAGAAGTACCAAAAACATGTACTAACAACATCTATTAATGGTTCATTAGAATAAAAAAATAGAAATAAAATAAAAAGATGATGTAGACATCAATCCTAAGTTACCAATAAAAACCAAGAGAATCCTAAAGAAATACTATCAGTCTCTTGATTGCAAGATGGTTGAGAGAAGTGGATTGGAGAACTGGGGGTCTCCTGAATTCATGTTGTTCTAGAAGACACCAATGAGAAAATGGAGGGAATATTTTGAAGGATCAAAAGGTATTTAAGATCATCAAAATAGGGTAGAGAGATTATGACGAACATATAATTGAGTTATTGCATGTGAATATCAAGGTTAATTGACCTAATAAGCCTAGTAAGAGGCATATTGAGCAAGGAAGCCTAAGATGTTATTTTGAGAAGGACAGAGGGTTGAGAATAGCTGAATGAGT